>CM056569.1:18185580-19636506 GCA_029721515.1 Synanceia verrucosa | reverse complement strand
CTGTCTCCATCTGCTGTTATGAGCTCCTCAGGTCTCTCCCGGCTCTCCTCACCTTCACCAGCCCAGTGAAGGCTGCAGCATGCACTGTTTAACTCTCAGCCGCCTGGCTCTATCCATGGGCGCCGCATAGGGGAGAAAATTTAGGACAATTCCAAGGGCCCACGACTGACAGGGGCCCCAAAAAATTGGTAAACACCAATATAAAATTATTAAACCATCATCATTGAGTATATATAGTGTAACACATGAACAGTGGTTGTCCTGCTCATGTTTATGTTAACTGGCAAATTACACTCAGTTGTGTGTCAGTCTAACCTCTGTACGGGACAGTCCCAGTCCAAGAAGATAAATGTGAACTGAACCCAGGGTTCAGGGCTCTCTGTGGCTGAGATCCTTCCAGACCTCTGTCATTCAGAGCCCAGCGCTGTCATACTTTACCTGTGACCTTAATAAAGATCTGTGAACTGCTTTTTTAACACAGTTCTCTGGTGTGTTTTCTTGGGGCTTCCAACTAAAGAATCGGGCTAACAGTGTTCAAGTTGTACAATAGTTTATTGTCATTTTATTCCTCAATTTGAATGATTTTATTCTCTTTTATCAATCACTTATTTGACTGTATTTAACTTATAAGATGTTATTGTTATTTTTATTCATCTAGTTTTTACTTCTCACTGTTTTTCTACTTTTACTGTTATGATAGCTTTTAATTTTTCACAGTTTACACAGATTCTTTGGGCTTGTCAGTCATCTGTGAGTCACTTTGAACTGCACTAACCTGTATGAAAGTGTCATATTTATTTGTCCTATAGAGGAGCTAGTGGTGCTAACAGGAGGTCACTGACAACACAAGGAAGTGCAATCAGTGACCAGGTGTGGAGCAAATGTTGGTGGAGAAACTGCTGGAAAATGTCTGTGTAAAATCCATGTGTGTGTTTCCTGTTGCCAACAAGGTGATGAAAAAGAGGAGCTGTGTGATGGACAGACTGACTGCAGAGACAGAAAGTGACTGAAGCACGGCTGCTTCAGCCCAAGAGGAGGAAGGAGATCTTTACCTTTCTACCAGTTTTTACCACATAATCAGAGCTTTTGCACCTCATATGTATTCTTCTCTGCACTATGTTTACATGTCATGCACCAAGATACCAAGCTAAATTCCTTGTTTATTTCAAATTTACTTGGCAACAAAACTTATTTTTGATTCTGGTTCCATAGAAGAAGACAGATGTTCTCCATGTTGTTGATGTTCACTCTGTACTGATAACAGTAGTAGTAGCTGCTTCAAAACGTCTGCTGCTTGACGTGTCTTAATTGCCAATATGAACAATAATTATGGAAATATTGGTGTTTGCTGAGAACAGGCTTCATCATGTCAACAGTGTCCTGTCAGATGAACACAGCGGTCACACCAGGATGAAGGTAAGTGGTGTAAATTGTTTGCTTGTGATTTCCTGACAGACCTAACAAAGCATTAATACAGCATTTATAAAGTCAGTATAATTATGTATTACTTCAGCATCACTTTGATTTTTTTTTTTTTGCATTGAATCGCAGCAAAAACTGCTCGTTATACTTTTATCAAACTGAGCATTGTAGCAATGCTAACGTTAGCTTTCATTTACTGGCTACCAATTCGTCACCTTTCCTCAAATGTGCTTAATAAACTACACATACAACATGTAGCAATATTTGTGATTGAGACAGACAAGTAGCTAAACATTTACATTAATGTCAAATTTACACACAACTTATGTTTAAACACACCAAGCAACACAGAGAGGGAAATGCTAACAGCTAACTGCTGCTAATGACCAGAGTGCATTAAGCACCACTGTTAATGTGTGTAAACAACAGGTGTGAGTGCTTTAGAAGAACCAGTCTATGTTTTAATATGCAGGGTTATTAGCTCTACAACAATAAGCTCCAGATTTGTGGAGAACTGGAAACAAGCTGACCAAGGGTGTTTTCACATCTAGTCCCCTTTAAGTGAACTGAACTCAGTCCTCTGTAAGTGGACCAAAAATAGGCGGTGGGCCGAGGCTGCATATCTGCTTTAGTTTTGAAAAATAATGATCCTAGTGAGGGAGGACCTGGATCTTTTACATTTTAACTTTTTTTTTTTCGCAATCAGATTTTCTTTGTTGGCACTCGTGATTCTTGCACATTTTTCCATCATCATAGTTTGAAGTTTGTTAAATTTGCAACAAACGCCGCAGCTTACTATATCAGCTAAACCAATGACACGCACCCGTACAAATCACATGACATTGTTCAGCCAATCAGGCGTAGATATGCGAAGAACAGCTGCTGCTCTCAAAATCCAACTCGTGGATGCGAAGTGGAGACAGAGACACAGCCATGGAAAAACTACAGGAAATATTTTGAGCTAAATAAGCAGCGTCTACGTGTGTAGGTAAGTATTAATGCTAGCTATGGTATTTATTTGATGTATAAACTTTGGCGAGGCGACATTTATAATTGTAAAGGTAACGCTAACCGTTAGCCTAGCTAAATCCTACCGAGTGTTAACAACTTGGGCTCACTTAATCAGTCAAATAAGCTCAAGAGACCTGAATCTATATTACGATATCGCTAACTATTCTAATGGAATCAATATTACATTATTCATTTAACATGATGTGAATAACCCAAAGTGTTGGAAGTCAAGCGTGTGGTAATTTAGCAGCTGAAACACCACGCACTCACAGTGTGTGAGTATAATTAACGTTACTAGTTAGTTTATTTACTGTATTTTATTGGTGTTACCGTACTACTTTACTTGCCCGTCCATCAGTCTAAGTGTCGTTCGTAGTCAGTGGTCAGCGTGTGAGCTGAGCTCAGAGCAGCCTTCTGTGACTTAGCAAGTTTTCTGGGGGAAACTCTGAGCATAATTATATATTTTAGTAGTTAGGCTAATATTTGATACAACATGAACCTTGTTGTCTAAGTGTAAGTTGTATTTTAATCAGCTTAGTGGCACATCAATTGTGTGAAATGTAAATTCATTAAACACTAACAGACTAACTATATTCCCACTAGGTAATACTCCCATGATGGACAATGAGAAATGGTGCTCAAACCATATACTGTTGGTGAGTTCATTTAATTCTAATAATTATTTGCTAATTCACCATCAAACATCTGCTAAGGAACACACTGACAGGAACAAACAACATGAACACATAAACACAGTACTGGTTGATAAGAAGGGTTAGCATCTCATGCTGGCCCTGGAACCCCTCATTATCTTCAAATGACCTGGTGTATGTCCTGGAGTTTCTTGGGTCAGAGAGGAGGAACTGGTCTTATCTGTTTATTCTGCCAGTCATAAAACTTAAGCCTTAAGCACTTAGGTGCCACATAGTGTCAGATGGATTTCCTGGGGAGATACTCAGAAATGAGAAGAGTTAAGTTCATTATTTTATGCTCATTGATATGCTACATATTCCCCCCCAAGATCATTCATATCCAGCCCGATGCTGGATTATGAAAGATCTTAGAGCGTGATGATCGCCCCCACAGGTAGACGCATACACATTTTTCAGATCAGAGTTGATGCTGTTATTTTATTTACTTCAAGAACATTCAAACAAGGTTTTAATGTGGATTATTTGTTGAGTCCATTAATTATAAAGAAGACTTAAGATATACAAATTCAACAGTTATAAAATAAAGTAAATAGCATTATCATTCTCAAATTAATAACTCTGGTCTTAAACAGCCTTGTGGTCGTAAAGAACAAGGTTCTATTTCCGTTCAGGTTGACTGTATAGATTGACTGTATGAATAATAATTGCTGTAGGAACTTTTGTTTTTAGTAGTTTCAAATCGTACATGCTTAAGACAATTTTTTTTTCAGGACAACATATCAAATTCCATGTGATTAATTTGCTTTAGAATTCTTTTTTTTTTTCTCACTGAACAACAGAAACACATCATGATGCTCAAGAAACTCTCAGCTCTGACTGGGTGCCAATAACTTTTTATTATGGTCACTTAAATTTAATATGCTTGTTGAGGAGCATAAGTCCTGAGCTTTCATCAGGAAATGGTCATTTAATTTTAGACTTTATTCCATTTTGTTCCTATGTGAGTCTATGAACCCATCAAGTATTTAATATTAAGTAAAACAGAAGAAAAACAAATTGATCTATTCCAGGAGTGGTTAGATAGCTTTGGTGCATTCATTCTGCCTTGAAGACAGGGACTTCATCCTGTTCAGCTCCTGGTTGAGTTGCATACAGAGTATGGACTCTAAGTTAGGGAATGCAGGCAAATGGAGGACATCAGTGGGCACTGCTCAGTTTTAGACATTTCATACCTGCAGTATTTAATTTTTACTGCACGACAGCATTTAGTGCACTAATTTTTATCTTTACTCCAAATTTAAATCTTCAGTTAGATCTCATTTCATTTTAGTTTAGGCTTTACTGTTCCATTTTAGGTAGGTTTTCATTAGTTTATTCTGTTCATTAAGGTGTTAACGTTCTAATTTAAACTGTTGAGTCTATACTGTTTTAGGTCTGTCAACAAACAGTAGAGAGTAGGGCCCCATGCTCACCTGATTCGGACAGCTCAGCCTACACATTAATGTTTACATTCATCAGGTTTACAGCAGATTACAGGTGTGCTCATCCTGACGGCAGAGATTCACAATAAAATAAAAGCTTCCGGAGACTTGCGGTAAGACTTAACAATATTTGGGATGAATATTTGATTCTGGTACAACGCAGCAATCAATTTAAGCAAGGCCTTAATGATGAGCGTGCAGTTCTGCCTGTAAATTCAAATAAATATAGGTACAAGTTAGTGAGGCTGTAGCCTTTCTTTTGTCGTTCACTACCAGTAGGGCGTTACTGTGGCAAATTTAATTTCTCATGTTCTGACTTCGATAACAGACTTTAAGACTTGCTAATACTGAACAAATAACAAAAACACACTGAAACAGAACAGGCAGCCAAGCTGCATTGCAGATTAGTGTATGGGGTCATTTCTGCAGTTATGACTCCCATTTAATTTAATTAACATTACTTATTTACAGTATTAATACTCTTGATTATTCTGTATTAATATCATATCTGTTTATGTTGTAGTGTTAAATAGTATTTAGGTTTGTTTATACTATTCTTTGAATTTTTTTTTTCACTTAGTTGCCGGTGTTTTCTACCTAGAGCATTTAACTCTAACGTGTTACGAATTTAATTTTGATAGTCATATTTTAGACATGCTAAATTTTTGTCTTTAAATTTACACCAAAAATGCTCCTCTAATATTCCAGCTTATTTTGTTCTGCCTGGGAACAATTGCAACCTGTAATTGTTTTCTTTTTACAGTGTCTGATAGATACCCACTGAAGCCCTTTATTTATTTATTTATTTATGTAAATTGTGTTGTTTTATTTGTGTGTACAATAAAACAATCAAATTTGTGTAAGGCCCCGCGTGAGGTGCCAAATTATAATGTAGTATAAATAGTGTAGAGCAGATTAGTCAAACATTAATTAATATCAAATTATGTTTTTATGAACAATATCTTTAAGTTATTGATCATAAACCATTAAATTACCTTTAATAGTAGAAATTATCAGGGCGCCACCCAGTTTTGCTAAAACAGGGAAAACTTGTGAATTTGACATTAATTAATAGAGTCTCTTAATCTCAGGGTGCTACAGAGTTCTTGACCTCGTGTACATTGATTCATTTACTTTATATACACACACAAATCAAATAACCAAGTTCTTTATAAATGAGAAGTTTATTTGACAAACTATAACCAGACTACTACTGTCACAGAAAAAAACTACTAATAAATGATTGATTTGACAAACTAAATGACCAGGCTACTAACAGAAATAATAAAATGGAAAATAAAAAAAAACTCGAATGAAGGAAGATTGATGGAAGATACATGACATTGACTCACTGTGACAAAAATGGAATGAATGATTAAACAAAGGTAAAGTTCAAAGGATGAATATCTGATTAATTAATTCAATGTGACCAGTTAAATTCAGTGGTGGTTATCTAGACCAAATTAAGAATTAGGCTGTTAACAAAATTTGGTTTAGGTTTGGTGTACCGTTCAGCATGCATGGTCTAGATAACCACCGCTGAATTTAACTGGAACTTTGTAATTGAATCACCCTGAGATTAAGAGACTGCACCATTATGATTTCTACCATTAAAGGCAATTTTTGGTTTATGATCAATAACTTAAATCTATTGTTTATAAATACATTAATTAATTAATGATTGACTAATCAGCTCCACACTATTTATGCTACAATGTAGTGAAATAGTTTCTGTTCGTAGTTTAGTCATGTAGTTTGTCAAATAAACATAAAGAAGTTGGTTATTTGATTTGTGTGTGTCTATAAAGCAAATTGAATCACTGGACACGAGGTCCAAGAATCTCAAGAGCTGCCTTAGGTTAAGAGACCCTATCATATCAAATCTGCAAGTTTTCCCTGTTTCCACAAAACTGGATGGTGTCTGTGTGAATCAATAACTTAAGAGTTATTGATTATAAATACTGATGTTATACAAATGAATGACTGATTATTCATGTGCTACAGGGAGCGTCTTTGTGCTCAGTGATCCCTGTCAGCTTCTTTCTGTGCACTCATCAGCCTGTCTGCCTCCACTGACTCGTTGTTCACTGCTCTTGTAGTCATTTCTGCAGTATTGAGCTGCTCCCTCTGCAGGGAGCTTACTGACCCTACAAAAATAAGAAAGAAGTCAAGGCTGCATTGTGTTAACATTTATTTGAGTTTGCATGCAAAGTGTAATTGTACTCTCATTCCATGTTAGCTGGTTGGACTAGCTACCCTTCCTGTTAGCGCTGCCCGCCATGGTAGTGGAGGTTTGACTGAGCAGAGTTATAAGTGCTTCAGAAGTACTTATTTGTGCTGAAAGAAATTCTGATTCTGGTTCTGATTGTCCCACCGAGGAGACGATACACTCCACTCTTTGTAAGACTGCAGCTGTCTTACAGGGACAAGTTTCCTTCTCCGTACTGGTTGTGAGACTGAACAAAGCTCACCTGAATTGTGAAGGTCATTCTGGGAGGTGTGACTAACTACGTCACTCCTGCTCCACCCACTCCTGGTCCACCTACTCATGCTCCACCCACTCATGCTCCACCTACTCATGATCCACCCACTCATGCTCCACCTACATCTACTCCACCTACTCATGATCCACCCACTCCTGATCCACCCACTCATGCTCCACCTACTCCTGATCCACCCACTCTTGGTCCACCTACTTCTACTCCACCTACTCTTGATCCACCCACTCCTGGTCCACCTACTTCTACTCCACCTACTCATAATCCACCCACTCCTGATCCACCCACTCATGATCCACCCACTCCTGCTCCACCTACTCCTGATCCACCCACTCATGCTCCACCTACATCTACTCCACCTACTCATAATCCACCCACTCCTGATCCACCTACTCCTGATCCACCCACTCATGCTCCACCTACTTCTACTCCACCTACTCATAATCCACCCACTCCTGATCCACCCACTCATGATCCACCCACTCCTGATCCACCTACTCCTGATCCACCCACTCATGATCCACCTACTCCTGATCCACCCACTCATGCTCCACCCACTCATGCTCCACCTACTCCTGGTCCACTACAAACAAACTTGGCTCCATCTCGTGTCCAATTTGGTGAACTGAGTTTGATGGTTGCAGTATTCAAACTTTCCATGTGTGCATGGTAGCTCTGATACATAATTAGCTAAAACTAACACTGAACTCTGGACATAGAACTTGTCAAACAAACAATCACAACAATTTCTCACTAATACTTGTCAAGGATACTGAATAAAATCACAACAACAATAAAATAATCATAAGGATTTCTTACTACTAACTGTAAATGATACTGAGTAAAGCTTCTACTAAACTGGCATTTATAATACATCATTCAATCACAAACAACTAAACAGTTAATCAATTTTTAATCTACCTTTTTCCTGTCAGCTCTCAATTGTCATAACCACTTTCTACAAAAAACCCAAAACAAAACAATTTCATTGATTTACACAAAATAATCAACTACAACTAACAACAACAGTAACAGAGGCAGAAGAATTGAATTGAAAAGCTGTATGTATGTATGTAATGCATCCCCTCTTGCTTGTCTTGCACATCTTCCTGCTCTCCGCTAACATACATATTATAAATCAAACATGTCATCTCCTGCAGCAAAACTCATCCACCCATACAGATGTAGAATCCATTGACGCCTCTGAGAATTTGGACATAGTAATAACAGATTTGACTGAAGATTTATTCCCAGGTTATGCAAATAAACCCAGAGTGCCACTCACCAAGAACTAATACAGTAACAACTAAAATATGCATTTCCTACTGAAAATGTGTGGGAATACTGTCAGCTGAAGCTACGCTGCTCATGCTGAATGCTGCTTAGCTTAAGCTAATCTGCTAATGCTGGGTTGAATGTTTTGGGAAGGTGAAGTAGAACAAATTTTGAAAAAATATGAATGTATAATTTAATTCAATTTAAAAGTTGAATGTTGAAAATGTGTGAAATTAATATAAAAGCTGAATGTTGAAAATGTGTGATGTAGCATAAACCACACTTTTTAGATATTAAAGCTGCAATCCATGATGCTGTTCAGAAACACTTTTTGTTCTACTGGGTGAAATGCTCCTTCTACCCTGAGAGCAGTCAATACATGATGTGTTCAGAAAAAGGAAGGGAAAGAATCAGACCTCTGTAGCAGCTACAGGACTGTAAAAACTCTGACCAATCAACTGACACTCAGAGCGAGATGAGAGAACCAATCATGTGTCATCCTGCTCATGTCCCTCCCTCCTCCCTCGGCAGGGTGGAACGAGAGCGAGCTGGGTTGTCGCTGATCAGCTGACCTATTGGTCACCGGAGAGACTTCGGTCGCACATTGGTGGCGATGGCTGGACGCTGACTGGCTTTCAGTGGCAGATGGTGTCGTACAAATTATTCAGATAATACATTCATTAAATCTCGTTTGGCCAGAAGGGTATCGTCTTAACGTTAACTCCAAATAAAAGAAATGAAAACATTGAAATGAAAGCACTGTTGCTTTTTAGACTAAACTTGACTGATCAGATGTTAAAAATTACGTAGACAGAACCAAATAACAGAGAGCGAGAATAAAAAAAGAACTAATGAGACATAGATGAAGACCGGAAAAACGAAAGACAACAGCTAAAAGACAACCGAAGTCTGGAGATTTTTGGTTTTCTATTATTCTTGAGAAGTGGTGGAATTGGGAGGAGTTAAACGGTCCTTCCTCTCTTTTCACTTTTAATTCATATGTACTTGAATTGAATATAATCTACTCGTTAACTTATGAATCACATATTCACTTCCCACTATAAACCAAACAAATTATTACCTTAGTGTTAAGCACATGATGAGACATTTGATAATTACCAGTTTTCAGCAAATGTTATAAGCAGATTATTATCACATAACTTTAAGACGTAATGCATCTCATTATGTAGTTTACCAAACTAAACAAGATTAAACAGGATTAATTCAACCATGCTAACAAAGAAAAACAATAGATTATAATTACTAAGTTATTAACTTTGAACACAGCTTTGCATAAAGTTCACAGATGAAATATCAAAAGATTATATGGAAGATTTACCTTCATTGTCCACTAGATGGCAATGTGGCTCCATGATAGAATTTATCTTAAAACAACTCACTTGTAACTCAGTGACACATACTGCTTCAGGGGTCAAAAAAGGATCAAAATTCATCTTTTCATTTGAGGACTAATTTTTATCCAACTCATATCATGTTTAGATACTCATAACCTTTTATTTTACATTACATAGAGAACTTCATCCACAAAATCTGAGTGTTTTCACATCTGTGAGCCAGTTTTATGGATTTCTTCTTTTTCTTCTCTGGGGTCCATAAACACATCACAGATAAGAGCGATGGAGGTGTGGAAGTCACTGTGTGTGTGTGTGTGTGAGAGAGAGAGAGAGAGAAAGATTTGGGAGAAGAAAACACATAAAGTTGCAATTCAATTGTAAGGAATGTGTTATTGAATTGAAGAATTATTTGATATTCTGTAATACATGCAGGTACAAAAAGAGAAAGGAGAAGGGACTTTTAAAGTCTATCGGAGAGCTAACTGCTAAACAGCAAAATAAAAAACAAAGAGCAAAGTGGAATGAAAACTCAAAGAGGTACAAGAAGAAGAAAAAATGCCTCCAGGCAATTCTGAACGACAGCCCCCCATCTGATGTCTCCGGCACAGATGACCAACTCTTACAGCCCAGACCAGTGCTACAGCCCAGGGACGAAAATTACAGGATTGCACAATCCTATAATAAGGTGTTATTGCTTTTATATCTCAGCACTCACCCAATCAACCTATCGATCACTCACTTGCTGCCCTCTCCATCACTGTCATTCCTTTCTTTTTCACTCACTCACTGACTCACTTTCTTACTCAGTCACTCACTCACTCTCTGACTCACTCAGTCAGTCACACTTTGTCTTACTCAATCACTGTCTCACTCTCTTCCAGGAGGACACGCCATCAACCGGAGGAACTCAGACCATTAGTGATGCAACACAATCACCCTCTGGTCCAATGACATCAACACCTAAAAGAACAATGTCCACAAAGGAAAAACTCAAGCTAACTAAAAAACTGAAGATCACACTGACAAAGCTCGAGAAGAAAAACAAGGAGCTCGACAATCTGAGAAAAAAAATAAAACGTCTTGAAGCAAAGAATGCAGGGCTGCATCAGACACAAAGGAAGCTGGCAGACAAAAGGAAGGTTACACAGATCAGACGCCACAACATGAGAAGGCAGATCCATACATTCCTTCACAGAGATGACATCACAACCGTGATCAATGGAAAAACTGGAGAAATCAGGAGAAATGGTGCAATCTTTAGGAAGAGGTCACTGACTGACACACTAGAGAATCTCCACAAGGTCTTTCTGAGTGAAAATCCCTCTATGAAGATTTCCCGCTCACAGTTCTGCAGGCATCGTCCATTCTGGATTGTGAGCCCAAAAGTACAGGAAAGGGAGACTTGTGCCTGCAAACTACATGAAAACTTCACATCCAAAGTGAAGAAGTTGCAGCAGCTTGGATTAATAGATTCCAATAAGCCGGCAGACCTGGTCACATTAACTGTGTGTGACTTGAGCAACATCAACTGCGCGTATAACCGTTGCAACACCTGCAAAGACAGCCCATTGCCAGTTGTGATGGACCCAGCCACAAAAAAAAACATGGTGAGATGGAATGAGTGGGTGACAAAAACATCACCATACTGGAAAAAACCTCCTGATGGTACTGAGGTTGAAGACAAGCACACCACTCTGGAAACGAAAGCCTAGAAAAACTGGTGGAGCAAACAAAGAACGACCTGCCACGTTTCAAGGTTCACCTCTTCAACATAGCACACCAGTTCAGAGAGATCAGGCGGCTGAAAGAGAGATTGGTGGAAGATGAAGGAGTTGTACATTTTGACTACAGTGAAAATTACAACTGTAAGTGGAGCAAGGAAATAAAGGACACTCACTTTGGTGGAGGTCACAAACAGGTTACTTTGCATACTGGTGTCCTGTATGTGAGTGAGGGACAGCCGGAAGCCTTTGCCACGGTATCCAGCAGTCTAAAGCACGATGCTGTAGCGACGTGGGCACACCTTGATCCAGTGTGGCAGCATATAAAATCCAGTCACCCCACAGTAAAACATGTCCACCTGGTGTCTGATGGGCCAACTTCCCAATACCGCAACAAGGTTTGTCATGAGCAATAACTTTTAGACTGATATTGATTGGTCAGAATTTTATAAATCCATCAGTAAAACATGAAAAAGACAAAAATACCCCATATTTACACTCACTCACTGTCACTCACTTTCTGACTCACTCTCAACATTCAACCTCTCTATCTTTCTCTCCCGCCATCCCCAGGTCTCCTTCTATTTGGCATCCACAGTGCCTTTCATAAAGGGTTTCAAGTCTGTGACCTGGAATTTTACAGAGGCATCACACGGGAAAGGTGCTCCAGACGGCGTTGGAGGAGCACTGAAAAATCTTGCCGACAGGCTGGTAGCCTATGGAACGGACATACCTGATGCTGAAGCCTTGCTGCACAACCTGTCAGAGCAGAGTTCAGTGAAACTCTTCAAGGTGACTGAAGAGGACATTGAAACATTTGGAGAGTTAGTGCCCCCATCACTGAAGACAGTGCAGGGCACTCTGAAAGTACATCAGGTAAGGTATCACTCAGTAAACAATCAGATTATGATGACTCCCATTATGTTCACTGAATAAATATGCAATGTTACTCATACATTTTTCTGTTGTTTTTCTTTCAGCTTATTGCAACAGAACCAGGGAAGATCAGAGTGAGGGATGTCTCATGCTTCTGTAAGCCTGCATGTGATTGCTATGCTCCAAAAGAAGTCATTCTCAAAGAAGAGACGGAAAATAGGGACTCTATTGGAGTTGGGCTATGGGTGCTCGTTAAGTATGACGGATGCCTGTATCCTGGTATTGTAACACAGGTAGGAATGTGTAGCTGTTAAGTGACGTCAAGGTTTAAAGATTATTACATTGTGATGAGATGGTAATTTCTCTTCACACCATGTCGTGCCACAGTCTCCTGTGGCAGAGTGTGATGCTCTCCCGGCCGAAGCTCTCCCGGCTGGTGTTCCTGACCTGCTTTGGCCGGGAGAGCATCACACTCTGCGGTGAGAGGCTGTGGCATGGCACAGTGCTTCTCTCACCCAGCAGTAGAAATGCATTATTGTTGTTTTGTAGGGTTGGATGCTTTTTAACATGGTTTATCCATTTGCCTGAAGCATCATTATTCTTTGCTTGAGCTATTTTAGGCCTGCTCACTTCGCACTGAGTGTGATTTCTTTTTCATCTTCTCTAGATCGTAGGTGATGAATATGAAGCAGACACCATGGAGTCCACAGGTGGGAATTGGTTCTACACCCCCTCTACTAGGAATCCAGGGGACAAAGTGTGGTACTTCAAAGAAAACATCCTGGACCTGATCCCTGAGCCTATGCCAACTGCATCGTCGGCCAGGCACTTCAGTGTTGCTGAAGAGATTTGGGTAAAACATAAATGAGAGAGGGTTGAAAGGGTGAGGAGGGTTGGAAAGTTATTGATTGTTTGATTATTGTATTTGATTATTGTATTGTATTGATTCTTGTTACATTGTATTGATGTTGGTTCTGTTATACATCTTCTAAAAAGAAGATGCTCTTAATGACTTGAAAATGAAATTGAAAATGTTATTGTATACATTGCATCGATTGTGGTTACATTAAACCTTCTGTTATGAATTGCTATTGATTCATTGTTTTTTGTAAAGTCAAGCTTAATTTCTCATTACCCAAGACAATCTAATCATTCAGTAGTTCTAATATAGCCTTACATGATAAATAGTGAAAAAGATTGGACCGTAGCCTAATTTGTGAATACTAAAAACATGGCTTCTGTGTATGAATACCATGTGAAGTCATTACCGTCACAAAATTTTTCATTACCGTAACAGCTTTCCATTACCGTCACATTTGCTGTATATGGAAATATTTGGATGGGCATGAGTGATAACTTCAAATTTTATTTTTGTACAGGAGCTATTTGTCAAGTCTGTCAATAAAAAAAATATGTTTACACTATGTGGCTATTCTGAACTATTAATAGAACATGCATGAAAAAATAAAAGGTCTACCTTTCATACATATACAGTAATCATCAATTGAAAATGTGTGACGGTAATGAACTTATTCAGTCAATGACTCAATAAAACATTCCAAAATGTATTAAAAAACATGTATTGATCATTCATTTTAATTGAGACAGTTAATTGAGACCCTCAATTAAAAAACTAGCAAAATTGACCTAAAATTGTTTTTGCAAAAGTTAGGACAGTTTCGTGAGAATCACCCAGCTGGGATAGGCTCCAGTCCCCAAATACAGTTTACATGTTGATGTATCAGCATTAATACTCCAATAATATAATATATGATACAATATGAACTGGAGCAGGCACTTTAAAATTTGAGAAATTTTGTAGAACAGTGTTGTATTGACAGCTAACAGACCATTGGTGAAATGTGTTTTGGTAATAATAATAATAGCTGGTTAATGAGTGCTTTACTTTATGTATTTGTGTACTTACTTGATGCCGATAACTGATGGATCAGCTAGCTCAAAAGTTTTGTCTTCACTTTCTCAGGTGAAATGAGCAGCGTGTCTTCTGTTAAACACTTCAGTTGTGTTCCGTTCTGTTCTAATCTGCTTTGATCTGTATTCTAATCTGCTTTGATCTGCATTCTAATCTGCTTTGATCTGAATTCTAATCTGCTTTGATCTGTATTCTAATCTGCTTTGATCTGTATTCTAATCTGCTTTGATCTGTACTGTACCTTCTATTATCATTTGCTTATTTGGTTTCCCGGGCAACCGCAAAGTAACTAACTATTGTCAAAAATCAATAAGTGCATTATTACACATTAATGTATCTTAATGCATAATGCATGTATACACACACACACACACACACACACACACATCAGTCTAGTGTCCAGTGACCAGTCCAGTTAACAACAGACAGAGAGTCTAAGCAGGTCAGTTTTTACCCAGACATGCAGTGTAAATTTGAACTCTACAGCGTGTTAAACTGTAGAAAAAGCTTGAATCTCTGCTTGCAGAGGGAATTTTCCAGAGTGGTGCCACAGACGGGTAAGTAACCTTAACATTCACATGTTGGCAACATCTTTAACAAGTTTTTTTTCAACTGAACATGGTTTTTATAGTTTTATTGTTGTCGGTTGAGCAGATGTTGGCAACATGTACCCTTCTGTTCGATGATATTATCGAGTCACAGTTGCTAACAGTTCTCATTGAGATAAGATGACCTATGTTAGCTAAGGATTATTTCTGAAGGCTGCTGACTGAGATAAGAATTGTTAGGAAAAAGCAGGTGGTTTGTCTCTCCTTATAGGGTACTTGTGATTACTTTTCCCTTACTTCAAATGTGGATGGTACTTTCCCTAGATGCTTCCCATACTCTACCCAGGCAAATGGTACTTGTACGAGTCTTTTCCCATACTTTACCCCACAGGGCCCACAGGGCAAATGGTACTATGCTAGTTTCTTCCCGCACTTTACCTCTCTGGGTAGATGGTACTTATTCTAGTTCTTCCCGTACTCCACTATTTGAAAGGTACCTTGCAATCCTTTCCCCTACTATAAGCAGTATTAAACCGGTAACAAGTGTCTGACTCCCAAGACGAGTTGCTGTACCTTTCACCTGCTTTCCTGTGTGGTCTTAGATGAGAGGAAGAGATGACGAGGAGATCCAAAGTGAAATCACTTTTAATGATTTCAGCAAGTCAAAAGTGTAATTTACAGATCTGGGTGTTGGATCGCACAAACAAAAAACTAGATGAGGCTTGGGCGCTCCAAGCCCTCGCACAAGGCTATTTTCAATCTTTATACAGCTGACAAGTTTCACTTTCTAACTAGGCGTTGTCTTTGGGTCTTCGGGGTGTTGGATGTCATCAGTTCTTCTCCTTATTGGTTGATATTTGGTGCAAAAGGGCGTCCCGAGGCGCCACACTGGACCTCCAAAGTGTTATTGTGTGCCCACCGGAGATATCTCTGGCCAAAGGAGATAAGGACACATTCCTGTACTCTGTGAATCTCTGTTCTTTGTCTGAAAACCATGAAACTACTTTTACACTATTCATTAGGGGTGTAACGATTCGTTTTAACAACGATTCGATTTGTATCACGATTCGTGGTTGCCGATTCGATTCCAGGACGATATTGGTTCATTTTGAATGATCTGATCTGAAACGATCCAGTGCCTTGAAATCGATTCAGTAACTTGTTAGCCAAAAATTCAACCAGTGTGACTGAAATAAATACCTGGATACTGGGCAGTGCAGGTGAAGTGTCCTAGATTCCTGTTGTTTCTTGTAAGGGAATCTGAGTCAGGTATAAACTAACTATGGAAACAAACATGTAAACAACAACTGATGGCAAATGCATTCAATTTTATTTGAACAAAGTGCATCCAACACTTGAATCAATAGGAGGAAGTGCAGTAAGTGAAACCAGCATTTTTTCAACAGTAGATTTATCTGCTACTTCTGATTTTGTTTTTCAACATAAAAAAGACACAATATTCATGTCAAAAATAAAGTGCAACCAACATCTCTTCCGGTTGAATTAACAGTAGGTTTACCTGCTACTTTTGCTGTTTTTCAACATAGAAATAACAAATACAACATTAACATCAAATATAAAGTGAAACTAACACCTTTTCAGGTTAAATGAGCAGTGGTTGAACCTGCTACAGCTCCCATTTTAATAAACAAACAGCTGTGCACTAATACAAAAGATCAAGTCTCGCCAACTAGTCTTCAATGACTACAGATTTTTTTTTTTAAAAATATCAACTGATCAACATGATCTGGCCGCAGAACACTTCTCTGTGCGTTCACTATGTTGCCAGCTGTACTAAAAACTCGCTCTGCTGGCACACTGGTGCCGGGAATACACAGGTAGCGTTTCGCAAGGGTTGAAAGTAGAGGTAGCTCTTTTTCCTGAGCTCTCCACCACTTCATGGCATTTTCAGTCAATGGCAACGCATCTTTTGCTCGGTACCTTATCACCTCTGCTCTGTCTCGCTTGTGGATTTTCTTTCTCTTTGGGTGAAGGAATCTCCAAACAGCGCATCCAAGGCTTTCTTCTTACAGGGAGGTGACCCACTTGGAGCTACAACATAAGAGCTTTATTTCAAAATATAGTTGTGTTTCTCATTTCCCATTAATACAAAACAAGAACAATCTATTGTTGTTATCAAATGAAACACACCTGTGGTCTCTTCCTTGAATCTTGACAGCTTTGTGCTTGAGCCTCCCTCGTCTTCCTGACTTTCCATTGCTTGTATCTATGGATATAAGAATGTGTGAACTGTTAAAATTTCTGCTCTGTAAGACTACACACAGAAATGTATACAAAGATAAAACAACAGATGAGAGACAACTGAAAGGAGAGAAGAGAACAGAGCAGAGGAAAGAGGAGAAAAGAGTTACCTGGTGGAACACTTCTGCCTCAAGAACCAGTTTTGCGTAGACCTGTTCTCTGTCCTCTTTTTCCAGGTAGGGCAGGTCTTTAAATCGTGGGTCCAACGCTGCTGCTGTTTAAAGAACAAGAATATTGCATTGCATTATTAAATTAAGTTGCAACTGATGACCACTTCCTCATGCACAAAATAGTCAGTAGATTAAACTTTAGTATGTTTTTTAAAAGAAATATGGCACAGTAATGAGATAAATATATTGCAGATATTCTGTTAAGTTTTCAACTCAACTCAAATTAAAACTTGAAAATGCAGTGTGTGTTTTACAAATCAGTTGAGTAACCTAAAATATTAACTACAGTAACTAAGATTTTAATTAAGAGCCCAAATTATTTACCTATGTTGAGAGCATCTTGGGTGCCTCTGTAGCGTGTGGAGAGGTCATCAGCCATCACCCTCTTAATCTCTGCAACCAGGGTTGAGTCGTCTTCACGTGGCTGTAGGTGTTTCAGCAGTTTGGCTTGAAGAGGAGCAATTACAGAGAGAGTTGGCTGGTCTTCCTCACACATCACAGTGGTTGCCATTTTGACAGGACCCATCAAATGAACAATGTCCAACATGTTGGCAATGTCACTCTCACTTAGCATGCCTACACCTGTGACACCCTTGCGCAGATCCTTGGACATCAGAGTTGCCATTACAGCTGGCTGTTGTTCCAAAAAACGTTCAAGCATGTCGAATGAACTGTTCCATCTGGTGATTATGTCCTGGATCAGTTTATGTTGTGGTAAATCCATCAGCTTTTGTTCTTCCCGTAGGACGTGACATGCAATTGGGCTGCGGTGAAAATATCCAACAATTTTTCGCACTCTCCCCAACAACCTGGAAGCACGGTCCACCCCCAAACCCTTGTGCGAGACAAGGTTGAGTGTGTGTGCGAAGCAGGTAATGTGTGGACTGAACTGGGCTTCTGCACTGGCCACAATCATGTTCCTGGCGTTATCTGTGACGATGGCAGGATTCTTGTCTGAGATTTTCCACTCCGTGCAGGCTTCACGCAGTAACGCACCAATATTTTTACCAGTATGGGCCTCAGTTAAAACTCTGGTTTGCAGAACAAAGGTCTTCAATTTCCACTCCTGATCAATGTGATGAGAGGTAATTGTCACATACCCTTGATTTGAGCATGATGTCCAGCCATCCGTCGTTATCGCTACTCGTTCAGCTTGAGAGAGCGACAGCTTCACATCAGTCTTAATACGTTCGTACAATGCAGGAATAACCTTTTCCGAGAAGTGTGGTGGGCTCGGTATCTGGAACCGTGGCTCCAACGTTTGAATCATTTCACAGAACCCTGGATTTTCAACCACACTGTAGGGCCGCATGTCTTTGCAGATAAACTTGGCAATTGTTGCCGTGATGGTTTTCACCCGAGCTGAATTTTGGCCAAGTCTCTGACTAAACATGCTAGCGAGGCCTGAGGCTTCTGCAGAGGTCATGTTACCTTGCGCTGCTGCTGCAGCGGGAACGCTACAAGAGGTGCCTGGATGGTCGGCGTTCTGTGAAATCCCATGGCACCTTAGTAGGTGGTTGGAGAGATTTGTCGTGTTGCCGTTGTATTTTACTTGGGCTTTACATATCCTGCAAACAGCGAGCGACTTATTTAAAACATCTCCGTCTTTGCAAAAGCCAAAGTGTTTCCACACACTGGACCGCAATTGTGGCTTGAAAATGTCACGCTCGCCGGCGTCTCCCCCGCCATCTGCCATGTTGTGTTGTCTGCTGGCGCTTGGTAATGACGTTTCACACAGGAAGCGGCACGTAACGTTTAACGTCTTTCAAAAAACATACCCATAGTTTGCCGTGTTTAAGTCCAATGCATTATTTCCTAGTATCGATACAAACGATGGATTACATTTTGAAACGATGTTTGATCGATATACGTCGTCCAGAAGGCCAACTTGCCGAGCACAGATCGATGTAGTTGGCTCATAGGAATATAAATCGATACATCGATGGAATGGATGAATCGTTACACCTCTACTATTCATTATACATAATAAAGCATTTCAACATATTTATCAGAATAAAATAGTAAACCTCACAACTAGTAAAACTGTATATGACTAAATACATCATAACGTTATAAGTGTGTATAATTAAAACAAACCATAACTAGTAAAAATATCTGATAATAACAAACCATAACTAGTAAACATGTCTGTGCTTAAAACAAATCATAAAATAGCACAAGCATGACCTTTCACATCTCAACAGGGCCTATCTATCATGTTAGGGAAAACAGAACCTCTTTTTCCCGCTGTGTGAATCCTTCCTATTGTCTCCTGGAGATACATAACTGCAATGAGCACAAAATGATTGGTTACAAAATGCTTAGGAAGTGTACAGGCTGAATCAACAAGAGTCTGGAGAAGAATACACTGTAATTTTACCATGCACTCTGAGTGTGTGAGACCAAGGCAGTAGGATGAGAATAATGTGACCTCAAAAAGAGAAACAAATTCCAGTTTGCAGCTTTTATGTGCAGCTGAAAAACCATCTTTTAAGCGATGCCTCTGGTTATATGATTTTTAAACTTAGGCTAATAAAAATATAGCTACAATCTAACTAAATGCATACACAAAATCCTAACACTAGCTTCTGGTAGTTGTACAGTAAAGCGACAAGCATCATTTTGTACAATAACCTTGGCCTACTTACCAGCTATTGGTCTGCTCTGATTGCAATTTGCTTGATTACTATGAAAATAAGAGCATAGTTAATATAGCTGAATCATGATTAACAAATGCTTCATGCTATCAGTTAAGACATACTGTATCTATACAGCTACATGTAGACCATATCTTTTTTCATGTTTAGCCTTCATGTCAACTTAGCTGTATAAACACAGATACAATAATTATATTCATATATAATAGGAGGGGCAATTTCCCCTATTTAGATGTTACAGTCAAGGCAAAGACCTAGCAAGTAGGCTAATTAGCGATTAGTTTTACTCGTGATTAGCATACTAATAAACATGAATTTGGTCGTAAAAATGTTGCTATAAGACAGGCAGTACATTACCATAAGACAGACGATGTTGCACTAAACATTTTGACCATTTATGACAAATATTCTATCACTTCACAGGCATAAACAGAAGGTAGAATACAGATAATGCTAGCTTGCTAAATAAGATAAGATAAGATAAGATAATCCTGTATTCGTCCCACAGATGGGGAAATAATGACAAGTTAACGTTACCTACCGTCTCCACGGGCACAATTCGCCTTCATGCAGAGACAATTTTATCTTTGCATTTATTTGACGCCAGCTATGTATTCTTATCTCAGTCAGCAGCCTTCAGAAATAATACTTAGCTAACATAGGTCATCTTATCTCAATGAGAACTGTTAGCAACTGTGACTTGATAATATCATCGAACAGAAGGGTGCATGTTGCCAACATCTCCTCAGCCGACAACAATAAAACTATAAAAACCATGTTCAGTTGAAAAAAAACTTAAAGATGTTGCCAACATGTGAATGTTAAGGTTACTTACCTGTCTGTGGCGCCACTCTGGAAAATTCCCTCTGCAAGCAGAGATTCAAGCTTTTTCTACAGTTTAACACGCTATAGAGTTCAAATTTACACTGCATGTCTGGGTAAAAACTGACCTGCTTAGACTCTCTGTCTGTTGTTAACTGGACTGGTCACTGGACACTAGACTGATGTGTGTGTGTGTGTGTGTGTGTGTGTATATATACATACATTATGCATTAAGATACATTATTGTGTAATAATGCACTTATTGATTTTTGACAATACTTAGTTACTTTGCGGTTGCCCGGGTAACCGAAAATGCAAATGATAATAGAAGATACAGTACAGATCAAAGCAGATTAGAATACAGATCAAAGCAGATTAGAATACAGATCAAAGTAGATGAGAATACAGATCAAAGCAGATTAGAATTCAGATCAAAGCAGATTAGAATACAGATCAAAGCAGATTAGAACAGAACGGAACACAACTGAAGTGTTTAACAGAAGACACGCTGCTCATTTCACCTGAGAAAGTGAAGACAAAACTTTTGAGCTAGCTGATCCATCAGTTATCGGCATCAAGTAAGTACACAAATACATAAAGTAAAGCACTCATTAACCAGCTATTATTATTATTACCAAAACGCATTTCACCAATGGTCTGTTATCTGTCAATACAACACTGTTTTACAAAATTTCTCAAATTTTAAAGTACCTGCTCCAGTTCATATTGTACCATATATTATATTATTGGAATATTAATGCTGATACAGCAACATGTAAGCTGTATTTGGGGACTGGAGCCTATCCCAGCTGTCTTAGGGCGGAAGGCAGGGTACACCCTGGACAAGTCTCTAGTTCATCACAGGACACATAGAGACAGACAACCACTCACACTCACATTCACACCTATGGTCAATTTAAATTAGCCAATTAATCTAATCCCCATGCATGTTTTTGGATGGTGGGAGGAAGTCAGAGTACCCGGAGAGAACACAGTATGGCCCCAGGGCCGGGAATCGAACCCGGTACCTTCTTGCTGTGAGGTGACAGTGCTAACTGTTATGGATTTTTTCTAAATTTAGGAGTTCCTAGGGTTGGCTAATGTCCTTTTTTTACAGCAGTAAATCCTTAAACTGTCCCTGCAGAATGCAGGTTTGAAGCACAATGTCTCAAGGAAAACAGATGGCTAGTTATCTCTAAGTTTACTAGGTAACCAAGGTCAGAGGAGTCTGCCAGCGTTGGCTCTTTGATAAGGCCAATGGCTGAGCGTCAACAAGACAACAGGCGCCACTGTTAGTTCAGAGCTTAGAATGAGCATGCCCTGACTGTAACGCTACTCAAGAGTAATGTACGGTAATATACTTGTACTTAACTGGGTGTTAGTTTATAAGGCTGAGCACCATAGGGAAAGGTAGGAATATGTGGCGGACTCTGGCAGCTGTACGGTTGTCCACGACAAAGTTCATATTCCTCCTGATATATCAGAATCTTCAATAAATGTTACTTCTTCAATCAACCGCGGGAGGCTCCTGGGTGCATCCATTCTTTCCTCATTGACTATTCAATATTTTCCACGACAAGCTGGCGTCACAAACAGGATTTCAACAGAACAAAGACTGGTAAGTGCAATTTTTTTTTTATGCCTTACCATGTCTGTGTTTGACGAAATCAAAAGAAATGTATGGAAGATGTTGAAAGTCGATAGAGCGTATTTTTATTGATAATAATAATTGGTATAAAGAAGAGCAGAGTGGTCAAGGGAGTGTAGTTTTATGTGGTGTTTTTATTTTCTGTTGTGTTGCATATTGATGCTGTTGCTGAGGGGTGAGCTAGTTTAGGCCGTGCTTGAAACAGGCAGACCTACGTGAGGTGAGGCTTGAACCAGAGGGAAGACATTCCCGGGGTAGGGCCCTGGAGGCCATTTTCGGTCAAGCCAAGAACGGGGGGGGTCGGGTGCTTAGGACCCCCGTGCGGACCCCCTGTGGATGTTGTCCTTGGGGGTCATAAGACTGCTATGAGTTACATAGCAGTGCTGACAGAGTTGCTGTCAGCGGGTGTGTATTAAGGCTGTTATGAGCTACATAGCAGTACTGACAGAGTTGCTGTCAGTGGGTGTGTATTAAGACTGTTATGAGTTACATAGCAGTACTGACAGAGTTGCTGTCAGTGGGTGTGTATTAAGGCTGTTATGAGCTACATAGCAGTACTGACAGAGTTGCTGTCAGTGGGTGTGTATTAAGACTGTTATGAGTTACATAGCAGTGCTGACAGAGTTGCTGTCAGTGGGTGTGTATTAAGACTGTTATGAGTTACATAACAGTGCTGGCAGAGTTGCTGCCAGTGTGATTTCTGACCACTGCTGCTGGAAATTTTTATTGGAGACCTTTGGGGCAGAAGTAACATACATATTGAAGACCTTTCATTGTTTGTCAGTTTGTCTCAGTGTAAACTAACACAATGGGTAATGAATTGTCCAAAGCTCTGAGTAGTTGTTGATCAAAAGCTAATGTGATTTAATTCTCCAAATAGCAGAAGGAGAGGTCAACCTGTCATTGAAATCATGTGGTAATACATATTTTTGCACACATACCGTACATCTGAGCAAATAACACGTTTATACATGATATGAGACCTTGCATGCCTGTGTGGTCACAGGTAGATTATCAGCTAGGTGGAGGCCGTCATGGTCACAGGGTCACTTCACTGTAAGAAATGATTCTGTGGTCATGTAGATTTGAATTAATGTATTAGATAAAATACATTCAATATGATTGTGTTTTTGATTTTGAGACAACTATTTAATTAAATTTCAAATAAAATGCACCCATTGTAGTTAATAATAAAAAAATAAAACATAAGGATTATATTTATAAAATCCCAAATAGAGAGAACATTGAGTTGATTGAAATTCATATAAACAGGCAGATTTTAATTGAAGTGGGTTTTTTAAAAAAAATTATGCCTGCAATTCCCATCATGCCCCTGCCCCATATTACAGTATTTGCAGTTAATTGGTTAAGCTATCTGATTCACCTTTGTAAATGCAGATATTACTTTGTGTTTTAATGCTCCTGTTTTGAACATGGCAGTTTATGGAGTTCACTGTCATGTTTTTGCTCTTTTACAGTTCCACCATCGGTGAGGTGGCTGTAACGTTTCTTGACTTCAGCTCTATTTTAATACAATAGTGTTGATGCTTTCTTCTGGTTTGAAATGAGACTGTGGTTGCAGTGTACACGGATGTGCAACAATGTGTGTGAAGCACAAAATGAATGGTTAATAAAATTCTTATTTCAGTATTTCTTAAGTTCTCTACTTTCTGGGCCACAGACTGGTTATTCATAAAAAGTAAGAATATTAAAATTAAATTCAGTGCATTGATAAAATTCAAATTAGATGATTATTACACAATTATGTATCATTGATACGTAGAATTAAATTATTTTTTATTAATATTATTTACACATTAGGGAGTTTATCGTTTAGAAAATCAACTCAATATTTTTGTTTAAGTTATAATTAATTCTGTACCGTTGTCTATTTGAATCTACTCATATTACATGGATAACTATTAAGGGCCTCATTTGAATAATATTTACTTAATACCAAACCTTGTGAAATTTAATAAATAATATTGCTTGTAATCTGTCCCCTCATTAGATGTGGTGTATCTTTTCATACAGTGTGTTAATGTTGGTGATGAGGATTTAAAAAAGGTGATTGATTAGGGTGCGTTGCTTGCTGAAGTGAAACATTGGTTCATGGTGTTATATTTATTATTACTAATGATCTGATGTGCATGGACTAATAAGGGAAACAGTAGACTTGGACGCGTCTGCCACAGGGGGTTTTGTTGAGAGTCCGTCAGTATATGCAGTGGCCGTTAAGAGGGATTTGGATGACCTCCACTTGCTAGGGGGCTCCACACTGTTGCAATATGCTGATGACTTTTTGATAGCCTCTCCATCAGCTGAGGCCTGCCACTCAGACTCCATTTTGCTCCTACAAAGACTGGCTGAATGTGTACACGGAGCATCACTGGCTAAGCTCCAGTTCTGCCGTTCTGAGGTGACATATTTGGGACACGGGCTGAAAAATGGACAGCGTCTTTTGTCACCAGAGAGGGTAAGGCTGTTGGTGAACATGCCCCCTCCTACAACAAAGAAGGAAATGCTTTCTTTTCTGGGAATGGCTCACTACTGCAGGCACTGGATTACTGATTATGCAGCTATGGACTCTCCTTTGCAAGCTGCCACAGTCTTCTCCTCCTGTAGTGCAGTGGACTGATGAAATGCATAAGGCTTTTCAGGACCTGGGAAAAGCCCTCACTATGGCTTCAAAAAAAAAAAAAGACGGCCTCGCCACCGCTGTTCTGGTGCAGAGACATGGCTCCCACTATCGTCCTGTTGCATATTACTCCTCTCGGCTCACCCCTGTGGTTGTCAGCATGCCAGGTTGCCTACGAGCAGTGGCCGTGGTTGCCACTTTGATAGAAAAATCTTCCTCCATTGTGTTGGCTCATGACTGTGTAGTTCATGTTCCGCGTGCAGTGTTACATTTTTTGAACACATCTGCGACTCAGCTTATGATCGCAGCAAGGCGCTCTGGATATGAGACTATCGTTCTTTCAAGTCATCATATTACCTTAAAGCGTTCACCTCCTCTTAATTTTGCCACTCTTCTTCCATTGGTTGACTCTGATGATAATCATGACTGTTATTGACATGAGCACATCTCCAAGACAAGACTTGTTGCAGACTCCAATTCAAAATGCTGATATGATTCTCTACACTGACGGTTCCACAACTAGACCAGCTGATAATGTTCATTTAGCTGGATATGCCGTAGTAAATGATTGGGCAGTTGTTGAAGCTCTGCCACAGGCTGCTGAGCTTTATGCATTGATCAGAGCATGGACACTCGCTGCTGGCAAAGTTGCTACAATTTATACAGATTCATGATATTCTTTCGGTGTTGCGCTTCATTTTCACTAATTATGGAAACGCTATGGTTTTATGTCGTCCTCTGGAAGGCCTCTTCAACATCACGCTTTGGTGAATGACCTGTAAGATGTTTTTTGCTTCCGTCAAGGCTTGTTATTGTAAAGTAAGCTGGTGGAAATGATCCTGTTTCAAAATGGAATGCACTGGCTGATACTGCAGCCAAACAAGCCGCGCTTTCCTCTTTTGCGTTGGTATGTCAGTTTCCATCGCGACCTTTGCACAGTACTGTTTCTATAGTCAAAGACGTCATTGCACCTGTCTCAGGGTGAAAATGGCTGCAAGCACAAAAAAAAAACCAGTCCTACATCCGTGATTTGGACTTGGTTTGGCTTTAAAAAGTTGGATGTAGAGCAGAAAAAGTTACTTGCAAGATGTGTGGAGTAACTGTAGAAGACAAGCAGCAGCTAAACTCTCAAAGGTTTCATTGTTCTTCAGAATTAGTGAGAATATACAGTATGTCTGTGAGTATTGTTGGCTGTCATGTGTGCTGCTACACTGTTTGTGTTGAATATAGCCATGTGATTAACAAGTTAAAATGATTGTGGTCGTGATGCTATTTTCCGTTAGCCTGTCTATGGCGTTGTCCATTATGTGTTAGCATTAAGCTAGTGGACTTTGTGTAAGGCTAACACTGAAGGCAGTAGGCTACAACTGTTATGTCAATGTGAAGTTACTTGTTTTATGTTTTCCACAATTACAGTTTTGTACAATACATTTTCTTGAAGGAATATTATTGACTTTTATGTTATTTAGTAGTTTAAAAAACAACTTCCTGCTTGAATGCTTTTACCATGGGCTATGGTAACCATGTGTTGTAATTTACATACCAAAATATACTATGATATATACCGTCCACCGTCTATGATTCAAATTATACCATGATATAAATTTTAGGTCATATTGCCTAAAAGCATCTGTTAGTGATAACTGACCAATTCTCAAAGTGGGTGGAGGGTTTCGTAAAAAGAAAAGAGGACGCTAGAACAGTTAAGTGTCTGTTAAAAGATGTGATTCCCAGATTTGGTATGCCACAAGGAATAGACAGAGGCTCTGCTTTTGTCCCAAAGATCACTCAAGACTTGTCAGAGATCTTAGGGTTTAGGGGGCAGCTGCATGTTCCTTCGTCCACAGAGCTCAGGTCAAGTTGAAAGAATGAATGCCACTGTCAAAGAGAGGTTGACCAAGTTGGTGGCGACGACAGGGCTAAAATGGCCTGACGCACTGCCTATTGTGTTGTATTCCATTTGAAGTGCACCAAGTGCAACAACAGATTTAAGCCCTCATGAGGTATTGATAGGGAGATCAATATCCAAGTCCCCCTTTGGCACCATATAAAGCCTCACTGCTTTGGACGGATGAGTTCATGGATGATTATATGAAACAACTAACTGAAGTTTTGAGAAAGTATCATTGTCAAGTGTCTACAGGCTCCCCAAACCCTCAGGGGAGCCGATTCATTCCTTTAAGGAAGGTGATTCTGTGCTAATCAAATCTCTTGAAAAGGTGTCATTGACTCAGGTGGAAAGGCCCGGACCAGGTGCTACTGACTACAAGTACAGCTGTAAAGGTCAAAGGAAGAGCAGAATGGATTCATGCTACAAGGTGCAGATTGGCTCCAGCACCTGCCGATGAAGCACCAGTAGCACCTGGCAGGTAATGGGGAGGCTGTTTCTCTTCTTCTTCCTCTTTCTGTGCAGATTCAGAGAAGTAACAGAGCATGATACTCCAAGCAAAGAGAAGCTGGACGGCTCTCTTGGTCCAGACCTCTCTGTGGAATCTGAAATCAGCATCGCTAGCCCCTGCTCCTACCAGAAGGGGGACTCTCTGCTGACGTTACTTGGAGAGGTGGACACTGAATTGGGCCTTTCATTTTCACAGCAGATTTGAAATTTAAAAGTCACATCCATGGTACAAATAGGAAAAAACATTTTTTTTTGTTGAATTATTGTGTTCAATTAACATTTTGTTTGTCATTAAAATATATTTTGTCTTTCTTATTTAATACATACATGTAGATATTTATTACTATCATCATTGTTGATTTTAATATTTTATACTTGTTATTTAATGTTTCTTTCCTTCTATAGCTTGTTTTACACCGCTGCTAAGTGAATTTCCTCCAATGGGGGATGAATAAATAACCATTCTATTCTATTCTGCTCCTTTATGGACTTTGCAATGGCATGAGTCCAAACACCATGAAGACTCAGAGGGAGGAAACCCCTTATTCACGTGTCTAACTTGTTCTGGCTGGCCACCTCATGTCCATGAACATCATCACAAAAGTCTGTCTGAGATCTGCACACACACACATGCACACACAGCGCAGTCAGCTGATCTGAGTGCTGGAGACAACACTGTCAGTTAGTGCATTAAAATATTATTGTGAAGCTAATATTAGTTATTGTAACAAGTATTAAACAAGCATCAACATGATGGAACGGTGACAGAAAAATCGTTTTAATCTACTCTGGCTCTGATGGGACAGTCAAGTGTTTTTTGTTGTTTCTTTCTGCTTTAATTTCAAAATAAAAGCCCTTCGGTGTTTTGTCCGGTCATATAACTTTGTTTGTTAACACGAGGCATTTATTTTGATATGCTGTATGTATAAGACTAAATCCTCAATGCAAGCTTGACTAGCTTTATATAGAAAGACAATGAGTTATCTTGATGTGTAGAGTTTATTCTGAAGGACTAACCGGAAGCAGTGACATGGGTAAGCATGCTGGTAAGACAAAGTGCAGACTACAGAGCCGTTATAGATTTATTATCTTCGTTAATTACAATAGAAACGCGTACAAAAGCTCAAACTAAAGCTGGCAGCAGGTTATAATATGACTGTTGAAGTTAGTGACTCCTCCTCTACCAGCAGCACTAATGTTACCGACAGCAGAACATGACTGATATCTGTGTTCAATCTTTAGTCTTTATAAACTATACTAACATTTTATATTTTTTTATGAGATATTGATGAGTCGTTAGAGTGACCTCTTTGTTAATGTGTTTTGAGAATTATAATCATTAATTTACCATGCAATTACAGCTCAACCAGGATTGGTGTTATGAAATTGTTATTTTAGGTGACTGTCTCTTGGGATTGATTTGATTGATTTCTCATTTTATTGCCTGTTTCCTGACTGTAAAAAATAAATAAAGAATAAAAAAATGAATAAAATAAATAAAAAGAGAAAGAGAAACTTCCACAGGTGATAAGCATTACAGAAGCCTACGATGAAGATGGATTCCACTCACAGTGCGGGCCACCATGCATCGTATGTGCTAGTAACCTCTCCATGGTGGCGGCCCCCAGCTGTGCAAAAAGCACATGGGCTGAAGACCACCTCGTTTGTTCACTTTTATATAATCACAATGTTTGTTTTAAGTGTTCAGAGTATTGTGTAGGAGGAGATGCTGTGAGATCGCGAGAGTCTGTGAGATTTGCGAGATTCAACATGGCGGCCCCCAGCTGCTAGACTAAGATTTAGCAAAATACCGTCTTTGCCAACTTATTCCGTGCTTTAAGCAGACCAATTAAGTTAGACGGACAACGCTGTACATAGCTTCACTCAAGGTGGAGGATCTTGAAAATTTCATCGACGACTATTTCTTTCGGTGCGCCATGGAAGACTCCAACACCGAAACTCGCCGGGACAACCCAAACAAGAGGAAGAAAACAGACTCCTCTACTGACACACAGGACCTTGAGACCACGGATGTCCAGATAAGCGTCCTTGATTCGATCAATAAAAAGCTCGACATACTTAAGATGCTCCATGATGAGATTAAGGACCTGAAGGCTAGCCTGGAGTTTACTCACCAGCAGATATCCGACCTGCAGAGGGACAACACCGAGCTCCGCTCCACGCTGACAGCCGTCACGTCAGAGGTAAATATCCTTAAAAAAGAGAATAAATCTCTGAAGGAAACCGTCCTTGACATCCAGACGAGGAGCATGCGGGACAACCTGATCTTCTCAGGGATTCCAGAATCTACACCGGATGACCCAGAGTCCCTAGTTAAAAACTTCATGGCTTCGGCTCTTAAAATCCCGAAAGAGACTGTGAATAACATCACTTTCCACCGCGTTCACCGGCTTGGACCCCGAAGAGGAGACCGCCACCGTCCTATCATCGCTAAATTCGAGCACTTTAAACAAAAAGAACTCGTCAAGAGCAAAGGACGGGAGCTGAAAGGGAAACCATTCGGGATGAATGACGAGTTTCCACTGGAAATTAATGAGAGGCTCTTAGTCCTGTTTACTATTCTGAAAGAACACAGTCAGCGAGGCAAGCGGACTGCACTTGTGGTGGACAAACTCTACATAGATGGCCAGCTGTTCAGGGAATCCTCCATCACCCCTGGCTCTTCTAAGGAAAACGATAAGTAACCACAAAAACAAATGGCTCCGATTTCTAAATATATCTCTCGTTAGTTTAAAGTATATAGAGAAAGCAATCAAATCTCACAAGTTTCAAATGTTTACCTTCACCAAATGTCACCCCCACTAGGGATCCCCTTCCTTCTTTTTATTTTTTTCTTCCCCTCTCTGTGTTAAATCTCCATGTACCCCTCTCCCTCTCTCTCACACTCACTCCTCCTACCCCCCTCCCACCCTGTGTACCCTCTCTGTTTGTCATGACTCTCTGTGTCACAATGTGTTTGTTGTTAGTTTCACAGGCTTTATGGTGCCTTTTTATGATACATATCATGACTCATTGTATACATCTGTCCCTAACACCTACATGGTCTTTAAGCAATACCTTACACCCCACCATCCTGACATTGACAGCTCACAAACCACAACTCTATTTACATTACACTGTCACTAACTCAGTGTCCGAACATCGTCTCTTCTTATGTCTAAGTTAAACTTAGTTTCCTGGAATGTACATGGCATACGCTCACAGACAAAAAGAATTAAAATCCTGGACTATGTCTCTAAACTAAAAGCAGATATTCTTCTTTTGCAAGAGACACATCTGCTACAATCAGAAGAGAAATCTTTTACAGATTCAAATTATAATATCATATTTTCATCTTGTTATAATAGTAGACAAAGAGGAGTCTCTATTCTAATCCACAAGAGAGTCCCGTTTACCTTAAACTGTTTGATAACAGACCCAGAGGGCAGATTCATTATTATTCAAGCAACGATTTTTGATAAACAATACACAATTGCCAATCTGTATGCTCCCAATAGTGATGATCCAGCCTTCTTTCATACAGTTTTCTTTCATTTATCAGACTTAAATGCTACCTCAACTACTATTATCGGAGGTGACTTTAACATAGTCTTAAATCCCTCTGTAGACCGATCGAACATGCCAATGCAGACGAAACAATTACAATCAGTCCTAACCATACGGGACTATATGAAAGATTTTGGACTAGATGATGTCTGGAGACTCAAAACCCAACAAAAGGGAATATACTTTCTTTTCTGCAGTACACAAGTCATTTTCAAGACTTGACTATTTTCTTTCAAATAACTCCATCACACACAAAATTACCACTAGAATTCACCCAATCATCATCAGTGACCATGCACCTATATCCCTCAGTCTGCAAACTGACACTTACCGTAAACCTCCTCAGACTTGGCGCTTCAACATATCTCTACTTAAAGATCCTGAATTTGATCAAATGGTAAGGAGAGAGTGGGCAGACTTTCTAGAAAATAATGACTTTCCAGATTCATCTCCTTCTTTACTTTGGGAAACCTGGAAGGCCGTAATTAGAGGTAAAATAATATCGTACTCTTCATACAAGAAAAGAAAGGAACAACAAATGGAGACAGATATTGAGGAAAAATTAAACAACTTTCGCAGGATTATGCATTAAATCCAAGCGAACAATTACAATCTGAGTTACACAATGCAAAGTTATGCCTCGACGACATTTTATCAAAGAAAACAGATTTTTACTACAACAACTGAGATACAATGATTTCGAGCATAGCAACAAATCAGGCAAATTTCTTTGCGAATTTAGTACAACGCAACAGAGAAAAATCTTTTATAACAGCAATACAGGATCCTACTGGCAAATATACTCAATCTCCTCAAGAAATCAATCAGATGTTTTATAGCTATTACCACAAGCTATATTCAGCAACAGTTAACCCCAACAAAGATGATATTCACACATTTCTCAACAATCTAAAGCTGCCTGAACTAACATCTGAATGCAGAGACATCTTAGATGCTCCAATGACTATCAGTGAATTACAATGTGCATTAGATAGTATGTCAGCAGGCAAAGCACCTGGTCCGGATGGTTTCCCTGCTGAATTTCTCAAACATTTCTGGCTAATGCTAGCACCCCTTTTTTTCAGAACAGTTATGGAGATTAAAAATAAAGGCTATATAAGCGCTCACATGAACACAGCTGCAATAAAGTTATTATTGAAACCAGATAAAGACCCTCACGCAGCCTGCTAGCTATCGACCTCTGTCGCTAATCAACTCTGACATCAAAATTATATCTAAAGCACTCGCTTCCAGGTTGGAGAAAATTATCCCGGCTATAATTCACAACGATCAAACAGGATTTATTAAAGGCCGACACTCCACTAACAACTTTAGAAGGCTTCTAAATCTGATCAATTTGACGCAGCGCTGCAACAGAGAAGCGATCGTTATATCACTTGATGCAGAAAAAGCCTTTGACAAAGTTAACTGGTCCTTTCTCTTCTCTGTACTTCATAAATTTGGTTTCGTGACTCATTTATCCAGTGGGTTTCAACTCTGTATAACTCACCTAAAGCTACTGTCACGACTAATGGGATCACTTCACAAAGCTTCACTTTGCAAAGGGGAACTAGACAAGGATGTCCACTCTCTCCCTTACTGTTTGCAATTTTTATCGAACCATTGGCTGCAGCGGTACGTCAGAACAACAGTATCAAAGGTATCTGCTCTCTGAAGTCTGAACACAAAATTAATCTATACGCGGATGACATTTTACTTTATTTAGAAAAACCCAAAACATCAATGAAGGAAGTATGTAAACTCATCACAACCTTCTCACGCCTATCAGATTACTCCATCAACTGGTCAAAATCAATTATACTGCCATTAACAGAGAGCTCATGGAATCCTGCAATCCAAAACACTCATTACTCTTTCCCTACAGGCAACATTAGATATCTGGGCATAAATATTTCCTCCAAACTCTCAGATCTTGTCCACTTGAACTTCACACCACTTGTGGACAAAGTGTGTGGTGATCTGAGCCGTTGGAATAACCTTCCTGTCTCACTGTTGGGACGAATAGCTACTGTCAAGATGAAAATATTACCCCAAATCAACTATCTCTTCTCCATGATCCCATTTAAACCCACAACAAAATGCTTCCAAACATTAGATTCAGCTATCGGTAAATTCTACTCAAAGAACAAAAAGGCTACAATCAGCCTGGTTACTCTCCAGAAGAATAAGTCTGAAAGTGGACTGGAGGCTCCCAATTTTCTGCATTACTACCTAGCTAATCAGTTACAATACCTTATCAAGTGGATCCATCCACAGGAAGAATATAACTCCTGGATGGAACTAGAACAGTTAGACTGCAACCATATTAAACTCGCTGATCTACCCTTTATTACCTCTGTTCTTAAAAATCATTCCTGCTTCAAGAATCCCTTGATCGCCTCCACACTGTCTGCATGGTGGAGAGCCCTTGAAATCACAGGTTCACCACTTCAACCCAACCCAGACTTTGTAAACAATAAAACCCCTCTCTATCTCAGTACATGGGCAGAGAAGGGGGTCACCCATCTCCATCACCTCCTCCAAGATAACATATTTATGACATACACAGACTTATTCCAAACCTTTGGAATAAGGAATGGAAATTTTCTCCAATACCTGCAGGTAAAGAAAACAATTACAAAGACAATCCCAACACTTCAGTCCACCTCTCAGTCACCTGATTTACAGCCACCTGAATTTATCAAATACATCACCAAATTGTTCCCCAAAAATAAGAAAAACCTCTCAAAAATGTATAGTTTCCTCTCAAAGACAGACTCCATACATTTACCAATCCGAAAATGGGAGAAAGATTTATCCATGCCCTTAGACCATGATTTTTGGACTCAGATCTGTGGAAAAACATTTAGCATGACAAAAAATACTAACCTACAACTGATCCAATTTAAGGTTCTCCACAGAGCACACGTAACGCAGTATAAAATGTATAAAATGGGTTTCTCACAGTCTGACTTGTGCACCCAATGCACTCAAAAAACTACTGATACTTATTTTCATGCACTGTGGCTATGTTCTCCTGTATTTCAATTCTGGGCAACAGTAACACAGAAACTCTCTTCTATTTTGGACTGCAGGATCCCACAATCTCCAAACTTATGCTTAATTGGCGATTTTACTACAGCGACAGTACCAGTCATTCACCTCCAACCCACGCTTGTAGCTCTCGCCATCGCTAAGAAGTCCATCTTGGTTAATTGGAAGGATAAGAGAGCAATCAACATTACCCATTGGCTAAACCTCCTCTTTGAGCATATCTCACTTGAGAAAATATCTGCTTCCCGAAAGAACCAATTGACATCTTTTACAGAAAAATGGTCTCCATTTATTAGAGCTCTCAATATAAATCTATAGTCTATTCTTGTTTTTTTTTTTTTTTTTTTTAAAACATTGTCCTACATTTTTTGGCAGAAGAAAAATCTCTATTTATTAGAGCTCTTAATATAACTTCATAGTCTGCTCTTGTCTGTTAGCATATGCCGACCCCCCTCATAAATTTGAGCTGTTCCAGAAAATATTCATTCTCTCTGTGCCTTTGTTCTGATCCCTAACTTGTCTCCTCTTCTCTTATATTGCAGTTGAATAACCATCTCTTCATTAAGGAATGATGGATCCAAGGAATCCAAAGGCTGGGTGCTGTCACAAGGGGATTACTTTTCCTCTTGTCCCTGGTGTTGCGCTACAATTCTGAGAGGCCTGCCCGGCTGCCCGGATGTGTCCGATGTCTCTCCTTTTGGGCCCTATGGCTTCTGGGCCTTCGCTGTTTTCCGGGGTCCGGGGGGGGGGTAGTTGCCCCTATCTCCTCGTGACGGTCTGGCTGGCTCTGGGGGTGTGGGGCAGGAGGGTGCTTCCCAGTTCCAGTCCCCTCCTCTCTCTTCTCCTGCCTGCCTGCTCCTCCTCCCCCCTCTCCCGTCCCCGGGGTGTCTGGGGGTCCTCGTCGCTGGTGGGGTTGGCTTGGGGGCCGGGGGCTCTCTTCTGGGGCGGGGGGGGGTTGGGGGGTGTGGGTGCTCTGGCCCGCGCGTGCTCAGGCAATCGCCTGGGCCCGCATATCACCACTGGAGTTCCAAGCTCAGCTTGCTCGATCCTCGATCCGGGTCCGACGCGTTCCTGGGCTGTGATGGGGCCAAGCCGGATGGGGGCTTGCTCCGTTCCCAGCGGAGCTTGTCTCCTCGTGCTGGGGGGGGTGGGGCGGATCAGTGTTACGGTGGGTCGGGGGGGGGGCCTCCCCTCGCACACAAGGGGGCATCCCGGGGCTTGGGGGGGAGCGATCTGGGTCCGCCGGTAGGGGGATTGTTTGCCGGGCGGCGCTGGCTTGCGCATCTGGCTCCCGGCTGGTGAAGTGCGTATCGATCCTTTTCGGCTGTGCTGGTTGGTCGCTGCATCTCTAATTCTGCATGGCTGCTGGGGCCCTGCTCTGAGGCTGCAGCTTTCAGGGTCATGGTGTTGGTGGGGCCTGCTGGTTTGTGTGGGATCTCCCTGGCCCCTGGCCTCTTGATCCTGGGGGCCCAGTGCTTCAGGAGCTATGCCCATCTCGTCTACTCCCCTTGCGGCTCTGTTCCCATGGGCCGGGTCCACACCAGACTGCCTCTTAATGTGCACTTGACATATCTTGCACCTCACTATACATAGCCACATTTAGGCACATATAGGGACTCAACACATAGGGCTTTGAAGACAGGTGGGGGTGAGGACGGTGGGAGATTTGGTGGTGCGAATTGCAGTGCTCCAGGGCACTGTAGTCTCCCCCTCTCCCACCCACTTGCCCCCCCTGCTCTTCAATTTTAATACAGTAAACACACTCACGCTTTTGGGGGGGTTTGGGGTGGCTTGGGGATTCGGATTAGGGTTGGCTGCAGGTACCCTTATCCTGCAGCCCTCTGTTCTTCCCCTGCAGCCTCTCCTGCCCTTCCAACTTTTAATGCACCACATTACACACAGGGTAGCACGAACCACGTTTTGGGTGATAGGCTTCCTCGTCTGGAACCGGGGAAGCCCATAAATAGGTTGGGATCACTAAATTAAATTAATGGCCATTCTGGTGGGACCCAGCCCCCTCGAATCTCGGGGCTGCGAGGGGGGGGAGGTTGGGGGCCTGGGGGGTCCCCTTACAGCTATGGTGGGCGCCCTGATGCTGTGGCCTCAGCGGCGGTGCCACGGCAGCTGTGTTTTGGGGATGTGGCGGCTGGTCAGTATGGTCGGGGGGCTGATGGTGGGCTCTTTGCTGGCCGGGGGTTGGGTGCGTGGGTCGGCGCGTGCGGTTGCTGCTCCCTGATTGGTGGATTCGGCCTGCTCTCGCCCGTGCTCTCGGTTGTCTCTGTGTGTGGGGTGGGGCTCCCTGTCGGATTCATGGTGGCGCTGGTCCGTCCCCCCGCTTTTCCCTCTCCCTTTCCCTCCTCGCCCACACTGGCCCCATGGTTTGCGTTCGGGCCCGGCTTCGGTCGCCTTCTGGATGCCGCCCGGTGATGGCCTGCTGCGTGCGGGTTCGTGCTCCTCGCCTCTCGTCCCCCCTCCCTCCGGAGGGGAGCGCTCAGTTCGCAGGTCTTGCCTCATGGGCGGCGGTGGCCTCCTGTCTCCCCGGGTGTTGGGGTGGCTGGGGGGGTGTGGGCGGGGGGTGGGGGTTGGGGATGGGGATGGGGGTGGATGGTGGGGTGGTTGGGGTTGGGTGGGCCCTCGTGTCGCTGGCCCCTTGGACCTGTCCTGGCCTCCTGGGAGGTGGTGGTTTCTTTCTCCTCCTGGTCGTTGGATCTGCGTGGTTCTCGGTGGCCCGGGTGGCTCTCTGGGTTTGGCATCGTCGATGCTCCCACTTCCCCGGGTTGTTGTGGACACCTGGCCGATCTGGCCATGAGGGGTCGTGGTAGACGCTCTGGGTTTCGGTGTTCTACACACATGCATGTTTTATCCAGACCTTATTAACTCCTCCCGAGTCACATTGATAAGTACTGATGTGAACTGCTAGTATGTGCCAAATCATTCGTCCGACTTCTCACTAAGGTCATGTTTTCTCCACATACTTCTTTCATTTGTGTTCTTGGTAGCCTACTCTATACGGTTAGGTCCTCCACTACTCTGGTGTTCAATACTGTTGGGTGTTGGGATGAAGGTGTTAGGAATGACACAGTAGCTTACACGTTTTTTTTATTCCAATAGCACTGCCTGTCTGTAAACTTCCCTTTTTGTTTTGTCTTATCTCCCTGTCTGTCATTTATTTCCCCCTCTTAGAGAGTATTGTGTAATCATTTATAATGAAAGGTCCCTCTCAGATGCTAAGGTTACATCTTACATGTCATAATTTGCATAGTTAATAGTGTAAATAAGAGGGGTACGGGTTGCATTTAGACTGAAATGTGATTTCCATTTATATTATTAACAAGTGTTGTTTTAAATTGACAGTTTGTGTTTTTAAAGGTATCCATTTCTACTTGATTCATGTTATTGGATGGCTATAGGGTCAATTTACGATTTAATGTTACTGACGTGTTTTGAAAGGTGTTAATGTTTTCATCACAGTAATATTCCTGTAATGCTCGAGTAAGGTCTATTTTATCTTCCCCCTTTGACGGTCGTCAGAAAATTTAAAAAAATGTAAACTTCTGTATTTGGTATTGATCTTATGATCAATAAGAGGGGATTGTTATGGATTTTTTTCTAAATTTAGGAGTTCCTAGGGTTGGCTAGTGTCTTTTTTTTTTTACAGCACTAAATCTTTAAACTGTTGCTCCAGAATGCAGGGTTGAAGCACAGTGTCTCAAGGAAAACAGATGGTTATCTCCGGCAGGTAGTTATCTCTAAGTTGACTAGGTAACCAAGGTCAGAGGATAAGGCCGATGGCTGAGAGTCAGCAAGACTACAGGTGCCACTGTTAGTTCAGAGCTTAGAATGAGCATGCCCTGACTGTAACGCTACTCAAGAGTAATGTAAGGTAATATACTTGTACTTAACTGGGTGTTAGTTTATAAGGCTGAGCACCATAGGGGAAGGTAGGAATATCAACGGACTCTGGCAGCTGTACGGTTGTCCACGACAAAGTTCATATTCCTCCCGATATATCAGAATCTTCAATAAATGTTGCTTCTTTAATCAACTGCAGAAGGCTCCTGGGTACATCCATTCTCCCATCATTGACTGTTCAATATTTTCCACGACACATGTGGCATCTAATCCTGTGTTTTTAATTCAGGTGACTGGCTACGCCCTAAGGTTTTTCCTCTTTCTCCTCTCGTGATGAGGAGAGCCCCAACATGGAGCCTATTTAAAGGAACCATGTTTAGGATTGTGGTCAAAAATGGTACTGCAATCACTTTCAAGTTATTGTTGAGTGGTGTCTCTCTGCCTGTCCGCTTTCAGACATCTTTCAAAGGCATCTCTTATACAAATCCTTGTTTTATTTTGGACTTTGTCACGACGTGTTTCAGATTCATAATGAGGTCTTTTAGTTTTCCTAACGTTATACATTATTTATCCGACACGTTTGTAGCTGTAGCTGTGGTGACTAGAGCAGCGCTGGCAACCCAGATGGCGAAACACTACTGATTTCGTGATTGGGAGATGTGGAGGGTGGCGCATCAGACCAGAACACATGACAACATCAGCATCAGTTAAGGGCAGCAACTTGGCTTTTTAAATGTGAATATTCTGGCTGGACTCTTGTTGTATTTGAAATGACCATGATTTCTTAATGTGTGGTGACCTATCAGAGGCATTTTATGATTAACATGAATACATTTCTTGCATACAGTTCCTTTAAATGAATTTGCAAATGCATTTGTGGGTATGGTGAGGGAGGAGTCTGCAACGCTGACATGTGTGCTCAATCCCACGCTGATTGGGATGTATCAAGGGAAGGTGCATGGATTCTGGCATTCGCACGTTTGATAAATATGGATTTTTGACAGCATATGCCACTTGCTGGATTACACCGTACGCCAGTTCTCGGTATGAAACCCACGGCAGTATTGATCCTTTTTGGTCCAGACTGGCCCACTACATTCTGCACGCAGATACCGCAGTGATGTTGGAAGGTACGTGTCCTGCTTCTCTGACACATTAAAAGCTTAAAGGATGCAGTAAACGCACTATCCATGCACCCCGGGGGATGCACCTCATTTTTCCCATGAAAAACGATGCATTATGATCATGAACTTGTGTTTAAAATCACACTAACTGCTCTGGGAGACATTTAAAGCCTTCATTAGAGGACAGATAGTGTCCTATACCAGTTTTGGAAAAAAAAAAAAAACAGAGAAAGAGGAAAATGATTGAGCTCACAATCTGAATATCACAGCTTGATAGTATTTATGCAGCCTCTCCCTCTCCAGCTATATTTAAGGACCGCCTGTCTTTACAAACAGAATTTGACAATCTTGCAACTGTCCAAGTTGAAGAAACGTTGCTGAAATCCCAGTATTCCCATTATGAACATAGAGACAAGGCGAGTAAGTTAATATCTCATGAACTTCGTCAAATATCGTCTGCTCATCAGATTCCTCCAATCTCAACCCCCAGGGGTGTAACAACCGAGACAGGATATGAATAATCAATTTAGAGATTTTTACTTCTCCCTTTACAGTTCAGAATAAGTGAGTGACTCTCCTCCCTTCAGTTCTTTTTTTGATATCCTTGTTATCCCAACTATCGACACACCATCCAAACTACACCGAGACAAGCCTTTCACCATTGAGGAAATTTCGTGGGCAGCAGGTAGTATGCAGAGTTCTAAGTGTCCTAGACCAGATGGGTTTCCCATTGAGTTTTATCGTAAATTTTTGGGGAAAATTGCTCCTCTACTCCTGAATATATTTACACATTCATTTGACACAGGCTCTCTACCTCTTTACTGCAAACGTCCATTTCTTTGATATTAAAGACGAATAAAAAAAAAACCCTCTCCTGCGGTTCTTACCGTCTGATCTCCTTACTTCATGTGGACTACAAGATATTGGCGAAGCTTTTGGGCTTGCGGCTTGAAACCATCCTGTCGCCCATTATTTCCTCTGATCAGATGGGTTTCATTAAAAACAGACATGCCTTCTCTCATCTTAGACATTTATTTAATGTGTTATACAACCCCTCAAACCCCACCGATCCTGAAATAGTAATTAGCCTCGACGCTTCAGACAAGTTCCACTCCAACATTCTAAAGTTACGTCCAGACATTCCAAAGTTCCATTCCGAAGTTCCATTCCAACATTTTAAAGTTGCGTCCCAACAATTTAAATTTTCGTCCTGACATTTCAAAGTTCCATTCCAACATTCTAAAGTTCCGTCCTGACATTCTAAACATTCATTCTAAAGTTCCATTCCGACATTCTTCAGTTCCATTTGGACATTCTGAAGTTCCATTCTGACATTCTAAAATTCTGTCCCAACATTCTAAAGATCCATTCTGAAGTTGCATTCCAACATTCTAATGTTCTGTCCTGATATTACAAAGTTCCTTTCAGAAGTTCTGTCCCGACAAAGTTCCATTCTGACATTGTAAAGTTCCGTCCTGACATTCGAAAGTGCAATTTTGACATCCTAAAGTTCCGTCCCAACACTCTAAAGTTCCATTCTGAAATTGCATTCCAACATTCCAAAGTTCCAGTCCAACATTTTAAATTTTCGTCCCGAAATTCTAAAGTTCCATTCTGAAATTCTGAAGTTCCATTCCAACATTCTAAAGTTCCATCACCACATTTTAAAGTTCCGTCCTGACATTCCAAAATTCCATTCCGAAGTTCCATTCCAACATTCTAAAGTTGCGTCCCAACAATTTAAATGTTCGTCCTGACATTTCAAAGTTCCATTCCAACATTCTAAAGTTCCGTCCTGACATTCTAAACATCCATTCTAAAGTTCCATTCCGACATTCTTCAGTTCCATTTGGACATTCTGAAGTTCCATTGCGACATTGTAAAGTTCCGTCCTGACATTCAAAAGTGCAATTTTGACATCCTAAAGTTCCGTCCCAACACTCTAAAGTTCCATTCTGAAATTGCATTCCAACATTCCAAAGTTCCATTCCGACATTCTTCAGTTCCATTTGGACATTCTGAAGTTCCATTCCGACATTCTAAAATTCTGTCCCAACATTCTAAAGATCCATTCTGAAGTTGCATTCCAACATTCCGAAGTTCCATTCACACATTCTAAAGTTCAAATTTGACATTAGTTCCATTCCAACATTCTAAAGTTATATTTCGACATTTTAATGTTCCATTCCGAAGTTTGATTTGGACATTCTAAAGTTCCATTCCGACATTCTAAAGTTCCATTTCAAAGTTCCATTCCGACATTCCGAAGTTCCATTCCAACATTCTAAATTTCCATCCCGACATTCTAATGTTACGTCCGGACATTCTAAAGTTCCATTCCTAAGTTCCATTCTGACATTCTAAAGTTCCATTCTGACATTTTAAAGTTCCATTCCAACATTCCTAAGATCCATTCTAACATTCTAAAGTTCTGTCCTGACATTACAAAGTTCCTTTCCGAAGTTCTGTCCCGACATTCCGAAGTTCCATTCCAACATTCTAAATTTCCATCCCGACATTCTAATGTTATGTCCGGACATTCTAAAGTTCCATTCCTAAGTTCCATTCTGACATTCTAAAGTTCCATTCTGACATTTTAAAGTTCCATTCCAACATTCCTAAGTTCCATTCTGACATTCTAAAGTTCCATCCTGACATTCGAAAGTGCAATCTCGACATCCTAAAGTTCCGTCCCACCACTCTAAAGTTCCATTCTGAAATTGCATTCCAACATTCCAAAGTTCCATTCCAACATTCTAAAGTTCCGTCCTGACATTCCAAAGTTCCATTCCGAAGTTCCATTCCAACATTCTAAAGTTGCATCCTAACATTTTAAATTTTCGTCCTGACATTCCGAAGTTCCATTCCAACATTCTAAAGTTCCGTCCTGACATTCTAAACATCCATTCTGAAGTTCCATTCCGACATTCTAAAATTCTGTCCCAACATTCCATAGATCCATTCTGAACTTGCATTCCGATGTTCCATTCTGATATTGTAAAGTTCCATTCCAACATTCTAAAGTTCCATCCCGACATTCTGAAGTTCAGTCCCAACATTCCGAAATTACATTTCAACAATCTGAGTTTCCATCCCGACATTCTAAAGTTACATTCTGAAGTTGCATTCCAACATTTCGAAGTTCCATTCCAACATTTTAAATTTCCATCCCGACATTCTAAGGTTACGTCCAGACATTCTAAAGTTCCACTTCGACATTCTAAAGTTCCATTCCGAGGTTCCATTTCGACTTTCCAAAATTCCGTACCGACATTCAAAAGTTCCATCCTGACAATCTAATGTTCCATCCCAACATTCTAAAGTTCCATTTTGAAGTTTCATTCCAACATTCTAAATTTTCCATCTTGACATTCCAATTTTCCGTCCTAACATTCCAAAGTTCCATTCTGAAGTTCCGTCCTAACATTCCAAAGTTGCATTCTGAAGTTTGATTCTGACGTTCCAAAGTTCTATTCCGACGTTCCATTCCAACATTTCTAAGTTGCGTCTTGACATTCTAAAGTTCCGTTCTGAAGTTCCATTGCAACATTCTAAAGTTCAATTTCGACATTCTAATGTTCCATTGTGAAGTTCAATTTGGACATTCTCAAGTTCCATTCCGACTTTCTAAAGTTCCGTCCCGACATTCTGAAGTTTCATCCAGACTTTCTAAAGTTCCATTCCAATGTTCCAGTCCAACATTCTAAACGACATTTTAAAGTGCTGTCCCGACATTCTAAAGTTCCATCCCAACATTCTAAAGTTCCATTCTGAAGTTGCATTCCGATGTTCCATTCTGATACTGTAAAGTTCCATTCCAACATTCTAAAGTTCCATATTCCATATTCCATATAAAGTATATTCTGAAGTTCCGTTCTGACATTCCGAAGTGCCATTCCAGCATTCTAAAGTTCCATCCCAACATTCTGTAGTTCCGTCCCGACATTCTGAAAATACATTCCAACAATCTGTTTCCATCCCGATATTCTAAAGTTACATTCTGAAGTTGCATCCCGACATTCTGAGGTTCCATTCCAACATTCGAAAGTTCCGTTTCAAAGTTCTAATTTTCCATCTCGACATTCTAATTTTTGGTCCAAACATTCTAAAGTTCCATTCCGAAGTTCTAAAATTCCGTCCTGACATTCTAAAGTTCCTTTCCGAAGTTCAATTCTGACATTCTAAAGTTCCGTCCTGACATTCTAAAGTTCCGTCCTGACATTCTAAAGTTCTGTACCAACATTCTAAAGTTCTACTCTGAAGTTGTATTCTGACACTCTGAAGTTCCTTTCCAACATTCTAAAGTTCTATTCTGAAGTTGCATTCTGACATTCTGAAGTTCCTTTCCAACATTCTGAAGTTCCATCCCAACTCTCTAAATTTCCATTCTGAAGTTACATTCTGACATTCAAAAGTTCCATTTCGACATTCTAAAGTTCCATGCTGGCAGTCTAAAGTTCCATTCTGAAGTTCCGTCCTGACGTTCCAAAGTTCCATACCAACGTTCTGAAGTTCCATTCCAACATTCTAAAGTTACGTCATGACATTCTAAACTTCCATTACGAAGTTCCATTCCAATGTTCCGGAGTTCCATTCCAACATTCCACAGGAGCATATTCCAGTTGTATTACAGACAGATATCACGACAACTGATATTGAATTAAAATGGCTACAGGTTCATTTTCCATACAGCACACCTACTGTAGTTGGTTGCTGTTATTGGCCTCCCAACTAGAAAACTGCAAGCGGTTATGAAGGGCCCTCGCGGTACATCGCGGTTGGGCATCAGATGGGTACGGCGGTGCAAGCAGGGGGCAATGAACATCAAGCAATTTGGCCTATACACAAAGGAGTTACGGCCATTCAATGGTTCAATGTGGAAATCATGCCAAAATGAAGAGTGGAAACCAAATGGTCGACTTACTGTTTGGAATAGACAATTGGTGCAAGAGACTTTTTTGTGCATCTGGTCAAATTACACGTGTGTACCGATTTTCGTGTTCCAACTCCATAAAAACCCCTAGGAGGAGGGTTTTTTTGAAGAATTCAAGGGGGCGCTGTGGAGCCATTTTGCCCTGCCCGTAGACTTGGCCCCTGTCAGATGTTAGAGGTCGCCACCCTTGACCTGTGTATCAACTTTCATGATGATCCGAGTTTATTCAAGCCATCAAAAAGCCAAAGAACTGTTCACTTCCTGTTACCACTGGGGGGTGCCGTGTAAGGCATGACGTGGTGATGATACAACTTTTTTAAAGCCATCAAAAAGCCAAACGTATTTTCTTGGCGAAAAAGCGGAAGACGCGGCGCCGCCAGTCGGACGCCGTTTATCGTAGCTTCAGTTATCCCACCTGTCACCTGAGCAACAGTCCGATATCACTTCAGGAACAAAACATTACACGGTCTTTTCAGTGATGTTCCGTCGCGCACCAACATAGTCCAACATGACATAGATGTCTGGTTCTCTTGATTCACCAAGAGAACCAGAGAGAACCAAGAGAGAACCAAGAGAGAACCAAAGAGAACCAGAGAGAACCAAGACAGAACCAGAGAGAACCAGAGGGAACCAAGAGAGAACCAGAGGGAACCAGAGAGAACAAAGAGAGAACCAGAGAGAACAAGAGAGAAACAGAGAGAACAATTGGAGAACCATGAGAAAACCAAGACAGAACCAAGTGAGAACCAAGAGAGAACCAAAGAGAACAAGAGAGAACCAGAGAGAACCAAGAGAGAACCAAAAAGAACCAAGAAGAACCAAGAGAAAACCAGGGAGAACCAAGAGAGAAACAGAGAGAACCAAGAGAGAACCAAAGAGAAGCAAGAAGCACCAAGAGAAAACCAGAGAGAACCAAGAGAGAACCAGAGATAACCAAGAATGAATCAAGAGAACCAAGGGAACCAAGAAAGAACCAAGAGAACCAGAGAGAACTTAAGAGAACCACAGAGAAAAAAAGAGAATCAAAGAGAACCCAGAGAGAAAAAAGAGAACCAGAGAGAACCAGAGACAACCAAGCCAGAACCAGAGAGAACCAAATAGAACCAAAGAGAACCAGAGAGAAAAGAGAGAATCAAAGAGAACCCAGAGAGAAACAAAGACAACCAGAGAGAACCAGAGACAACCAAGCAAGAACCAGAAAGAACCAAAGCGAACCAAGAGTGAATCAAGAGAACCAGAGAGAACCAGAGAGAACCAAGAGCGAACCAAAGAGAACCAAGAAAGAACCAAAGAGGACCAGAGAGAACCAAGAAAGAACCATGAGAGAACCAGAGACAACCAAGAGAGAACCGAAGAAAACCCAGAGAGAAAAAAGAGAACCAGAGAGAACCAGAGAGAACCGGAGAGAACCAAAGGGAACCAAGAGAAAACCAGAGAGAACCAAGAGCGAACCAGAGAGAACCAAGAGAGAACCAAAGAGAACCCAGAGAGAACCAAGAGAGAATCAAGAGAGAACCAAGACAGAACCAAAGAGAACCAACAAGGAACCAAGACAGAACCAATGAGAACCAGAGAGAACCAAGAGAAAACCAAAGAGAACCAAGAAGAACCAAGAAAGAACCAGAGAGAACCAAGAGAGAACCAGAGAGAACCAAGAGTGAACCACAAGAGAATCAAGACAGAACCAAAGAGAACCAAGAGAAAACCAAATAGAACCAAGAAGAACCAAGAGAAAACCAAAGAGAACCAAGAAGAACCAAGAGAGAACCAAAGAGAACCAAGAGAGAACCAAAGAGAACCAGAGAGAACCAGAAAGAACCAAGGGAGAACCAGAGATAACCAAGAGTGAATCAAGAGAACCAGAGAGAACCAAGGGAACCAAGAGAACCAGAGAGAACCAAGAGAACCAGAGAGAACCAAGAAAGAACCAGAGAGAACCGAGAGAGAACAAGAGTGTCAGGATCTTAGTGTTTCCTTGTGTTCCCCTCCCTTTTGTGGGCATGTGTCTTGTCCTCCCTGTCTGTTGTGTGTTTGTCTGGAGCTGGGCGGAGCTGGAGTTGATCACTCACCTGCACACGATCAGCAATCTGCAATCAAGCCACCTGCCACTCTCCCCTGCATATAAGCCTGATTCAGTTCACCACTCATCGCCAGATTGTCAGCTTACCTCTGTGGTAGTAAGACGCAATATTGGTTCTGTAATCTTCTTCAACTTGTTTGTATTCCGTCGTGCCAATCCTGACTACACTTTCCGTTCCCAGCTTCTACTTTTGCCTGCTCTCGGACCCGGATCCAAAACCACCACCTCTGCAACACTCCAGCTCCCGCTCCAGCTCCGGCTCCAGCTTCAGTCCTCGCTCCATTATACCTACACTCATTAAAGTCTTTTCTTTTACCAACCAATCCTGCAGTTGTGTTGTTTGCATTGTAGGTCCACCTCCCGTCAACCATGACAAAGAGAGAAGATTTTTGATTTTTAAAACAACTTCATTGTCCGTTTGTCATCTGGACAATTTCTTCCTAAATAATACCAAATAACAGCAATAAGAACAATAAGAATCAATTAAAATCAGCCTCTATTAAAAGATAAACCACCTCACATGAGCACATCTCCATAAATGAGCTGACCCTCTGATAATCGACACAGAACCTGATCCACAGTCCAGATCTGCCTGAAGGACCCCAGGTCCCCTGAGGTCTGGTAAAACCTGTGGTCCACAAGCAGTCTGGACCGGATCAGGTTCTTTAACACAGCGATCACATCAAGCTTTCCACCCTCCTCCACCTTACTCTTGCAGCTCACATACACTGCCATCTTGGCCTGCCCTAAAACAAAGTTTAAAAGCTGGCTCTTGCGTTTGTGCTGGTGAGTGTATTTAAAATCACAGATAAAAAAGCTGCCTGTTAAAACCCTCTTTAAACCTGGACAGGGATCATCCTGAACCACATCAGGCCTCATCCTGCAGGATCAGACAGCTCACTGAGACTCATGAGCTGTCTGACCTGTGGAGGGTTTTTAACAGGTATCACAGACAGTACACCTGGAGCCACAGCAGGAGAAACCTTTTATCTCTGACCAGACAGGACCGTTTTTATTGTTTTAAACACCATTTAAAAATTTTTAAGAGGCGTTTTCTCCAGCCTGTGGGTTTCTCTGACCATTGATTCGTTTCCTGTTCCGTTTTTATTAAAAACATTCATTTAAGGAGCGCCTATTGGCATTTTAATACGGCCCTTTTAAATGATCAGGTTTTTAAAACTGCTTTTAAGTATTTTTGCCCCTCCCACAGAGAGAGCAGGCCTGCCTTCCCCAGCATTCAGCAGTGGTGGGACTTTGGTAAAGCCCAAATCAAACAGCTTTGCCAGCAGTTCACTCGTAATGTCACTAGAGATCTAACCCGGTCTGTGAAGGATCTGGAGAGTGAGGTAGTTGAGCTGCAGATTGCAGCATCTTCTACAGGAGATCGAGGGTTATTAGGCTCCCACAAGTCCAAACAGTCGACCTGCTGGGCGTCTCAGCACAGAGAGCTCTGGTCCGGTCGCGTTCCATGAACATCTCACAGATGGACGCTCCATCTCAGGTCTTCTTTGGGCTGGAGCAGAAAAACGGACAAAGGAAGATCATTCATTCTTTATGTACAGGTAGCAGCTCTGAGATCTCAGACCCATCTGAGATCAGGAGGTTTGCTGCCGGTTTCTACGGAGACCTCTTATAGCGTGAGTGGTCACATGATCCACAGCAGCTTCCCCAGCGGTCTTCCTCAGGTCACAGCAGAGGCTAACAGTGAGTTAGCAGCAGCGCTAACGCTGCAGGAACTGCACACCGCCCTGTTAAGCCTGCAGAGTGGCAGAGCTCCAGGGCTGGACGGCCTTCCTGTGGACTTTTATAAGTCCTTCTGGTCCGAGCTGGGACCAGACCTGCTGGAGGTTCTGGAGGAATGGAAGACTACCTCAGAGCTGCAGGAGGGCCGTCATCACTCTGCTGCCAAAGAAGGGAGACCTGCAGGACCTGAAGAACTGGAGGCCAGTCTCTCTGCTGTGCACGGATTATAAGATCCTGTCCAAAGCTCTGGCCCTTAGACTGAGGGAGGTGATGGCGTCCATCATCCACCCGGACCAGACTTACTGTCTGCCCGGCAGGCTCATCAGTGACAATGTCACTTTAATTTGGGATGTTTTGGACTTCTCCAGTTCATTGGCTGTAGAGACTGGTCTTATCTCCATAGACCAGGAAAAGGCTCTTGACCGGGTTGAACACCAGTACTTATGGCAGACTTTGTCTGCCTTCGGCTTCAACCTGGGCTTTATAGCCATGATCCGGGTCCTCTATAGTGATATTGCGAGTGTACTGAAGATTAATGGGGGGCTGAGTGCTCCATTTGGAGCACTCCAGAGGGGGTTGAGGCAGGGCTGCTCTCTCTCTGGGATGCTCTACTCTCTGGCCATCTAGCCTCTGCTACATAAACTGAGAAACCATCTGAACGGTGTGACATTCCCCAGTGTAGTGTGTCTTTTAAACTGTCCGTATATACAGATGATCTTATCGTGTTGGTCAACAACCAAAAGGACGTTGACGTTTTAATTGATACTGTGAAAGAGTTTGGTTTTATCAGTGAAAGTGAACTGGGGGAAGAGCGAGGCTCTGATGGTGGGAGAGAGGCTGGGGGATCGGCTCAGGTTGCCCGGTGGCCTCACCTGGAAAACAGGTGGTTTGAAGTATCTGGGGGTGTTTCTGGGTGATGAGTCCCACATGAACAAAAACTGGGAGAACGTTGTGGAAAAGGTGAAGGGGCGCCTCGTAGGTGGAAGTGGCTTCTTCCTAAGATGTCCTTCCGAGGTCGCACCCTGATCCTAAACAACCTGGTCTCATCGTCCCTGTGGCACTGGCTAGCCTGTGTTGATTCTCCAGCTTCTCTCCTGACTCAGGTCCAGAGAGTTTTGGTAGATTTCTTTTGGGGCAGGATGCATTGGGTCCCATAGAATGTCCTGTTCCTGCCTAAAGAGGAGGGGGACCAGGGCCTGGTCCACCTGGCCAGTAGAGGCACTGCCTTCCGCCTCCAGTTCCTCCAGAGACTACTGACTGGACACTCTGTGGAGACCTTTGGCTCAGTGTATCCTGCAGCGGTTTAACGACCTGGGCCTGGATTTTAACCTGCTTTTAATGGACACCAACAACATGAGCACATCTCCACTGCCTGGTTTTTATAAGAGTGTTTTTACTGTGTGGAACCTGCTCAAAAAACAAAGACCGGACTCCCTGCACTGGCTCCTGCAGGAACCGGTCTTGTGGGGGACCATCTTGGACTCTCCCAGCTGGGCAGGGGCCAGTCTGTCTAGGCTACTCCAGAAAGAACGTGTCTTCATACTGGGCCAGGTCCTGGAGCTGGCAGGACCCAACTTGGATGAACCTGCTGGCCTGGCAACTCGACTTGGGATCAGGTCCAACAGAGTCACTCAAAAACTGTTGGTCGACTGGAGGCATAGATTCACGGAGCATAAAACTCTGCTTTTAAAACGTTTAACCAATGGAACAATGGTTCCTGATCCAAAGGACCCATACCCCACGATCTACCTGGCACAGGACTACCAGGATTGTAGTGGTCCCCTCCTGGAGCCAGCCCCCGTGGTCTCCCTGGAGGGGGGATCTGGGAAAACCTTTTACAAACTTCTGGTAAAGACTCTAAACAGGAAGAAGTTGGACAAGCGACAGGACACTGTGTGGAGGAACCACCTGTGCCTGGACCTTGGTTCCAGACCAGCTTGGAGGTCCATATACAAACCTCCACTCTCAAAGAGACATGCGGACCTACAGTGGAGGATCCTACATGGTATTGTGTGGCATTGTAGCTGTGAACTCTTTTATCTCAGTGACCAATGCTGCTGTGGAGGACAAGTGTCCTTTCTGTGAACAAAGAGAAACAATCTTTCACTGTTTTTATGAATGTCCTCGTTTATCTGCACTGTTTCTGTTTTAAACAAGTGTTTTTACCAGTGTTAAAGAGGGTTTTAACAGGCAGCTTTTTATCTGTGGTTTTAAATACATTCGCCAGCACAAACACAAGAGCCAGCTTTTAAACTTTGTTTTAGGGCAGGCCAAGATGGCAGTGTATGTGAGCCGCAAGAAGAACGTGGAGGAGGGTGGAGAGCTTGATGTGGTCACTGTGTTAAAGAACCTGATCCGGTCCAGACTGCTTGTGGACCACAGGTTCTACCAGACTTCATGGGACCTGGGGTCCTTCAGGCAGATCTGGACCGTGGATCAGGTTCTGTGTCGATTATCAGAGGGTCAGCTCATTTATGGAGATGTGCTCATGTGACTACGAGCGACGCTTAGACTGATGGGGGGGGCAAGTAAAGTAGTACGGTAACACCAATAAAATACAGTAAATAAATTAACTAGTAACGTTAATTATACTCACACACTGTGAGTGCGGCTTTTCAAGCTCTTAATGACTGACGCTGGCCAGCTGCTAAATTACCACACGCTTGACTTCCAACACTTTGGGTTATTCACATCATGTTAAATGAATAATGTAATATTGATTCGATGAGAATAGTTAGCGATATTGAAATATAGATTCAGGTCTCTTGAGCTTAATTGACTGATTAAGTGAGCCCAAGTTGTTAACACTCGGTAGGATTTTAGCTACGCTAACGGTTAACATTATCTTTACAATTATAAATGTCGCCTCGCCAAAGGTTACACATCAAATAAATAACATAGCTAGCATTAATACTTACCTACACACGTAAACACTGCTTATTTAGCTCAAAATATTTGGTGTCGTTTTTCCATGGCTGTATCTCTGTCTCCACTTCATCCACGAGTTGGATCTTGAGAGCAGCAGCTGTTCTTCGCTTATCTATGCCTGATTGGCTGAACAATGTCACGTGATTTATATGGTTGCTTGCCATTGGTTTAGCTGATATAGTAAGCTACGGCGTTTGCCTGCAAATTTAAACTGTGATCATGGAAAAATGTGCAAGAATCACGAATGCCAACAAAGAAAATCTGATTAAGAAAAAAATAAACTTTAAAATGTAAAAGATCCAGGTCCTCCCTCACTAGGGGTCATTATTTTTCAAAACTAAAGCAGATACGCGGCCTCGGCCCACCGCCTATATCCCTGGCAATGAAACATCAGTTCATGATGGCATATTACTTGTCGAGTCAAACACAAGCAAAAAATGCAGCTTGATTGTCTCAGCTGTCTCCACTGTCTCTGTTGATGTTTTGCATCAGGATGTACAGAAAGTTTTGAAACTAAAATACCCTGATATTGCACACATTCAGCTGGCTAAGACTGCATCTGTCAATGGAGTAACATACAGAGAGGGCATGGTTGTTTGTGGGTCTAATGGTGGCTTGCCAGACTTTGCAGAAGTTGTCCAGTTAGTTGTTTTGGGGGGAAAATTGAGTTTCATCGTCAAAGAGTTTGGCGCTTGGTACATGGAGCATTTTAGGGCATTTGAGTTGTGTCCAACCTCTCAATTCTCCCTCATTCAACTTGATGCCCTCGTGGACCAGTACCCCTTGGCAGATTACAGGATTGGAGGCCGCCGTGACACTTAAAAGATTCATACATATACAAGGTCAGATCACACTAGATGTTGTGCTTATGTGTTCTTCTGTTTATTCATTTTTTAATATTTGTCATTTTTCTCTTTCATATTTAGATTGAAGAATGGCAGAGCCCATGAAGCTGAGAGTCATCTTAGGAGAGGATGACTACAGAAGACTTGATCTCCACTCAGGAAAGCCAAAGACTTTAATGGACTTGCACAAAACAATTTGTGATGCATTTAGAATTGAAAGAGACTCTCGCATTCAATTCATGGATCCTGATTTCAATAATGAGTTCATGAACATTACATCAGTGCAAGACATTCAAGACAGAGGAACAATTAAGCTTGTGTACATGCAAAATTGTTTGTATATGAATCCCATTTCAAGGCTGAACTCTTCAAGCACTGCTGGCTCCTCTGCAAGCCCATCAAGCATTCACACACCTCAGAGTGTGTCCTTATTGTTTTCATCTGACTCCGACACCACCGTCAGTCTGTCCCATTCAGACAGTGAGCCGAGAACGTGTGCATGGCCCCATGACTTCACCATTCCTCGCTTTCCATATGATGTGGAGGTTCAGCTTCAGCTGGGAAATGAGATATTCAGAGAAACTGGCACAAGTCTGAAGATTCCACCAGGGCTTCGACATCCTAGACAAACTGGCTGAGGAAATTTTCCAGTATACAGCATATCCACAAAATCACCAGATAGATGATGTAGCAGGGGCGCTCATCAAAAAAATTCCGTTTGCAAGATTTGTCTGCCACTGGATACTACAGCTGGATGATTAGCTGAAATACAAAATGGCTAATTACCGGACAAAGATGCGGAACATTGGATGTCCTGAAGTGACTGTTAATGCATTGAAAAATAAATCAAGAGATGAATGCTTCCCAGCCAAAAATGTAAAGAAAGCTAAAAAGGCAGAGGTCAACACCCCACTGGTGAAACAGATGACGGTCTGGAAAACTTGCAAGTTGAACTTTTGACTGATGTCAGACAAAGAAACGGCATCAGATGTAAGAGAGAAGATGTCTAAAACTTTCTCCTACTGAAGAAAGTGGTGCATGGAAGTCCAGGTGCTGGAGGGATGAAAGTGTGGTGGCCTGCACTTTTCCATATTAATGAGGTAAGTACATGTTTGCTCCATCCAGTGTGCTTCTGTTCATTGTGCATTTCCACTATGTGTTATGATTTCACTATGTGTATTACAAGAATCACCACTGAGTAAATAACTGTGCAGTGTTCTTTGTCTTCTGCCACTTTTTTTATGTGCAACAGATAAATGCTGAATTTCAGCGAATTACAACACATCCACTTGAGATGACCTTCATGGCACGGTTGGACAGTCTTCAGCCTCAGCTGACATCAGTTTTCCAGAAAAAGGGGGGTGTCACTGGCCAGAAACTAGCCAAACATCTGCAGATCTTACAAGAGGTAACTGTTCATTCATTGTTGTCTACATGTGTGCTTTAATATATTCTGTTTCAGTAAAGCCTGGATCATTAATGTAAGACACATTTCCAAAGAAATATTTCATGTTATGGTAGCAAAACCAGCCCTGTTTTCTCTGGTGGGACAGTTAATGTATACCACCTGCAATGAGCAAGATTTTTGACCATGCATAGCACAGCACTTTCATCCTATACATTCATACATGTCACATATTGTAACCACACCACAATTATTTTGTAATCAAAAGAATAATGTTATTTATAGTATAACCGTGGGTTGAAAAGTTAAAATATTTTTGCAATTACTTTAGAGAGTTGAGAAACACTGCTCTAGGATATCACATTTACAACTTTATAATGTAACAGCAAGACATGATGAATGTTATGTGTCTGTGATGATTTGCAGAAATGTGCATAAGTCATTTTGTTTTACGGGTGCCTTTTGAGTTCAACTTTACACAGCAGTGCCCAAGATTTTCTTCGTGATTTGTTTGAAGCTCTGCTCTTAAAAATGTTCCCAAAAACCAAAATCAATGTTTGAAAAGATAAGACAAGTTAGCACTTAATTCATTGTTGTGCAACAGGGGGAAACGGAGTGCAAAATCTCTCTCACTGTCCAATAATTTACTAATATGCAGCATCACTGTTTTTCCCTCTCAACATGTGTAATACTCCTTTAACTTTATTGCAGTAGTTGGTCTAGTTTGTTATTTTATCTTGTATGTTTGCTGAAATAGTTTTCCATCTGTTGCTTATTTAGACATTTTACACTGCTTATTTGTATATATAGTACTTGTCACTCCCGTACATATTTTTTTCTAAGATACTGTTGTTTTATTTTTGCTTATTTATCTTGTTACTTACTTATTTTTGGTACATTTATTTGTCTACTTTTTTTCTACTTAATCTACTTTTCACTGATTCATTCAATCTTCATTTATTCTCCAGAGCTCATCAGAGGACTTACCTCATTTTCAATGACACTGAGAGGACTTTACACACAAATACAAAACAAATATATATGCATATAAGCATATACATTTGTATGATTGATGAGTACCATATAATACAAACTTACATACTCAACGCACGTGCAAAAATACAGTGCATACAACAGAATATGGTTAAAACCAGTTACATTGGGTAGTTTCTAATCATGGTGTGAAATTGTCTTCTAGATAGAAACACCTTATCTTAGTGTTCTTAAAAAACACTATAAGAAAATAAGAACATTGATGTATCAAATAAATTGTCAGATACCGTTATTACCTGTTTATTCTGTGTCTTACATTATTAAAATGATCCCTGGCTGAAGGCTTTGTTTACAGTGCCCGTTGGGGGCAGGTCTTTGTTTCTTTTCCAGCTTTCTCATTGGCTACTGCAGTATTCGGCAGTTGTTTCCTCAAAGTTACTTTAGATTTAGATTTAGTTGTCATTTAGGCTGTTTTTATGTCAAGGAATGGTAAGTTTTGAATACCTACTGCCTTGAAAGAATTAATAATGTACAACATATTCATCTCGGGCGGCACTGTTGCCTCACAGCAAGAAGGTCCCAGGTTTGATTCTCGGCCCTGTGTGGAGTTTGCATGTTCTCCCCGTGTCTGTGTGGGATCTACAGGTCACATCCACATAACACATGGCAAAAATACATTTTATTCATCTGATAACTGTGTTTAATTAACAGTTTCATTTGCAATCAAAAATATATTTTTCTTCCTTTTTATTTAGTAAATATTGTAAATATTTATTCTATTATTATTACTCATTATATTATGTCATTGCTGTTGTTTATTGTTTTTTTTATTTCTGTAACTTGTCTATGCTGCTGTGGAGGGTGAATTTCCTGCAATGGGAGATTAAAAAAAATATTCTGTTCTATATAAAAATATACTCTGTGACGTCATGATAACATCTTGTCACAGGAGGGCAGCAAAGGGAAGGAGAAGTCATGCTTTGGACTAAATCCTACCCCTTCTATAAACAGCTCATCGTCATGGTGACGGCATCCATCCATCATTCTTTCCTTGATGAGATGCTGTAATGAGCATCTGAATGAGAGGTGATCATCTCTCCATCTCGCTCATGAAGAGCTACTAATGTTCATGGTCAACACTCACTGGACAGGAAAAGCACTTCCTCACTGCTGGATTAGATCAGATTATGGGATAAATGGGGATTAATGCAGATCCAGTTAACAGTAGGTGTGCAAGGTGAACCTGATCAGGCTCTAATGACATTTTTGAACTGCTTCTGTATCAGGGACATTTTGGATTTTATGAGGTTTTTTTTGTTTTAATTGGGATACATAAGTTCTCTGAGTGTGTGCATTTTTCAGTTTTCCTCAATCTTTTCAACAATCCTACCATTTAAACTGGAAGTACAGAAGGTGGAATCTCACCCTAAAAATCATATTCATACTTTTAAACCTGGTTTTTGTGTCAGTAAATTTGTCTCAATTTATTGATCTCAATTCTGTGTGGAAGGAAAAAAAAATCCTTTAGGTCCAATTTTTTGGCTGGTTCAAGTGAGTTTTATTCACTGCGCAGTGGAGAAAGAAGATCACAGCAAGCCTGTAGAATTCTCTCTGACCAGAGTGATTCTCTGGTCAGCATTATAGACACCAGGAAACAGCAAGCTAAACAATATGTGAGGGCTGGATGTCTTTGATCAGCAGGGAAATGGGGAGAGACAACATTCAACATGTGAATTTGGAATAAATCTCTGAGGAGGGTGTGGATGGGGCATCTGAGAGACCAGCTGGGTTGAAGTTACAGACACACATAAGGACATGACATTTGCCTCTCAACTTTATGTTAAACAGTTGTCTGGAAGGAAGGTTTGTCCTGTGTATACAAATAACTGTCTGATCAGAGGAAAAATCTTTTTATCAATAATGAGAATAAAATAGAGAATTACAATATAATTCTGTTTCTGTTTTTTCTATGCAAATCTATTTTGTGCTACTTTCTGTTGACACTAACTGCTTGTTGTGTAGCAGAATGTCAGTTTTGTACACATCTCACCACACTGAGCTGTTTACATTTCAAAAGTAGGTCTAAGTTTACTTGGAAAAGTCAATACCATAGGCTGTGATACTGTTTACACTGAAACAGGATATAACATTTCTGTTTGCAGTAAATTATATTATTTGTCTTGCAGTAGTTCAGTTAAAATTGCCCTTGGACACAGTCCATGTCAAAGATATTTATTGAATACTCACTGGCCACTTTATTAGGTAGACCTTGGGTTGGACTCCCTTTTTCCTTCAGAACTGCCTTAATTCTTGGTGTCAGACTTTCAACAAGGCGTTGGAAACATTCCTCACAGATTTTGCTCCATATTAACATGATAGCATCACTCAGCTGCTGCTCATCTATGATGAGAATCTCCGTTCCTCCACACCCTAAAGGTTCTGGATTGAGATGTGGTGACTATGGAGACCATTGGAGTCCAGTGAACTCACTGTCATGTTCTAGAAACCAGTTTGAGATGATCTGACCTTTGTGACATGGAGCACTATCCTGCACGAAAATGGTCCACTGTGGTCATTAAAGGGATGGACATGATCGGCAACAATACTCAGGTAGGCTGCAGGGTTTAAACCATGCTCAGTTGGTACTAAAGAAAATCTCCCTCAGCATTAGACCAGCAGCAGCAGGCTGAACCCCTGATACAAGGCAGGATGGATCCATGCTTTCATGGTGTTTCATGGTGACCATCTACCATGTGAATGTTCAGCTGAAATGGAGACTGGTCAGACCAGCCAACATTTCTCCATCTTCTGTTGTCCACTTGTGGTGACTCCAGTGTTGTTCTTCACACATGATAACCTGCATTCATTGGTTGAACCAGTAGTTATTTCAGTTCCTGTTGCCTTTCTATCATCTCCATCAGTCTGTCCATTCTCCTGTGACCTCTCACATCAACAAGGCATCTTTCTCACAGGATATTTCCTTTTTTCTGGACCATTCTCTGTAAAGCCTAGAGATGGTTGTAGTGAAAAGCCAAGTAGATCAACAGTTTCTGAAATACTCAGACCAGCCCGTCTGGCACCAACAACCATGCCACATTCAAAGTAACTTAAATCCTCTTTCTTCCTCATCCCTGATGCTCAGTTTGAACTTCAGCAAGTTGTCTTGACCACGTCTACATGACTGAATGCGTTGAGTTGCAGCCATGTGACTGGCTGAGTAGATATTCGCATTAATGAGCAGCTTGTCATGATCCGTCTGTCTGGTTTGGTTAAGTTATCCATTTTTGTCTCGTGCTTGCATGTTGTATTGTCATTTCATGTTTTATTTTGAAGTAACTGTGTCTTCCCTCTCGTTTCAGCTTCACACTTCCCCCATGTTTCCCGCGTCTGGTGATTGTCTGGCCCCGCCCTAATTGGTCCCCATTACCTCTTGTATAAATAGTCTCGTCTCCCGTGTCTCGTTGCGTGATTGTCATGTCTCTTGTGTTTGTCACTCCCTATTCTCCAGAGTTTGCTTCCTTCGGTTTCCAGCCTCCTGATCTTCCTAGTGGTAAGTTTCCGTTGTAATTTTGATAGTCTTAGAGCACTCTTTTTGTTACTAGAAGAATCCTCCTAGCGAGTAGATTCCAGTTGTTTTCCCTCACTTCCTGGTTTCTGTTTAGCGCCACGTGTCCTTTTAGTTTTTCTAGAAGAATCCTCATTTGAGTAGATCCTAATGTCCTTGTTTTCCGTTAGTTTCTTATATTGTGTTATTTAGTTGATTCTCTCCTCTAGAGTAGAGTTGTAGGTGTGTTTTGAGTTTATTCTTAGTTTATCTCCCCCTAGATCCCCGTAGCTCTCTTTCCCCTTTTTTCCCTTTGATAATTTCTGTTAGCGGTAACTTTTGTAGCCTTTGAGTTAGTTTTGTTTTTTTTCAGTTCTAGGTAAAGTTAAATGCTTTTTCCCTCTCAGCTTTGAGAGGGGTTTTTTTTTTTTTTGTTTGTTCCCCGTTATTGGTCAAGTGTAGTGAGTGTGGGGATTCCCAGGTGCGCGTCTCCGCCTGCCTGGAGGCATGTGGCCGTCCTCCACCTCCCCGCTGGAACTCCATGCTCAACTACTCTGCGAATATCAATAAAACCTTTTGTGAGAACTGTCAATCTGTCTGTGAGTCGTGCATTTGGGTTCCCAGCCATGGATCCCTGTCACAGGTGTAGCAGGTGTAGTGGCCTGTGAGTGCATGTGTATGTTTCACAGATTTGGCAGGTGAATGGATTATTTTGCAAGTAATGGCCCAAATGATGAAGGCATTTTTAACAAAGAGGATGACACGGGATACCAACTCATCAGATTTGATCAGCAAGCATAACATCAATCATACTTACTCATACTTGCTTTAATTTACTCAAATGACTGATTAAATTGAAATCTGCTTTGAACAACAAACTAATCATTCAGGGTTCTGTACTTACTGTTTTGAAAAACACAATATTAATTGGATAATGAAGCCAAAGTGTACAAAACTGTGAAGCAAAGGTGTGGAAAACTCCCCGCTGGATCCAGTGATGTCACGCCGGTGATGTACCCACGCACCTGCATGCATGCACATAATGCAAAATGCATTATGTGTATATTCAATGCTACTGCGCTTTATTGCTTCGGAAGTCTGCACATAGATGTGCATTTGTTTATCTAGTGTGTGATTTGTGTTGTGCAGATTCTCCTTACTTGTGCTACAGCTATGTGTTCTGTGCATTTCTTGGTATAATGTGGAATTCAGTTGGATGACTTCTAATTACTACTTCTGTATATTTGTTTTACAGAACCCACACTCTGTCACACACTTTCTATCACATGTAGATTCTTTGATGCTCGAACTTCAATAAACCTGTCATTCTCTACGGAAGTCGCAACTGTTCTCTGACCGGAATACGTACTGTAGCCAGTGAGGGGGAAACCAGCCATCAACGTACACGTCAGCTATAAAAGATGTCATTAGCAGAGCAGCAGTTTGACAAGTGGATGGGGAAGTCAGTTAAGTTATAAGTTACTTTTCAAATCAAGATTTTGCATTAAAAATATTAAATATTAAATTAAAAAATACAATACAATAGTGTACTTTAAATTTTTCACAAAAAGTTACGATTAGTCTAGCACTACAGATACAACAGTAAACTGCGTCATTCGCACTGACAATATATAATATAATAATGTAACGTGACAACTTGTTAGTCACAGTTCTTTTATGTTTTACTATAAATATTTCTGTGTGTAGTGTACTGTTTCATCAGTTAGTATATACTGTTTTTATACGGGAAATAATGCAAGACATGTCAAACTGTGACTGTCCATTTGTTTTCAGGACCTTTGTAGAGCTGTCTTTCAATTTTTATTTAAAAAAAAAATATTTTCAGCTTTCTCAGAACATGGAGTTATCTCTGTAACAACTGAGCAAACAACTATCTACTGAGGAGGAGAAAATTCAAACTATGCCGTGCTAAATTTCATCATACACGTTAAAACTTGACAGTTTATGCTTGTTCTGTCAGCAGAGGAATACAGAGTGCTGCCAGACCATAATCTAACATGGGAAGACTGAGTAGGAGGAGACATCTATTTGCACAGTTTATTTGCACATGAATGGACGCTTCTGCATACGTGCACACTATTTGCAATGTTTAAGATATATATTTTGCAATATATTTTAAGATTTAGGATATTAGTTGTAGCATGTATATGTTTTTTTCAATAATTATATCTGGATATTTTTTTGAAAATGTTGCAATCCACAATGAATAGCAACAATTTCAAGTGTAAATTAGATAAACAGAAAAACATATAATAGAATAGACAAGAATAGAAAAACATCACAAAATAGAAAGAATAGAAATAAAATAGAAAAGGCAGCTCAAAGGCAAATAAGGTAATTTAAAGGCAGCGTGCAAAAAATATATACAATAAAAATATGAAATTTAACATTTGTATCAACACTCATTGGTTAGGCCCATTTTTTGTGAGAAAACTATGTCTCTGGTTTCAAAAATGCCCTTCATGTTTTGTTTTTTTTTTAAATTGTATATTATCATGTTTCTGAAGCCCAGATTGTGGACTAATGTAGACTGAAATTACATTATTGTTACCAGTGGATATTCTCACTCACAAAGTAAGTCTGGACTCAAACTAGAACGTTAATTAATTAGATATGTTTAACTGTGCGTGTGTGTGTGTGTGTGTGTGTGTGTATCACTTCAGTGACACCGACACCGGCAGTGTGTTTGTGGGTTTTCCTCATTCCCAGGTATGTGCCAGTTGATCAGCCCTGCTGCCTCCAGATGGAGCTCTGGTGTGGCTTTTTCAACAAGGAAGCGTTCACGTCACATTGAGTTTTATAAAGCCAAACACCTCAAACCAAGAACAATCCGGATGTTAAGTCATTCACCTCCAAAATAAAGTAAAGATTAGTTTTCCACTTTAAATAATCTATTCAGCAGCCAACTTTCAGATAAATGACATGATTAAAAATTAAGTTGAATAAATACATTTAAGATAAGATACTTACACTAGATAAGACTAACATAAAAAGGGGGTTTAAATGTTTTTACATAACTGTATTACATATCGCTCTTCTTTTTTAAAATGACTTTAATCATTTTTCCAGCCTGTAAGGTGTAAAAAAATGATGTAAGAAATATAGAGGGCATGTGTTTTTAAGTTTTTTTCACTTTAGAAATCTTGAACAATTGCCGTCTATGATATATGATAAAAATGTACAGAAGTATTGAAACTTGTGTTTCCCAATGATACATAGTGTACACTTAGCCTGTAATGTTGACACAAAAAAAGACCCGAGAGAAAGACCAAATCCAGCATTAAACTATGTTTTTAATAGTCCTCCTGATACTTTTCTGTGGAAAAATATTATTCCTATAATTTCATTTAACAACCACAATGTGTGTACTTTAGGTGATGGCAACTTTGCAAAAAGCTTTACAAGAACAAGAAAAAAAATTCAGGTTTTCCTTTATAATACATCTTAACTTTTATTATGAGTAGTATATGCTGTCTCAAGTCTTGTGTCTGTATAAATTTTATTTTATTTTATTATCACTATACCTTACTTGGTAAATTGGTGTTTATCCTGCGTCTTTATTTTTATTTATTTTTCTCATTGTTGTTATTTTTCCCTGTACTGCTATATGTTCTTGTGAGGGTATTATTTCAATTTGAATTTTGTTGTTCATCAATTACAAAAGCAACAAATACGTGTTTAAACAATTATTTTACATCAGAACAAGACAATTAAGACGTGTTCATTTTTGGTTTTATTTTGAAAGGGCCCCACCGGATGACAGAGTCTATATTAAGGCCGTCCTGACCGTCGACTCATCAAAGTGGAAACACAACAGCAGTTCGCGACGGTCCTGTCAGCTCCAAGAGGAACCGACCTCTGTGAGAGGAGACAAGAGGAGCGACACCGACCTTCACCTCTTTCAGGAGTCATTTAAATCATTTCTTACGTTTGCTTTTATTTTTTCCGCCCAAACGCGACAATTGTTACTTCTGGAGCCAGAGAGGACGGGTTGGCGGAGTGTTTAAATCGGCTGAGGCATTCAGTTCCCCAAGTTTTTTTCCCAGTTGCTCACCTTAACATGGCTTCAACGACCTGCACCAGGTTCACCGATGAGTACCAGCTGTACGAGGAGCTGGGCAAGTAAGTTCTCTGTATTTAAACGCGTTTAAGTTGAGAAGTGAATACATGTCGTCCGCGCTTCTCTGTGTTTGGATTCACCGAAACTTTCACGACAGACCTGCGCCTCAACGTTACCTGTTCCTACCTTGATAGGTTCAGTTGGAAGTCACGCAAACTTCCATTCACATTTCCTTCGATTTACTTAAAAATTCAAAGCGCGAGCGTAGAAAAAAAAACATTCAAGTTGCACTTAACCCTAACATATCAGATTAAATATTTCACATATCATGTCCTTCGTGTTAATGTCAACTTTTTGAGTTGATATTCCCTGCACGATCACGCCCTTCAGCTTTTATTGTGCAGGAATGTTGTCTTGGTAATGACAGGGTTAACGATTAAAAAAAGTGTATTTTTCTGTAAAAGTCATGCCGAATCGAACAGTGTTATAAATAATGTGCTATTAACCTCAAACCATGTTTCAAAAGGTATGCTCCTCTGGCCACTTTGCCAGGCATGTTTAAACAAGTAGAAATGTGGATGGAATTCGGCGTTGGTGTCAGCGCAGGTCAGCAATAAAGTCGTTGCCTGTGTAGTTTCCAGTTTCCACCTTTTTTTTTCCAAAATGCTAATGGACGAAATTCCTCAGTGGTACAAACAAAAAGCATACACACACAAAAACATATTGAGACTTACAGCAATACTGCTTCCCTTAGCCTTTATTGCATTGTATGACAGTGCATATAATAAAATTGGGAGCGCTGCACCATATGGTGCTTCATGCAAATCTAAAAACAGTCGAGTTAAACTTTTAGTTGGCCTTGGAGAAGTGACTCATACTTTTGACCTTTGACCTCTACGTTTCAGGTCAAACACTACAAATAAAACCTAAAAAAACAGTAATAAAACGTAAGAAGCCTGACCAAAATACAAATGGAATGATTCATGTATTAAATTATGTTTTGGGAACTGACTCTAATCCCTGACTCCTCTGCAGGGGTGCGTTCTCTGTGGTGAGACGGTGCATGAAAATTTCCACAGGACAGGAATATGCTGCCAAAATAATCAACACCAAGAAGTTGTCTGCAAGGGGTGAGTACTGAATACAACATGTTGCTGAGATTAGGCATCTTTGCTTAAAACTGCTCTCCTTTTTTAGCCTCATCCTCCCCCTCCAAGCAACTTCCTCTTTCTTTGTGACATCTGTTCTCACGCTGTCACCACTAGCAGCCAGTGGTCAAGTTTCACACATAGCAGCTTCAAACTCACTTTCACTTTAATGCTTTCCATTTTTGTAACCCAGCTCATCAAAGTGATCCCTGCATGAATGAGGCCAACAGTTCATTCTGATACCAACCGCTGCCTCTGATTTCTACGGAAGCCGAGAACAGCCATGGATTTAGATTTTTTTTTTATGCACTGTTATCTCATGATAACGACTTATTACGTTGTTATCGCCATATAATAAAGATTGTTTTCTCATGATAACTACTTATTAAATTATCTCGATATAACATAGGTTGTTTACTTGTGATAATGACTTAATTATTTCGTTATCTCCATATAACAAAGATTGTTTTGTCGTGATAACTACTTATTAAATTATCTTGCTATAACATAGGTTGTTTTCTCGTGATAACAACTTAAACATTTCGTTATCTCCACATAACAAAGATTGTTTTCTTGTGATAATAATGTGTTCGTCTAACCTACGAGGGCTGCCACCAGCGGCTTCCTTAGCCACTGGCTGTAGCTGTAGCCTTCTGGTAGTTTCTTTACTTGACTGGGATTGTTTAGGGGCTACCAGTTAGCAGATGAGAGGCTGACATACTCTTATCTGTCCGGCTGCTTCAGTTAAAGTAATGTAAATGAACGTTAGCCTATATTTACGTTACCTTAGCGGGCACGTCCCGCTGGCAGGAGACCCCGGGAAAGACCCAGGACATGCTGGAGAGACTAGTCTCCTCTTTGGCCTGGGAACGCCTCGGGATCCCTCCGGAAGAGCTGGACGAAGTGGCCAGGGAGAGGGAAGTCTGGGCTTCCCTGCTCAAGCTGCTGTCCCTGCGACTCCCATCCCAGATAAGCGGAAGTGGGTGGATGGATGGATGGATGGATGGATGGACAGAAGTTTGTCAGCTTCTCATCTGCTAACTGGTAGCCCCTAAACAAACCCGGTTAAGTAAACAACACGGCTACGGAAGCTGTTCGTGGCAGCCCTTGTAGGTTAAAATCACACATCCGGAACATCAGGAACACATCCGTCCGAGGGTCGTGGAGGGCTGGAGCCTATCCCAGCTGTCTTAGGGTGAAAGACAGGGTACACCCTGGACAAGTCTCCAGTTCATCACAGGACACATAGAGACACACAACCACTCACACTCACATTCACACCTACGGTCAATTTAAATTAACCAATTAACCTAATCCCCATGCATGTTTTTGGATGGTGGGAGGAAGCCAGAGTACCAGAGAGAACCCACACAGACATGAGGAGAACATGCAAACTCCACACAGAAGGGCCCCGGGCCGAGAATCAAACCACCCAAGATGAACACATTATTACTTAATACGTTATCATGAGAAAACAATCTTTGTAATATGGAGATAATAAAATAATTAAGTCGCTATCACGAGAAAATAATCTTTGGTCTATCGAGATGACGACACAATAAGTCGTTATCGTAAAATAACAATGCATAAAAAAAAAATCAAAATCCATGGCTGTTCTCAGCTCTCATAGATTTCTGATGAGCAGTACATGACTCACAGTGCTGTCTTTCACATGCCAGTGAAGGCAACGTGGTGCCAGAATTGAGGAAAAAACTCTTTTTTTCGCTTGTTCTCTCCTCCCATTGACCTTTACTTTTAGAGCATGAATCCAGGAAGCCGAGGCAGGGATTCTGTCATTTTCTCTCTCTTCTGTCATTATCAGTGCAATGTGGGCTTACAGACCCCCGCTGTCTGGATGTTGCATTGCTGATTGATCTCTGCTCAAGACACTAATGCACAAACAAAAGGAGATGGGCTTGAAAAGGCACACAGCGATAGTGAGCAGCAGCTGTACCGTCTCATGGGGAAAACAGGGGCTTTCCTCACAGCTGTATGAAGAAAGGCAAAATGGAGGAGTGCATGTAATTTTAAAAAAGAGAAATTTGCCTCAACAAGATGACTAGAGATTGATTCATAGCCAGTCCTTCAGGGAGGTGAAGCTGGAGGCTCCAGATGTGAGGTAACCTGACAAGCCAGACTATGACATCAAATGTGTAGTCCGGGGCCAGTCCATAGGCAGAGTTGAAGCCTGTGGGTGAGACTAACCACTGTTGTTCAAACTGCCTCTGCACGTAATAGGCCAGCACTATGACCAATCAGAGCAACGGACAATGTGATGTATTCCTTTTAGCGTAACCGGTCGGCAAAACAGCAAATACATCCTTCCTTAAAGTGGATGATTTGAGTGCTTCTTTCTGCTCAACATTCAAAGAAAAGCCAGAGTCTAATGCTTCCAAAATCAATGACAGAGCCAATTCAAACTGCCGCTGTTCGTTAGACACAGCCATCTTCCTTGTTGTGCTATCTCCAGCGTCGCATAGCCCTGTCATCATCGTGCTACGCCCGCCCCAACGACTCGCTACGTAGATAGAGCGTTGTGATTGGTCCAACGGACTCCTTGCCGGAGCCAGGATTATCCCCCTTTGCTGGAAGTAATTAGTTACTTTTGGATTACTCTGGAACATCACCTGCTGTACAATAACTGCCAAATGATTTTTTCTCCTTATTTAAAGCTCCTTATTTTAATAAAAAGAGGACAGAAGGCATTCTGATCAGTGATCCGCTGCAAAAAAAAACAAAACAATATGACGGTGTAACTCGTCAATGGCACTCAAAGAGTTAATAACAGTAATGTGACACATTACTGTGTTAAGGCTGGAATATACATCTCCGACTGCGTAATACGTTATCCAACTCCGTAGCTACACAGACCCCTCGAGCCCTCGAAGTTCTTCGTTGTGATGCGCGTTGTGCAGCCCTGCTGTGAAATGCACCCCCTCGCATTTCACCGTAATATCACAGACAAAAGCAAGGGAAAACACTATTTTATGACTTAATTATTTGTGAGGGAGATAGAAGAGAAGAACATTGGTTACTTTCAGTCTTTAAAGCTCCTCTAAAGAGAGAAAATAACAGATGTTCTTCTCGGATAATAGCGAACGCAAACAACACCTTTCAGTATGTTCTGTGGAAATATACCCCAGCCATAATTACTACATGAATTAAATATTTGACTTGCGTTTCCAAGGCTAATCAATACTTTAGTTCTTGTCCTGTCCGCGCTGCTGCGGAGGTGAACTGTCTATTTCTGTGTAGGGCGAGGGCCTGCATTTCACTGCAGGGGTGCAGCTAAAGGACCAGTTGCAGCCTTTGTCGTCTCAGTTTTCCCTTGACGGAGAGATAGACAGTTAAAAAATGTTTCCTGCGCCCGGAGAGGACGGAGAGGCTCTCCGTCAGGCTCTCCAGCGACGCAGAGGGCTCTTTCCACGTACGGCACTTTACGGAGTACTATAAATTGGCTTTTACACACAAATGTAATCTGATTACAGTAACACACTACACTGACTGAATGATAGCAGTTTAGCTTTTTGGAACTCTTCCTATAGATCTTTGTGGTTGTGTTGTAGGTTGCTATGGAGATTAATCTCAACTGATGCACATAACATTCAAAGTACCTGTGCTGTAACATGTCATCTCTCTTGTACTCAAAATATTTCAAAATAAGAGTTGTGAGTAGGGGTGGTGGGCGGTATAAATGGTATATGATATAAATTTAGCCAACGGTAGAGATTTCGGCCTATAATGCCTACCGTGGTAGTTTGTTGTGGTTGTGTTTGTTTACATAGAGGGGACAGGCTGCGCTGCCTCATCTGTTGTTCTACAGAATTAGTGAGACTATATGCCTATCAGTGTTGTTGGTTGTCATATGTTCTGCTCTGTGTGTTGATGGTGTGAGTATGATTCAAATTATACCGTGATATAAATTGTAGGCCATTTCATCCACCCCTAGTTGTGAGTCCTTCTCTGTGACATGTTACCTCCAGCACTGAACATGAGTGATGGAAGAGTTCATGATTGGTTCCATGTAGGGGTGTCACGGTATGAAAATTTATGCTCACAGTTATTGTGACCAAAATTATCACAGTTTTCCGTATTATCGCGGTATTTTTTAAAAAGTGTGTTGAATATGTTCAGAAAGCACTGATAGTCCTACACAAACTGAAATGGTTTCAAAAAAGTGTAACAGTGTTTATTTTATTTAAAAAGTACAGACAAACCCTTATCAAAAGTGCAACTTTTCACATCAAAGGAAAGGAACAAGGGTTGAGCATGTAAACAGCTTATATTTGGCAAGAAAATTTACAGTAGTGCAGTTAGTGAATTATACAAATCCAAACATTCAAGACACACAGAACAATATGTAAACAAATCAAAGAAACACAGCCACTTTAAACACATTACAAAAATAACTACTACAATCATATGTAATCAAATCCAAATGTTAAAGTATTGATGGCATTAAAATAAAAATATGTAAACAAATTAATGGCATGTGACAGAACTGACTGTGGACTTCTCTCCATCATCAACAAATAAGATGCTGCTGATCCAGCATCATGTCTGTATGCTTCTCCATTTACTTGAGATAATACCCATGTCATTATTGTTATGAATCATTGTAGTAGTATAGTAAAGTGCTATATAAATACAGATCATTTATTATCATTAGGCTACCATTCATATCAGTATACAGAGGAGTTCGCTTATACTTGTATTTGTTGTTAAACAAAACCATCTAGCTCAGGTTAATAAAGTGTCCTGATTAGCTTCACACATTTAGCTGATCCAGCTGCTAGCTAGTATTTGGTTGATTCCAACGTCCATTTAATTATATGGTAATACACACGTAGTGACTGTCAACTAAAATAGTTAAAACAAATGAAGTGTATAGCGTTGTTGTGCCTTCAACTAGCGCTCAATAATGCTGTGTCTTCATTTCACCGTTTCACCGTCTCATCGTGATTGAAAGTTTTAGAGATGCACCGATTGCAAAATTCTTGGCCGATTCCGATTTCCGGTTTTAAAGGAGGTCTGACCTGCCAAAACCGTTTTTTCCTATACCGATTTTCCATCTAAGAAATAATTCTAATCATATAATAGACACCATATTTGTTTGGCTTGAGTACCCTTTCCCAAATTTAATACAAGTACCCCTCTCCCAGACAACATTTTTGCAATTAAAACCACAACTAGTGGTAGGCTATATGCTATCATAACCCCCCTTTTCAAGAATAAAACCTTCAACAGTGCCTCCTGAGCAGATTTATTTTCAACACTGACCATAACATTCAGTCCACGTGGAGGGTTGTTGTGGTAGCTGCGACTCTGCTGCATCCCTCCTCTTAGCGGCAGTGTCGTCCTTATATTTGCTAAACAAGCCTTGGTGCTTCTTTTCCAAGTGGAGTATTAAGTTTGTTGTTCCAAATGTCTTCGGCGTTGATCCTCCACGGCTGACTTTTGACTTGCAAGCATTACAAACAGCGTTTTGGGTCGCTCTGGCACACAGTGAAATAAGTCCATATCACCGACATGTTTTCTTCCTGAGTCTTGCTAGTTTTTAGCTGTTTTGCTCTGAGCTGATACACAGTGCATGACCCGCATGCATGGTCAGTTTGCTCAGGGAAAATAGGCAAATTTCGACAGTGATCGGCCGGTCACCAGTTGGGGCCGATTGGATATAAAATCGGCTTTTTAAATCACCGACTGATTGATCGGTGCATCTCTAGAAAGTTTAGCTGGTTAGCTTACAATATTAGCTGCTCGTAAGCACTATGGGGTTTATGTTAACATTACTGACAGACGGATAGACAGACGAAAAGTTACCTTCAACTTACCTTGCATTGGCTATAGAGTTATAGTGTGTGGCAGTCACGCAGATGAGACTAGAGGTTCGAAGTATTGCCGCCTTTAGCAGACACTTTTTCCTGCACTTTTCCGGCATTCTCTCAATAAGAGACTACGATCGGTACTTCAATGGCACTCAAAATTTAAAAATTTAATTTCTTTCCAATACAACAATATAAGTTAAAAGTCCTTACAACTAGTGACAGACCGATATGACTTTTTCAGGGCTGATACCGATACCGATTATTAGAGATCAAGCAGGCCGATAACCAATATGTGGAGCCGATATTCATTTGCATTAAAAATTTTAATATTGGCATAAAAAATTTTAATAATACAAATTCTCAACTCATCATGCTTATTACAGCATTTGGGAAGCCCGTAGTTGATTTTATTATGTAAATGTTATATTTATACATATTTAATATGTGATAGCAGGGACCCTGTCATTCAAAACTACAAACTTCAAACGGAATCTCTCTTAGCAGTTTTAGCATCAAGGTCATCTGCTTCGACCTTTTGTGTTTTTAATATTTATAACAGCCATTGAATGGCTGCATCCTGTGAGGATGTATTTGTGCTGTCATTTGAAGTGTACTATCAGAATGTTTAAAAGGAAAAGCAGAGTGAGAGCCCCTCCAGGGAGTCAGGAAGTGGGCCACAGCCTGGCTTGAGACTCCTTAAGGTGCAGCCTGCTCTGTATTGGATCCTTCCTGGGTCTAGAACACGTCACATTCTCAAGATACAAACAGTATTCTATAGATGGTGCTCTTGTGATTGTGTTTGAAATGTCATCACTTCCGTTTTACTTTAAGCGGACTTGTTTATGCACATGTGCACGTACACACATCCTTGTACTTCTATCTTAGTGAGGACATTCATTGACATAATGCATTTCCTAGCCCTTCACCCTAACCTTAACCATCAAAAATAAATGCCTAACCCCAACCCTTACCCTAAACCTAACCTAAGCCTAATTCTATCCCTAACCGAAAAATCAAGTCTTAACCCTCAAAAGGCTCTGTCAGAAAGTGAGGACCGGCAAAAATGTCCTCACTTCCTAAAAATGTCCTGGTCGTCACCATGTAGCAAGTACAAGAAAACACACACACACACACACACACACAGTTATCATTTCTTTCTTTCGTTATTTGAGTATTTCAGACTTATTGTATTGTCAGTTCTTCTGTTTTGCTTTTTGTCACAGGAAGGAGCAGTAACACATTCCTCATACAACCATTGATACACACACACACACACACACACACAAACAAAAATATGTACATTCAAACATACATACATATTAAATGATATATGTAAAAATAAATTAGGGTAAAAAGTTACAATCACTACATGTGCATAAATTCATATACTATGAACATATATATTCATACATATTTGTGGATATGTGTGTGGAGGAAAAGAGGAAACACTTTTCAATAACGTAAAATAAATAGGATAAACCAAATAAGGGGGAGGACAAATAATCTGTTTCCGTAACAGTGGAACAAGGATGTATGAAACTATAATCAATAATAGCAAAGAAAAGGATCGATATTCCATTATCTTCTAACATAATAGTAGGACAGGTAAAAAAAACCCAAACAAACATCTGTTGCTCATCCAAAAGGACAACCATCCATCATATCTGATGTGTCTAGTAGTGATGGGTTGATGATGCCTCATAGTGGGTGCCACCTGTGTCGATACTGTGTTGACACAGTGTTAGTGTATCACTGAAGGTCGACAACTGCTGGACTTAATAAATCATTGCAGGCTTACTCTCCCTCTCTCTCTGACAGACTGTCAGTATCGCTAGTTACGCTAGTAGTATTGTTCGTGAGAATCCGCTACCTTGACTTAACTTTTACATAAACTGCTCTCTGGAGCTTCTCACTCTGCAAAAGTTACTCACTCACTCCACTGTGTGTGAGCGCTGCTGATTGGCTGTGCATGTAACCAATCGGATGGTGCTGTGGGTGGGACAATGCTGGAGCCAAAGTAGTGACTGCAGCTAGAGAGACGGGGCTGCGGAGCCAAAAATAATTCAGTTTTAAATTGATCTCTTATCGGCCGTTGGATTTTAAAAAAAGGCTGATGCCAATATGCGTCAAAATGCAGAATATCGGCCCCGATAATCAGCCCCCGCCAATAATCGGTCGATTCCTAGTAGGGCTGCTTGATTATGGCCAAATTGATAATCACAGTTATAACAATAATAATAATAATCACGATTATTATTCACAATTATTCATTATGTTAGTTAAAACATATCTTTTTATTGGACTTTCTTTTTTAAACAAACTGTATGTAAACAAGGCTGTCGATCCCTTACGAGGCACTAGCTCCTCACCTCCAGATGCTGCCGTAATATCACCCCTAATTTCCACTGGATGCGGAACGATTAAAGAATTTAATTGTGGGAAAACTGTGATAGCATAGTAAACACAATGCTGTTAAATGCTTAACGTCAGCTTACTGAATTGGAACAGAGGGATTTCATCATCAATATTTATTATTATTTTGTTAGTTTATGATTATTTGTACTCAATAAGATATTTTGTGCAATTTGCCCATACACACAAGACAACAAAAAGAACTATAAGGCTATTGTATGCATCATTCACTGTTGTATGCTTTACGTACAAGTTTCATGCAAAGGAAATCTCCTTTTTATGAATCTTGTACTTAAAGCATACAACAGTGAATCCGGATGTAAGATCCTTAGTAAATTTAAACAAAATGACACTTGTATGATTTTGGTATCAAAATAGTATATAACAGTAATGATACATACAATATCCTTATACTTCTTTTTATTATCTTGTATGAAAAGAATGCAGAAGTGGCCACTTTCATGAGTAAATTATATACTATACATGAATTTCAGTACATTTTTTAAATTATTTTTTTTTCTGTTTCTTTTCCGTGTGGGTGGGCTTTATCATGGTAGACTGATGATATTCAACATTCTCAGGCTGCTACCAGTAATTCACTAGGGTGAGAGTTTGCCTTATGGTGTTCACTGTAAGTTGGAACTTGGAGTGATAATCAACATAAGCTCAAAGTTTAGTGCTCCCAGCTCTTCCCGCCTTACAGCCTTACAACACATGTAGCTACTGTTAACGTAAGTAGCAGATAGCATGAATTCTGTGTCTGGTAGGTGAGATAAATCTGACTTCCCATCATCATTATGATTTAAATTCTGACATGGACATTCCGACATTCGTCTACATTTGAACGCACCATGAGCTGAGTCATGCATACGCCGGGCTCCCCATACAGCTGCAGTAAATCCTCTGTTTTACCGGCGATGTTTGTCGCCTTATGCTGGGAAAGTTGGGTAATGGATAAATCTTAGCGGACATGTCCCCCTGTGCCCAATGGCATCTGAGAGCATGATTATTACATTCTTAAATGTCCTGAAACTGCTTTTAACTTTTCTGCACCGCTCTCTGAGTGTGGTAATGTGTCTGTGCCGGTGTTTGTCGGGAGAGGGAGCGAGAGGAGAGTCCGTTCAGCAGTGGCTGCTGTGCTATTATCTCAGTGTATCGTTTACAAACTCTGTACTCTTTGTCCAGCTTTTTAGTTCCTGCTTTCGTTTGAAAGCCAAAGTGCCTCCAAACGTCGGCTTTGTTTTGTTGCGGATGCCGGTGAGCTCACAGCTCTCTGCTCTCTTCCGCTTGTTTACTGCCAACTTCTTCACTGCCTCACTCACCACAAAAGCCGTGCAGCGCAGTAGCGGTACAGCGACACCTTGTGGAGCGGAGGAGCGGAAGTCGTTCTGGGTTTAAAATCAGCCCAAAATATGATTATGTTGGGGTTGGAAAATATTGATATTAAGAAATTTAAAATCGATACAATATCGGAAGACAAAGTATTGCGATGTGTTGCTATATTGATATTTTTTAAAACCCTACTATCGACGTCCGTCGCCCATCAGTGTGCACCAGATCTGCCTGCTGTGGCTCCGCCGGACAGCTGGAATCACGAGATTCCTGCTGCCGGATCATGAATGCAGCAACATGTGCCGACATGCAACAAAAATACAAGCTCTGTTGATTTGTTTCGGCAGGTGTCAGCACATTGGTGGCGTTCCACGTTCACTGGAAATTGGCATATTGATTTGACTGGGTGCGTATTGGGTCTGACAAAACGTAGGTGTCGGTCTGCATCTGGTGGAAATTAGGGGTCACTGTCTGCATTTGACATTGCGTCTCACACTGTTCAATATAAGTTGAGGCTGCTGCTGCTGCAGGGTGCACTCGCTTGCTTTTTAGGCAGCTTATGAAGCCCTAACCTTTCGTTCGCCCCATGCTGGTTGGCTGATTACTGGGTTGAGAAAGTGTTTGATTTGATATGCAACAGAGCCCGCTTTTTAACTGTTAATATCGCGATGATCATCTTTATGTAATTGTGGCAGCCAAAATCGTAATTGGGATTAAAATTTGATTAATTGTGCAGCCCTAATGTCTGGTGACGTTTTTCTTACCTTATATTTGATCTAAATCAAAACTTCTGTTTATAGGTTGTATTTTATCGAAGCACAGTTGTGCTGTTGCTTGTTTGTAGGCAGACTCAACCAGTGAAGCACTGGGAGGTCTGACAGATTAGAATCACTGAGACAGTGGATGACATTGACAGTTCTGCAGTACAAGACTACATTTGCTAGAATTGGCTGTCATGAAGAGTCTCAGCATGTTAGCAGTGGTTTATCTTTAGGGATGCACAAATCACAATTTTCTGGCCAATCGTCTTTAAAAAGCCTAACCTGCAAATACTGTTTTTAGCCGATTCCGATTCCGATTCCGTTTTGTTTTTTTTTTTTTTTTCGTGGTTGCTTTGTTCTTTGTAGTGCTCATAAGCAGTGTTGTGCGAATTACTGAAACATGGTCACTAGTTACATTTACTGGTTACTTCATTCAAAAAGTAACTCAATTACTTTGTTGATTACTTACATCAAAAAGTAACGTGTTACTGTTAAAAGTAACTTCTTAGTTACTTATAGGCCCCTGGGGAGTGAGAATTTCTCTTATGGTGTGTTCACTGGAAGTCAGAACTTGGAGCTCAGATCAACATATCCTCAAAGTTTAGTGCTCCCAGCTCTTCCAGCCTTACAGACATACAACAAAACATGTAGCTATTGTTTTCTACTGAATTCTGTGTCAGGTTCATTAATCCAGCTTTCCGAGTTGGAGATCCAACTTCATGGGGGGGTTCTTATTTAAATTTTGACGTTTGGAAATTCCGACGTTCGTGTGCAAGGGAATGCCCCGTGAATTGGATCACTCAAACACGAGGCTGGCAGTGCTGTTGCAGTGATATTAATGCTCTGTTTTACTGGCAATGTTTGCCTTATGCTGGGAAAGTGGGGGGATCAGTGTCTCTATACAGTCTATGGTGTCTCTGTGAATCTGAGGACATGTCTCCCATCCCTAGTGCCATCTGTGAGCGTGAATGAAAGCAATTTGAATTCATCAATCAGGAAATCATTTACCAAGTAACCGACAAACACACCATATTGTAATGGTAACTGTGTTTGTTTATTTTAAATGTAACGCATCAGAGTATTAGTTACTGTCAGAAGTAACAGCGTTACTAGTAATGGTGTTACTGCCCAACACTGCTTGTAATTGGATCACTGCCTGGCTCTTTGCTCTTGCTAGCGTTAGCTTTAGCTTGATTGCTAGCCTCAAATGCTGCATAGTCAGTTGGGTGGTGGTTTCTCAAATGGCGACTGAGGTTTGTTGTATTAAATGTCTTGTTTGCGGCCCCACCACGACTTATTTCAGCCTTACACAGACTACAGATTGCATACCTTTGCTCGTTTTCTTTTACTGTGTGACACTGCCAAACAGACGACATGCTTGGTTCATCATGCTCCGGGTAACTGTTGTTTTCCCACGCAGTTGACGCAAGCACATGTGCATGTATGTCACGTGACCTGGTGGGTGGGCCCGTCAGTCTGGGAGAGCAAAAAGCTTCAGTGGCTGTCTTTCAGACCTTTGCGGACATAGATGAGGTTGGTGGAAAAGATCGGTTTTATATGGGCGATCGCTGATCCCACTAAATTAAGGAAATCGAGGCAGATCAATCGATCGGCCAGCCGATCGATCGGTACATATTTATTCATCTTCCTATTAGCCTTTAGCTTCTTCCACCACTGGCCCCTCACAATATATATATTGTGATGTCAAGTTTTATCATCCTGTTTATTATTATCCACCTTAAAAAAGTATCATGAAGCTTTTTATGTGTATCAGATGTGTCAACCCATCCTCTTAAAATTATATCCCCAACACTGACACAAGCACAGAACTGTAAGTGGAGCTGCAACATTATCCAGATGTAGTGAAGTGAAAGCCTGTCTTCTCTGACAACAGGCCTGTGTGAGGAGGGGGGGAAACTAGGCCAGTGGTTAAACACAGACCAAGTGATGCCTGGACTCAGTGGAGTGGAAATGATCACTTGACAAACCCACCAGGCTGTGGAAAAGCCAGCAGTAGTTCAGGAGCCAGCTACTCTGTCGTTTTGCTTCTGGAAAACACCAGAGGACCCAGCCACTCACCGTGAACTCTTCATTCCCATGGAAACAAAGAGATAGAGCTAAATATAGTGTGGGCTAATATAGGCATTGAAGTACATTTATAGTCAATGTGCTGTTAATTATGCAATTGTATGATACTGTCAGCGTTCTGTGAATCATTAGGCTCAGATATATTGATATAATTTGCTGGATATTAATTCAGGATATGTGTTTATGTGCAATTTAAATGTGAAGTAAATAAATATGTAATAAAAATACACATGTAGGCGACAGTGCTTAACAAATTTATTAGACCACCTGCCCTTTATCTCAAAAATATTTCTTTAATCCAAATGAAAACACACAAAATTTATAAAATAAATTCTAAAATTACGTTTTAAAAAGGTTAATACTCCTACAACCACCCATATATACATAGCTTAACAGATGTATCAGAGCATCAGAGAGCCTCCAGCATCACTTCATTCACTTTAACTGGACTCTTTCTTCCTCACTGAGTTCACTACTCTTCACCATTTTGAACAGGAGTGAGGACTTTAAACTGAATTCACCTTTTTAGATCAAATTTGATCCAGAACACTGGAATTCACTGAGAAGTCAGAAATGAATCCAGAATAACAAACAACCACTAAAACACATGTTTCTGTTCGGGAATGACAGGAAAAAATTGGATTTTGATGATATAATAATAATAATAATAATAGTAATGATAATGAGAATAATAATGTTGTGCTTTGAGATTTTTTTCATTTTTTTTTTTATAAAACTGTAAATTTGTAAATTCCTGGATAACGACAATAATTATACTTTAGCATTTAAGATATTGTTGTATCAAGTCAGTTATATCAAGTCCTTGCAAAGATGTCCTTTTTTTTAATTCTTAGTAATGTTCATATTTACGCCTCACAAAAGATGTCTTAACCAACTCTGCTGTCTTTATTCCGTCCCTCCCCAAAATAACAACCACAGATAGCTAATCAAAGATGCCATAAAAACTGATAGAAATGTCGCCTGATACTTATATTTTAGCATTAAATATATCATATTGATTAAAGAGCTTGCACATACTGGTGGATTAACCATTACAGAAACATTAAAAATATTTTTGGTAATCAGTGGTACCGTTAATTTAGGGAAGCTGTGGTAAAACCCTTACACTAAAGTTGTCAAGCTCTGTGTGTGTGTGTGTGTATATATATATAAATTCATAATAATAATCGTAATAATAATACTAAAGTGCTGTCGCTGAACCGTTTTCCAGTCGTTGGTCGCACACAGACTCATACTGTAGCTTACCACTCAGCTGCTTTTTATGACGCTATAATCCAGGCACCAGAGGTGATGGCTCGACCCCTCTGTGCTTCATAATGAGACTGGACCGAAGAAATCCTTCCTGCTGCACTCCTCTGTACACGCACACACACACAGGAGTGTATACAGTGTCTAAATAAAGTGCTCCATTAGAGCACACACACCACTGGTTGGTGTATGTGCAGTGCCAGCGGTTGGCTTAGCACCTAATGTCAGGAGCTCAGCATGCCATTTACACTGTATCCTGCTGAGAGCAGACATGAAAGAGGTGTGTGTGTGTGCGCGCGTGCATGTGTGTGTGTGTCATAAAGGGAAAAAAGAGACCAAACACAAAGCTCGGTCATGTGTGTGTTTGAGTGTCTTGTCATCATAGACTGTGAACTGACTGCACTTTAAGTTTTACTCTGTTTCGGTTTCATTCGTTCACTCAGTCAGAAACCTCACCATGCCATTTTCTGCTGAAAGTTCTCCTTCCTCTGGTAAACTGGAGTGAAAATAGTGTCCCCTTGGACGATTTCACATCAAGATGACATTCATTACAGTAGGGCTGGATGACATCAGGAAAACATGCAATAATCTTGAATACTGAAATGACTATATTACTGACTTTTTTTTAATACTATTGGCTTAGCACACTAGCAGTTTAGCTTTTGCTAATGTTAGCTTTTTAGAACTCTTGATACTCCGATAGATCTTGCATAGTACCTGCATTTGCAATAGGGCTGCAGCTATTGAATATTTTAGTAATCAAGTATTCTACCGAATATTTCAGTGATTAATGGAGTATTCGGATAAAACGTACTTTTGCTTAGTTAAAGAGCAATTATAAATATATAAGAGAAAATAAGACATTTTTCTTATTAATGAACAAGCAACTGGTTTCCTTTTTTAGAAAATTCACAAAGCTAGCAGGACTGGGGTCAGACAGTGTTCGCTCAATGTTCAGTTCACACAAATGAAAATGAACTAGTTCACGTTCATAGTTCACTTTTTATAAAAAATAAATAAGTTCACAGTCCTAAAAATGAACTAGTTCACGTTCATAGTTCACTTTTTATAAAAAAATAAGTAAAGAAATAAGTTCACAGTCCTAAAAATGAACTAGTTCACGTTCATAGTTCACTTTTTATAAAAAAAAAAAAAAACAAAGTTCACAGTCCTAAAAATGAACTAGTTCACATTCATAGTTCACTTTTTATAAAAAATAAATAAATAAGTTCACAGTCCTAAAAATGAACTAGTTCACGTTCATAGTTCACTTTTTATGAAAAATAAATAAATAAGTTCACAGTCCTAAAAATGAACTAGTTTACGTTCATAGTTCACTTTTTAAAAAAAACCAAAGTTTACAGTCCTAAAAATGAACTAGTTCACGTTCATAGTTCACTTTTTAAAAAAAAACAAAGTTTACAGTCCTAAAAGTGAACTAGTTCACGTTCATAGTTCACTTTTTAAAAAAAATCAAAGTTTACAGTCCTAAAAATGAACTAGTTCACGTTCATAGTTCACTGTTTATAAAAAAAAAAATAAAAAAAAAGTTCACAGTCCTAAAAATGAACTAGTTCACGTTCATAGTTCACTTTAAAAAAAAAAAAAAAAAATCAAAGTTTACAGTCCTAAAAATGAACTAGTTCACGTTCGTTTGTTATGTTTTTTTTAAAAAATAAATCAGACACTCAATAAAACCTCTTCTTCACCATTCATCAGCTGTAAATCACTGCCACTCCAAAACCAATCAAATTATTGCATCAAGAAAGAATCACAAGCGGCACCGTATATCTCAGCGGCACCGGGCGGGCTCGTTGCCAGCACCGTATAGCTCAGCGGCACCGGGCTGGCTCGATGCCAGCACCGTATAGCTCAGCGGACCCGGGCTGGCTCGATGCCAGCACCGTATAACTCAGCGGCACCGGGCTGGCTCGATGCCAACACCGTATAGCTCAGCGGCACCGGGCTGGCTCGATGCCAACACCGTATAGCTCAGCGGCCCCGGCTGGCTCGATGCCAGCACCGTATAGCTCAGCGGCCCCGGCTGGCATAGCTCAGCGGCCGCGGCTGGCTCGATGCCAGCACCGTATAGCTCAGCGGCACCGGCTGACTCGATGCCAACACTGTATAACTCAGCGGCACCGGGCTGATGCGATGCCAGCACCGTATAGCTCAGCGGCCCCGGCTGGCTCGATGCCAGCACCGTATAGCTCAGCGGCCCCGGCTGGCTCGATGCCAGCACCGTATAGCTCAGCGGCCCCAGCTGGCTCGATGCCAGCACCGTATAGCTCAGCGGCCCCCGGCTGGCTCGATGCCAGCACTGTATAGCTCAGCGGCACCTGTATAGCGGCACTGTATAGCTCAACGGTTCATGCCGTTCATGAACGGCATGAACCGTTCACGTTCATGATTTGAAAACTGAGTTGTTCAGTTCACCGTTCACCAAAATTATGAACGCGTTCATGCACAACAGTCTGGCTCATGAGTTCAACTGTGATGTCTCCTGTCTCCTTCTATGCTAGCCGTTAGCCACCCAGCTCGCTACTATCGCTACTAAACTGTTATTCGAGGTGGAGGAAATTGCCTCAAGTATTTTTTGTACTCGAATTACTTGAGTTACTCAAGTAATCGTTTCATCCCTAGTTTTGATATTTCTGTAAATTATGATTTTGCTATATTTACTGACACCACTACGACTACTACTACTACTACTACTACTACCACAACTACTGCTACTAGGTTGTGTGTCTGCTATAAGCACTTACTGTTTATGCAATGCTTCTGTCTTTTATCCCTGTGTATTAGATGTCTATATTAGGGCTGTGATGGATTTTTTATTCCCACGGTGATAAAGCACCCAATGAATGTGGTATGGTGGTTTACCGTGGTACCCTGGCGATCACCGCAACCCCGCTACATGTATTCAATTTAATCATGAGAAGTACTGAAACCTTGAAATAATTAATAAAAAGAAAACAACCCCCACCCCTTCGGGGGTCCAGTCTTAATGGACTGGTCCGCTGCCGAGCTGCAGTGTGAAAAGTTTTGTCCGTCTAGTTTTAAAAACAGGATGTTACCAAATATTACTTTTTATATTTCATATCAGTCACCATGGGGTGGCACGGTGGTCTAGTGGTTAGCACTGTCGCCTCACAGCAAGAAAGTAGCGGGTTCAAATCCCGTGTCTGCATGGGTTCTCTCTGGTACTCTGGCTTCCTCCCACCATCCAAAAACATGCATGGGGATTAGGTTAATTGGTTAATTTAAATTGACCGTAGGTGTGAGTGTGAGTGGTTGTCTGTCTTTGTGTACCCTGTCTTTCACACTAAGACAGCTTAGGGTTAATGGATCAGTTATTGTCCCAACCCCTAAGTGTGTTCTCTGTGGGTGTCACCAGTTGGAGCTTTATTTTATTTCCTTGCATTTCTTTTATTTACATAAAACCTTGCTGTTATTGAATCCGTTAAGACAACAGGCTGTTTCCTGTCTTTTTCCATTTACTTTGAACTGATTTTTCATTCCACATTCTATCCATCTGACGAGAGGAAACTCTGGAAAGATTTTAAGTTGAAATGAAGCAGAGAAGCTTAACAGTTGCACCACTGCAGAAGTGTGTGTGTAACCCTATTTGTAATAATTCACCCCAGACTCATGTTTTAACCAATGCACAGCTGCTCGCGGCAAGCTAATTAAACTAAAAGCTCATTAGCACGACACGAGGGAGCATGAAAACCAGAAATCGGACAGCGAGAGTGGAGGACTCCCCTGGTTTTTGGTAAAAGGTATTTTCATCTCGTCCTGCCTAATTTCCCCATCAGTCAGCTGGCAAGAGAAGGACTCATCATTCCAGCCTCTTTGTAAATAGTAACATGTTATTTCCACTTGTGCTTCAGCTCTGGTGTTCAACCTGAAGAGGAGATGAGGAAGTGGTGGTGAGAGAATGGAGCAACACAAGTTGGGGAAAAACCTGAACCCCCCCCCCGCATATTATCTAAGCAATCAAAGCTCACAGGAGGTGTCTCATCAATCCTGATGAGCTGCATTGTCTTTTATCTGGTGGAATAATAACACAGAATAGATTTCTATGGATTAGAGTCTGAAGCCTTCATTTGATGAATCAACCCGAGGAAAGAAAAAGAGACACTTCTCTTTCTGTCGGCTTTCTTCGAAGGCTGACACTGTAGGATGGGGAAAAATAATACAGTGATTGTTATGTTTCTTTTCAAAGTGAAATTAAATATTTAATAATTGGAGTAACAGCGTTTCAAATGTGGGGATTTGCTGCTTTTCGTAGATATAACTTTGAATATTTTTCGGTTGTGATGGTTGTAAAAGAGCTGACACAACATTTATATACACATGGTTGTGCTTGCAATTGTTTCATTAATCCATGATAGTGCTCCCTAAGTTTCTCACCCACTAAAATACTACAAGACCATCGGCCAATGGTCACCAGTTATTAAACATGTAGTCCAGTTACTGCACGTGTTACTTATGTAGTGCAGTTATTGCACTTGGATTGCACTCAAAGTCCAGATATTGCTCATGTAGTCTAGTTATTGCACATGTTGCACTCATAATCCAGTTATTGCTCATATAGTTGCAATATTACACACGTAGACCAGATATTGCACACCTAGACTAGGCCTGTCACGATAGTCAATAAATCAATTTTTCATACGATAAATGAAAACATAGGCGGTCATTTTTCTGGCCTCAATATATCGCCATGCGCATGTGCGCTTGTTTTCCTCATCTCTCTCTTCCATAGAGGCTGCACAACAAGAGGGTTCACTCTGTGCATCTTTCTCAGCACCTGAGCACATTAGTTCCACAGCAGAATGAACAGAGTGAGACCTCTTGTCAGTCATAAAGTCTCTTTGTCTCAGTGGGAGGAGGAGGGGCCACTAGCAGACACACAGAGAGCAGCTGTGGCAGGTGAGCTGGTGAGGAGTAGAGATTCACGTTTCTCCTCCTTACAGGAGAAACTAGCAGAAATAACGAAAGAAATGATTTCCAGCCAAATGCCCCAGCCCCGATTACAATGTCAAATACCAGGGTCTGACATTTAACGGTTGCCCGAAAGCCCAGGTGAAGTGAAAATAACCGGTGGGCCGGCAGACAGTGCACAAACATGCCCGATCGTGCCAGCCTGTGCCGCGTAGTTCAGAGTCACAGAGCTCGGTGACACAGAGCTTGGCCGGTGCCGCTGAGCACGGTGCCGTCTATAATACGTTATTAGCATGATAATTTGATTAGTTTTGAAGTGACAGTGATTTACAGCCGGTGATAAATAGTTAAGAAGAGGTTCTACTGAGTAACAGTGTCTCATTCATTTAAAACACGGAGCTCACCTGTTCAGACAGGGCATGGAGGGTGTGACTACTACTGATCAAATGTGAAATAGCAATAAATACTGCTTTCTGAAGAAATAAATGTGATGTATTGTTGTATGCAGTCACCAGGAAATGGATTTTAATAAAATATAAGTTATAAGCAAAATTATGAGCCACGCTGAGAGAAAAAGAATCTCTTAAGAACCTCAGAATAATGCTGACAATAATGTCATCTATTGGCAATAAGTTGTGGGACAATATATCGCCCAGCAAAATTTATCGTGACAGGCCTAACCTAGACCAGATATTGTGCATGTTGTCCAGATATTGCACATGTAAAAGAGGTTGTTGGGGTGTTGGTGGCTTGTTTGGACAGAGTGTATGTCAGTGTGGATGGATTGAGTCTGTTTGCCATCCTGTGTGATTGCCATAGCAACAGTGGGTAGTCTGAGGCCCCCTCACAACTTGTCTCTCATTCAGTCAGGTCAGTTCCTCAGGTGCTGCCTCTTCTCAAATCTTTGAAACTGCGTGACAAACTGGAGTATTCCCTGTGGGCTTTATTCTAAATCCTCATTTAGACAAGTAGGGCAGCCACTTGAGAGACAGACAGCCTGCTTTAATTAGGGCTCCTTTGTCTGTCAGAGACTGGCTGCTCTAACCTGGAGACTCCATCTTCCAGTGGTGCTCTCCTCTGCCTTAATAAACCACTCAGTGATTCTGTGAGGGCACAAGGTGGCTCCCTCTGAATCCAAGCCTTCCCTCTCGTTGTGGAGTTCACTATTCCACATGGCTTTGACCTCTGATCAGAGAGCGAAAATAATGTCACATCAGGAAAAAATACTATATCAGGATGTAAAATTAGCTATGCTATCACACAGCAGCACTACATGTAGGGGGTGAGGCCTCTATATTCCTGCAGTAAGCAAAGTGCTGCTATGCGTGAAGGAATAGCATAGATATTCAAGCGTACTTGCGTTAAATCCGGTTTTAGCCAAAATGATGATACAATATATTAAGGATGGGCTATATGGACACGAAATAATATCTCAATATTTTGGGGGATTTTGGCAATCACGATAATCAGTAAATATCGTTTAAAGTGTTATTGGAATTGTCTGAGTTAGAGCTTGTGTCCACCAAACGCTTTTTTAGGGCTAAGAGTGCTTAAAAATGCATTGCCCGAGTGCCCAGCTAAAAAGAAATGTTTCCACTGACAGCTTTTTACCACTGAAGGCACGAGTCAGCTCTAAAACATCTGAAGTACCGGTAGCTTCAGGGACTGCATTTTTCTCTCTGCCATCACAACGCGCTGCTTATCTGTTGCATTGAGGATGCTAGCGAGAGGTCATGTAAGCCCACTAGTAGTGTGACTGAATCCTGCCATGCTGCAGAGAGCAATGCTGCACCGTGTAATAAGTTGATGTGAGGAGGTTCTGCGTGCGTTTCAATATTTTTGGCGAAGTAATTTAAATACTCGATAATGGAAATTTGCACAACGTCAAAACAACAAAGACAATATTATCGCAAACAATATATATCACCCAACCCTACAATATACTTTCCCCAACTACTAATTTAAAATATTCGTGCAATTCCTGGTCATTCCCATGGAAGGACTTTTCATGGAAATTTGCAAACCTGTTTCCTATTGTCATACAGCACTAATACACAGTGATTGATCTGTTCACTTTCGTGTGTGTGTGGTATTCATTTACTCTTCAGGTTTAGCCTTTCCTCCAAAATTATTTATCTTTTGTGTGGTGCAAGATTAAAAACTGTAAATAAAGAACAGAAAACAAACTGATGTTAGGTTTGCCGTTGTGACAGTTGTGTTTTAATTCGTCTGGATCTCTGCTGGATAAATGAGTGGAGGTAGGAGTGTGCTTTGCAGAGGCTGTGATGACACCACCACTGTGTTAAGTTAAACACCTTGAGACAGACAGTACATTATGTCCACAGGGCTTTTTTCTAATGTCAACCAAGCACCACCATGGGGTTTACCCCCTCCCTACCCTTAAGGCTGGAATATACTTCTCCGACTACGTAATACGTTATGCGACTCCGTAGCTACGGAGACCCCTCGAGCCCTCGCACTTCTCCGTCGTGATGCGTGTTGTGAAGCCCTGCGCTAAAATGCACCCCCTCGGAAAGTGAAGCAATTCGCCTTAATATCGCAGATAAAAGCAGGAGAAAATACTATTTTATGATTTAATTATTTGTGAGGGAGATAGAAGAGAACCACATTAATTGCTTTCAGTCTTTAAAACTCCTCTTCCTCTTTCTTTTCAACATAAAATCGGATAATAGCGAACGCAAACCAACAACTTTCGGTATGTTCTGTGTAAATATACCCCAGCCATAATTACTAAATGAATTAAATAGATTTTTTGAGCAGGTTGAATGTGTTTGATTTGCCTTTCACAAGGATAATCGATACTTTAGTTCCTGTCCTGTCCGTGCTGCTGCAGAAGCGACCTGTCTGTCTGTTTCTGTGGAGGGAGAGGGGCTGCATTTCACAGCAGGGTGCAGCTAGAGGACCAATCACAGCCCTTGTGGTCTCCGTCTTCCGTTGATGGATTGACGGACAGTTAAAAAAAATTCCTGAGGACGGAGAGGCTCTCCGTCAGGCTCTCCGGCGACGCAGAGGGCTCTCCGTCTCTGCGTACGGCACTTTACGGAGTACTATAAATTGGCCTTTACAATATCACTAATGCACTTTGCTGAAGTAGCCTCATGTCTCAGAAGGACCCTGTCTGGACTGTATGTGTAACGCAGCTTCTTAATGCTTGGACAGGCCACATATTGTGTGTTAACAGCAGAGGTAAGGGATTGCATCATTCACCAGAGCTGATCTGAGTCATGTTTTTAAGGGCAGCCACAGCTAGAGCTTTTTATATGGCTCTGAAAGAGGCCTAGGTGGGGCATTGGGGCAGACGCTGTGGATTTATCATCACAGAATAAGTGCAACTTATCCAGGATGTGTCATGACTGTTAACACACAGCTTGAAGTGAAGTATCACACCAGAGCTGAGCTACAGCATCATCATCCTCTCACAATTGGGTTTTTACATAGATATATATACTTTATTAATCATGTAACCAGTAGATATACAAAAATAAGAGCAGAGCAGGTATCTTCCAAACAAAAAATATATTAATAAAAGAAGTGCACATAGTTTGCAAGCAAGCAGAGATGTCCATTTATGTACATTTTCATTTATTTAAACCATGCAAATGTGTGAGAGATGTATGAGGAGTTTGTGCTCTATTTACTCTTAATCAGCATCAGCAGCATCAGGCTAACATTGTGAGATACAGTGCAGAGGAAAAAGAGCATGTCTGTCTCTGTGAGGAGGAGTTAAATAGTGGTATTGTCAGTGGGATGCTCATTTTCAGGTTGAAAGGGTGTCAAACTCACATCGTGGGCCACATACGGCCTCAGTAGATGTCAAGTGGGCCGGACCATTAAAATTATACCATACTCTGGTATAAATAACCAAAATATCATGTCTTTCCTTTGTTTTGGTGTAAAGAAGCACAAGAACATTAGGAAAATGTTGAAATTTGATGAACATTCCTTTTACAAAACATTTCATGAAACACCTCATATTTCCTTAGACAAATGTGCAATTTACTTTTATCATTCACATATATGCATTGCAACTGATCCCACTGATTGTACAAAGGCACAAAACTTTAACAAGTAATTGGTATTGAAAAATATAGTAATGCACTTTAAGATTAAATGAGATTTATAAAGAAAGGAATTTTTAAACCATTTACACATGTGCATATGAAATCTAAATTTAATCCCTGCCTACACCTTACAAACTAAGGAGAGTGCTATTAAATGTGTAAAGAAGAAAGTATTCACATGTCCTGTAAATGTGTAAACTTCATACATGAAATGCACATACACATACATACTGAAAATTTATGGAGTTGCATGAACATACTTTTTTGTAGTGAAGCTGCTGACTAACATTAAATTGCACATTTTTTAATCACCACAGTAAGGATTCATCTTCACAGAGCTGTATTCTTTCAATGCAAACAGTATCTAAGGCAGCATTTTAAAGGCGTTAGTCTAGTCTGGACTTGTTTTTGTTCCTGATACTTGGCATCTTTTGGCCTGTACAAGTGCATCAATACCGGGTGTCATGTTCTGACTAGCTGTCACTTTCAGAATGTCATTTAAGTGCTTGTTTGTGAGCCTTGAACACATTTTTGTTTTATTGATATTCATTACTGAGAAAATTTGTTCACAAAGGTAGGTTGTCCCAAACATGCACAAAATTTTAGCAGCCAGGGCTGTTAATTTGGGGTACCCTGGTAGTAGATACTGATAAAATTTGCCCAGACCTACGGAGGCAAATTTGCCCTTCAAATCTGCATCGCATTGCAAATCAATTATTTCTAGCTGGATTTCGACCGGCAGATCAGAAGCTTTAACTGTGAAAGGTGAGCGAAAAACTGAAAATTCTGTCTCAAGTTCACCAAATACCTGAAAACGTTTCTCAAACTCCCACAGTAATCCTGCAATCTTGTCTTTGTACCGTTTCGTGTCCGCATCAGGTCTGGTCACACACACATCTCTCAGACAGGGGAAATGAGCAGGGTCGCCACTTGCCAGTTGCGTCTCCCACAAAGTCAGCTTCAACTTAAATGCATGTATGTTGTCAGAAAACTGTGTGACAACTTTTTTGCGGCCTTGCAACATTTTGTTCAGATTGTTCAAGTGTTCAGTAATATCTACCAAAAATGCAAGCTCCTGTAGCCATTCCTGAGATTGTAATTCCAACACCGGTTTTCCTTTTTTCTTCATGAACTGTCTGATTTCCTCTCGTAGATCAAAGAAATGCCTCAGCACAGCGCCTCTGCTTAACCATCTCACTTCAGCGTGGTATGGCAGGCTGTGGGTAATGTCGCTGTCACTGAGAAGTTTGTCAAACTGACGATGGTTCAGACCTCTGGATCGGATGAAATTTACAGTGCGAACAACCACCTCCATGACGTGGTCCATTTTCAAGGACTTGCAACACAATGCCTCCTGGTGCAAAATACAGTGAAATGTCCAGAAACGATCTCCTCCATTAAGGGCTTGTACTTTCTCTCTGAACTTTGTCGCGACACCTGCTTTCTTTCCTGCCATGGATGGTGCGCCGTCTGTAGCCAGGCTGACAGCACGGGACCAGTCCACTCCAACTCTGTCCAGTGCAGCAACGACAGAGCCGAAAATGTCCTCGGCTGTTGTGGTGTCCATCATTGGCACCAACTCAAGAAACTCTTCAGTAACAGTCAATGTCTCATCAACTCCACAAATAAATAAGGCCAGTTGTGCCACGTCTGTGATGTCAGTGCTGTCGTCAATTGCAACGGAAAATGCAATAAATGACTCTCTGTTTCAATTGGCTGTCTAAATCTGCTGATAGGTCCGAAATCCTCTCTGCTATAGTATTCCTCGTCAGGCTAATATTGGCAAAAGCTTGTCGCTTCTCGGGACATACAAGTTCAGCCGCCGTCATCATGCATCGTTTAACAAAATCACCGTCGGAATACGGCTTTGATGCTAATGCTATTTCGCTAGCAATTAGGTAGCTGGCTTTTACCGCTGCTTTACTGACTTCTGGGCTCTGGATGAAAGTTGACTGCTGTTTCCTCGGACCCGCCAGCAATTCGTTGATCTTATCTCTTCTCAGTTGTCCTTGCAAGCCATCATATTTTTCACTGTGATGAGTCTCGTAGTGGCGTCGAATATTATATTCCTTCAATACCAAAACTTGTTGCAAACACACCAAGCACAAAGGTTTCCCGTGCATCTCTGTAAATAAATAGAACGAGACCAGGGTAGAAACAACGTCGTAACAAGCAGCAGATGGTGCATTGATACCGTCTGCTATGTTAGGTCTGTCTCAGTGACAGACTGAGACTGCTGTTGTCTTCTTCTTTGATCAAAACAGTGTTGTCTTCTGCTCTGATCAAAACAGTGTGCCCCCTAGCGGATAATCCATGAATTGCAGTTTATTAAAAATATTAATTCCATGTCTTTTATGCATTTTTTCACTTTTAAATTATTCTGCGGACCTGATCGAACCTCCTTGGGGGCCAGTTTTGGCCCGCGGGCCGTATGTTTGACACCCCTGCTCTAATGTAACACATAAATGTTCTTAACTTGAGGAAAGACATCATAGTTACTGATCAAAAATTGTCTAAATGCATAACACAAGGACAGAAACACAAAGCAGACATCTTTTTTTCCTGTTTGATCAACTTTCATCATGACTTTGGCTTTAGAGCTGAAGCTCATGAACACAGATGGAGAAGCTGGAAATATGAACATTACTGAGGATTTATTGATCTAAAGGAACCAGAATGAAACAGTAAAGGGTAAAGACTTTTACTATGAAGGGCTGTTTGGACTGATGTTCACTACTCTCTGTCATCATTGTGATATTAAAGAGCAGAAAAGAGAGATCTGCTGTCTGTCCTCCTTTTATCACAATATGGAGCTTTACTTTGAAAGTATCTGCTGTCTGCCTTCCTTTTATTACATTAAAGAGCTTTACTTTGAAATTATCTGGTGTCTGTCCTACTTTTATAACAACAAGATGCTTTACTTGGAAAATGTCTGCCATCTGTCCTCCTTCTATTACAATAAGATTTATTTTGAAATTATTTGCTGTAGAGCTGGGCAATGGCCTAAAATCTATATTGCGGTAGACGGTATATATCATGGTATACTTATCTACGCTATACTAGGGCTGACCCTAGTATAGCGTAAAAAAGTCGAAGCTTCTGGCTTTTTTTCTTTCTCTATGGTTTTCCCTCACTAGCTACAGACAAGAGCAAACATGTCCAAGAAGTCATCAGATCTGTGGCTCCACTTTAAAATATGCCCCGATAGCCTATTGTGTAATTAAAAAAAAGAAAATCAAAAAACTCCGACAAGGAGTTGCGGTCAACTGTGGTCAGTGATTAATGGTATGTCTTGTATATTGAATGCAAATTTCCACGATTCCTCACGGTCGCAGCTTTTATTCACGCTCTGTCCCATGCGGCTGGGTTGGCACACAGTGGCTAACGCTAACGTTACTCCCACAAGTCAACAACATGAAGAGATTTTTCCAACCTGTCCACGTTGAGAACACAAAGTGAACTAGACCCCAGGCACCCCGGACGACACAGACAATGACGTAAATGAAGTTAACGAGGACCGACCGAAAACGCACCAGTGATAAAAGTGAAAGCTAAAACATACATCTACAACACAGAGTGGCAGCAGGAGTTCGCCTGGCTCAAGTTCCATGCCACAAAGCTCCTTTAGTCAGACAGCACTGCTTAAATTAAGAAAGGATAATCTCTTTGTTAACGGCCACCACATACTAAAGAAAGACAACGTGCAAAAACACAACGTATCCCACCGTCACAGTAAGTTAAACTAGGGATGTGCAATGAATTGAATTTTGATCAGGATTTCGATTTTGTTGTCAAACAATCTCCAAACTCATATAATTGAGTCGAAATGATTTATTGGGTGTCGTAGTTTTATTAATAGGACCTTTATTTTGAAGCTTAAAGATGCGGCATAGCGGAAGCAGGAAGTAGAGAATGTAAACACAACTGCATGGTTGCAACTTCCGCTACGTGTTCTGGTGTGCTTTTCAGTTCACACTATCCCTTCAGAAAGCAATGTTCCATAATCGAGTGCTAATATGTTGTATGTGTGACGTTTGATAACTTTTGACTATGTTTGATGGGGAGATATGATCGCATTAGCGGAGCTGAGATCGCAGGCCGTACGTTAGCTTGGTTGCTAAATATAGATCATAGTCACGTGGGATGCAATATAATGCCATCTTTCTCTTTCTTGCTTTATCCAGTTTCGCTCAAAGTCACTGTTGTCAACCTGTGGAAGTTAATAAAGGAGTAAAGACATTCATCCTTTCTGGCTCTTGAAAAGGAGTTTGGCTGACTGTTTAATCATTGTTAACACTAGCACAGCATAAAGAACTGAGAGAACAGTACACAGCTGTAAGGTACATATTTGTAGTCTATGTTTATGTTTTGCATAAAGAATCAATAACAATATACTGTAATAAGTGTTATTTTTTTGGGAGAGAGAAATGCTGAATAAATGCATCATAACTCAGGAATAATCGTTTGAATAATTGTGATTTCAATACCAAAATAATAGTGATGATGATTTTTTTTTCCATAATCAAGCAGCCCTAAGGTAAACAGCTATATTCTGTCTGCCTGCACGCATCTGTCTTGGTCTGTCTCTCTGTGTGCGTGTGTGTCTGTCTCTCTCTGTGTGTGTGCATGTGTGTGTGTGTGTGTGTGTCTCTCTCTCTCTCTCTGTGTGTGTGTGTGTGTGTGTGTGTGTCTCTCTCTCTCTCTCTCTCCCTGTGTGTGTGTGTGTGTGTATGTGTGTGAAATGAAAATCAATGTGGCCTACTGTGTGGTGAAAGCAGACAGTCTTTAGACTGGCAGTGTTTTATGTGTAAATATGTCACTGCTAAAAATGAGTTTGAAGTGTGATAAAGCTGCTTCTTCTGTATCTCAAAACATTTCGAGTTATTATTCTACAATTGTATTACATTATTTATATATGCATCACTCTTGATGTTTCTGTGTAAGTGATGAGCTGCATTAATTGTCCTCTGTAGAGGTGACGGGCATTTTAAAGGCCAAATTATAGTACTCCGTAAAGTGCCGTACGTAGAGACGGAGAGCCTGACAGAGTGCCACTCCATCCTCTCTGGGCACAGGAAATATTTTTTAATTGTCTGTCAATCCATCAAAGGAAGACGGAGATGACAAGGGCTGTGATTGGTCCTTTAGTTGCACCCCTGCTGTGAAATGCAGCCCCTCGACGTACACAGAAACAGACAGACAGGTCTCCTCGGCAGCAGCACAGACAGGACAGGAACTAAAGTATCGATTAGCCTTGTGGAATGCAAGTCAAATACGTTCAACACGCTCCAAAAAAATCCATTTAATTAATTTAGTAATTATGGCTGTGGTATATTTCCACAGAACATACTGAAAGTTGTTGGTTTGCATTCGCTGTTATCCGAGAAGATCTGTTATTTTCTCTCTTTAGAGGAGCTTTAAAGCCTGAAAGCAACCAATGTTCTTCTCTTTTATCTCCCTCACAAATAATGAAATCGTAAAATAGTATTTCCCCCTGCTTTTATCTGCGATATGAAGGCGAATTGCTTCACTTTCTGAGGGGGTGCATTTCAGCACAGGGCTGCACAACACGCATCACGACGGAGAACTTCGAGGGGTCTTTATAGCTACGGAGTTTGATAACGTATTGCGCAGTTGGAGAAGTATATTCCAGCCTTGAGGGTGTGCTACAACTCTCTGGCCCTGTGCTGAAAAAAACTGTCAGCCTCTCTAGCACTAGTGCTATGTGCTGAAAACGTTAACATACAGCCCTGCCACATCCGACTTTTTAAAACCAAACCACGTCCAAATCACGTATGTCCTTCTCCACTGTCTCTGTGCCTGCAGCCATTCTCACTCTGAGGCAGGTCATCGACGGTAGGACGGTACTACACAGATCTCTACCGTGGGCCACATTTTCTACCATCTACCGCAAATACCGTTTATACTGCGCAACCCTATCAGCTGTCTGTCCTCCTTTTATTGCAATAAGGAGCTTTTCTGTGAAATTTTCTGCTGTCTGTCCTTCTATTACAATAATCTCGTTATTTTGAAATTATCTCCTGTCTGTCCTCCTTTTATTACAATAAGGAACTAACATCTAACTAGTAGCCTAAATAATTACTTACAGCAGCGAGTAATTTATTAAATTATGGCATTACCTTTTAAAACAAGTAACAAGTAAGTAAAATTTCATCAACACTGGTCACCATGTCCTTTTTTTTATACTAAGAGGCATTAAAAACACAACAAAGTCAATGTAAAATAAAATTGGATACAACTACTTTGTACACAAAAGAATGTTCTGTTTACTACCACTCGTGGCTATTGAAACTATGGAGCCACATTTTTCAGCTCAAACAATAAATTAATGTGGCAGACGGTACCAATCCCTGTTTTTGCATGTGTGATTCGTTAGGACATTGTTTGAAAGCTTTCAATGAGTTCTTTTGGTGATTTGAGCTCAACTGGTCAAGGCTTTAAAAACCCGGAGGAAAAATGCAAGCTGTCACAGACGGTCACCATGCCACGCTTAGCAGCAAACATGAGGGAGCAGGCCATTGTATGCTGAGATCCAGAATGACCGAAGCGAGGGTAGCCAGGCATTTTGGCGTCCACAGATGCACTGTCTCACGCCTGCAGGCACGTTATGCACAGACATAATGTGCAGGTTATGGACTGGCCACCTTATTCCCCGGATATGAATCCGATTGAACACCTTTGGGACAATCTGGATCGCAGTGTACGGCGTCGTATTCCACTGCCGGTGACGGTTGCTGATCTCCGTACTGCACTCTTGGAAGAGTGGGAAGCGATTCCAGTGGCCGAAATCAACGCGCTCATCATGTCTATGCCACGACGATCACACAAGATACTGACATTTGTAATCCATGTCTACTAATTTTTCTATTGTTGCTTTTGTTCATTCATGTTCAGTATCATACCAAGTGAAGTCGCCCAATAAATTATGAAAATTCAAATTAATATAGAAAAAAAAATGCAGTGTTGTGTTTTTAATGCTTCTTAGTGTACTTTTTCATCTCCAAATGTTTTAAGAGAAGAGGCAGGTTTGATGAATGGTAAACAATCTGGATGATCACAAAATAGAAAATGTGAAGTCTGATTCATGAAGTCTGATCCAATTAGAGAGGGGTCAAAGCGTATCTCTCTTGGCTTCCCGTGTTCAAGACTTCTCCTGCAATGGTTGGATCGCCTCCTTCAGAAAGGAATGAATTTCAAGTTCAGGTTGACTTTGTTGAGAGGAATTAAGAGGTAAATTGAATTCACAAGGACAGATACTTTTTATTTGTTGTGTGTGTGTGTGTGTGGGGGGCAGGTTTGCTTCAGAGTAAAGTGGTGGCCTTTATTTCTTTTGTACAATGGATACTAAAACAAAAAAACAGTATTTAATGTTTTTTAGCCACATGACCCCAGCATCTAGTGATTCATTGAGCCCAAGAAGATGAACACAAACACAAGGGTAAGGAACTGGGCAATAGTGAACTTTCCTCCAGACTCATACAATCACATTTTGAGCTGAAAAAGCTATTTTTAGATGTGTTTAATCAACAAGAATCGATGTGACTGTGTGCTCAGCACAAAGAAAAGACTCCAGTGGTATCTGGTCAAAGATTAAGTGGAGAGTCTTTTCAATACTCATTGCAGTGACACAGGGCAGAAAATATAGAAATTTGATATCCAATGATTATCAGTGGATATATAAAGTAACAATACATGATATCAGGAAAGACATGCAATAATGATGGTAAATAATTTCTTTGTGCTAACATGGACCAGAGACAATGAGTAATGTAGCTTAGCTTGCAGGAACTTGAAAAAAAGTTAAAAAAAAAAATAATTTTATTGGAAAAAATAAAACCTGGCTCCAGCTACTGTATTAACAATTATCTAACATTTTATTGTCCCCTTAAAACTTATGTCCTGCTACTCAAAACAAAAATTGTCCCCTCCTGGGTTGTTGAAAGATCTGATATCACAATAAATAAATAATAACAATATTTACATCAATGTTCCTCCAGATAAACTCTGATCAATGGATGTCTGCTGGACTGTTTTTATGCTACTTGATTGAATGTTAGTAGCTCTTCCTATAGATCTTTGTGATTGTGTTGAAATAGAGCTGTGTGATATTACGATATATATCGCAGTGCGGTATAAAAATGTCTACCGTACGATCTATGCCTCTGTTGTTTATATTGTAATTTTAATGTGTAGGCTACTTAGTGGTGTTGCCACACGAATGTTAAAGGGGACATATTATACAGTTTTTCTGCAATTTCAGATAGCTCTCAGATGTCCAACAATATTGTATTCAAAATGTATTAGCCCAAACTCAGCCCTGGTCCTGAATTCCAGCCAGTTACAAGTCGCTGTATTGAGCTCTGCTGAGAACAGACTATTTCTGTGTCTGTACCTTTAAATGTTCCTGAGCTGTGTCCGACCACGCCCCCTCTCTGGAAAGAGGAAGTGTCTCTCTCTCTCTCTCTCTCTCTCTTTCTCTCTCCTCTCTCTCCCCTTACTATGTGTTTGTTTTCTTAGATGCGTACTGGCAGTGGCTAAAGAGGCTAACGTCACTCTGCAGTGCACAGACAGTACCGTTAACAGTAGTCAGAGTCACCCAAATTACAAATAAGTGTACAACGCTAGCTTCAAATGAGCCTTGTGCTCATTGAGCTTATGTTGAATGTCTCCTCATATTAATTACTCAAGGACCACCAGAACTTCCCAAAGTTTTGCACCGAGCTAACCGGAGCTCTGGACCTCTGGTTAGCACTGCAGCACTGAGCTAGCTGGAGCCCCGGAGCTGCAGTGCTCCGTGATGGTGATATTGTGTATGTGGAAAACGTTGTAGATCTTTGAGTTCATCCCATAAAAAATGGGAGCAAAAACAAAAGTGTTGCGTTTATATTTTTGTGGAGTGTAGCTAAGTAAACTAAGTCAATCTGTTCAGGTCACTTAATTTTCAGAAATTATAACTACCCAACAATGGATGTGCATTTCTGACATTTGTTACTTCTTCTTTGTTGATAGCATAAGAATGAAATCATTGTTTTTCTTTTTCTTAGCACCAGATATATTTTGATGTTATGTTCACTAGTAAGGGGAACATGTTGCTGTGGGAATAGGAACCCCCTCAAGGATATCAATGGGTATAAACATTATGGTAGAGCTGGTGCTCTGCCAGTTTGAGCCAGATAAAACCTCAAGTCAACCCTTCTTATCATGAATTTGGAGAGTCTGAACACCTAACCTCCCACCTTGTCTTTAATTGCTCTTGAACCACTCTTATTCCAGTAGTATATACCTATACCTTATTATTTATTAGGTTTTTACTTCTCATTTCATCTGTGCCTGTCTCTGTCTTCATACTGCCAGGATCACTTTTTGTATCTTATCTCATGTGCCTTGGCTTTTTCTGTGTGGCCAGATCAAGAACTATTAAACTTTTAACTACTCAGTCCATATTTGGCAAACTATTAACTTGATACCATGTCTAGGCCTGTCACAATAATCAATAAATCATTATCGTGTGAAAAATGAAAACTAGATCATTTTGCCGGCATGCCATCGCCATGCGCATATATGTTTGTTTTCCTCGTCTCTTTCTATCAAAGAGGATACATGACAGGAGGGTTCACTCTGTACATCTTTTTCAACACCTGGGAGCATTGGTTCCATAGAGAATGAACAGACTGAACCATCCTGTCAATCATCCAGTCTATTTGTATCAGTGGGAGGGGGCAAGGGTGTAACTGCTATTGATCAAATGTGAAATACACTACATTACCAAAAGTATGCGCTCACCCATCCAAATAATGAGGTGTCCCAATCTCTTCCATGACCACAGGTGTATAAAATCAAGCACCTAGGCATGCAGACCGCTTTTACAAACATTTGTGAAAGAATGGGTCGCTCTCAGGAGCTCAGTGAATTCCAGCGTGGAACTGTGATAGGATGCCACCTGTGCAACAAATCCAGTTGTGAAATTTCCTCGCCCCTAAATATTCCACAGTCAACTGTCAGCTGTATTATAAGAAAGTGGAGGTGTTCGGGAACGACAGCAACTCAGCCACGAAGCGGTAGACCACATAAACTGATGGAGCGGGGTCAGTGGATGCTGAGGAGCATAGTGTGAAGACGTCAACAACTTTCTGCAGAGTCAATCACTACAGACCTCCAAACTTCATGTGGCCTTCAGATTAGCTCAAGAACAGTGCACAGAGAGCTTCATGGAATGGGTTTCCATGGCCGAGCAGCTGCATCCAAGCCATACATCACCAAGTGCAATGCAAAGTGTTGGATGCAGTGGTGTAAAGCACGCTGCCACTGGACTCTAGAGCAGTGGAGATGCCTTTTCTGGAGTGACGAATCACACTTTTCCATCTGGCAATCTGGATGAGTCTGGGTTTGGCAGTTGCCAGGAGAACGATACTTGTCGGACTGCATTGTGCCAAGTGTAAAGTTTGGTGGAGGGGGGATTATGGTGTGGGGTTGTTTTTCAGGAGCTGGGCTTGGCCCCTTAGTTCCAGTGAAAGGAACTCTGAATGCTTCAGCATACCAAGACATTTTGGACTATTCCATGCTCCCAACTTTGTGGGAACAGTTTGGAGCTGGCCCCTTCCTCTTCCAACATGACTGTGCACCAGTGCACAAAGCAAGGTCCATAAAGACATGGATGACAGAGCCTGGTGTGGATGAACTTGACTGGCCTCAACCTGATAGAACACCTTTGGGATGAATTAGAGCAGAGACTGAGAGCCAGGCCTTCTCGTCCAACATCAGTGTGTGACCTCACAAATACGCTTCTGGAAGAATGGTCAAAAATTCCCATAAACACACTCCTAAACCTTGTGGACAGCTTTCCCAGAAGAGTTGAAGCTGTTATACCTGCAATGGGTGGACTGACGTCATATTGAACCCTATGGATTAGGAATGGGATGTCACTTAAGTTCATATGTGAGGTAAGGCAGGTGAGCGAATACTTTTGGCAATATAGTGTATCAATAAATACTGCTTTCTGAAATGGATTTTAGCAAAAAATAAGTCATGAGTGAAAGTCTGAGCCACACAGGGAGAAAAATAACTTCTTAACTCTTTGAGTGCCATTGACATATTTTGACGGCATTTAAAATCCAACACTTTGAGTGCCATTGAGGTAACAAGGTTTTTCGCCTGCGGGTCGCCGATCGCACTCTCACACAGCCTGTGAGTAATGTTGGGGCTTCTGGGATTTGTAAAACAGAGGTCAAAGCAGGAAGTGGAGATGATCGAGATTAAAGAACAAAACAGAATCTGGACAAAAAGTGGTAGGGCTGGGTTTAAAAACAACAACTCAATCGATTTTAATCGATCTCCATTTAAATGGTTGATAATCGATTCATAAAATCCAAAGATTGATCTTTTAACTTGCATATTTTTTTCCTCATTGGACATGCAGAGAAGCAGCCTGAAGTGTAAACCTTTCTGCCAGTCTCACGTGAGGACATCAATCGCCATACATACGTCTAGTCTGCATAACTAGTCTGCCGAAGAAGAAGTCTCTCGTGGTCAGCGTTTAGTGCTGCTTTCCACTGCTTTCCAAGGAACAAGATCTTGTGAGATGTTACTGCCAGCAGTCAAACAAGCATGGTGGTAGCGAGTCCACCTCTCCAGGCACAACCGACGAGTTTAAAAGTTGATCTTTGGATGCATTTCGCATTTAAGAAGTTGGAAGAAAATGACGAGTTGGACAAACAACAAGTACTGTGCAAAATGCAACGGGAAGAAAAAATACAGCGGCAGTACGACGCAACCATTTGACGAGACATCACTTGGAAACACGGTTTCCACGGTCAAACAAACCAGCCTGGGGCAGGTATTGGCACCTAAGTTTCCAGCAAACTCTCAACATGCACAGAAAATAACGGAGCATTTATTTTTAACTGAAATATCCCTGACTGAATCAATATTGAATTGAATCTAATCAGATCCAATCGTGAATCGAATCGAATCAGGACCTTGAAATATTGAATGGAATCCATCTGGAAAATCTGACTCGATACCCAGCCCTAAAAAGTGGTGATTTTGGTGAAAGTGGCCTCTACTGTACCTCTGATAAAACAAGAATGGAACAAGGTAAAAACAAACATTTTTTTCATGATGAAATAGAGAGTCTCTTCTTTCATTTGAGTCATTCAGTGTTTTCAGAGACACAGTACAAAATATTCTATGGGTCTAGAAATATGACTCAAAGCGGATGTCCGCAAGGTCCGTGCGCACAAAGCTCAAATCTTATGTCCGCACTGACTCCGCTCCACACTGGTGTCACAGAAAACACTGCTCCGCATGTGTTTTTCACAGGGACCTACATTAAATGTGACACCGATTGTTTGATTCACGGCAATTTCACAGGAAACTCGTGTGTGGCTGTATGCTCGACTGAGCGGAATGGACAGTCCACGCGGATACTGCTCCACTGACAGTATGAATTGGCCATTACTTCGAATCTGAGGGGGACGTGTCCCCCCTGTCCATAGAGACATCTGAGAGCATGGCTCACTGACACTTGGGTATTGGAATTTGGCACAGAAAGATGATTCATTTTTTGACACCCAATAGGAGCTTTGGCACTGAGCTTTTTGGTCGGTGCCACAAAAGTTTAAAAGTTCGCCACCCAGCCCTATGTGTCTCGCTCACACTAATATAACAATGATGACTAACTTTAGATTGTTGATCGTTGTGCAGCCCTTGAACAAATCACTCCTCCACACTGTAATGAGGTCAAGCTGCATGAATTCAGTGAAATGAAATAAAAGTTTACTCATTGGCACAAAGGACGGCATGTCATCCACTTGAACTTTTTATGCATTTTATGCACTCCCATTTTGCATTGTTCTTGTTGCTGCTTTCTTGTTCTGACCTCCTGTGTTGTCACTGCATCTTGAGGTAATTCGGGTCAAGCTCGTCAATGCCACCCCTGATCCCAATTATTTTTATGCAGGAAATAATTGGCAGATAAAGCAGTTTTTGCATCTCTGTTACGAACAGTGTCAGTGCTTAGAATGCTTGTCTATGGCCTCAATAGCTGTTGCTATTATATAAGCTTTATAGAGTAACTGTAAACTTAACATTCACTCATTATTGTTTAAGCATTGTAACTGTCCGGGGGTCGTGTTCTCACATTAAAAAAAAATCTTTTCTTTTGATTAGATCTCCATCAGATTTGAACCTGGGAATAGTCATGGCAGCTGCAGTAAAAGATAATTGAGGTTGTGGTGCACCGCTGTCGACATTAAACGCCTCTGCTTGAGGGTGACTCACTTCTATAAACTGAGTCCATGAGCTGCAGGAGAGGGAGAAACATGCATGTGTGTCCAGAGCATTTGTCTGAAAGCTTTGTCTCTATTTTTTTTCTTCTAATGCAAATTGGTGCAACAGGTGACCCCTGTTAAGCAAATGAGATAAGAGCTACAGAGTCAACTGTAGACCACATTGAACTGAACATGACAAGTAAATTTCCTTCAGGGCTCTGCTACCTTTACTTTCTAAAGAGCCATTCTGCCTCCAAACACAAGACAGCCTCTATAGTTTTATACACAGTTATAGCCTACTGCATGTACACAAGCAGACAGCTGATGGTATTTTACTTTCTATTTTTATCTGTTAATAACAAAGGAAAACACTTATGAAGACTTATGATGTAGCCCACTGTATAGCAAGCAGTAAAGACCATTACAATCAATTTTCCTTTTTTGGATTTATCCATGTTAGCAGAGCAAGTTTTAAATTACAATATATTTTTACAAACAAACAAAATGTGTGGAAAATTAATTGTAATTATACTGTACAGTATTAACCTCAACTTAAGAAAAAAAAAAACAGAGAACAGAAAAGATGGTTGAAAGAGCAGAGGAGTGACTGTAATATTAAAAAAAATAGGTCCACATAGTTGCAGAAGCCCATTAAAACCAGCTTCTCGTTGTTGCTTTCAGTAGACTGGTAGAGCCAAATTAAAGCAAAAAGATTTTTAAACTTAATATCATGCATACAAGTCAAATAAATATCCCATCCAGACCATTATATGGTATTTACTTCTAATTATAAAGACAGACACAAACTTTATTTTCATCATCATCATATACACACAAGTCATGGCCTTAGCCTGGTAGGATCTGCTGAATTAGGGCTTCAGTGTCCCACTCAAAGTTATAGAATGACCACTCTACCCACAGAGCTAGAGTTGCCTCCAATTAAGTGTCTGCGCTCAAGTGTTTTCAGTCTCAGTGAGAGTCTTTTCAGTGTGTCTCAGCACGAGTCTTTTAGGCGTGTCTCAGTACAAGTCTTTGAGGCGTGTCTCAGTACGAGTCTTTGAGGCGTGTCTCAGTACGAGTCTTTGAGGCGTGTCTCAGTACAAGTCTTTTAGGCGTGTCTCAGTACGAGTGTTGTAGACTTGTCTCAGTACGAGTCTTTTAGGCGTGTCTCAGTACAAGTCTTTGAGGCGTGTCTCAGTACGAGTGTTGTAGGCTTGTCTCAATACGAGTGTTTTAGACGTGTCTCAGTAGGAGTCTTTTAGGCGTGTCTCAGTACAAGTCTTTGAGGCGTGTCTCAGTACGAGTGTTGTAGGCTTGTCTCAATACGAGTCTTTTAGACGTGTCTCAGTACGAGTCTTTTAGGCGTGTCTCAGTACAAGTCTTTGAGGCGTGTCTCAGTACGAGTGTTGTAGGCTTGTCTCAGTACTAGCCTTTTAGTCGTGTCTCAGCACGATTCTTACGTGTATCTTGTTAATGCATTGGTAGAGCTTTATAAAATATATGGACAGGAAACTGAAGCAATCCCTCACTGGATAGCTAGCTCACAGGATGCTAATTGCAGATACTGTGTCATTCACATTACCAAACCTGGGCATGTTGTGTAAACTATCCCTATAGCAAGGAAGAAGCAAAGAGATGTGCAAACTTTTCAACAAGCCCTACCCAGAAATTCATGTTTGATGACACTGAAACAGACATAGCAGATAGGTGTACAGCTGTCTTCATGTGTGACATAAGATGATATGAGGTTATTTTGAGCCTCAGCATGTTTGACGCTTCAGCAGAGCAAGTTGAGTGAAAGCACTCTGGCCAAATCCAGCAGTGGATTTGTGTTTTTGTGTGCGCTTGCTTGTGTAATTCAAGGTTTATAATCCCAGTCTCTTGCTGGCGTCACTGCATCGCAGCCAGAGACTTGTATACCTCCTCTACGCTCTCAACCACTCTGGATTATGTCCTCTCCTGCCTTTGTTTTCTCTCTCAGTCATACATCTGTCAAAAAGCCCTCCAGGGCAAGAGTGGCTTTGGACACATGATAGCTGGGAGTTGGGATGAGGAAGTGGTAGCTCTCATTGAGTGTTTAGATCACATTTCCAATTCTGTGCCATTGCTCGTGCTCCTCTACAGTGCTCCACATTGTCCAATTTATTTGTAAGTACCGTATAAGACAGATGGTCATTGTCATTACTTTTGTGAGTTCCCAGGTATATTTTCCACATGAGGGGTAGGATTTCAGTTGTGTATTACTGCAGGAACGAATGCTGAGAGTGCCAAGCCAGTGTGCTGAGCTCAGGGTGGACTGGGTAAACATTACAGCATGGTTCCAGTTCTGCTAGCACGACCTCCCTTGCTAGCTATCTAGCTAGGGAGGTAGCTATTAGCTGCCTAGCTAATAGCTCAAATGAAAGAAGAGACTCATGGGAAGAATATTTGATTTTACCTTGTTCTGTTCATGTTTTTTTTTTTTTTCAGCAGTAGAGGCCACTTTCACCAAAATCAACACTTTTTGTCCAGATTCTATTTGCTTTGATCTCTAATCTCGATCATCTCCACTTCCTGCTTTGATCTCTGTGGTGTTTACAGTCTCTTTATGCTCTGACTACATCTCCCAGAAACCCCAAAATTACTCACAGGCTGCAGGGGACCGCGATTGGTGATATGCTGCCGTACTATTATGTCAGTGGCACTCAAGTGTCACATTTTAAATGATGTCGAAATATATCAATGGCACTCAAAGAGTTAATGGTAACCACTACTCCTTCTTGCAGATTTGTCTTTCTTGGTTTGTCAGAAAAAATCAAAATGTTCGGAGGCTTACAATTTTGATGGATCTGACAATCAAGAGCATGTTCTTAAATGGGACCCGTACTTAAGAGCTTTACTTTAAATTTTTTTAGCACTTGAGTTATCATTTATGTCAATTGATGTTACAGAGTAATCCAAAAGTAATGTAACTACTAGTGGAACTAATGACTTTCAACAGTGAATAATTTACTAAACAAAGGATTTTTATTTTAAAAAGTAACTATTGAGGTGTAATCTATTACTTTTTTGAAGTAACTACCCTAGCACTGTTACTGAATGATGGCAGTGAATTCATTTTGCTACCGCTTGGATATTTTGGAGGAGATATTATGTGGCATTAGAGAGGTGATGGATGCAGGCAGTGACGAGGACTTGAAATATAGAAAGCAGAAAATGAAAAAGATGGAGTAAAAAAGGCGAAAGTGAGAGATGTGGGAGTGTGTGGGTGGAGGTAAATAAAGGTCGTGAGCAGGGGGTGTTTTGTGTCTGAAGTTTGACGGACAGGTCATGTGATACCATGTATTTACCCTGCGTACCCACTATAAAAAAACAGAACTAACTGAACAGCTTTCATTGATATGATCAACCTGCTAATTCTTTCCTTTTTGGTGGTAACATTTAACGCCTGGATGAGTGTGTGAATAAGAGCTGATAGAAATGCAGTGGAATGTGGCGTCACACCCAGTTGTTTGTATTTTTTTGGTGCAAGTTCTCCTCCTGCTGGTAGTGCATAGACATACAGAGACAGAGAAAACCCAGGAATGTGTGTCCTTCATTGATGGTGTGGCAGGACACATTTTGCTACAGATTTGCAGTTGTACTGTAAAACCAGTTACTGTACTCCAAATACATCTTATTTTTATCCCTCTCATTGCTTCTTGTGTTTCCATGGTGACTGAGTTCATATTGACCTCTTAACATATTGTTTTTCTGTACAGTAAGTCCCTTTTGTTTATTCATACTGTAACAAGAATATTCAAAATAACATAGCACATCATTTCGTTGTAGGTACTGCAATGATGATACTACTACAAATTAGGGCTGGGTAGGGCTGGGACGATAACCACATCACTACAACACCGCGGTCATGTGACGCCTACCGCGGTGTTGAACTTATTACCGTCATCACAGCAATATATTAAATGATAAGAAATATATCCCTACATATTTGCTGTTGAGTGTATATTGTGTTTGATATGAAATATAAACAGTAATATTTAGTAGCTAGTCCTGTTTTTAAAGCTAGACTTTAAAGCTACACTGCAGCTCGGCAACGGGCCAGTCCATTAACCGTAATGGGCGGGGGGGTTGTTTTGTTTTCCGCCATACCACATTGATAGTTTATCACCGCGGTAATCAAAAATCCATACCGTCACAGCCCTATCACCATGTACCTCGCGATACGATCTATTACAATATTTTGCCCACGATAAAGTTAATATCATGGTATGGTGATTCTGCATTAATTGATATATTGCAAGAAATTTCATCCGTGATACATCACAGTATCTGTGTCACTGAAGAAATTCAGTATTTTTTAACTGAACTGAATCCATTTCACAGTAAATCAATCAATTTTACATGAATGATAGCCAAGTTATACAAAGTGTAGACTGTATATACACATATACATAAATGTAACAGATTCAGAATCAGTGTTATACCAGACAACAAAATACTGCTATATATGACAATATTTTGTATCAGAAGACAAATTTTCCAACAAAAATGCAAGATGTTTATTGAGCAATAAAATGTGGTATCACGTTGGTGACTGTCCCGTGACACATCATTTCGTGGGAATTTTTAATAATTGCAAGCCACCGCAAATATTGCTGAAATTGCTTCAAATTGCTTTAATAAATTTGATTGCCATATCGTGAAATAAATAAGTAAAAAATGTTTGTTTTTACCTTGTTCCATTCTTGTTTCATCAGAGGTAGAGCAGAGGACACTTTCACGAAAATCACCACTTTTTGTCCGGATTCTGTTTGTTTTGCTCTCTAATCTCTTTTGTCTCCACTTCCTGCTTTGATCTCTGTGGTGAACCATCTCATTATACTCCGACTACAAATCCCAGAAGCCCCAGCGACCCGCTGCTGAAGAAACAGCAGCGGGTCGCAAATATATGCAAATATGATGGACTGATTGTTATTTGAGAAGCAAATAAAGGGTAGGTTTTAAATAAGCTTATGCTTCATCCTGCTTCTTTTTCTATTGAAACTGTAGTGTTTATTATTAGGGTCCGAGCGGACTGTGAAACATTTAAATTCGAACGTCTCTCACGTTCACATACTTTATCCGAGTGGCTTCAAAATTTCTGAGCACGACGGGGCCTCAGCCCTGAACGTGCTAATATATTGATGTCATGCCTTACTCATGGCGCCCCCCAGTGGTAGCAGGAAGTGACCAGTTCTTTGGCTTTTTGATGGCTTTAATAAACTCGTATCATCATGAAAGTTGATACACAGGTCAAGGGTGGCGACCTCTAACATCTGATGTGGTCCACACTAATGGGCGGAGCAAAATGGCCCCATAGCGCCCCATTGAAATTTTCAAAAACCTCTCCCCATAGGGGTTTTTATGGAGTTGGAACACGAAATCAGTACACAAATGTGTACCTTGACCAGACGCACAAAAAAGTCTCTTGCACCAATTGTCTATTCCAAACAGGAAGTCAGCCATTTTGTTTCCACTCTTCATTGTGGCTGGATTACCCATCGAATGGCCGAAACTCCTTTGTGTATTGGCCAAATCGCTTGACGTTTATTGCCCCCTGTTCGCACCGCTGTCCCCATCTGATACGCGACCACGACATACCACGAGGGCCCTACATAACCGCTCGCGGTTTTCTAGTTATTATTATTATTCCTTACACTCTGTTTTCCCAAATTTCGCCCCTTTCCCAACGTTAAAAAGTTGTGTAACTTTGCACATTCCTGCGGCCCGATCCGAAATTCGATATTTTGGGGTGCTCACACACGGCGCTTGCGAAATGGCTGTGTAGCGCCCCCTACAAAGTTGAAAAAATCACATAGGGAAATTCACCATCTTTGTTGTACCTCACAAAAATTGGTAGATATGTTAAGCATACATGTACGAACAAAATTGTCTCTTGGCAGGAAGTTGAAATTCCAACAGGAAGTCGGCCATTTAGAATTTTCTATTTTCTGATGAAAACAAACTCGTCCTAGGGATTTCATCCGATCGACTTGAAATTTGGTACAGATCATCTCCAGACATAGCTGAGTAAAAGTTGTGCTCTGCTCGTAATTAGGTCAAAGGGCATGGCCGTTAGGGCTCACTAAACTTTGGCAAATTTGTAGTTTAAATTCGAACGGGTCTCACGTTCACATAGTCGATCCTAGCAGCTTCAAATTTTTGGAGCATGACGGGGGCTCAGCCCTGAACGTTCCGATGTATTGATGTCATGCCTTACTCATAGCGCCCTAGGTGGTAACAGGAAGTGACCCGTTCTTAATTTTTACTTTTACTGATTTCATATAATTTACTCCATCAACTTCATTACACTTCTAAAACATAAATAACAAGTCAGTGAAGCTACAGTCCGAATGCTGTGAGGCTACGGCTAACGGCGCCCGTGTGGCGGCGCAGCAATTTTTGACAATTTTTCTTTATTCTCATAAATAATGACTTTATTCTCGTAAATAATTACTTTATTCTCATAAATAATGACTTTAATCTCGTAAATAATGACTTTATTCTCATAAATAATTACTTTATTCTCGTAAATGATGAATTGAATCTCATAAATGATGACTTTTTTCTCAAATATAATGACTTATTTTATAGTCAGTGACTTTATTCTCAAGTGTATGACTTTTTTTTTTCTCAATGTGGCCCTAATACTCCATCAAACTTAGATAATTGTGAATATAGATGAAGATAGAAAGATTTGTTTTTGTCCAGTTCCTACATAAGCCACTCACTGTCTCTGGTCCTCTTTAGCAGACATTATTGCATATTTTTCTGATTGTCGACACTTTCAGATAGTCTTTGCAGGCCAACAAGCATGACAGGACAGAAGAGAGCTGCCATTCAGAGAAACCTCACTGCTTCTTTTGAACGTATGAGTCTTATTTCTCTGTACATGTTTAACGGTGACATAAGCTGTGTGTGTGGTGGCTGTCGTCAGAGTTTAGTGTGTGGGTTGGTTTTCTGATGCTGATGCAGTGGATAAGTCTAGAATATCCTCCGTAGCTCAAAGAGATACTGAGCGACAACTGAGTCATAGCCAAAGGTGCTGGATGTGTGGAGGTGTTTATTGCTCTGCAGCAGGATTTGGCTGGGGAATCCCAGTCTGGAGCAGGATCTGAGCTGAACTCCATGCAGGACACACTGGGAACAGACAGCGGATAAAGACTCGATCAACTTTTTCAGACCACAGACCACTTATCCAATACTTGAACAAAATTAACACCCACCAGACAAATATTACGTAATTCCAAAAAACGGTAGCCTGATTTCAACTGTGTCATTTCAGCAGTACAACAGCAGTAACAGTATTGTTAAGAGCGGAAATAAGTAGGGCTGGGTATCGTTCAAAATTTTTCGATACGGTACTAATTTTGATACCTTTGTTTTGATAGCGGTTCTAGAACGATACCACAATAAATTATTTTTGTGTAATTTAGACCTTAATCATGGTCATCATCAATATATTAATGTATTGTTATTACTGTGATTATTAGGGATAGGACTTTTTTCGACAAAACGACCGACAATCGACACGCGCTCCCTCGACAAAATATAGTGTGTCGAATTCTCGCGGGCGGGGCTTAAATGCAAAAAAATCAGAGTGTATTGTTTCATGTTTTTACTGAATAATTAATTGTCCTCACACAGCAGCAAAATCCTCACCTGTGACTCCATATCTCAGGGTTTCCCTCAGCGCTTTATAGTTAAGGCGGCCGCTTTGACAACAAATGCTCCCCGCTTTGACTACGTCCCTCTGGGGGGGGAAAAAAAAAAAATGCTGTATCCCCACATGCACAGACAGCCGGCTAAAATAAGGCTGCATCGCGATGAGGCTGAGTAGTGGCACCTGCGCCATCTATCACCTGCTGTCAACATATTTTTATTTCCGTCGGGAGAGAAGAGAGTAGCCTCCATGCTGAAACGATTTGGAGCACAGCCGGTACCGTGGCTTTACCTGTTGCTAGCGGAGCCCGTCCTATACCGCGGCTTAACAGTCTATGGACTTAACCCGTTACTGCGGCGGAGCCTGTGTAATTTGTAATATTTTTGTGGTTTTCCAGCCTTACAGAAGTAAAACATGTAGCTACTGTTTACATCGGTAGCAGATAGCATGAATTCAGTCAGATTGGTGAGATTAATCCGACTTTTCGAGGTGGAGATCCGACTTCACGGAGGTTCTGGTTAAAATCTGACTTACAGCATGGAAATTCCGACATTCACATACAAGTAAATGCACCGAACACAGACGCCGTGCTCCCAAAGCTGCTACAGTGACATTAATCTTCATTTTTAGCGGCGGTGTTTGTCGTCTTTTGCTGGAAAAGTAAATCGGACAGATCGGTATCACTATGAATCTGAAGGGGACATGTTCCCCCGTTCCCAGTGACATCTGAGAGCATAGTTAACAGACACTTAGATATCGGACTTTGGCACCAAAAAATTATTAATTTTTTGATACCTGATAGGATCGGAGCTTTTCGGTCGGTGCTATGAAATCAAAGTACCCAGCCCTATTAATAAGAGTATTATTAGCTGTGTGAGTGCCATTGACGTATTTTGAAGCCATTTAAAATCTGACGCTTGAGTGCCATTGATGTAATAATACATCGTAATGATGCAACCGATGCATCGTTTTTTCAGTAGCGGGTCGCAGGTCATGGTCCTCCCATCAGTCAGTATCAGTCCTTCCCCCTGTCCTCTGTCCTCCATCAGTCAGTATCAGTCCTTCCTCCTGTCCTCTGTCCTCCATCAGTCAGTATCAGTCCTTCCTCCTGTCCTCTGTCCTCCATCAGTCAGTATCAGTCCTTCCCCCTGTCCTCTGTCCTCCATCAGACAGTATCAGTCCTTCCTCCTGTCCTCTGTCCTCCATCAGCCAGTATCAGTTCTTCCTCCTGTCCTGTCCTCCATCAGACAGTATCAGTCCTTCCTCCTGTCCTGTTCTCCATCAATCAGTATCAGTTCTTCCTCCTGTCCTCTGTCCTCCATCAGTCAGTATCGGTCCTTCCCCCGTCCTGTCCTCCATCAGTCAGTATCGGTCCTGCCTCCTGTCCTGTCCTCCATCAGTCAGTGTCAGTCCTTCCTCCTGTTCTCTGTCCACCATCAGTCAGTGTCAGTCCTTTCTCCTCTCCTCTGTTCTCCATCAGTCAGAATCAGTCCTTCCTCCTGTCCTCTGTCCTCCATCAGTCAGTATCAGTCCTTCCTCCTGTCCTCTGTCCTCCATCAGTCAGTATCAGTCCTTCCTCCTGTCCTCTGTCCTCCATCAGTCAGTATTAGTCCTTCCTCCTGTCCTCTGTCCTCCATCAGCCAGTATCAGTTCTTCCTCCTGTCCTCTGTCCTCCATCAGTCAGTATCGGTCCTTCCCCCTGTCCTCTGTCCTCCATCAGTCAGTATCGGTCCTGCCTCCTGTCCTGTCCTCCATCAGTCAGTATCAGTCCTTCCTCCTGTCCTCTGTCCTCCATCAGTCAGTATCAGTCCTTCCCCCTGTCCTCTGTCCTCCAACAGACAGTATCGGTCCTGCCTCCCATCCTGTCTTCCATCAGTCAGTATCGGTTCTTCCTCCTGTTCTCTGTCCTCCATCAGTCAGTGTCAGTCCTTTCTCCTGTCCTCTGTTCTCCATCAGTCAGAATCAGTCCTTCCTCCTGTCCTGTCCTCCATCAGTCAGTATCAGTCCTTCCTCCTGTCCTCTGTCCTCCATCAGTCAGTATCAGTCCTTCCCCCTGTCCTCTGTCCTCCATCAGACAGTGTCAGTCCTTCCTCCTGTCCTGTCCTCCATCAGACAGTGTCAGTCCTTTCTCCTGTCCTGTCCTCCATCAGACAGTATCAGTCCTTCCTCCTGTCCTGTCCTCCATCAGTCAGTATCGGTTCTTCCTCCTGTCCTCTGTTCTCCAAAAGTCAGTATCGGTCCTTCCCCCGTCCTCTGTCCTCCATCAGTCAGTGTCGGTCCTGCCTCCTGTCCTCTGTCCACCATCAGTCAGTGTCAGTCCTTTCTCCTGTCCTCTGTTCTCCATCAGTCAGAATCAGTCCTTCCTCCTGTCCTCTGTCCTCCATCAGTCAGTATCAGTCCTTCCTCCTGTCCTCTGTCCTCCATCAGTCAGTATCAGTCCTTCCTCCTGTCCTCTGTCCTCCATCAGTCAGTATTAGTCCTTCCTCCTGTCCTCTGTCCTCCATCAGCCAGTATCAGTTCTTCCTCCTGTCCTCTGTCCTCCATCAGTCAGTATCGGTCCTTCCCCCTGTCCTCTGTCCTTCATCAGTCAGTATCGGTCCTGCCTCCTGTCCTGTCCTCCATCAGTCAGTATCAGTCCTTCCTCCTGTCCTCTGTCCTCCATCAGTCAGTATCAGTCCTTCCCCCTGTCCTCTGTCCTCCAACAGACAGTATCGGTCCTGCCTCCTATCCTGTCTTCCATCAGTCAGTATCGGTTCTTCCTCCTGTTCTCTGTCCTCCATCAGTCAGTGTCAGTCCTTTCTCCTGTCCTCTGTTCTCCATCAGTCAGAATCAGTCCTTCCTCCTGTCCTCTGTCCTCCATCAGTCAGTATCAGTCCTTCCTCCTGTCCTCTGTCCTCCATCAGTCAGTGTCAGTCCTTTCTCCTGTCCTCTGTTCTCCATCAGTCAGTATCAGTCCTTCCTCCTGTCCTCTGTCCTCCATCAGTCAGTATCAGTCCTTCCTCCTGTCCTGTCCACCATCAGTCGGTATCAATCCTTCCTCCCGTCCTCTGTCCTCCATCAGTCAGTATCAGTCCTTCCTCCTGTCCTGTCCACCATCAGTCGGTATCAGTCCTTCCTCCCGTCCTCTGTCTTCCATCAGTCAGTATCAGTCCTTCCTCCTGTCCTGTCCTCTATCAGTCAGTGTCAGTTCTTCCTCCTCTTCTCTGTCCACCATCAGTCAGTGTCAGTCCTTTCTCCTGTCCTCTGTCCTCCATCAGTCGGTATCAGTCCTTCCTCCTGTCCTCTGTCCTCCATCAGTCAGTATCAGTCCTTCCTCCTGTCCTCTGTCCTCCATCAGTCAGTGTCAGTCCTTCCTCCTGTCCTGTCCGCCATCAGTCGGTATCAGTCCTTCCCCCTGTCCTCTGTCCTCCATCAGTCAGTATTGGCCCTTCCTCCTGTCCTCTGTCCTCCATCAGTCAGTATCAGTCCTTCCTCCTGTCCTCTGTCCTCCATCAGTCAGTATCAGTCCTTCCCCCTGTCCTCTGTCCTCCATCAGTCAGTATCGGTCCTGCCTCCTGTCTCTGGTAAGTGTGTTCTCTCCTTTTGACCTCAGCTTGACTCCACTCCATGTTGGCATATTCTCACATATGGAAACTTACTGTAGCTAGCTTATGATAGCTAATTGCATTTGGACAGAGCCCTCTTGTTACAGTGCAGTCCAATTACACCCACGGCTGAGAGTCTCCAGTGGAACTGCAACTCCACCATGAATAAAGTCACCATGATTATGATCACTAATGCTCACTGTGGACTGGAGCATCAGAACAAAAGAGTGGAACAGACCTGCCGGCCCTCTTTGGCGCTGCACAATGAGGATTGGCATGTCACCAGTGAACAGCTTGTTACAGCCCTCACATTATTATCATATTCATGAGTGATGTGCTCAGGTTTGTTTAACGATGTGTGTTTGGCTCCCTTTCGGTCTGAGAGGAAATGAGTATCAGTAGAGTGATGCTGTGAAGAGTTTGGTGGTATCTACTGTACCTAGATCAGATCTTGCTGCTACCAGTCAGATTGAGTTTGAACTGGCTTCTTTGGGTTTTCCACCTCCATGGACCCTCATTATATTTCCAGGTTAAAAAAAAAAATAAATCTGTTTTTCTGACCAGCTTGACTGGTCTCAACATCCAAGCTGCCTTTGCAAAGCTGTATTTCCAGTATGATCATCTTTATTTATCTTGTACTTTCCAGATTTAGTCATTCCTACATTTTATGATCAACCATTCCGGAGTTTAGAGGGCCTGTCTGTAAAAACACTGTCACCTTTAGATTTGAAACTAATTGTGGGACTTTTACTGAGTTTGACTGAACCAGTTTTGTCATTTTGCTGTTAAACATGAATCAAAATTGGACCCCTAAAGTATTGCAAATTATCATACATGGCCAGATAAGGAACTCAAGGCATGTAAAACCATTTTTGTCCCCCACCTTTTAATCATTACTGCAAAAATAGTTAGGATTAAGATAAAGGTTCAGCTCTGTATCATCTGTATACAAGTCACATTTATGTTCCTTAGTTAGATGCTGTTAAGAAGTGGCTAGTCTATTGAAGGGAAAATTCTCCCAGAGGTGATTTACTATTCTTTACTTATTCTTAGTTGCTCTTCAGAAGATGATGTAATAGAATAATAATCTGAAATGAAGGGGACTTTTTCTTAAAAAAAAAAAAAAAAAAAAAAAACAGCAGAAATGAAATTTACTATTTACCCAGTCTGCATTCTTTTTTTCATTTCACTTAACTCCTTTTGACTTTCAAAATATTTTTATTTTATTTTGGCCTTCTCATTTCTTCCTGACAGACTCTTGAACAAGAGGGTTGTCCTATTGCTCTATCCAGGGTCACCCATTGTCAGCTGGGATCAGCTCCAGACCCTCAAAGACCCTGACTAGGACAGGCATGGTTACCAGTATGAAATATTGTGTCAGCTCATACTATTGTATTGGCTAATGACATCACCCTAAGGTTTCCATCTAAAGGCTTTACAGTATAGCGCAGGGTTCCTGCACTTCCTTAAAAAGTCTTAAAATGTCATAAATTAAAATCCGGGTAATTAAGGTCTTAAATTGTCTTAAATTTACTGTTAATTTGCTGTAAATTTTCAGATGGTGCATTTAATGCTCATAGGAAAACACAGTATTCAGAGATTTACTGCAGTGTTGCACATTATTTTATTCACAAAGTTCACTTCTTTGTTCTTGAAAGTTGTGAAATTAAAGTAGTAGGAAAAACTTAAGTTGTATGCCTTCAATTTATAACGTTGTTGCAAGTGTAGCCCAGAGTAACTGAACAGGTCAAAAAAAAATCCCTAATCTGTGCAAACAGGCATAATTTCATTCAATTGCTTTTTAAAATAAATATAGTCATGATTTGCCTGTCTTGCCCAGGACACTCTTGTAAAAGAGATTCTTAATCTCAATGAGTTTTATCCTGGTTAAATAAAGGAAATAATAAAAAAAAATAATAATGATTTAAAAGCAATTAATATGAATACAGTCATGGGTAAAACACACAAATTCATTTTCAATAAATAAACAGGATTAATTTACGATAAAAATGGTAAATTCATGTGATTAAAATACTCCAAGAGATAAAAAGGAAAGTTCTTGTTGACAAGCTGGTCAATTAGCCAGTTGAGTCAGGTTTATGGTCTCTGTGACCAATCAAAAGTTTGAGCCCACCTCCTGACTGTCTATTGACTAGTCACGGAAGTAAAAGTAGATTGATCCATCAGCGGTAGCTGAGCGCTCGAATGAGAACAAAAGAGTCGACACTGAAGCAGTAAGAAATGTATCAAAACAATTAAAAAAAACATTTTTAATTAACGATATGTTTTCCTATGTTAATTCATGCTTCATGTCGACAATATAAAATCGCAGTGTGAATGAAAAGGGGGAGAACGCCATCCGTTTCAGCAAGCAGCCTGACGCCACACTACAGAGTGTTGAGGAAATTATTTAATGTGTTTTAGTGCGCTTTTGTCCTGTTTTTCTTGTCAATTCCTGCAGCTGGTCTGCTAGGTAAAATATTAATTTGTGAATTTCTACTGTTAGTATGGATATTTCTACAGTTCATAGGAGTTTAGCCATATGTGAAAGGTACTTAGTGCTTCTGTATTTTCGAGTTCAGTATTTTAAAGGGGCACTACTGACTGAAATTTGTTATTTTGTTTTTGGTTATTTTATGCATCTATGGTGAGATTGAGTTTATACTAAAATGTATTAGCTCTTTAAGTTAATCATTTTTGTCAGAAATGAATGAAATATTTAAATATTTTTGTACTTACAGTGAGCTTTACAGTGAGTGTTGTACAACACTGAGATGTGAATTGATGCATTGAGTTTATACACTAAGCTTTATCCTGTTATCAGGAATGCACATAAAATTAGCATAATGTTAATTTTATCTTGGCCTTATTTGTAGGTCAGTTTTTTTTTTGTGAGTTGGAAAAACATCCTGTTCCGGTACAAGACTTCAGAGGAAGATCTTGGAGCCAACAGAGACATCTAGACACCTGAGAAGATTTTCAGAGAAATCCAGAGAGATGTTTCCAGTGCTGGAATGGCAAGCCTAGCCCAGAGCGACTTCAGTCTCCCTGCTTGCAGTAAGGAGACTGCAGCTTAAGGAAGAGTCAGATATTCCCTCCCTTCCACGAGTTTGGTAGGATCTGAACAATACACCTACATACTGGTTCCACGACAGCTGGTTCCTGGATCCGTGTACTAGATTGAGAGACAATTTAAAACCCGGGTGTGAGTTTATTTTTTGTGGCCACAGTTTGTTATTTAAATTTATTGTTTTACATGTACACACTGTACAGGAGAAATGGTATGGTTTCCACCTGCTTATTACACATCCAAATACTCATTACAGCCTGTTAAAATTTACTGCAGTGTCTTGTATCCTTATTTCATTGAGGTCGTCAATCTCCTTGGCTCTTGCCGTTCCTAAATCTTCTGACCTGGTCCAAAGCTTTACACTTATTTTTTTTCCTTTCCATTACATTATCACAAGGTAGCAAGAACTGGTTACACAAGTGTTAAAGGGCTGGAAAAAAATCAAAGACTAATCGCTAATCAGATTTTTTTTTCTGCTAAATATCGATATCAGCATCTGTCTCAAAAACTCCATATTGGTTAAGTCCTACAATAAATTGACTTTTTTTTTACCAAAGAAATTGTTATAACATTTTTGTGTCTTAAGAGATTTTAAAATGGTCTTAAAAAGTATTAAATTTGACTTTTAACTCTTTGAGTGCCAGTCGTTTTATAAAACAGAAAGTACCTTGTACCAGCATTTTTGTCCATTTTGAGTCAAATTTCAAGACCCACGGAATATTTAGTATTATGTCTCTGAAAACAGTGAATAGCTCAAATGAAAGAAGAGACTCTCTATTTCATCATGAAAAAAATGTTTGTTTTTACCTTGTTCCATTCTTGTATTATCAGAGGTAGAGTAGAGGACACTTTCACCAAAATCACCACTTCTTGTCCAGATTCTGTTTTGCTCTCTAATCTCGATCGTCTCCACCTCCTGTTTTGATCTCTGTGGTGTACACAAGGGGGGAGTTGTGGGTCCTCCAAGTGAGGACCACTTCCGCGTTCAAAAAGCTGCAGTTCCCATCCAACCGCTGGGGGCTGGCTCCAGAAGTGAGCAATTCTCAATTGACCGCCATGTTAAAATAGCCGACTTTACAGATAGTAAACTTTACTGATAGTTTCCACTTCCCTGAACACTGTGAGGGGGGTAATTTTTTTTTTTTTTTTTTACCACAGCCGTTTTAGTGTTATTTCGGCTTAGAATTCTTGCATAAATTAGGGTGTGGTTATGTTGAGTGACAGGTTCACAGACAGCTACCGGCAGTTAGCTCTTTGCTAAAGCATTGGCTGAGCTAGGCTAGGCTACACCCAGAGGTCTGTGTTAGTTTGCCTATTTTCGTGTAGTTTGTTTCTGGCACGGTGGTGCAGTGGTTAGCACTGTCGCCTCATAGCAAGAAGGTACTCGATTACCGATGTGGAGTTTACATGTTCTCCTCATGTCTGCGTGGGTTCTCTCTGGTACTCTGGCTTCCTCCCACCATCCAAAATCATGCATGGGGATTAGGTTAATTGGTTAATTTAAATTGATCGTAGGTGTGAATGTGAGTGTGAGTGGTTGTCACAGCTGGGATAGGCTCCAGCGACCCTATGTGAGGATAAGAGGTAGATAATGGATGGATGGATGGATGCCATGTTGTGCTGGTGATTGTACTAATCGACCCTCAAAGATCCTGTGTTGCTTTTTTTTTCGCTGTGTAAATATCTGGTACTATTTTACCCACAGACTGTATAAAATACAGTTTACATGGATACTGCCACTTATTGGTATGTGTCGACATATTTTGCAGCTGACGACTCATGATCCCTGCTGATACAGATAGATGACCAGAGCATGTTGAGTCTGTTTAGTGTGGGAATACAACCTTATTTCGTATCATTGTTCTGTTTAAAAAGTTTGACATTGCATGGACAGAGATGCTCCGTCAGAAAGCGGCTGCTGTGCTGGATAAACGTTAGTGGATGGAGGCAGTGTTGAAACACGGTAACTAACATGTTAAACAATCGTTTCACAGTTAAATAATACAAATGAATCCCCCCCAACTCCACCAAACCCTGCTGCTCCACCTCTCAATCTGAAAAGGTGATTTTTAAAACACAGCAGCAGCATTACGATCTGTTTTTGCTGCCGGTAGCTGCTTATTAACCTAGCCTAAATGAATAGCCTTAGGCTAGCTCAGTTCGGCACGGTTAACTTGAGTTCAGTGGCGGGATCTCGGCCGGCTGACCCGTAAAGTTACTGCCTCTCCTCCAAATATGGAAAGTACATACCCACTGAAATCCAAGATGGCGCAGTTCAAATGCCCATGAGAGGAGCACAAAAAGGACTCCCCCAAACCAAAGGGTGATGTCACGGGTGCTACGTCATTCTTTTTACAGTCTATGGGTGTACACCGTCTCTTAATGGGTCGCCGATTCAAGTCCAGGTCATACCCAGACCCAGAGAGGTGCCAGTTCCTCCTCCTGGGCACTGCCGAGGTGCCCCTGAGCAAGGCACTGAACCCCCAACTGCTCGGGGCGCCTGGATAAGGGGCAGCCCCCTCACCCTGACACCTCTTCTCTAATGCATGTGCATGTGTTTGTTTCATAACTTGTGTGTGTAATGTGCAACAGTAAAATATACTAAGAGAGTGAAAATGTAATTTCCCTCATTGAGGGATCAGTTAAAGGAATTCTTCTTCTTCTTCTTTATGTCCTGACTACAAATCCCAGAAGCCCCAACATTATTCACAGGCTGTGTAAGAGCGCCCTCTTGGGCCTGCTGCCAAAAAAATCACATTGACGTACATATACGTCAATGGCACACAAAGAGTTAAAATGGTGCAAGAACCTTGTACCTTGGTACCCCAGCCCACTGCCACCTGCTAGAACCCTGTCTTTTTCATTCTCCTACATTCTCCTTGACTGTGCGTGCGTGTGTGTGTGGTGCTCCTTCTGTTCCTGTTTTTCTCTCTTTTTCTGTATCACATTAACTCCCTTGATCTCCTGGCATCAAACTCCATTACTCACCTATTATTTTAATAACATCAGGTGCAAATGGGCAGGAGTGATCTATACTTGTGCTTACATAGTGCTCACAGGGCAGTCAGTCCCTTGACAGAAGGGTCTGTTCCACCGCTTTAGGTTTAAATGATCGTTAGGATACACTGACATGGGTGATGTATGTGTGGACACATTTAAGGTGATTTGTTTCGAGTCACTGGAGCTGCCGCAGCTGGATGTGGACCCAGATGTGCTGTTTTACAGGACTGCAAAGGTAGCTCATTTGATCACTTCTTGTTTTCATGGTCCTGATGGCTGCTTAGCTGCAGTGTGAGACCATACTGACTTATTACAGCATCATGGAGGTGCAAGGAACATGAAAGAAGCTTCCTCTGTTTTCATTGGCGTGGTCTTACCAAGAAGCTTTTGCCTGAGAGGGCTGAGACTAGAGCCACACAAGAATCTAAACTTCACTGGCATCAATATACATATTCCAAACTGTTTGAACTGTGATTTGATTCACAATTGAAATATTAGAGCTTAAACACTAAGAAATGCAGTATGTTTAAATAAAAAAAATCAAAAATCAAATTATTGCACATAAAGATAAACGGTTTTCATAATATATAATATAAAACACAGTATATTAACACTCACCACAGGATAGGTGGCAAGTAAAAATATTTTTCAGGCGAGTACATTTCAAATCAACTTGCCGGATGTGAACGAAAATTAAATGTAGCACACTGGGAGAACAACACCAGTTGATTTAAATTATTAAAACCTGAAGCAAATCCAAGCTTTGGTCTTTCACCTACACTCTGTTGTCAAAAGTATTCACACACTTCTCCATCTGGCAATCTGATGGATGAGTCTGGGTTTGGCGGTTGCCAGGAGAACGATACTTGTCGGACTGCATTGTGCCAAGTGTAAAGTTTGGTGGAGGGGGGATTATGGTGTGGGGTTGTTTTTCAGGAGCTGGGCTTGGCCCCTTAGTTCCAGTGAAAGGAACTCTGAATGCTTCAGCATACCAAGACATTTTGGACAATTCCATGCTCCCAACTTTGTGGGAACAGTTTGGAGCTGGCCCCTTCCTCTTCCAACATGACTGTGCACCAGTGCACAAAGCAAGGTCCATAAAGACATGGATGACAGAGTCTGGTGTGGATGAACTTGACTGGCCTGCACAGAGTCCTGACCTCAACCCGATAGAACACCTTTGGGATGAATTAGAGCAGAGACTGAGAGCCAGACCTTCTCGTCCAACATCAGTGTGTGATCTCACAAATACACTTCTCTAAGAATGGTCAAAAGTTCCCATAAACACACTCCTAAACCTTGTGGACAGCCTTCCCAGAAGAGTTGAAGCTGTTATAGCTGCAAAGGGTGGACCAACGTCATATTGAACCCTATGGATTAGGAATGGGATGTCACTTAAGTTCATATGTGAGTCAAGGCAGGTGAGCAAATACTTTTGGCAATATAGTGTATATTTTATGTTACATTTTAAAATATCTGTTTGCAGTGCACTTCACATGGAAGTGTTTTTTTTTGCTGCTAATGTACACTTTATTTGTTAATAAATAAATCCATCGATCCATTATCTACCTCTTATCCTCTCATAGGGTCAGGAGGGCTGGAGCCTATCCCAGCTGTCTTAGGGTGAAAGACAGGATACACCCTGGACAAGTCTCCAGTTCATCACAGGACACATAGAGACAGACAACCACTCACACTCACATTCACACCTACGGACAATTTAAATTAACCAATTAACCTAATCCCCATGCATGTTTTTGGATGGTGGGAGGAAGCCAGAGTTAATAAATAAATTAAGTACATTTATATCTGTGTTAATTTGTTACCTTCAAGCCTGATGCCTTAGCTCACATGGTAAAGCATTCAGTTCATTCATTCATCAGTAGTATCGGATCAGTATCGGGTATCGACCAATACGTTCAGCCCATCGGGCCACATCGGGATTGGATCTGAAAAAACTGGATTGGTACATCCCTACTTTTCATATCCAAAGCGAGTGTTTGAGGACATTGGGTTGTATGCTGTACACAAGTTTTTTGATCAACAAATAAGCAAACCATACTATAACCAGACATCTATCTGCCATCAGTACAGTAGTTTTCATACTGCCATTTTTTTTCCTTAATTAAACCAATGAGGTTTGATATCAGCTGCATTCAAATCTGTTCACTTTAAGTGAATGTGGGGGTAGTTTCTCTAAAAGTAATGTATTACACATTACTAGTTACTTTAAAAATTGTTACTCACTGCATGAATCCTTATTGTAATAAAAGGAGGAGAGACAGCGGATAATTTCAAAGTAAAGCTCCTTATTGTAATAAAAGGAGGACAGACAGCGGATAATTTCAAAGTAAAGCTCCGTATTGTAATAAAAGGAGGACAGACAGCGGATAATTTCAAAGTAAAGCTCCTTATTGTAATAAAAGGAGGACAGACAGCGGATAATTTCAAAGTAAAGCTCCTTATTGTAATAAAAGGAGGACAGACAGCGGATAATTTCAAAGTAAAGCTCCTTATTGTAATAAAAAGAGGACAGACAGCGGATAATTTCAAAGTAAATCTCCTTATTGTAATAAAAGGAGGACAGACAACGGATAATTTCAAAGTAAAGCTCCTTATTGTAATAAAAGGAGGACAGACAGCAGATAATTTCAAAGTAAAGCTCCTTATTGTAATAAAAGGAGAACAGACAGCAGATAATTTCAAAGTAAAGCTCCTTATTGTAATAAAAGGAGGACAGACAGCAGATAATTTCAAAGTAAAGCTCCTTATTATAATAAAAGGAGGACAGACAGCGGACCACTCACAGTGTAATAGTAAAGGATAAATTTAACGCAGACATACTGTACATCAGGCTGACAGAAGCACAGGAAGAGGAAGACTGTTTGCCTGTGGTTGCAGTGAGACCAGAGATGGTCTGTGGTTATGTCACAGATTATCAGCAGCCGATGGAAGTCAGCATTCACCCAGTGACCATGAGGATTACAGCCCTGTAAAAGCACAACCCATTGGTCTGAGTAGGATTAGAGACCTGGAAACTGGAGTACTATTGATGATGGTGCGGTCACATCTGTTAGGAACAACAAGATTACAAAGGGGCTGAAGCATGTCCCATTGGTGCTCATTCAGATTATACCTGTTGTTAATTGGAGAGCTAAGCATAACAAACCTCACTTCACCTCTCCATCTGTACAACCACTGGGACAAGGATGGATGATCTTACATCCAGTTCTCTCCACCCTTTTCCAGTCTTCTGTTTTTGTAAGATATTGTCCTCTCATCTTTTCCTTTGCCTACATTTTTTGGCAAACAAGGATTATTTTCCATGCAATATTCTGCCTGCCGGTCTGGCTGATGATACTGAATGTAAGAAAGCCAGGAGAACTTTATTTCTGCACAAGAGCTATCCTTATAAGACTGGAAACAGATAAGAAGTTCACCTTTGATTTACAGGGGGAGACCATCGACAGCCTTTGTAGGACCCAAAGACGGGGCCTTTTTTTTGTTTTTGCTAAACATAATGTGCATCATCATGGATCATGCATGGGAGATACAGAGGTTTTATTAGGCCTAAAATAATAAATTCTGTGTGTTTCGGGCACATTAAAGGAACTATACAATGTCTGATATGTTGTGTCTTTTCTATACTGTTCTCAATAAATATCATAGAATAATCCTGGTTGCAGGAAGAACAGATTTTGCAGCTGTGAACTCAGCATTCTCACTCAATCTAGCCCAGGTATCTACAGCCTTTATTATCAAAAAGCCTCCAAAAAGAAGCAAGAAAACAACACAGCTTCTAAAGTTTTATGTATAGTGATACTGCATAGACAAAACTATAGCAAGCAACAAGGAAAACTGATTTGATTTTACTTTCTATGTTTATCTGTGATCACAAATTATTTTTATGAAGAGGAGAAAATGTGTAGGTCTCCTTAATGATTGACTGATGATGAATTTCTTGGAAAATTAATCAAATATTAATATAATATAATATAAATAATTTACTATAATAATATAATTTAATATATCAAGCAAACAGGAGGGTTCAGAAACTCTAGATTGATATTGATATGGCTTTATTCACACATCAGGATTAGCCTCTTGCAGGTAAAGGAGGTGGCCATAGACGTAAGAAGCATATTTTACACAAAATATTGAAATAAATTAAATAAACAGATATTTTATTATAAGATAATTGTGCAACAAAATGGAAAAAAAAAATGTTATGGATATTTTTTTTTACGTGGTCATATCTAATATAATGCAGTACGTCCTTGTTATATTATGTGATAACTGAGGATATGTAGGGATACCAGGACCACGACGCAGTTAGCGCTATCAACTTTTAATGCAGGCATAACACACCCGTCTCCTGTAGCGGTCAAAACAACATACAGCCTCTTTTCTGTAATCTGGTTACTTTTTAATTAAGGACCCCTAGTGCCCACCTTTTGTATGTGGCCTTCAACAGTGCCTGAACCAAATGATTATTTGTGATGTTGTCACATCCAAATATTACATCACCCTCCTTAAAAAAAAAAAAAAAAGCAATATTAGGCTTTGTAATGTAACTGACTATATAGCAGTGTCGACATCCACAAAAATCCTTTACCTTAATCAATGAACAAATGAGCATTTAATACTGACACTTCCGAACATATCTGTTTACAATTTGAGTGCAATGTGAGTCCCAGCAGAGTGTTAAAACTGCCTTAATAACTTTGCTGTCCGTCACATTCTTGAATGCCCGTATATGCTATAATGCACAATTATTTTACATCAATGCTTTCACAGGTCTAGGACAGTCCGTGGCTTGACTTCTCTACCTGACCTTGTGTGGTAGACAGTCTCCTCTGTCAGTTGTTCATCAGTGTGTGTGTCATGGGTGTGTGATGTGTTACCAGGTGTGTGTCCAGGTGTATGTGGTGTGTTCTCCATCGGTCGAGGGCCAGGTGCAATGTCCTCCTCTTCATGCTCTGTCTCTGCTGAGCCGGTGTTGTTATCAGACGAACCCTGCTGTTCTTTGCTCTTCAGGAGATGTCTGTGGTTTCTGCGACACACCTGCCCGTCTTGAGTACGTATGATGTAGGAGCGTGCAGTGGTGGCTGGTTGGAGGATGACTGCTGGCTTCCAGTGACCCCGCTCCTGGAGTCTGACGAAGTCTCCGCTGTGCAGAGGTGGCAGCAGCCTTGAAGATCTGTCAAAATATTTCTTTTGGTGTTGCTGTCTTTGTAGTCGCTTTCCATATCCCTCGTTATAGTTGACTACCTCAGGCTGAAGCTGCTGGTTGGTATTGGAGAGAATTAAACGCAGTCTGCGACTCATTAGCGGCTGTGCAGGTGACTTGAAGTTGTCCACCGGTGTGTTTCTGTATTCAAGCAGACTGAGGTAAGGGTCTTTCCTGTCCGCCTGAGCTTTGTCCAATAGTGCCTTTGCTGTTTGCACTGTTTTTTCTGCTAAACCATTACTCTGGGGGTAATACGGACTTGATGTGATGTGTTGAAACTCCCAGGTTTTGGCAAATGACTCAAACTCGGCTGAGGCATACTGGGGGCCGTTGTCTGATATGACTGTTTCTGCAATGCCATGTCTCGCAAAGGCAGCCTGGGCGGTGATAAGGAAATTGAAGGCAATTTCCTTATCACCGCCGCTGCCGTGGTGCTGTTTAGTCTTTCCAACTTGAAAAAACGGCTGTAATAGTCAACGGTGACCAGGTAATTTTCCCCACTCCAGGTAAAGATGTCAGTCCCTACTACTTGCCATGGCCTGTCTGGGATACGATAGGGTATCATGGACTCTTTGGTGTTTGATGGACGGCGCTCCTGACATGTGGGGCAGCGTCCGACAATGTCCTCTATGCCCTTGGACATCCCTGGCCAGAACATGATGTTGCAAGCTCTTTGTTTGCTCTTTTCGATGCCCAGGTGTCCTGAATGGATTTTTTCGAGCATGCTGCCTCTGAGACTGCTTGGGATGATTATCTTCTCTCTTTTCAAGAGCATTCCATTTATTTCAGACAGCTCATCTCTGTGGTTCCAGAATTCACACACGCTCTGAGGGCAGTTTCCTCTTTTTTCAGGCCAGCCATCCTTAATGATTTTGCTCAATCTTACGAGCTGCTCATCCTGCTCAGTCTCAGTCTGAATTTGTCTCAGCCTTGTGTCACTCATTAGGATGCTGCTGTATACAGTGTGTATTTGCATATCCAGCCCCTCACTGATGTTGGTGTCTTGAGAGGTGAGTGACTTCCTTGAGAGTGTGTCAGCAACAGTTATTTCTTTACTTGGGCGGTGAGTGATGGTGAAGTCGTATTTTTGCAGCTGAAGGATCATTCTTTGTAGGCTTGGTGGGGCTGCGGCCAGCGTGGAGTCATGATGGACTCCAGGGGTTTGTGGTCGGATTCCACACGAACGTGTCGGCCGTATGCATATTGATGAAAACGCTTGAAGCCAAGCAGGATTGCATACATTTTCTTTTCGATCTGTGCATAGTTAATCTCGCTGTCTGTGAGAGATTTGGATGCATAGCTTATGGGCCTTCCGTCCTGCAGCAGAACAGCACCCAGTCCATGTTTTGAGGCATCCACCTGTAAACTGAGTTCTTTGTCTGGGTTGTAATATGCAAGAACCGGTCCTGGCTCTCTGGTGATGACCTCCTTCATTTTTTGAAAAGCAGCATCATGTTGTTTGTCCCACAAGAACTCATTTGACTGCTTCAACAGCTGGTGCAGGGGTGCATTGATCTCAGAGAGGCTGGGGGCAAACTTGGCAAGGTAGTTAACCATACCTAACACAGTCTCTAGTTCTGCACGGCACTTAGGTGGCTCCATCATTTTAATGGCAGCGACCTTGGCTGGGTCTGGTTGTATGCCCTCTGCTGAGAGGCGATGACCAAAGTAGCTGACCTCTGTAACTCCTGTGGTGCTTTTCTCTGGGTTCAGCCGGACTCCTTTCTCACGTGATCGCTGTAGCATGGCGTGTAGATTCCTGTCATGCTCTTCCCTGGTTGCACTGTATATGAGGATGTCATCCACTATTGCAACCACTCCCTGTAGGCCCTGATATGTCTCGTCGATCTTCCGTTGGAATTCATCCTGGGCTGAAACGATGCCAAATGGTAGACGCAGAAAACTGTAACGTCCAAATGGTGTGTTGAACGTTGTGAGTTTTGAAGATGCTTCAGTCAGCTTGATTGCCCAGTATCCGGAACGTGCATCGAGTACGCTAAAGTAGCGTGCTCCTGCCAGCCTGGCAGTGATGTCCTCTAATGTTGGCAGGGGGTAATGGGGGCGCTTGATTGCCTTATTGAGGTCTTTAGGGTCCAGGCAGACCCTGAGCTTGCCAGTGTGCGCCTTCTCAACAACCACTAGCACGTTAACCCACTCTGTCGGCTCTGATACCTTGGCTATGATCCCTGTCTCTTCCATACTCTGGAGCTCTTTCTTTAGGCGGTCGCGGAGAGCATGGGGTATACGCCTCAGTGGGCACACCACTGGTGTTGCAGCTGGGCTAAGGTGAAGAGTGCATTCTCCTGGGAATAGTCCTATTCCTTTAAAAATGTCTCCATATGCTGACATGATGCTCACTTTGTTCGCAGTTGTATTAACTGAGAGCACAAGCTTGATTAGGTCCAGATCCAGACACGCCTTTAGTCCAAGTACTGGCGAGGCTTGAGCAGCCACTATGTGAAAGTCTAATATCATGCTGCGGTCTTTGTACTTACACTCAAGAGAGCATGTGCCTTTCACCGATAATTGTTGTCCCCCATAGCCAGTCAGTCTCAATGCAGTAGGCTGCAGGTTGCCTTTCTGCTTCAGGCTGTGGTATTCACTCAGGGGGATTACGTTCACCTGAGCACCAGTGTCCAACTTGAATTTCAAAGTTGTGCTCTGCTTTGGCATTTCAATTCAACGTAGGCCTGCCCACTGTCTGAATCATGTCCTTTCTGTGTGACTGCATCAATGAATAGCTCATCTGATTCTCTGTCTGACATCTGTTCCTTACCTACCATATGAACTGTTTTCCTTTTAGCTGTTTTGCATACTCTGGCAAAATGATTCAATTTCCCGCATTTAAAACATTGTTTACCTCTTGCTGGGCAGTCCTCCTTGTCCCCATGTGCTTTGTTCCCACAGTAGCTGCAGTTTTTACTGTGCCTCCGCTCCATGTTGCCCATTTTAAAGCTTGCTCCATCATGTTTAAGGCTTGCCGTGGCCATGGCGCTCTTCGGTGTGTGCCGCCGTACTGTGTGCACAGCCTGCTCGCGGGAACCGTTTGATGTGCCGCCGCTGATGGTCCTCATCTACGCTTGGGAGAGCTCGTGTGCTCTGGCGATGTCCACAGCTTTGTCCAGTGTTAGTTCTGAACCAACATTCAAAATCTTTTCCCTCACTTTGGTTGAGTGTATCCCGAACATGATGCGGTCCCGGACCATCTCCTCCTCATTTGCGTATGTACAGTCCTTCACTAGCAGTTTCAGCTCGGTGACAAACTGTTCCAGCGTCTCGTTGGTACCCTGCACTTTTTCATGAAATTTATATGTGGCGAATATCGTGTTTTTCTTTGGCATCACATATTCCTCAAAGCGGTCATAGTAAATTTTTAATGTCTTCGCCTCGTCCTCGGTGAGAGTCCATGTCTCTCCCTTTCTCTCCAATCCACAGCAGCAAGTAACTGCATTTTTCTTCCTCTTTTTTACCGCTGAGCGGGCAGGAGAACATGAGCTCCACGTGTTGTTTGAATTTCTTCCACTCACCCGGCAAGTTGGGTGATTCCCAGGCTATGGTCGGTGAGGGCACTCCAGCGATATCCATAACGCTGCTATTCTGACACCATGTCTTGCTCTCTCTCTCGAGGATATGTAGGGATACCAGGACCACGACTCAGTTAGCGTTATCAACTTTTAATGCAGGCATAACACACCCGTCTCCTCTAGCGGTCAAAACAACATACAGCCTCTTTTCCGTAATCTGGTTACTTTTTATTAAGGACCCCTAGTGCCCACCTTTTGTATGTGGCCTTCAACAGTGCCTGAACCAAATGATTATTTGTGATGTTGTCACATCCAAATATTACAATAACATGTCGAGGCAGTGTCACTGACCCTCTTGTGTTGTCCATATTTTGCACACTTGAGCTCCACCTTCCATCAGTTTATATATTAAAGTTTCAGTATGGCTGTGTCAAGCAGTTACAGTATGAGCCACAACAGTGAATAATACAATACCTTTACATGCTCTGATTATGATTAAATATCCAACCGTTTTTTTTAGGTAACTTGGTCCCCAGCATCCTCTTCATTTAATGAGCTAAATTGGAGATGACTCCAGTGGTGTCTCTTCAATGTGTGAGCTGCTCACAGTTTAGTTTTCTTTTTCTGTGGTGTAATTACTGCCACAAAGTGTTTTTTTTTTTTTTTTTCAAATCAACCTGTCTGCTGCATTGATTTTTAAATAATGGCCTTTATCAACCTTTTCACTGTAACCTTGCTGCTTTTAAGGGTTGTATGTGTATAAATGTGGTAAGGCAGTGACGGTTTTTAACACCAAAGTGCCAGTGAAAACCACTGGATTAGAATCTGAAACATGTTGTAGTCAAGCTGATTTAGTCTGCGTGTGAATTCCTGTGAATCCACACCTTCATGCTGAGCCAGAACTAGTGCCTACTGTATGAGAATCTTTAATAATCTCACGAGGGCAGGGTTCCGATGGTTCCTTAAATTTAAATCCGGCCAATTACGGTCTTAAATTGTCTTAAATTTACCCTAAATTGCTCTAGGTATTAAATTTTCAGATGGTGCATTTAATGCCAATAGGAAAACACAGTATTCTGAGATTTACTGCAGTTTTTTATGTTATTTTGTTCACAAAGTTCACTTCTTTGTTCTTGAAAGTTGTGAAATTAAATTTGCAGAAAAATGTGTTATGCCTTCAGTTTATGTCATTGTTGCAAGTGTTAAAGGGCTGAAATAAAAAAATCATTAAAAAATATTGTTGGAGATTAATTGGTTATCTTTTTGTTCCTGCTCAATATTGATATCGCCGTCGGCCACAAAAACTCCATATGGGTCGGGCCCTCTCATGAATTGGCTATTTCCTACCATAAAAAATGTTATGACATCTTTGGGTCTTAAATTATATTTGTTGAGGTCTTAAAAAAATATTGAATTTGACTCTTAAAATTGTGCAAGATCCCTGGATGGGGAAACCCTGTTGTTATTTATATTTTGCACACAATGGAAGAAAAAAACATGTAACTGAAACCTCCCAGTATATGAAAGATGAGAGCAAATTCCCAGAAATGGATGTTGATATTTCTATGCTTCAAATCATTCAAACCGTCTCAGGGAAGCTCATCTGCATGCTCGTCGTCCTCATCGGGGTCTCGACCTGACTCCAGTTCGTCATCGTAACCGACTTGAGTGGGCAAATGCTCACATTTGATGACGTCTGGCACGTTGGAGAGGCGTTCTCTTCACGGATGAATGCCGGTTTACACTGTTCAGGGCAGATGGCAGACAGTGTGTGTGGCATGGTGTGGGTGAGCGCTTTTCTGATGTCAGTGTTGTGGATCGAGTGGCCCATGGTGGCGGTGGGGTTATGGTATTGGCAGGCGTCTGTTATGGACGAAGAACACAGTTGCATTTTATTGATGGCATTTTGAATGCACAGAGATACCGTGACGAGATCCTGAGACCCATTGTTGTGCCATACATCCAAGAACATCACCTCGTGTTGCAGCAGGATAATGCACGGCCCCATGTTGCAAGGATCTGTACACAACTCTTGGAAGCTGAAAACTTCCCAGTTCTTGCATGGCCAACATACTCACCGGACACGTCACCCATTGAGCATGTTTGGGATGCTCTGGATCGGCGTATACGACAGCGTGTACCAGTTCCTGATCAACTCTGTGCGAAGGAGATGTGTTGCACTGCATGAGGCAAATGGTGGTCACACCAGATACTGACTGGTTTTCTGAGTCCCCAGACCCCCCCCCCATAACAAAAAAATGCACCTTTCAGAGTGGCCTTTTATTATGGGTAGTCTAAGGCACACCTGTGCACTAATCATGGTGTCTAATCAGCATCTTGATATGGCACACCTGTGAGGTGGGATGGATTATCTCAGCAAAGGAGAAGTGCTCACTGTCACAGATTTAGTCTGGTTTGTGAACAGTATTTGAGAGAAATGGTGATATTGTGTATGTGGAAAACGTTTTAGATCTTTGAGTTCATCTCAAAAAATGGGAGCAAAAACAAAAGTCTTGCGTTTATATTTTTGTTCAGTGTAAATATAGTCACATGGTATTTATGGTGTTTTAGCTCATATATGATGGTAAAATCCATGCTATTTTCTTCTAGAAGTCACAGATCCATTCGCCTCAGTGGTGTGTGGGTGTTTAGACACAACTGTATTCTTAATGCTGAGCTTTCACTTGCCGTTCCTCTGTCAGCACTTTGCCTTTGTTTAACTGAATACACACTGTAGTTTACAGATTTCATTATGGCTTTTTACAACTTGGCTCTACTGGTTTGACCAGTTCACACACACTCTGTTACCAGTAATAGTTATGACGTGCCTGGGTTCCCCCCCTATTTCTCAGTCTTTGGTATTCAGTCGTCATGACTCAGTTTCAGTGCACATCCACTCCCAGGGACACACACTGGGTTGTTTTTGATGGTTTGGGGAGGCTCAGTGATGCATGTGTTGTCTCTCTGTCTCCACAGATCACCAGAAGCTGGAGCGAGAGGCCAGGATCTGCCGCCTGCTCAAGCATCCCAACATCGGTAACTACTGCTCTCTTTATATTTACTGCATCTCTTTCTGTCCTAACATAGAGTTACGTCCATATCCATGTGTTTCGAAACAAAGGTTATCCCTGAGGATGGTCACATAGATGGACAGAACATGTGTTAAACATTTATGCTGGATTCTGGATTCACATATTCTGCCTGAGTGCTTTTGACAGCATGTCATATCTGCAAGTAATAGCCATGGTGTACCGCAATACGTTTCGTCTTCTACATAATGGACCTTTTGATTATTACATATTTAGGAATATGTGAAAACTACAAAATGCATTTCCTGTGTGGGAATGCTGACAAGCTGAAGTTAATTGTGAATCATGGCTGACAATGCATTAAAAAATGCACATGCATTGACCTGCACTCCTGAAAAACAGAATTGTAGAAAAAGCTGAAATGCATTATCCAAAAACAGATAAAAGCTGAAATACATTGGTAGAAAAGAAACTGTATTGCAATTCTGTCAAAGATTGAGAAGTTGAAATGAATGAGCCTATAATATAGCCTACCTTTGAAACTATATATAGTGAAACACAAAGTAGAGTAGTAGAGAGGAATTAAACTTTTTAAAAATATATATGACATAATTTAAATTTAAAAGTAAAATGATAAATAAAGGCTGGAAAATGTGGAATATTTCAAGGTTGGTTGAAAGACTGTCGCTATCCTGCATTAGCTCCAGTCTCTAAGAAGAAGGTTAAGTTGTGGGACGAGTTGGAAAAGTAGGAATGGGAATATTAATGTCTAAAAGATATGGAGCATTTAAAAAGAAAAATCTTCAGATCTTCAGCAGTATCAATGATGTACGAAACATTTGGAGTATTTTAAGTTTTAAATGGATTACAAATCAGCAGACTGGTAAATATACAGTTAATTTATGGGGCTTTTATTTTGAAGGATAGAGTTAGATAAGGCTCAGCTAGACTGTCTGAAGATCCTCATGTTAAGATACTGTGACTCTATGGGGCTTTTATTCTGAAGGAGCGACGGACAATAACCAGAACCCTAACCTCAACCTGACCTTGGGAGCCACAGTTAAATGGAACACAGCTGGGTTATTTGGTTTGTTGGTCTGTTGTCCTGGTGTCACATCTTGACTAGCATAGCACTGGGGGTTGGGTTGCCATGTCTATTAGCAGCTTCACCAGCAGCTTTAATTGCTAGTTAGACATAGATCTTTAAATAGATAACTGTTTTATTTGTTGTGGCCTATAGATGGGGAGAGAACCACATAGAGTTCGCCTGATGATGGCTGAAATTTCAGAGTGATATGTTCAAGTTGTATGTGTTCATAAACTTTATTGTCAGAGATTACTTTAATATTCAGTACAGTGTTACATTTCAAACGTCATTTGTACTTGATTTTTTGAGTACAGCTAACTCTTTTTAAAAAAAGGAACCCTGTACATGGCATAATGCTAAAGCTAAAGGACTGTGGCTAAAGCCAACTGGACCTACACTGAAAGTCACCCTGATCCTTGACATAGAAGACTAGGAAATAAATAAATGGCATGGTGCATTTATTTTGTTTGTTAACTGTCACTTGGGTCAGTACAAGGATGATCACCATTAAGACACAAAGACATAACAATGTAGACGTCTGTGTCACTAGTTGCCAACCCAGTTGGATTTCACATCTTTACTCATTTACAAATAAGTATTTGAGAAAATGTATTAAGCTGTTTAGAACCCAGTTTTTAAACATGATAAAGGTTAGTTTACCTCAATCCTACATCATTTCTTTGTTTATCCACCAATAGCAAAATTTGTTCCATCAGCAAAGTAGATAGAGCAGTGAACACGTAGAATAAGTAGAAAAATATGACAAACCAAGTAGACAACAATGGTTAGTGAATGGGGTCGAGTGGTGGCGGCAGCAGTTTGAGCAAGGAAGCCCAAACTTCCCTCTCCCTAGCTACTTCATCCAGCTCTTCCGGAAGGATCCCAGCGTGTCCTGGGTCTTCCCTGGGGTCTCCTACCAGTGGGACATGCCCGGTCCACCTCACCAGGGAGGCGTCCAGGAGGCGTCCTAACTAGATGCCCGAACTACCTCATCTGGCTCCTTGTGACCATAGGTGAGGGTAGGAACACTGATCGACTGGTAAATTGAGGATGGATCGGTACAGCGTCCGCATCACTGCAGAAGCTGCACCGATCCATCTGTTGATCTCCCGCTCCATTCTCCCCTCACTCAACAAGAACAAGACCCCGAGATACTCAAACTCCTCCACTTGGTGCAGGATCTTCTCCCCGACCTGGAGAGAGCAGTCCACCCTTTTCCGACTGAGGATCATGGCCTCAGATTCGGTGGTGCTGATTCTCATTCTGACCGCTTCAGACTCAGCTGCGAACTGCTCCAGTGAGAGTGGTAGATCACGGCTTGATGAAGCCAACAGAACCACATCATCTGATCATCTGTGAAACGCAGGGATGTGATCCTGAGGTCATCAAACGGAACTAGAAATTCTGCCTATATGTTACATGTGGACATTAGACGTATATTAGAGTGGTGAGGTAGAGTTGTTGTAGGTGTTGTGTGTTCAGAGCACTGATGGCTCCAGGGATTAGTCTGGGTTTTGTGAGACTTGTAGCCTGAGGGCAGCAGGTAGAAGAATTGATTGATTCAGACTTGAATCTTTCCCTGGAGATACTCGTCTGCTCACACATCACTATTCTTCTCTATATTCCATCCACACAGCATCCTCCACTGGGACAGCCCTCATTCATTTAAAGTTGTCTTTGATAGAGCTCTCAGATGTCAGGCAGACATCTGTCTGAGAGCTCAGACAGATGTCAGATGTCAGAGCCACTTAGGCACCAAATCTGCTTGATTATGTTGAGATAACAAAACTGCTTGCTTATATTTAGGAACTGCATGCTTATGTTTAGACAACAAACATACTTTGTTATGTTTAGGCACCAAAACTACTTGGTTAACTTTAGGCAACAAAAGTATTTATGTTTAAGCACAAAATCTACTTGGTTATGTTTTGGCATCAAAACTACAGTAACTAAATGTCAGTGCAGAAAAGTGCTCCCTTTAATCAGTAATACACCTGTAATGTAATGAGTGATGACACTTGATTGGTTGGATTCATGTTTCACCCGAAATACATCTGTGATGATCTATGGTAGATTGTATATGGTCATCTCTGGTTTATCTACCAAATGCAGTTACTCGTACATATGGCCCTCAATGCGGTTGCGCCGTGCTCTTTTGACAATACGCTACAGCTGTACAGCATTGATTGTTTTACTCACAGTAATATGCTTTGTATTGAAACTGTGTCTGAAACATCAAGGAGCACTTCATCCAGAGAGAGCTTCATGATGTCGAAAGCTCTTCATCACACTTCACACTGAGAGGAGACAACAGTTCACACAGTCAGCTCCTGCTTCAGTGGAGCTCTGCTTAACATACCTGAATAACTCTGTCTTCCCTTCCTCACAGTGCGCCTCCATGACAGCATATCAGAGGAAGGATTCCACTATCTGGTCTTTGACTTGTAAGTGCAGGATTTTTATTTTACACATCACATTGATGCACATATCAAACACTAACAGGACATGTGCCAACACACATCACACTCAGGAGAGCTGGCAGCTGCCAATCAGATGTCCTTCACTGAAGCATCCTGGGAGTTGAGACGTGGCGTGTTCTCCTCCTGCGTTCGTTCACCTCCTCTTTGCTCCATCTGTTTCAGCAACACTGTGTACTCAATCATCACACACCCTGCATGATCACATCACAGAAGATGCGTAACATTTGACATGCATATGCACACACACACAACACAAGGTAGCTTGTTTGCATCATATAGGACTATATACTTTGTTTTAATAGTGACAAAGAGAATGTAGATATGTAGACTCATGTTTTTTTTTATTTTTTTTTTTAATAATACATCCACAACACATTCAGAAGACATTAAATCTATAGTTGGTAATTCTGTTCAGAAGCACCTTTTGTTCTACTGGGAGAGCAGTCAGTAAATTATGTGTTCAGAAAAAGGAAGGAAAAGAATCAGACCACTGTGGCAGCTACAGGACTGTAACAATACTGACCAATCCCTGCCATTCGGTCCAGATGGAAACAATGGGATGCCTTCATGTCTCATTCTGCCCATTCCTCCCTCTGTCTCCCATCATGTTTCACCATTGCCGGAAATATTCAGCACACTGCTCTGCAGAAATACAGGGTCAGCAGAGGGGGTGTGGCTTTGGACTGAGCACTGAGGGGGAGGGGTGGAGCTTAGAGGAGGTGCCACATTCACATCTAGCTAGCTCTCTTGCAAGAATGTCATCATACAATGTCATCCGTAAGACTTTAAGTTTCTATTTCTTTTATTACAAAAATCTGTTTACATTGCCCTTGGTCCATGGTATGTTTTCTGTTACCTTATTTAGGTTAATTGATGTTTTATCCCTTATTCCTTATATTATTATTATATTTTTACTATTTATCTACATCCAGAGCTTAACAAATACATTGGAGCAGCAGCATCACCTCTAGCATCACTTCATTCACTTTAACTGGACTCTTTCTTCCTCACTGAGTTCACTACTCTTCACCATTTCTTCGTTTTTTTTCTGTTCAGGAAGGACAGGAAATAACTGAGGAATTTAACATGTCAGACAAATGATAATAAGAATGTGATTTCTGTTTTTTTTTTTTTGTTTTTTTTTTTAAAAAAACAGTAAATTTGAAAATTCCTGGAGAACAACAATAATAATATTTTATCATTAAAGACAGAGCTTGCACATCCTCATCTACAAGGCCTGATGGTCATCTCATTGTAGTCCTAAAATTTGAGCTTCCTCTGTCACTTCCCTCCACCACTTCACCCTCCATTGCAGTTTATCCAGGCAGCCATAAAGTCAATTACTCCATATGTACGGTACATTTAAATGCTTAATTAAAGGACTATAAAAAAAGAACAGCCGTGTTCTTTCCTTGGTTAAAAAAACAACAACATTGTTCTGTATTTCCCAAAGAGATATATTATACTTAAAGGCTGATTTTGTGGAGAAAGTGAAATAATTCCAGTGAGCAGGCTGGGTCAGAGAACCTCCTCATGCTTTGAGTCACACAGCCGTATGAAGGCCTGTTGGCTGAACACCACAGTCTTGGAAATCTCTGAAGGCTCATCAGAGCAGTCATGTTTTCCACAGGTCATTTTTTTCAAGCCAGTCTCCATGTTCTGAGCCCATTTGACCCACTGGCCCACTTTTTAGAGCTGAGTTACATGGTTAGGAAACTTTGAAGGAAAGTATTGAGGCGTCCTCTCTATGGATCATACATACATACATAATACAAGAAGTCTCCTGGTTAGTGCCTGAGGCCGCCGTGAGTTTCTCTTTGGGATTAATAAAGTATCTGTCTGTTTTTTTCTGTCTTATTGACTTTCTTTCTGTCTTCCTGTCTTTCTTTCTTTCATTCTTTCCATAAGCTAACTGATGACATAATCAGTGTTATTTTACTCATCTATAAATGTTTCTAGAAAAGGTCTTAAGGTATCAAACTGGTCCTTTAACCTCCATGATATCAACAGAAAGAGTCATGTGACTGCTGTGTGTCAGGTATAAGGTGCCCTCTCGTTACTGCAGCTCCATTCTAACATAGTGTATGTCGACAGTCTAAATGACATTGCTCACCAGGAAAGGCTCTGTGGCTTTTAGCCATAACCTCATGGAAAGACATGGAAACTTCTCCCAGCTGAATAAACAATGTCCACATACCGTGTGACCGTATCTGCCAAAATATATTATTGTAGTGATTTCTCCATCCAGGCACAAAAGTACAACCTTCTTCTTTTGACCCAGTTGGTCTGAGAGAGCCAACTCTCCCCTGGATGTTTCTTTTGTGTGTTTCCATTTTCCAGAACCAGAAATGAGCACTTCTTTTCCAGACATTCCTTTATTTTCTTTCCAGCTTTCGTTGTCTCATTCTGTTTTTCTTCTGTCACATCCTTTCTCTCCTGCAGAGTTACTGGTGGGGAGTTGTTTGAGGACATTGTTGCCAGGGAGTACTACAGTGAAGCTGATGCCAGGTCAGTGTAACTTTTTTGATATTTCTGTGACGTGGAACCCACTTAGTTTGTAATCTTCGGGTGAATGCACACTTCAAGGGGTGTAATGGTACATATGGCGGGTTTAAAGAGATGGTTCGGTTCTCAGTTAAAGTGGAAATTGCATTGTTAATTAGGAATATTAATTTTATTTGTTAACATTCAAAAAGTCGTCAGCTGTCAGTGACTCAGCAAGCATTTCAGATTAAATGAAACGCAAAATAAAATCTCAAAATACAATGGAAAGAACCCTGCTGCAAACTCTCTAGTAAACAGGTTCTCCAATATATTAAATACTTATCAGATGAATGTGCAACAAGTCCAGCTTGTAGTCCGGCTGTACGCTGATTTCTTTTCTCGTATCAAAAAGAAAACAATGCCGCAAACAAGTTATTCAATATCATATAAAAGTGCAGCATTTCAGTTCCACCTTGTAGGACTGACCTGAAAGTTTCAATTCACTATATTTTTTCAGAAAGTTGAACATTGCTGACTCTTTTACAGTAAGGGGTTGTTGAAATTCAAGTGCAGCTTTTGCACAGCTGCTCATTTCTTCCTCTCAGTGCTCATAGTCACTCTTCTCTAATGCTAGTTTGTTTGTTAGCTTAGCATCCTGTTAGCTTAGCATCCAAACTTGTGCATGTTGTGTAAACCATCACCACTGCAAGGAAGAGCTGTGCAAACAGGGGTGTCCCAATACAACTTTTTCACTTCTGATATGATCCCGATATTGCAGCCTTGAGTATTGGCCAATAACGATATCAATCTGGTACAATATCAGCATGAATCATACAGACTTTTATGAATTATTTTGTAGTATAGAGTGTTAGGAAAGACTTGATGAAGTGATATTACTCAAACATGGAAACATCAATTGATGCCACAGAGTCCACATCACAGCCAGAGCCTGGAATGGACTGATGCTATCACAGGGATGATATCAGAGATTTTAGATGGAGGCAGGCATAGCATCCATTACTTGTTTTTTACTGATATCGGACCGATATCTGATATCAATATCGGATCGGGACACCCCATCAACAACCCCTAACTAGTAATTCAGAACGAGACACAGCAATAAGCAACATGTCTATTTACATACCATGAGGCTGTTTCTCGCTGCCACTCAGAATGTGCAGCTAAACTATCTGACTTGAAGTTTGAAGTTCCACAATCAAAACTAGCCTGAACATTAGCATGCCGCTGTACCGTAAGCACCTGCACCTCGACAGTTTGGTACTGGTACTATTATATCCCTACACACTCCCGAACTACATGATATACATGCAACCTCATGATGTGACGTTACCAGCATGCATGTTAAATTTAATATACACATAGAAATACAAGCCCTTCTCATTATGTACTGCAGTGCATATGTGTTTCCTGTTGTGTGCTGCCTTTGATATTCCTTTTATAGCCCAAACCTCTGCTGTCACATTTCTTCTCATTATGATCTACACTATATTGACAAAAGTATTCGCTCACCTGCCTTGACTCACATATGAACTTAAGTGACATCCTATTCCTAATCCATAGGGTTCAATATGACGTCGGTCCACCCATTGCAGCTATAACAGCTTCAACTCTTCTGGGAAGGCTGTCCACAAGGTTTAGGAGTGTGTTTATGGGAACTTTTGACCATTCTTCCAGAAGTGTATTTGTGAGGTCACACACTGATGTTGGATGAGAAGGCCTGGCTCTCAGTCTCTGCTCTAATTCATCCCAAAGGTGTTCTATCAAGTTGAGGTCAGGACTCAGTGCAGGCCAGTCAAGTTCATCCACACCAGACTCTGTCATCCATGTCTTTATGGACCTTGCTTTGTGCACTGGTGCACAGTCATGTTGGAAGAGGAAGGGGCCAGCTCCAAACTGTTCCTCAAAGTTGGGAGCATGGAATTGTCCAAAATGTCATGGTATGCTGAAGCATTCAGAGTTCCTTTCACTGGAACTAAGGGGCCAAGCCCAGCTCCTGAAAAACAACCCCACACCATAATCCCCCCTCCACCAAACTTTACACTTGGCACAATGCAGTCCAACAAGTATCGTTCTCCTGGCAACCGCCAAACCCAGACTCATCCATCAGATTGCCAGATGGAGAAGCGTGATTCGTCACTCCAGAGAACACGTCTCCACTGCTCTAGAGTCCAGTGGCAGCGTGCTTTACACCACTGCATCCGACGCTTTGCATTGCACTTGGTGATGTATGGCTTGGATGCAGCTGCTCGGTCATGGAAACCCATTCCATGAAGCTCTCTGTGCACTGTTCTTGAGCTGATCTGAAGGCCACATGAAGTTTGGAGGTCTGTAGTGATTGACTCTGCAGAAAGTTGGTGACCTCTTCACACTATGAACCTCAGCATCCACTGACCCCGCTCCATCAGTTTATGTGGTCTACCACTTCGTGGCTGAGTTGCTGTCGTTGCCAAACACTTCCACTTTCTTATAATACAGCTGACAGTTGACTGTGGAATATTTAGGAGTGAGGAAATTTCACAACTGGATTTGTTGCACAGGTGGCATCCTATCACAGTTCCACGCTGGAATTCACTGAGCTCCTGAGAGTGACCCATTCTTTCACAAATGTTTGTAAAAGCAGTCTGCATGCCTAGGTGCTTGATTTTATACACCTGTGGTCATGGAAGTGATTGGAACACCTGATTCTGATTATTTGGATGGGTGAGCGCATACTTTTGGCAATGTAGCATACTTGTTCACCTTCTGACCAGTTGTTAAATATCCACTTAAAAAAGAACCTGTCTGACCCTCTCTGATGGTTTTTGTACAGTAATGCAAATTCATCCCACAGCATTTGCATTTAAGGTTCATTGAGGATTTCTTTATAATGATTTTTTTCATATATATTTTTAGTATTTGAATTGGCTGCATTGAAGTTTAACTTTCACTTGTAGCACCGTGATTTTATTCATGTACTCAAACAAAGAGGTATACAAGTAAAGGGTCTGGAACCTGTTTTGCAGTGGGTTTTACTGATTAAAATCAAATCCAAGATGATGATGATGATGATGAAAGATCTTTATAGATATAGAGAAAACTGCATGTGTCCTTTTTTTTCTACATATCGATTGCTTTGATTGCTTCAAGAAACAGTTCAACAATGTGCTTTCCTTCCAAGCAGAACAATGTTGATCTCATGTCTGTGTGTTAAGTACTGATATGGTTAGCTTAGCATAAAGATTTGAAGATTGGATGTAGTTCAAAAAACTGGTACAGAGTCTCAAAAATCTTTTCACTGTGAAGTTGCCAGGTTTGGTGAGATAAGATGTGTTTATTGACTGTATCAACCAGCGTTATAGCTGGATAGATGAATGTAGGGCTGGGTACTGAATACTGAATTTTGATTTGTAGCACCAACCGAAAAGCTCAGATCCTATCAGGTATCAAAAAATTAATCATCCATGCTCTCAGTTGTCTCTATGGACGGGGGAGATATGTCCCCTTCAGATTCATAGTGACACTGATCTGTCTTGTGTCCCCCCCACTTCCCCAGCATAAGGAGACAAACATTGCCGGTAAAACAGAGCATTAATGTCATTGCAGCAGCCTGGCATTTGTCTGTTTTCAACTCATGGTGTGTTCAATTTGCACACAAATGTCAGAATTACCAAGCTCCAAGTCAGAGTTTAAATCAGATTAATCTCATCAACCAGACATAGAATTCATGCTATCTGCTACTGATGTAAACAGTAGCTACATGTTTTGTTGTTCGTCTGTAAGGCTGAAAGAGCTGGGAGCGCTAAACTTTGAGGTTTCGATGATCTGAGCTCCAAGTTCTGACTTCCAGTGAACACGCCATCAGGCAAACACTCACTCCCCAGGGTCCTAAAGAGGAACTGGTAGCAGCCTGTGTCTGTTGATCATCATCAGACCATTGACTAGTATGTCTGCCATGATAAAGCCCATATTACAGTAAAAAACTTGCGTTAAAATCAGTTTTCAGACATTCGCTGTTGAAAAAAATGTCATTCTTGAACTAGTATCGAAAGGTTCCGAAATTGATATGGTATCAAAAAATTTTGAACGATACCCAGCCCTAACAAACTGTTTTAATAACAAACAGTATCTGTGCCCAAATCGCCATGTTAGCATTTCCCCCTGCTTCCAGTCTTTATGCTAAGCTAGGTTAACTCCATCCAGCTCTGTATGTAACACACAGACATGGGATGAACATCAACCTTGTCATCCCACTATTAACAGACTGAAGAGTGTTCAACTGTTCCTTTAACCAGGTGTCATTACTCCATGTGTGTGTTCTGGTGTGTTCTGTCAGCCTGTTCTTGTTCCTTGGTTTTCTGACATTTACCTGTTCTCCCTCTTCCTCTCCTTTTTGCTTCTGGCCTGGTGTCTCTCTCTTCCACAGTCACTGCATACAGCAGATTCTAGAAAGTGTAAATCACTGCCATGTAAATGGCATAGTGCACAGGGACCTCAAGGTTAGTAAGTGATGAAAGTTAAAGCTAAAAGACAAAGGTCTGCCCATTTGCGGCACCTTGCATCGCTCCTCCACTGCCTGATCAATCGTACAATTAACCTTTCACCGAGCGCCGCCTCCTCCAAAACCCCACCCCTTCCTCCACCAGTCACCCTCGCACACCACCACAGGAGTGGGCAGACTGGAGAGGAGGTGGTAGATCTGATCATGGCCTGTCCCTCCTGTATGCCAGGGCACAAAGTGCATGTAGCATCTGTCCTAAACCATGCTCTGACACAGCCACAGAGAGGCTGCCATCTGAGGAGGACGAGGAGGAGGAGGAGAAGGAGGAGCAGGAGCAGGAAAAACAAAAGGACGAAATTTTGTATTAATAAGTTGTAATTAGTTTGGTTTCGAAGTTGCGAGTCAATTATGGAAACAAAATCAATAATTGAGCCTTTTATTTGTTTAAGTAATGTGCCTTAAATGACAAAGAGGAAACCTGAGATGCATGATAACTCAACTGACAGATAATTTCAAAGTAAAGCTCCTTATTGTAATAAAAGGAGGACAGACGGCAGATAATTTCAAAGTAAAGCTCCTTATTGTAAGAAAAGGAGGACAGACGGCAGATAATTTCAAAGTAAAGTTCCTTATTGTAATAAAAGGAGGACAGACGGCAGATAATTTCAAAGTAAAGCTCCTTATTGTAATAAAAGGAGGACAGACGGCAGATAATTTCAGAGTAAAGTTCCTTATTGTAATAAAAGGAGGACAGACAGCAGATAATTTTAAAGTAAAGCTACTTATTGTAATAAAAGGAGGACAGAGAGCAGATAATTTCAAAGTGAAGCTCCTTATTGTAATAAAAGGAGGACAGACAGCAGATCATTTCAAAGTAAAGCTCCTTATTGTAATAAAAGGAGGACAGACAGCAGATCACTTTTTCTGCTCTTTAATATCACAAAGCTGTCAGGAAGTGGTGAACATCAGTCCAAACAGCCCTTCACAGTAAAAGGCTTCTCACTTCTTTACTGTATCATTCTGGTTCCTTTAGATCAATAAATCCTCAGTAATGTTCATATTTCCACCCTCTAAAGACGTCTTAACCAGCTCCTCCATCTGTGTTCATGAGCTCCAGCTCTAAAGTCAAAGTCATGATGAAAGTTGATCAAACCTGTCCTCCTATACAAATAGTTGAAGGATGTAAAGTAACATGCATTTTAATGTAATACACTGCTTGGCCAAAAAAAAAGTCGCAACCCAAAAAAACGGTCACACACTAAAATTACGTTGGACCGCCTTTAGCTTTGATTAGGGCACACATTCGCTGTGGCATTGTTTCGATAAACTTGTGCAATGTCACAAGATTTATTTCCATCCAGTGTTAATTTAATTAATTTTTCACCAAGACCTTGCATTGATGATGGTAGAGTCTGACCGCTGCACAAAGCCTTCTCCAGCACATCCCAGAGATTCTCAGTGGGGTTAAGGTCTGGACTCTGTGGTGAAAATGATGCGTCATGCTCCCTGAACCACTCTTTCACTATTTGAACCCGATGAATCTTGACATTGTCATCTTGGAATATGCCCGTGCCATCAGGGAAGAAAAGCATCCATTGATGGAATAACCTGGTCATTCAGTATATTCAGGTAGTGAGCTGACCTCATTCTTTGAGCACATACTGTTGCTGAACCTGCAGTAATTATCCAGTAGGAAATCATACCTATTTGCTTAGTCAAATCCAGGTGGCGACTTTTTTTTTTGGCCAGGCAGTGTATGATTGCTATCAGCAGTAAAGTGTTACATTACTTTGAATCTAATTACAGTATAATGCTAGTTACTAAATAACCCTCCCAACACTGTAAGGAACAACAATGTGAAAGCTCAGTGGCATGGAGGGGATGACATTAATGGCCTCAAAGTGTCTGAATAAAGGAACTCCTCAGCAGCACAGCCTCCTTCAGCTTCCTGCCTCCCTCTCACCTCTCAGGGTCCAGCCTCCAGGTGGCCAGGGGCTAACGCCACTTCTGCTTTGACACTCGGATGAGAATCGGCCGTGTTGTCACAGTAACAGACCATTTCAAACCTGTGGTTTTTTTCTGGGTCTGTCACACCAAATGTCAGTTAGTGACCATGGCAACACACAATTTGAGGATTGAATAAATGTTCTGTTTGCTAAAGTGCCTCTAATAATTCTGGTTACTGGGTGGGTCAGTTGCCACACTGCTAAACATGGTGAGTGCTCCCTGAGTGTCAAAGAGAGCTCACACACAGTGAGTGGTAGCTTGTCACTAACCTATGGCCCCCTGGTGTTTGCATGCAGTCATTGCATTCAGCAGATCCTTGAGGCTGTGCTTCACTGCCACCAGATGGGCGTGGTCCACCGCGACCTCAAGGTAAGTAAGCAACAAACACTCCACACTCGAACATACCGGTCCTCCTTACTTCCACAGCTATGCTGACACAGCTCTGCTCTTCAGTTTCAGCTTCCAGGCTCATATCAAACATGTAGAGATCGAAAGTCAACCAGCACTTATCCTCACAATGGCTATAGAGATGGTGTTAATGGCCCCTGAACATGACTGTCAGCCCTCCAGTTACTCAGCAGTGCTTTCTGCCTGATTATCTGGACAATACGTGTTAAGTTGAAATAGCATTTGCAAGGAACATTCTTTGAATTCAGATTTATTTCCAAAGAGAGAAGAGAATAGATCAATAATATATGTAATAATCACTCAATAACATTTGTTGTGCCTCTGTTTTGATGTCCATTTTTTCAGTTGTACACAAAATCTGTCAAATTTCTTAACGCACCAAAAAAACAATATAGTAGTCAGCCTTCTAATGGTGAATTATAATTATTACAGATCTGAGATTGTTGCAGCAATACCACTACGTTCCAAGGTCTCAGCAGTCATGTTTCACTTATGCTGGATTTGTCCTTAAAATTATTAAGACTGTTCCTTATCAGCATCACAACAAGATTGGAGAAAGTTTCTTAGTTCATGTTGGATAAATGTGAAGGGAACACAACACAGCACAGGAAGTAAACACACTGACTTACAGGATTTGAGATATAGTTTTCTGACTGAGTATATTGTGTGAGTTCACCTATTTGGTCTTTTTCTCATTTGCCACCAGTTCAAAAGTAAGCAGGTCTTTGCACAGCCAATGTTCTCAATCTTCACACAGCAGTGTTTCATTTACATTTAGTGAGTCTTTACTCTTTAGTCTTTAGGTAGTGGTTCTTTAGTGGAAAAGAAGCACCACCTGTCAGATTTTTTATAGAGTCTAAAACATTTTTACAACTTTTTCAAAATCTGATAATATGGCTTCCCCCCTTCTCCATACTGTATTATACCATGAGTGCATTGCACATGTTATAGTAAGGCTTTATAATGACTGTTTGACTTTTTTCAACACACTAGACTGTGACATTTTTTTAAAACTATTGTCAACATAGCATAGAATAGAATAGAATGCCCTTTATTGTCATTATACAATTGCACAACAAAATTGCTTAGCTTCTCCCTATTTCAGTGCACAAGGATAAAATAAGCATACAAATCAGAAATATGTATGAAAATAAGTTTATAAATTTTAGAATGTAAATACAAAATGCCAAAAAATAAGTATAAAAAAAAATCTTATACAAATGCAAATATGAGTATGGATTAACAACAGGATAAATACTGTGAGTGTAAACAGGAAATGTTAAAAATGTATTGCAACATGCTATAATGTGGCTTTTTAACAACTGTTTTGCACATATTCTACCATTAATGCATTGCACATGCTATAATAAGGCTGTTTTGGGACACTTTTGTGACAGTGGACCAGTTGGTCACTAACACTGGTTCCAGGATATAGCCTTTCATGTTGTTATTTCATCAAGAGTAACCCACATAGCTTTACCTCCATTGTAAAATTGAAAAGTAGCGCTCTGAAGTCTGCTCTTCTTTTTTTTTTACTTCCGGGAGTTTTACCATGAGGAAATTCCAACCAATTAGAGAGCGGTTTCCTCACACATCACACATTTTGGTCCGCTTGTGAATGCTGCCATGTGAACACTAACCAAACTAGAGACAATTTGCAGTATTTTAAAAAGTTGGTCCCTGATTCAGACCAGAGCAAACAAACCCCTAAGTGAGGTCAGATGTGTCATCATGGTGGAATGTTATCTGGACATTATTGGACATGACGTCCACAGTGATCTTCATCTCTCACTGGTTTGCTAATCAAATGAACCAGGTGTGTGTGAGGTTTTGCTTTCTACGAAGCAATAATAAGCTCAGATTTTGCATTCATCCACCACCCTCTGCACGCTCTGATTGGCTGTTGCCAGGCAGCTGCCACGGTTCAGCACAGAAACACAAAGACAAAACAAATCCAATCAAACAAATAAGCAAGCTGCAGAGCAGAGCCACTGCGTCTGCCATGTTGTGTGTGTTCAAGTGATTTCATTTCTCAAGGTAATGATTTTGGGGGAAACACACTCAGACACAGTAAAGTAATACATTGGTGTCTTAATAAAGTTCTTTAGCTTTATTAGCTTTATTGAAGCTTTATAGTTAATGAGAAGAGTCTAGACACGTGGATTTCTTGCATGCTTTTGTTGAGTGTCAGTAATGGCACATCCAGCACCACCAATAAAGGCTGTAGCTCTTCTTTCTTTAGCATGGTAGTTCTTTAATCTTGGGTTTAATGTGTGTGTGACACTAGTGTCAAGTCAAGAGTAAGGCTGTACAATATTAGAAAATCATGACATGACATAACATTGTTGAATACTGCAGTGGTGATATCACAGACCAGAGACAGTGAGCAGTGTATGCACGAAGTGGAAAAAGACAGAGCTGAACTCTGATTAATGGCTGTCTGTTGGCCTGGTTTGATGCTACTAGACTTAAGGCCAGCAGTTTAGCTTTGGCTAACGTTAGCTTCTTGGAACTCTTCCTATAGATATCTGTGGTTGTGTTGTTGGTTGCTATGGAGATTAGTCGTGTTTCCTCTGCATAGTACCTGTGCTGCAACACATTATCTCTTGTATCCAAAATATTTCAAAATAACAGATGTGTTCTTTTGAGTTCTTCTTCTTCACCCTCATTTTCAGTGTTCGTTCCTCTTCCTTTAGCATCACTGCCATTAACTTCACGTCATTTCCTTGCTGTGTATGGTCTCAGTCACTATTTGACAGATTGACACAAATGTCTGACAAATGATTACATGTAATGATGCAGAATGAAAATACACTTTTAACAATGGAGCAGTAAATTCTGATTCAGCTTGTTTTTCTGGAGCACACTTAAAAAGTGCAGTCCCTGCTGGGCCTTCTGGACTACCACTGTGGAGTTGGTAGTCCAGGAGAGGTCCTGGGAGATGATGGTCCCCAGGAACTTAAAGGTAGGAACCCTCTAATGTCTTTGGTCTGGCTAATGTTCAGTGCAAGGTTGTTGTTTGTCTCTATTCATCTCCTCCATTTCCAAGAGCAACCACAGAGGTGTGTCAGGTGGTGTGTCTGCAGATTTGATGATTGTATGGGATGGAATGGAGTTCAGACAGTGTACAGAGCATAGACGAGGAGGCTCAGCACACAGTCCTGAGTGGAGCCAGTGCTGAGTAGGGAAGGGTATCGGTGAGGGTTTATTCGATACCGGTGCCAAACCAGTACTTTTGAAATGGTGCCATTGACTATGAGTCAACTAATAAATAAATAACCAAATATTAACTGAACATGCACATATGCCTTTTACAGATGAATATATGTGCATTTTCTGGATGCAAAGTCATTAATATGGTCATGCTGTGCCTTTTCGGAACTGCTTAAGATAGCCAAGCCACTGAAGGATCTTGTGCCACTGATGAGCAGAAGTATGGCTTGATGAGCTTTAATTACCCCTGCCAAGGAGGTTATGTTTTTGCCAGCGGTTATCTGTTTGTCTGCGTTCAAAATAACTTGAAAAGTTCTGAACTGATAAATTTTTGGTGGTCATCGGATCCGATTCAATGGCACTACCAAAAATTAATCAGTTTTAAGTTTGGCCACTTCCGGCCTATCCTGAAAATTTCGTCAAAATCCATTCACAGCTTTTCAAGTTATTTTGACCACAATCAAATAGACAGACAGATAAACGCTGACAAAGACTTAATCTTCTTGGCGGTGGGGGTAACTTTAAATAAAAAGTCGCTGCCGCCGCCACCTTGGCCAAGATCTGCACTCTCTGAGTGCTTTTCCAGTTTTGAAAAGATTTGCTCGGCAGAGGCAACAGTAACAGGGAGAGATTTGGATCCAGGTCCTACAAATGATTTTTCATGGATAAAGACAACATCTCCAGAGCAGCTGTTTGTGGTGGCAGCTCTAGAAGGTTCATGATCTCCTGGACCATCTAGTTTCTGCATGTGCTGTACGTGCGGCCTCATGGTAGTGCATATACAGTCATGGTCAAAAGTTGACATACACTTGTAAAGAACAATAACATAATATAATAAAGAATATCATGGCTCTCTTGAGTTTCCAGTTATTTCTACAACTCTGATTTTTCTCTGATAGAGTGATTGGAACAGATACTTCTTTGTCACAAAAAACATTCATGAGGTTTGGTTCTTTGATGACTTTATTATGGGTCAACTGAAAATGTGACCAAATCTGCTGGGTCAAAAATATACAATGAAATGAGTTTCATAGCATGGCCTCGTAACTTCTTATGAGTGATCATGAGTGACTACAGCTGGTAACTCCTCTGAGGCCAGTTAAATTGGGCTCATTGGATACAAACACCCACAAATGCTACAATGGGAAATTCAAAGGAGCTCAGCACGGATCTGAAAAAGTGAATCATTGACTTGAACAAGTCAGGAAAGTCACTTTGAGCCATTTCAAAGCAGCTGCAGGTCCCAAGAGCAACAGTGCAAACAACTGTTTGTCAGTATAAAGTGCATGGCACTGTTTTGTCACTGCCACTGTCAGAAACAAAATGCAAGCTATCACCTGCTGCCGAGAGAAAACTGGTCAGGAGGGTGAAGAGTCAACAGAGAACCACCAAAAAGCAGATCTGCCAAGAATTAGAAGCTGCTGGAACATAGGTGTCAGTGTCCATAGTCAAGCCTGTTTTGCATCACCATGGACTGAGAGGCTGCCATACAAGAAGGAAGCCATTGATCCAAAAGCAGCACCTTAAGGCTCGACTGAAGTTTGCTGCTGATCACATGGACAAAGACAAGAGCTTCTGGAGGAAAGTTCTGTGGTCAGACCAAACAAAAATCCAGCTGTTTAGACACTAGGGCTGGGATAACCTACCGCTGTGATGCCTACCGCAGTGGTGAGCTCATCACCGTCATCACCACAATATATTAAATAATAAAAAAAATATATATCCCTACATTGCATAAACAGCTGTTCAATTTAAATAGTAAGTACATATAGCAGACACACCCCTCTCATGTAGTACTGAACTGCACCAATTCTGTCAAGAGGAGTGGTCAAAGATTCAACCAGAAGCTTGTGGATGGATGCCAAAAGAGCCTAATGGCCAAGGGACATGTAACCAAATATTAGCATTGCTGTGTGTTTATTTTTGAGCCAGCAGATTTGGTCACATTTTCAGTTGACCCATAATAAAGTCATAAAAGAACCAAACTTCATGAATGTTTTTTGTGACAAAGAAGTATCTGTTCCAATCACTCTATCAGAGAAAAATCACAGTTGTAGAAATAACTGGAAACTCAAGAGAGCCATGACATTATGTTCTGTACAAGTGCATGTCAACTTTTGACCATGACTGTAAATATGATATCCATTGTGCATTTGTGCAAAATGTGTCCCCTCACACAAAATGTGGCCCCCTATTGGAGGATGAGGCCCTAGGCACAGCATGTTCTGCATTTAGGGCGGGCAGCTCTGGCAATAATGCTAAGGGGGTGGTAATTAAAAATTCAGCGGCACCAAAATCTGCTTTGCTTTTCGGTCTGGTTGCTTTTGTTTGCACCAGCACTGGAGCCATTATGGTATCCCTATTACTGAGAGTGATTGTGGAGGAGCTATCTGGGGCTAATGGTCACAGTGTTTGGATGTCTGTGAGAAAATCTCACAAACCCTGGTCCCAGTCTGGAAGCCCAGGTTATGGAACTCATGCACCAGGATGATTGTGTTGAATGCTGGGCTGTCTATGAGGAGCATAATATTGCACACAACTTGTCCTATAATCTGGGATATTCTTCTTTTTAGATGTAGAAATTCAAACCAGGGATGTTTGTTTGCAACATCAACAGCAGTGTGTGTGCCTTTCTCAGTGATAGTGGTAGTCCTCCAGTGTGAAGCAGAACCCTAGAATTAGACAGAATCCAATCAGAGCTATTATACACCACTAAAAGGAGGGAGCATAAACCCAGTTCAATCTGATATGAACTGCATGTTGCAGAGACCCAGTCTTGTGTTTGTGCGAGTGTGTATACTCAGCAGTCATATTCAAGGTGAATACACAGTGCAGTATGTTAATACAGCAGCCACAGTACCTGTCTATGATCTGTGATCAGTGTTCAGATTAATATATGTAATCAGCATGCTGTGTATTTCACTATGATGTTGTCACCTTATCTGCAGGCCTGAGAGCCACACTAGGTCGTGATGAAAGGCTGCTGAATGCTCAGATTTAGTGATTTATCAAAAAGAGAGTTAAAAGCAGCAGTGATACATCAACATGTGTTGAAGCACACTGCGCACCTTTTATCCATATGAAACCATCTGTGTGCTCTGAAGCTGATTATTTAGCACTTTAACAAGGCTCGCTGTGACGCTTAAAAGGACAACACCAGCTTCATGGTTGCCTGAAATTCATTTGTTCGTTTATTTAACCTTTATTTGTTCTGTAGAAATCATTTAGTGACTGACCTCATTTACAATCATGTCAAGAGTACAGTTAGCCAGAATAAACAAGCAAAGCAGGAGCAATATCCAGAGCGTCACACATTTATTATCCTTTCACCCAGTGTCAGGAGTTTACCACCACTGCTCTAAATTAACAGTATTACTGATTACCAGAATATTCTAATGTTTCTGTAATGGTTAATCCACCAGTATGGAAGCTCTTTAATCAAAATGATATCTTTGTAAAAATGTAATTATTGTTGTCATCCAGGGAATTTTAAATTTCCTGTTTTGCTACTACGTATTTTACCGTTATGCTTCCTGAAGGACATAAGCAACTGCAGGAAATTCTAAGCAGATTAAAAAAAAAAGTTTAACACGATTTTTTAAAACTATATACAGTGTAGTCCTTTGCTATTTATTCATAGATTTTTCCACTTATTCTACCTGTGTACTGATGTCACTGCTTTTTATAATCATACACTACACTTTGCTGCTCTAACAAGGCAAATGTCCCCACACAGACAATCAAACGAGAGAATGCGGTTAAAACTGACTTTCTGTAATGGAGTAGATTTTAATCCATCCATCGCCTACCTCTTATCCTCTCATAGGGTCGCGGGGGGGCTGGAGCCTATCCCAGCTGTCTTATGGTGAAAGACAGGGTACACCCTGGACAAGTCTCCAGTTCATCACAGGACACATAGAGACACACAACCACTCACCCTCACATTCACACCTACGGACAATTTAAATTACCCAATTAACCTAATCTCCATGCATGTTTTTGGATGGTGGGAGGAAGCCGGAGTACCAGAGAGAACCCACACAGACATGAGGAGAACAACTCCACAAAGAAAGGCCCCGGGCCGGGATTCAAACCCGGTACCTTCTTGCTGTGAGGCAACAGTGCTAACCACTACACCACCGTGCTGCCTTACATTTTAATCATGGTTTTAAATAGATTTGTTAGAAATAGATACTTTTAGTGTTTAAAGTGCAGCAACTAAATAGAATTTTCCAAAGCTCAGCATTTAAGCATCTTGAAGCGTGAGCTAATCGCTTGAACGAGTTGATGACTTTCAGGCCAGTTTAATAATAATAGCAATAATAATAATAATAATATAGCTCTATAGCTGAGCTCTTGGCACTGCCACAAAGTCTGACTAGGTGAGTAACAGAAGTCAATGTGATGAAACAGGTTGTAAACAAACAAGACAGCAGATTATCTAAATGACCATATTTGGTGAAAGAACCAAAGGTAAGTCACAACCAGGAAGGCTGACTGTAGACTGTAATAGATATTAACAATAATCAGGTAATAATTATACAGATTGCCTTTTAAACAAATCTGATTACCTGAGGGTTTAAATGTGACTGATCATCAGACTTCTTTTTAGCATTGTCACTGTTGTGTTTGTGTTGCTGGCGATATTTCAAGACTTATGTGAGGCTGAGGCAACCACAATTATTGGGAGGCATTGAGCTGCCAAAGCTGAAGTAGCATTAGTGTTTCTGTGTGTCGAATATGTCACTGGTGTCAGCTATAGAACAAGAACAGATGTTTTCAGCTGTAAACTGCACCTTTCTCTGTCAGTATAGGGACATTTGATGAATCTATTGCTTCAATCATCCGTATTTACCATCAACAATGATGTACAGTGGTGAATTTCTCTTTTGAGATGCTGGCCATCTCAGTATAAAGTTACCACTGAAATAATTTTAATTTCCCAGGTTAGAATCAATAATTCTATTCATTGATTGAATAAGATTGAGCCATCTTGTAGACACTTTCTTCTATCGGTTATATAATGGAAAGCATGTGAGAGTAAAATGTAGAAAGTTGAATATTTGTGAGAGGCTCAGAATTAAGAGACCCCTCCAAAAGAAATGGTGGCCACTTTTTAAGATAAGTGGCTATAATAAAAGCAGCTTCCCTTTTGTTGTTATTACATTACATCTCAATCAGTTTGACTCACTTCCCATTTGGCTCCATCAATGAAACTGCTTTGAAAGCAAACACATTATTCATCCTCTCCAAACCTGTCCTGAATCTCCTCCTGCTGGGGTTTGGCATGAGTCACTGTCCACCTTTCTCACCCTCTCCGTCTCCATCAGCCGGGCTCGCACGCCCAATTTGACTGCAGCCCGACAGCATCTTATTGAATGATGTCCACCCATTCTGCTGGGCTGAGGTCAGCTGTGGCTGCAAACCGAGCCTCAGGTTCAGTCGTGACTTGGCGTTCATTCTTAGGACTGGACAGCTGCTCCAGTTGGCCTCTAGCTGGGCTATTAGTCCTAACTGCTGAATGCTCAAACTCACAGCATGACATCACCCTTTAACATTACTGCTCTGTGAACTATGATAGCCCTTCCTGCTGCTTAAAAGCCTGTGAGCTGCTAGTATCAAAAAAAAGAACTTGATCTTTAAAGGGGACATATCATGCTAATTTTCAAGTTCATACTTGTGCTTTGTTTTTTATTAAACACGTTGACATGCTTTAATGTGCAACAAAAACATTATGTTTCTCATACTGTTTGTCTGACTAGGGCTGGGTATTGAACTCTGATACTTTTGTAGCACCAACTGAAAAGTTCTGGTCCTATCGGGTATCAAAAAATTAATAATTTTTCGGTCCCAAATTCCAATACTCAAGTGTCTGTGAGCCATGCTTTCAGATGTCACTATGGACAGGGGACATGTCCCCTTCAGATTTATAGAGACATTGATCCACTCTTCCACCCACCCACCCACCCAAGTTCTGACTTTCAGTGAACACACCATGAGACAAACTCTCACTCCCCAGGGTCCTAAAGAGGAACTGGTCGCAGCCTGTGTTTATTGATCATCATCAGACCATTGTCTAGTATTACCCCTTTTCCACCTAAAGGAACCTGGTGCTCAGTTGGTTCCACTTGCGTTCCTCCTCAGCACCGTCCTCTTTTCCATTGGCAAGCAGCCCAGTCAGAACAACGTCAGTATGTCAATGCATTTTTGTTTTTACCCAGCAAAGCTTGTGCGGTGCAAAATCAAAACAAGGCTTTGCAAAAAAAATCCAGAGCCGACAAAACTAAATATTTGGCATTATATTTGTGCCACATTCCTAAGCGAACAAAGACAGATTTTGAGCGAGCAAATGCACGAGCAGGAGAAACGTTGAGACTCAGTGGTGATTGTGGCACGTGCAAAAAAATGTACTGAGCACAGAATATATTTCTGTGCTCAAATCTGCATTTGTTCACTAAAAATCTAAAAAAACTAAAACTAAAAAATCTTTCTTCCCTCAGTGTGACACCCATATAATGCCCACCCAAACTGTTACTGCCTACCGTTTTAATCACTTCGTGTGGTGACTCTGTTTGAGAACTGTATTACTGCTGCCAGTGAAACAGAGGTCGCCTATTGCCTGGGCACATCCACGATCACAGTACTGGTGGAACACTATTTTTCTGGATTTCAGCGTTCAATAGTTTGTGTAAAACTTGTGTGTGCCAGGAGTCCTTTCAATACATTTGCGATAGAACCAGGCAGTATTTACTCCAGCCTTGTTGGTCACAATAACCCCACCCCAAGCCCCCAGTGTAATCAGTGCTTAGCTCTGGACCAGCAAAGACTTGGTGCTTGCCTAGCCCCAGGTTTAAGGACCAGGGGCCGGTGCTTCGGCTATGGAAACACAAAGAACTGGTGCCAAGTCAAGCACTGACTCCGAACCAGCACTGCAACCACCCCGGTGGAAAAGGGGTATATGTCTTCCATGATAAAGGCCAAATTACACAAAAATAACTTATTGAGGTATTGAAAAAACTATCATTCTGGAACCGATATCAAAACAAAGATACAGAAATTAGCATTCATCCAAAAAATTTTGTGCGATATCCAGCCCTAGTCTGAATTAGGGGTGGGCGATATGGCCTAAAATTTATATTGTGGTATAATTTCAACCCAAAACGGTAGATGGTATACATCACGGTGTACTTTGGTATGTACATTACAGCATAAAGGCCAATTTATACTGTCAGTGGCGCGGTATCCGTGCAGACTCTCCGCTCTGCGCAATGCTTTCATAGTCAGGCATACAGCCGCACACTAGTTTCCTGTCAAACTGCCGTGAATCAAACAATCGGTGTCACATTTAATGCGGGTCTGTGTGAAAAACACATGCCGAGCAGTGTTTTGTGTGACACCAGCGCACAGCTGAGTCTGCGTGGACGTAAAATTTGAGCTTTGTGCACACGGGCCTTGCGGACGTCCGCTTTGAATACGCGTGGACCTCTGTGGAGTCCGTTCCGCGTCTGTTCCGCCCAAGTATGAATTGGCCTTAACACCACACTTAAAAGTGCTAAATCAACAATCAAATTTTGAGGTACACCCAAGCCTGTAAACAAGTACCTTTAGTATCAGTTAGTGACACACTACAAGGCAAGTTTAACTGTAAAACTAAACACACATAAACAAAGAAGAATTAAAACACACATACAATGTTTTACTGTTTGTCAAAGTAGTACTGCCTTCAGTATTAGCCCTACACAAAGTCCACTAGCTTAATGCTAACACGGGCTAACGTAACTTAGCATCACGACTGCGATCATTTTAACTTATAACAACAAATGGCTATTTTCAACGCAAACAGTGCAGCAGCACACAGAGTAGAACACATGACAACCAACAATACTTACAGGCCTATATTCTCACTAATTCAGTAGAACAATGAAACCTTTAGCTGCTGCTTGTCTTCTACATTTAAAATCAAAACACTGAGCCTCTAAGTACAATACTGCCACCTACAGGCGAAGGTGTGCATAGCACAGCCCTTCCTCTTTACTGCATAGGCAGGTATAACCCAAAATCTCTACCGTTGGCTAAATTTATATTGCACATCGTTTATACTGCCCAGCCCTAGTCTGAATATACCTGCATTCACTCTCTAGCTGAAACACTCCATTTTAGCGCCTGTCTCTTTAAGAGCCAAGTCTGCTCTGATTGGCCTGAGAGCAGAAATACCTGTGTTGACTCACTGAGTCCACAGAAACAGTAACTGGTGTTGTGTTTGTGGTCAGCCTGCCCCATCGTTGAACAGAGCTAGTTTCATATATTTCCTGGCAACTAGCTAAATCTCCTCCTGTCAAGCACAAGCACCAACCACTCTGTTCTTTATTTAGTCATCAGATGTCAATGCGCTGCAAATAACATAACGTTTTCATCAATTAGACCCCATCCACCACATAAACGCTGCAAAAGATAACAGAAAACACAGAGATAACCAAATATGTATACACAACCACTGAAAAAGTCTGTTTTCCATGATATGTCCTCTTTAAGGCTTTATATTCATTTTAATTTTCCATTGACATGATGTATTTGTCTCAGATACTGAAAGTCTTTTTTTTTTAATCTGTGTCTCTTTACTCCAAGCCAGAGAATTTGCTCTTAGCCAGCAAACTGAAGGGGGCAGCAGTGAAACTGGCAGATTTTGGTCTGGCCATTGAAGTTCAGGGAGACCAGCAGGCATGGTTCGGTGAGTACACATGGGTTTTCACTTCTTGTAGTAATTATTTGTTAGTGTTTTAGCTGGCTTGCTCAGAGATTTCATCAAAAAGATCAAAAAGTGGTGATTTTGGTGAAAGTGTCCTCTACTCTACCTCTGATAAAACAAGAATGGAACAAGGTAAAAAAAAAAAAAACATCTGTGGCACTTTTGAAAAAAAAAATGGCTGGCACTCAATGAGTTGATGGGAAATGCTGATCTTAAGTTCTGTCAAAAAAACATAAAATCTAATTTTCGTTATTTTAATGATTTCATTTTTCTCCAGGCATGGTTATTACGATTTTTTTTTTTTAGATTTTCCCAAATGGGGTTGATGACTGTTTTAAAGGAAACCTCATCAGTGTGGTTCACCTCATAACATCAGCATCACTGGCTGATGTTCACACAACTGGACTCAATCTGTCATTTTTTGAAACCAGTGCACATTGCATGTTTTTTGCACAGAAAATTTTGCACTGCTTTTTTACTTTTTTAACTAACAAAAATGCATTTTATATTATCTGACTGTGTTAACACTTCACTCAATTAAAATTTAAATTTTTCTTCCTTTTTATTATGTGCATACTGTAAATATTTATTGTTATCATTACTTCTCTTTCTGTTATTTTGTTGCTGTTGATTATTGTATACTGTAACTTGTGTATGCTGCTGTGGCAGGTGAATTTCCCCCAATAGGGGAATCAGTAAATTACAAAACTGTTTATTCTACTTTCATACAGTAGTATTATCATTTTCTTATACAAGCAGAAAACACAACACCTAAACCTATTTCTTCATAAATGAGTAAGACACCACACCTCCTCGGGGTACCTCCTCGCTCAATGAAGACACTGAATTTCCCCCCCAGAGTTAATAAAGTATACTCACCATCTGTATCACCATATATCATCCCAAAGCCCCTTTAAAAAGTATTTCCAGTATTTATCTGATGCACCAATCCAATTTCAGAGTCAATATTTATTTTTCTTTGAAATGACAGTGTAACATTTGAACACTTTCTCTCAGGAAAGGTTCTACTGAGCTGGTTGGATTTCTTTAAATGGCTAAATCCAATGAACATTTTCCGCTGTGTAACATGCACCTATCCAAAGGGACTAGGTGTGCTGGCGCTCTTGGTTTGAATCAGATATATTTCAGTCCTGTTTTTACTCCCTGTTCCCTGTAGAGCAGAGAAATCATTGGTCTATTCACCCAGCTCCAGCCTCCATCGGGAACCAGTTCACTTTAATTTCTGACTTCACTACCTGTCCTGCTGTGTCTCAAAGAGTCTGCTGCCACTTTAAGTTTTTTTTTTTTTTTTTTGTTTAAAGTAGGTTGCATGTTGCTGGTAAAGAACCAAACTGCACACACACAGAGGTTTCCTTGGAGCTCGTTAACCTCAACTCATAAACTTAACTTTACGGGACCACTGATTCTTAGCTACTGCGAAGTGTTTCGCTTCAGAAGAGCTTCCCAACTTGTAATAGACTCCAACACGAAGCAGGTGGGGAATTCTGTGTTAGGCTGAATAGGAATGCGTGGCATTGACAAAGCTTTATCCATGGTGTGTGTGTTCCAGGTTTTGCCGGGACACCAGGGTACCTTTCTCCAGAAGTGCTGAGGAAAGATCCATACGGCAAACCAGTGGACATGTGGGCCTGTGGTGAGACTCTGGGATAAATGTTGATTTGTGTCAATAGGGGAAGCCTTGTGGAGCAGCTACTTATGAATATAAATATCTTTAAAACAGTTGATCAGAGGCCTGTCAAAGGGACTACTTCAAAGGAACACAGTACACCACAGACAGAGCCACTGCTACTGGTGCACTGGTACTGGTATAATGGTACTGGTATAGTTCCTCTGTAGGTTCCTTTTGGAGAAGATAACACAATAGTATCTCTATTTATGCAATAAATATAAACATAATAAATATATGTAGAGAGAATAAGAAATATATAATATAATAATATAAAAAAAATATCCACAATATCCAATGTAAGTATATAGTTAATTCTAAGTGATTATTACCCATAATATTGCACATCATCCCTAATTATTGCTCATATGCATAATTTTCCATAAATCAAAGATTAGTGATAATGATTTCAATGCACACCAACACAGATTGTATTGATTTTCAGTTAATATGCAAATGTATTTCAAAACTTTATAGTGAAAAGATAAACACACACACACGCGCTGTCCTTTCAACACACCTGTGCTGACTCACTGGGTTCACAGAAACGGTACATCATTGAATAGAGGTCTTCTCACGTGTAGAAACATGCTGCAAATATAGAAACACGCTGCGAATGTAGAAACACGCTGTGAATATACAAAACAGGCTGCGAATGTAGAAACACGCTGCGAATGTAGAAACACGCTGCGAATATACAAAACAGGCTGCGAATGTAGAAACACGCTGCGAATATACAAAACAGGCTGCGAATGTAGAAACACGCTGCGAATATACAAAACAGGCTGTGAATGCAGAAACACGCTGCGAATGTAGAAACACGCTGCAAATATACGAAACAGGCTGCGAATGTAGAAACATGCTGCGAATATACAAAACAGGCTGCGAATGTAGAAACACGCTGCGAATATACAAAACAGGCTGCGAATGTAGAAACATGCTGCGAATATACAAAACAGGCTGCGAATGTAGAAACACGCTGCGAATATACAAAACAGGCTGCGAATGTAGAAACACGCTGTGAATATACAAAACAGGCTGCGAATGTAGAAACACGCTGCAAATATACAAAACAGGCTGCGAATGTAGAAACACGCTGCGAATATACAAAACAGGCTGCGAATGTAGAAACACACTGCAAATATACAAAACAGGCTGCGAATGTAGAAACACACTGCAAATATACAAAACGGGCTGCGAATGTAGAAACGCTGCGAATGTAGAAACACGCTGTGAATATACAAAACAGGCTGCGAATGTAGAAACACGCTGCGAATATACAAAACAGGCTGCGAATGTAGAAACACACTGCAAATATACAAAACAGGCTGCGAATGTAGAAACTCGCTGCAAATATACAAAACAGGCTGCGAATGTAGAAACACGCTGCGAATATACAAAACAGGCTGCGAATGTAGAAACACACTGCAAATATACAAAACGGGCTGCGAATGTAGAAACGCTGCGAATGTAGAAACACGCTGTGAATATACAAAACAGGCTGCGAATGTAGAAACACGCTGCGAATATACAAAACAGGCTGCGAATGTAGAAACACACTGCAAATATACAAAACAGGCTGCGAATGTAGAAACACACTGCGAATGTAGAAACACGCTGCGAATGTGGAAACACGCTGCGAATGTAGAAACACACTGCAAATATACAAAACACGCTGCGAATGTAGAAACACGCTGCGAATGTGGAAACACGCTGAATATACAAAACAGGCTGCGAATGTAGAAACACACTGCAAATATACAAAACGCTGCGAATGTAGAAACACGCTGCGAATATACAAAACAGGCTGCGAATGTAGAAACACACTGCAAATATACAAAACGGGCTGCGAATGTAGAAACGCTGCGAATGTAGAAACACGCTGTGAATATACAAAACAGGCTGCGAATGTAGAAACACGCTGCGAATATACAAAACAGGCTGCGAATGTAGAAACACACTGCAAATATACAAAACAGGCTGCGAATGTAGAAACACACTGCGAATGTAGAAACACGCTGCGAATGTGGAAACACGCTGCGAATGTAGAAACACACTGCAAATATACAAAACACGCTGCGAATGTGGAAACGCTGCGAATATACAAAACAGGCTGCGAATGTAGAAACACGCTGCGAATGTGGAAACGCTGCGAATGCAGAAACACGCTGCGAATGTAGAAACACGCTGCAAATATACAAAACGCTGCGAATGTAGAAACACGCTGCGAATGTAGAAACGCTGCGAATGCAGAAACACGCTGCGAATGTAGAAACACACTGCAAATATACAAAACGCTGCGAATGTAGAAACGCTGCGAATGCAGAAACACGCTGCGAATGTAGAAACACGCTGCTAATGTAGAAACACGCTACTTAATATACAAAACAGGCTGCGAATGTAGAAACACACTGCGAATGTGGAAACGCTGCGAATATACAAAACAGGCTGCGAATGTAGAAACACACTGCAAATATACAAAACACGCTGCGAATGTAGAAACACACTGCGAATGTGGAAACGCTGCGAATATACAAAACAGGCTGCGAATGTAGAAACACACTGCAAATATACAAAACACGCTGCGAATGTAGAAACACGCTGCATGTAGAAACACGCTGCGAATATACAAAACATGCTGCGAATATACAAAACATGCTGCGAATGTAGAAACACACTGCAAATATACAAAACGCTGCGAATGTAGAAACACGCTGCGAATGTAGAAACACACTGCGAATGTAGAAACATGCTGCGAATATACAAAACAGGCTGCGAATGTAGAAACATGCTGTGAATGTAGAAACATGCTGTGAATGTAGAAACACGCTGCAAATATACAAAACAGGCTGCGAATGTAGAAACACGCTGCGAATATACAAAACAGGCTGCGAATGTAGAAACACGCTCTTGAATATACAAAACAGGCTGCGAATTTATAAAAACGCTGCAAATATACAAAACAGGCTGCGAATGTAGAAACACGCTGCTAATATACAAAACAGGCTGCGAATGTAGAAACACGCTGCGAATATACAAAACAGGCTGCGTAATGTAGAAACACGCTGCGAATATACAAAACAGGCTGCGAATGTAGAAACACGCTGCAAATATACAAAACAGGCTGCGAATGTAGAAACACGCCTGAATATACAAAACAGGCTGCGAATGTAGAAACACACTGCAAATATACAAAACAGGCTGCGAATGTAGAAAAACACAGCAAATATACAAACGGGCTGCGAATGTAGAAACGCTATGCGAATGTAGAAACACGCTGTGAATATACAAAACAGGCTGCGAATGTAGAAACACGCTGCGAATATACAAAACAGGCTGCGAATGTAGAAACACACTGCAAATATACAAAACAGGCTGCGAATGTAGAAACACGCTGCGAATATACAAAACAGGCTGCGAATGTAGAAACACGCTGCGAATATACAAAACAGGCTGCGAATGTAGAAACACACTGCAAATATACAAAACGGGCTGCGAATGTAGAAACGCTGCGAATGTAGAAACACGCTGTGAATATACAAAACAGGCTGCGAATGTAGAAACACGCTGCGAATATACAAAACAGGCTGCGAATGTAGAAACACACTGCAAATATACAAAACAGGCTGCGAATGTAGAAACACACTGCGAATGTAGAAACACGCTGCGAATGTGGAAACACGCTGCGAATGTAGAAACACACTGCAAATATACAAAACACGCTGCGAATGTAGAAACACGCTGCGAATGTGGAAACACGCTGCGAATATACAAAACAGGCTGCGAATGTAGAAACACACTGCAAATATACAAAACGCTGCGAATGTAGAAACACGCTGCGAATATACAAAACAGGCTGCGAATGTAGAAACACACTGCAAATATACAAAACAGGCTGCGAATGTAGAAACGCTGCGAATGTAGAAACACGCTGTGAATATACAAAACAGGCTGCGAATGTAGAAACACGCTGCGAATATACAAAACAGGCTGCGAATGTAGAAACACACTGCAAATATACAAAACAGGCTGCGAATGTAGAAACACACTGCGAATGTAGAAACACGCTGCGAATGTGGAAACACGCTGCGAATGTAGAAACACACTGCAAATATACAAAACACGCTGCGAATGTGGAAACGCTGCGAATATACAAAACAGGCTGCGAATGTAGAAACACGCTGCGAATGTGGAAACGCTGCGAATGCAGAAACACGCTGCGAATGTAGAAACACGCTGCAAATATACAACACGCTGCGAATGTAGAAACACGCTGCGAATGTAGAAACGCTGCGAATGCAGAAACACGCTGCGAATGTAGAAACACACAGCAAATATACAAAACTCTGAGAATGTAGAAACGCTGCGAATCCAGAAACACGCGCTGCGATTGTAGAAACACGCTGAGAATGTAGAAACACGCTACGAATATACAAAACAGGCTGCGAATGTAGAAACACACTGCGAATGTGGAAACGCTGCGAATATACAAAACAGGCTGCGAATGTAGAAACACACTGCAAATATACAAAACACGCTGCGAATGTAGAAACACACTGCGAATGTGGAAACGCCAATATACAAAACAGGCTGCGAATGTAGAAACACACTGCAAATATACAAAACACGCTGCGAATGTAGAAACACGCTGCGAATATACAAAACATGCTGCGAATATACAAAACATGCTGCGAATGTAGAAACACACTGCAAATATACAAAACGCTGCGAATGTAGAAACACGCTGCTAATGTAGAAACACACTGCGAATGTAGAAACATGCTGCGAATATACAAAACAGGCTGCGAATGTAGAAACATGCTGTGAATGTAGAAACATGCTGTGAATGTAGAAACACGCTGCAAATATACAAAACAGGCTGCGAATGTAGAAACACGCTGCGAATATACAAAACAGGCTGCGAATGTAGAAACACGCTGCGAATATACAAAACAGGCTGCGAATGTAGAAACACGCTGCAAATATACAAAACAGGCTGCGAATGTAGAAACACGCTGCAAATATACAAAACAGGCTGCGAATGTAGAAACACGCTGCGAATATACAAAACAGGCTGCGAATGTAGAAACACGCTGCGAATATACAAAACAGGCTGCGAATGTAGAAACACGCTGCGAATATACAAAACAGGCTGCGAATGTAGAAACACGCTGCGAATGTAGAAACGCTGCAAATGTACAAAACAGGCTGCGAATATACAAAACAGGCTGCGAATGTAGAAACATGCTGCGAATGCAGAAACACGCTGCGAATGTAGAAACGCTGCGAATGTACAAAACAGGCTGCGAATATACAAAACAGGCTGCGAATGTAGAAACACACTGCGAATGTAGAAACACGCTGCGAATGTGGAAACACGCTGCGAATGTAGAAACACACTGCAAATATACAAAACGCTGCGAATGTAGAAACACGCTGCGAATGTAGAAACACGCTGCGAATGCAGAAACACGCTGCGAATGTAGAAACACGCTGCGAATGTAGAAACACGCTACGAATATACAAAACAGGCTGCGAATGTGGAAACGCTGCGAATATACAAAACAGGCTGCGAATGTAGAAACACGCTGCGAATGTGGAAACGCTGCGAATGCAGAAACACGCTGCGAATGTAGAAACACGCTGCAAATATACAAAACGCTGCGAATGTAGAAACACGCTGCGAATGTAGAAACGCTGCGAATGCAGAAACACGCTGCGAATGTAGAAACACACTGCAAATATACAAAACGCTGCGAATGTAGAAACGCTGCGAATGCAGAAACACGCTGCGAATGTAGAAACACGCTGCGAATGTAGAAACACGCTACGAATATACAAAACAGGCTGCGAATGTAGAAACACACTGCGAATGTGGAAACGCTGCGAATATACAAAACAGGCTGCGAATGTAGAAACACACTGCAAATATACAAAACACGCTGCGAATGTAGAAACACACTGCGAATGTGGAAACGCTGCGAATATACAAAACAGGCTGCGAATGTAGAAACACACTGCAAATATACAAAACACGCTGCGAATGTAGAAACACGCTGCGAATGTAGAAACACGCTGCGAATATACAAAACATGCTGCGAATATACAAAACATGCTGCGAATGTAGAAACACACTGCAAATATACAAAACGCTGCGAATGTAGAAACACGCTGCGAATGTAGAAACACACTGCGAATGTAGAAACATGCTGCGAATATACAAAACAGGCTGCGAATGTAGAAACATGCTGTGAATGTAGAAACATGCTGTGAATGTAGAAACACGCTGCAAATATACAAAACAGGCTGCGAATGTAGAAACACGCTGCGAATATACAAAACAGGCTGCGAATGTAGAAACACGCTGCGAATATACAAAACAGGCTGCGAATGTAGAAACACGCTGCAAATATACAAAACAGGCTGCGAATGTAGAAACACGCTGCAAATATACAAAACAGGCTGCGAATGTAGAAACACGCTGCGAATATACAAAACAGGCTGCGAATGTAGAAACACGCTGCGAATATACAAAACAGGCTGCGAATGTAGAAACACGCTGCAAATATACAAAACAGGCTGCGAATGTAGAAACACGCTGCGAATATACAAAACAGGCTGCGAATGTAGAAACACACTGCAAATATACAAAACAGGCTGCGAATGTAGAAACACACTGCAAATATACAAAACGGGCTGCGAATGTAGAAACGCTGCGAATGTAGAAACACGCTGTGAATATACAAAACAGGCTGCGAATGTAGAAACACGCTGCGAATATACAAAACAGGCTGCGAATGTAGAAACACACTGCAAATATACAAAACAGGCTGCGAATGTAGAAACACGCTGCGAATATACAAAACAGGCTGCGAATGTAGAAACACGCTGCGAATATACAAAACAGGCTGCGAATGTAGAAACACACTGCAAATATACAAAACGGGCTGCGAATGTAGAAACGCTGCGAATGTAGAAACACGCTGTGAATATACAAAACAGGCTGCGAATGTAGAAACACGCTGCGAATATACAAAACAGGCTGCGAATGTAGAAACACACTGCAAATATACAAAACAGGCTGCGAATGTAGAAACACACTGCGAATGTAGAAACACGCTGCGAATGTGGAAACACGCTGCGAATGTAGAAACACACTGCAAATATACAAAACACGCTGCGAATGTAGAAACACGCTGCGAATGTGGAAACACGCTGCGAATATACAAAACAGGCTGCGAATGTAGAAACACACTGCAAATATACAAAACGCTGCGAATGTAGAAACACGCTGCGAATATACAAAACAGGCTGCGAATGTAGAAACACACTGCAAATATACAAAACGGGCTGCGAATGTAGAAACGCTGCGAATGTAGAAACACGCTGTGAATATACAAAACAGGCTGCGAATGTAGAAACACGCTGCGAATATACAAAACAGGCTGCGAATGTAGAAACACACTGCAAATATACAAAACAGGCTGCGAATGTAGAAACACACTGCGAATGTAGAAACACGCTGCGAATGTGGAAACACGCTGCGAATGTAGAAACACACTGCAAATATACAAAACACGCTGCGAATGTGGAAACGCTGCGAATATACAAAACAGGCTGCGAATGTAGAAACACGCTGCGAATGTGGAAACGCTGCGAATGCAGAAACACGCTGCGAATGTAGAAACACGCTGCAAATATACAAAACGCTGCGAATGTAGAAACACGCTGCGAATGTAGAAACGCGAATGCAGAAACACGCTGCGAATGTAGAAACACACTGCAAATATACAAAACGCTGCGAATGTAGAAACGCTGCGAATGCAGAAACACGCTGCGAATGTAGAAACACGCTGCGAATGTAGAAACACGCTACGAATATACAAAACAGGCTGCGAATGTAGAAACACACTGCGAATGTGGAAACGCTGCGAATATACAAAACAGGCTGCGAATGTAGAAACACACTGCAAATATACAAAACACGCTGCGAATGTAGAAACACACTGCGAATGTGGAAACGCTGCGAATATACAAAACAGGCTGCGAATGTAGAAACACACTGCAAATATACAAAACACGCTGCGAATGTAGAAACACGCTGCGAATATACAAAACATGCTGCGAATATACAAAACATGCTGCGAATGTAGAAACACACTGCAAATATACAAAACGCTGCGAATGTAGAAACACGCTGCGAATGTAGAAACACACTGCGAATGTAGAAACATGCTGCGAATATACAAAACAGGCTGCGAATGTAGAAACATGCTGTGAATGTAGAAACATGCTGTGAATGTAGAAACACGCTGCAAATATACAAAACAGGCTGCGAATGTAGAAACACGCTGCGAATATACAAAACAGGCTGCGAATGTAGAAACACGCTGCGAATATACAAAACAGGCTGCGAATGTAGAAACACGCTGCAAATATACAAAACAGGCTGCGAATGTAGAAACACGCTGCAAATATACAAAACAGGCTGCGAATGTAGAAACACGCTGCGAATATACAAAACAGGCTGCGAATGTAGAAACACGCTGCGAATATACAAAACAGGCTGCGAATGTAGAAACACGCTGCGAATATACAAAACAGGCTGCGAATGTAGAAACACGCTGCGAATGTAGAAACGCTGCAAATGTACAAAACAGGCTGCGAATATACAAAACAGGCTGCGAATGTAGAAACATGCTGCGAATGCAGAAACACGCTGCGAATGTAGAAACGCTGCGAATGTACAAAACAGGCTGCGAATATACAAAACAGGCTGCGAATGTAGAAACACACTGCGAATGTAGAAACACGCTGCGAATGTGGAAACACGCTGCGAATGTAGAAACACACTGCAAATATACAAAACGCTGCGAATGTAGAAACACGCTGCGAATGTAGAAACACGCTGCGAATGCAGAAACACGCTGCGAATGTAGAAACACGCTGCGAATGTAGAAACACGCTACGAATATACAAAACAGGCTGCGAATGTAGAAACACACTGCGAATGTGGAAACGCTGCGAATATACAAAACAGGCTGCGAATGTAGAAACACACTGCAAATATACAAAACGCTGCGAATGTAGAAACACGCTGTGAATATACAAAACATGCTGCGAATGTAGAAAGACACTGCAAATATACAAAACAGGCTGCGAATGTAGAAACACGCTGCGAATATACAAAACATGCTGCGAATGTAGAAACACACTGCAAATATACAAAACAGGCTGCGAATGTAGAAACACGCTGCGAATATACAAAACAGGCTGCGAATGTAGAAACACGCTGCGAATATACAAAACAGGCTGCGAATGTAGAAACACACTGCAAATATACAAAACACGCTGCGAATGTAGAAACACGCTGCGAATGTAGAAAAACGCTGCGAATATAGAAACACGCTGCGAATGTAGAAACACGCTGTGAATATACAAAACAGGCTGCGAATATACAAAACAGGCTGCGAATGTAGAAACACGCTGCGAATATACAAAACATGCTGCGAATGTAGAAACACACTGCAAATATACAAAACACGCTGCGAATGTAGAAACACGCTGCGAATATACAAAACAGGCTGCGAATGTAGAAACATGCTGCGAATATACAAAACATGCTGCGAATGCAGAAACACGCTGCGAATGTAGAAACGCTGCGAATGTACAAAACAGGCTGCGAATATACAAAACAGGCTGCGAATGTAGAAACACACTGCGAATGTAGAAACACGCTGCGAATGTGGAAACACGCTGCGAATGTAGAAACACACTGCAAATATACAAAACGCTGCGAATGTAGAAACACGCTGCGAATGTAGAAACACGCTGCGAATGCAGAAACACGCTGCGAATGTAGAAACACGCTGCGAATGTAGAAACACGCTACGAATATACAAAACAGGCTGCGAATGTAGAAACACACTGCGAATGTGGAAACGCTGCGAATATACAAAACAGGCTGCGAATGTAGAAACACACTGCGAATGTGGAAACGCTGCGAATATACAAAACAGGCTGCGAATGTAGAAACACACTGCAAATATACAAAACGCTGCGAATGTAGAAACACGCTGTGAATATACAAAACATGCTGCGAATGTAGAAAGACACTGCAAATATACAAAACAGGCTGCGAATGTAGAAACACGCTGCGAATATACAAAACATGCTGCGAATGTAGAAACACGCTGCAAATATACAAAACAGGCTGCGAATGTAGAAACACGCTGCGAATATACAAAACAGGCTGCGAATGTAGAAACACGCTGCGAATATACAAAACAGGCTGCGAATGTAGAAACACACTGCAAATATACAAAACACGCTGCGAATGTAGAAACACGCTGCGAATGTAGAAACACGCTGCGAATATACAAAACAGGCTGCGAATGTAGAAACACGCTGCGAATATACAAAACAGGCTGCGAATATACAAAACAGGCTGCGAATGTAGAAACACGCTGCGAATATACAAAACATGCTGCGAATGTAGAAACACACTGCAAATATACAAAACACGCTGCGAATGTAGAAACACGCTGCGAATATACAAAACAGGCTGCGAATGTAGAAACATGCTGCGAATATACAAAACATGCTGCGAATGCAGAAACACGCTGCGAATGTAGAAACGCTGCGAATATACAAAACAGGCTGCGAATGTAGAAACACACTGCGAATGTAGAAACACGCTGCGAATGTGGAAACACGCTGCGAATGTAGAAACACACTGCAAATATACAAAACGCTGCGAATGTAGAAACACGCTGCGAATGTAGAAACACGCTGCGAATGCAGAAACACGCTGCGAATGTAGAAACACGCTGCGAATGTAGAAACACGCTACGAATATACAAAACAGGCTGCGAATGTAGAAACACACTGCGAATGTGGAAACGCTGCGAATATACAAAACAGGCTGCGAATGTAGAAACACACTGCGAATGTGGAAACGCTGCGAATATACAAAACAGGCTGCGAATGTAGAAACACACTGCAAATATACAAAACGCTGCGAATGTAGAAACACGCTGTGAATATACAAAACATGCTGCGAATGTAGAAAGACACTGCAAATATACAAAACAGGCTGCGAATGTAGAAACACGCTGCGAATATACAAAACATGCTGCGAATGTAGAAACACACTGCAAATATACAAAACAGGCTGCGAATGTAGAAACACGCTGCGAATATACAAAACAGGCTGCGAATGTAGAAACACGCTGCGAATATACAAAACAGGCTGCGAATGTAGAAACACACTGCAAATATACAAAACACGCTGCGAATGTAGAAACACGCTGCGAATGTAGAAACACGCTGCGAATATACAAAACAGGCTGCGAATGTAGAAACACGCTGCGAATGTAGAAACACGCTGCGAATATACAAAACAGGCTGCGAATGTAGAAACACGCTGCGAATATACAAAACATGCTGCGAATGTAGAAACACACTGCAAATATACAAAACACGCTGCGAATGTAGAAACACGCTGCGAATATACAAAACAGGCTGCGAATGTAGAAACACGCTGCAAATATACAAAACACGCTGCGAATGTAGAAACACGCTGCGAATATACAAAACAGGCTGCGAATGTAGAAACATGCTGCGAATATACAAAACAGGCTGTGAATGTAGAAACACGCTGCGAATGTAGAAACATGCTGTGAATGTAGAAACATGCTGTGAATGTAGAAACACGCTGCAAATATACAAAACAGGCTGCGAATGTAGAAACACGCTGCGAATATACAAAACAGGCTGCGAATATACAAAACAGGCTGCGAATGTAGAAACACGCTGCGAATATACAAAACAGGCTGCGAATGTAGAAACACGCTGCGAATATACAAAACAGGCTGCGAATATACAAAACAGGCTGCGAATATACAAAACAGGCTGCGAATATACAAAACAGGCTGCGAATGTAGAAACACGCTGCGAATATACAAAACAGGCTGCGAATATACAAAACATGCTGCGAATGTAGAAACACACTGCAAATATACAAAACACGCTGCGAATGTAGAAACACGCTGCGAATATACAAAACAGGCTGCGAATGTAGAAACATGCTGCGAATATACAAAACAGGCTGTGAATGTAGAAACACGCTGCGAATGTAGAAACATGCTGTGAATGTAGAAACATGCTGTGAATGTAGAAACACGCTGCAAATATACAAAACAGGCTGCGAATGTAGAAACATGCTGCGAATATACAAAACAGGCTGCGAATGTAGAAACACGCTGCAAATATACAAAACAGGCTGCGAATGTAGAAACACGCTGCGAATATACAAAACAGGCTGCGAATGTAGAAACACGCTGCGAATATACAAAACAGGCTGCGAATGTAGAAACACGCTGCAAATATACAAAACAGGCTGCGAATGTAGAAACACGCTGCAAATATACAAAACAGGCTGCGAATGTAGAAACACGCTGCGAATGTAGAAACACGCTGCGAATGCAGAAACACGCTGCGAATATACAAAACAGGCTGCGAATGTAGAAACACACTGCGAATGTGGAAACGCTGCGAATATACAAAACAGGCTGCGAATGTAGAAACACACTGCGAATGTGGAAACGCTGCGAATATACAAAACAGGCTGCGAATGTAGAAACACACTGCAAATATACAAAACGCTGCGAATGTAGAAACACGCTGTGAATATACAAAACATGCTGCGAATGTAGAAACACACTGCAAATATACAAAACAGGCTGCGAATGTAGAAACACGCTGCGAATATACAAAACAGGCTGCGAATGTAGAAACACGCTGCGAATATACAAAACATGCTGCGAATGTAGAAACACACTGCAAATATACAAAACAGGCTGCGAATGTAGAAACACGCTGCGAATATACAAAACAGGCTGCGAATGTAGAAACACGCTGCGAATATACAAAACAGGCTGCGAATGTAGAAACACACTGCAAATATACAAAACACGCTGCGAATGTAGAAACACGCTGCGAATGTAGAAACACGCTGCGAATATACAAAACAGGCTGCGAATGTAGAAACACGCTGCGAATATACAAAACAGGCTGCGAATATACAAAACAGGCTGCGAATGTAGAAACACGCTGCGAATATACAAAACATGCTGCGAATGTAGAAACACACTGCAAATATACAAAACACGCTGCGAATGTAGAAACACGCTGCGAATATACAAAACAGGCTGCGAATGTAGAAACATGCTGCGAATATACAAAACATGCTGCGAATGCAGAAACACGCTGCGAATGTAGAAACGCTGCGAATGTACAAAACAGGCTGCGAATATACAAAACAGGCTGCGAATGTAGAAACACACTGCGAATGTAGAAACACGCTGCGAATGTGGAAACACGCTGCGAATGTAGAAACACACTGCAAATATACAAAACGCTGCGAATGTAGAAACACGCTGCGAATGTAGAAACACGCTGCGAATGCAGAAACACGCTGCGAATGTAGAAACACGCTGCGAATGTAGAAACACGCTACGAATATACAAAACAGGCTGCGAATGTAGAAACACACTGCGAATGTGGAAACGCTGCGAATATACAAAACAGGCTGCGAATGTAGAAACACACTGCGAATGTGGAAACGCTGCGAATATACAAAACAGGCTGCGAATGTAGAAACACACTGCAAATATACAAAACGCTGCGAATGTAGAAACACGCTGTGAATATACAAAACATGCTGCGAATGTAGAAAGACACTGCAAATATACAAAACAGGCTGCGAATGTAGAAACACGCTGCGAATATACAAAACATGCTGCGAATGTAGAAACACACTGCAAATATACAAAACAGGCTGCGAATGTAGAAACACGCTGCGAATATACAAAACAGGCTGCGAATGTAGAAACACACTGCAAATATACAAAACACGCTGCGAATGTAGAAACACGCTGCGAATGTAGAAACACGCTGCGAATATACAAAACAGGCTGCGAATGTAGAAACACGCTGCGAATGTAGAAACACGCTGCGAATATACAAAACAGGCTGCGAATGTAGAAACACGCTGCGAATATACAAAACATGCTGCGAATGTAGAAACACACTGCAAATATACAAAACACGCTGCGAATGTAGAAACACACTGCAAATATACAAAACAGGCTGCGAATGTAGAAACACGCTGCAAATATACAAAACAGGCTGCGAATGTAGAAACACACTGCAAATATACAAAACAGGCTGCGAATGTAGAAACACACTGCAAATATACAAAACAGGCTGCGAATGTAGAAACACGCTGCAAATATACAAAACAGGCTGCGAATGTAGAAACACACTGCAAATATACAAAACAGGCTGTGAATGTAGAAACACGCTGCGAATATACAAAACAGGCTGTGAATGTAGAAACACGCTGTGAATATACAAAACAGGCTGCGAATGTAGAAACACACTGCAAACATACAAAACAGGCTGCGAATGTAGAAACACGCTGCAAATATACAAAACAGGCTGCGAATGTAGAAACACGCTGCAAATATACAAAACAGGCTGCGAATGTAGAAACACACTGCAAATATACAAAACAGGCTGTGAATGTAGAAACACGCTGCAAATATACAAAACAGGCTGTGAATGTAGAAACACGCTGTGAATATACAAAACAGGCTGCGAATGTAGAAACACGCTGCAAATATACAAAACAGGCTGCGAATGTCGAAACACGCTGCAAATATACAAAACAGGCTGCGAATGTAGAAACACACTGCAAATATACAAAACAGGCTGTGAATGTAGAAACACGCTGCAAATATACAAAACAGGCTGCGAATGTAGAAACACGCTGCGAATATACAAAACAGGCTGCGAATGTAGAAACACGCTGCGAATATACAAAACAGGCTGCGAATGTAGAAACACGCTGCGAATATACAAAACAGGCTGCGAATGTAGAAACACGCTGCGAATATACAAAACAGGCTGCGAATGTAGAAACACGCTGCGAATGTAGAAACGCTGCAAATGTACAAAACAGGCTGCGAATATACAAAACAGGCTGCGAATGTAGAAACATGCTGCGAATGCAGAAACACGCTGCGAATGTAGAAACGCTGCGAATGTACAAAACAGGCTGCGAATATACAAAACAGGCTGCGAATGTAGAAACACGCTGCGAATGCAGAAACACGCTGCGAATATACAAAACAGGCTGCGAATGTAGAAACACGCTGCGAATATACAAAACAGGCTGCGAATGTAGAAACACGCTGCAAAAGTAGAGATAAAAACGTTGCTTTGAGTATTTGCGGTGCATTGAGCTCTCATCTGAGGCCTTTATACTCAGTTTGATGTGATCATTACCTCGTGAACATTGTTTCTGTGTTCTTGGAAAGTCTATTTTAACGTGTTGTGTTTGTGTTTGTGTGTAGGCGTGATTCTCTACATCCTCCTGGTGGGATATCCTCCATTCTGGGATGAGGACCAGCACAGACTCTACCAGCAGATTAAAGCTGGGGCTTATGATGTGAGCTTTATACTGACATACACACACACACACACACACACACACACACAATATGCTGCATGTCCCACTCCTAATCTGATGCGTTTCACTGACATCTAGTTTAGTATTAATCAGTATCAGTATGCATATGATATTGCTTTAAGTATTCCATGTGTTACGACCCTTATTACTATTCCCTCCAAAGGTCCCACATAATTGAAAACACAGTCGTTAGTGCCAACAACATACATCAGTTTTATTATAAACCACAACTGATCACAAAACAACCTAATCAACTAGAGTTGATTAGACTGGTCGGCTAAAATAAACAAAAGAAGGGAAGACACCCAGACCAACCCATTAAGGATCGTAGGATCTGGGCTCTTCCCTCTAACCTAAGCCCACAACAAACCCACCTACCTAACCAAGACAAAAGAAAACCGAAACCAGGACTACCGCAAAGTCAGAACAAAGGCATAACGATAACCAAGAGAAAAGAAACAGACAAAACAACCGACATGAAGGCACCCAGGGGAGAAGCAGCCCCTGCTGCTGCTGCTGAGTCCCAGTCAGAGGTGAAGCGAGAGACCAGAGCAGGGATCCCTTCCCCCTCTATATAATACCTCCTTCACAATTAACTTGAAATGGATCACCTGGAGGCTTTACTGATCCCTCTTCAGTGAGGGATCAGTAAAGTATATATATACTATATATATATATATATATATATATATATATATACAGTCATGGAAAAAATTATTAGACCACCCTTGTTTTCTTCAATTTCTTGTTAATTTTAATGCCTGGCTCAACTAAAGGTACATTTGTTTGGACAATTATAATGATAACAACAAAAATAGCTCATGAGAGTTTAATTTAAGAACTAAGGATTATTCATTTTCCATGGTTTTCTTGATAATAACCAAAATTACTTAAATTCTTACATCAATAGCTATGGCATTGTACCGCCAAAAACACTACTTTTAAGCATTCCATGTTTTCTTTTCTGTTTGCTTTAAACACATGATACACACAAGAGTTAATACTTGATTGCATAACCATTGTTTTTGATGACTGCAGCCATGCGTCTTGGCATGCTCTCCACCAGCTTCTGACATTGTTCTGCTGTCACAGCAGCCCATTCCTGTTGGACAAATTCAAACAAATTTTCTTTGTTTTTGGGCTTGTGGTTCTCCATTTTGAGTTTGATGATTTTCCACAGGTTTTCAATTGGATTAAGATCTGGTGATTGAGCAGGCCAAGGCATGGTGCGAATGTTGTGGTTCTCCATCCAGGCTTTAACTGACCTTGCCGTGTGGCAAGGGGCATTGTCTTGTTGGAAAATCCAGTCATTCGAGGCAGGAAAGAGTTTTCCAGCTGATGGAAGAAGACTGTTTTCAAGGGTAGTCCTGTACTTGACCTGGTTCATTCGGCCTTCACACAATTGCATTTGCCCTGTTCCACTCAGACTGAAACAACCCCAGGTCATGACTGATCCACCCCCATGTTTTACTGTAGGGGCAAGACAGTCTGGGTTGTAAGCTTCTCCAGGCTTCCTCCTAACCAGTAAGTTGGCTGGAGTGGGCATCAATTCAAAATTGGATTCATCACTGAAGAGAACCTTAGCCCAATCATCAACAGTCCAATCCTTGTGGTCTCGAGCAAAGAGTAACCGGGCCTTCCTCTGCCTTTCATTGATGAAGGGCTTCTTGCGTGCTCTGTGTGACTTCAAACCAGCTTCAACAAGTCGGTTTCGAACTGTCCTTGCCGAGCAAGTCACATTTCTCGACAGTGCCCACTCATTTTTAAGGTCCCTGGAGGTCTGACGACGATTCCTGTCACAGGAACGGATGAGTGCACGGTCATCTCGTGGGGTAGAAAGACGTTTTCTGCCACGGCCAGGTGGCAATTTGGTAGTGCCATGTTCAGCTTGTTTTTTTTTGTTGGAATGAACGGCTGTCTTGGAGATCTTCAGTTTTTTCGCTACCTGTCTCTCACTCATGCCAATTTCCAGCAGTGCCAAGATGGCTGCCTTTGTTGCTTCACATAATTCTTTTGTTTTAGGCATTATGTGAGAGCTGACAACTTCTGAGTTGTGCTACGGCTTGAATGTAAGCAGGAAACCACTCTAGGCCTTTGCATGTGCAGTGCTGCTTGTGACATGAAATGGCCTCTTATATACCCTGGGAATCAATTAAGCTTAAGAATGTCAAATAGGACATAAAGTATTATGTGACCAGCTGCATTTTTTGTTGTGTTCATCGTATTATACGTTAAGTGGTACCAGATATTAGAATGAACAAGAAATTGAAGAAAACAAGGGTGGTCTAATAATTTTTTCCATGACTGTATATATATATATATATATATATATACGCGTACATGTATGTAGGAACGCTGTTCCTAGGACTGCGCTCTTCTGGACTGAGGCTTCAGATGTTGTTCCTGGAATCTGCTGGAGCCACTCTCCCAGTTTGGCGGTTTGGCCAAGTGCTCCTACCACCACGGGAACCACGTTGGCCTTCACCTTCCACATCTGTTCAAGCTATTCTTTCAACCCCTGGTACTTCTCAACCTTTTTGTGCTCCTTCTTCTTGATGTTGGCATCAGCTGGTACCGCCACATCTATCACCACTGCCCTCTGATGCTCTTTGTCCACCACCACTATGTCTGGTTGGTTAGCCAGGAACTGTTTGTCAGTCTGGATGCTGAAGTCCCACAGGACCTTAGCCCTGTTGTTCTCAACCACCTTTGGTGGTATGTCCCATTGGGATTTGGGTACTTCTAGTCCATACTGGGTACAGATGTTCCTGTATACTATCCCAGCCACCTGGTTGTACCTCTCCATATACGCTGATCCAGCTAGCATCTTAACATCCCGCTATGTGTGCTGGACTGTCTCAGGGGCCTCCTCACACAGCCTGCACCTTGGGTCTGGTCTACTGTTGTAGATCCTGGCCTCTATAGCCCTCATGCTCAGGGCCTGTTCTTGTGCTGCCATGATCAGTGCCTCTGTGCTGTCTGTCAGCCCAGCATTTTTCAGCCATTGGTAGGTCTTCTTGATATCAGCCACTTCCTCTATCTGACGGTGGTCCATGCCATGTAGGGGCTTGTCCCTCCATGTTGTCTGCTCCTCACCGTCCTCACACTCTTCAGGTTTCTGCTGCCTGAGGCTTTCACTGAGCAGTTCATCCTTTGGGGCCATTTTCCTGATGTATTCTTGGATTTTCAATGTTTCATCCTGGACAGTGGTTCTGACGCTCACTAGTCCTCGGCCTCCCTCTTTCCGTTTAGTGTACAGCCTCAGGGTGCTGGACTTGGGGTGAAACCCTCCGTGCATTGTGAGGAGCTTCCTTGTCTTGATATCTGTGGTTTCTATCTCCTCCTTTGGCCAGCTTATGATCCCAGTGGGGTATCTGATGACTGGTAATGCGTACATGTTGATGGCTCAGACTTTGTTCTTCCCATTCAGCTGACTCCTCAGGACTTGCCTTACTCTCTGGAGATATTTAGCTGTGGCTGACTTCCTCATGGCCTCCTCATGGTTTCCATTAGCCTGTGGGATACCAAGGTATTTGTAGCTGTCTTGGATGTCTCCTATCCTGCCCTCTGGTATTTGTAATTGTACGAGTATCTGTATCAGCAATGGACAGACCCAGATTCCACCCCGTTGCCACCTTCAACCTGCAGTTGGTGATTCAGTGAGAGGTGGAGAGCTCCTCCTCTAAAGCACCACTTGAAAACGCTGCTTCTGATGCATTCAGGGCGTCTCTTTAGCAACAGCTCACACCAACATTGAATGTTGAATATTTGTATAGGCTTGCACTGACCTTTATAAAGAATGGATCACACCTAAATTTCCATGTTTCTGTACAAGTAAATGAAAAAAATGATGGCAGTTTCAGCTTCTTTAGACTTAAGCCAAGTATAGAAGCATACTAACACTAGAGGTGTGCTGTTGGTTGGTTTGTGTGTTTCTGTGAACAGTTTCCTTCTCCTGAGTGGGACACAGTGACTCCAGAAGCCAAAGACCTGATTAACAAGATGCTGACCATCAACCCAGCCAAGAGAGTGACTGCCACAGACGCACTCAAACACCCCTGGATCTGCGTACGTGTGTCACACACACAGACACACACACACACACACACACACACACGCACACACGCGCACTCACACACACATACACACACTCACTCACTCTTTCAGTCATCACTTAATGCTATCAAGGCAGCATCATTACCTTTGACCACACACTCTCTGTTTTCACAGCAACGCTCCACTGTGGCATCCATGATGCACAGACAGGAGACTGTGGAGTGCCTGAAGAAATTCAACGCTCGACGGAAACTCAAGGTGAGAGACACCAGGAGCTACTGTCCAAGATGGGATGACTCCTCAGAGGATCTGTTGTTCCTGAGTGAAAAGATTTGAATACAGTGGTCTTCTGATACTGATAAATGCTTAAAAAATCATTCATTTCCAGTCAGAAGCAGAACCACTACTGTTAGGGCTGCACAATATATCTAAAATTCACCAGCTATCAATGTGTTTGACTGCAAAAACAGTCTGAACTGCAATGCCAATATAATTGGCCAATCAGATGAATAGCCAACCCCCCATGCTGCTAGTGACTGAGACAGTAAAGAGCAAGGAAATGAAGTGAAGTTAGCGGTTGTCAGTGGCGGGGCTTGCGGACACGCCAACCAGACAGTTGCTTCTAGGGCTGCCAAAATGTACTCTGCAGCAACGACACGGGTGAGGTGGGTGCCCCAGGGCTTTCTTGCTTGGAGCTTCTAGCAACACTACTGGGGGTTGTGATGCTGAAGGAAGAGGATGATGAAGAGGAACTAAAAAGAACATAAGCCACGTTTTTATGATGTTTTTTAATTACAAATTAACTGTTAAGAATTAAATAGTTCGGAATTAAAATATTCTCCTTCGAGTTTACATGGAAATAATAATTCCGAATTGAGGTTTACATGGACAACATGGTAAATCACCTTTATTTAATTCTGCTCTATGTCTGGGGGTCAGGAAGGCTTCTGACTGGACAGTGAGCATACTGACATAATTACTGTCTACCGGAAAAAAAAAACACTCCAGCTGGCCACTGCCTTTTTTGCCATTTCAGTTTAACGTTACGCCATGGACACAAACATAATCCACACAGTCATTCTGATAATAGGCCTACTCTTATAGCAGCAGATCGAGAATATTGTCACGCTTCACGTATGCCAGCTGAGGAGGAGAAGAGTGTCGGAGAAGGGAGGAAGAAGACAATTGACTTCTTCGGCTACTCTACCTCAGCCCACTCCTGTGTCTCACTCACAAATCCAAAGAGCAGTGGATGAAAGTCCGAAGCAAGGACTGGTGGAGCCCGATCGTCCTGACTCAGTTCACAGATGTAGAATGGAGGGAGAATTTCAGGATGACCCACTTATTTCAGAATTAAGCTTAATTCCGAATAATCATAATCAGTCACCTGTGACTCATCTCTATGGCAACCTGTAGCACAACCACAAAGGTCTATAGGAAGAGTTCCAAAAAGCTAATCTGCTGACGTTCAGTCAAGTAGCATGAAAACAGTGCAGCAGACATCCATTGATCCGAGTTTATCTGGAGGAACTCCTGATGAGGAAACATCAAAGCTCCACTAAGAAATGATGCTTTTCTTTATTTTTTCCAGTTCCTCCATAAACTGCTGACTGTCTCTGGTCTATGCTAGCAGAAAATAAAATAAACAGTGGATACTGGAGGATTTCTTTATTTATTATAAGTAATATCATTATTGCAGTTTCAACGACATTAACACGTTGTCCCAATCTTGTGCAGCCCTAATAATTATCATAATTAATGAACACTGATGTTTGTTCCTCTTACTGTCTCCATAGGGTGCTATTCTGACTACCATGCTGGCCACTCGGAACTTCTCAGGTAGGACGGAAGCAGTAAAGACTGATCTCCTTCTAGCTCTGTATGATGTACTGGTCCTTTCTAAGACAAGCCACCTCCTTAGCTTTGTCTTGATTTCGGTATTGTTTTAAGTGCTGCTCTTCAGAATATATCAGTATTGCTGACCTTTAAGCCCATTGAGTGTTTTCAGTTGCTTTCAACAGAGGCAGAACAAACACATAGATCAATGCGGTCCATCCTCAGAGCCCTTTCAAAGGGCAAGATGATCTGAGCTTCAAATAACACACATTTGCTTTATTCTCATTCATTTTATTTTTGTTAAATCTAAACTGCCTGTGCTTTGATGTGACCTCAGTGTTTACCTGTGTTTTCTTCCTTCCCTCCTCTTGTGTGGTGACTCATGTATAAGGTAAGAGCTCTTCATATGTCACACTGTACTGTCATACACTATATTGCCAAAAGTATTCGCTCACCTGCCTTGAGTCTCATATGAACTTAAGTGACATCCCATTCCTAATCCATAGGGTTCAATATTACGTCGGTCCACCCTTTGCAGCTATAACAGCTTCAACTCTTGTGGGAAGGCTGTCCACAAGGTTTAGGAGTGTGTTTATGGGAATTTTTGACCATTCTTCCAGAAGAGTATTTGTGAGGTCACACACTGATGTTGGATGAGAAGGCCTGGCTCTCAGTCTCTGCTCTAATTTATCCCAAAGGTGTTCTATCGGCTTGAGGTCAGGACTCTGTGCAGGCCAGTCAAGTTCATCCACACCAGACTTTGTCATCCATGTCTTTATGGACCTTGCTTTGTGCACTGGTGCACAGTCATGTTGGAAGAGGAAGGGGCCAGCTCCAAACTGTTCCCACAAAGTTGGGAGCATGGAATAGTCCAAAATGTCTTGGTATGCTGAAGCATTCAGAGTTCCTTTCACTGGAACTAAGGGGCCAAGCCCAGCTCCTGAAAAACAACCCCACACCATAATCCCCCCTCCACCAAACTTTACACTTGGCACAATGCAGTCTGACAAGTATCGTTCTCCTGGCAACTGCTAAACCCAGACTCGTCCATGCTCTAGAGTCCAATGGTGGAGTGCTTTACACCACTGCATCCGATGCTTTGCATTGCACTTGGTGATGTATGGCTTGGATGCAGCTGCTCAGCCATGGAAACCCATTCCATGAAGCTCTCTGTGCACTGTTCTTGAGCTAATCTGAAGGCCACATGCAGTTTGGAGGTCTGTAGTGATTGACTCTGCAGAAAGTCGGTGACCTCTTCACACTATGCACCTCAGCATCCACTGACCCCGCTCCGTCAGTTTACATGGTCTACCACTTCATGGCTGAGTTGCTGTCGTTCCCAAACACTTCCACGTTCTTATAATACGGCTGACAGTTGACTGTGGAATATTTAGGAGTGAGGAAATTTCTCGACTAGATTTGTTGCACAGGTGGCATCCTATCACAGTTCCACACTGGAATTCACTGAGCTCCTGAGAGCGACCCATTCTTTCACAAATGTTTGTAAAAGCAGTCTGCATGCCTAGGTGCTTGATTTTATACACCTGTGGTCATGGAAGTGACTGGAACACCTGATTCTGATTATTTGGATGGGTGAGCGAATACTTTTGGCAATATAGTGTATCTATTTCATTGCATCCATTGGCAGAAATGTTGGAGCAAAAGAGAACATTTTAATTTTCAAAATTCCTATTGTAGTTAGTTTTATTAGACTCTGTATGCAAAGTACTCTGCCAGTGACTTTTATGAAAATGGCCCACAAGCTATACATTAGAGCAGTCATTAGAGTCTATTACACTTATATGTATTTATTTAGTTATTTAGTGATTATTTATTTTACTATCTATTTATTTAGTTATATGTTTTATTATGCAGTTTTTATTATGTAGTTATTATTATTTTACGTATACACTGGATAATAATTTGTTATGTGTATATAACATAGGAATAAATGAATGAATATGAACATAGGCCGTAGGATTTAGACATTTTGACCATCACATATTGCAATTTAATAATTTGTTACATGTATTGATTAATTTCTCAAAACAGTAAACCTATCAAAATGACTATACTGTATTGTACAGTATGGCTACACCTGTATGATATATGCTGCATTATATAGGAAAAAAGACTATGAGAACTATGAGAAATTACAATTTAATATTTTGTACAAAGTACTTCACAGGTGTTATACTGTATGTATACATCTGTATAATAAGTTATATAGTAGTTTTTATATATATATATATATATATATATATATATACATGTATATATACATATATATACATTTATATATATGTATATATACATGTATATATATACATATATATATATATATATATACATATATATATAGTCATTTCCATATATTATTTATGAAATAACATACATCTATATATTTTATGAAATTTTAAATGTTTCAATTGATAGAAAAAACTATTGCATATTGCAATTCTTGTTTTCCTCATGTATAAAGTAATTAGTGTATGTACTGTATGTATATATTCTTTGTATATAACCATCACTAAAAGATGAAAGAATAGTAGTTTCAAGGCACACATACATACAGAATACACCTGTTAATGATCACGTCATTATCATTAGAATAGAATATTTTTTTTATTCATCCCCCGTTGGGGGGAAATTCACCTGCCACAGCAGCATAGACAAAATCACAGACACATTGCAGTAGTTAGAAAAAAGCAGTAATGATATAATAATAATGATAATAATAATAGTCCAGTCCAGTTTATTGTTGAGGTGAACACCCAGGTACCTGTAGCTCTCTACCATTTCTATGTCCAGACCCTGGATGTTCACTGGTGCAGTCTGGGGTGTCCTCTTCCTGCGGAAGTCAATGACCATCTCCTTGGTCTTACTGGCGTTGAGCTGAAGGTGGTTATGCTCACACCAGTCGACAAAGTCAGTGATGACGGTCCTGTACTCCCGATCGTCCCCCTCAGACACACATCCAATAATAGCTGTGTCGTCTGAGAACTTCTGGAGGTGACAGCTCCCAGAGTTGTGGCTGAAGTCCGATGTGTACAGGTTGAAGAGAAAGGGGGAGAGCACTGTCCCCTGTGGGGCCCCTGTGCTGCAGACTACCATGTCCGACACACAGTCCTGAAGCCTCACGTACTGTGGTCTGTCTGTGAGGTAGTCTATGGTCCATTCAGCCAGGTGACAGTCTACTCCCGCACTTTCAAGCTTCCCCCTGAGCAGAGAAGGCTGGATCGTGTTGAAAGCACTGGAGAAATCAAAGAACATGATCCTCACAGTGCTGCCAGTGTTCTCCAGGTGAGTCAGTGATCTGTGCAGCAAGTAGATTACTGCATCATCCACTCCGATGTTCGATTGCTAGGCAAACTTGAACCACTTCTTCATCAGGTGAGAAGTGAGGACCACAGGCCTGAAGTGGTTGGGCTCCCTGGGGTGCGTCGTCGTCGGGACAGGAACCACACAGGAAGTCTTCCACAGCTTTGGGACTCTCTCCAGACTCAGGCTCAGGTTGAAAATGTGCAGCAGCACCTGACAGAGCTGGTCTGCACAGTCCTTAAGGAGTCTGGAGCTGATGCTGTCGGGGCCTGTGGCCTTCCTTGCCTTCATCTTCTTCAGTTCATTTCTCACCTGGTCAGCTGTGATGGAGATGGTGGTGGTGGTAGCAGAGGGTTGAGGTGTTGTGAAGAGCTGGCTGGCTGGTGCTTTGATGAGTGGGGGGAGGAGTGGGGGCACAGTCAAACCTGTTGAAAAACAGATTGAGTTCATTGGCCCACTTCTGGTCTCCTTCAGCTCCCCTCTCATGGCCTCTGCTGTGACCAGAGATGTTTTTTAGGCCTCTCCAGACCTCCCTTGCATTGTTCCATTGCAAGTTATTTTCCATTCTGGTCCTGTAGCTGGCCTTGCCCTCCTTGATCTTCTTCTTCAGCTGTCTCTGCACCCTCCTCAGCTCCTCTTTGTCCCCAGATCCAAAGGCCCTCCTCTTCTCCTTCAGCAGGGTCTTCAGCTCAGGGGTCACCCAGGGTTTACTGTTGGAGAAGCACCGTACTTTCCTGGTGGGTACGGTGTTCTCCACACAGAAGTTTATATAGTCCCTCACACAGTGGGTCATGGTGTCGATGTCCTCACCGTGGGGGTCACACAGCACATCCCAGTGTGTGGTCCTGAAACAGTCCTGCAGGGCCTCAGTAGCTTCCTCTGACCACAGCTTTACACACCTTATGGTGGGGGATTGCTTCTTCACCATAGGTATGTAAATGACTGCAGTCTCACCAGGTTGTGATCTGAGCGACCCAGCCGGGGGAGGGGTGATGAGCTGTATGCATCTTTGGTGTTGGCATACAGTAAGTCCAGAGTTTTATTTTCTCTAGTAGGGCAGTCCACATACTGGCAGAATGTGGGGAGAGTGGTGGAGAGCAATGTGTGGTTAAAGTCTCCTGAGATGATGATCAGAGACTGAGGGTGAGCTGTTTGAAGCTGGGACACTTCACTGTGGATGAGCTCACAGGCTGCAGCAGCATCAGCCAAGGGGGGGATGTAAACGGTGATCGCGATCACGTGTGAAAACTCCCTCGGCAGATAAGATGGCCGCAGACTAACAGCCAGCAGTTCAACATCCTTAGTGCAGCGCTGTTGTTTAACGCTCACATGTCCAGCGTTACACCACCTCTCATTAACGTACATCGCAATCCCTCCTCCCTTCTTCTTACCACTGTCCCTCGCGCTCTGGTCCGCTCTGACGAGGTGAAATCCGTCCAGAGTTACGAGCGAGTCCGGAGTGAGTTCATTCAGCCATGACTCGGTGAACATCAGCAGGCTGCTCTCCCGGTACTCCCACTGCAGCCGGGTCAGCGCTGCCAGCTCCTCCGTCTTATTCGGCAGAGACCTCACATTTTCCATGATGACAGACGGGACGGACGGCTTGTAGCGTCTCCTCTTCTCCTGACGCTGCACTCCTGCCCTGTGTGAACTTAAAAACTCAGAAAAAAAGAAAAAAACAGACGAATGAAATCACCATTTGTACATCCATGGTTGTGTTGTGCAAATGCGGCACTACTGCTTGAAAGAAAATTAAGAAAGATGGAGAATAAAGGTAAATAATTAAAGAAACAGAATGTAGACAAGAGCTGCTGTGACTGGCTGCCACTCTCACGGCGCCATCTTGATGTGATTAATCTGCGTTAAAGCTGCTAAAATCAAAGCGACACCACATCAGCTCTGATAAGCTCTGTGTTTATGAAAAGAATGTCTCTTTCTCTTTTCCTTTTTGTCCATTTCACATTACAAGTTAATAGTTTAACGATGCTCTTTGGTGGATTATTTGTTTACTGAATAACAGGAGAAGCTTGAACAGATTCAGAAAAGATGGTTAATCTAATTTTATCAGCATGTTTGGTCGTTAGCTACGACTGTGTTGTTAGTTTCCTTGATTTTTTTAAATGGAGTTCTGCTTCATGACCTGCCAACACGTCTCTGGCAAAACATTTCAGGCAGTTTGTCCAAGTAGAGTTATCGCTACAGAATTTAACCTGTTATCGCAGATTAATCACGTTAACACACTAATTTTGACAGACAGTCCTAGTAATTATATTAATAATTATTGTGTTTATGGGTGTGTAAACAGCCATATAATAGTTTGCTTTGTCACAAGCTATTGCTACATTAAACCTGTGCAGCGAGTTTCAAGCTTATGACTAAAGATGACTAACATCAGCCGATACCAATATGATTGTAGATTTTTCCTGCATTCTTAATCAAAACCCAAAGAAACACCTGCTAGCTCACTCTCCTTGTAAATCACAGGTGTTTCTGTAGCAGGTTTGAGATAAAACATGAGGCAAAGAGAAGGTGAGCAGCTTAGCCCTCTGCTCCCAGTCTCTTGGTAGATGGCTCTAATTTTCCAAGCTAATGATTCCTTCAGCCTAGCAGGCCCATATTTCAATACATATCCACTGATCAGTCATAACATGATGACCTCCTGCCTCATATAGTGCTATAGTCCCCTTGTGTGACCTCTGACCCCTGAAGGTTTGTTCTGTGGTATGTGACTCCTTTCTATCTTCAGCAGCATTAACTTCTCTGCTCTGGTGGATCAGACCACCAGGACCAGCCTTCACTCAATGATCCTTGTCCTCTCATGACCCTGTCTCTGGTTCTCCACTGGTCCTTCCTTGGACCACTTTTGATAGATCCTGACCACTGCAGACCAGGAAGAGTCCACCAGAGCTGCAGTTCTGGAGATGTTTTGATACAGTCCTCTAGACATCACTGTTTGCTTCTTGGTGTCAAAATCCTGAAAAATCCTGACGCTGGAACATTTTTCCTGCTTCTAACATCAACTCTGAGGACTAAATGTTCATTTGTTGCCTTATGTATCCATGATGAAAAGATGATCGGTGTTATTCATTTGACCTGGAAGTGGTTATAGTGTTATATCTGATCGTTGTGTTTATAGTGCTTGTGTGTGTGTGTGTGTGTGTGAATTCCAGCTGGAAACTGACTTCCTTGCATTGTCTTTTTCTCAACAGCAGCCAAGAGCCTGCTGAACAAAAAGACAGATGGCGTCAAAGTGAGTTCATCTCCCCTGTCACTCTTCACATGCTGTTTTTTGAATACTGAAGCATTGTAGTCAATGAACTATGGCAACACTGCTACTCTGATTAAAAATAGGATCTGGGTGAATTCACCTCCCTCCAGTAGGTGTCACACACATTTCCCAATAATTATCCCTGTCTGTATTATCAGTCTGTTGTGTGAACTGAGGAAATGGTTGGAAACTAACATTATGATTTGAGGGTGGCATTCTCCAGTCAGCTGTCACATGATCAAATCCTCCATTGATACCACCAAGGGCAGTGTGCGTGCACACTTCTCATATCCCATCACCACCCTCTGCCTCCAAATCTGTCATTCAATGGCACCCTTATTTTGCATGTTGATTAGCCACACTTTGTCTCTGTTATTGTTAATCTACTCTCTTGAGGCTTTTTTACTGTACATAAACCAAAATCCAACAATACCAGCTTTACACGTGGGCAATTTTCATTAATGTATTAATGTATGTATGTGTAGACCCCTTATGAAGAAGAAGAAATTTGGTTCACGTTTTCCCTCGCCTGGACGCAGGTTACCGGGGCCCCCCTCTGGAGCCAGGCCTGGAGGTGGGTCCCATTGGCGAGCGCCTGGTGCCCGGGCCTATACCCATGGGGCCTGGCCGGGCACAGCCCGAAGAGGCAACATGGGACCCCCTTCCAATGGGCTCACCACCTGTAGGAGGGGCCAAAGGGGTCGGGTGCGATGTGAGCTGGGTGGCAGCCGAAGGCCGGGACCTTGGCGGTCCAATCCCCAGCTGCAGAAGCTAGCTCTAGGGACGTGGAATGTCACCTCTCTGGCAGGGAAAGAGCACGAGCTGACTTGACATAGTCGGACTCACCTCGACGCACAGCTTGGGCTCTGGTATCAGTCTTCTTGAGAGGGGTTGGACTCTATTCCACTCTGGAGTTGCCCCCGGTGAGAGGCGCCGGGCAGGTGTGGGCATACTTGTTGCCGCCCGGCTCGGTGCTTGTACATTGGGGTTTACCCCATTGGACGAGAGGATAGCCTCCCTCCGCCTTCGGGTCCGGCATCTCAGGAGGGGGAAGCAGTGCACCATCAACACTGTGTATAGTGGGGATGGGGCGTTGCTGACCTTGACTCGGGACGTTGTGAGACGGTGGGGAGAATACTTTGAAGACCTCCTCAATCCCACCGACATGCCCTCCGATGAAGAGGCAGAGTCTGTGGACCCCGAGGTGTCTCTGGGATGGAGGTCACCAAGGTGGTCGAAAAGCTCCTCGGTGGCAGGGCCCCAGGGGTGGATGAGATCCGCCCAGAGTTCCAAAAGGTTCTGGATGTTATGGGACTGTCATGGTTGACACGTCTCTGCAACATCGCATGGACATCGGGGACAGTGCCTCTGGATTGGCAGACCGAGGTGGTGGTTCCCCTCTTTAAGAAGGCGGACCGGAGGGTGTGTTCCAACTATATGGGGATCACACTCCTCAGCCTCCCTGGTAAGGTCTATTTAGGGGTTCTGGAGAAGAGGGTCCGTCGGGAAGTCTAATCTCAGATTCAGGAGGAGCAATGTGGTTTTTGTCCTGGCTGCGAAACAGTGGACCAGCTCTACATCCTCGGCAGGGCCCTGGAGGGTGCGTGGGAGTTTGCCCAACCAGTCTAGATTTGTTTTGTGGACTTGGAGAAGGTTGTTCGACCGTGTCCCTCGGGGAGTCCTGTGGGAGGTGCTGCGGGAGTATGGGGTACCGGACCCCTTGGTTTGGGCTGTTCGGACTCTGTATGACCGGTGTCAGAGTTTGGTCCGCATTGCCAGCAGTAAGTCGGATTCATTTCCAGTGAGATTTGGACTCCGCCAAGGCTGCCCTTTGTCACCGATTCTGTTCATAACTTTTATGGTCAGAATTTCTAGGCGCAGCCGAGGCGCTGAGGGGGTCCAGGTTGGTGGCCTCAGCATCACATCCCTGCTTTTTGCAGACAGTGTGGTTCTGTTGGCTTCATCAAGCCGTGATCTCCAACTCTCACTGGAGCAGTTCGCAGCTGAGTGTGAAGCGGTCAGGATGAGAATCAGCACCTCCAATCTGAGGCCATGGTCCTAAGTTGGAAAAGGGTGGCATGCTCTCTGCGGGTCGTGAATGAGATCCTGCCCCAAGTGGAGGAGTTTAAGTATCTCGGGGTCTTTTTCACGAGTGAGGGAAGAATGGAGCGGGAGATCGACAGGCGGGTCGGTGCAGCTTCTGCAGTGATGCAGACGCTGTATCGGTCTGTCGTGGTGAATTTACCGGTCAATCTACATTCCTACCCTTACCTATGGTCACGACCCACAGTTCGTGACCGTAGGTAAGAACAAGATCACGGATACAAGCTGCCGAAACGAGCTTCCTCCGCAGGGTGTCCGGGCTCTCCCTTAGAGATAGGGTGAGAAGTTCGGTCATCGGGGAGGGGCTCAGACTAGAGCTGCTGCTCCTCCACATCGAGAGGAGCCAGATGAGGTGGCTCGGGCATCTGGTTAAGATGCCCCGCGGACGTCTTCCTGGTGAGTACCGGGCACATCCCACTGGCAGGAGACCCCGAGGACGACCCAGGACACGCTGGAAAGACTATGTCTCCCGGTTGGCCTGGGAACGCCTCAGGATCCCCCCGGAAGAGCTAGATGAAGTGACTGTGGAGAGAGAGAAGTCTGGGCTTCCCTGCTTAGGCTGCTGCCCCCACAACCCGACCCCGGATAAGCGGAAGAGAATGGATGGACAATGTGTAAATAGTAGTCAGTGTTGGAGTAGTTGGTCAAAAAAATTTATGGAATACACATTACTAGTTACTTTAAAATTAAAGTGGATTAGACATCCATTTAAAAGGTGGTGATTGGTCGCTTTAATGAGTAAATTTACTGTGTATTGAAAGATGTTACTGTATGAATATGGTTTGTAATCGCAAGTGCATTTTTCAGCTGTTACACTAAAGACACTAAAGACAATATTTTTGTTAATATCGATCACAAATTTCCTGTCATTAGGAGGGCTGAGCTGATGCATAGTGTCACTGTGGTCCTTTTGGCAAATGAGCCACAACATACAGTATGAAAGTGTACACACGGAAGGGTGTGAGTGTGTGTTTAGTTGTAGTCAGGTTAACTCTCTCTCTTGTTGTGTGGTGATGGTGCAGAAAAGGAAGACAGACAGTATGGATCGTTTGAGGGTAGGCCAGAGCTGCTGCTGCTGCTGCTGCTGCTTGTTATCCAGAGTGGCTAGATAGTTATCAGTAGTAAACCTTCCTATTTATTCTCATATTATTCCACCACAGTGCTGCTGGAGGCTGGGGAGGCACTGCATGGCTGAACAGCAGTGTGGGGGTAGTTACTTTAGAAAAAGCCTTACTTTGAAATTATCTGGGCAGATAATTTCAATGTAAGGCTCCTTATTGTAATAAAAGCAGAACAGACAGCAGATGATTTCAAAGTAAAGCTACTTGTTGTAATCAAAGAAGGACAGACACCAGGTAATTTTGAAGTAAAGCTCCTTATTATAGTAAAAAGAGGATAATCACCAGATAATTTCAATGTAAAGCTCCTTATTGTAATAAAAGGAGGACAGACAGCAGATAATTAACACTTTATTCCCAACACTGCTGAACATACACTATGGAGAGAAGTGTAGAATCACTTCCAGTATACCTGCTGTTAAACAATGTGACACTGGGCTGTTCTTTCCACATAATGAGTAGTATTTAGGATCGAGTCTCTCCCTTTGATGTTGGCACTAAATGCTAAAGTTAATTCCCTTTTCAAAAAGTTCTGCTGCAGCATCAAGGTGATGTGTGTATCTACACCCCTGATTGAATCAGAAACAAGTTTATTCAAGTTTCATTCAGTGTGCACATACAAGGAATTTGACTTGGTGTGTTGATGCTTGACAAGTAAACAACAAGTAAACATTAATCTGGTACTATAAGTAATCTGTACAAACTGGAAAATCAACCCTCATTAACTCATTGAGTGCCAGCTGTTTTTTAAAGACAGAAAGTGTCTTGTTCCAGCGTTTTTGCCCATTGTTCAGTCATATTTCTAGACCCACAGAATATTTTGTATCATGTCTCTGAGAACACAGAGAAGCTCAAATGAAAGAAGCTCATCATGACAAAAAGTTTGTTTTTACCTTGTTCTGTTGTTTTGTGTGGAGGAGAGTAGAGGCCACTTTCACCAAAATCACCACTTTTTGTACAGCATCTGTTTGCTCTCAAATCTTGACCGTCTCCACTTCCTGCTTTGATCGCTGTGGCACATGTTAACTCTTTATGTCCCAACTACAAATCCCCAGAAGACCCAACATTACTCACAGGCTGTGGGAGACCGCGATCAACGACCAGCTGCAAAAAAAAAAACAATTTGACGTAGTATTACGTCAATGGCATTCAAGCGCTGGATTTTGAATGACGTCATATAACGTCAGTGGCACTCGAAGAGTTCAAAGTGTGGCTTTGATGTGTGTCCCCAGTACATCTTCAAGACATTGTAGTTTTATTTGTTCATTCCTTATTGTAAGTGAGAGTTTGAGATAAAATAAAGTGGTCATACAGTATGTGTCAAGTAGTGCTATAGCTCTAGACTGGTATCTATTGGCAGCAGTCTGGCACATGGTTTTGAAGACACTGAGTCATTTCATAAAGAGTAATCTAATTATTCAGATTCCTGTGTGCACGATTCAGTCATTGCCAAGGTTTTACGATGTGCTGTCCTGGTCTGAATGTACATGACTTTGATAACTCTGTACACCCTTTAAAGTGGAGAAACTCTTCATTATGTTCACTGAAACCCATTCAATCAAATTATGTGATTTCATTTGCAAAGATAGACAGCATGTTGAAGAATACTGTCAGACACCAGAAAAGGGAATACCATTAGATTTGACCATGGTGCACGCCGCTCATATAACAATTAGTAAAGAGTTTTAGCTTATGTATCATTCTTGGGCTGCACGATATCAGGAAAACATGAGATAATGTTGTTGACTAAAGAAACAGCAGTTTATGCAGGAACTGGAAAAATAAAGAAAAGCATTGTTTCTTAGTGGAGCTTTGATGTTTCCTCATCAGGAGTTCCCCCAGATAAACTCGGATCAATGGATGTCTGCTGCACTGTTTTCATGCTACTTGACTGAACGTCAGCAGATTAGCTTTTTTGGTACTCTTCCTATAGATCTTTGTGGTTGCAGGTTGCTATTATTATCGGACTTAAACCTAGGGGTGTCTGGGCCAGTAATGATGGTGCTACACCAGGATAGCTGTGGAGCAGAGAAGAAAAAAATGCACACGCTGTCAGTACGTAATCAGTTCAAGCGCTGTGTTTACTTTTTCTTTTTTTTAAACAAAATCACAAATACTTAACAGTATTCTTCAAATACAATGTTAACATACACATTAAGGTTGTAAAACATTTTCCAGAATCAAAGGTATAAACACACAAGCCCTTTAAAATACACATTCTTGTGCTCTATTTCTGCTTGTTTCACTTTACCATTTAGCTTAACATTGTAGCAACGTAATGCACACTGACAAAGTGATATAATCTGCTTTTATGTGTCCAGTGACTGCATTTCAAATGAACAAGTAACAGAAACACTCTGGAGATTTCCTATCTTACTTCCCAAACAAAGAGAATCTGAAGTGGTTCTCAGCGGCAGCAACGGACACACACATTAAGCAATGGCGCGCTAGCTTACCCGAACACACCTGAAGACAAACTATGGTGTAACTTCCGATTTTAATACTCATTTCACTCGTAGTTATAGTCGGTGATACACTTACTCCAAATCTAAACTCTGACCCAATTTCAGCCCCGTTATGCAATATTTCACATACCTGTGGAGCAGTGAAGAAAAAGCACATGCTATCAGTGTGTGATCAGTTCAAGCGCTGTGTTTACTTTGTTCCGACGTGAAACACGACTTGAGTCAGTGGTTCCCCACTGCAACCAGTGTCACATCAAAATGATTTCCATGTTACCCATCAATTATGTGATGTGAGACTCTACCACGTAGCTGCATATATATTTAAAAAAAAGGGGTGTCACTATTTATTTCCTTTTTTTCTATTGAGAGGCCATTTTTCCCATCCTCTACAGTATGGAGATTAGTAGGGTATGACAACATGTCATCTCTCTTGTATCTAAAATATTTCAAAATAAGAGATGGGTTTGTTCTTTTTAGCCATCGAGAGCAGTAGCGCTCCATCTGATTGGCCAGTATATACATTGACATGCAGAGCATCAATGACTGACACGTTGAATACTATTTATCACAGTTCAAACTGTCTTTTGCAATATCTACTGAGTTTAATAAATGTATCAGAGTAGCAAAGAGCATCCAGCATCACAAAGAGCTTTAGATTAGATTAGATTAGATTAGACTCAAGGAGCTTTCAACCCAAATTTGAGCCAGAGCACTGGGATTTTCTGCTTTTAGATATCATTGTGATTAAAGAGCTTGCACAAACTGTTTGATTAACCATTACAGAAACATTGATATATTTTGGTAATCAGTATGTTGCACAGCAGTGATATTTACCTTACACTGGGTGGAGGAATAATACAGTTGTTAAACTCTGTATATCACAGATGTTGATATCGTGACGATTATACATTAGCTATATGGTGCAGCCTTATAGATATATATTTTTTTATTCCAGACTGTCTTTCCCTCTTCATCTTGCTCTATATGCAGACTGGTTAATAACTCTTCTCTTTATACAGCTTGGGTGTGTTGATACTGTTGGGGTCTTAATGGACGCAAAGTGGCAACATTTCACTTTTCCCTTCACAGCAGCAGCTTGAAGAATGACTGTTCGAGCACTAAGTCTTATTACTTCTGCTCTGTCCTGTGTGTCTACCTGTCTGTCCAACTCTGTCACTCCAGATCAACAACAAGGCCAATGTGGTCACCAGTCCCAAAGAGCCTGTCCCCACTCCTTCTCTGGTACTCTGTCTCCCTGCCTTGCTGCCTGCATGTCTGCATGGCTGTCCGTCTCTGTCCAGTAATCCGTCCATACTTTCAGTGGATCTGTCCTGATTACACAGCTCTGTCGCTCTCACTCTGTTGTGATCTGTGCTAATGTCTTTAGTGGTTGTGTAACATAAGCTGTCCACACGCACTTCTGGATTGCTTCATTGCATTGCTGCATATGGGCTACATTTCCTGTGTTGTTGATGCTGGCTGTAATGGCAACCCTGGAGCCATTGCATGTCAACTGTGGTGGTGTTTTCAACCAAACTTGAGACAGCACTTGGCTATTGTGTTGAGTTTCAAATATTTGTATCTAACCTCAATATTCTTTAATGCGGAATTTCCTGGATAAATGAGAAGTATTATAGATTTCTGTCATATATCTTTGGTATCCCTAATAGGTCTGAAAACCACAATAGCCATGAGCACAGCAGAGGCATGAATCACTGCTAATGGGAACAAAAAAACACTGCACCCCACTTGTTTCATCAGAATTTGATCCAGAAAACAAAATGTAATAGTTTATCAGCTTTCTAAAGACTATAATCTCATTCTTCCGTTCACTGGAAAGACTTTTAAGCTTGATCATGGGATGTTTTTAACTGAATTGCACCAAAGAACCTCCCTTCTTAACATGATAGTTCATCATTTTGAGCGCTGTGAATAGATTGGTATCAAAGATGATGATGGATCTTGTTTTGTTTAATCTCACAAATAGACATGTGAAATTTTAATTTAATTGACTTTAATTAATAATTTATGGTTTCAGAGAGAGAGCTTGGAAACAGCTGGAAGTATTTTTTAAATTGTTTTCAATACAAATCAAATCAAAAGCCTTTAATGTCATTATATGACAGTGTGTAGTCAAATATAAAAAATAGTAAAGCTTAAAAAATAAAATGGTAAATACATAAATAAAGTTTTGTAAGAAATTAGGTTCTATTTACAGTAGTAAGGTACAGTTATTGCTACAGAAAAGTTATTGCACATTTGCTGAAATGAAATTATTGCACATTTGTTTGTTACCCATTATTGAGCAGCACAATACTATGTATTTATAATATACAATGTGAAAGGTTATAATATATAACATATACAGTATATAACAATATAATACGATAAAAAATAAACTATGTATAATAGCTATATAATATATAATTAATACATACTCAGTGTTTATGGTTCTTATGTTTTTATAGCTGTTTTAGCTTGTTATTCTCATAAGTGTCTGAGTTTTTAGAAAAGCGCTAGATAGATTTCACTTAGTATTGTTATTTATTATTATTACTACTACTATTATTTCTTCACTATCAACACTCCCTATGAAATCACAAGTTGTCATTTTTACATTTTAGTTTCTTTACAGATTAAACAAACGGTACAACTTTAGAAGTGTTGATATATTCTATAACTGAGGCCAGAACCAGGCTAAGCTAAGCTAGGCTAAGTTAGACTCAACACATTCTGACTCCAGCTCCAGGGCGTACAAACATATGTAGACAATGTTGAACTATTCCTTTGAGTTTTTAGATTTGAACCTGTTGACTTTTGAATCTTATAACATATCTGTTTTTTGACATTAATTATTCAATATTCATATAATTCAAAATACAAGCCTTGGAAGTGCTGCTCCTGACACTGCATATACAGTGCTGGGTGAAAAACATCCTTCCTCTTCACTTGTCTATAGAAAGATATTTACATTTTAACCATGCGTAACAAAAGGCAACAGCAGGATTTTCCTGAGGTGGACTAGGGACCATGTGCTTGTGTCAGAAAACATGAGCATCATGAAGACAGAGACGTGACCTGTAGACAGCCCAGCCTTGTCCTTCAGGGACTGTAGTCAAAGTCAATCATGGTCCTCATGTCAGATGGGACTCAGTGATACAGTGTAACATGACCTGGATCAAAGGTTTTTGTAGTAGTTAATTATTAAGTATTCATTCATATAGCACTTTAAAGCAAATGGTTTTGCTCTTTGGTTCTTTTCACAAGACCATTTTGAACAGGATTTTTTTTTTATATTCCCAAATTTGATCCACAATACTGGAATTCTCTGAGAAGTCAGAAATGAATCCAGAATAACAAACAACCACTAAAAAAATATTGAAAGAGCTTGCACATACTGGTGGATTAACCATTACAGAAACAATAAAAATGTTTTGGTAATCACTAAGAAAACACCTTACACAGGGCGTAAAGCACTGTATTTGTAGGGATCAGACCACAGAGACATTTGTAAGCAATGCTTGCTGGACCCAGCTACGCTGACCAAAACTTCCAACGCAACACCCCCATGGTTTATGCATATTGTACCGAATTCACGTGATGTGCTAACAACACGTATCAGTTATGAAGTTTTAATTCAAATGCAGTGTAATAGCACTCTTGCCCATTGCAGATGGACATGGCGACGTGCTGGAGTCAACAGCAGACCACGGCCAGGACGTCGGCTGTGCAACCCGGCCTCACGCAAGTGGTTGCCTACTGTAAATCCTTTGAGATTCATGTGATATTTTGTGTGTTATAAATCAAATTCGTTGTTTGGCTTTGTGTTCCCAAAAGTTCTCAATCATGGGAGTGTTGCGTTGGAAGTTTTGGTCAGTGTATTTTTGCTCTTTAAACTACATCGCTTGCCCTGACCAAACACAGAAACATTAAGGTAGCCCTGGTTTGCAGCAACATACTATGCCATGATTATTTCCTGGCATCTGGCTGACACATGAGTGGGAAATCCATCCTGACAAGTGACACCTGTTACCTCTCTCTCCGCTCTGGTGCTGATTATTTCTGACATGTCTTCAGACTAATTTGGATTTATGTTTGAATTTTCTGTTAAGCCCTGTTTAACTGGTCAAATGCCTGCCTTCACGAGATCATACACTCCTTTTCTTGGATATTTAGCTTTAGTTTAGCTGTTATTTTAGCTGCCAGGAAAGCCACAGAAGTCTGTTAATGGGTAATCTGTGAATTGTGGAGAAAGACTTGAGGGACTTGTCGCAGTGCCATAACATCCCATGTGTCTGTAGTTGTGCTGCTTTATTCCGTAGTGATCCTGTTTTCAGTGCTGACTAGCTTTCCCCTAAATAGTCATGATGTAAATTTACTTCCTTCTCTTATTTTTTTGCCTTTTCTTTTACTTTCTTGTCAAACGTTCTCCTAACTCACTTTCGTTGTGCAACAACCTCTCTTCCTACTGTCGGTCCTTTCAAATCAGGAGCCTCAAACCACTGTTATCCACAACCCTGCTGATGGCAACAAGGTATACAGCTGATCAGATGCTGCTCTGAAGCTGTAGATCGTTGCTGTGTGCGCCAGTTAAAGTGAAGCTTAAATGTTGCTTCTTTGTGCCTTTGGATGTTATTGACATTTAAAAGGAGGGCATCTCTGTGAAATATTGCATGCTATTATCTACTGTTGCATGCAGTTTGTTAACGTTCAGCATCTAAGTGTGCAGTTGTGTGTTACTTACTGTTCCAGATATTTAGCATGTAAGAGCCGAACATGAAACAAAGTTTGTGTCATCTTACATGCCAGTGTTTTAAAAGCATGCTGTCAGTGTCATTGTAAAACCATTTAAATGGGTTTTATGGTTGCGTGACAAAAGGATTTAGCATGTGGTTGGAACAACATAAAGACCATGTAGCACCATGGATCCTAAAGCTGTTCAAAGCCTCAACATGAACAGAATAGCCTGGAGTCCATGGAGCACATCTGTGCAGATGCATGGATCTACATCATCATGAATGGTCCATGTGATTACTGTATGGGAACACATACATGCTTGTATCTTTAGCTTTGTGCAGTGAAATGATGGTGGAGCTCATAGTGTAGCATACAGTCTGTGTTCATGTGTACAGTACGTGTTGTGTAGTATCATACTGTACATGAATAGAGTTGAATTAGATGGGTTTTAATGTTCTGCCTTTGTGGTGTTTGTGTGTTCAGCAACAAGCAATGATGGGATCATTGTACATGTAATGTGTCATCTCATTTCATTTTAAAGGGATGAAAAAAATGTTCACGTGAAATATTACATGGAGTCATTAGATGACCTTATTATACTCTGTTGGATGAATTCACAACATAATATGTTTGAAAAAAGCCATATTGTAGCATGTCGAAAAATAAATCTCATTAAAATGTCAGAGCATAGTATGTTGAAAAAAATAAATAAATGTCACGTCATAAAATGTCAAAAAGTCATCGATATTAACTCTTTGAGTGCCAGCCGTTTTTTTTTTGGTTTTTTTGTTGTTTTTTTTAACAGAAAGTGTCTTGGTCCATCATTTTTGCCCATTTTGAGTCATATTTCTAGACCCACAGAATATTTTGTACTATGTCTCTGAAAACAGTGAATAGCTCAAATGAAAGAAGAGACTCTCTATTTCATCATGAAAAAAATGTTTCTTTTTACCTTGTTCCATTCTTGTTTTATCAAACGCTTTTTGTTTTGTTTTGCTCTCTAATCTTCTCCACTTCCTGTTTTGGTCTCTGTGGCGTATACCATCTCTGTCCCGACTACAAATCCCAGAAGTCCCAAAATTACTCACAATTGTGAGACCGTGATCGGCAACCCACTGCCAAAAAAGACTGACATACTTTTACTTCAATGGCACTCAAGCGTCGGATTTTAAATGACGTCAAAATATGTCAGTGACACTCAATGAGTTAATAAAGTTTTGCTGAAAAAGAAAATAATATTATATTATTAATATTAGGATTTTTATCATATAATATGGTGAATGAAAACATTTATTATGGTGAAATGAATATTAAATTGGGCAGCACACTGGTGTAGTGGTTAGCACTGTCGCCTCACAGCAAGAAGGTACTGGGTTTGATTCCCAGGCCCTTTCTGTGTGGAGTTTGCATGTTCTCCTCATGTCTGTGTGGGTTCTCTCTGGTACTCCGGCTTCCTCCCACCATCCAAAAACATGCATGGGGATTAGGTTAATTGGCTAATTTAAATTGACCGTAGGTGTGAATGTGAGTGGTTGTGTGTCTCTATGTGTCCTGTGATGAACTGGAGACTTGTCCAGGGTGTACCCTGCCTTTCACCCTAAGACAGCTGGGATAGGCTCCAGCCCCCCTGACCCTATGAGAGGATAAGAGGTAGATAATGGATGGATGGAGTATTAAATTAAGCCATACTATAGCATGACAAAAACTCATGAGTCCAAAAATGTCACATCCTGAAACCTCAAAAAAGTCATCAAAATGGTTTATTATAGCCTGCTGAATTCACAGCATAATATGTGTTGAAAAAGAAACTTATTCTAGCATGTGGAACAGCACTCACTCAGTTCCTCCGATCTAAAAAAGGACTGTTCGTGTCAAAACATCCTCTTATTTGTGCTTTCATGTCTGACCCTTTCCCCCCCTCATGTGTCCATTTTTTATTGTTTCCCAGGAGTCCAGTGAGAGTGCCAACACTACCATCGAGGACGAGGATGTGAGAGGTAGGGAGGCTCACACTAACCCAACACAGCCACTCTTTCACCAGTGTTTTCCTCCCAGTTTAACGTCCCCTCTCCTCTCTTTTCCCTCTCTGGGAGCTTGGACAGCAAACCTGTCACCACTTTTATCTACTGCACGAATTTGTTCCATGTTGGATTATTTATTGTCTCTCTCTGTTTCATTGCTCATGGTCATGTTGCTTCATTTTGCATGTGCTGGCTCAGTACCATTTAGCTGGCAGGTCTGACCTACTAGGGGTGAATATTAGTCCTGAGCCTCTGTTAACCCCTCTCTGTTTGGTAATTTGAACACTACCAGCTCACAAGGAATGGATGTGATGAGGGCTGAAGCTGTTTATTTGTACTGTACCATGATGGTTCTTAGCTATTGCTAAAAGTTTTGTTGCTGAGGTTAGATGTTAAATTATGCTCATTTTTATCAGAATCATCTTCATTGGTGAGAATTCTCATTTAAAGAATTAAAGAAATGAAATCCCACAAACCAAATCTGGGATGAAAAAATATTTAAAAAAACAAACAAAAACATTTTCTTGAAAACTAGTGAAGTTTCTCCACATATTAAAATAAAGTGCAAGTGAAATGTCCACTGAGGAAATGTTAAAAAAGTTGTCATTTGAGAGCAGCAGCCATGGTTTGATGGTGGACAGACAATGACAGTCAGCTGAGGAATGAGGCTGATCTTTATTAGCTTGCTGCTAGATGGAAATACATAAAGTAAAAATAAAAATACACAGAAATGATCTGACAGCATTTTCTACTTTAAGCTCATTTCAGGAGCTTTCTCTAAATGTATAATAATGATAATTAAAAAAAAAAAAAAAAAATGAGTAAATCCCTATGTACTTACTCTGTCCAAAAAACATACAAAATGAACAGATAGCACCTCACAAGGTGAAGAAATAATAAAATAAGATATAAATAAAGATTTTCTTTGTAATATTAACGCTGTTGACCAATGAAATAGTATATTTTTAACCATCCAAAGCACCAATAGTAGCACATTTAGTCCTCATTTTGTGCATACTGTCTAGTTATAGATCTGTTTAATACATGTGAGAGATGAGATGATATTTAGAAGATTGTTTGTGGTTTCTGTTAACTGTCCCTTTGTGTCAACATGTCCATCATAAATGAGCAGCTAATGAATGTTGAAGCAAAGTAATGTTCCTGTTGTGCCTTCACCACTTTATACAGTGTTTCTTAAAATCTTCCAAGATGTAACTACAGTAATGATCTATATTTTGCTCAGAATTATTATATTCCTTACTTGACTATGACTGTCTAAATGACCAAGTAATATGAGCTCACAAATACCAGTGATTGTACTGTCAGATGGATGGATGACAGATAGATGATGAATGGATGATAATAGATGATGGATGATAAATGGATGGTTGGATGGATGATAGATAGATAGATAGATAGATAGACAGATAGATGCCAACATGCCAGCATGACATTAAATGTTATGTCACTGTCCTTTCTAATGGTCTCCATTGTTCTTCATGGCTGAAGTTTACGTGTTCTCATCATGTCTGTGTGGGTTCTCTCTGGTACTCTGGCTTCCTCCCACCATCCAAAAACATGCATGGGGATTAGGTTAATTGGCTAATTTAAATTGACCGTAGGTGTGAATGTGAGTGGTTGTCTGTCTCTATGTGTCCTGTGATGAACTGGAGACTTGTCCAGTGTGTACCCTGTCTTTCACCCTAAGACAGCTGGGATAGACTCCAGCCCCCCCCCCCATGACCCTATGACAGTATAAGAGGTAGATGATGGATGGATGGATGGATGGATGTTATTCATGGCTGATTTCTATTGCTCTGCTCATGATATTATTCACTAGCATGACATTTGCATTAGTCATCTCTCTGTCTTGTATTCACGCCTATGAAATTAAGTATTCACATTTTCAGGTTTCAGGCAGTTTTGAGATGTGTTTACTGTTCATGTTCATATCACAATGGTGATGAAAATACAACCCACTAACTGTGAAATAAAGCAGCTTGAGAAATAACCAGCCAATCAGAGCAGACTGGGCTTCTTCAGGAGGCACTGGCATTGGTAGCTGTAGACTGTCGTTACACCAATGTTACACCATTTTCACAATCCTGAACATTTGGTGAACAAAACTGTCCTTTCCTGCATGCTTTTCATTTCTTCTTCGTGTCATTTTTTCACTTTTCTCCACGTCATCATTTCATCATTTCTTCCTGTCATCCCTGCTCTGTCCACCATGACCCTCTTTGTCTCCATCATCCTTTGTCTTCATCTCAGCACACTCTTCTTCATCCAGTCCACAAATCTATCAAGCACTTAAAGTACTCCACCTCTCACAGGCTGTCCTCCTCCTCCTCTTCCTCGTCCTCCTGCTCCTGCTGGTACTCTCCTAGAGTTTGTCCTAGTGGTGAACAGTGCTGCCAGAACTGAGATGGAGCAGAAGGAACTGTAGCGTTTCCCTAGAGTTAGAAAATATAGTCGGCAACTGTGGCAGACAACATACAATATAATTATTTTTGTTTCATTATTATTGTGACATGTTACTGTGTATTGATAAGCTGGATACATCGTGAAAACATATCATGTGTGTATTTATTATAGGCAGAGAACAGTTTTTTAACAGATTACAGTATTCTATAGCCTATTTGGAATTATCTAACTGTAAATTTACACAGACTGTACCTATAGGATTTAATATATCATTTGCTATCATAACTTTGTATTCCATCAAAGTTGTGATGCATTTTGTTTCAGTTATTACAGCATCTGTAGCTCCAAAGTCAAAGGAGGTCATTTAAACTCAGCTCCTAATTTGATGCTTGAAAAAAAATGTTAAAATTTAAAAATGATTAATGTGGGAACTGAGCCCCCCCAATCCAGTGTGTTGGTGCAGAGCTGCTGTCTCATAGCACCTCCTACAGGTTAGAAGCTGTCACAACATCTAACTCTTTTGAGAGGATTTAAAAATATAGAGCTATTGATAAATAAATGAGGGGGTGGTGTTTGCAGTCCGTATGGCCCAGAGGAAGAAGCTGTCCGTCACCTGTGACGGCCTTGGTTCTCCTGAGGCAGAAGGATGAGGTTTTCCAGGCTGGGCAGAGGGCAGCCGATGATCTTTTGGGCAGTGTTAACTACCCTCTGCGCCGCCTTACTGTCCTCGGCTGTGGAGCCTGCGCACCATACGCCCAGACAGTATGTCAGTATGCTCTCAACAGAGGAGTGATAAAAGGCCAGCAGCAGCTTTGTGTTCAGCTTATTCTTCCTGAGGACAAACTGTCTGAGGTGGGGGAGGGGGGTCGCCCTGTATGCATGTTTTATGTTTGAATAATGGTCCAGTGTGTTTTCTCCCCCTAGTTGCACATGTTGATGTGCTGGTTTTGCTTTTGCTCAGCTAGCTCTGGAGATGATCTGTAGCAAATTTCAAGTTGATCGGACGAAATCCCTAAGACGAGTTTGTTTTCAGCTGAAAATCAAAAATTCAAAATGGCCGACTTCCTGTTGGAATTTCAGCTTCCTGCCAAGAGACAATTTTGTTCGTACATGTATGCTTAACCGATTTTCGTTGAGGTACGCCAAAGTTGGCGACTTTCCCTATGGGGATTTTTCAACTTTGTAGGGGGCGCTACTCAGCCATTTTGCATGCAACGTGTGCAAACACCCCAAAATATTGAATTTCGGGGCGGGCCACAGGAATGTGCAAATTTATACAACTTTTTAACGTTGGTAAAGGGGCGAAAATTGGGAAAACAGATGTTTGGGAATAAGAATAATAAACACAAGGGTTTCAATAGATCCCTTGTGGACCTGTTTCACAGTCCGCTCGCGCCCTAATAAGTAATAATAATAATATGTATTTACAGTATGTGCTAAAATTGAATGAAATAATAAGTTTAAACTATGGTTGTGACCTGTAAATTGTATAGCGGTTATACACTGTAACCACTCAGCGATTGAACGTGTGTTCACATTCACAACCTTATTTAATTATACCTTTCGCCGGCAGATATGCATTTAAATCCCAAAGTTTCTCATTTTGAATCATTTTTATTCAAGCGAAAGCTCCCGGAGCTGCTTGTGTCTGGATAGCCTGGACATTTGAGAACAAAGGCTTCTTTTGTTATGTAAAAGAGCACATTAACCATTCTCCTCGAAGGCTCACACAGTGTCTTACATGTTATCATCAGTATTTTGATCGTCATGTAATCATCATCTCGCCCGGCAGTGACAGTAAACGGTTCTGCACTCAGTTCCTTTTGTCAGTCTTGCTACTACCAAGGATCACTTCATCTGTTGAGTTTCTTTGTATTTATCACTAGGTTTAAAGTAACAGTCGAAGGGGGATGATCTTATTGAAGTGATTTATGAAAAATGCAAGGTTATACAGTATGACTATTTATTTTAAATGATATTCTGGCCACTTTATATTGAATTTGTCTGCACTTTTTGTAAAAAAAATGAAATTAAACAACACTAAATGATTTAGGGGGCTTAAGAATATTTTTTTGGAGGGTAGCTTCATTCCCCCTGAAATAAGCCTAATGACGCCACTGTTTATCACCATCTGCTACATGTGTGTGTTTCTGTTCGTTAGAGTGTACACGCTCACCTTCCATCTTTCTGTCCATGCGCTAATAAGAGATCCCAGAGGAAAAGATTGTTTATCACACAGTTGACAGAAGCTCAAAGGGCATTATTTCTACTCCACTGATACTCACAGTATTCTCCTGACAGAGGCTGAGCTCCTGCTACTCTGATTTCACATCACAACCTGTTATGCCTGTTTTATAAATGCTATTAATCCAGGCTGGAATGGAGCAGAACTGTCAGGCTACTTTCTAATGCAAACACATATTTTGGAGTTTTAGTTGATATTTGATATACAGCTGCTGCTGCTGCATACAGTGGTGGAACAGTACATGTTAACTGAAACTGGTTCTACCACAGAATGATTCTCATAACTTCAAATGAAGTGTAGTCAAGTGTCCTTTAGCAAGCTGCTGAACCCAAATATGTCCTGAAGGCTGATCCATCACTGTGTGAACTAGAGCTGTGCAATATGAACGGTAGATATAAAAATGTCTACCGTACAATATAAGTCTCTGTTGTTCATATCATAATTTTAACATGTAGCTACCTGGTTAGCTCTGTTGCTACACGGACATTAACATTACTCTGGTTGTGATTTAGATACACCGTGTAAAGCACATCTCAACGTCGGAATGACTGCTGGATAATCCATGTATCATGAGAGTTCAAAACGTGTTCATTGTATGAAGCACGGACATAATGGTATGAAGGATACTGTAGCTGCAGCAACGCCGCTGCTTTGTGTTAGCATTTTTATGTCACTGGCAAGGACTGGTGTGTGACACTGGTTGCTAGGGAGGAGGAGGAGGAGGAGGACGAGAGAGCAATCAGAAAAAAATGCTATATCAGTGTATACATTGTTATCAGGATGTAAAATTAGCTATATCAAAATGTAAAATTCTGTCCATATCGTACAGCTCGAGTGTGAATGACTGTTTAGATCAGACAAAAGGCCTCTGAGTGGTCAGCAGACGACTGGAAAGGTGATGTAAATAAATAGTCCATTCACCAGACCAGCCTCTGAGCGCTACACTGTAGCTGCCCATGGAGCCATGCCTACACACTGACACAGCTTTACAGGCTGTTACAGAAATAACAAGCATTACATGACAGCAGTTTTGACAAAAATTATATTTCTTGCTTCCAACCACTGCTCCATCAGTTTCCATGCCGACTGGAAATGACATCAACAGCTCAAATAATTCATTCACCGTTGACTGATTAGTACAAAAGTGAATAAAATATCCCCCAAGAACAGAAGTTAGCAAAACACAACATCAGTCTGGCTGGGTGAAATGGGGCTAAAAGTAAAGTCAGTCTTGTATGTCTGCTTGTTTTCACACTTAAACATGTAAAGGAGCATTTCTATTGCCTCCGCACGGCTCTCAACATGGCGACAGCTCATCACTAACAGAGCTAACAGTGAAAGCTGCAAATAGTTGTTTTCCGCTTTATTAACACTCTGAGTGTCATGTAGAGAATGCTATTAAAGAAAAACATTTGGTCAGTTGTTGAGAAAGTGTAACAGCAGCTGCCAGCATCAACACTTGCTGCATTCACTTGCACTCAGATATTGGAGTTTTTCTCAACTTTTCATTCATACTATATCAAAGAGCCTCCAGCTACTCTTCATTATTTTAAACAGGAGTGAGGAATTTAAACTGAATTCACCTTTTTAGACCAAATTTGATTCAGAACACTGGAATTCACTGAGAAGTCAGGAATGAATCCAGAATAACAAAAAAACACTAAAACGCATTTTTCTGTTCAGGAAGGACAGCAGATAATTGGAATATAACATGACTATCAATAAATAATAATAATGTGATTTGAGATTTTGTTAGGGTTTTTTATAAAAAAAAAAAAAAAAAAAGCTTAAATTACAAATTACACTGGCAGCTAGCTGTGCTCATGAGTTCTAAATAATAGTCAAAAGGTATGGTACTTCAGTTTTGCAGTAGTCCAGTAATCGTAGGCTCAGTGTAAATCAGATCTTACATAAAGCATCTGCCCAGTTTGGCTTCATGGGGCCCCATCAGCAAACTGCGAGGGCCCTTAGTCGGTACTAAGTTTCTATTTGCAAAGTAAAGTCCACACCATTATTTTAGTGGTGTCAGGCTTTTTATGCAAACAGCCAATCAGAGTTCAGTGTTCATGCTGTATCTAGCCTGTCCGAGGCTGTAGCGGCTAGGTTTAGTCTGGAACCGAAGAGCAGCATGGTTCACCTCTCTGCAGTCAGCTTTTTACTTTTATTGTCACTTGAGGTGCTGCACAGTGCCCAGCTCACTGAGCGGACTGTCAGTGTTCAGTTAGCAGGGAACAGCAGTGGAATGCCAGCTGTTGAAGGTAAAGATGGATTTGTGGTGCGTGTGTGTGTGTGTGTGTGTGTGTGCGCGCGCATTTGCGCATGTGCATGCATGTGTTACTGATGTTATGGGGACATACATTTGTTCACACAGTCACATTGTGGGGACTCATCTTCCTTATGGGGACAAAATGCATGTCCCCTTAATGTGAACTGTTCCATTTTCAGTTGAATACTTGGACAAGACTTACTGTTAGTCTAAGGTTAGAATTTGGTAGGGTTAGGATTAGCATTTTGCAACTCTTTGGTTAGAGTCAGGGTCAAGGGAAGTGTCTAGGAAATGAACGTAAGCTAATGTAAAATCCCCATAACTTGAGTAATACACAGCTGTGTGTGTAAGTGACTCCATTATGTTGTCTCCATAGTGCAAATATCAGTACTTTTAGGTAGCCTCAACAACAGCACTTATTCTGTCCATTCATTGTTTCCTAGCTCACCTCCTTAGCATGAAAGGTAATGTTGATGTTGTTCCATGTTGACCCACACTGACCAACTTCCACCAGTCCATCCTTCATTCATGTCTATGTGACAGTGTATTCCTGTGTCAGACTGTGTCAAACTGTGTCCCTGAATGTTGTGATTTTGGGTCGATGCTGTCCTCATGTTCTGCATTTGTAACTTGAATTTATGCTTATTGATTATTGATCAGGGGACGTGTCTTCCATCTCATCTCTTTGCTCTTCTTGTTTCACAGCTCGTAAGCAGGAGATCATTAAAGTCACTGAGCAGCTGATTGAGGCCATCAACAACGGCGACTTTGAAGCCTACACGTTAGTTTCATTTCCTCACAGCTCAGATATGTGACAGATGCTGCCTGACTGCTGTGACTCCAACAGACCCGTCTGTGTTTCAGGAAGATATGTGATCCTGGCCTCACGTCTTTTGAGCCTGAGGCTTTGGGCAACTTGGTGGAGGGCACCGACTTCCACCGCTTCTACTTTGAGAACGGTAAACAATTCATAAATTCATAAAACATTCATTCTAAAGTGAACTGTGGTATCGATCAATGCAGATACTACCTGAAGCAGTGAAAATAATACTTTTAAGTGAACTGATCTTTTAAAGCAGGCCACTTTGAGCACATTGTGATGGAATTGCAAATGTGGCAAACCTATTTTTATATGTATATTTTAATGAACTTTTAATAGGAAAAACAGAAAGTCCTCTCAAGACCTAATTACACAAGACCTTAATATATATGAAAACGTAAATGAAATATAAAATATAATAATAAGACAAATGGGACTAAAAAAACATAACAGGCAGAGTTAAACAGTACAAGGTGATAAGTAAGAAAAACAGCTCAGGCTGGAGGACAAGAAATCAGAAAATAAATTGTTTGAAAAATAATTTCCAGTTAATTAAGTGATTCATTTTCTGCAAATTATCAGTAGATTCATATTAATTACTCTCTACATCATGTATTATTTCATTGTTGAATATTATTTATCTACAACTTTTCATCAGTTATAATTAGATGATAGATAGATGATTACTTTATTAATCCCCAAAGGGAAATTAAATTGTCATGTAAATGAAGAAACACAAGAAATGGAAATATTAAAGTAAAATATTAAACAGTAGCAAACAGTGAGCCCTGAATCCATGTCAGTGGTGTGCTGATGTGAAGGAAACTGCTCGGTGGAGTTCTGTCCTAAAGAGGCGGCACATGGACTCTCTGTCCTCTCTGTGCTCCTCTCCTCAGCTCTCTCCAAGGTGAAGCAGCCCATCCACACCATCCTGCTCAACCCACACGTCCACCTGATCGGAGACGAGGCCGCCTGCATCGCCTACATCCGCCTCACTCAGTACATCGACAGCAACGGGCATCCTCGCACCATGCAGTCAGAGGAGACTCGCATCTGGCACCGCCGAGACAGCAAGTGGCAGAACATCCACTTCCACCGCTCTGGTTCGCCCACCGTGCCCACCAAGTAAGACCGCTGTAAGACCACCAAGTAAGATCGCTGTAAGACCACCAAGTAAGACCGCTGTAAGACCACCAAGACCACCAAGTAAGATCGCTGTAAGACCACCAAGTAAGACCGCTGTAAGACCACCAAGACCACCAAGTAAGATCGCTGTAAGACCACCAAGTAAGACCACTGTAAGATCACCAAGACCACCAAGTAAGACCACTGTGAGACCACCAAGTAAGACCACTGTGAGACCACCAAGACCACCAAGTAAGACCACTGTGAGACCACCAAGACCACCAAGTAAGATCGCTGTAAGACCACCAAGACCACCAAGTGAGACCACTGTGAGACCACCAAGTAAGACCACTGTAAGACCAACAAGTAAGACCACTGTAAAACCACCAAGACCACCAAGTAAGACCACCAAGACCACCAAGTAAGATCGCTGTCAGACCACCAAGTAAGACCACTGTAAGACCACCAAGTAAGACCACCATTTGAGACCACTGTAAGACCACCAAGTAAGACCACCATTTGAGACCACTGTAAGACCACTGTCAGACAACCAAGTGAGACCACTGTCAGACCACCAAGTAAGACCACTGTAAGACCACCAAGTAATACCACTGTCAGACCACCAAGTAAGACCACTGTAAGACCACCAAGTGAGTCCACTGTAAGACCACCAAGTGAGACCACTGTAAGACCACAAAGTAAGATCACTGTAAGACCAGCAAGTAAGACCACTTTAAGACCACCAAGTGAGACCACTGTAAGACCACCAAGTAAGATTACTGTAAGACCAGCAAGTAAGACCACTTTAAGACCACCAAGTAAGACCACTTTAAGACCACTCTAAGACCACCAAGTGAGACCACCAACTAAGACCACCAAGTGAGACCACTGTAAGACCACCAAGTAAAACCACTTTAAGACCACTGTAAGACCACCAAGTAAGACCACCATTTGAGACCACTGTAAGACCACTGTCAGACCACCAAGTAAGACCACCATTTGAGACCACCAAGTGAGACCACTGCAAGACCACCAAGTAAGACCACCATTTGAGACCACTGTAAGACCACTGTCAGACCACCAAGTGAGACCGCTGTAAGACCACCAAGTAAGATCGCTGTGAGACCACCAAGTAAGATCACTGTAAGACCACCAAGTGAGACCACTGTCAGACCACCAAGTGAGACCACTGTAAGACCACCAAGTAAGACCACTGTAAGACCACTGTGAGACCACTGTAAAACCACCAAGTAAGATCGCTGTGAGACCACCAAGTAAGACCACTGTAAGACCACTGTCTGACCACCAAGTGAGACCACTGTAAGACCACCAAGTAAGACCACTGTAAGACCACCAAGTAAGATCGTTGTGAGACCACCAAGTGAGACCACTGTAAGACCACTGTCAGACCACCAAGTGAGACCACTGTAAGACCACTGTCAGACCACCAAGTGAGACCACTGTAAGACTACCAAGTAAGACCACCAAGTAAGACCACTGTAAGACCACTGTAAGACCCCCAAGTAAGACCACTGTAAGACCACCAAGTAATTCCACTGTAAGACTACCAAGTGAGACCACTGTCAGACCACCAAGTAAGATCGCTGTGAGACCACCAAGTAAGACCACTGTCAGACCACTGTCAGACCACCAAGTAAGACCACTGTAAGACCACTGTCAGACCACCAAGTAAGACAACTTTAAGGTGACTGTAAGACTGGTTTGTCACTAATTGCATATTCATTTTGTAAATTGATTTTTTTTTTTTAATTTTAATGAATGTGATCCAAGAAACAGGAGTCCCATGCATCCTGGACAGGAAAAACCTGGAAAATGAGAAAAAACATCAAATGTTCTGGAAACAGATAAGTTATCCTGGAAAATTATTCATACAAACAGGTTAAATATAAAAATTAATATATTTTTTTCCAGGATAACTCAACCTTTTCCAGGAAATTTGACCTTTTTCTATTTTTCCATATGTTTTCCATCCATCCATTATCTACCTCTTATCCTCTCATAGGGTCACGGGGGGGCTGGAGCCTATCCCAGTTGTCTTAGGGTGAAAGACAGGGTACACCCTGGACAAGTCTCCAGTTCATCACAGGACACATAGAGACAGACAACCACTCACACTCACATTCACACCTACAGTCAATTTAAATTAACCAGTTAACCTAATCCACATTAACCCGGGACCTTCTGCTGTGAGGCAACAGTGCTAACCACTACACCAATGTGCCGTCCCATATGTTTTCAATAACTGGAAAATTGGTCTTTTTCCAGGTTTTCCAGAACGTGTGGGAACCTTGAAGAATATGCATCTTAAAAATATAAAGTAGTGATTGCATTCAAACTTTGGACTATAAGTCACAGTCATAGTTCATATTAAATGCTGACTCAGCCTGACAGATAAAACAATCATCTAATCTAAACTCCAGGTCCACTGACCTCAGTCCTCATTGACTGCATACAATTAATTAATAAATTTAAAATTGGATTAAAAATTAGTAAGTTATGTGCAACTTAAAATGAGATCTTCCATTTTGATCAAAAATGAACATGAAGCACAAGGAAATATTTGACATGTGAAAACAAAGTTTAGTTCTTATTGTCATTAATCCACCTATTTATTTATTGTTTTTCAGTTGAGAGGATCATCTCTGACTCCGCCCACCCTCCAACCTGAACAGACCCCGCCCATCAAGTGTCCATCAAATCCTTCAGCCAATCCCTGCCCTCCATAGCTAGAGCTCCGCCCTGTCAGTGTGTTGTTTACATATTGTCGCTGCTGGACTGAACATTATTTTATATGTTGGGCAAAAAAAAAAAACATAACTGAACGAGGGTAAAACTTCTTCAAATCTTGACATGATCATTTTGTAGCGCGAGTGTGCTGTTTGTTTGTTTGTTTTTTTAAGCTCAGAGGAGGGTTTTAACAGGCTGGTCACCATGTGGTGATCTGAACGCTGCGCATACCGATATCATGAGCTGTTTTGATGTTTTTGGCCTTTTGGCACGATGACCAATATCTCACATATCTGCTTTTTTCTCATTTTTTATCAGAGTTGCCATCCAGTAAAGGTCAGGCACCAGCTTGCTTTTGTTTTGGTGATGTATAAGTTTTGGTATTTGATGTAAATTGCTCTCTTTGCTTCATCTTTAGCAGTATGCATATGAGCTGATTTTAATAAGGTTTTCTGGTTTGAAGCTGTATGTTTACTGGGGATTTTAATGATTTATTTGAAAGGGAAAATAAGTTGAATTAGTGCAGCATGCGAGTCCCTTGATAGAATGTATAGACAACATATAACGAATATAATACTAAAAGGCCATTCTTCATATTTTTCATAGAATAAGGAGCTAATTTTGTGAAATTTCTTCGCTACTTTGTTGTGTTTACTTTTGATATTGTGATGTTGATGCCTGCTCCTCCACCTCTTGGTTATTAATGCTTTTCTTCCTGCTGGTGTATGCCAATGTTTGTTTATAGCACCATGTTTTAACAGTACAAGACGTCAGTAGAAATATGAAATATGAAGCCAAATTCAGCTGGAAGTTGCTGTTCTGGAAGTTAGAGGGAATTTGATTTTTAGTTCTTGTTATTTCACTCTGTTGTGTTTCTTAAGTGTCACTGTTAAATGAAAAGGGAATAAGTTTGTTCGCATCACTTAAGGATCATATGAATTATTGTTATTATTACACTTAATGTAGTGAAAATCAAACAGAAGAATCAATAAAGTGACAGGGTGTCTGCTGATGATTACATTGGTGTTCAGGGTATTGAGATTTTTCATGATTATTGTTGTTATTCTTTCATTGAATCACAGTCGTCCCCTCACACACCACACTTTGTTTCTGTCGTTTTAAGACGCATTGGAATTCCTGATGGGACAATCTGATGTATGTTTTAGTAATATCAAATAAAATGTGTGATTTATGCCAAATGACTTGTTTGTACTTGTTTAATTTGATCTTTTTTGTTTCTACTCATGAACCCACACTCACTATACTATGTACACTAAGAGGCATTAAAAACACAACAAAGTCAATGTAAAATAAAATTGGATACAACTACTTTGTATACAAAAGAATGTTTTGTTTACTACCACTCGTGGCTATTGAAACTATGGAGCCACATTTTTCAGCTCAAACAATAAATTAACGTGGCAGACGGTACCAATCCCTGTTTTTGCATGTGTGATTCGTTAGGACATTGTTTGAAAGCTTTCAATGAGTTCTTTTGGTGATTTGAGCTCAACTGGTCAAGGCTTTAAAAACCCAGAGGAAAAATGCAAGCTGTCACAGACGGTCACCATGCCACGCTTAGCAGCAAACATGAGGGAGCAGGCCATTGGTATGCTGAGATCCAGAATGACCGAAGCGAGGGTAGCCAGGCATTTTGGCGTCCACAGATGCACTGTCTCACGCCTGCAGGCACGTTATGCACAGACATAATGTGCAGGTTATGGACTGGCCGCCTTATTCCCCGGATATGAATCCGATTGAACACCTTTGGGACAATCTGGATCGCCGTGTACGGCGTTGTATTCCTCTGCCGGTGACGGGTGCTGATCTCCGTACTGCACTCTTGGAAGAGTGGGAAGCGATTCCAGTGGCCGAAATCAACGCGCTCATCATGTCTATGCCACGACGATCACACAAGATACTGACATTTGTAATCCATGTCTACTAATTTTTCTATTGTTGCTTTTGTTCATTCATGTTCAGTATCATACCAAGTGAAGTCGCCCAATAAATTAAGAAAATTCAAATTTATATCCAAAAAATACGTTGCGTTTCTAATGCCTCTTAGTATATATGTACATACAGTATGTGTGTGTGTGTGTGTTAAAGCTGGAAACTGGAGTCATCTGACCACAGAATCTTCTTCCACTTCCTGGCTGCCCAGCTGTTGTCTCTCATTGATCAGGGGCTTCTTGACAGCCTTGTAGAACCTTAAGCCATGATCTAAAAGTCATCCACGTACAGTGCTGGTGGAACACTAGACTCCAGTTTGGTTTGACCACTGCTGCTGAAGCTCCTGTGATGTCATTCAGTGATTTTCCCTGCACATGCAGATCAGGATGCCATTTCTGGCTGACGAAACTCTTGAATGCCCAGATCTTGGTTTATCTTCCAAGCTGTTGGTTCTTCTGTATTTCTGCAGAGTGTATCCACCTGCTGAAGGACTGCATCTGCACTTCCTGGCTATCTGACAACATCTGTACCCTTCCTGGCTGAGAATCTGTATCTTCAATTGTGTTTCCTGCATCTTAGGGTCCTTGTTTTAACCATTTTATATAGACTTATATAGACAGGAAGTACGGCAAGAAAACTTGTGTCTTTCAATAAAAAGCAAAACCTTCATTAGTGGATCACTGGAACCAAAACAACCCAATACTCCGAATTTCTCATGCATTTTAATGGTACCAATCAATTTTAATTTTTAATGGATTTTTTTTAGGAGTGTTTAACAAAGATGATCCACAAATTATATCTTTAATGTTAAAATATAATTACCTCCGCCAAGGAGGTAATGTTTTCATTTCACCAGGGTTTGTTTATTTGTATGTTGGTTTGCAAAATAACTCAAAAAGTTATGGACGGATTTTGACGAAATTTTCAGGGTTGGTCAGAAGTGGCCTAACTTCCATCCATCTATCCATTATCTACCGCTTATCTTGAACCTCCAGTAGTCAGCCGCAGTATAGTCACCAGGACTTTCTGTAGAAGCTTGCTGACTAGGTCATGGCCTAACTTAAAACTGATTAATTTTTGGTGGTGATCAGATCTGATTCAAGGTCATCAAAGGACAAATGAAAGGTCACGGCATAGTAATGTATGGGAGATTCCACATATTTCTGAAGGGTGTACAATTTTCAGAGAATTGTCACCTTATTTGGTATATAAACTAATATAGGAAGGAGCTAGAGCAATGCAACTGGTCTCAAAATATCTGGAAAAGAATTCTCAAATTGTATTTGTAAAGTTTTACTGGTATTTTGGTCTTTTTTAAAATTCAAATGTGACAAAATCTGAAATAGAGAATAAATAAATAAAAAGTGCATGATATTCATGTGAATACAATGTTAAATGTGGGTTTGAAGGTGCGTCGAAATCAACACATTCGCTCTTCGGCATTGTAGGCTTGCAGGAGTATACGCTCTCTCAGAATGCTGCCTTGGCGGAGGTCTGCGCTCTCTGAGTGCTTTTTCTATTTAATGTTGTTATCCAGGAATTTCCAAATTTACTGTTTTATAAAAAAAAAAACAGAAAACAGCACATTATTTATTATTATTATTAGACTGGGATGTCATTTTTTTCAGTTATTTGCTGTCATTGCTGAACAGAAAAATGTGTTTTCGTGGTTTAGTGGAGATATATATATATATTTATATATATATATATATATATATGTATATATATATATACATATATATATATATATATACACACATACATATCTCACCACTGCTGTTCTGCATAGGTCTGAAACTCCTCAGTCAGATCATCACAAAGAGCGGCTTCGGATACCAATTCCGAAGTGGGGCAACAATCAGCCACCTGCTCTACATGGATGACATCAAGCTGTATGCCAGGAATGAGCGAGAAATTGACTCACTGATCCACACCACCAGGATCGACAGCGACAACATAGGGATGTCATTTGGATTGGACAAGTGTGGACGGATGGTATCAAGGAGAGGCAAGATGATCAGAACTGAAGGGGTGGACCTACCAGAGGGCAGGATAGGAGACATCCAAGACAGCTACAAATACCTTGGTATCCCACAGGCTAATGGAAACCATGAGGAGGCCGTGAGGAAGTCAGTGTTGTGGAAATTAATCAAAATTCTCTTGTGCTGGTGAAAATTTAAACAGAGACTTCTGCCAGCCGGCAATGCTTTTATTTTCTTTGCAAAGAAAAGGTCAGTCTTCACATCAGCGGTCAAAATGAAGGAAAGACCCCAAACAAAGGGTCAACAAGAATTTATACCAAAGGGACATCCCCCTTGAAGGGCATGTCTTCCCTTTGTCTGTCACAGGCCCTTGAGGTGTGAAACCAAAAGGGTCCAGGCAGAACAACAGGAACACAAATGATTTGAATATACAAGGGGGAACAGGAAGGGCTGAGTGCCCCCCCTGCACCTCAGGTAGTGGAAATCAAAGGACAGTAACAATTAGAGAGTCTAGCATCCTAGTGTGAACAGGAAAGCAAGTGGTCAAAAGGCTAAGGAACTGAATTTGCCATTATAGTCAGCCACAGCTAAATATCTCCAGAGAGTAAGACAAATCCTGAGGAGTCAGCTGAATGGGAAGAACAAGGTCTGAGCCATCAACATGTACGCACTACCAGTCATCAGATACCCCGCTGGGATCATAAGCTGGCCAAAGGAGGAGACAGAAGCCACAGATATCAAGACAAAGAAGCTCCTCACTATGCACGGAGGGTTTCACCCCAAGTCCAGCACCCTGAGGCAGTACACTAAGCGGAAAGAGGGAGGCCGAGGACTAGTGAGCGTCAGAGCCACTGTCCAGGATGAAACATTGAAAATCCAAGAATACATCAGGAAAATGGCCCCAAAGGATGAACTGCTCAGTGAAAGCCTCAGGCAGCAGAAACCTGAAGAGTGTGAGGAGGGTGAAGAGCAGACAACATGGAGGGACAAGCCCCTACATGGCATGGACCACCGTCAGATAGAGGAAGTGGCTGATATCAAGAAGACCTACCAATGGCTGGAAGATGCTGGGCTGACAGACAGCACAGAGGCACTGATCATGGCAGCACAAGAACAGGCCCTGAGCACGAGGGCTATAGAGGCCAGGATCTACAACAGTAGACCAGACCCAAGGTGCAGGCTGTGTAAGGAGGCCCCTGAGACAGTCCAGCACACATAGCAGGATGTTAAGATGCTAGCTGGATCAGCGTATATGGAGAGGCACAACCAGGTGGCTGGGCTAGTGTACAGGAACGTCTGTACCCAGTATGGACTAGAAGTACCCAAATCCGAATGGGACATACCACCAAAGGTGGTTGAGAACAACAGGGCTAAGGTCCTGTGGGACTTCAGCATCCAGACTGAAAATCAGTCACACTGTGCCTTTAACTGAAACTGCTTTGTCTTTAAACACAGCTTAGAACCCATTGAAGAACTTGATGTATACTTGAACTGCTTTTCTCCCATAGACTTCCTCAAACTGACTTCAATGATTTCCTCATCTAAGCCTTCTACCTGTCTCTTCGATCCCATCCCAACTTCACTGCTTAAAGAAGTTTTACCGTTACTGAGCATCTCTTTATTAAACATGATCAACTTATCTTTGCTGTCAGGCTATGTACCTCAGTCATTTAAAGAAGTTGTAATCAAACCTCTTCTGAAGAAGCCCGCTCTTGATCCAGAGGTTTTAGCCAACTATAGACCAATATCCAACCTTCCTTTTCTCTCTAAGATCCTTGAGAAAGCAGCTGTGTGACTTCCTCCTCCTCCTTTCAGTCAGGAGTTAGAAAATATCATAGCAACGAGACTGCTCTGGTGGGAATTACTAATGACCTGCTAATTGCATCAGACAATGGACTCGTCTCAGTACTTGTCTTGTTAGATCTTAGCGCTGCTTTTGATACTACTGACCACCATATCCTGTTGCAGAGATTAGAACATTTAATTTGCATCAGAGGAACCGCTTTAAGCTGGTTTATGTCCTATTTATCGGATCGATCACAGTTTGTTCACGTTAACGATGAGTCTTCCACGCACTCCAAAGTCAGTTATGGAGTTCCTCAAGGTTCTTTGCTTGGGCCAATTCTATTTACTTTATATATGCTTCCTTTAGGCAATGTTATCAGAAAACACTCCTTAAACTTTAACTGTTTTGCAGATGATACTCAGCTATATTTGTCATTCAAGTCAGACGATTCCAGCCAGTTAACTAAACTCCAAGCATGTCTTAAGGACATAAAAACTTGGATGACAAAACTGAAGTTATTCTAAATGGCCCCGAAAATCTCAGAAATAAACTATCTAATGACTTATTTACTCTGGATGGCTTTGCACCAGCCTCGAGCACCACTGTTAGGAATCTAGGGGTAATTTTTGACTAAGATATGTCCTTCAACGTCCACATGAAACAAACAGCTAGAACTGCTTTTTTCCATCTGCATAACATTGCAAAAATCAAGCATATTCTCTCTCAAAACGATGCAGAAAAATTAGTCCATGCTTTTGTAACTTCTAGGCTCGACTATTGCAATTCCTTATTATCAGGCTGCCCTAATAAGTCTATCAAGACTCTCCAGCTGGTCCAGAACGCTGCAGCACGTGTTCTGACCAGAACCAGGAATAGAGACCATATTTCTCCGGTGTTAGCCTCTCTGCACTGGCTCCCTGTAAAATCTAGAATAGAATTTAAAATCCTCCTCCTCACCTACAAGGCACTGAATGGTCAGGCACCATCTTATCTTAAAGAGCTAATAGTGCCTTATAATCCTGCTAGAACTCTGCGCTCTCAGAATGCAGGACTATTAGCGGTTCCTAGGGTTTATAAAAGTAGAATGGGAGCTAGAGCTGTCAGTTATCAAGCTCCTCATCTGTGGAACCAACTCCCTCTTTCAGTCCGGGAGGCAGACACCATCCCCTTATTCAAGAGTAGGCTTAAGACTTTCCTTTTTGATAGGGCTTATAGTTAGGACTGATCCAAGGCTGACTCAGGCTGCCTTGGATCAATCCTTAGTTATGCTGCTATAGGTCTGGACTGCCGGGGGACTTCCTCTGACACACTGAGCTTCTCTTCTTCTTTATTTGGATGCCTCCATTAAGTCATTTTACTAACTCATCTTCTTCCCCGGAGTCCCTGTGCTCTCAGCTCCCCGTGTCCGTGAGCTGAGGCTACTTGGTGGGAAGGAGGTGGTGTCATCCAGGCTTCATCTGTCGTGATGGTGGTGAGATGGAGAAGAGGCGATGCTGCTCAGGTTGTATCTTTTAGGGTAGTGGAGAAGAGGATGTGTTTCCTCTTCCTCCCTTTAACACATGCTGCAGATTAGTTTTGTGCCCCGTAGTCCCTGTGTGTTCTCATGTCACAGGTATCCATGGATCCAGTCTACCTGGTGGAGTAGTGGTTGTGCAGACCAGTCAGGCTTCATCTTCTGGTTCTGAGTGACGTGGTGGTGACAAGGTCATCTTGCGGAGGCTTCTTCTGGTTGCTGTGGTGGAGAGGAGGACGTGCTGCCCAGGCTTCTCCTGTTTGGTGTGGTGGAGAGGAGGATGTGCTGCCCAGGCTTCTTCTGGTTGGTGTGGTGGACAGGAGGACGTGCTGCTCAGGCTTCTTCTGGTTGGTGTGGTGGAGAGAAGGACGTGCTGCCCAGGCTTCTTCTGGTTGGTGTGGAGGAGAGGAGGACGTGCTGCCCAGGCTTCTTCTGGTTGGCGTGGTGGAGAGGAGGACGTGCTGCCCAGGCTTCTTCTGGTTGGTGTGGTGGAGAGGAAGACGTGCTGTCCAGGCTTCTTCTGGTTGGTGTGGTGGAGAGGAGGACGTGCTGCCCAGGCTTCTTCTGGTTGGCGTGGTGGAGAGGAAGACATGCTGCCCAGGCTTCATCTGGTTGGCGTGGTGGAGAGGAGGACGTGCTGCCCAGGCTTCTTCTGGTTGGCGTGGTGGAGAGGAGGGCGTGCTGCCCAGGCTTCTTCTGGTTGGTGTGGTGGAGAGGAGGACGTGCTGCCCAGGCTTCTTCTGGTTGGCGTGGTGGAGAGGAGGACGTGCTGCCCAGGCTTCTTCTGGTTGGCGTGGTGGAGAGGAAGATGTGCTTCTCATCCTTTGCTGATAGCTTGATGATGCTCTTCATCCCCTTGGACACTCTCATACAATTCTATATATTTACACTGTATATTTGCTGCTGTTATATTGAGTTGGACATTTCCATACAATTTTGTATGTAGTGTTAATGTGTTTTCATTGTTGTTATTCTGTACACATGGCATCTATTGCACGTCTGTCCATCCTGAAGAGGGATCCCTCCTCTGTTGCTCTTCTTGAGGTTTCCTCTGTTTCTTTTTTCCTGTTAAAAGGGGTTTTTTTTTGGGAGTTTTTCCTTAGTCGATGCGAGGGTCATTTGTAAAGGACAGAGGGTGTCATATCCTGTACAGACTGTAAAGCCCAATGGGGCAAATTCATACTATACAAATAAACTTGACTTGAAAAACAGCTCCTGGCAAACCAACTGGACATAGTGGTGGTGGACAAAGAGCAGCAGAGGGCAGTGGTGATAGATGTGGCGGTACCAACTGATGCCAACATCAAGAAGAAGGAGCACGAAAAGGTTGAGAAGTACCAGGGGTTGAAAGAACAGCTGGAACAGATGTGGAAGGTGAAGGCCAACGTGGTTCCTGTGGTGGTAGGAGCACTCCTACCACCACAGGACTGGGAGAGTGGCTCCAGCAGATTCCAGGAACAACATCTGAAGCCTCAGTCCAGAAGAGCGCAGTCCTAGGAACAGCTAAGATACTGTACAGAACCCTCAAACTCCCAGGACTCTGGTAGAGAACCTGAGCTTGAGGATAACATTGAGGAGATATATATATATATGCATATATATATGCATATATATATATATATATGCATATATATATGCCTATATATATATACACTTTGTTGTATGTCATTTAATGACAACAAAGGCTTTTGATTTTTCATACACATATTTGACCACCGTAACATCATCAGTTTCCTCAGAGTCTCTGTTGTATTTACTGAGATATGTGATGGGTTCACTATTCTGGTAAATTCTGGACCTCATGGCCTCATCTGCTGTTAGAAAGAATGACATCACTTCACATTTGACACATGTACAGTTTTTATTGTTCTGCCATGTACACACTGCAGCGGCTAGCCTTGTTAGCGTTTAAGGTTTATTTTTTTAGTAATCACTTGATAAACTCATACATGCCCGCGTACATATGTGCACTGTTAATATGTATATATTTTTATCACCATGGAAACAAAATGCTCATTTATCAAATAGATAGTCTCTTTTTGACATGTCTTTTATTCTTCCAATGGATCACACACAAAGTAAACGTCAACATGAGGATCAGTTCGTTACATGGATAAAGTCTCAGCTGGAGGTGAATTTGCCTGTACACAGTTCAACCTTGATCCTTCTCATCTATGTGGCAAAAAAACCCATTTGTCTTTACTTTTAGACTCAACACATTCAAACACACACACATCACTCTCAGCTAAAGCTGCTGGAAGATACAGGGATATAAATAAATCAGGAAGTCTGTGGAGGTTAAGCTGAAGTGTTGATCCTCTGGTAACAGTGAAAAATCTAAAGGATAAGTCTGCTGTTAGTCCGTATTTTAAAATTGTCAACAAACCCAATGAGCAGGCCAAAGCCAACAGTCAGTCCCTGATACAATATCTAATTTTCATGAGACAGCTGGTCTCATAATGGAGGAAATATTTTAGGGGACTATTTTCAGCGGTGGATTGAAAGATGATTGTCGATTGACTCACATTAAATGCAGTGATCATTCCAGCCTCTTGATTTAAATAATTCATTAGAGAAAAGCAGTTTTTGTGAGATGTGGTGGCCACCCTGCCTCGACAGCATTGTCACTTTTGATGTCAGTGGAATAATAAGCTTATGATGACAAAGCCTCATAATTTGCAGGGATAATTAAGTAGCGTGGAAAACTGGAAAGGATAAAATTAAAGCTCACGTTAAAACTGACAAACTGATTTGTTTGATTTTCAGCAGTGACATGATTGAATTAAGCTGACAGTTAAAATGTGCTAAATCTAAATAAAGCCTCTTCTGTTCTCGCTCATATGAGTCATAACGCAGGACTGAAAGGGAAAAGCAAGAAGACATCTAGAAAATTTTTGATTGCACTAATTTTCCATACTATTTTTTTTCACTAGACCCTCCCCAGAGTTCGAATTATCATCTGAGCTTTGTGGGGGTCTCTAAAATTACTAATGTTATGAGCAGGGGCACTGTCAGGGATTTAGGGCCCCATGAAAAGAAATCAGGACCCCCAGCCAGCCACAAGGCTAGCAGATTTTCCCCCCCTAAAACTATGCATTTTAATGATATTTTTGTGAGCTAGTTTATGAACTCTGCACCACTATGAGCCACTAACAGACCCACCTTGTCGATGAAAGCACTGGGTGACATCTGTCTGTCAACACTTCACTTCTTTCTCCTGTCTGATCTTTGTTTCTTTTCTTTTTTTTCTTCCCTGACTTTTGAGACATCCTGTCGTCTCCTCCTCCACTCTGTCTGTGAAGAGTTAGCTCTCTGCAGGCTGTCTGATGTAGCAGGTGGACTGAACCATTTTACTAAATAGAGAGGGGGGTGTTGAGAAATGTTTCCTAAACAAATAAAGTTAATGTTACCAGTTCTAATGGAAAAACTTATGCTTATTTTAATCTATTTATCACATTGGTATAATAATACTCATTACATTAAAATGCATTTGTGTTTAAAATAAGGTTGTTGGTCCTTCCTGTCTTCATGAAGCTCAGCTCCTATTGGCTCCCAGTAAAATATCGTCAAATATGTCTCCAAAGACTTGACAATCTTCCAGAGTCAGAGAGGACACAGCTGTTTATACTCAAAGATATCATATTATAAACTGACTATGACAACAAGTGAATGCACCTTTAAGTTATGGCTCATTGAGATAGATGGATACTGTATTTTTGCTAACTTGCATTTTTGGACACCAGGAGGTCGCCAGTTCAAGTGCCTCCATCACCATGTACAGTGTGTGGACTGGTAGGAGGGAGGAGTGAAAAAATTAATTAATATGATAAGAAAAAAATATGTCTTCTTTTTCTTCTTTCTATGGCACAGAGGAAGAAGATATAACACAGGTAACACACACTGTTGGTCTGGCACTGTATGTGAGATTTGTTGACAAGAAGACAAAAACAGCCAGACTAGTCCTTTAAAAAAGGCTTGATGGGGACGACACTGCGCTGTGAGGTGAAGCAGCATGTGAAGGTGGAGGGTGAGACAGACAACAGGGTGGGATAAGTGCTGGATCTGCATGAAAACATTGCTCATCACTATTTTCTTTCTCAATAGACACACTATACACACACACACACACACACACACACACACACACACACACACAGAAGCGGCAGCTCTGTGACAGATAACATATGAATGAACAACATTAGAAAGACATAAAGAAAAGCAGGTCATGGGAAGACAAAGGTGTGATCACACAGCCTCTGTAAATGTTTGAAGAGACACATTCAACCAAAGATTAGTTTTCTCTATGACACATTAATCTCATCTGTACTGTGGCCATTCTCCAGCTGAATCAACTCATGTACAGCAGGTTTAGGTGGGCTAACGTATTAAATGCTTTGATTTTTTTTTCCCTGTCCATGCTTGGGCTTTCTCCTCTATGTACAAATTGTCACAAGAGTTCTTCAAGAAGAGGCCTGTGCATGAGACCAAACATCCAAGATGCCCCCTTTGACTTTGACCCACCTTTGCTGCGTCGGACCGTTAACCACACAACAGCAACCGAAAGGAAAAAAAGAAATTATCATCCAATAAAACACGAAGGGTGCCATCTTTGGTCACAAAAGGAGCAAATGAAACAAGATTGGAAGAGTGTTAAAGCATGGAAATAGTGTTCCATTAGTTGACGAAAAGAAGGGAAATGTGAAGTCAGCGATTGGCGAAGACAACGAGAGGGGGGATCTGGAGCATGTTGATCTGAGGAAGCGTACGTCACCAAAGGCTTTGGTGGAAGATGTAGGATGAAGATCAGTGGAAGCAGCTGCTCAGTTAAAGTCCTCTTCCTCCTCCTCCTCCTCCTCTTTGTCCTCCTGGTCGTCATCACAGTAGCGTTGCAGCAGTCGCTGCAGGTGCTGCTGCAGAGCGTCGGGCTGCAGGGAGTCTGGGTTGTCGTCCAGGCGCTCCAGGTGCACGTGCTTCCCCTGGCCATCCCTCACCACAGTCCTCTTCTGGGTTCGTGTCTTACGCATCTGGCTTCTGAAAGAGGACAAAAATAAGAGTTACACCACAACCAAGACATGGCTTGAGCACCAGTGACTGGACTGAGCTGATACTGGTCATCCCAGATCCACCATAGAGGAGAGGTCAGCAAACAGGTTAGGCGATCCATCAAAGCTCCACTAAGAAATGATGCTTTTCTTTATTTTTTCCTGTTCCTTCATAAACTGCTGACTGTCTCTGGTCTATGCTGGCAGAAAATAAACAGTGGATACTGAAGAATTTATTTGTAAGATATAATAAACCACTACATTCTATTCAACAACAGTAATATTGTGCAGCCCTACTTATAATGAAAGTGGAAAGTTGTTTAAAGCCACTATGTGAAATATTAGAAATTCGAACTCTGGGCTGAAAGCAACACATTACCTGCACCATTTACAGTGGGATTGTCTTATCTCGCTAGAAACAATACACATGACATGTGAGTGACTTAAAGATGCATCAAACCTGTACAAACAGTATCTTTAAAACCCGTCCAACTGCTTGTAAGGTTGTGTTTAACAGTGGTACTGCAGATTCAATTTAAAACAAAGGCTAATGAAGAAAACTAGGAATTTTAAGACAGGTACAATAACCAATGAATGTGCTGGTCTAAAGCAGACTGTAAGATTAAAGGTTAGAACTCTGAGTGCCACCACACCATGCTTCCATGTTAACCTCTGCTACTGTAGCTGTTCTCTTAGAAAACACCACTTTCTTCGTGCTCATGTCTACACATTCCCATGCTGCTGTCCAACCTTTTAACCACAGAACCGTCATCCTGCACAATCTCTTTCTCTACCACATGAGGCACGAGCACTTTCCCAAAGCCTCCATCATAACTCAATGCCTGAAGGGAGGGAGGAGAAAAAGATGAGAAGGATCACTGGAGATCTGCTCAACAGTCATTACTGACAAACAAAAATACATATAAGCATGCAGTGGAAGCACTTTTAAAGACAAACTGAGACTTTGTTTATTTCCTCTCCAAAATAATTTCTCCCGATAATCTCCAAAATATCTCAGAAATGTTTGTAATCTGCTCTTCATACGATCACCTTTTAGTAATTTCTAGACACACTGACCTTCTCAAAGTCCTGCCTGGCTGAAGGCAGATCTTGAGCCAGTGAGGGGTCTCCCATCTGCTTCTCCATCCTCTCACCTCTTACCACCGTTGTCTTGACGACCTTGCTGACCTTTCGACCTTGCACTGGCTCTGCTTCGAAGTCTGACGAGGTGGCGGCACCCAGGGCCAGGGGCTCCGAGAAGGTCAACTAGATAGGACAAGATGACATAAGACCAGCTGTACCAGCAAAACTATCAGCATTTCAATCAGCCACAGGGGCTAATGTTAGCATGCTAACGTTAGCACATTGGCATTAGCCACAGGGGCTAATGTTAGCATGCTAACACACAGAACTAAAACACTTAACATTGTAAACATTACACCTGCTTAACATCAGCATGCTAGCGACAGCATTTAGCTCGAGGCACCACAGCGTCTATGTGTATCTTCACAGATTGTTATTGAATGAAACGCTGTGTTTCATATATAGCAGGACATATTCCGCAAGTGCTTCGTCAGACACACCGGTGCATGAATGCCTATTCAAAGCAATGTTCCCTTTGTAGGAACGATAGTTAGCCACATTAGCTGAAGACTGAAAAACAGCTTTTTCCCACTGGTTGTCACAGTTGTGCACTCCCCTCTCCTCCTCCCTCAGTAGAGTCTGTCTTGTGCACCTCTGATTGTTGCTGTAAATAACTATGCTCCATTACTGTCATATTCAACTTTTACGCCATTGAATATAATTGTCGTCCAGAGTGTGTACAATGTTTAATCCATTTTTATTCTATTTTATAATGCGTCTGTTGTCTATTTCATGTGTGTTTTCATTTCTGCTTAAGTGAAGAGCTGCCTTTTATGAATCAACAACAAGGACTTGAGTTTGGAACCAGAGGGTTGCAGTTCAAGTCAAGAGAGGCCAGTTTCTCCTGGGCACTGCTGAGATGCCCTTCAGCATCTTGGAAACCTCAGTGGTGTTCTTTCTGTTCTGGTCACAGCTTTTTACAGGGTTCCCACACATCCTGGAAAACCTGGAAAATTATTGACCAAATTATTTATCCTCCCCATGCCTTGTGAGCGTAAACCAGTGGATTAAAAGCTGCTTTTAAACCGTTTACATAAATAATTTTCCAAAATAACTTTACTGTTTCCAGGACATTTTACCATTTTTCTCATTTTCCATATGATTTCCATGACTGAAAAATTGGTCAGTCATTTTCCAGGGTTTTCAGGACACTTGGGAATCCTGTTTTTAGTCTGAAGTTGCTTGAATGCATCACACTATCAAGGATTAAAAGCAATACACTACTTTCATACTTTTTTTACTGCTAATAGAGTTACCTTGAATTTCTCTTGGGATTAACTGTCTATTTATCTATCCATCTATCTACCTTATGATTAAACTGACCTCTCTCTGGTCTCCGTCACTGTGAAGCACAGTTCTCTTCACCACTCTGGAGACGGTGTCTCCCTCCTCGATCTGCACTGTCTCCTGGTGAGAGCCTTCAATGGTCACTTCCTGCATCTCCATGCCATCTGCTGACACATATTTACGAATCACCTTCCGTGTAATCTGGTGGACAAAACAGGAAGAGAACAGTTTTTCTGTCAGAACTGCAGGTTGGTTAACGTTAAATTTCTATCATGTAGGCCGAGTAGCGTAGTGCTGTGATCTCAGAAGCAAGCCTTACTTTCTTAACTACCATGTTGCCATGCTCGTCTGTGTACTTCTCCTCTGTGACCGTGTGTGGTGGGATATCTGGCAGGCTATCTGCCTGTAAAAACACAAAACACATAGGCTACTCAGTTCAGGTTATAGCACAGAGAGGGACAACCTACATGCATGTTATTTGCATAAAAATAAACACATTTCAAGCAACATACAACACCACCGAATCTACAGAAAACAACCTTGCATTGCTGTCAGCCAGTCTCTTTAATGACTTTAACACTGGGGTGTGCAAAAGTCAATATAAAATTCTACATACTGTGGCTTTAATTTTCGACAGAACAAAAAAATGATGTAAACATGAAAAAAGAAACAAAGCAGGTGACTGTACAATAAAAACACTATTGTTTAAAGGTATTTGTCATTTTTCTGCCAAGCGAGTAAGGGATAATTAACAGAACAACAAAAGAGCAAGGTGCACAAAACTGCTGCTACTCACAACCTCGCACAACGCCACTGCTGCAGCAGCTGTTTGTTTACCTGAATGATAACTCTGCGTCGGACCACCCTGGTGGTCAGCACCTCCTCATCTGAGCTGTCAGAGGACAGCAGCCCTAGCTCCTCTGCAATCTCCTGGGAGAGTGCATACAACCAGCAAGGGTCAGTATATCAAGTGTGCACAGTATTAGCACAGCACACTTCTGTAGACAGCAGCTGTTCCTTCTTTTCTCTGTCACTTTTATGTTCGCTTGCCAAAAAGATTCATGTACAGACAAATGGAAGGGAGCACAATGAATACAAATAAGTGTGGGCTTGTACACAATAGTGATGTGAGATGAAGAGAAGGCACAGGTATAAATAAACACGGAAGGAACCAGTGTGCGAAATACAGGGAGTCTCAGATCCCTCAACTGACTCCTGTCCCTGAACTCAAATTGGCATATTGTTCTATTATTCGTCACCATCACGTCAAATACACAAACAATGTCACATATCAAATGGCCCTATTGACTGCTATCCTTTAATAATTAAAGACGCGGATCTAAGCCTTCCTGTTCCCTCCTGTTCCCGCGTCTGTGATTGTCAAACCCCGTCCGAATTGTTTCCAGCTGTTCCCCATTTCCTCACGTATATATATATTGTCCTGTCTCCCCTCAGTCAGTGTGATTTGTCTTGTCTGTGTGCCTTGTCCTCGATCCTGCTGCCAGTCACTACTGCGCCGTTGAGCAAGATAGCTTGGTTGGTTACACCCTGTTTTCTGGTTAGATTAATGTTTCATTAGCCTTAGCTGATGTGTTGTTGTCTCCTTGCCTCCCTAGATTAGGTAGAGTGCTCTTTCGTTTGGTTTCCTCCCTTTACCAGTATTCCCTGCACTGTATTTCTCGCCTTATGGTAGAGCTCTTTTAGTTGTTATAGTTAATCCCTTTATTTTCTCCCCCTTAGTTTCCCCTAGTAGGCCACTTCCTGTATTATGTAGTTGAGGACGTAGCGTCAGGGTGGCGCGCCTTTCCATTGCCTGGACTACACTCAGCATTAGCCCTCTGTAAATCACTCTTGCATTCTGTAAAGAAAATCCTGCCTATGTAGGAGACTGCCTGTCCCTGAGTCGTGCATTTTGGGTTCTTAAACTGACTGAAGCATCACACAGGGCAAAACATTTGGACTGGATGATTTCAGGTTTGTCACTTGTCACACAGGTTTGCCTGGGGCTATTTTTACACTTTCAAAGTGGATTTGTGCACCCCAGAAGGTCCAAGCTCTACTGTCTTGGTATCTTTCCAGAAATGTAAGAACCAAGTATATGGGACATTTCTATCCAAGACAGTTAACTGAAATATTTGAAAAAAGGAGAAAATTGTGACTTTATATGACTTGACCAGCTGTCCAATCTGATTCTGGGTCAGGTAACAGATTTCCAGCCCTCAGCTTGTTGGTCAGCTACAAAAAATGTCCCCACATGCAGACCCTTGATCAGGTCGCCATTATGACTGTTCCAGGGTGCTACTTTCTGTTTACTAAGGGTCAGACAAGCACTTGTTAAAAAATGATCAATTAAAAATGATTTACAAAGCTCACTCATCCACTAAGTCTTCCATCCATCCATCCATCCATTATCTACCGCTTATCCTCATGGGGTCGCGGGGGCTGGAGCCAATCCCAGCTGTCTTAGGGCGAGAGGCAGGGTACACCCTGGACAAGTCAGACAACCACTCACATTCAGGCCTACGGACAATTTAAAGTAGCCAATTAACCTAATCCCCATGCATGTTTTTGGGTGGTGGGAGTACAGCCCACGCAGACACGGGGAGAACATGTAAACTCCACACAGAAAGGCCAGGATTTGAACCTGGTACCTTCTTGCTGTGAGGTGATAATGCTAACCACTACACCACCATGCCACCCTCCACTGAGTCTTATCTTGAGTTTTCCCAAAACTCTATAATGGCACACACAAAGTTAGCAGTCAGTCTCAGTCATCCAACTCGAGGTAAATCTTCTTCAGTTTGGAAGAACTTCAAGCAAGACCACCAGACTCTTTTTGTGGGAAATAAAGCAGGTGTAAAACGTTCCTTAAATGTGTGGCTAAAGTATTCCTATTCTATTTTTGGACTCCCCTCTTGTCAAATAGTACTGTATTTTGCACACTGATAAGAACAACAGCAAATCAAAGGATGCAAACAAAAAAGAGCTATTCGTATGTTTTAGGTCTTGTAAATAGAATTAATGCTGGTTTCGTGAAAATCCAAGCACATCACACCACCCATGGCGATGGCTTTTCCAGCCACTGATGATGAATTTCCTTGAATCTTTCGGCACTCATGCACACAAAAGCACTCATCAGCCTCATTCAGGTAAAGTGCAAACTGTGTGTTTAATCTCCTGAGTTTTCAGTAATGAATGCAACACCACAGCAACCAGTCTGGCCAGGGGAAAAATGCACTGAGCTCATGCTCGACCCCTTACCCTTCCCAGGAAGTCATCATCATCGTAATACCCTGCCTCATCTCTGGAAGCCAGCTCCTCACACAGCGAGAAGTCACCCTCCGTTTGGCACTCCCGTGAACCCTCTGAATCATAAGCAAATTCACCAAGACTTTCACTGCCGGAAGAGAAGCGCTTATAATCTTCCACTTGTAGGAAAGGAGAGGAAAGGAAAGGAGTAGAATACTGAGGGCTGCCTTTGAGGAAGCCAACATCAGCACTACACCCAGGCATTGGAGATGGGGGTTCAGAGATATGACAGGTGATCTCATGTTCCAGATTCACTTCCTCTGGTTCAGAGAAGCCTTGTCTGCAGTCAAAGAATTCCACATCTGAGTCAGAGTGCTCTGGAGATTCTGATCCCTTAGCGTGATCCTTTGGTACGAGCTTTGGAGTCTCCGATTCAAATTCAGAGACTGTTTTCTCAAAGTCTGTGAAGACTCTGTTAAAGTCTGGAGAAAACTCAGGATATCCAGAGTTTTCATTGGTGGTAGCTTCACCCATAACCTGAACTGGTATTGAGTCACTGAACACTGGAGACACTGGACTGAGATCTTTCAGAGAGGCTTGGCTGCATTCAGAAGCTCTCAGGGTTTGGTGTCCTGAGAATACAGCTTCATAATCTGGTGGCACCAAAAACTGAGTTGACATGGGTGAAAAAAGCTCAGTGGACTGTAATTCACTTGATGTGTCAGAATTTAAACACAGTGTCCTCTCAGTTGTAGGCAGAACTGGAGAATCGGTTTTGCTGCTGGTGTATGAGCTCTGGTCATACACCTGATCATGTGTTTGAAACTGTGTTTCCTCTGGAATCTGAGGAGGAGCCTGTAAATGAATATCAACATGATCTAAATAAGTTCAGAGTCAAAAAATCAACATACAGATTGTTATGCACCAACTCAATATTTCACCAGGTTAGCATCACTGTGCAATGATTGTTTTCCATATGGTCAACATTTAGGTTTAGAAAAATACTCTATATGTGAAGCATGACATGCAACTTTAATAGAAGCTCGGCTTCAGGCAAACACAAATAACAACTGTCGGAAAAGCAACAAGTATTTCTATATTCCTGACACATTCGGTGCAAAGTCCAGACACAATCGATGCATTCACAGAACACCATTTTGTTATTAGGGCATTCAGAAAGTTAGTTCCTCCAGTGTGTGTGAATTGATCAAAATCAAAAGTTAGTCTTTGCTTCACAGTCATGCTCTCAGTCTTACCCTTTGTGAGGCTGTCTTGTTCTTTAACTCTTCACCATTAACATGTAAGAGCTCCTTTTCCTTTCTCTTCCCATCTTGAACTGGGGGTGGTTCCTCACAAACCGTGGTTCGTAAAGTTGAGATACTTTCTGATCCATGCGGCATCCGTTTGTATGACAAAACATCTGATTGCAGTCCTGTCTTTTTTTGCCAGTCAGGACTGACAGGTCCTTCCTCAGACTTTGTCTCACTAGTTTGCAATATTGATGAAGACTGGCTGGGTAATAAAGGAGATATCACATGACTCAAAACTTCAGTACCATCGCAACAAAATTCTACTTCCTCCTCTGATAAACTTTGAGGGCTCATGGGCCTTGGGCTATCATCAATCCAACAATCAATAGGTAAAGCAACAAACTCAGTGTCTGATGACAAAGACACTGGTGAAGATGATCTATCAACATAAGCAGCATCCATAAAATAAGATGATAATATTCTCATAAAATCAGGTACTGGTGAGTCAGGCAATAGTTGTTTGTACTCATCGACAGAGGAAATGGATTCATGTGAAGATGATCTGTCAATCTCAACATCTCTTGATGATGTGACCATAAGCTCGCACTCTGAATCTGAAGCCACTGATTCGGGTGATGAGGACCTAAGTGTCGTGGTGCACTCCAGTGATGCTGTAAACCGAGGAATAGGAGAGTCTGGAGACAGCAACCTGTTCTCCTTGTACTCCGGCATGGATTCTGGAGATGATGCTCTTTTGTCAGCCATTTGCATGGCTGATTCAAGCGACATGGGTCTGTATTCAGGCAGTGACTCACATGCCAACAGGCTGTCAGGGGACAATGACACTGATCTCCGGAAAGTCACATATGATGGCATTGCCACTGCAAATTCAGGTAAAGGGGAATCTGGTGAGAGTGGTCTGAACTCAGTGACTGATATGACAGATTCTGGTGATGATGATCTTGCCTCCATCACCATGACTGAATTAGGGGATATGGATCCGTAGTCTATTGTGGATTCTGGTGAAGAACTAAGATCATCTTTCTCTGTGTCAGATACTGATACATCCCAACCATCAGATTGTGTTTGTGCCTCAGGGCCAGGTATTTGAAATAGAAACTCAGTGTGTGTGTATGGAGCTGCTCCTGGTGGAGGTGACTCTGTAACAGGTGAGTCAGATCTGACAGAAGTGCAAAAAAAAACATCAGCAGTGTCCGTTGAAGTAAATGGGTGTGTCTCCACTGAAAGTGGTACGGTGGCAGTGACATCACACTCATTTTCATTTTTTACTTCATCATCTTGTTCATCTTGAACATTCCTTTCGTACTGTATTGTACTGCGAACAAATTGCATAAATCCTGTTTTACTGCTGAAAGTTTTTCCCACATACTGAGGATCATGTACTTGAGAAATCAGCTTCCATAGCTCTGCATCATAAATGAGATTATACTCAGCTACCATGACAGTTGATTCCTCAGGGCAGCTAGATGCCATTGTTGATGATGAAACAGTGCTACTGGTGGTTGCCCTACTGGTAATTGGGACTTTAAATTGGGGTACTGATGAGTTGGGTGGTGAAAGTGGTTCCTCCTTATCAGAGCCAAAAGATTGCAGTGATGCTGAGCTCTCTTGGGCACGCAACACATCTAGAGTTTGTGACAAATCATCTGAACCTGAGAATTCAGTTGTTGATATGTCTCGCACAGTTATGACATTTTCAACAAATGTCTTTGTGAAATCAGTTATTGGTGGTTCAAGTGGCAGGGGTTTGTATTTTGGTATGGAATCAACAGATACAGGTATCTCTTGTACTTCTGATCCTATTGATTCAGGAGAATCTGGCCTGTCGCTTACATCATAATTCATGGACAACAAAAACTCACTCATAGCATACTCTGTATCTGAGTCAGTGGATTCAGGGGAGGGTGCTCTATAGCCAACATTCATAATACCCCATTCAGGCATTGCTGCTCTGAATTCAGGTATAGGTGAGTCAGGTGACAAAGCCTGGTATTCATCTCCAGATGCCCCTGAGCCAGGTGAAGAGGGTCTACTGTCATGCACTAGTGATCCTATGCTTAGAACAATGTATTCTATGTCTGAACAGCTTGACTCATCTGAATGTACTGATCCAGGTGATGTGGACCTGTATCTTACTCCTAACATAGAGGGTTCACTCATGGTGTACTGGGGTAGTGGAGAGTCAGGAGACAAACATCTAAGATCAGAGTCAGACACTTCTGATTGATGGGATTCTGCTCTGACCTCTGAGTCAAACATTTGTGAAATGAAAGGAGCATATTCTATTTCTGAAGCTTCTGATTCAAGCGAGGATGACCTGCTGGCGTTAAACTCAGGATATGTTTCTGACAAAGCTTGTCTGAAGTCAGGTACAGGGGAATCAGGAGAAAGTCTTCTGTATTCACTCAGAGACGTGTAAGACTCAGGAGAAGATCGCTCCTCTATGACCACTGGGAACAATAATTCAACATCCTCATCAAAATCAGACAACACCGATTCAGGTGAACAAGACCTCGAGTCTACATGTGATATGAAGGACTCTTGTAGTGTCTGTGTAAATTGAGGAATAGGTGAGTCTGGTGAAAGAGATCTAAATTCATCTTTGGATCCAGCTGAACCAAGAGAGGGTGCCCTGTCCTCAAAAAGCCAAGGGACACACAAATCAGTGTCCAAATCTTCATGTGAAAAACCCTTCACACCACAATTCAAGGACATCAAAAACTCACTCAAAGCATACTCAGTATCTGATAAAGTGGATTCAGGGGAGGGTGATCTGTAACCAACATTCACTATAACATTTTCAGGCACTGCTGGTCTGTATTCAGGAACAGGTGACTCTGGTGAAAGAGCTCTAAATTCATTCAGAGAGTCATTTGACTCAGGAGAAGATGGTCTGAAATTTGATAGTAACATCAGTGATGCAGGTGAGAAAGGCCTGTACTCTGATTCAGAGTCAGGTGACAGAGGTCTTTCATCAACCTCTAGTTCTAATGACTCTGGAGAATCTGGTCTGTCTTCAGTTTCAGGTGGGGAATCAATCGAATTTAAAGACTCAACATCTGATGCATCATATTCAGGTGAAACACACCTCATGTCCAGATTTGATATGATGGACTCTTGCAATGCCGGTGTAAATTGAGGAATAGGTGAGTCTGGCGAAAGAGGTCTAAATTCATCTTTGGATCCAGCTGAACCAGGAGATGCTGCCCTGTCTTCAAGAAGCCAAGGGACACACAAATCAGTGTCCAAATTCTCATCTGAATGTACTGATCCAGGTGAAGTGGACCTGTATCTTACTCCTAACATAGAGGGTTCACTCATGGTGTACTGGGGTAGTGGAGAGTCAGGAGACAAACATCTAAGATCAGAGTCAGACACTTCTGATTGACGGGATTCTGCTCTGACCTCCGAGTCAAACATTTGTGAAATTAAAGAAGCATATTCTATTTCTGAAGCTTCTGATTCAGGCGAGGATGACCTGCTGGCGTTAAACTCAGGATATGTTTCTGACAAAGCTTGTCTGAAGTCAGGTACAGGGGAATCAGGAGAAAGTCTTCTGTATTCACTCAGAGACGTGTAAGACTCAGGAGAAGATCGCTCCTCTATGACCACTGGGAACGATAATTCAACATCCTCATCAAAATCAGACAACACCGATTCAGGTGAACAAGACCTCGAGTCTACATGTGATATGAAGGACTCTTGTAGTGTCTGTGTAAATTGAGGAATAGGTGAGTCTGGTGAAAGAGATCTAAATTCATCTTTGGATCCAGCTGAACCAGGAGATGCTGCCCTGTCTTCAAGAAGCCAAGGGACACACAAATCAGTGTCCAAATCTTCATGTGAAAAACCCTTCACACCACAATTCAAGGACATCAAAAACTCACTCAAAGCATACTCAGTATCTGATAAAGTGGATTCAGGGGAGGGTGATCTATAACCAACATTCACTATAACATTTTCAGGCACTGCTGGTCTGTATTCAGGAACAGGTGACTCTGGTGAAAGAGCTCTAAATTCATTCAGAGAGTCATTTGACTCAGGAGAAGATGGTCTGAAATTTGATAGTAACATCAGTGATGCAGGTGAGAAAGGCCTGTACTCTGATTCAGAGTCAGGTGACAGAGGTCTTTCATCAACCTCTAGTTCTGATGACTCTGGAGAATCTGGTCTGTCTTCAGTTTCAGGTGGGGAATCAATCGAATTTAAAGACTCAACATCTGATGCATCATATTCAGGTGAAACACACCTCATGTCCAGATTTGATATGATGGACTCTTGCAATGCCGGTATAAATTGAGGAATAGGTGAGTCTGGCGAAAGAGGTCTAAATTCATCTTTGGATCCAGCTGAACCAGGAGATGCTGCCCTGTCTTCAAGAAGCCAAGGGACACACAAATCAGTGTCCAAATTCTCATCTGAATGTACTGATCCAGGTGAAGTGGACCTGTATCTTACTCCTAACATAGAGGGTTCACTCATGGTGTACTGGGGTAGTGGAGAGTCAGGAGACAAACATCTAAGATCAGAGTCAGACACTTCTGATTGACGGGATTCTGCTCTGACCTCCGAGTCAAACATTTGTGAAATGAAAGAAGCATATTCTATTTCTGAAGCTTCTGATTCAGGCGAGGATGACCTGCTGGCGTTAAACTCAGGATATGTTTCTGACAAAGCTTGTCTGAAGTCAGGTACAGGGGAATCAGGAGAAAGTCTTCTGTATTCACTCAGAGACGTGTAAGACTCAGGAGAAGATCGCTCCTCTATGACCACTGGGAACGATAATTCAACATCCTCATCAAAATCAGACAACACCGATTCAGGTGAACAAGACCTCGAGTCTACATGTGATATGAAGGACTCTTGTAGTGTCTGTGTAAATTGAGGAATAGGTGAGTCTGGTGAAAGAGATCTAAATTCATCTTTGGATCCAGCTGAACCAAGAGAGGGTGCCCTGTCCTCAAAAAGCCAAGGGACACACAAATCAGTGTCCAAATCTTCATGTGAATAACCCTTCACACCACAATTCAAGGACATCAAAAACTCACTCAAAGCATACTCAGTATCTGATAAAGTGGATTCAGGGGAGGGTGATCTATAACCAACATTCACTATAACATTTTCAGGCACTGCTGGTCTGTATTCAGGAACAGGTGACTCTGGTGAAAGAGCTCTAAATTCATTCAGAGAGTCATTTGACTCAGGAGAAGATGGTCTGAAATTTGATAGTAACATCAGTGATGCAGGTGAGAAAGGCCTGTACTCTGATTCAGAGTCAGCTGACAGAGGTCTTTCATCAACCTCTAGTTCTAATGACTCTGGATAATCTGGTCTGTCTTCAGTTTCAGGTGGGGAATCAATCAAATTTAAAGACTCAACATCTGATGCATTTGATTCAGGGGATACTGACCTAAAACCAGCAATTGGAAAACATTTGCCCATTCTTGCTCTGAACTGAGGTACAGGTGAATCAGACAGGTCAGGTGATGGAGGTCGACGATCATCAGGTACTGACAGAAATGACCCATCTTCAATCTCTGAATTACAAACAGACTCAGGTGAGGTAGATCTGCATTCAGCAGTTGGATGAAGTACAGTCTGTCTAAATTCAGGTATAGGTGAATCAGGTGAAAGTGTGTTTAACTCATTCTGAGAATCTGGTGTGAAGGATCTCCCTTCCATCTCAGTAAATGGCTTGTCCGGAACATCCATTTCAGTGTCTGATATTACAGATGATGACAAACTGCTCCCTGAATCTGGACACAAAGGTCTATACTCATCCAAAGAGTTTCCTGTCTCCTGCATTTCAGACCTCAGTCTACTCTGTAACGTCAGGGCTTTGGGTGAGAGAGGTCTATATTCTGCCTCAGGGTCAGGTGATATCGGCCTATCTATCTCTTCTGCATTTGAATCAAGGAGAACACATTCCTTACTTGTCTCCTCATGTACTAACATGTCATCTCTCCCTACAATTTTTTTTCCTACACAATGGGGGTCATAATTTTGACATATCAGCTGGTTTGCTCTAAATGTTGCACTAGCCTCTGCTGATGCACTAGGTGATAAAGGCCTATACTGGGACATCGGGCTCTCGTCCATCTCAATATTTGCTGGTATCACTTGTAAAACATCCGCATTAGATGAATCGGCACTGTCCAACTTAACACCATCCCCTAATTCTTCCTCTTTCACACCCGAATCGTCGCCATACTCAATTCTTGTTCCAGCATACTCAAAAACACCAGTTTTACTGCAAAAAGTCTCCCCAACATATTGAGGATCACGTATTTGAGAAATTAGCTTCCAAAGTTCAGCATCATAAACAAGTCTATATACTGGTACCCTTATTGCCTTTAGAGGTAAGGTTTGACCACCACCACCAAACGGTTTGTCTGTGTTCTCCAATTCCAGTGATTCCGGTGAGTCAGGTCTGTTTTCATAGCTACTCAGGTCTATATGTTCAACATTAGAAACCAGTGACTCAGGAAAAGATGCTTTATGACCATTAAGTGAATCCATCCCTTCTGGTATTGGTGAGTCCCATCTGCAGTCATCTCCACAAACCACTGAACCAGGAGAGGATGGTCTAATTTCAGAGGACAGTTGTGACAGAGACAAAGAAGATCTAAAATCGGGAATGGGCGAGTCAGGAGACAGTGCCCTGTCTATGTGTACAGATCCTACTGAATCAGGGGATGATGGTCTGGCCTCAAAATGAAATGATGTGTTTAAATCAGTCTCAAGATCCAGATCTGAGGTTCCAGAGAAAGGGGCAAAGTACAGAGAAATAAGGGAATCTGGCATTAAAGCTTGCTGATTATCTTCAGATCCCCCAGAGTAGGAAGAATCTGATGTGGGTGCGTCTGGCCTCAACAGCGATTGACATTTGGATCTACATTCTGCTTCACAATCTGTTACATCTGAATGGCTCTGACAATACTCTGTTCTGTAAAACACTCCTGTTTTACTCATAAAGGTTTCTCCTCCATACTGTGGGTCATGAATCTGAGACATGAGCTTCCAAAGATCTGCATCATATGCTAAACTATGAACTGGCACTGAATATTCTGTCAGGGATAAAGGTATATTATCCAGAGGTACAGACACTGAAGGTTCTCCAGACAATTTCTGATCTTCAGGGACATTTGTAGTAAATGTCGATGGAAATGACAGATCATCAGCTGTAGTTTCTGGAATAGCTATAAATTCAGAAGACTCTTTAAGAGATGTTGTAACATTCTGCACAGGGTCATAATCATTTTTGACTGATTTCTTTGATTTTTTCTTCCTGGCAGATTTTTTCTTTCCAGTTGTGGGATTGCAAATTTCCTCCTTTGAGTTTCCTTCATCAAATAAATCATGAGATAATGCTTCCATAATTATATCTGAGAATGCATCAACTCCTGCTGGTTGAGTGATGATGTTTTGATCAGTTTGACTGTCATCAGGTACAGTAGAGTGTATCTTGGGCGCATCACTTTCATTACGTTTCACATGATTTTTGTCAGAATGTGACAAAATAAATGATGGGTATTTCTCCTGAGTTTTTGATTGTTCTAGATCAACATTTTTTGTTACAAACTGCATTTCAGCACATGCTTCGTCTTCAAAAAATGCAGCTTGTGTTGGTTCGAGTGTCATGTCTTCCTTGAGAGGCATGTCACTTACAGGATTAGGACCGTATTGACTTACAGCACCACATGAACTAGGAGACAAAGGCCTTTTCTCAAAATATGGTATCATCGGCATCGCCTCATACTCTGTATCTGACAGCACAGATTCTGGTGATGATGACTGGTAAACTATAGTACCAGCATGATGCACAGATGATCCAGGAGAGGATGCTCTAATGTCTAACAAGTCAGACACAGATATAACAACCCAATCATCATCACCCTCAGATTCCTCTGATGTTGCTGGTTTGTGCATTGTATCAGGTGATATTCTTCTTAGATCAGCATGTGTAGAATCACATGGAATCTCTGCAGATTGAATTGATGCACGGACGTGTGAAGAGTCATCTTCAGATGCAGAAGGTGATGAAGCTCTATCTTCAATATTAATTAATGCTGGAGACATGGAGCTGTATTCTAGATCTGAGCATACTGATTCAAGTGAAGTTGATCGCTCCCCTGTCAGTACAATAGCTGAGTTGGGACAGTTAAGACTAAATTCAGGTACAGGTGAATCAGACGACAGAGCTTTATATTCATTTACAGAAACTACAGATTCTGGGGATGATGGCCTGTTTTTAAAAGTTTCTGGTGTCAAAAGTGTTGTTTCAAATTCTAAATATTCTAAATCTGGTGACACTGACACAGGTGATGATGATCTGCACTGACAAGTTGTAAAAGATACTGAGGCTTGTCTGAATTCTGAGATAGGGGAGTCCGGTGGAAGCCAACAATGTGTAGTGATGGACCCACTGGATTCAGGAGATGATTGCCTCATTTGATGTAAATCAGGAGACACATGTTGAGGGGATGTCAAAGAAAATTGTATTGTATCTACAATGGCAGACTCAGGTGACCATGCTCTGTCTTCCATATCGAAGGTTAATGATTGAGGGGATATGGATCTCTCACCACTGTAGTCACTGCATAGTGATACCGGCCTTCCAAATGGTCTTTTGTTCGAAACCATTGGTGTTAATGGCCTTTCTTTTGTTTCTGATGTTAACAGGATAGAAGTGTCTCTTGGGGCACTCAGTAATGATTGCCACTGAGCAGAAGTCCCTACATCTACTGTTTCCCATGGAAAAACAGGAGGTGGAAGGGGAGACAAGGGCCTAAACTGAGGTACTGGAGAATCAGGTGCAAGAAAATTCAGCTCATTTACTGACGACACTGATTCAGGTGATGAGGGCCTGCTCTCTGTCAGTAATGTTGTCACACACTCAGGTGAAGATGATCTATCATGAACTAAGCTATGAGGTTCACAAATGCTTTCAAATGTAGCTTCTGGTACACATGATCTATATCTGGATGTTTCAATCTCTAGAGGGACCACAGCCTCTGTAATGCTGTACTCAGCTCCTGGTATGACTGACAGAGCATCATGGACTGAAGCATTATCTATCTGCTCAGAAGTTGAGTCATGTGACATCTGAATGAAGCTGGTTGAGCTTAAGAGTTCTGGTTCTTGAGACATTAAATTTGGACTGACATCAGAGGGACCTGTAAATGCCTGAATGGCAGAGTTTGAAACATCTTTATCAACTTTTGTGTGTCCAGCATCTCCCTGTGCATAATTTTTCCTGACTACAGCTTGAATTGAGTCTTCAGGGGATCCATCCATCAACACATCCTTACTATCCAAATCCATTAACTCAAAATCATGTCCATAAAGGACTTGATAGAGTCGATGTGAAACTTCATCCATGTGTCCTCTGGCCATTTGTTTGGTAGGTGTGAGTTCTTCCATTATGGTAGCAAAAACAGAAGCAGGCTGCGCACTTGTAGATTGTTGGGTGAAGCAAATAATTTCATCGTTTTCTGTAAGCTCCATAGACAGTGTCCTGAAGTCTTGCTCAGCTTGATCACACTCAATCAGGCTATCTCCAAAATCGGTCATAGACAATGGTCGACTCTCGCATACACCTGTTCGTGAACTATTGGATGACTCTCTCCATGGTGAGAAATAATTATCATTGTATTCAGAATGCATTGATTGTAGACACTCCAAGCTCCATTCTTCACCCCCCTCTGCCCCCTCACATTGAGCAGCCCCCTCATCATCAGTGTGGTAAGGAGATGGGCTGATCTGGGCACCTAGCTTGGGTCCCCCTTTGTACACAGGGTCTATCACATGGGATCGGAGATTGTATGGAGAGGTGCGGTACAATGTGAAGAAAGGACTTACTTGTTTAAAACTGCCTGTGTGTACCGTGTCTGTCAATTCCTCATACACTCTTTGTGAAGAGCTGTGAAAGAAAAAAAAAACAAAACAATGCTCAGTCACATGATAGCTGATCATCCATCCATCATCTACCGCTTATCCTCACATAGTGTCGTAGGGGGCTGGAGCCTATCCCAGCTTTGTCAAAATGCATTTCAAATGTAGAATTATGAAAAGGAAGAAAAACGCATAAGGAGTAAAGACCTGCAGTGACCAATGTCCATGCCCTTGACCATAACAGCTCATGTGATTTGGCAAGATTTGCCCATTCAAAATATGTCAAGTCAGTGTTCTCTAAATAAAAATAAAATATGTTTCTTGAGAGGTGTAGCATAAATACTCTAGAGCAGATTAGTCAATCATTAATTAATATCAAATTATGTATTTATAAACAATAACTTTTAAGTTATTGATCATAAACCATAAATGGTCATAAAAGGTGAAGGAGAGGGATGACAGTCAGCGTCAGGTATAATTCACTATTACTTTTAATTGTAGAAATTATCAGGGCACCACCCAGTTTTGCTAAAACAGGGAAAAGGGAATTTGGGAATTTGACATTAATTAATAGAGTCTCTTAATCTCAGGCTGTTACAGAGTTCTTGACTTAGTGTACAGTGATTCAATTACTTTATATACACACACAAATCAAATAACCAAGTTCTTTATAAATGAGATGTTTATTTGACAACTACATGCCCAGACTACTAACAGAAAATAAGTAATAATAAATGATTTATTTGACAAACTAAATGACCAGATTACTAACAGAAAATAATAAAATAGAAAATAAGAAATACTAGAATAACGGAAAGTTTGATGGGTGAATAAATGATTAATTAATTCAATGTGACCAGTTAGATTTAGTGGTAGTTCTCTATTAACCAAATTTATAGTTAGGCTGTAGTTCATCAAATTTGGTTTAGTTCTGTTGTACCGTTCAGCAGCAGAGTTTGAGAGGCATCAGAGAAGACTGTGGAGCAATTTACAATTCTGAATTGAAGTTTTAGTATATTATTGTTCAGGATTATTTTCTAGATTAAGCTCTAAATTTGGCAGTTTAATTTAGTGTTTAATTATCAAACTATTTGATATCTGTACGATGTATATATGTATTATATCACCATTCCTGGATGGATGGGAGTGAGGGGCGGCTGCAGGTTCTGTCTGGATTTGCCGGATCTCTGCTGGACTCGCTTCATCACCAGTGGATCTGTGGACATCTGTGGACAGCTCTGGACAGCTCTGGACATCTGTGGACATCTGTGGACAGCTCTCTGGACAGCTCTGGACATCTGTGGACATCTGTGGACAGCTCTGGACACCTTTGTCCAGCTCTGGACATCTTGGGTTGACATGGCTCGGCTGACATTGTTTCCATCTCAGTCTCTCTCTGTCTCTTTCTTTTCTTTACAGCATAGTCTCTGTGCCCTTGCTTCAATTCTCTCTCTGAGCCAGAGAGGGAAGAGAGATCAGAAGTGTAGTTGCAGGGGGGCAGACCAAACTTGACCAGCTCAGACCAGCTGAGGGTGCAATGTAAGGCCTTTGTTGAAGGTCCAGTGTGGGTGTGGCCACTGGTCACTCCTCATCCAACAAATTAACTGAGATGATATTCTTTTTAACTTATTTAATGTTAGCACTAGTGTGTTTATTTTATTAAATCTTCTCTATTTGAAAGCTTATCATTTTCAGCTGCAGAACAGTACCAAACAACCTGTGGTAGGAAACCACAGAACAAAACTTGACCAATTGAATTGAAGTTAATCAACAAATTAAACACGTAGGTAAGCATACTATTCAGACAGGTCTAAGTACAGCTGTATATGTCAGCTTATTTCACAATTAATCCCACATGTATCACATTTGGTCTTTATCAGAAGGAGGAAAAAGAAAGAGGATCTGTGTGTGGATTGACCCTTGACATAGTAGACTTTACTTATATGACCATAGGTGGAACAATTAAAGCAGGGTTGACTATTAAAATCTTAATGTAATGTTGCTGTTCTAAGCAAAGATAAAAAAGAATCCAACTTGTGAAACTCTGTGTGTGTGTGTCTGTGTCGGGATCTGCCTGGTCATAAAACCTCCCCCAACCCAATGTGTGTTCTGGCGTTCCTTGGGTTATGCTGGGAGGATGGGAGATGGTCCTCTCTCTTGTTTACTCTGACAGTCATAAAACTTAAGTCTTTAACACGTAGGTACCAGGTAGTGTCAGAATCCTGGAGAAAACACTAAGAAAATTACAGAATGTCTTCATTATAAGATAAGTGCATTATTTCATGCTCATTCTTATGCTACAGAGTCATGATATCATTCTCAATCTGCCTGCCCTATAGTTGCTGTGCATTAGGTCTATGACTGTTGGTATGGTAGTATGTCTTTTCGTACAAACTTATTTATCAGTTTATTAAAAAAAGGGAAAAAGGGTCTCCACAGTGGTGCAGCAAGAGGGATGGTTCTTCCTGGGTCCTTCTGTACGGTGATTTGCATATTTTCCCTGGTGTAGCCTGGGTTCTCTCTGGGTTCTCCAGCTTCTTCCAACAGTCCATAGACATGTGAGTGTAAATGGTTGTCTGTCTCCATGTGTTGGCCTTGGTGGATGGCCTTCACCCAGTAACAGCTGGGATCACATCCAGCCCCACACCATTATGAATACATGTGCATGTGCATGTGTGGCAGGTGGGTTTTTGAGCTACAGTATGCACTATAGTGGGTAAGTTCATTAGCTATTCAGTCTGCAAACTAAAGTAGGGAATTTGTTTTCCTTTCTTTTGTAGATGTTTGTTCAGTTGATCATTCAACAAACAGAGATACAATGAAACCGGTGTTCATGCTCCAAAGCTAATGACCACATGCATTCAACCCTCCAGGTGACTTACTATGTTGTATCCATCTCCTTTTGCAGTTTTTCTCTCTGGACATTTCTGAGAAGGCCTGTCACCATGGCATCTGTCTCTGATTGTCCAATTGTCTCGTGAAGAGAAGACAAACTGGAGGATAGGTCCTCTGCTGACACCATGGGCACCTCTTGTCCTGAGCTTGGACTTTTATGTGCAGCTTCTGTACGCCTGCCTGGTCTGGGGCTGTCAATGTCTTCATGAAGGGCAGAGAAACCTGACAAAGCATACAGTGCAGAAAGAGTTGCTACAACTGGAAATGATGAACATTTGCATAGATTAAAACACACTAACACACAGTCTGCTTCAAGTTAACTTTGGCTTATGTACCTTCACTATGATCCAATGCTATGGTCCGCTCTATTTCTGCATAGGTATGTGTTGATGTCTCCTCCTGAGTGGACTTCATTATCTTGGTTTCAATGAGGTGAACAATGTCCATTCGGTTAATCTTGGTCAGTCTTTTGATCAGTGTTTTTTCTGTTGAAACAGATTCTGATTTTAAATGTAAAACCTGGAGAAGAACTGCTACAAAGTAATACATTTGAGAAATCTGTACCCTACATATTACTAACCTGCAGAATGCTTTTGCTCTCTCTCTGCCCAGAGTTTCAAAAGCGCATGACTTTGGTCTTGCAGTGAGTTGGGATTTTCAATCCTTATCAGGTTGATCCTTTCCTCACTGAAGTCCAGTTCTCGTGCCAACTCTGCGGAGAAAAATAAGATATAATAATAATGATGATGGTTGGGGGATACTTTCTTGAGGGCCTGCCAAAAATGTTTGAGAGCTTGATCTGCGCTACTAAGGTGTGACTCACCTGTCCAGCTGAAGCCCAGGTGGTCGGCTATAATGGCCAACCGTTGCTCTTTTCTTTCTGCTTCATCCTGTGGATCTACTGCAAATACCACCAGACAGCCATGAGCGGTCAGAGCCGCAAGGTATACCAAATCAATCACATTCACAAATGGTAAAAACATCTTCACTGGCTTTCTTGTTCTAGCAGTACTGACAGTGTGTACAGTTAATTCATGGTATCAAATTAAGGAATTGAAGTAAATAATGACTGTAACAAATGGTTGCAATAGATACTGCAATTATACTGACTGAGAAATATGCATTGCAATCATTACAAAATAAATAGCATTACATGCGATAGTTTAAATAATTATTTAATGTTTGAAAATGATTTAGTCACTAAGTTGTTTTCACAGGTTCCATAAAGCCTTTAAGTCAATCTTGAGATTTTTCATCACACGTAGAGGGAAAAAGAGACGTCACACAAACACAGCTCAGACCACACAGCCACATGGATTGTTCAACTACAATGGGACTTGACTACAAGAGACAAAGAGGCAGCACCTTTACAGCTACAGTGTACTAATGAGGCACAAGAGATAGAGAACAGCCCCTTAAATTGGGGGGATACCTTGACTTTGGACTTTATCATCTGGGATTCGCTGCATCTGTGTCTCAACAGGGTCGTCCCACAGTGGTCTAATGGGAAAGACGTCTCCTGAGGGAGGGAACTGCATCTCAGGGAAACTCTCTCTTTCTATGATTGATGGATCAATGAGACTGCTCTCATCATCTGAGATGGTGGCTGCAGCCTCTTGTTCTTTATCTGTCTCTGCCTGTGCCTGTGCCAACCTTGCCACAAGTTTTGCTGCTTCATCACTTATCTCTTCAAACAAGTCAATGGACTGTGTGCGTTGCTCACTTTTCTCTTTGGGTGATGAATGAGATGACTGACTACTTTTGCCCCGGACTGGCAGTCTGGACTGGGAGCCTTTAGATTTTGCTGACCCAGCACTTGATGAACAACCTTGTTGTTTTCTAGCAGGTGGCTTGGTTGATTCTCCCTCACAGAAGCTCTTGGCTTTGGAAGATGGTATCTTGGTTTTGATATCCGCAGAGGGACCTGCATCCGTCTCAGATTTTCTCCTTGAATCCTTTTTTACAGGGACCTTAAGCTTTTTGTCTTGGGTCGATTCAACACGTTTGACAGTAAAATCAGACTTGGGAGTGCTTGCCTTGATGGGAATTCTAGATTTTGATTCAGAAATGAAGGAAGTGTCTTTTTTAAGAGTGGTTGAAGAGGAGGCTGCATGAGATCGAGAAGGAGTTGTGGATTTACCCCGACCTTGTGTCGAAGACTTAGCTTGTGTTTTGACTGCAGTCTTTTTACCACTAGTGGACGCACTTTGTTTGGACTTGCCTGTTGGTTTGGGGACATCTACCACTGACTGTGGTTCTTCAGGAGATGAATCAGATGACTCTTGGCCCTGTTCTGAGTAAACTGATCTAGTGACTGTAGTTTCTGCTGTCTGTACAGTTATCATTTGGTCAGGGGAGCTTTTGTCTAAATCAATGCATCCTTCATTCATATTTTTGTCTAGACCTTCAGGGGATGTCTGATCTTTCTTTGTCGGTTTGGCTGAAGCGGAAATGCCCATTTTAGGGATTTTAGATTTGGAGGCATCAGCTTTAGAGGTGAGCTGATCACCCTCAGGTGGGGACTGAAGCTGAGAAACAGTTGCTTCTTGTGATTTCTCCGTCTCCTCAGTCTTAACCTCTAGTGTTAGATTGAGGCCAACTTCAGGTTCTGCTGCTGATTCCCTACCTTCTTGCCTGGCCTCTTCTAAGAGAGGTTCATCCAAGGGCTGTTCACCTATCTGGAAAAAGGCAAAGCCACCTCCTTCTTCCTCATAGCTCCTCTTAGTCATGTCAATAGCACCACTTCGGGTCATCTCAAAGAGCTTCCCTTCTTGGAACAGAAAAGGGTTGGGCTCACTGGTGGGAGTGCTCTCTTCTGTTGGTGTCCTACCAGGGGTTGTGTCCGGAGTGGCTTGCAGGGACTGACGGTCCACCACCAGATTCAGTATCTTCTGTTCCTCCTCTTTGACACGAGCTGCAAAAGCGGCATCATCCTCCCTCATGGCAGACCACAAGTCAGTGTCGACCCTTGCAGTGACACCTTTTGACTCTGTTCTGGGAGGTTCCAGCACCTCATCATCCTCCTCTGTGTCATCATATATACATACTTCTGGTTTGAAGATGTCCTTTTTTTGACCTGTGACAGCAGTCACACTTAGTCCAGCCTCTGGTGCTCTTGTGTTTTCTTTTGTTTCTCCTTTCACTTCATCTGGTACATTGTTACCTTGTTTTAGTTTTACAGTCTGTAGCCTGCTAGCACCTAACTCTTGACCATCCTTATTGTCTGCATTGCTGTCTCTTGTCTTTCTTAAGCTCTCTTCCTTTTGCTCATCAGTCCTGTTCTCAGTGTTTGATGTTACAGTAACCTTATTGTCAGTTTTGTCAGTTTCCATTTTGGTTTTTGAATGATGTTGGTCTGAGACAGAGTGAGGTCCCTCTGAAGCGACATTGGCTGTTGTTTCTGTTGTGTTCTTGACCTCTTTGCTGAGGGATCCATCATGCAAACCTGCTGAAAAAGGAGAGGGAGGTTGTACTTTAATATGGCGATCAACAAAAAGAGCTACCTCTGAATCTTCAGCAGGTCTATCAAGCCCACATTCACTTTGTGAAAGCTTCTCTTTTGTGGGCTCTATTGTTTCATAGCTGTCATCCCTTATTTTGGCACCTGCAGAGGCAAACAAATCTTTTCTAGAGTTCTTTTTGCTCCTTGCATCTTGTTCCATTTCATCAAATGTTTTTATTTTGGCTGCCATCTTAAACATCTCCTCCTCTGGAGTGATTTTTCTTTTAGCTTCATAGCTGTCTGATGTATCCTCTTCTTCTGGGTCTTCAGGGATGACAGCTGGTTTGGATGGGACAGAGAGTAATGTTTGGTCAGGGGGTTTGGGGTTTACCTCATAACTTACCTCTTCAGAACTAGGAGTATCAGGGGAGAGGGGACTCTTACCGGAACTTGTCATCTGAGATGTCTGCTCACAACTGTCATCATCAGCACTAGCATCACGGTCACGAAGCAGCCTAGCACGCAAAGCATCTTGGGGGAATTCTGTTGCTTTGGAGGGCTCTGGGTGGCTAGAGGACGAACTAGGTGGACCTAGAGTTGATGGGAAGAATAGGTGACTTTTTTGCTCTACAGGGCTGCTTTCTAAGGAATCATGAGGGGGCGATTCCTTGGTTGGGCTGGGTTCAATGGAATCAGGGGACTTATGGGAGGAATTTTCTTCCATGAGAGGACTACCATCTAGAGAATCTCTGTGGCTTATTGTCAGTGAGTCATCAGCTAATGGACTAAGAGCATCTGAGTCTTGTTTTAATGGCAGCTCTAAATTTTCATGGTGCTGAGAGGAGGCTCTAGATGCTGGAGAACCAACTAAAGACAATTCTAGCTGACGATCAGGGCTCTCGTCATCGCTAAGAAAAGTTTCTACAGTCTCTGAAATTCTCTTTGTAAGCTTTTGCGGTTTCGATGGCTTAGACTCAACCCGCCTAACCAATGTGGACTCACTTGTAGTGTGGTCATCTGCAGTCTCGCTGGAAGATACAGGGGGAGTCAATTCTGTAGACAGTTGGTCACCAGTGGTCCCTACTCCAGAGTCTCCAGACTTCTCTGTGTCTTTACTTTCCTTTTTAACTGTTGTGCCAGTTGGTGCCAAAGTTGTAGAGGTCTGCTGTCCAGTTTTGGGAGAAAGACACGGACTCGCTGGGCTTGTGTCTGGAGTGGCAAGACCCTCGTGTTTGTAACTGTCCTCAGAGCTCAGATGAGGGGTTCCACCTCCAGAACTGGCACTTGGTGAGTCTGCCACACCCTCATGTTTTAAACTGTCAGGGCTATCATCAAAGCCACCGTTTCCAAAGTCTACAGTTTCAGTTAGTTCTGAATGAGTGGCAGCAATTGACTTGATTTCTATCCCTCTGTCTCGCTGTGTTTTCTCTTTCTTGTGAGATTTGGAATCCAAAGATACTTCTCGTTCTTGAGAGACACGTGAGGTTATTGCTTTGGTCATGGATATTGACTGGATGGTTTCTGATTTTGTGGTTTTCTCTGATCTTGACGTAGAAGATGTTTTGAGCTCGAAAAGCCCAGACTTTTTCTTTGAGGGGTCCTGGCCTGTTTGGAATGCTTGCATCAGCTCTTTCACTGACATTGTCTCCTCAAGTTTTTCAGATTCAGCTTTGGGGGATTTAGGGGGACTCTGTTTTGATTTAGGGCTTCCTTTGGCTTTTGGAGAGGGTTTGCTCACAGGCAACTGTGAAAGCTTGCTTCCAGTGACCTTTTTGCCCTTTTGCTCTGCCTCTACTTTCTGTTGTAAGGCTTTGACTTTATCCTTAATTGACCCAATGGGAGTTTCTTCAACCACTGGGGATATGGGTGATGCTGGGGCAGGGGATGTGGGCACACATAGAAGAGCACCCGCCTCCATTGATTCCTCTGCCTGCTGCTGCTCCTTTCCCTTCCTTCTGGTCGGCTTAGCAGCTGTTTTGTCATGCTCTTTGGTTGGAGTAGTTGGCTTTGCACTTTTGCGTAGTACAACATCAGTGAATCTTTCTTGGAAGGCTGGCTCTTTTTTAGCTTTTATTTTGGAGCTTACTGGTGCATCCAGGAGGTATTCTTTAAGGTCACCACTGTCCTTTATTGCTTTAGGTCTGGGAGCCCCTCTGTTAGCTCTACTTTCACGCAAGACAGGTTCTGGAGGTTCTAAGGCTGTCATCTTTTTGGCCTCCTCTAGCTCACTGTCTGAGAGGAGAACCCATTCCTCGGCCATTCTAGCTGCTTTTGCTGCCTGCTCTGCTGCCTCACCCTCATTTAATCCACTCCTCAGTATCTCACTGACTTTCTCTAGGTCCTCTTTGACTTTCTCTAAGTCCTTCTCCATTATTTCTAATGGCTCTCCAGAAACATCCTCAGTCCCTTTCTCTAGACCACACCTTCCTAAGGAAGGGGATTTCTCTGTGGAGTCTGCAGTCAAGATGGCAGTCATTTTGATCAAATCTTGTTTCATCTCTGACACATCGGACAGGAGGTCTGGTTCTCGAATCAGCTCTGATTTCAGGACTGATGTCGCCGTCTCTTCATCTTCCATATGGAAGAAGAACAAGTAAGGAATAAAGAAAATGAAAAATTCAAATGAAAGGAGACAGACATTGGAGAATGTGGTCAGGACAAGATTGGAGCACACTGCAGGGATAATAGGACAACAAATTCATAAAGGGTTCTACTTGAGGGAATCAGAAAAATTGGACTTATACTTTCATATGTCTCTGGATGGAACTGCGGTAAAGCAAAGGCTAAATAATAGCAAAGGAAAGGGATATGAACAGGAAATAACTTGCTTATACACTCAGCCACTCACACTCACAGAACAAAACTAAAATACATAAAACAGGTAACCAAGAAACCAACATGTAATGGAAAAGGGATAACAAAGCAAACCAAGAAACAAAATGTCTCAAAATTGTTCAGATGTATTACAAATGTCAACAGGTAAGCATGGCTTGAAAACAACTCAGACATCTAGTTGTGTCTATCAAAGAAAGCCAGTGATACAAAACATGATGGTTTATCATGCATTTCATCCCAGACAAGACAGATAGCTTAATAAAAGGAAGACATCTGTGCCTTATGTTTAACTAAACATTTAACCACTGAAATGAAAATTGAAACAACAAAAATAACATTAGTCAGTGGTGCTGTGAGGGAACATTGCTTAATCAGCACACCAGCAAAATAAGTTAATGTTTATAGACAAGACAATTCTTTGAATTTACACACATACACTCACACATATTTATGTAAGGCAAGTTATTTCCATGCAAAGCAAAGGGAAGTACTGATGGAAAGGTCTTGGTGAGTGGAATGAGTGGGAAGGGCAGTGTACTCACTAAATCTGAGCTCATGATTAGGAGCTGCTTGTTAATGTGCCTTCATTCAGTATTGAGGTGAGTTCTTCATCTACATAACGGCTGGTCTGGCATACAGTATCATGTAGATTAAATACAAGTTACCTATGTTACATTTCTCCTGAAAATTTAAAATTTTAACATGTCATCTATGTTTCATTTACTACATGGGCTGTTTTATTATGAGGTTAATTCAAATACTCAAGTACATTGTATTTGGCTGTTTTTATTTTAATAGTTTTGTCATTAGTACATGAATAAGGCAAGGAAGGTAGAAGAGCAAGGATTCAGAGTGGGTGAGAGGATAAGTACTTTTGCTTTGTAATTACAGTACACTAAAGGACTACAACTGGAGGAATACTAACAGTCAGGCCTCAGGCCTCCTGGAACTGCACCCAGTTTCAGGAACTCAAAGTGCAAGCGCATGAGGGCGTGAGCAACGCAATTTGAATTTGGATAATTTGGTGCTAAAAAAGCATGGCAACAGAGATGCAGCTGTGCTTCAGTGATGATAAATTGCATCCCCTTCTCTTGCATTCTTGATCTTCTTGCTGCCATGTGGTGACTTTCCAATGATTCATATAGATCTAACCAGTCCAGAGCATTTGCATTTAAATTTGTACTTTAATGTACAGTGCTTAACAAATTGATTAGCCCACCACCCAGGGGAAGGTGTTTACCACTGCTGCTCTAAATTAACAATTTTGATGATTCGCAATTTTTTTTAATGGTGAAGCATTGGGAATTCAGTGAGAAACAAAGAGTCCCAGTTAAAGTGAATGAAATTATGCTGGATGCTCTTTGCTTCTCTAATACATTTGTTCAGTACTGATAACTGAAAATTTTTTTTGTGATTTTAAACACAACTCTGTTGTGTCACTCCACCCTCCTTAAGACAAGCGCGTTTGTTTGGAGCCACTAAATGACCAAACAGATGCAAGCACAAAAATAAAAAAGTCATTGTGACTGCACCGATACAAAATTAGGGGCCATTGTGAAATCAACATCACCACAGTATGAATGCGTCTGATTTTCATGTACATACGTAGATGGCATTGTTTAACTCTTTCTCCATATGTCCGATCTCAAATGATGATGTGATGGGGAAAGAGTTAAATGGAAGACAGGTGAAAACAAAATCAGAACAAAAATAAAGTTAGAATGAAGTTAAGCCTCAGGAGGAACACAACACTGACATGGGGACAACAATACATGAAGCTTAAACGGCTTTGAAAAGATGTATGAGGTTTAACCTACAATGAGGGTGTCAGTATCAGTCTGCTTATTCCTTTACACACTTGTTTTAACTACATTAGACTTTTCACGCATTCAATTATTATACCATTATTATTATATGTTAATTCAACAAAGACATGCCGCATTATTATAGATAGCAGCTATTGCAGTTAGAGTCAAACAGCAAAATGAAATGTAAAGAAATGTCTTACCTTTCTCTTGCATTCTGTTAGTCTGGAAAAAAAACAAGGATGGATCACAGTTAGTCTTTTTTCATCCATTAGATGTGCTGAATATTCTGAAGGGCAATACTGCTACCATTACAACTGCTACTTCAAGAAAAGAAGGACACATATCACAATAGCAACAATGAGCTATGTCACTGACAACTAACAATCTAATATATTCCAATAAACAAACTATATCTAAAATATGATATTCAACTACTTGTCCTGATGACAAGACAAAGGACAGGACAGATCAGCAGAGTTAGCTCAAGACGGACGGGGGAGTGGTGGCTGCTTTTACCTCTTCCTCTTGATCTGAATCGGACTCCTTTTGGGAGCAAGAAGCAGCGAAAAGCAGAAAAGATGCACAGATAGAAACAACAGCAACATTAAAAGGGAGGAAAAGACAGGGTTCAATGTATGGTTTCCATGGCAACAAAGGCAACCAGTCAATGTGATTTCAGGGAAAGATGGAGAGGTCTTTGAAGCTGCATTATACAAAGGATGTGAAAACACTGTATGACATAGATTATATGCAGTTAGGGCCACCAGCTCGTGATTTTAGCTTACTGGGTTACATATGCAATAAAAACGTACACATAGGAATATCGAATAACAAAATAAAAGTGTTTCAGTGAGAGACTAGCACCTTATTATTACAGTAGTATATAGTATAGTATTCATGAGCTAAGAGGACACAGTATAGTCTCACCTGCTGAGTGAAACACCAGTGTAGTGGCCTTACCTTGTAGTATGATGGGAGGGTGATGTTGAGGTTGCATATGGCATTCTGGGTGAGTGACCTGTAGTTCCTGGGTTCCTTCATGAAGGACAGACGGCCACAGGGCTCCTGAGTGTTATCTCTGATCTGCAACAGCCAAGCGGTTCAGCTTTATTCAGTCAGCCGTCCGTCATATTGATGATTAGTATTTTATACGTGATCAGAACAGTGCTCACTTTGATGAATAGTGCTAGTCTGTTCTCCTTAAAGGCAAAGAAACTGAAGAGATGGTGCTGGCCACTTTTGGTGAGTGGAACAAGGTTTCCAAAGCAGTCTGCATAGATAGGTTTGCCTTCCAGGACCTGATGAATATAACAGCAGGCAGGTGAGCACATGGATTAACAACATACAGTACAACCATCAAAAACACTGTCAGGTCATTTCTGTTTAAACCATGTTATTCCACATTTCTAGCCTTGACCATTACATAGCCATAAGTCTGAGGTACACCAGAAAAAAGCCTTTAGATGGACTATGTATACAGTCCACAAACTTCAACATGTGGACTGACGGAGCTGGGGATCGAACCACTGACCTTCTGATTGGTGGGCGACCTACTCTGCCTCTGTCAACTGTCAAAACTCTGACTATGACTATAACTGCTGGTCAAGTGTGTGATGTCTCAAAACTTCATCAAGTTAAATGACAACAAATTAGTAGGGTTGTGATATATATGCTCATGAGACGAGACAATACATGATATTGGGTTCACGAGAACAAGATAAGACAATATTTTCACATTATTTTAGGAAAACTAAAATGACAAAATATATGACTGGATAAACAGTCACTTAACACTATTTCTTTTACTAAACACGATGTAAAAAAAACACATTAAATGACTTTTTGTTAAAGTCAGTGTAATAGTATCAGCTATAACCACTATAACCATGATGTAGCTCATCATGACTCACCAGCATTGCAGAAATGCATCGTTTGCATCTTTAGATCATACTGGTTTTGATGTATTGATCCAAAAAGTTGGAATCTGGCACTATCTTTCTAACTTTACCGAAGTGCTGCAGTTGCTGCTTTTACTTCTCCTTCTTCTTATCAGTTTCTGGCAGACTGGACATAGCAAAGGCTCATTACTGCCACCCATAGGTCACAAATAGAAGCATAGCTCAAAGTCTGACAGATTACTTTCTGCCCTGTGCATAAGCTCTCGTCACACACCTACAAATTAGACAATTGTGTTTGGTCCTTCCCAAAGTCCATCTTCATATTACAGAACAGTATGTCGCAAAATCCCAATCTGCAGTTATTTTTCATCCAATAATTTTTCCTCCAACTAAGGAGCATCCACAAATGTTGTTTCTCAGGCTGATCTTGAGAGGGTTTCACATACTTTGCTATCACCATGTCTAGATTATTACTAGCTACTGGGCTTTAAAGATGCCATCAGCTGCAGTTGGTGAGACTAGTCTCACCTCAACGTCTCTGCTCCGGGCCACCTCGGTGAAGTTCTCCTGCTGCTCCAGGGTTTTGTCAATCTTGTCGTCCGTCATGCAGAAGCACCTCAATCGGGCCTCAATGGGATCGTGGGTCTTGGCAAAGATGACAAATTTGGCCATGTAAGGGACACAAATGATCTCTCGGTACACCTGAGTGGAGAAATTGACAGATTCCTGGACTTGTCGACAGTCTATCAGCCAGAATCTAGAAAGCAGAGAGGAATCGGAAAGAACCAAGTGAAGTTAGGTCTTTGTCACTTTAAATCAGAAGTACATTCATTGTGCTACAACAAATCCTTTTGTGATACCTTGCAGATACATTGGTGGTGAAGGAGACACAGTCATTGATGAATGTTAATGGAGTTGTTCCTGTTATGTCCTCCCACTGAGCAGGCGTCGTTCCACCTGCACATGGACACAAACACAACACTGAGGGTGTTTTCAAACATATGGCTCGAATCAGGGACCAACTTGTTACAATACTGCAAATTGCCTCGAGTTTTGTTAGTGTTCACATGGCAGCATTCACAAGCGGACCAAAATGTGTGATGTGCGAGTTAACCGCTCTCTAATTGGTTGGAATTTCCTCGTGGGAAAACTCCCGGAAGTAAAAAAAGAAGAGCAGACTTCAGAGCGCTACTTTTCAATTTTACAATGGAGGTAAAGCTACGCATTGTTTTTTTTTTTTGGTGCATCACGCACTTTGATGTACTCTTGATAAAGGTTTTTTTGCTTTGACTGTGCAGCATTCCTCCGGAACTCCCTTTCCTCGAGCCTTTTGCTAAAGAATGAGTAGCTTTATACAGTCATTCGACCAAATCTCTAAGAGGCACTGCACCTCCTCCTCACGAGGGCATGACTGTCCATGAATACTCGGATTCATCTCGGCCATGCTACATGTTGTAGGTTAGTCCAAAACAGGCTCAATGTGCCCTGCAGTTCGGTCGGATCGAGGTTGGATCATTTTCTTACCACAATCAAACTGCACCAAAGTTTGTTTGGAACTGGACCGAGACCACCTCTTCACTGGGGTCTTGGTCCGGTTGTTTTGGTCCGCAACCGAGTGTGATTGATGTGTTCACACCTTCCCAAACAAAACGCACCAAGGGGGTAAACGCTCTAGGATTCAATTCAACTGAACTAACCCAGGCAGGTGTGAAAATGCCCTTAGTCTATTCACAGCTTTGTTGGTGTACTGACCTGTGATACTGCAGAGCAGTCGTAAGGTGGGGGTGTCCCCTCCGAAGCCATTGAGGACCTGGTCTGAGTTGCTCTTGGGGACAGGGATGGTCATGGTGATGGGTTTATGGAACTTCCTCCTGCGAGGCTCCAGGGTGACAATGGGGCTGAAGGTGGCCTTGTTCCCCAGGATCTTCCTTGCAACATCCACACTCACTGGCTGGGACTAAGAGAAAAGAGAGCGATGTCAATAAATCCCACAGCTGGGTTCCCATGCGTCCTGGAAAACCGGGAAAACCTGGAAAATTTTCCTTTATGGAAAACATAAAATTTTGATTTTTTTTCTCTCATTTTCCATATGTTTTCCATGACTAGAATATTGGTAAATCGTGTTGACCAGGTATTCCAGAAACCTTGCCACACGAGGGCATTGCCTGAGTTAAAGCTTTATGGCTAAGGCTTTATGATACTGAAACAGGGTTGTCAAGTGACTGATATATAACAATTTATAGTCCAGACAGGGGTATTTTCACACATAGTATGGATCAAATACCTCTGCTAGCTGTGTCACTAGCATGAGATAGCATGTTGCTTAGTCGTCCAGAGTCTGCTGGCGTTTTGACTCTTTATCTAACACCACTGGTCAAATCACTTATCAAACATATTATCTTCAAAATAGATTATCATAAATGGACTGACAGAATTCAGTCGAGACATTCATTGCTTCCAGACAGCCACAACTTTATTGATCTCTTGACTTTTCACCTGGAACCATCAGTAAGGTTTGATTTAGAGTGAAATCTCTTCAAAACTATTAGATTAGCAGTCATACAGCTCTGTGGTGGTGATCATGTTGATCCCATGACTTTCATCTGGCAACATTCACTGGGTCAACTTTTGCCCTGCGCTCCACAAAATAACCCTAAAATTTGATATTGGGATGTTTGACAGCTATGCTATGATAGGTAAATGTACAGTAAATATGAACACAATTCTTTTCGAATCAGTAGGAAACAAATATTTTTTCAGGCTACACAGCTTTTTTTTTTTCAAACAAAAAAATCCTTCAATTTTGATGGAAAATTAAAATAAATGCTCTCAGCTGCTCAAAATAAAGCACTGCTGCTTTTTGCACTTTTTATTTGTAAATTCCTGAAAATGGAAGTGATTGTTGCTGCCATGATGTAGATCTATTTCATGTCCTGAATGCTAGTGTCAGTCATTCACTCTAAACATGGAGAAAAGTAGAAAAAGTGCTCCCCATATGGGGTTACATTCCCTGTCATAGCAGCGTGTGGGACTGTCAGTCAGAAAAAAAACAATAACGATAAATAAAATGATCTGGTGGGACAGTTATTGTTTTTGGTGGGCTGGTTTTGGGCGACCCCTGCCATAGGCTGTAATGAAGTTTTAGTAAATTACCTGCTGTGATGTAACGTTATCAGGGAATGAGAAAAAAAAATCATTTTGAAGGTGATTTATTCCCTCTAGCCACCAGTAGTCGGTAGGAACAGCAGTCTGATGTGTGCGAGTTTGATGTGATTTCAACCACTGCAATCTGAAAAGTGTCCTTCCAAGGTACAACAAATATGTAGACTTTCCTACAAGGGAGGACAACATCCTTGACCAGGTCTACTGTAACGTGAAGGACGCTTACAAGGCCGTGCCCCACCCCCATTTCGGACAGTCTGACCACATTTCCATTTTTCTGTACCCTGCCTACAGACAACTCCTGAAGAGCATGCCACCAGTCAGGCAATCCTACAAAGCATGGACTGAGGAATCAGAGCTGGTTCTCCAGGATTGCTTCAGGCGCACTGACTGGGGGGTGTTTAGATCTGCTGCTCTGAGGAATGACGGTTCTGTGGACCTGGAGGAGTATGCTGCTGGTGTGACTGGCTACATCAACACATGCACCTCATGCACATCTCATCATCCCCTCCAAACAATGCAGAATCTTCCCTAACAACAAGCCGTGGATTAATGGGGAAGTGCGGTCCATGCTATGTGCCCGCTCTGCTGCATTTGTGTCTGGCGACGCCGAGGAATACAAAAAGGCCAGATATGGCCTGCGCCGTTCCATTGGCCGAGCCAAGGACCAATACAGACAAAAGCTTGAGGATTATTACACCACCTCAGACTCTCGGCGCATGTGGCAGGGATTGCAGCAGATAACGGACTACAGGCAGAGGACTACATGGCCCACATCCTGCCAGGCGGGACTTCCAGACGAACTTAACAAGTTCTACGCCCGCTTTGAGGTCCCAAACACTGACCGCAGTGCTGTGGTGCCAGGCAGCGAGAGAACAGAGGCGATGCCGCTCTCAGTGACATCAGCAGAGGTGCGTAGGGCCCTGAGCAGAATCAACCCACGGAAGGCAGCTGGTCCTGACTCCATCCCGGGCCGCACGCTGAGAGCCTGCTCAACAGAACTGACTGATGTGCTCACTGACATGTTCAATCTGTCTCTGTCACATGCAACCGTACCTGCCTGCTTTAAGTCCACTACCATAGCGTCACTCCCTAAAAAATTACCGGTCGACTGTCTCAATGACTATCGTCCCATAGCACTTACCCCCATTGTGATGAAGTGCTTTGAGAGGATAGTCATGGAGCACATCAAACAGTAGTACCACCCACTCTCAACCCATCCCAGTATGCGTACCAACCGAACAGATGATGCGGTCGGCGCTGCGCTCCACACGGTTCTCACACACCTCGAGGGCAAGGACACGTATGTCAGGATGCTGTTTGTTGATTACAGCTCAGCTTTTAACACTGTCCCCCCTCTGAGGCTGTGTGAAAAACTCCTCACCCTCGGACTGACACCATCTCTGTGCGGCTGGGTGTTGGACTTCCTCTCTGACAGGCCACAATCTGTCAGGGTCGGGGGCCGCAAATCCAGCATCGTCCAAGTTAGCATGGGATGCCCCCAGGGCTGTGTGCTGAGTCCGACGCTCTACTCCCTTTTCACCTATGACTGTGGGGTCACTCAGAAAAACACCAGCATTGTCAAGTTTGCAGATGACACCACAGTCATAGGTTTGATTACCGGGGGGGTGGAGGAGGACTACAGGGCAGAGGTGAACAGGTAGCATGGTGTCAGAAAAACAATCTCTCCTTGAACATAAACAAAACCAAGGAGATGATTGTTGATCTGAGGAGGAGGAGGGTGTGGCATTCTCCCGTCTTCATCGGGGAGGCTGAGGTGGAGAGGGTGGATACATTTAAATTTAAATTCTTAGGTACTCACATCAGTAATGATCTGACCTGGACACACAACACAACACAAATAACTAAACGGCCCACAAACGACTGTACTTCCTTAGGAGACTGAGGAAATTTGGAATGTCTCCTAAGATCCTCAGCAACTTCTATAGAGGTGCAGTCGAGAGTGTGCTCACCAGTGCAATCACTGTTTGGTATGGTAATTGTACCCTGCAGGACAGGAAGTCACTCCAGCGTGTGATAAAAAGTGCACAGCAAATCTCTGGAGTGATCTTCCCGTTCCTGCAGGACATTTACACCAGTAGGGTCATCAGGAGGGCCCACAACATCTTAAAGGACAACACACACCCACAACATACACTTTTTGAGCTCCTTCCCTCAGGGAGGCGCTTCAGGAGTGTGAGATCACGCACCACTCGACTCGTAAACAGTTTCTTTCCTCAAGCCATCCGTCTCCTGAATAAATGTTAACTAAATGTCCATACATGACTGTGCAGGCAAGCACTGTGCACTTTAATAATACATCATGCTGCTAAACTGAAAGTTTATTTTTCTACTATTTTTTGCATACTGTGTTGTATATAGATTTTTGTTTGTTTTTTTGTACTCTGTATACAACTGTATACAATCTTTTGTTTAGATCGTTTACAGATTTTATCTTTTGTACTTTTTTTAAAAAACCTTGCACTATTTCTTCTTTTTGTTCTTCCTTTTATATATCCTATTTGTTGTTACTTTTCTTTCTTTCTTTCATATGTTGCCGGGAAGCTTGCAGTCTAAGAATTTCACTGCATGGTATTAAGCCTGTGTGTTTTTTACTGTGTATGTGACAATAAAAAATCTTGAATCTCTTGAATCTTAAATCTCTTGAATCTTAATGTGAGTTCCATGTGCTAACGAGCTCCTGTTTGTTGTTTCTCTCCACATTGTGCCTTGGAAAGCATCGTCTGTAAGTTCTGTGCCTGTTTAATGACTGTCATAGAGATGTCGTCTGTGTGTTCGTAATCGTAGAAATAGTGCTGTGTAACACTGACTCGCTATTTCTGTTTGGCTAGCTCCTAATCAGCCTGCATCTTTGTTGTTTGCTAGTCAACTCTCTATTGTTCCTCCTCCTTTTCAGTTATAGCACTGTTGTGTTTACATTCTCAAGAGTTTCTTCATATGGAGATTATATTTCATCTGTAATTTCATAGCCTTGAGACTGTAAATTGAGTTATGTACAGCTATTTACTTAAGTTTATTACCATTTATTTACATGCGGTTGTATGGGCTGTATTTTTATGTATATGTGCAGTGTAATAGGCAGCTGTCATGTATGGCAGTTCATTGTACAATGTTTATTTGAACATATAATTTTTTGTATTTCCTTATAGTTTTACAAAAAAAAAAGAAAAAAGGAGGAAAGGAAAGAGGAAAGCATGGACTCTCTGTGAAGCTCACTAAAGTTGTGAAATCCAAACCCTGGACTCTGTCTTTCTTGGAGTCCTCATGTTAACTATCTGTCAACTTGTTTACATCACGGATACAGACACGTGGGACAGAATACCTGCAGGCCCACCCTGATCCTCTTGGTGAGAGCCCCCTCAGGAAATACTGCCTGTACTTGAGGCACGACAGTACTGCTCAGGATGCCTCCTTCAGGACCAATCAGATTACTGTCTTGCTTGATGCGTGACACCACCGCAAAATATTGTGGGAAATCTCTTGTGATGATACGGCAAATACGTTTCTTCTCCAGCTCCTCTGGTGGGTCCAACTCTGTGAGACAGAAAGGGACAAATCAAATGTGTCAAGGACAGTCAGACAGGAACAAATTCATTCTCTACTGATGACACCGTCAGCGACTGACCCTCGTCCATGCCATTGAGTATCTGGTTGAGCTCCTCTTGGGTGTGTTCACAGTGATGCTCCTTCCAGCTCTCTCCAGTCTCACTTCTCAGGATCACCAGCTCCCTTTCTTTCCCCCGCAGGGCAGCAAAGTGGGGGATCTCCACAATCACAGGACTGGAGAGGTACAGGCAAGGCAGCGTGAGTACGCCAAACATGTCAGGAGTAGTAACAGTCTGGGCATGTGTGTAGTACTGGACACACTAGTTACAGATGTAATTGCAGTTCTATGAAGTCTCTGGATTACCACCAGAGAAGGCATGGAATACAACAGTTTTTTCCAGGGGTTTCCTTTGTCTATGAGAGTGTTGTTTGTAAAAGACAGAGGGAGTCATATCCTGTACAGATTGTAAAACACTCTTGTTACATATTATTACTTTAATGATGTTCTTTTCTTAATTATGGATTATTTGTTTGCTGAATTACAGGAGAAGCTTGGATAGAATAAGGCCCTGTTTACACAAGACTTGCGGGTAAAAATGAAAAAAATACATTACCTTAAAATTCAAGTTTTGAACACAGAAAGCCTGCTAGACACATCTATGAGGCATGCTACAGGTACAATCCAACATGGGACAGACAGTTAGAAAGCAAAACTGCTGATATTTTCATGTGATATTTTTGGGTTCTCTGGCCTGACAGTAGATGATAATATATACAGTATTTCTATTGTAGTCATGTTTGACATTAACATTGTGCATTTTAAAATATGCTTTCATAAATCCAGCACTTGTAAGCTTTGTTCTTTACGCGCCCCAACTTGTAGCAGGAGAACATATCAATATGATGAACTTACATAATGTGATTGTGTCCTTCAAATTTGGCTCAAATGGTGAAATATGTTTAATATTCATAGTTGGCTTTTATTGTGTAATTTTCCTGCTAAAAGCTAAGATATACGTGAGGAAAATGGCCAACAATTCTGAGCATGGAATACTTTGAATTACACTTAGTTACACCACCACAGGGCAGGAGGTAAAAAACAGAGCACACCATGTTGTCACTCGGTTCCCTAGCTACCCACAGGCCACACAACCATTTCAAATTCACACAAAAATAATAAAAAACAATTTTAATACCCATATCAAAAGACATAGACACAAAATGGAGAAGGCTAAGCGGAAGAGCAGGATAAAAGAATTAGAAAGAGCGATGAGATGAGGTGGGGCACAAGACACCAGCACAAGCACAAGACGATAACCTGAGGACAAAAGAACACTGAATGGAAGGGTTTGTAAAGCAAAACACTGAGACCCAGCATCCATGGATTGTTTCATATGCAAAATAGTTTTTTTTTTTCACCCTACCCGAGGAATTTTGTGCCCGGCGGGCCGAGCTGGAGGATTCTGCTAACCAAACTCTCTCCCTCATTAAGAGGTGGAGGGGCACTGGGGAGGTGGAGTTTACTATGTGATCGACCGAGCATCCAGACGCAGCAGTGAGGAAGAGAGAGCACACACAATGTTTTGGTTGGGTGCAAAATAGAAACCTGGGGGGCTTGTAAATGAGATTATTAATGGTGGCAGCTGCGTGTCCTTGGAGACCAAAAGTGTTCAAAATAAGCAATGATATGAATACATAAACACTATATAATCTAAAAATGAAATTGTGAAACAATTCAATAGTTGTTTTTCCATCTATTTTCAGTCTATTTATTAACTTTTTTAAAATTTTCTTCTCATTAATCCACACTGTTATTTTTGCCACTTTTCAACAGAAAATCTTTCAATAAAGACAAACTGAGTGGTGCCTGAAACCTGATTGGTTGAAGCAAAGAAAAAAAAAAGCTGGAGTTAAAAAAAAATACCTACAATACATGTTATTCTGTGTTATACACTAGCAGAAATGTGTAAAAATGCATTGGATTATTCCACAATTGCATGGTTATATTATTTTTTCTGCATTTAATTATGAATCAAGTATACAGTACTTCACTGAAAGTATCCATTTTCATTTCATATCCATTTAAATTATAATAACAATTATTTTTAAAGTACGCTTTGGGTCTCCATATATGTCAACGTTATAATAAGCCAGTGAAGACATTTTTCCTTTTGCAGTTTCAAATAAAAAAAAAATTGAATGTAACCACTTTCATGCCAAAAATGATAATTACATTCATAATGGACCATAGATCTTAAGGTAGAGGGATACATATTTCACTGCAGAGGTCAATACTTACACGTTATAATATTTTTAAACATAATAATAATAATAATAATAAGAGAAAACTCCCACCATGCAGCAGTGGGTAGTTAGATACCTGGATGATGGGTAATTAAAGGTCAAAACTGGAGTTACATATTTTATTATCATACTGGGAGAGTCTTAGATTTAGTATGAATGGTTTCATACTGAACTATCTGTAACATTACAAACAGAGGGCAGAATTTGAGGCCACATATAAAACCAATCATGGTGCAATATACTGGAGAAAAGATTTAAGAAAAGCTTTTCAATCGAGGGTTAGGGAGAAGGTTAAAAAGAGCTGGACTGCAGCTGTTATGGATGAAAACAAGGCATGCTGAAGAGCAAAGACTGGTATGTCTCTGGTGCTGGGGGAAAGCAAGAGCAGATACAGAAACAGTTTAGTGATGCAGAGGCAAGAGGTTAATAAAGAAAAAGGGCAGCATAGATTCTCATTACGAGCCTGAAGGTAGATCTAGTCTACAGGTCTCACTGCTCCCTCCTTATTTCAAAGATTGGCATATATAAAATTCAAATCTGTGTAAACAGTCATTTTCCAAAACTGCTAACAATGAGCAATATGATGATCTTCATATAGTCCATTTCCTTCTATCTTAATCCTCCAGTGCATTCATCCATTCCTTCATCCATCCCTCCAGCCTTACCCGAGGAACTGGGCCCCAGAGGGCCCCACCTCAATGATCCTGCTGGCCAGGCCCTCGCCTTCCACCATCGGGGGCATGGTGGCCAGACGGTGCCTCTTCACCAGGCGACACGTCACCCTTGTAGGCGCGCTGCACTTCCTGGGTGGGATGATGATGCGGAGGCCGTTGTGACGGCAACCACGCATGGCTCCGCCCCTGGCATCCACCATGAAGCTGACCAGGAAGCTGAGGTGGAACAGGAGATATTTCCAAAATGAAACACAATTCTTACTGGTACCATTAAGTGAAGAGAACATAGACACCAAAGCTTTGATAAAACTGCTAATACTAGCAGTATGTTAAAAGTAGAAGATTAAGAACTACTAGACTATCCATCCATCCATCTTCTACCTCTTATCCTCTCATAGGGTCAGGGGGGCTGGAGCCTATCCCAGCTGTCTTAGGGTGAAAGACAGGGTACACCCTGGACAAGTCTCCAGTTCATCACAGGACACATAGAGACAGACAACCACTCACACTCACATTCACACCTACGGTCAATTTAAATTAACCAATTAACCTAATCCCCATGCATGTTTTTGGATGGTGGGAGGAAGCCGGAGTACCAGAGAGAACCCACACAGACATGAGGAGAACATGAAAACTTGTGTCCTGTGATGAACTGGAGACTTGTCCAGGGTGTACCCTGTCTTTCACCCTGAGACAGCTGCGATAGGCTCCAGCCCCCCCTGACCCTATGAGAGGATAAGAAGGAGAAAATGGATGGATGGATGAACAGGTTAAGTCTTGATAAATAAAACCTGAAAGACAGTCTTTTAGTGTCTCTTTTCTCAACACTCAATGGTCAACAAGCAGCTCCATCTCTATGAATGCTGTCGAGTTGCATTTTGACATTTCATAGTTTGAGACTCTTTGACCTCACTCCTCATGCAAAAAGGTGAACATATGCATATGGATCACACATCTCAATGAGTGGGAGTACGGGTGTGATGATGTGACACTGTGATCATTACCCCGCTATAAACTGATCTCACCCTTGCTTCAGGAAAGCAGAGGCGGTTTTTAATAAACACACAGTTATTGAACTCCAGTTAGAAGATAATGACTTCTGTCCTCCACTGCTGAAACGTAGCTCAGTCAATAAAACTTTTCTGACTGACAGTGACAGACACAATCAGGACATATGCTTTGAAATAACACTTAAAGTATTTCTCAGGACTTGGGTATGTTAGTGGAAATTAACATGACATTGTATGAAATGTCCTCAACTTACACCACCTCTTTTTGGCCACATAACCAGAATTTAAGGTTACTTTTCCTTAACTTCTCTATCAAATAACCTGCGGCAACAGCTCACACTGTGGGCCTAGATATCACATTTTGATTAAAATAAGATGACACCCACAGAAAGGTGTTTGAGGCGATGTCTGTTGAGGACAGTGACACATACACCTCTCCAGCAGGAGAGCACACTGTGAGGAGGAAGAGAGTGAGGAAGATGAGGAGCAGAGTGATATTTAACCAAGGTGCAGAAGGTCACCTGCAGTGGTCTCCATGATCATGGCACGGAGAGGAATGGCTAAAATCAGGAGTCAAAAGTCAAGCACAAACAATTCAGAGACACCCAGAGAGAAAAAGCCATAAGGCAGTCAGAATAAGAGAAGACATAGACATGATACCTTCACAACACTTACAACACTTTCACCTGATGTGTTGAGCAAGAATCAAGTCAAAGTGTTGTTAGCCTAGCTTAGCATAAAGACTGGGAGCAGGGAGAAACAGCTAGCCTGACTCTGTCCTCTTGTTATAAAAATACACCAACCACACCTCTAAAGCTCACTGATTAACATGCAGGCTCTCATTTATTTAATGTGTTCACAAACAAACTATAATGTCCAAATGCTCATTTGTGGAGCTGTTTCCTGACAGAGTATCCATCTGCCTAGCTGTATGTGGCCAGATGGGCAGAATGGCACCAAATCTGGCAACCTGACTGCAACAAAGAGACTCTGGGAAGTTGCACAGGTTAAACAAATAAAATGCACTGGAGGTGTTGCTTCAGAGGTGCTAGATATATACACTATGTGAACTATAAACAGAGCCAGACCAGCTGTTTGCAACTGTCCTTATGCAAAGCTAACCTTAGCTAATCACACTCTGTTTCCTACTTAAAACGCAAAATATTTTTAATGTTTCCGTAATGGTTGATCCACCAGTGTGTGCAAGCTCTTTAATCAAAATGATATCTGTAATACTAGAATATTTTTACTGTTTTACAAAAAAAAACAAAAACAGAAAAAAATCTCAAAACACATTCCTATTGTTTATTGATTTAATTAAATTGCAGTTATTTGTTGTCATTCCTGAACAGAAACATGTGTTTTACTGGTTGTTTGTTATTCTGAATTCATTTCTGACTTGATTTCTGAATTCCAGTGTTCTGGATCAAATTTGGTCTAAAAAGGTGAATTCAGTTTAAATTCCTCACTCCTGTTCAAAATGGTGAAGAGTAGTGAACTCAGTGAGGAAGAAAGAGTCCAGTTAAAGTGAATGAAGTGTTGCTGGAGGCTCTCTGATGCTCTGATACATCTGTTAAGGACTGAATTTGAATTCAAAAATAAATGTAACTTAAATTTTCTTAGCACAGGGGTTGAAATGAGAGGTAATTCTCTAATTAACAAATGCTATGATTATATGTAAACAAGAACTTGAAATATAACAGCAGCCATCGGGACATTATTCATGAATTAACAAGCTGTTCCACCACATGCATGCTTCTGTGAGTCCCTCCAGTGTGATGGTACCTACCCAGAGTGAATGGGGCTGGAGGATAAAGCCACATTATCCAGGTTCTCTGTACCCCAACTGAGACGATATGAATCCCTCTCATTCTCCCTGGCAAGTGACAACACCTGGACCCAAACACAGAAACTCTTAAACTGACGATTATACATATTCATTTATTTTCCTTGGAAAAAGAATGAAGGTCCTCAGTCATTCACATTATAGTGTAGAACTGTTTAATACATACTTTATTACACAAATCAGTGCCACAATAAATGAATCCAGACCTCTGCCTATTTAAAGTTACCCCTGCCGCCAAGGAGGTTATGTTTTCACCGAGGCTTATTTATTTGTTTATCTGTTGGTTTGCCCTGAAAATTTCGTCAAAATCTGTCCACAACTTTTTGAGTTATTTTACAAACCAACATACATACAAATAAACAAACCCCAGTGAAAAGATAACTTCCTTGGCAGAGGTAAAAAACATAAAGTTAAAGTACTAACATGAAGACATAAACATGTAAAAAAATACATGTACTAAAACAATGCAAATAGGCATAAATGTCAGCAGTATTTGAATTTTGTTGCAGTGACACTAAATCCATATACTGTTTCATATACTGTTATGTAGTTTGCTCTATTTCATGTTACATTTAATCTTGAACTGTAATACAATATGTGGTATTTATTTCCCTCTGATGTGTAGAGGGGTAGAAGAGTAAAGTAACAGAAATTTTAAATACCCAAGTAAAGTACAAATACATGAAATTGCAATATTTGTTTTAATGCACTTTCCATCACTGATGCAAATATCATCATATCAGAGATGATGATGGAGGTTTATTTGAGCTGCAGTACCTTACCTGGTGACTGGTGGGCATCTCGTCCATCATGCCTTCATGTTTAGGAGAGTAGTAGCTGTGGTGAGTGGGTGTGAATGACCTGTCGGTACTGCAGCAGACAAGAGGAAACGCTCAGTGGTGAAAATAACAGCAGAGATCACAGCGGATCAATGATAGAACACACCTTCATCAGAGTACAGGGATAAATGTCACGACAAACTGTCACAATCAGCTGTATGGCATGGCTCAAGTCAATAATGTGCTGAAAATATTACATTTCTGTTGCAAATATGGGTGTTTTATATCTTTTATTTCTTTATGTGTCTTTAAGCCGAGAGACTGCAAAATTTTATTATGCATGCATGATGACAATAAAGACTCTTGAATCTTAAATAGGTTCAGTTAATTAGATCAAAGTATAATTAAATGAATGGACTCAAAGACTAAGAGCCTACACTAGTAGGTGTATACTGCTGGCAATTTCTGATAGGAATCAGGAATCTCTGTGGTTACCATTTAGTGTAGTGTTTTAGCATTCTAGTCTAGTCAAGTCCCCAACTTATTTCAGCAATGCTGAAGGTAAAATGCCAGCGTCAGCACATACCTTTGCATTCGACTATGAAGGCATGACAATGATGACCAACGATGATGTATGAGCAGGAGAGGTTGCAAAACACACACACACATACACACACATTTACAATGACAGGCAGTTAGTCATCCTTGAGAGGAAAAGTGATGAGAAAGAACAACCATACACAGCAAACATCAGTAACTAGACTGGAACCAGATGACATACATACAAACATGACAACATACACCGATCAGTCATAACATGATGACCTCCTGCCGCATATAGTGCTATAGTCCCCCTGTGTGACCTCTGACCCCTGAAGGTTTATTTTGTGGTATGTGACTCCTTTCTGTCTTCAGCAGCATTAACTCCTCTGCTCTGGTGGATCAGCCCACCAGACCAAACCTTCACTCAGTGATCCTTGTCCTCTCATGACCCTGTCTCTGGTTCACCACTGTCCTTCCTTGGACCACTTTTGATAGATCCTGACCACTGCAGAACAGGAACAGACCACCAGAGCTGCAGTTGTGGAGATGCTCTGACCCAGTCCTCTAGACATCACTGTTTGCTTCTTGGTGTCAAACTCCTGAAAAATCCTGATGCTGGAACATTTTTCCTGCTTCTAACATCAACTCTGAGGACTAAATGTTCATTTGATACCTTATATATCCCAGAAGAGATGACCAGTGTTATTCACTTCACCTGGCAGTGGTCATAATGTTATACTTGTGTAAGTAGGTTTCTCATTTCATGAAAAGGATTAAATTGTATGTTAAAATAGGAACATTTTACTCCATGTTTAAAATGTACATGAAGCAGAAGGAACAGTTGTTTAGAAGAGTGAAAACATTCGCTGAGTCAGACATACACAAAGAAAAGGCGTTTTAGTGGCTTGTTTGCTGGGTTAAACAGTGGCAGAGTTCGTACCTGTCAGTGCGTGCACCCTCCAGGCTGAAGCGGAGGTAGTTCATCCCATCCAGGTACTGTCCTGGTAGGGAGTCATCCCCCAGCTCCCTGAGGTCCTCAGCCCTCAGATACTCCCCTCCATCACCAGTCATAGTGTCATCACCTGGACAGAGAGGAGACAAGGGAATGAAAGCTGAACTAATACTAATTTAAAAAACACTCCAGGCTTTCAGGCCATTGACATGGCTGTCAGCTCTTCATTGATTAATATGAACATAGACATAAAATCAACTGTAGTTTTGCTCCAGTGCTAAAATATTACCATAAAATAATGTATGTTGAGAAATTATAGGAAATTAGTATGAACAAAGATAGAGTCAGATTTTCACTACACAGTTATCACAGACTAAATAATTCATCATAAAAAGTATTGTGATATCTATAGAAAATAAAATAGTCGGTCAAATTAGTTTAAAAGTTTAAAAGTTTGAGGCGGTGATACCTGTATATACTGTATAAAATGAACAATATTATAATTTGTGTATTAATATGTGTATGTATCAACATAACATACTGATACACTCTAGGTATAAATGCACTAACATTAATAAACTAGCTCAGAACTCATTCATAACAGCAGGGAAAAAAACAGTTCAGCAGAGGCAGGATGATTTTCACTGTCAACTACTAAGTTCAACAATGACATTTTAATCTCTATCATAATTAGTACATTAGATATATATTTAAACCAACATAGATGAGACATTTTATAATGCTAAAAAAGGAAATCCTAACTATGTGTAACAGCTGGGTAAACTTGATTGAAAGCTCCTGTACAGCTGAAGCATGGACACCAGTGAGACTGTTTCTGTAATGAGCTAATATGATATTAGCATGCCTGCCATTTAGTTTCTCACTCCAGCCTGTTGTTTGATTTCATCATTTTCTCTCTAGTCTATGTGAGTTGACGATATATTCTCCACTACTGTACAGCAGGAGCAGCATCACTACTGTAAAGGAGGAGCAGCAGTGTATTCAGAGGACTAGTAGAGCTTATAGCACACTAACACTTCCACTGTCAAGCATGTGTGAAAAGTCTGATGACCTGACATGTAGATTATTTTGTTGTCTTTAACAGAAGAGCTCAGTTTGTCATGAAAATGAAGACTTAATTATTTTTAAGTGTTAAGTATGAACATTTGAAGCTTTATAGAATTAATGCAGTAGAGGTTGGACGTGGCTTCACTGAACATTTTTGAGAAAGCACAACTTTAAAATCTTGTTCAACACTGGATTCATAGGGATATTTCAAGTATTAAAGATGACATGAATGTGCATGTTATGGCACATAAGGTGACTAAGTAGAAAAAACACTGTGCACAAAACGAAAACCAATGGTAATTTAAAACCATCCATCCATCCATTTTCTACCTCTTATCCTCTCATAGGGTCACGGGGGGGCTGGAGCCTATCCCAGCTGTCTTAGGGTGAAAGACAGGGTACACCCTGGACAAGTCTCCAGTTCATCACAGGACACAGAGAGACAGACAACCAGTCACACTAAACATTCACACCTACGGTCAATTTAAATTAGCCAATTAACCTAATCCCCATGCATGTTTTTGGATGGTGGGAGGAAGCCGGAGTACCAGAGAGAACCCACACAGACATGAGGAGAACATGAATTTAAAACCATTAAATGACAAATTTATTTTTCTAATTTCTACCTATAGCTAGCTACCTAGCTGGAGTGACATCACTGTATACATAACAAGCCACTATTCTGATTGAAACTTGTTTTATGCTGATTGGTGGCATGGTCTTTATACTATGATACCTAAAAAAAAATTTAAAAAAAATAATTCAATATTGCAATAAATTGAATTGTACCCCCTGTATCATGATGTGAATTGTATCACAGCCCTAAGTACTATACTGCTCAGGGAACACAGGCCTGAGAGGGCAGTGTGTGAGGCTTTACTAAATGCTAGAGCTGCAGCTGACTTCAGACCAGCTCTGACAGAAAGCACTATGCTTGGCCAGCTTAACAAGTGAGAAACATACTGTAGTTAGACAGAGATGTTCTGGTGCTATTAGTATACAGGCAATCTGGAAAGGGAAGAGTGTAAGAAGGGCATAAAGCGCATAGGGGAGTAAAGTTCAGTCCCTTTCTTCTTCTATCCATCTGGAGCTCACAGGGAATGGTAGAATATACTAGATTACAGGTAGTATTGTAGCATTTCCACAGACCATGCATAACACACTAGCCCACTGCTCACACCAGGCACGGTGCTGAATACCTTCCACATCCACGTGGTCGTCTGACATAACATCATCATCCATGGATTTCAACACTGTGGATTGACAGCACAGTCACTCACTGCTTCCTAAAAACTACTCGTGGCACATAAGATCTCTCAATTCATCTCATCTCAAAGGCGGGGCAGACGTACATTTTGGGCTTAAAATAGGTCACAACCATAGCTGAAATGGTTAAAATACATTTTATTTATATAATAGCGAGGCAGCGCTAGCTAGCATAACAACAGCATAAGAGAGAGGACCATGATAGACGGGTTAAAAAAATGCACCCAAAGCTTGGAAAGTGGACATCTGGGCACATTCATTGCTGCTGTTTATGTTTTCTTTATGAATATAACTTGTTTTAAGCTGAGGGTGAATTTCCCCTCATGGGGGATATGAATAAAACCTTTTCTATTCTATTATTTATTCTATAATTATTGTTGCTTTATTATTTTTCTTACTGTGAGTTTCCCCTAATGAAGGATCAGTAACAGTTAATCTATTCTTTTCTAGGAGTGTAAGTGATTCCTTTGAGCATTAATTAATTTAGTAAAGTATTGCATTACTTTTTGAGTAACCACACCAACACTGCTAGCAGTAATGGAGTGTTACTCACTAGCAGAAGAACAGTGTTGTTGGCTGTCAGGCACTGACTCGAGAGCTTTAGCTTTGGACTCATGGCCCTCATCCACACAACGCTCCACTGTGGGCTCATGCCGACAGGCTGACTCACCCTCTTCATCCGACACATCCAGCACTTCAGTCATGGTCTCTGGTACGTTCAGCTTGTGTTTCTCTGTCACCGTCTGGCAGCAGGAGAGGAAAGGGATCCCATTAATGACTCCACAACATACAGTACAGTCAGTACCTGCTGAAACCATGTATGACACGTGTGACACAGCAGTCCTGCAGTAAACCTACTCTCTGGAAGGTCTCTGGAGGCTGTGCTTTCTGCTGCATTATAATATTTACCCTCACAGGGTGGCTCAAATATTAGAAATCATAAAAAAAGAGATTTTGTAATTCCAAATGAATTTAACTCCAACAGTGGTGTGCATAGACTTTTTGAAGGGCAAAGGTGAAAAAGGGCACCTACGGCAAGTTCTCACCACTGAAGAGGGCACTTAAGTCCAGCGTGTTTTCGAAGGCACTTTAACCATGTGTTTTTACCTCCCAAGAGAATATTTTATCATGTTTTAACCAGCCAAGAGGGCACTTTAGTGTGGTTTTTTCATCCAAGAGAGCAATTTAGTGGGTTTTGGACACTTTGGCATGCCCTTTTACCTCCCAAACAGGCAGATGGACCCGATCCAGGAGCATGAAGGACCACTGCTTCCTGTTGATTGATTGATTGATAAAAGGTAAACAGATCTACATTTAAAATAAGGGATAATTTTAGTTGGAAAATGTCTTTAAAAGGCAATTTTTATATCTGATGGCTGATTAAATTCTTTTCCTGCATACAAATGAGTATTTTTTTATTATTACTAATAAATGACTGTTTTCATTGCTACAGTGCTCACTGAGCTCCATATTTATTTTGTATCCAATAATAATAATAATTTGATACTTCATTATACTGACTAATTGTATCATATCTTTATATAGTGATAACAAATATTATTCCACCACCCAGTGTCAGATGTTTACCACCTTAGTTAACAGTATTACTGATTTCCAAAATATTTTTAATGTTTCTGTAATGCTTAATCCACCAGTATTTGCATTTATTTTAATCAAAATGATATATTTGACGATAAAATACTGTTGTTATCCTGGAATTTGAAAGTTTAAAAAAACAACAGTAAAAATATCAAAGTACATTAGTCATGTTATGCCTTTTGATAGAGATGTTAAATGCCAGTTATTTCCTGTCACTCCTGAACAGAAAAATGCGTTTTAGTGCAGTCCAGCAGCTACATCCTGTCTATAACATAACTTTGAACAATATTGCGATGAATGTTGCGTAATGTGTGGCTTACTGTTGTCGTGGTGATGATCTCCTCGGTGACGACCCTCAGAGTATCCACCACGGAGATGTAGCCCAGCCTCCGAGCGATACCCAGAGCAGTGTTACCATTCTGGACAGGAGAGCACAGTGAAGCTGATGTGTGTGGAAAACTGTAAAGGATGCTGTTGTGTGTTCATGTCTGTTTACATACCACAGTGATGGCATTGGGCTTGGCACCGTTTTGCAGCAGGACATTGATGACGTGTGTGTTTCCCTGCTGGGCTGCCTGGTGTAGGGGAGTGTATCCATTCTGCAAAATAAAGACCACAGAAAATAAAACTGCCTGTCATGAAATGAACTGAGTCTGATTTGTAATGTGCTAAATTTAAGATGTGGGTCTCTGGCTCCTACACTATACTACACACACTACACTATATTGCCAAAAGTATTCGCTCACCTGCCTTGACTCGCATATGAACTTAAGTGACATCCCATTCCTAATCCATAGGGTTCAATATGACGTCGGTCCACCCTTTACAGCTATAACAGCTTCAACTCTTCTGGGAAGGCTGTCCACAAGGTTTAGGAGTGTGTTTATGGGAATTTTTGACCATTCTTCCAGAAGTGTATTTGTGAAGTCACACACTGATGTCGGATGAGAAGGCCTGGCTCTCAGTCTCTGCTCTAATTCATCCCAAAGGTGTTCTATCAGGTTGAGGTCAGGACTCTGTGCAGGCCAGTCAAGTTCATCCACACCAGACTCTGTCATCCATGTCTTTATGGACCTTGCTTTGTGCACTGGTGCACAGTCATGTTGGAAGAGGAAGGGGCCAGCTCCAAACTGTTCCCACAAAGTTGGGAGCATGGAATTGTCCAAAATGTCTTGGTATGCTTGAAGCATTCAGAGTTCCTTTCACTGGAACTAAGGGGCCAAGCCCAGCTCCTGAAAAACAACCCCACACCATAATCCCCCCTCCACCAAACTTTACACTTGGCACAATGCAGTCCGACAAGTATTGTTCTCCTGGCAACCACCAAACCCAGACTCATCCATCAGATTACCAGATGGAGAAGCGTGATTCATCACTCCAGAGAAGGTGTCTCCACTGCTCTGGAGTCCAGTGGTGTCATGTTTTACACCACTGCATCCGACGCTTTGCGTTGCACTTGTGATGTATGGCTTGGATGCAGCTGCTCGCCATGGAAACCCATTCCATGAAGCTCTCTGTGCACTGTTCTTGAGCTAATCTGATGGCCACATGAAGTTTGGAGGTCTGTAGCGATTGACTCTGCAGAAAGTTGGTGACCTCTTCACACTATGCACCTCAGCATCCACTGACCCCGCTCCGTCAGTTTACGTGGTCTACCACTTTGTGGCTGAGTTGATGTCGTTCCCAAACACTTCCACGTTCTTATAATACAGCTGACAGTTGACTGTGGAATATTTAGGAGCGAGGAAATTTCACGACTGGATTTGCTGCACAGGTGGCATCCTATATCACAGTTCCATGCTGGAATTCACTGAGCTCCTGAGAGCGACCCATTCTTTCACAAATGTTTGTAAAAGCAGTCTGCATGCCTAGGTGCTTCATTTTATACACCTGTGGCCATGGAAGTGATTGGAACACCTGATTCTGATTATTTGGATGGGTGAGCGAATACTTTTGGCAATATAGTGTAGATTAACAGCTGGTGTGTGTACAGTATATAATATTAAAATATGTTGTTGAAAAGTAAATAAAAATGAGAAAACTTTCCAGTACAATAGATTAATAGCATAAACATGAAATCATGAATGCTAATCTCAGATAATGGCTACTACATGTGTGCTTGACTGTAGTTTCAGTACCTTAGTCTTGGCGTTGACACTGGCTCCATTCTGAAGAAGGAAGTTGACCATCTTGGCGTTACCATAGTGACATGCTACAATTAGTGGGGTGTATCCCAACTGCAAAACAACGGTGACATTTGTTCTTATTCTCAACCAAAAATAGCACAAAATATACTCACATTTATGGAGAAATGGACCGCTGTTAATGAAGATGATTTAGATAATCCAGAATCCAGACATAACTATTCAAAAATGTGCATACAAAAAAACACTTAAATCCTAAAATGCATAGTAACAGTGCAAAAGGATTCCGACACTTTTAACAAGACAAAACAAGTGTTTATGTTCATACTTTGGTCTGCTGGTCGAGGTTTGCTCCGTTTCTGGCTAAGATCTCTGCTACAGCCACCTTATCCTCCTGAGCTGCCAGATGGAGGGCAGTCAGGCCACTCTGCATGAGGAACACATCACAGTCACATAGATACCACACTGGCTTCAAGCTTTCCTGTTAAATAAGCTAATGTAGCCAATAAGACACTCCAGAAAAGGAAAGACTCTGTTGTGTGAACTCAATGAAACTGAGGTTCACTTTTTGATTTACTGTCCTGCATATGAGGATTTAAGGGATGTACTTTTCACTAAAATGTTCTAGATCAATGTTGAATTTTTCTGGATAAGTACTCAAAGCTTGAGTTGTGTTTTAGAAAGGGGACCTTTTTTGCGGCAGATTTAATTCTCATGCCTGGAACAGAAGGCAGAATAGTCTGTTTAAGACTAGGTTATGAAATGGCCTGTAATTTTGTAGTGTAAGAAAAATGTTGGTGCTCTGCAAGTGTATTTGGTGTCTTATAAACCCATGGGGGTTGGGCACTTTTTGTGCAAGACATGATAAGAACAAATCAATCGATAATCTATAACGGATAGATCCCACACATGGGGAGAACATGCAAACTCCACACAGAAAGGCCCTGGGCCGACATTTGAACCCAGTGCTAACCACTACACCACCGTGTTGCCCGGATACTGATGCTCAAAATGAATAAATACTTGTACTTGTGTTGCTGTTGTGGCGGTTGCTGCAGTACCTTAGTTTGGATGTTGATCTGGGCCCCCTTGCTTATGAGCAGGGCAGCCATGTTCGCATGGCCCTCCTGGGAGGCCAGATGGAGGGGGGTGACCCCCTGCTTGGTCAGGATGTTGGTGTCGGCTCCATACTGCAGCAGCACTGTGGCGATTTCCATCTGGTTCTTCTTCGCCGCAATGTGGAGAGGAGTGTAGCCATTCTGTTGATGAGAGAGACTGTGTCACTGCTAACTGCTGCTTGTTGCTGAATTCAATCAACTAATAAGGTACTAACAGGTTTTACAGTCTGAATAAGAGCTACAGTACGTGTTAGAGGTCAAGGTGGAAAAATAAGCGTTGCTCATTGGAATATCTCAAGTTTTCACACGCCACCATCCCATGTGCTGTCAAGTCATCAAAACAGGAAAAATCAGGCTTCAATATCATGGGCTAAAAAAAAAATGCAACATAAGTCAAAACTTCTCTAACCGTGAAAGGTCTTGGCCTATTTTGGTTGTTTATTTACATTTGATTTTGCCTTGATATACCACGTAAAGAATAGTTTACCATGCCCATGTTTGGTATCTTTTTTCAGCACAGTCACCCATATGACCTGACTATTATTTTTTTTCAAACAGCTGTATCAAACACCCAAAACACATAAAATATGATTTTATAAAAGGACATGAAATGACGAAGATATTCAAATAAATGCAACGTCTGTCCCACCCCAGAGGTTTCACTTTGTACGTTATGGATTAATTGATTATAATTTTGGATCAAATGATGATGATGTTTTGGAATACTCTATTGATTCTCCAAAACACAATTCATTTTCAATTCATGCAAAGTGTGATACTGGACTGTTTGGATCTCTATAATCTGTCTTTGGTCATTTTAAAGCTTCAAGTCAAATGTACTGATGTAAACTGAGACAAGATGATGTGCAGATGTGCTATTGTTAAATATATAACCAGGAGTAGGGGGGTATGACTGTGGAAGGCACCATTTTATTCCCCTTACACTTGACATTTGCAGCCAGAGCCGACCCCAGCCTCAATGAGGCCCTAATCAAAATTTAAACGTGTCTGATGGAGCAGGTGGACTGAACCCTTTTACTAAATAGAGATGGGCAAATGTTGAGAAATGTTTCCAAAACAAATAAACTTAGTGTTACCAATACATTGTAAATAAAATATATGTGTGACTGTAAGTTTCTTACTGAGTGTCATGTTATTGTGTCAGTATTAGCATTGTATTAGGGGCCTCGGAGTCTGACTCTAGAACCCTTCTCCTTATTCTCCCCTGTTTCACTGCTCTTGGCAGCATCCTGGAGGCCAGGGGGCCCTTTGGTGTTTAGTCCGCTCATGCCTTGGTCCGGCTCTGTTCGCAGCCTTCCTATTGCCTCCAGTGGGGTCTCTTTTTTTATCTCTTTTCTGTGGACTCTGACCTTGGCCATGGTGTGGGGGGATGCTCCCTTGTCCAAAAGCAGGAGCGCCACCTTCTGGTTATCGTAATGTGCCGCGACATGGAGCGGAGTGAGGCCGTTCTGTAAGTGATGGACGATGAGCGCACACACAGATTAACCAGCAGTTAGTGCTCCACTGAGGCGTTAACAGCACACAGTTAAAAGGTGTTAATGGGAATAAGATTGCAGGTTGAAATTTTATTAAATAATATTATATTTGACAACAAAAGCTGAAGGATCACTGTGGGTCCTCATTATGACACAAACAAGGACACATTAAAATAATTAAAATAAGGAATCTTGATGTAAAAAGCCATCTGTTATCTGTTTTCTGGAATAAAGCATAGTTAATCCAGATGAAGGAATGGCTGTATTGAAACTAGTCTTACCACTGCTCTTGTAGACAACATAACCTCAATGTGGAAAAACAGCAACACAATATACATTTAAAAACTTTTACATTAACATGCGGGATTCACCAAAATATTGTCTATTTATAATCTACATATACTATATAGTTTTTTGATTTTAGATACATACCTTCCCAGCAAAATCAGGTAGAGCTCGTCGCTGCAGCAGAAGTTTGGCCACGTCCAGGCTTCCATACTTGGAGGCCACATGTAGGGGAGTAAAACCTTTCTGTGGGGAAAAAGAGGCAGCGAGGAGGGATTAACAAATATTGTTAAAGACAGTAAATGCAGAATATTAACTCAAGTCAACCTAAATTCAATCCCTAATTCTCTCCTTCAAAATCATCAGGTGTATTATTTCAATACTAGAAGGCTCAACAAAGTCACGTACATCGTTTTCACACCAATTTGAGCTATTTAAGTAAATATAATAAGAAAAATACTAAACAATTTAAAGTAGTCTAATCTACAACTAATATACACTCATACACTCATATCCATACATACTGTAATCGTTTACATCTCTGGAGTTGTTCAGCAACATTTTTATGTGTTGACAAAGTATTACTCGATGCTTTATAGATAAATATATCAGCAGGACTCCCTGCTGTGCCTGTTTTGTTCATGACAAACAGAACTCAGCGCCAGCTGGCATGCTGATGCAATTCTGGGTAACCTGAAACCAAAAGTGTGTGATGGAGTCCAACAACTTTCACAATAAAGACAGCAGAGGGAGCACTTCATCTATTTTGGAATAACACCTCCAGACTAGAGAAGCACATGACCAGCATGTTTTTGACCCAGCCCTTCCATGCATGGAGCAGTCCTTTGTTTGTGATGTCATGAGTGATTGGACAAACAAAAACAGAGAATGGAAAAGAGAAGATAGGAGCAAATTCATGACAGAGACTATGGAGAGTGTTATCCTAGCGTGACAACAATTTTTGCTCGTTTGGTTTCCATAGTGATAGCCGCACCCTGTCCACCCCAGAGAGAGAACCAGTGAGCCCTGACAAGCCTCACCATGTGTCACCTTTAACAGTGCATTAAAGGACCAGTAAGCCCCTGACTGGACACACACACACACACAGTGAAAATAAACACCTCCACATTGATGGTGATGAATCATTTGGCTGCGTTCAGGCTCAATTCAGAGAAAGCAACAGATTCACGGCCTCATCAATCATTCATGAAAAGTGGGTCACTGCATGTACAGTAATAGTTTGTCTGAGCATGGCTTAGAGACACAGTCTATTCCTTCATCTATACATCTGGCGTATAAGTAGCTGTTTTAGCATAATAACAGCCTGCTGAGATATTAAGATGTACATTAGCTGGGCTGCTTTAAGCAGGCTGGGCTGTTTCACTGAGGAAAGCATTTTTTTTATAATACACATAACCTAATATAACCTACACCAAAGATATACTTCTACACATCCAACAATACAATGAACATGTGCAATAAAGATTTAGACTGCAATATTAAGCTGCTTTCACACCGAACGCGCAAGGCACAGATGCGCCGTGAGAAACCCATCCATCCGTTATCTACCGCTTATATTATCCTCATAGGGGGGCTGGAGCCTATCCCAGCTGTCTTAGGGTGAAAGGCAGGGTACACCCTGGACAAGTCACCACCTCATCGCACATTTAAATTAGCCAATTAACCTAATCCCCATCCCCATGGTGGGAGGAAGCCGGAGTACCCAGAGAGAGGTGAGAACATCCTTCTTGCTGTGAGGCGACAGTGCTAACCACTACACTGCCCGTGAGAAACCCATTCATTGTGTATGTGGTTGCACCGCTCTTGTGCGCTGTATGTGGTTGCGCCGCTCTTGTGCGCTGTTACGTCACATACGCCCGTCCAATAGGAGAAGTGCCAGGAGCTGCACGGAAAGGGGGGAAAAGATGAAAATCATAGGATGAGGAAAAGCTGATCGTTGGGGTGTCTCAGTTTGGGGAGCTGTGGGACGGGCGATAAATCAACCTGAAATTAGTGGCCATCCAGGTGATTTTGATCTCTTTCGGTCAGACTGTGGAACTGCTCCCTGCTCAGTCTGAAGTGGACTCGGAAGCGGTAATCATAGGGCTGTAGCTCCTGGACAAGGCGAAACTCTTCCATATCCTGCCTCCCCCTCAAAGTGACATGTACCTGAACCCTTCTTGCTGAACTCCTCCTCCTCCTCCTCCTCATCATCATCATCAGCATAAATAAAGCAAGGGCTTTCCACGGGGACGCAGAGAAATACATGCTAACCGAAGAGCACTATTATTTCAATTTCCCTCCACTATCCGTAGCCTAGCAACCAGGTCGTGATGCACCCTGCTCTGTGCCATGGTCTGACTGTGCACTGGCTTGCGCCATACCCCGCGCAGCGCCCTGCACCTTGCGCGTTCGGTGTGAAAGCAGCTTAAATATACCTTGTTCAAGGAAAACATCTGAATATTCCATCACTCTTTTATTAAAAATGTGCAGCATATTTCTGATACACTGGTTTGAGTTTATTTTACTCCATCACTCCCAATAATCAGTCCCACCAAACAGACACAATGTGCAATAATAGGTCTGTTGAGACAGTGCTGTAACTCTCTCATAATCATCATATTGCATACTCATGTGCAATAAGTTTATGAATTTATGTGCAAATCCACTACTATTCCTTTTGCAACAAGTGCAATACTTCTGTTATCTTTATTCCACTACTTGATGTCTACAGTTAAGATGTTTATGAGCTGATTTACATCTGATTTGTTGCTCTTTAGACATTTATACATTCTTTGCTTATTCCTCCATAGTTTGGCATATTTTTTTTAAAATTTATTCTACTTGTTTACTGATGACACTGTTTTATTTTTATAAAGGTCCTTATTGTAATATTCTCTATCCACTTTGCTGCTGGAACACTGGAAATGTCCCAGTTTGCATGATAAATAAAGGATTATTGTAGCTTATCTTATCATATAATGTATTTTATTTTTATGTTATACAGTATTTAATGATCTATTTTTTTATGTTGTGGAAGCCAGAAGACTTTTTTTTAACTTAGATAAATTGGAACTCCAAAATGTGTTTTGGGGGAGGACAAATAACCGAATGTTGTGAAAAGAATGGAATACAACACTGATTAGTGTGATTTAGAGGTGTTAAAAACAGCTGTTTTCCCCTGTTTTAATTCAGTGAAACAATGAAATCCTGAATGCTCTGAAGCCACTCAGCTGGTGTGTAGGTAGTGAAATTTAAAGACAAGCCATCTCCTCCACCCACCTTGGTGGCCAGTGAGTGAGAAGCTCCGGCCTCCAGCAGGACAGAGGCTGTCTCCACCTGCCCCTCCCTGGCGGAGATGTGGAGGGGGGTGTAGCCGTTGGTTGTGGCGGCATCAGGATGGGCCATGTGCTGCAGCAGCAGCTGAACAATCTCTGTTTTTCCTAGTCGGGATGCAATGTGTAGGGGGGTCTGGTCCTCCTGGAGACAACACAGAATAAGAATGACCACTTGTCCTGCATGGTGGTAAAACACAAAGTGTGCCACGACAGAGAAGAGCAGTCTCACCCGTGCCCTGGCATCCACCATTGCTCCGTTCCTCAGCAGACATCTGACCACCTCCACCTGACCCGCCCTGGCCGCCATGTGTAACGCTGTTTCCCCACGCTGTGCACAACATAAGGCAGGGTCAGTGCACACAGCTGACTGCTCACTGTGAGATTTTCTCTTTAAAATAACTCACTCCTTGATCGCCTTGTTTCACATCACTCACAATATTGCTGACGTCAGGTGAGGCTCCGTTCTGCAGCAGCAGCAGGACGATGTTCAGGTGACCCATGAAGGCTGCGACGTGGATGGGAGTCAAACCAGACTGAGGACAGGAAGGAGAGAATGACATGTCAGTAATGTGGAATATAGAGGTTTTTCTCAAAGAGAGCTCAGCTTATTGAGATGATTTCTGACCAGCTAACACATGCAGCTGCTTTTGATAAGAAACACACATTTTGTTCACTTTTTGCTTGTAGTCATTTATCTTTTTAGGCATTGATACATTATTTACTGATCAATATTAGTTATTACTCCTACATATTTTTTTTCAAAGATACCTTTGTTTAATTATTTACCTTTGCTACATACTCATTTTAACATGTTTTTCTTATTATTATTATTCTTAAGAATATTGGGAATAATTAATTTCCCAAGTTGGGATCAATAAAGTAATTCTATTCTATTCTATTCTATACTGTTACACTTATGCTTCTTATTTTTAAATAGACTCTTACTGTAATGTTGCTCTATCCACTTTGCTGCGATAAAAATGTAAATTTCACCGTTTGTGGGACGAATAAAAGATTATCCTACCTCAAAAAACAATAAGCAAAATAAAGGTACTTTAATGCAAGAGCAAACAATTTAGTTTCCACTTGCTTACATACTTTTTTTTTATTCTGTCAATATTATGCACATTTTCACTTTGAAAATCAGTAAAATAATACAGAAAATATTTAAATAAAAGGTATTTGATATAGTTTTTAACATTAATATAAAATGTTGGTCACAGTTACAGGATTCATCCTATTAAACTACTATCAGATCACAGTAGTGTGTTGTACCTCAGTGATGGCCTGGATAGAGGCTCCATATTTGACCAGCAGCTCCATCACTTTCACTCGGTTCTTCTTACAGGCTATGTGCAGTGGAGTGAAGCCATTCTGTCTCACACACAGACACAGAAGGACGAAAACATACAGTGACTTGGCGATGCAGCTGCAGGTTCACTTACTTTTGCACATATATCAATTCCATGTTTCATAGTAGTCAGGCGCATCACTCAGTGTTAAGGACTGGGAAAGCTCAACCCCAGGTGAGGCTAATTATATACATACTGTATATACATACACCCACACAGTGGCGTGCATAGACTTTTTGAAGGGCAGGGGCGAAAAGAAAAAAAGGACACTTACAGCGAGTGCTCGCCACTAACTTCAAAGGGCACACTTTCGTGCACATTTTTCAACAAATCAGGCCATGAGCAGGGGCAATTGTATAATTTGGAATAATGCAAGGTTAAATGACTCTTTATTTAACTCATATTCTGGCCACTTTAATATTGAATTTTTGTAAAAAAAAATAAATAAAATAAATTAAACCACACCAAATTATTTAGGGGGGCTTAATAATATTTTTAGGGGGGCTTAAGCCTAATGACACCACTGGTAGCAGTAGTAGTAGTTGTAGGTTTTTGGCTACTCACACAATTCCCTAAATACAGGAAAATGCATTTGATAAATATAAACCTGACATTTCTTATATAAAAATAAAATTGGTAAAACAAGAGAAAACTCTAAGATGCTTGAGGTGATCACATACTTTCAAGCAGCAATGCAAATGTATTATCCCACCTGTCCTATTAGTCTCAAAGAGACTGATATGACAATTATAAATAAACTGATTTGACATTATGGTGGATTAACCATTAGAGAAACATTCAGTAATACTGTTAATTTAGGGCAGAGGTGTTAAACACCTTACACTGGGTGGGGGAATAATACATTTGTTAATCACTGTATATCTTGACCTGTGCGTCTTCATAGAGGGCTCATCAGAGTCATCATACCAGAGCCCTGGCGTTGGGGTTGGCCCTCTTGTCCAGCAGTAGCTTGGTGACTCTGTAGTGACCGCAGTGAGCTGCCACATGTAATGCTGTCAAGTAGTCCAGTGTGACATCGTCAACAGGAGCCTTGTGCTGCAGGAGGTGTTTGACACATTCAACATGGTCGCCCTGTGCTGCCATGTGAAGTGGAGACAGCCCATTCTGAAATGGAAAAGAGAGCTTATTTAGATTGATGGAGGTGGTTTAGAGGAATGACTGTGTGCTGTAACACAACACTGCTGCATAGACCTTTGTACGTGAAACCATGACTACTCAAAGAAGAGAGCTAAGAGACATATAGCATCTTCCATCTGTCTTGATAATGCAGCCTTATTCTGAAATGGATTGAATTCTTTTTTTTCTCAATTCTCAAGGCTGTCAAATGTCAAAAACGAAATGGTTAAATATGGACGGTTGTGTTAACATTTTATTGACTACAAATGCGTTAGAACATGTTCATCTCAAAGACGAGTTCATTAAGAATCAGCTACTTATCACGAATCGAGTCATTGTTAACCTTCATACATTCCCGTTGCACCGTTTTCAATGCATTTGCCCATAGAAGCTGAGCGTCCATTCACTTCAATGGGACTGCATGGAACATTTTTTTCATTGCCTCCAAACTCAACGGTCATTGGATAAATGCCACGATTTTGTCCCACCCCCGGACGCTCAGTGTCTCTGGGGGTGATTGGAGTTGTGAGCAGGCCTCGGCTGGCCTGGATGCTGAGCTTCCGCATGATGATTGGAGGATCCATGGAAAGGCTGAATCCCATTTTGATTGACAGGTATTTTGAGATATACACCGTCACTTGACAGCTCAGCTCAGTCCCATCACAGATTTTGCAAACTGAAATACAAACTGCAACCCATTTGTTGGTATTTGCTCAGTGAAATTGGACTTGAAACATTGTCAAGTTTGCGGACGACACTACTGTGGTGGGGCTCATCTCCAGGGATGAGGTGAAGCAGCTGGCACTGTGGTGCTCAGGAAATAACCTGGTCCTGAACACTGCCAAAACTAAGGAGATGATCATTGACTTCAGGAGGAAGAAAACTGCAATCAGCCCTCTATTCATCGGTGATGACTGTGTAGAGAGGGTCTCCTGCTTCCGGTTTCTGGGCGTAGACATGACATGGAGCATCAACACCACCACCATCATCAAGAAGGCACAGCAGAGACTGCACTTTCTGAGGGTACTCAGCAACAACCACCTTGCACAAAAGCTGCTGGTGTCCTTCTACCGGTGCTCCATAGAGAGCATCCTCACCCACTGCACCTGTGTGTGGTTCTCGAGCTTCACAGTGGCAGACAGGAAGGCTCTCCAGAGGGTTTTCATCACAGCCAAAAAGATTATTGGATGCCCTCTCCCCTCCCTGGAGGAACTGTACAACACCCGGCGCCTTAAGAAAGCACAAAAAATTGCCAGCGATACATCGCATCCTGGTCACTCACTTTTTGAACTTGTGCCGTCAGGCAGACGCTACAGGGCGCTGAAATCACGCACAAACAGACTAAAGAACAGTTTCTATGCCAGAGCCATAGCTGCACTCAACACAGCCGGGCTGTAATGTTTTCTTTTCTGTTACGATGGAAAGTGCAATACCTTACATGCTTACATGTCAATTGTGGTGAATGTGAATATGTTATGGTTCTATGTTTTTGTTGGTGTCTTTTAATTATTATTATTATTATTTCCTTGTTCGAGTATAATATTGTTTTGTTAGCTTGTTTTATCAAATTTTGTTGTAAGCTGACAATGAGCTTCCCATCTTTGAAACGCCATCAGCCGCCACTGATACACACAATACTCAAGTGTCATTGAACAGCATCAACGTATATACTGTATTCGTCAAAGTATTTTCTCGGCCACTGGCATGAGGGGGCGCTCTCACGCAGTCTGTGACAGAGCCGTGTATAGAGAGAGTACCGACAACCCATCTTTCTCGGCGTACACCAAACACATGACTACCTTTGAACCAATCCCATGACAGAATTGTCAAACGTTCAGGACAATTCTGTCTTGCGATTGGTTCAAAGGTAGTCACATGTTTGGTGTACGCCATGTTTACTACATAACAGAAACACTAGTTGTCTGTACTCTTTCTATACACGGCTCTGGTCTGTGAGTAATTTTGGTGCTTCTGAGATTTGTAGTCTGAACATAAAGAAACAATCAAAGTCACTGAGATGGAAGCAGGAAGTGGAGACGTCTGGATCAGAGAGCAGAGCAATCAATATGAGAAAAAAATTGTGTTTTTTGGTGAAAAACAAGGTGATGATGATGAAATAGAGAGTACCTTCTTTCATTTGAGCTATTCTGTGTTTTCAGAGTCAAAGTACAATATATTCAGTGACTCAAAATGACCAAAAATGCTGGTACAAGGCACTTTCGGTGTTATATAAGGGCTGGCACTTAATAAGCTGATACTAAAACACAAAAACAAATTTATTACATGTACATAAGTATTCACACCCATTGCAGCCTCCAGTCTTCTTGGGTAAGATGCTCAGCTTGGCACACCTGGATTTGGGGGATTTCGCCTCTTCTTTTTTGCATATCCTCTCTGGTTGAGAAGTGTTGGTGCTCAGTCATTTCCAGATGTCTCCAGATGTTCAGATCCCAGTCTGGCTCTGGCTGGTCCACTCAGTGACATTCACAGAGTTGAAGTCCTGAAGCCTCCTCTGATATCGTGGCTGTGTGCTGAGGGTCGTTGTCCTGCTGAAAGATGAACTGTCGCTCCAGTCTGAGGTCCAGAGCTCTGGAGCAGCTTTTCATCCAGGATGTCTCTGGACATTCCTACATTCATCTTTCCCTCTATGCTGACTAGTCTCCAGTTCCTCACAGCATGATGCTGCCTGCACCATGCTTCACTGTGGGGATGGTGTTGGCCTGGTGATGAGAGCTGCCTGGTTCCCTCCAAACATGACGCCTGACATTCACACCAAAGAGTTCAATCTTTGTCACATCAGACCAGAGAGTTTAGCTAGTCAAACTCCATGTGCTTTTTATGAAGGAGTGGATTCTCTCTGGACACTCTGCCATACAGGCCCCCAAAGTTCTTCCATTTGGAAACCACTGTGCTTTGGGACCTTCAATGCTGCAGAATGTTTGTGCCTCAATACAATCCTGTCTCTGAGGTCTACAGACAGTTCCTTTGACTTCCTGCTTGGTTTGTGCTCTGACATGCTCTGTCCAGTGAGGGACTTTATATAGATAGGAGTGTGTCTTTCTGAAAACATTTTCTGCTATGGCATTATGGGTTATTGTGTGTAGCATTTTGAGAATTTTTTTTTTTTCCCACTACACCACCCACCACTACCCCGCAAGCGATCATCTCGGGTAAAATAATAGTGGCCCATTTCCCAAAATGTTATATTGTTCCTTTAAATAGTCCTCAGTTAAACAGCGAACAAGACAATATGCTTCTATTCCTTTAACACTCACCTTGGTCCTGGCCAGCATGGGTGCTCCTCTCTCCAGCAGCACCTCCACAGCTGTGTCATGTCCACTCCTGGCTGCACAGTGTAGAGGAGTCAGCCCATCCTGCACAACACATTCATATTCATATTCACTGCACACTGACAGGTCTGGAGACTAAAGAATGAACTGTACTTGTAGAGAACCTTTCTAGTACACACACACACACACACACACACACACATATATATATATATCTATATCTATATATCTATATAGATATAGATATATATAGATATATAGATATATTCACCCATCCACACACATATTGTAGGTGTCTTGCTCAAGGACACCACAGCACATAAACCGTTGGAGGCAGGAATCAATCCACCAACCGTCCAACTGGTGGACAACCTGTTCTACTACTGAGGACACAACCTCCATGGTTGCTGTTGCTATAGCTACAGGTAAGTTGCTCACAACCAGTGATGGGTAAAATGTACTTTTGTCACTAATTTGTCACCACATATCAAGCATACAGGCATCAGCAGCATAATCGGCAGTGAGGGCAAATTCTGTCTAATCTAAACCGTCCTTTTGCTGGATCATTCCATGGTTAGATCACTGAGGGTTCAGAAACTCTAGATTAGCCTCCTGCAGGTAAAGGAGTGACATAGGAAGAGATGCATATTACTTTAAAGATAATTGTGTAACAAAATAAATAAATAAAATAAAAATAAAAATATTATCCATCATTTTTTTGTCATTTCTTTCAAAGCCAGAAGGAGCCACTACAAAGCTGATCAGTCCAAATAACACTTTGCCAGACTACAATATTGGGAGTTTGCAAAATTCAAATCTCAAAACCGTCTCATTCTGGTTCTTTAGAGCAATAAATTCTCTGTAATTTTCACATTTCCACCCCTAAAAAGACATTGCAATATATGTATTGTCCATCTTCATATCATTGGTATTGTAAATTTAAATGCTTTCACTGCAAAGACTGTTGCCATTTTATATTTTGCACAAAGAAGAATTGATGACTCTGCCGTCTTTGATCTGTCTCCATCCAGATAGTTGGATGACGTAAAGTGATTTTTTTCAAATAATAACTGCAATGTGATTACAACGTTACATTACTGTTGACATCATCACAGCACTCACCCTTGTTTTCGCATCAATCTGAGAGCCACGGTCCAGCAGCAGGCCAACCATGTTAGTGTTGCCACGCTTGGATGCCACATGCAGAGGAGTAATCCCATTCTACAGGGGAGAGAAAAACACTTCATATGTTGTGCACTTGTTGTAGATAAGGGTGAATATTGTAGAAACAAAATAAAATACTATAGTGTATTCCATCCAAAATGTCCAAAAGGAATATACTTCAACAAACTGTTGTCTCCTATGTTTAGATTCATCCATCATAGTATTGTATCTTTCTAGTTCTAGTTTTTATAGTTGTAAAATAAAAATTGAATTCCATATCCTTTTGTTTAATTTCAATAAATAAATAATAAATACATATTTTTTAAAAAATGGCTGGATTCTTGAAATAATTAACTACCTTATCAAACAACTCTTGAATATATTTAATTTCAAAATAAAATATATGTGTGTTGAAAGTAGTGTTGTTGTGTCCTTGAAAAGCTGTTCAGTGCTGTAATATAGTATAAATTTTTTTGATCAAGACTTGAAGCAGTCAGGTGAAACTGTCTGATCCTGGAAGCTGTTTGCCTCAACACACCAAACAGGACTCAAAATCTCTGCAGCCTTCTTGTCAGCCACACAAGCAATCCCATGAGGCTCGGGGGGGAGTGCAAGGTGAGGAAAAAAATGAGGCTATTTTTATCCACTCTGCTTGCATGGCTAAAAATAGCAGATCTGAATTTGTATTCTAGATGATTTTAAAGGGACATACCTGGGAGGCCAGGAATTGATTTTAACAATGGTGACTTGGGTGTGAGGCAGGTGAAGATGTGATTGAATAGAAGTGGATCTGTTCCATCAGCAGATATTGATTTTGGATTACCATCAATGGTTTGTACTATCAAAAAAAAAAAAAAAAAGATTCTGAAAGCTGAGTTTTACAGCCAACATGGTAATCGTTATGATAATTTCATTACTGTCTCTCCTGGAAGCCAGTGAAGCAGCCACTTTGTTCTCTGTGGTGAAAAAAAACAAAAAACTCTGGTATATAGTTTCCATTTTGTGGGGGATTTTGGCACATTTAGAGACAAAGACTCAGAAAATTGTAGTGTAAATAGTTTTCATACTTTTACAATTGAAGAAGAAGTAATAATAAGTGTTTTTTCGACAGCAGGTCACCGATCACAGTCTCACACAGCCTGTGAGTAATGTTGGGGCTTCTGGGAGATGTGGTCAGAGCATAAAGAGACGGTATACACCACAGAGATCAAAACAGGAAGTGGAGACGATCGAGATTAGAGAACAAAACAAACAGAATCTGGACAAAAGTGGTGATTTTGGTGAAAGTGTCCTCTACTCTACCTCTGATAAAACAAGAATGGAACAAGGTAAAAAGAAACATTTTTTTCATGATGAAATAGAGAGTCTCTTCTTTCATTTGAGCTATTCACTGTTTTCAGAGACATAGTACAAAAAATTTTGTGGGTCTAGAAATATGACTGAAAATGGACAAAAAACACTGGAACAAGGCACTTTCTGTTTTATAAAACAGCTGGCACTCAAAGAGTTAATTGGCAAATATTTTAATTTCCAAGTCTTCTGGATGAACAAGAAAGGTACAGACATCCAGAAATTTTGAGGCTCAGTTGCCAACAATAATAGTAATTCCAGTAGAATTGAAGTGTGTTGAGACCCAAACAACAGCAAGGAATCCTACCCTTGCCGTGAAGTCGACAGCTGCCCCTCGATTCAGCAGCAGCGTGGCCACATTGACGTTGCCATAGTGGGCAGCGATATGCAGGGGAGTGAATCCACTCTGGAAGAAAGACAGGAAAGAGACACACAGACGATGAGACATCAGTCTTCACTTCTAGTCCTTCAACTCTGTCTCTTGGTCTCCCTAACATGCAGCAGTCTCATCAAGCATCACAGGTGAACTGAACTGAAAGTAAAGAAATAAAAAAGTCATAGAAAAGAGTGAAAATCAATCCCTATATTCAAGTATTGAAGTCAGAATATGTAGCACTCACACACGACCCCAAAAACACATGTCCATGCATGTTATCAACCACACAAACTGAAGTCAAAGAAGGCCTTCCACCAGTTTGAAATGAAAAGTAGAGTAAACACAGATCATCAAGGTTGATGTGAAGATGGACAAACAAGATAAGCTAAACCCAAACAAGAAGAAATCATAGAGAGGCACATGACGAGGAGTTTCTGATCAACACCAAAGTGCACTATGGTAAGTGGACGTCATAGAAGTGTCAGAGTTAGCGATGACATCTACAGTTTATGAGGAAAGTTAGAGATTGCAGAGCAGGTTGGAGTAGGTGTGAGATTCTTGCCTTACCTTGCCATTCTGTAAGAGTGGTCCGATTTAATGTGAAAGAGTTGTTTACAAAAGTGTGAAGAACACAGTGACTAACGTGATGGGTTCAAACTTTACACAGTCAAAAGCTCTAAATGGTGCAAATTAAGGTAGCGCGGTGCAACATGCTGTTCAAAAACAAGTCTCTGGCAAAGCACGCACAACCGCTGTTCATTATTCATTAGCATTAGCATGTAGTAGTAAAAGTCATATTTGAAGCATGCATTGAAATACTTCATTCATGTACAGAAGACCAGAACTGCCTTTAATAACATCAAATCATTTCATCAACTTAAGTTTTCTATTTACGTGTGCATATTTAGATGTTTGAAAATGCATAATTACTGTCAAAATTAGCATTTTATTTGGTAAATAAGTTTCAGTTTACTCTAAAGCAAAACACGAGCGAACATGAATGTAAAGTTTGAAATGTAAAATAGCATCACAACTGGTGTTTTAATTGTAATTTTATTAGCATCATTTCATGTTATTTGTTATGGTTTCAAGACAGATTTTTGCAAATATTTGCATTTTCACAATTTTATTACAGAAGTTGCACACTGTGTGTTCCTTAGAGAATGAAAAAATGGCATGGCAGTGTTATACTTTGGAGAACATTGCAAATTACTGGCAATTACTAAGTTTTTGCTTTGACAATATTCATGCATTTTAAACATAAATCTAAAAATCTCACAGAAAAAAACTAAATTTGATGAATGATTTCATTTAATTTTGCCAGCTCTGGACTTCTATATAAGAAATAAATTTGTATGCTATCATTTAACCAATACCAGTATAGACTAAGCAGTTCATACACTATTTCTCATGCAACATAACAGGACATAAACAGAAAAGTTTAGAAGACAGACTTGGACAATATATATGTTCGTAAAATTGCATCAGCACATTATTCATCACACCAAAACCTTGCAGAAAAAAAAATAACATTAAGGTAGTTGTTCTGAAAAATTAAGATTTATTTACTAATAAAAATAAGATTTAGGATAAAACAATGAAAATGCATACAGACAGATTATGAATAACCAAAATCTGAAGCTGAAAACTAAAGAGCAACAGAGTGTGCAGGACAGGTGGCAGTAGCTTAGCCATCGGTGTCAGCCGTGCACGATGACCTCCAAATGAAGCAAAATTATTTGTTATACCATGCAGTGCTGTGGAGGTGAAAAAATAAATGGTGCAAGGAAAAGGAAAGTGAAATAAGAGGATGGGACAGTCTAGTGAATCTGTGGAGAATCAAAGGAGCATGGATACCTCAGTAGTCCTATTGACCATCATCTGAAGCAGGAGGAGCGAGGGAGGGAAAGATTGGTTCAGTTAACACATCACTGCACTGCACTCACATATGAACATGGTAAGTGACGTGGCTGGTGGGGGTCCTTTCCCTTTAATGTGTTCTATCAGTGCAGCTGTTCACACGCAGGTGATGGAGGTCAACACTTAACATGTTGAGACAACTATTTAGTGCTTTCATTATCAATTAATCTGTCAATTGTTTGTGTGAGTCCAGTTCTTAAGAAGAGTAGAAAACGCTTGTTGCAACTTTCCAGAGTGTCAAGAGATGTCTTTCAATTATTATTTCATCCAACAAAAATCCACAGAAATTCAATTACAATACATATCCAGAGCTTAATAAACGTATTAGAGCAGCAGCATCACCTCCAGCATGGGCTCTTTCATCCTCACTGAGTACACTACTCTTCACCATTTTAAACAGGAGTGAGGAATTTAAACTGAATTCACCTTTTTAGACCAAATTTGATCAAGAACACTGGAATTCACTGAGAAGTCAGAAATGAATCCAGAATAACAAACAACCACTAAAACACATGTTTCTGTTCAGGAATGACTGGAAATAACTGAAGAATTTAACATGTCAGTGAAATAATAATAATGTGCTGATATTTTCTGTTTTCTTATGAAATAGTAAATTTTAAAATTAACGATAACAATAATTACATTTTATCATTAAAGATATCATTTTGATTAAAGAGCTTGCACATACTGGTGGATTAACCATTACAGAAACATTAAAAATACTGTAGTAATCAGCACTACTGTTAATTTTAGGGCAGCGGTGGTAAACACCTCACACTGGGTAGTGGAGTAACACATTTGTTAAGCACTGTAAATATAGTAATGATGATATTGTAAATATTTCATCTTCTATCAAAAATCATTGCAGGAGGAAAGTGTACACACTGTGTATTACATCAGGAAAACACCACAAAATGAATAACCTGTAGTGAACCCATTTCAATAAATAACAGAACTGCCTTTTGATATGACCATTTTAATGAATGGTCGTCACTGACTCATACAGAGAAGGCGTGGCGTGACCAAAATAAATGTGAATAAGACTGGACAGTTTGGCTAGACCAGGGCTCTGCAACGTTTACTATAAAAAGAGACATTCAGCCTCCTCTACCACCAATTTTTCACAAATTTTATTGCATTTATGACAATATAGAAGAGCAATAAAGAAAACTAATTATTTTTCTAACTATTTTTCGATTTATATCTGTTAAAACAATCAACCATCATCAAGAGGAGAAAAAAATGTGTAGTGTGCACAGTTAGGTCCAATAAATGCAATAATGAACAATGCGGTTCTATTCATGTACTCCTCATATTTGAGGAAAATTACCAAAATAAAATGCATTAAACTCTCTATTTTCTCCCGAGTCCATCTTTTTCTGGATTTATCCATGGTTAGATCACTGAGAGTTAGCCTGCTGCAGGTAAAGATGCCAAACATAGATGTAGGAAGTGACGCATATTTCAAATTACAAAATATTTTTAAAAATCTTGATGTATTATGTGATAATTGTGCAACAGAATAAATCAATAGAATTAAAATCAATATATTCCCTCGGGTGGCACGGTAGTGTAGTGGTTAGCACTGTCGCCTCACAACAAGAAGGTTGGGTTCCCGGCCCGGGTGTCATGTTGGTCAAGTCAGGTCATGTATATTATTTTTGGTCTTGTCTTTTCCTGTTTTATTTTGAAATTGATTCTCTTCCCTTGTGTTTCAGCTTCACTCTTCCTGCCCTGTGTTTGGTGATTGTCAGCCCCGCCCCGATTGTTTCCAGCTGTTCCCCATTCCCGAATGTTTTTATGTCCATGTCTCCCCCAGTCTCGTGCCAGTACGTCTTGTGTCCATGTCGCCAAACTACGAGCCCTTATCCACGTCCTTGATCCCGTTCTCGTCAGGTTTCTTTCATTGTGTGAGCTGTCTGTCTGAGCTGTTTTGTTATTTTGCTACTTTAGTTGTTATCCAGGTGGCACAGTAGTGTAGTGGTTAGCACTGTCACCTCACTGCAAGAAGGTACCAGGTTAGATTCCTGGCCCGGGGCCTTTCTGTGTGGAGTTTGCATGTTCTCTTCATGTCTGTGTGGGTTCTCTCTGGTACTCCGGCTTCCTCCCACCATCCATAAACATGCATGGGGATTAGGTTAATTGGTTAATTTAAACTGACCGTAGGTGTGAATGTGAGTGTGAGTGGTTGTCTGTCTCTATGTGTCCTGTGATGAACTGGAGACTTGTCCAGGGTGTACCCTGTCTTTCACCATAAGACAGCTGGGATAGGCTCCAGCCCCCCTGACCCTATGAGAGGATAAGAGGCAGAAAATGGATGGATGGATATTCCCAAGTATTCTAAAAACAGGAAAATGTCTCTGCTGAACAAGGACTTCAAAGCAAACAGAAAATCATTCAATTGTTCATCTTGTTTTGTGTTTCTCTCAGTTACAGCCTGTCTGAATGCTGAATGAATGAATGAACTAACACTGTGGATCTTTGTAATCAACACAGTGAGCACAGTGTTTTTATTACTGATAGTTTTAATAAGTTATTGCCGTCCCTTAAAGGCTTTAACAGTGCCTGTGGGCCCTTTCACAATTCAACATTTAGTCTGTTTTAATCAAACTATGGAGTGGTTCATTTGGACAGGTGTGTGTGCAGTAATCACTCCAACCGCAACTCTCTATTGGTCTCTAACTGTTTCCATGGGAACGCCAGTGATTACAATGAGAACATAATGTTGTTGAGATGTTGCTTCCCTTTTCCCCTTGAGCCGGGTCATAACACATGGACACAGGTAAAAACAGTAAATCAGTGCTAAATCAGTGATTCTGACAAGCCAAACAGGCTATGACTTGTACTTCCTGTTTCACAAAGTGAGACATAAGCAGAGCATTGTGTGACAGCACTCTGTGTTCTATGTGTAGCTGTTGCTGCTGTTTATAGCCATTCTCCTGTGGGAACTCTCTTATGAGTCACGTGAAGCAGGGCTGCATCACAACAGCTCACCAAAGCAGGGGTCGGCAAGATGGAGGGCCAGAGCATTAGGAAGGGAATATTTTATAAATCAACGGACACAAATCTGGTATGAGAGGTGCTGTTATTGCATTTACTACATGTCTCCTTAATTTAGCCTTCTGGTTGCTACAGTTTTACAATTTATTAGGCTGCACATTTTTTTTATCAGCATATTGGCAAACGTCAGAGGTCTGTCAAGCAAACAAGTCAATCCTTTATCCATTTGATTGGAACCTTTCAAGATAAAAGCTCTCAGTAGCTCAAAATTAATAAGTGCTGCAAAAAACAACTTGTGTTTTTATTTTGTAAAAACCTGAAAATGGAAGTGATTCTGCGGGTAACTCTTGCTGCCATGATGGAGATCTATTTCATGTCATGTTGGTGTGTGTGAATAGATCTCAACATGGATAGAAGTGGAAAAAGCTATATTCTCTTGGATATTATAGCAGTGTGTGGGACCATCAGTCCAACAAGGTAAACAAAAAATAATATAATAAGTAAAATGATCTGGCGGGCCAGGTATTATTTTTGGTGACATGCATACTCCTTATTGCCTCCACGATGATTTATAATAACAGCTGCACTGCAGTTACTGTAAAAGCAATATTTACCATTCAGAGACATGGATCAAAACTGTTCAGTGCATTAAATCATGTTCACGAGCCACATCACTTAATGCCACTGTCCAGAATCAGAGGAACAAACACAACAGTTCCTATATCAACAGGTAACTGGGAATTGACTCTCCCATCCCTTGCTGATGGTCACAAGTAAACTTATACAACCTTAAACCCCCTCCCACCCACTGGTTGCATGCAGCCTTATATATGACCACCATACAACCTGCAGACAGTGGCACACTCCATGCAGTGGACAGTGCTACACTTAGACACCGGCGCAGCGAGGTAGGAGGGGGTGATGAGAGAAGTGTGTGAGAAGAAGCATTTAAAGAGGGGAAGGGAAAAAGAAAGGAGAGACACAGTTAGTGGAGAGCAGGCACTGAGACGCTGAATGAGAGACAGACAGATGGAAACAAAAGCTACACTCTACACAGGAATACAGCTTCATGGTACAAGTTCATCACAATAAGTCAGTGGCTCTCTAAATCATACAAGCCTGGTTTACACCTGCTCTGATTGTTATCTGGATATGTTATCTGGGTAAGACACATTTTTAGTAACTAACACCACCTCCAAAGTTGACAGTAGTTTGAGAGCCAGTCTCCAGTAATCTGTCGTGTGTGTCCATAAAAGCATTTGTAAAACATCCATTATAGGATGACACAGGAGTGACGTTTCCCTTTTTTTCTGCCCAATCCATTTTTTCAGGTTATGTTTGCCTACAGGGGCGGATCTAAGAGATTTCAAGGCCGAGGGGGACAAAGCCCAGAGAAACCAGGGTGCACACAATGCAAATGCAGCAATTTTGGGTGGTTGACACACAGCAAAAAGGTGGTTAGTTGTTCTCTGCCATCACTACTTAAATGTCTTAAGGCCCAAAATTACTTTAGACTTATTGGTTCATAAGAGTGCATGTCTTTTATTGAAATGTACATTGGCAAAGCCGTTGTTCTGTCTGATAAAAGCATGAAGCTTCACTTTAAATTCAGACAAAGTAATGTGACTGCAAATCTAAAAGTGATACCAAAACTTGTACAAAAAGTTAACGTGTTTGCAAAGTCCAAAAAGGAGTGTTTTTCAAAATCATTATAGCTTCAAACTAATCCTCAACTTTGAAGACTATGACAGGTGGAAGAAGAAGTAGTTCCTACGGACTGGGTATCATTAGAGCAGATCCTGAAGGTAAAGTTAATTTCCACTGTGTTCCTGTTTATGATAAACTACACATTTACATATTTATGACTGAAAATGCACATATTTTAATATTAGAATCCATTCTAGCACACCACTAGTTGGGACCTCATTTAGTCCTTTCAGTAAAGGATGGTGACAGCATGGAGCCTGTCACCTCCCAAACTCAGTACTAACCATGTGACACAAGTTCAGCAATTACCATCGATGAGATTATATTTTGAGATGAAAATATTGGACTTTACTTGCACTACTCATGTGAACGATGGGAGCAAAAATAAATAATCAAGCTGAGAATATTGGTGTTTGGTCTGAACACAGCACTGTAGTTAGAGAGTCCATGGTTGTTCACTGTCTGCCACACCTCTGTCTGTCTGTTGATGTTGGGTGACCTCAGTCAATATTAGATTCACTGCTAAGTGAAGCAGCCGGTGCCCTCTTAAAAAACTTCTTTATGTCCATATCTTGGTGCTGCTCATCTACTCTTCTCACTGACTGAAATCATGGACTGTAACAGCACCAAAAATTGTTAATTTTGGCAACTAAGCTACTTGTTTTGGTTTGGGAAAGATCAGTATCTAGGTTAATGGAAACAAATGATGACAAATGTGGAAGTTTTCATTGCTGATTCATATTGTTTTGTTCAGTTTACTGTATGTAGTTTGTTATTTTTTTTCAAACCTTACCAATCACACCATCCTTTATTCAACATTAGAAAAAGGTTGGACCGCCCTTCATAATAGGCATTATTCATTCACTACACCTTTTGGAAAGAATTGCTATGGGTGGACAGATCACCACCGTGGGCAGAAACCTCATCGTTAACATTTCTGACATCATCATCATCGGCATACTGTCATGGTTACAACTCCTGCCCAGCCCACACATAAGAAGTCCTCACTACTGGACTGTTACTGGACTTCCATGTAATTCTATGGTGCCAGTTTTCCACCTACTCGCCTACTTTGCATAACAAGCAAGAAAAATGAGAACCTGTTATTATGAAGACTGGATGTGATCAATGTGATCACATCCAGTCTGTTGATTATCGAGATAATGTATCCAGATTTTTTTAATAGCAGATGTAAACAAGGTCTTTCCATCTAAAGACTGTGACCCATGAGTGAGCCCCAGTGTTAGTATGACAAACCGCTGACATTCAACAGAAAGCAAAACTGGTCTTCTATACTGAGTGCCTCAGATAACACCAGGCACTGTTTAGCCACATCTACTACAAAATACATATAGCCACAATATGGACACACTGGAACAAACAAATATCACCACATTAGCTTCATTTCTGCACATTTCAACCCCCCAAACTCAAGCTGTGCTATGGGCGTACCTTTGACTGGACATCAGCATTGTGGTCGTTCTGGAGGAGCAGGGCAGCTGACTTGGTATCGTCTTTGCGGGCTGCAATGTGCAAGGCAGGCAGGCGGACCTTGCCTTTAGTATCATTCTCCAGAAGAACAGAAACCACCTGGTTGTGGCCCTGCTGGAGAGCGATGGCCAGAGGGGTGAAGCCATCCTGGGTGGAGGAGGACAAGTGAAGAGGATTAGCCATTTTCAAGAATCCTAAATTTGGGAAGTCTTCAATGTCTGACTTGTTTGGATGATTTCTGACCGGTGTTGACCAACACATTACTTAGCAACGCATTTAAGACGTCTTTAGAGGGTGGAAATATGAACATTACTGAGAATTTGTTGATCTAAAGGAACCAGAATGAGATGATAAAGAACAGGGAAGGCTTTTACTGTGAAGAGCTGTTTGGAGCAGAAAAGAGAGGTCTGGTGCCTGTCCTCCTTTTAGTACAATAACGAGCTTTATTTTGAAATGATCTGCTGTCTGTCCTCCTTTTATTACAGTAAGTATTTGTGTAAAATTTATGCATGAAAATGATTTTGAAATTATTTTGAAGTTGTGGTATTGTGCATCTCACATGACATTACAGAGTAAACCAAAAGTCATGTAACTAGCAGTGAAAGTAATTACAGTCAGCAGTGAAAAAGTAGTAGGTCATTACTTTAAAAAAAACCCAAAAACTAGGAATGTGTAGGGGCGGCACGGTGGTGTAGTGGTTACCACTGTCGCCTCACAGCAAGAAAGTACCGGGTTCGAATCCCGGGCCCGGCGCCTTTCTGTGTGGAGTTTGCATGTTCTCCTCATGTCTGTGTGGGTTCTCACTGGTACTCCAGCTTCCTCCCACCATCCAAAAACATGTATGGGGATTAGGTTAATTGGCTAATTTAAATTGACCGTAGGTGTGAATGGTTGTCTCTATGTGCCCTGCGATGAGGTGGTGACTTGTCCAGGGTGTACTCTGCCTTCCGCCCTAAGACAGCTGGGATAGGCTCCAGCCCCCCCGCGACCCTATGAGGATAAGCGGTAGATAATGGATGGATGGATAGCAATGTGTAATCCATTACCTTTTTTGGGCAAATATCCCAACACCGCTTCTACTAGTGTGGGTGAAAGACCTGCACCAGAACAGCTGAGATGGTTAATTCAGAGTAACATCCATTGCTACAGCCTTGACTCCATCAGCACTGAATAGCCATGTCATATTCACTGCGCCACTGCTCGATGTAACAGAAATACTATTTTCATTGACTAAATATTCCCACTTGCTTTTACTTTGCCCCTGTTTTGATCACTGTTAAGCAATCTGTTACAGTATGAAACTCTGTTTGACATTCTGCGTGTGCAGGTTCACCCCAGGTAGGGTTGAATATTCATCAATCACTTTGTCCAGGACTGAAACGTCTCAACGAATACTGGATGGATGGCTGTGACATTCAAAATTGAAATTGTGTCATTTGTAATCATGACTCCCAGATGTGTCCTAATGACTTGGTGGTGGTGACATTTTTCAACATCTGCAGGATGGATTGCCATGCTATTCAAATTTGTCAACTGGCAGTGCATCTGCTTTGTGTCCACTGATAATTCATCCAACTAGAGCAGAGTCTGAGGTGGTCTTCCACACTCCTCTCACCTCAGTCGCAGTGCTCTGGTTGCCTCCGTTCTCCAGGAGGTATCGCACCACATCCATGTGATTCTCCTGGGCTGCCATGTACAGAGGAGTGAATCCATTCTGCAGCACACAGGCAAATGCAAGAGGTTACCAATGAACTACAGGGCTAAAGTAATAAACCCTCTGATATGATACTAGTGATGACTTTTCCATTGGTTTCAAGAACATAGCAGCATTAAACAAGGCTCACCTGGGACTGTGCGTTGATATCAGCTCCTCGTTTGACCAGAATCTTCACCACTTCAGCCTGACCGGCTAGAGAGGATATGTGAAGTGCTGTGTTTCCTTTCTGGATTGATAGAAAACAAAAGAGAAATGATAAAAATAATGATTACCTATACAAGGTGCCATCCTGACCTAACATTATCCTAATCTGAGGATTTTAAACGGTGAAGCTGTGTCAGAGACTGTTCCTGTTGTAAACCACTGGTCTTTAGTGCTATAAAATAATATAAAATGAAATAATCTGTCAACAATATATACTGTATCTCTCTCTCTCTCTCTCTCTCTCTCTCTATATATATATATATATATATATATATATACACGTAAATACGTATGTACACATATACGTATCTATATACATTACATACATACACACAGTATATATACATATATATATATATATATATATATATATATATATATATATATATATACTGTGTGTATGTATACTGTGTGTGTATATATGTAATGTATATAGATACGTATATGTGTACATATGTATATACGTATATATGTATATGCACACCTATATAGGTATGTACACACATACGTGTCTATATACATTACAGAAGGGAATTGGCGGTAACACCAGAGGAGCCAAATACCAGCTACTGGTTGACAGAGCAGTAAGAATCGACAAACCAACCAGTGCACTGCCTGGATTGACTACAAGAAAGCCTACGATTCCGAAGTGGGGCAACAATCAGCTGAATGGGGAGAACAAAGTCCGAGCCATCAACATGTACGCACTACCAGTCATCAGATACCCCGCTGGGATCATAAGCTGGCCAAAGGAGGAGAAGCCACAGATATCAAGACAAGGAAGCTCCTCACCATGCATGGAGGGTTTCATCCCCAAGTTCAGCACCCTGAGGCTGTACACTAAGCGGAAAGAGGGAGGCTGAGGACTCCTGAGCATTAGAGCCACTGTCCAGGATGAAACATTGAAAATCCAAGAATACATCAGGAAAATGGCCCCACAGGATGAACTGCTCAGTGAAAGCCTCAGGCAGCAGAAACCTGAAGAGTGTGAGGAGGGTGAGGAGCAGACAACATGGAGGGACAAGCCCCTACATGGCATGGACCACCGTCAGATAGAGGAAGTGGCTGATATCAAGAAGACCTACCAATGGCTGGAAGATGCTGGGCTGACAGACAGCACAGAGGCACTGATCATGGCAGCACAAGAACAGGCCCTGAGCACGAGGGCTATAGAGGCCAGGATCTACAACAGTAGACCAGACCCAAGGTGCAGGCTGTGTAAGGAGGCCCCTGAGACAGTCCAGCACACATAGCGGGATGTAAGATGCTAGCTGGATCAGCGTATATGGAGAGGCACAAGCAGGTGGCTGGGCTACTGTACAGGAACATCTGTACCCAGTATGGACTAGAAGTACCCAAATCCCAATGGGACATACCACCAAAGGTGGTTGAGAACAACAGGGCTCTGACCGCCAAACTGGGAGAGTGGCTCCAGCAGATTCCAGGAACAACATCTGAAGCCTCAGTCCAGAAGAGCGCAGTTCTTGGAAATTCAATAAGAAAAATTCAGGGAATTCAGTAAGAAATTAAAGAACTTAAAAAGAACCAGCTCAAAGTTCAGTTGACACATAGGAAAATGAACCAGTTTGCGTTTTTTTAAAAAAAAGAACGAAGTTCACAGTCCTAAAAGTGGTGTAGGTTCATAAATCTCTGCCAAGTGCTCTGCAACACTGGCTTCAGCATCAGCCGTACTGGACTGTCACAATGATCATCACAGTGTTTTCCATAAACAGTGTCGTAAAACCTGAAAACTGCTTTCTATCACAAGCGTTTTCAAATGAACATGAAAGGTGCGTGGAGTTCATTCTCTCGAGAGTGAACACCATGCACCGTTCACGTTCATGATTTGAAAACTGAGCCGCTCAGTTCACCATTCACCGAAAATATGAACGCGTTCATGCACAACACTGGTTAAGTTTAATGTGTAAAAACACACTGCTAACTGGCTAGTACTTCAGCAGTTGCCAGCCAAAGAAGTTGCCAAGTCACCTTGGAGTCATTGTTTGCTTGCTTTATAAACTGGTCTGATATATGAAAGTTTAACAGGGAAATATTGGGTCATTAACTCATTGAGTACCAAAGGAACGTGGCTTGTTCCAGTATTTTTGGAAATGTTAAGTCATCTTTCAAGACCCATAGAATATTTTGTACTATATCTCTGTCATCATGGAAAAAAATGTTTATTTTTATCTTGTTCCATTCTTGTTTTATCTGAAGTAGAGTAGAGGACACTTTCACCCAAAAAAAAAATCTACTACAGATTGCTCCACTCTCTGATCCTGATGTCTCCACTTCCTGCTTCCATCTCTGTGGCTTTAATCTATCGTCTCTTTACGTTCTGATTACATATCCCAGAAGCCCCAAAATTACTCACAGGGTGTGTGAGCATGACCCCTTGTGTCAGCCACCAAAAAAAACAAAAAAAAAAACACTTTGACATGTAACAGCGTCAGGACTTCTGTTCTTGCTACTCCATCACATCACCAAACTTCTAGCAGCACCAATTTTCAAGGATGAATCCTCACATACCTTTGTGGCTGAATCCACTGGTGCACCTCTCTCCAACAGCTCCTGGACCAGATCCACATGGCCCTCCTTTGCTGCCAGGTGCAGTGCATTAAGACCATTCTGTAAAAAGACCACAGAGGAAGGGTCAAGTCCAAAGTCCAACAACCCAACATCAACAAAGGTATTCAAAGACATGAAGGGATCACTTCCTCCACCATTCTGCCTGCCTTTCTTTATCAGTCTTTTGAACATGTCCCTGACTCACTGTAATATCAAAGCTCAAAGTTGGGTCAGATGTGCCATGTTGTGCTATCCTGGGTATGATGATATAAATAGTTGTGTATGTGTCAAGCAAAAGTCCATATATTTATTTTTCATGGTGCTGTGTTAATCCCCTCTACTTAGATATCATTGTCTTCAGTCTTTGATTGAAACAAATTAATGGGGATTAATGCTAATGATTAATGCTGACAAACCAGAAACACATTCACATTCACTTCATTCCAGAGTTGGTATATTTCAAATGACAGATAGTTCTGACAAATGAAACATGACACACAGTTAAGGGTAGTGATGCATGAATGTTCGAGTTATAAATCACTCATGACCTCTATTAATATCTGGACTGGGCTCTGGTGTCATGTGCTGCTTGGTTAGCAGGGAGGAGGTGGTTTGGGCTAACCTTGCAGGGCAACTGGATTCTTGCATTTTTACAAAATCATGCAGGAATTGCAGAATGCAAATTTTATGTCTGGCAGTGAGTAGCTACTGCTTATTTGTGTGAGACCCAGTGAGGTTTGCGCAGATAAAATGTAGCATTTCTTTGCTGAGAGAAGTGTGGAACTGAAGGTAATGCTAGTTTTGCCTTTGTTAGATTCATTGAGGTATTTTTGTGGCAATGGTGCTTCTTAGATGGTGTTTTGAAAAAGCTGACAGGGTCAGGTTCGAGACAGTGTGATGGCCACACTCACTCACTCACTCACTGACATGGTGAGAACACACTGTAGGTGCCCTTTTTTTTCTTTTTGTCCCTGCCCTTCAAAAAGTCTGTGAACACCACTGTATATACTGTAGACATATGTAGAGCCAAATTAGCCTCACCTGGGGGTTAAGCCCTCCCCTCCTTAAACCTTAGTGCAGCCCCTGTTAGTGAGTTTATTTGGTTTTTACTCCTTTAAGTACACATATTTTTGTATGGTTGAATATATTTTCTGGCCTGTTCTTGAAAGCAAACAACATACAAGCTTGATATTACTTCAGCTAGTCTGTAAATGAGATCTTGGGGAACTTAATATCTTAATAATATATGGGGAACTAATAAAAAAAATCAGGCTGGTAGGTCAAAAGGCGTGGTCATGGCACTGCTCCAAACTTTGATGTTTTGCATGAATAACAGCTTTTCTGGATTTTGGCTTATTTTAAAGATACAATATGTAAGAAATGTATTTTAATAAATCATAAAATAGCCCTGATATGTCACCAGACATGAAGAAATCATGTTCATTTCAAATACTTATTTCACTGACAGCAGTAGTCCAGCCAGGATATTCTCATTTAAAAAGCCAAGTTGCAGCCCTCAACTGGTGTTGATGTTGTCATGTTGTGTTTTGGTCTGATGCTCCACCCTCCACCTATCTCCCAATCACCAAGTCAGTAGTGTGTCAGCATCCAGGGTGCCAGCTCTGCTCTAGTTAGCACAGCTGCAGCTACGAATGTGTCAGATAAATAATGTCTAACGTTACGAAACCTAAAAGACCTCATGACATGAAACATGGCCAAGTTTATTAGTCGACCAAACCTGTGACAACCCAGGGTTGAGACCAGGAGACAGGGTTTAACACACTTCTCTGTGCTTCCATTAGAGCAGTCACCCACCCAGAACCCCATAGAAACGGTGTCTGTCCCATGACCACTGAAATCAGTTAAATCCATAGTAAACAAAAGGGGAGTTGAACAAAATAATTTAATAAAAATTAAATCCACTGCTGAAATAGTTAATCAGGACAGGAGAATTAAATGTGGACTTTTAAATATCAGGTCATTATCATCTAAAGCTCTACTAGTAAATGAATTAATATCAGATAACCAGGTTGATTTATTTTGTCTTACTGAAACCTGGTTGTGTCAGGATGATTATGTCAGCCTGAATGAATCCACTTCTCCTAGTCATATTAATACTCATATTCCTAGAGATACAGGCCGTGGAGGAGGAGTTGCAGCCATTTTTGATTCTAGTCTATTGATCAAACCTAAACCTAAATTAAACTATAAGTCTTTTGAAAGCCTGGTTCTTAGTCTTTCTCATCTTAAATGGAAAACAGAGAAAGCTATTTTATTTGTTATAGTGTACCGTGCTCTAGGTCCATATTCTGAATTTCTGAGTTCTCTGAGTTTTCATCAACTTTAAGTAATTATTGTAGGTGACTTTAATATTCATGTGGACGTTGATAGTGACAGCCTTGGTACTGCTTTCATCTCGCTGTTAGATTCAATTGGCTTCTGCCAGAGTGTTCAGGAACCAACTCACTGCTTTAACCATACCCTCGACCTGGTCCTGACCTACGGCATTGAAGTGGAACATTTATCAGTCCACCAACAGAATTCCTTCCTATCAGACCATTACTTGTTAACCTTTGAATTTTTACTTCTGGACTACACTCCATCAGGTAAATCCATGTACATTAGATGCTGGGCTGTAGCCAAGTTTAAGGATATAATTCCATTAGCTTTTGATTCAATACCTAATCTCAATATACTTGAGGGCTCAGACTTCAGTCCTACTCAAATTGATAATTTGGTAGATAGTGCTGCAGACTCTCTGTGAGCACCTCTAGACTCTGTTGCTCCTCTAAAAAAGAAGATAGTAAAGCACAGAAAGTTAGCTCCATGGTATAAGCCTCACACCCGCAGTTTAAAGCAAGCAGCAAGAAGATTTGAAAGGCGTTTAACTGGTCTGCAAGAGTCTCGCCTGGACTGGCATGATAGTCTGAAAGCTTATAGGAAGGCTCTCCGTAAGGCCAGAGCAGCTTATTACTCATCATTAATAGAGGAAAATAAAAACAACCCCAGGTTTCTTTTCAGCACTGTAGCCAGGCTGACAGAGAGCCACAGCTCTATTGAACCATCTATTCCCATAACCCTCAGTAGTAATGACTTCATGAGCTTCTTTAATGAGAAAATTATAACTATTAGGGAGAAAATCAGTCACACTGTGCCTTTGACTGAAACTGCTTTGTCTTTAAACACAGGAAGCATAGGACTCATTGAAGAACTTGATGTATACTTGGACTGCTTTTCTCCCATAGACCTCCACAAACTGATTTCATTGATTTCCTCATCTAAGCCTTCTACCTGTCTCTTAGATCCCATCCCAACTTCACTGCTTAAAGAAGTTTTACCGTTACTGAGCACCTCTTTATTAAACATGATCAACTTATCTTTGCTGTCAGGCTATGTACCTCAGTCATTTAAAGTAGTCGTAATCAAACCTCTTCTGAAGAAGCCCGGTCTTGATCCAGAGGTTTTAGCTAACTATAGACCAATATCCAACCTTGCTTTTCTCTCTAAGATCCTTGAGAAAGCAGTGTGCAGTCAGCTGTGTGACTTCCTCCGGAACAATAATCTATTTGAGGACTTTCAGTCAGGATTTAGAAAATATCATAGCACTAAGACCGCTCTGGTGAAAATTACTAATGACCTGCTAATTGCGTCAGACAATGGACTCGTCTCAGTGCTTGTCTTGTTAGATCTTAGCGCTGCTTTTGATACTATTGACCACCATATCCTGTTGCAAAGATTAGAACATTTAATTGGCATCAGAGGAACTGCTTTAAGCTGGTTCAAATCCTACTTATCGGATCAATCACAGTTTGTTCACGTTAATGATGAGTCCTCCGTGCAGTCCATAGCCAGTTATGTTCCTCAAGGTTCTGTGCTTGGGGCAATTCTATTTACTTTATATATGCTTCCTTTAGGCAATGTTGCGGAGGCTTCTCCTGTTTGGTGTGGTGGAGAAGAGGACGTGCTGCCCAGGCTTCTTCTGGTTGGCGTGGTGGAGAGGAGGACGTGCTGCCCAGGCTTCTCCTGTTTGGTGTGGTGGAGAAGAGGACGTGCTGCCCAGGCTTCTTCTGGTTGGCGTGGTGGAGAGGAGGACGTGCTGCCCAGGCTTCTTCTGGTTGGCGTGGTGGAGAGGAGGACGTGCTGCACAGGCTTCTTCTGATTGGCGTGGTGGAGAGGAGGACGTGCTACCCAGGCTTCTTCTGGTTGGCGTGGTGGAGAGGAGGACGTGCTGCCCAGGCTTCTTCTGGTTGGTGTGGTGGAGAGGAGGACGTGCTGCTCAGGCTTCCTCTGGTTGGTGTGGTGGAGAGGAGGACATGCTGCCCAGGCTTCTTCTGGTTGGCGTGGTGGGGAGGAGGACGTGCTGCTCAGGCTTCTTCTGGTTGGTGTGGTGGAGAGGAGGACGTGCTGCCCAGCCTTCTTCTGGTTGGTGTGGTGGAGAGGAGGACGTGCTGCCCAGGCTTCTTCTGGTTGGTGTGGTGGAGAGAGGAAGACGTGCTGCCCAGGCTTCTTCTGGTTGGTGTGGTGGAGAGGAAGACATGCTGCCCAGGCTTCTTCTGGTTGGTGTGGTGGAGAGAGGAAGACGTGCTGCCCAGGCTTCTTCTGGTTGGTGTGGTGGAGAGGAGGACATGCTGCCCAGGCTTCTTCTGGTTGGCGTGGTGGAGAGGAAGACATGCTTCTCATCCTTTGCTGATAGCTTGGATCCCCTTGGACACTCTCATGCAATTCTATATATACACACTGTATATTAGCTGTTGTTATATTGAGTTGGACATTTCCATACAATTTTGTATGTAGTGTTAATGTGTTTTCATTGTTGTTATTCTGTACACATGGCATCTATTGCACGTCTGTCCATCCTGGAAGAGGGATCCCTCCTCTGTTGCTTTTCCTGAGGTTTCTTCCGTTTCTTTTTCCCTGTTAAAAGTTTTTTTTGGGGGGAGTTTTTCCTTAGTCGATGCGAGGGTCATTTGTAAAGGACAGAGGGTGTCATATCCTGTACAGATTGTAAAGCCCAATGGGGCAAATTCATAATTTGTGATATTGGGCTATACAAATAAAACAACGTAACAACGTCCAAATAAAACAAGGATTTGTATAGAGTAGAATAGATTAGTTTAGAATAGAATAGTTTTTAATTCATCCCCCATTGGGGGGAACTTCACCTGCCACAGCACCATAGACAAAATCACAGACACATTGCAGTAGTTAGAAAAAAGCAGTAGTGACATAATAATAATAATAAAATAGAATAAGATATTTACAAAGAACTAAATACAATGGAATAAAAAAATAGATATTTTACTTGTATAAATGAAACTGTTGATTTAACACAATTATATATTTTTTCAATATGAAAAAATGCAGTGCATTTTTTTCTGTGCAAAGTGATAGTGCATGAAAAAAAAACAGTGACAACAATGACAATGGCAGTGATGGTGATGAGTCCAGATTGTGTTTACATCAGCCAGTGATGCTGGTGTTATGGAGTTTTCTTGCTGATGGTATGAATGACCTGCAGTTGCGCTCCTTCTTGCAGAGTGAAAGTCTGAGTCTACAGCTGAAGCCTCCACAGTCTCATGCAAAGGGTGAGAGGGGTTGTCCATGATGGATGTGAGCTTAGCTAACATCCTCCTCTCAGCCATCTCCTCTATGGCGTCCAGGGAGCAGTCCAGGACAGAGCTGGCCCTCCTGACCAGCCTGTTCAGTCTCTTCCTGTCCCTCTCTGGGCTCTCTGCTCCCCAGCAGACTACTGCATAAAAGACTGCAGACGCTACCACAGTGTCATAAAAGGTCCTGAGCAGAGTACTGCAGACTCCAAAGGACCTCAGTCTGCTCAGCAGGTGGAGACAACTTTGGCCCTTCTTATACAGAACATCTGTGTTGTGAGTCCAGTCCAGTTTATTGTTGAGGTGAACACCCAGGTACCTGTAGCTCCCCACCATTTCCATGTCCAGGCCCTGGATGTTCACTGGTGCAGTCTGGGGTGTCTTCCTCCTGTGGAAGTCAATGACCATCTCCTTGGTCTTACTGGCGTTGAGTTGAAGGTGGTTATACTCACACCAGTCTACAAAGTCAGTGATGACGGTCTTGTACTCCCGATCGTCCCCCTCGGACACACATCCAACAATAGCTGTGTTGTTGGAGAACTTCTGGAGGTGACAGCTCCCAGAGTTGTGGCTGAAGTCCGATGTGTACAGGGTGAAGAGAAAGGGGGAGAGCACTGTCCCCTGTGGGGCCCCTGTGCTGCAGACTACCATGTCCAACACACAGTCCTGAAGCCTCACATACTGTGGTCTGTTGGTGAGGTAGCCGATGGTCCATGCAGCCAGCTGACAGTCTACTCCCGAACTTTCAAAATTCCCCCTAAGCAGAGAAGGCTGGATCGTGTTGAAAGCACTGGAGAAATCAAAGAACATGATCCTCACAGTGCTGCCAGTGTTCTCCAGGTGAGTCAGTGATCTGTGCAGCAGGTAGATTACTGCATCATCCACTCTGCACAGGCCTTCAGGAATCTGAAGCTGATGCCGTCAGGGCCCGTGGCCTTCCTTGCCTTCATCTTCTTCAGCTCACTTCTCACCTGGTCAGCTGTGATGGAGATGGTGGTGGTGGTGGTGGAGGAGGATGAGGTGAGGATGGATGGTGGTGGTGGGGTGTTGGTGCTGATGGTGGAGGAGGATGAGGTGGGGCGGGGTGGTGTCAGAGGGCTGAGGTGTTGTGAACAAGAGCTGGCTGGCTGGTGCTTTGATGAGTGGTGGGGGCACAGTCAAACCTGTTGAAAAACAGACTGAGTTTTATTGTCTCCAGTAGGGCAGTCCACATACTGGCAGAATGTGGGGAGAGTGGTGGAGAGCGGTCCGGTCCGCTCTGACGAGGTGAAATCCGTCCAGAGTTACGAGCGAGTTCAGAGTGAGTTCATTCAGCCATGACTCGGTGAACATCAGCGGGCTGCTCTCCCGATACTCCCACTGCAGCCGGTCAGCGCTGCCAGCTCCTCCATCTTATTAGGCAGAGACCTCACGTTTCCCATGATGACAGACAGGACTGACGGCTTGCAGTGTCTCCTCCTCTCCCGACGCTGCACTCCTGCCCTGCATCCCCTCTTCCTCCTGCGGAGCTCCTCGGGGATGTCCGGTCTCTGCCATGACGGTGGTCTGGCCTGGCTCAGCGCTAACAGCTGTTCACGGCTGTAAACAATGGAGCCGTGGCTGAACAGGTTGCCAGATGTGGACTTAAAAACTCAGAAAAAAAGAAAAAAACACACGAATAAATCCACCATTTGCACATCCATGGTTGTGTTGTGCAAATGTGGCACTACTGCTCAAAAGAAAAATTAAGAAAGACGGTGAATAAAGGTAAATAAATAAAGAAACACAGAACGTAGACAAGAGCTGCTGTGACTGGCTGCCACTCTCACTGCGCCATCTTGCAAGTCCGGAGATGCCTTTGAAAGATGGAGAAAACTGAAAGAGGCCGGGCAGCAGCACTATCACAGCATACCCCCGGCCACCACCCCGAAGCTCCGCTCTATTTACCCCATCCCTCCACAGCTCTGGCACATTTCACTCCTTCTAAGTGTCCATGGTGATGTCCATGATGGCTGCTTTTCATTCACTGCAACACTTTGAAACTTTGGACTTCCAGGCGGACCCCCGGTGCTACCCGCAGACCTTGACGGGGAAGCAGCATTCGGCCTGATCGGCCACTATCACCGCGGATCTGCAGCCCCCAACCCAGAGCTCCACTCTCTTTACCCCGTCCCTCCAAAGCTCTCCCCCACCCCATTTCACTCCTTCTAAGTGTCCATGGTGATGCCCAAGGTGTCTGCTTTTCGTTCACTGTAACACTTTCTGTTCCTGTTGGATCCTGCAGTCAAGCTGGCAACCTCTATTCAGGGGAGAGGGAGAGGGGAGACGCTGCTCTACAGTAATTTGAAAGTGATTGTAGTACCAGTTTTGGCCACCATCCTACATACTGTTCCTTTAAGGTATTTTCAATTGCACACTCCTCCTAGGGATTTTAAGATAGCAAGCTGAAACTCCAGCCACAGGTACCCACACTAGTGTAGTTTAAAAGTTAAAGAAAACTTGATGGTTGAATGTTTGGTTTGGGAACGCCACCCCTTTGAACAAAAATAGTGCTTTTTACCAAAGCGTACAAATCACATCCTCAAAAACAAACAACATAGTTTCATTATTTCACCTCCAGACTGTAAATGAGGTCTTGGGGCACATAATATCAAAGCGACTAAACTTAAAACTGATTAATTTTTGGTGGTGCCATTGAATCGGATCCGATCACCATAAAAAATGAATAAGTTTTAAGTTAGGCCACTTGTGTCCAACCCTGAAAATTTCGTTATTTTTGTTATTTTGCAAACCAACAAATAAACAAACCCTGGTGAAAACATAACCTCCTTTCCTTGGCGGAGGAGGTAAAAATCAGGCCGACAAGTGAAAGGGCATAGCCATGGCACTGCTCCAAACTTTGATATTTTGTCATGAAAAACAGCTTTTCTGGATTTTGGGAGATTTTGGCCAATTTTAAGGTCTTTTCAATTGCATACCCCCTCCTAGAAATTTAATGCTCGCAAGTTGTAACTCCAGCCACATGGTGGCGCTATAGAGCTTGTCAGAGACACAGAACACGCAAAGGGAATCCAGAGGTGAATGATCACCAAGGTTAGCAACTAAAGGAGCCGGCGAGGCATCATGTGGTGGTTCGACACATGAGGGCCGTCAGTACCCCGCAGGGGCCCTAGTTTTTCTGAGTTTTCCATGGCTGATGGAAGTCTCTTCCTGATAGTCCTTTGACTGCCACACAGTTTTGTACAATTTTTAATGAGTCATTTTTGTGCAGGCCCCCACTTGATGATATAAGTGGTCTCAGTGCTGATGAGCTTTTATCTGGTTTTAACTCCACATGCACAGAGATTTTGGACTGTGTTGCACCTCTTCGGTCTGTGTGATCTAAATCTCTCTCGAAGCCTTGAATGAATCAACACAATCTTTCCGACGTGTTTGTAGACGTGCTGAGAGAAAATAGAAAAAAGACAAACTCACTGTATCCCATCAAATTCTTCAAGGCTGCCTGTCCGACTACCAGAGAGCTGTAAAAGCCGCTAAAAAGGCTTACTTCTAAACATTAGTTGTAAACAACAGTCATAAGCCTCAAGTGTTATTCAATGTTTTAAACTCTCTCATCAATCCCAGTGATGTTTCTCCTCTCATGCCAATGCCCACTCTGTGTAATGACTTTTTACAGTTTTTTATTAGTAAAGTCGCTGCCCTCAGACCAGCTCACAGAGGCGGCAGGCCTTTTTTAGACATTGCTCCCCCTCTGCGCTCCGCTACTTTCGACCAGTTCGAGCCTTTGTCCCTCTCCCAACATTCTGACGTGGTTCAGCATCTGCATCCTACAAACTGCCCCTTGGACATCATTCCCCCTCGATTCCTTAAGGAGGTTTTTGACTCAATTGGCGCTAGTGTTCTGACCCTGATCAATGCCAGTCTCAGCTCTGGCTGTGTCCCTTTGGCTTTTAAACATGCTGTTGTCAAGCCGCTGATCAAAAAGAAAAATCTTGATCCCTCCAATTTCAATAGTTTTCGCCCTATTTCTCAACTCCCCTTTTATCCAAGGTTTTAGAGAAAGCAGTTTATAACCAGCTGCAGTCATATTTAACTCAGCACAATATCCATGAGAAGTTTCAGTCTGGTTTTAGACCAAGACACAGCACAGAAACTGCACTGCTGAAGGTTTTAAACAATCTGCTCTTAGCCGCCGACTCATGTAGTCCTGCCATCCTGATGCTTTTAGACCTGTCCGCTGCCTTCGATATTGTTGACCACAACATTCTTTTACAGCTTCTAGAGCATTATGTAGGCATCACAGGATCTGCCCTCCGCTGTATCAGGTCATACCTCACAGAGAGAATGTTTTCTGTAAGGTTAGGACTCATCCTCCGATGCGGCCCCACTGACCTGTGGTGTTCCTCAAGGCTCCATTTTGGGTCTGATTCTTTTCCTTTTGTATATGCTGCCACTTGGGGAAGTTTTTAGAAAACACAACATTCCTTTTCATTGCTTTGGGGACGATGTTCAAATTTATATACCACTAAGGTCGCTGAGTATGAACACCATTCAGACTTTCCTTGATTGTCTTGGAGAAGTCAAGTCATGGATGAGTGCTAACTTTCTAAGACTAAATGAATCCAAAACAGAAGTTATTCTGTTTGGAGGGAACTCGCCCACAGTCTGTCCTTCTGATGTCCTGAACACTCTGTGCTCCAACACTCAGCCCTCTGTTAGGAACCTTGGTTTTATCTTTGACAGTCATTTTAAATTTGATAAACAGATCAGTGCTGTTTTCCAGCTTCATTTTTTAGCTAAGGGATATTTTTCTAAGGTGGATCTTGCAAAGATCATCCATGCCTTCATCACTTCCAGGATAGATTTCTGCAACTCTTTGTTTGTTGGCTTGGATAAGGCATCCATCAACCTCCTCCAGCTAATTCAAAATGCGGCTGCTCGACTGCTTTCTGGTAAAAGAAAACATGAGCACATCACTCCAGTCTTAGCATCCCTCCACTGGCTCCCGGCCCATTTTCGAATTGATTTTAAAATTCTTTTAATGGTTTTTAAAGCCCTTAATGGTCTTACCCCTTTTTATCTCACTGAGCTCCTGCATTACCACTCCCCAACCAGAGCCTTAGAGCCTTCTGATCAGCTGCTGCTGGAGGTCCCCAAAACTAGACTTAAGTCTAGAGGTGACAGCTGCCCCTAGACTCTGGAACAGTCTCCCCATATCCATCTGAGCCTCCCAGACCCTGGAGTCTTTTAAATCCTCTCTGAAAACTCACCTCTTTCCCTGGCGTTTCATGGATGAGCACACTTATGGGCACTGAACTTTTTAAAACATTTTTATTGTTCTTATTTCACTGTTTTAATTTTGTTGTTTTTATCTTAATTTATTTATTTAATTGCTTCATTTGTTTTATGTTTCCTGTGTACAGCACTTTGATCGATTCCTAAATGTGCTCTATAAATAAACTTGGACTTGGACTTTGACATTCAACAAAAAATCCATTTAATTCATTTAGTAATTATGGCTGGGGTATATTTCCACAGATCATACCGAAAGGTGTTGGTTTGCGTTTGCTATTATCCGATTTTTGTGTTGAGAAGAACATCTGTTATTTACTCTATATAGAGGAGCTTTAAAGACTGTAAGCAACTGATGTTCTTCTCTTCTGTCTCCCTCATGAATAATTAAATCCTAGTGTTTTCCCCTGCATTTGTCTGTGATATTAAGGCGAAGGGGATGCATTTCACGGCAGGGCTGCACAACACGCATCACAACGAAGAACTGCAAGGGGTCTCCGTGGCTACGGAGTTGGATAACATATTATGCAGTTGGAGAAGTAACATTTTTTATGCATCATGCATCTTATTTATGATGACGTCACGCCATGCGTATTACGTGAATCAACGTATTGTGAGTGCGGGCCAGCGTGGGACAGGGGAGGGGCGGAAATCAGGTTTCGGCACGCCACGGAAATACTGGCCCTAGTGTGAGTGTGCCCTTAAATCCAGAAGTCAGGTCACTGGACCCAACCATGTGCTGCTGTGCAATAAGGGTATTTGAGTTTAGTTAGTATGCTTGTATTGAGTTTAAGCCCAAAGTTCCTCCTATTTTCCCCATTTGTGTTATTTGATTCATGCAACCCCTTCAAATGTTCCTTCTCGTTTCATTCTGTTAGTTCAGTTGGGACTAGTGATGTCCCAAACCACTCACTCTACCTCTAATCCATTGTTTCTATAAAATATATTTATTAGTGCTGTTTTAATTGGACGACACGGTGGTGTAGTGGTTAGCACTCTTGCCTCAGAGCAAGAAGGTACCGGGTTCGAATCCCAGGCCCGGGGTCTTTCTGTGTGGAGTTTGCATGTTCTCCCCGTGTCTGCATGGGTTCTCTCTGGTACTCCGGCTTCCTCCCACCATCCAAAAACATGCATGGGGATTAGGTTAATTGGTTAATTTAAATTACCTGTAGGTGTGAGTGTGAGTGGTTGTCTGTCTCTATGTGTCCTGTGATGAACTGGAGACTTGTCCAGGATGTACCCTGCCTTTCACCCTAAGACAGCTAGGATAGGCTCCAGCCCGCCCGCAACCCTATGAGGATAAGTGGTAGATAATGGATGGATGGATGTTTTAATTGCAGGGTGAAAATTAATAGCCATTTCAACAGCCAAACAAAACCTCTCCATTAAATCTATAATTGGTAATTCTGTTCAGAAGCAATTTTTGTTCTACTGGGTGAAATGTTCCTTCCATCCTGAGAGCAATCAATACATGATGTGTTCAGAAAAAGGAAGGAAAAGAATCAGACCTCTGTGGCAGCTACAAGACTGTAAAACTCTGACCAATCAAATTTCGGTCCAAATGGAAAGAACCAATCACATGCCTTCATGTCTCGTCCTGGCTTTGGATGGAGCACTGACGGAGGGAAGAGGGGGTGGAGCTTAGAAGTGATCTTGCTAGCTCTCCAACATCACTTACTATAGCTTGAACAGCCCTCTATTGCTTTAAACAAAGGACTGCTCTTTGCGAGATGGCCCCTTCACACTGATTCATTAACCCTTTCCACGACAACAGCCGCTCAGTCAATAAGTCAATTCCTCCGTGACTGCCTAACTAACCCTCATCACACATGTCCCTGAGGCTGATGGTCCCACAGGACTCACCAGAGACTACAATCACCTCACTGTGCTTTCGTGTTATTTTCCCAGAGGCACTATTCCATGGCTGGCAGGAGGCATCTGTTCAGCAACAAGGTAAAATACACATTTCATTGAATCACTGCTGTTTTTGGATCAGCTGACATGTCCATTCATCAGTCTGTCCATTGCCTCCTTCTGTATCTGAAATATTTGTTAAAAATACAGAAAGGTGAATTGTTTATGTTCTTAATGACATGGATAAATTACTTAGTAAAAAGTATACATATTCTACTTGGCATAAAAGGAACAACTCTGAGATGGTTTAAGTCACATATGGCAAACTCAGGCCTGCGGACCAAATTTGGCCTGCTGTGTTATTATATTTGATCATATCAAATGTATATCAGAGCTGGCCCGCCAACCCATTAACTTCAGTTGCATTGTCAATAACTGATGTCCTTGCTGGTTAGTTTTCTTTATTTTTTCATTGCCTATGTAACACTGCACTCACTTACTTTTCTGGGTTTATTTGTGTTTGCATTATGTTACAATGAACATCAAAGTAAATTAAGATAATTCATTCGTCCCACTGTCAGGGAAATTTACTTTGTTACAGCAGAAACTTGGATAGCAGAACAACATAACAGCTTAGTTTTAACTACATGTTGGTTCTTTGGTTCTTGTGTACTGTTTCACCTCCAATTACTGTGGGTTGGCCCGATTGATGTCAGGTGAATGTTTTAAGGCTCTTTGAACTTTTTGAAAGTTACAGGATTAGGGAAAAGGATAGGAGTTTTTTGTTTTGATCATTATTTCATTTAGATTGTAATCTGAAGTTCATGTCATCCTGAGACCACACACTCCAGTACAGAAGGTGGCGATATGCAATTTTACAAGATGTATTGAGACCAGAAACACCTTATCTCAGGTAACATCACTGATGATGTGTCCCAGCGCATCTACAGATGTATCTATAGTAGGGCTGTGGAAATTAGTGTGTTAATGTGGCTTAATCCATCATCATAAATAATCTGATTAAAAATGTTAATGCAATTAACCCATCTGCAGCGCAGAATGACACTGAATGTCTCCAGCAATGCATTTCGTGCATTTTACCGGCACAGTTGATCCCGTTAGTGACAGGAAGCAGAAAGGGGTGGGTATTGACTGCCGATGGCCGACGGACGTCGACAGATGTCGGTGTCTTTCCGCATCCAGTGGAAATTAGGGGTGAGTCTCTGCAGACCTCTATGCAGGCACAGTGATGCTCACCGCAGTGGTTGGTCCACACAGCGGCACTGTCTGTCTGTGAGCGACCATGCAGCTTTTGGATTAAAAACATCCAGTGCAGGTCGATGTGAAAAATACATGCCGAGCAGCGTTTTGTGTGACTCTGCACAGACGTACAATGTGAGCTTTGCGCTCACAAAACTTGCAGACGTCTGCTTTGGGACCTCCGTGGAGTCTGCTCTGAGTCCGTGCCGCCTGAGGATGTTTATGCCTTTATATCGACTAATAAATGCCATCAATCCCCCTCATTGATCACTGTGGCTGCTCTGATGTTCACGTATTGCTGGTCGAGGCGTCCTGAGCAGTTTTCAAGCTTAAACAGTGGCCAGAAATCCAGTCCACTTAGTGTCCAACTGGAGGAAACGCAGCACATCATTCAACCCTGATGCACAAGTAGTGGAACAGACAGACGACCGATGGTTGATTGTGGATAAATGTTTGTTTAAAACTAAGAGACAAAATGTTGTACAGTTGTTTCAAGTTGTGTTTAAACTTGAAGAATTGAATGATTTTTTTTGTCATTATACCGTTGTACAACCAAACTGTAGAGCTTCTCCCTTTTCAGTTTACAAGAATAAAATAAGTATAAAAATAAGAAATAAGTATGAAAAATATGTAAATAAATCTCAATACAAAAAAGTAGTAAAATTATCTAAAATTATATATAAATATGATTATGAATATGGATTTATAACAGGGAAATTGACTGAATATATAAAGAGAATAAAAGAGGTCCAAATGTATTGCACTCGATGTTAGACTGTGTACAGAATAAATAAATTCTAGGGAGAACATAGAACAGCAGCAGTGACTGTTGAAGCTGCTTAAAAACACATTTAGTACAGATATATTCCCTTCTTTCTTCAGTCTGTTTTCTCATGAAAAAAATGTGATTAATATAGATTAAAAATGAATGGAATTTAATCATGATTAATCAAAATTAATCCACAAAAACCTGTGATAATCTGATTAATCTATACACATTTTCTTATGTGAACAATCACTGCAAATACCCTTATGCACTAAAGAAAGCAGGTTGAGTCACCTCCTATCAACTTCCTTGCCATCTCAAGTCATGTAAACTCTTTGAGTACCAGCTGTTTTATAAAACAGAAAGTGGCTTGGGCCAGAGTTTTTTTTGTCCATTTTGAGTCATATTTCTAGACCCACAAAATATTTTGTACTATGTCTCTGAAAACACTGAATAGCTCAAATGAAAGAAGAGACTCTCTATTTCATCATGAAAAAGATGTTTGTTTTTACCTTGTTCCATTCTTGTTTTATCAGAGGTAGAGTACAGGACACTCCCGCCCTAAATGCCACTTTTCTCCAGAATCCATCTGTTTTGCTCTCCAATTGCGATTGTCTCCATTGTCTGCATTGATCTCCGTGACGTATAACATCTCCTTATGCTTCGACTACATCTCCCAGAAGCTTCAACATTACTCACAGGCTGCGGGATCGGTGACCCGCTGCCAAAAAAAATACAAGGAATTTGCCTTTGATAATAAAATAAAAGATAGACAATTCACTGTTATGCAGATGATAACTACTTATATCTATCAGTTAGCTATGCTTCAAACATGGGTGTGGGCTATCCCAATAAAAAAATAAGAATTTCCATTGAGATGAATACAGTTTTATCTTTTCTTAAGTCTGTCGAGACTCCAGCTAATCCATCGCTGTTTTCCCAGAAAAACTTTTGTAGGCCAGGCTCAAAACGTCATCTTCCTACATAGCTGGCTAGTTGCCTAGGCTCCAAAACATAAAGATAACACTTGACCAACTGAACAAAAAGCATGTAAAATGTAGGACAACTGTGGGACAGCAAGAGAGACCATAACCTCCCACCCCCACTCTGGTTTGTGTTCAGTTCCAGACAGCCATTTTTCAGCTGTAGCAGAGAATAACTAGTTCCTTACTGTTTGTCCCAAAGGATACAATAGAGGGAGCTATCCAGTCTCAAATGTAGTGCATGATTACTCACAATTTCTGATTAATGAATCATATGCAAATGCAAAACAGAATTTTCTGTTTTAATATGGAACACTCTGTCATAACTCTCAGGGGCCCTATTCATCTTTGTACACCCCCTCCTCCATGTTCTCCATTCACCTCCACTAACCTCTTTATCTTTGTCCATGCCCTGTACACCCACTCCTCCATCCATTCCCTCATTCCCTCATTCTGTCAACCCACACGAACACAATCGCTTAGGAGACAATTGGTAAGTATCTGTTCAGTCTGTTAAACGAACAGTTTTAAAGCAATGCTAATGTGATGTAGTGAAAATCTAATTTAAACCTCAGGAGAGCAAAGCACTTATAATCTGAGTAAATACCACCTCATCAGTGCAGTATGCTATTGAGCTGTAAACAGCATCAGAGAGCAGTGAGAAAAGGGAAAGAGGAGCAACAATTAGCATGGTGCTAAATAATATTTCTGCTCAAAAATAATCTTTTAAAAATGACATAATATAAAATATCAATGATATCCCAGACTTTTGCTACTGCAAGGCTCAAATTCAAAATAATGTATAGGAATTGACTGTCAAAGGCCTATTATCACACTAAAGGCCAATTTATAGTACTCCGTAAAGTGCCGTACGTAGAGACGGAGAGCCCTCTGCCTCACCGGAGAGTCTGACAGAGAGCCTCTCTGTCCTCTCCGGGTGCAGGAATTTTTTTTTAACTGTCCTTCAATCCGTCAAGGGAAGACGGAGACAACAAGGGCTGTGATTGGTCCTCTAGCTGCACCCTGCTGTGAAATGCAGCCCCTCTCCCTACACAGAAACAGACAGACAGGTCTCCTCTGCAGCAGCACAAACAGGACAGGAACTAAAGTATCGATTAGCCTTGTGAAAGGCAAATCAAACACATTCAACCTGCTCAAAAAATCTATTTAATTCAGTTAGTAATTATGGCTGGGGTATATTTATACAGAACATACCGAAAGTTGTTGGTTTGCGTTCGCTATTATCCGATTTTATGTTGAAAAGAAAGAGGAAGAGGAGTTTTAAAGACTGAAAGCAACCAATGTTCTTCTCTTCTATCTCCCTCACAAATAATTAAATCATAAAATAGTATTTTCCCCTGCTTTTATCTGCGATATTAAGGTGAATTGCTTCACTTTCCGAGGCGGTGCATTTCAGCGCAGGGCTGCACAACACGCATCATGATGGAGAAGTGCGAGGGCTCAAGGGTTCTCTGTAGCTACGGAGTCGGATAACGTATTACGCAGTGGGAGAAGTATATTCCAGCTTTAAGAGTGTTGCATCTGTGCTCTGGTTGCAAGTATCAGGGCCAAATTCATAAGTGAATGTAAAGACGGGCTACAATATACTGTATATGAAAAATTTTGTGTCATCGCAATGACCTGAGGCAAGGAAATGAAGTGAAGTTAGTGGTCGTGATAGGTGAAAGAAGAGAAATGAACACTGAAAAAATGGAAAATGTCTGTGTGGGTTCTCTCTGGTACCCACGCAGACACGCACACACAGGGTGTACCCTGTCTTTCACCCTAAGACAGTTGGGATAGGCTCCAGCCCCCCTACGACACTATGTGAGAATAAGAGGGAGAAAATGGATGGATGGATATGTTGCAAGCATAGGTACTATGCAAGTTAAGCCCAACATGGCAGAGGAAACATGACTAATCTCCATAGCAACCTACAACACAACAACAAAGAGCTATAGGAAGAGCTCCAGAAAGCTAATGCTAGAAAAAGCATTATCTCTGTGGTTACAACATAAAAAGTCTTCACACACCACAGAGCCATCAAGAAATCTTAAAGTGACTTCTGTTTACTGGGCTGGTCATTATGGTCATTGCCAGGACAGGACTGTTTACCTCCTATCAGGTTTCACTGTCCTCTTGTCCATGGCTGGAATGCTAATGGACGTAGAGGAGACTAGATAACTATGCCTAAATAAAGACACTCTGTCTGATCAAATACTGTCCTTTGCCCTACTGGAATCCAGAGCCATGTTTGTATAGTAGCCATGTAAAAATTAGCAGTGGACAACATGAGCACGGAGTAATAGGTTACATTCAGACTGCAACCTGAAGTGACCCAAATCCAATTTTTTTGCCCCATGCGACCTGTATCTGATATTTTAATTACAGTCTGAACGACACAGATCCAATTTTTATCACAAAACTAACCAAATGAAAATATGTCATCATAAGAATACATGCTTTTGTTAATCCCTGAGGGGAAAATCAATGTTTTCATACATTGCACACACAGGTCTGAAATAAAACAGCTATCCAGCTAGCTGTCCACACTCTTGGCCCGTGCAGGGACTTGAACCATCGACCCTCCGGTTTCCAACCCAAGTTCCTGCCAGACTGAGCTACTGTTGCTTCATGTGTTAAAGAAAATTTCTCAGGAATTGAAGCAGCTTAAGCTGTTTTAACATTTAACATGTGCATTTGGCCTCTGAAAAAAGTAAAAACAATGCTGTTGTTCATCCATTTTAATTCAAACTATATGGCATGCAGAACAGCATGAATCGTGGTCATAATAATAATACCCATGCATTTCCTGCTATCACTTAAAATCACTGATTATTATTATTTGTTTTTTTTTTGTCAGCAGCACCCATTCTCATCATTAAACACCACAAGATAGAAGGTGTGAACTTTTTATGAGATTAGTGTATTTTTAATCTCACATAAAAGTATGGCCCACCTGCCATCTCGTCCACATAAAGCTGCTGTAGGGACTGTGTGGGTGTTGTGAATTATATCATGTGATATGTCTCCTACCTGATTACAGGTGCTGATGTCCACTCCCCCTTTCAGATATTCCAAAACCTTGTCGATGTTCCCTGCTCTCGCCGCTCGCAGGAAACTGGTGTTACTGTCCGACTGGAAGAGACACAGGACAAAAACATGTTCAAATCTACAGTACATAATGCCCAAATCACATTTACATTCCATTGGCTGTCAATGAAGAATGGTAATCACTACAACATGAAACAGGGTTAACGGGGGCCTCCACTAGAGGGGACTGCTTTTTCAGTCTAGAGTGTTAGGTCGAAACTCACTTTCAGTTCAGTTAGGGCACACAGGAGGCAGAGTTCTTTACCAGAGTATCAGGGAGCACAGCACTTTCACACGTTTTAGAAAAAATGGCTGAAGGATTCACAAATCTAAGATCACTTCGCTAAGATACTCTAATTTTTGGTCAGTTGGAAAAGTTTATTTTACAGCTGAAATGTTGCTTCATCATTTTTGATGGTAAACTCCATCCTTGTCTGTCTTTCTTTTTTCAAGTCTTTTTATTTTCCATCCATTCACCCATCCACCATTAACCCTAACCCTCCATCCATCCATCCACCCATCCATCTGTCCATCATCCATCCATCCATCTTAATGACGTCTTTACCACATCAATACCAATGGTATATAAATCTGTTGACCATTATATTAAATAAATCTTGACAGCTGGGTAGGACTGTCTCATACTGTATCAGAGGGCTGCACAAAACCACAATATCAGTGTGCATGACATACATAGTGATATACATATTGATATACATATTGTAGCATAATGGTGATGATAAAATAATGAGCTGAAACTGATAAAGAAAGCATGCCCCTTAGTTTATGGCTTGCTTGAACTCAAGACACAACACCTTTGACTGGTTTATGACTTTAGATCACATCCTATGACCGCTGGTTTCACCTCAACGAGTGCGGAGGACACTGATTCCAGACTGTACTAAGATGTTTTATAGCTGCATGTGGTATGCAGACCCTGACAAATCCTCATTCTCCTCTTCTGCTCGGACACAGAACCAATGTGACCTACCTTGTTGTAGCACACCTAGCTACATGATATGATTTCATGATTCATCTGTGTTGTTGTCATTTGTTGATTAACTTCAATTTAATTGGTCAAGTTTGTTCTCTGGTTTTCTACCATACGGATTTGGTGTCGTTCAACAGTTTAGAGTGAAAAGCTTTCAAATAGAGAAGATTTCATAAAGTAAAACACAAGCCTGGTCTGTGCTTCCTCCTGCTGCATCTCTCTCTCTCCTCTCTCTCTGGCCCCAGAGGGAGGGGGGAATTGAAGACCCAAAGACAGAGACTTGCTGACTTCGCCATGAAAAGCCTCTCCAGAACCTACAACATGCTCCAGATAGGACTAAAAGACTCTGAATCCTGCCTCCAGACCATCTCGCCTACTCTCTCTGCTTTCTGCCCAGACACAGGACACAGGAATGACTCCAGCCTCCTTGAAGAAACTTCAAAAGAAGACAAGACTGTCTACTGACACATTAAACTGGTGTGATGCCAGCAGACCCTCCATCAATGGGGGGGTTTGAAGCAAGGGCACAGAGACTCTGCTGTCTGTGAAAAAGCTGAAAAGAAAGAGAAAGACTGTGATGGAATCAATGTCAACTGAGCCATGTCAACCAAAGATGTCCAGGGACGACCAAAGGTGTCCACAGCTGTCCAGAGAGAGAGCCACTGGTGATGAAGCGACTCAAGCCCAAGTCGCCTGCATGGGACCCAGCAGATCCACACAGAACCTGCAGCCACTCCTCATTCCTCAACACCTTCCATCTATCTACAGACGGTGATGTGATACACATACAGTACATCTTCAGATATTAAAGAGTTTGATGATTAAACACTAAATTAAACGGCTGAATTTAGAGCTTAATCTAGAAAATAATCCTGAACAATAATATACTAAAACTTAAATTCAGAATAGTAAATTGCTCCACAGTCTTCTCTGATGCCTCTCAAACTCTCAACTGCTGAACGCCACCAAACCTAAACCAAATTTGATGAACTACAGCCTAACTCTTAATTTGGTTAATAGAGAACTACCACTAAATCTAACTGGTCACATTGAATGAATTAATCATTTATTCACCCATCAAACTTTCCTTTTGTGTTTAATCATTTATTATATTATGGTCACATGCCATTTATTCATCCATCAATCTTCCTGCATTCTATTATTACTTATTTTCTATTTTATTATTTTCTGTTCCTAGTATGGTCATTTAGTTTGTCAAATGAATCATTTATTATTAGTTATTTTCTGCTAGTAGCTTGGTCATGTGGTCTGTTAAATGGACATCTCATTTATAAAGAACTTGCTTATGTGATTCGTGTGTGTATATAAAGCAATTGAGTGTCATCACTCTCCTTCATGACAGTTCATGGTTTAGGCTTAATGACTTAACAGTTGTTGGTTATAAATACATAATTTGCTATCAATTAATAATTTATGATTAAATCTGCTCCAGACTATTCATGCTAAAATATCAAACTGTGATAAAAGGTACTGAGTGTACTCTGTATGTCAATTCAGGTGTTTGTTCTCAAATTGGCACATAATAATGCATTATCAACAATAATTCTCTAGACATTATGAGACATACCATTTCCTTAGTGCACAATAATGTGTAATGTCCAGGCTTTGGGAAGGACATGTCCCCTGTTTGTTCATGGATGGCTACAGCTGGAAACAGACCAGGACTGTAAGGAGGCAGAATGATTCAGCATTTTCCTCCTGAAGCTAAATCTTGGCTCACACACAGCTTTGTTCAAAGCTCCCAGCTCCCTGCTCATCCTGTGGAAAAACACTGTGCGATGCCTATTTTTACTGCATTCAAACTGCGTGACTCCTTCCAACAGGAGGTCAGAGGTCAGATTCAGAAATACTGGAACAGCACACTGGACAATGACACTTCGGAATATGTCCTTGTTTTGTTGTGTCTTTTTAGCTGAGGAATGATCTCTCACTGACTGTAACGGTCACAGCTTGCCAAAAGTTTTCATTAGCAAGCCCTTTCAGTGCTGACAGTCATTAGTGTGTGACGGTCTGTCACTGAGCATCACCCTGCCCATATCAGAGGAAAGAATGCAGTCATGATGATGCATGAAATAAGCAGTGACACTGCAGCACTAATGTGTACTTCACAAACATGCAAATAGTCCTAGTGTTATGTGTCTGGCTGCTGCAGAGAACTGCATTGCATCACTCAGACTCACGACTACAACGAGAGCTTTCTGCAATACTGCCACAGTCACCTCAAAGGACCAAACGAATATTTATCCACAATTTAACTCTGCAGACAAAACATAAGTAAGGAATGCCTTACTTAATTAGTAACACTATGAGTTACATTACTTTTAGATTATTCTGTAACATCACATTAGATTCACAAATCCTCACTTAATAACTTCATCGTTATTGCAATTTAGTGGAACAGACACCAGATATTTTCAAAGTAAAGATCCTTAATGTAATAAAAGGAGGACAAACACCAGATATTTTCAAAGTAAAGCTCCTTAATGTAATAAAAGGAGGATAGACACCAGATCATTTCAAAGTAAAGCTCCTTATTGTAATAAAAGGAGGATAGACGCCATATAATTTCAAAGTAAAGCTCCTTATTGTAATAAAAGGAGGACACTCTCCAGATAATTTCAAAGTAAAGCTCCTTATTGTAATAAAAGGAGGATAGACACCAGATCATTTCAAAGTAAAGCTCCTTATTGTAATAAAAGGAGGACACTCTCCAGATAATTTCAAAGTAAAGCTCCTTATTGTAATAAAAGGAGGATAGACACCAGATCATTTCAAAGTAAAGCTCCTTATTGTAATACAAGGAGGACAGACAGCAGATAATTTCAAAGTAAAACTCCTTATTGTAATAAAAGGAGGACAGACAGCAGATAATTTCAAAGTAAAACTCCTTATTGTAATAAAAGGAGGACAGACAGCAGATAATTTCAAAGTAAAGCTCCTTATTGTAATAAAAGGAGGATAGACAGCATATAATTTCAAAGTAAAGCTCCCTATTGTTATAAAAGGAGGACAGACAGCAGATAATTTCAAAGTAAAGCTCCTTATTGTAATAAAAGGAGGATAGACAGCAGATAATTTCAAAGTAAAGCTCCTTATTGTAATGAAAGGAGGACAGACAGCAGATCTCGCTTTTCTGCTCTTTAATATCACAATGGTGACAGGAAGTCGTGAACATCAGTCCAAATGGCCCTTCATAGTAAAAGTCTTTACTCTTTACTGTTTCATTCTGGTTCCTTTAGATCAATAAATCCTCAGTAATGTTCATATTTCCACCCTCTAAAGACGTCTTAACCAGCTTCTCCATCTGTGTTCATGAGCTCCAGCTCTAAAGTCAAAGTCATGATGAAAGGTGATCAAACAGGAAATTATATTTTCTGTTCTCCTGTTATGTAGACAGTTGAGGGACATAAAGTAATGACATATTTTTGATTGGTAACTGTAATGTGATTACTTTAGTTAACAACAGTAATGTGTTACATTACATGTTAAAGATAGGTGCTTTAAAAAAATACTTGCCACTTGATTGGATGAACCACCTGTCAATGAAACTAGCTGGCCTTTCAGTGCATTACTTCACTCTTTCAATGCAGATCCACTTGCTGTGCCAGGTAACCCCAGAGGTCATCATGGTTTTTCCACTGGAAGTGTAATCTTGAGGGCAAATTATCTTTTTTCAGATAAAGCATCGATGAGGGTGCTTTTACTGCTTTTTTTGAGCGGCACCAGGAGGGGACAATTGTTCCCCTCAGTCCACCAGTCATTGTTCTCTACTGACTAAATCCTGGGAGCCTTATTCAGCCAGCCTCATACATGATCGTACAGGGTCAGCATTGTATTCTAACAGCACTGAACAAAGAGGCCATTTCAAAAACCAAGCCTGTCTGAAAATCCATAGCTCATATCTCCAGAGCTGCAGAGTCACATTATGCAAGACCTTGCCCTAATCATCATTCTGCAACTGGTTGCTATAGTGACACTTAGGCCAATGAGACTCTCACACAAGTAAGGCTTTTGAATGGACAACACTTAACATCAGAGACAAAAAGGAGAACTGTGGCAGTCAGCTTCCTACATTGTTTCATAACTTTTGGTTATAAGGAGCTTAGTCAATTAGTCATCCTCCTTGATGGTGAAATGTTTTGAATGTGCTGTTTATATCATAAAAAAAGAGTGCTTTAAAAGACCTTTATGAAGGTCATGGTTGCGGTGAGTCTGCAATAAATACACATAGATAAAGGAAATAGTCATGGAGTTACTGCTTTTCTGCTTCTTTTGCTACAGTTTAGAATCGCATAAGCTAGTTAGTGAAAAAAGATATTGTTAATAACACTGACTGCATCATATATAACTTAACACCCAGTGTCAGGTGTTTGCCACCACAGCCCTAAATCAACAGCTGTATTGAGCTCATAGACTGTAAAAAGAATAACGTAGCACCCGTGACATCACCCATTGGTTTGGGGGAGTCCTTTTTGTGCTCCTATCATGGGCATATGAACTGCACCATCTTGGATTTCAGTGGGCGTGTACTTTCCATATTTGGAGGAGAGGCAATAACTTTACCGGTCAGCCGGCCGAGATCCCGCCCACTGAACTCAAGTTAACCGTGCCGAACTGAGCTAGCCTAAGGCTATTCAGTTAGGCTAGGTTAATAAGCAGCTACCGGCAGCAAAAACAGATCGTAATGCTGCTGATGTGTTTTAAAAATCACCTTTTCAGATTGAGAGTTTTTAGGTGGAGCTGCAGGGTTTGGTGGAGTTGTGTGTGGGGGGGAATTGATTTGTACTATATAACTGTGAAACGATTGTTTAACATGTTATTTACCGTGTTTCAACACTGCCTCCATCCACTAACGTTTATCCAGCACAGCAGCCGCTTTCTGACGGAGCATCTCTGTCCATGCAATGTCTGACTTTTTAAACAGAACAATGATACGAAATAAGGTTGTATTCCTGCACTAAACAGACTCAACATACTCTGGTCATTTGTCTGTATCAGCAGGGACCATGAGTCAGCAATAAAGTCATTATAAGCTAGCGGCAAAATATGTCGACACATACCAAAAAGTGCTAACACACAACAAGTCTATGGGTAAAATAACACTAGATGTAATATCTAGTGTGTAAATTTACACCCGGTTGATCAGTTAGTACAGTCAACAGCACAACACGCCATCCATCCATCTTCTACTGCTTATCCTCACATAGGGTCGCGGGGGGCTAGAGCATATGCCCGATGTGAAAGGCAGGGTACACCCTGGACAAGTCTCCAGTTCATCACAGGACACAGACTACGTTCAGACCGCAGGGCTTAACGCCCAATTCGGATTTTTTGTGAAATCCGATTATTTTGCAAGGTCGTTCACATTTCCAATTAAATGCAACTTGCATGTGATCTCCAGTGTGAACTTAAATGCCTCACAAGTGTCCTGCGTGCACATGGGAGGACGCGACGACGTCGCATGCAGCAAGCGTGCTCAGTGTTTACGGAAGTAAACATGGACGCTAGCGGTGGAGTGTAAACAGCCCGGTTCCGATAAGACTCCTCCAGTTTGGCCTGAATAGAGCTATCCCCTCAGATATAAATTAACTCAGAAACCTTGTTTTCCCTCCACTGACTACTCTCCACGTTATCGTCCGCCATGGTTGTTGTTTTTCTTCCTGCTGCCGCCTACTTCCGCCACAGAATAGTGCTGTTTGTAGCTTGTTGATGATGTGTAGGTTGGGTGAACATGACCTGGCCGTTCAGACTGGTCGCATGTCAAAAGATCGGATATGTATCGGTTTTAGGACCACATATCCAAGTGGCCTGGGTCGCATTTGAAAAAATTGGATCTGTGTCGTTCAGACTGTAATTAAAAGATCAGATACAGGTTGCGTAGGGGCGAAAAAATTGGATTTGGGTCACTTCAGGTTGCAGTCTGAACAACACAACCACTAACACTCACATTCACACCTACGGTCAATTTAAATTAGCCAATTAACCTGATCCCCATGCATGTTTTTGGATGGTGGGAGGAAGCCGGCGTACCAGAGAGAACCCACGCAGACATGAGGAGAACATGCAAACTCCACACAGAAAGGCCCCGGGCCTGGAATCGGGTACCTTCTTGCTGTGAGGCGACAGTGCTAACCACTACACCACCGTGCCGCCCACACCATGCCACATTGCCAGAAAAAAACTACACAACAATAGGCATCGCAGTGCCTGTTAACCGCTTGATGTAGCCGTGGATCTCTGGGTGTAGCCTAGCCTAGCTCAGCCAATGTTTTAACAAAGAGCTAACTGCTGGTAGCTGTGTGTGAACTCGTCACTCAACGTAACCACGCCCTAATTTATGCAAGAATTTTAAGTCGAAATAACACTAAAACGGTTGTGGTAAAAAAAAATTCACCCCCCTCACAGTGTTCACAGAGGCGGAAACTATCGGTGGAGACCAAAAAATTAAAATGTACCAGGCTGTAAATATGTTTTTTAAAGCTGTGAAGTCGGCTATTTTAACATGGCGGTCAATGGAGAATTGCTCACTTCCGGAGCCAGCCCCCAGCGGCCAGACGGGAACTGCAGCTTTTTGAACGCTGAGGTAGTCCTCACTTGGAGAACCCACAACTCCCCCCTTGATTGAGCTCTGCCGAGAACAGACTGTTTCTGTGTCTGTACCTTTAAATGTTCCTGAACTGTGCCTGACCACGCCCCCTCTCTGGAGAGAGGAAGTGTCTCTCTCTCTCTCTTTCTCTCTCTCTCCTCTCTCTCCCCTTACCATGTGTTTATGTTTTCTTAGATGCATACTGGCACTGGCTAAAGAGGCTAACGTCACTCTGCAGTGCACAGACAGTACCGTTAACAGTAGTCAGAGTCACCCAAATTACAAATAAGTGTACAACGCTAGCTTCAAATGAGCCTTGTGCTCACAGAGCTTATGTTGAATGTCTCCTCATATTAATTACTCAAGGACACAAACGTTAGCTTTGCAGCAATCACACCTCCGTTAGCGGCGGTGCGTCGTCTGTAAACATGTCCCTGTAGCGTTAGCACTGAAGCTAACGGAGCTAGCGAAGGTGACAAGTATACCACAGGGGAAATAAAGTACAGGGCAGATCTGGACTGCATAAATACATTATTCTATATGGATCTTGGTGAGCTGCAGCGCTAAATGAGCTCCACAGCTCTGTTAGCTACAGTGCTAACCAAGCTCTGTAGGACTGCTTTGTAAACATGGGCCCAAACAAGTTATACTTGGCTACACAGCTGAAGTTGAAGCATGGATCGGTACCAACTGTCCAGGACACTATAGGTGTGGAAGCTGTAAGTTTATTGTTGCAGCTCTACTTCGCGTGATGGCGTATAAACATGTTCTGTTTAGCACTGCAGCTACCAGAGGTATGGGAGCTACCCTCAGGTAGCTGCAGTGCTAACATTACAGGGACATGTTTACAGGCCATCATGCTAAGTAGAGCTATACAGTAAAGTAACAAAAATGGAATAACTTTGAATATATAGCTCTGTAATGCCATCAGTTTTCGCACGAAAAATGCCATGTTGTGCAGCCTATGGTTGCTTTGTTCAGCTTGGACGTGGTAAACGGTTGCACTATTTCCCTCGGGACTTCATTAGGAGGAAATTGTGGGAGCAGGAGGTCAGAAGGCTCTACTGGAAGCTTACTTTCTTTTACCGTAATATTCAAGATTCAGATTATTGCTTTCACTTGCACTTTTGCATGTTATTCTGTTAAATCATTTTTATATTGCTAATGTCTGATTCATTTTTTATGAAAGAGAAAACAACTCTTGAATTGATTAAAAAAAAAATCATACTCATCAGTCATGAGTCAGACATTTAACAATAGACAAAGTCTGATCATCACAGCGAAGCAGGCTAAGGGAAGGATTAAGTTGATGTTTAGGAGAAATATCTATAGATTAAACTAAAGAAGCAAGAAGTTGTCATTTTTAGCCATTGGCTCAATAAGTAGCTTAATCGTAGGCTACACGGTGACTGCTAGAGGAGAAGGGAAAGTAAACGTAGCTCCACTGATTCTGTGATTATTTATCTGTCTTCTCCAAACGTTAAACGTGACATATTTGTAAAAGTGTTCATACTTTAGCAAAGGATGATAAGTATTTTATCATTCACAAACAGTTTAAGATGACAATGAGCGATTTGTTGCAACATCCCATCTTCGTTCCATTCAAAGTCATTGCTGAACGTGCTGACTTATATCTTAAAGATGGCATCTACGATTTGAGTTGTCGCAACTCTGTCTATATACAGCGCTGTTCCCCTTATCTACATAGATAAGGGGAGATTTTAGACTCGTCTGTTTCAGCACACATTGGCAAAGAAGAGGAGCAAGCAGGGAAAGGACGTGACAGACTTTTTTTCACTCCTGGGGCCTTATTCACAGGCTATGGGGACACATACTACTGACTACCTTTATAAAGTGAATTTTGAATAATGGGTGACCTTTAAATACATTATACAGAGGATGACCTTTAAAAGAAAGAATAGAATTGAGCTTAAAGTTGTTCTTTGTTTAATGCTAAAATATTTTTTTATTCATGAATTTTCATTATTTTACTGTTTTACAAAAAAGCAGAAAATATCAGCACATTATTCTTATTTTTTGATAGAGATGTTAAATTGCGTTTCCTGTCCTTCCTGAACAGAAAATGTGTTTTAGTGGTTGTTTGTTATTCTGGATTCATTTCCGACTTCTTCCGACTTGAATTCCAGTGTTCTGGATCAAATTTGGGTTTAAAAAGGTGAATTCAGTTTAAATTCCTCACTCCTGTTTAAAATCGTGAAGAGTAGTGAACTCAGTGAGTCCAGTTAAAGTGAAGGAGATGAGGCTTCTTCTGGTTGGTGTGGTGGAGAGGAGGACGTGCTGCCCAGGCTTCTTCTGGGTGGTGTGGTGGAGAGGAGGACGTGTTGCCCAGGCTTCTTCTGGGTGGTGTGGTGGAGAGGAGGACGTGTTGCCCAGGCTTGTTGTGGTTGGCGTGGTGGAGAGGAGGACGTGCTGCCCAGACTTCTTTTGATTGGCGTGGTGGAGAGGAGGACGTGCTGCCCAGGCTTATTGTGGTTGGCGTGGTGGAGAGGAGGACGTGCTGCCCAGACTTCTTTTGATTGGCGTGGTGGAGAGGAGGACGTGCTGCCCAGGCTTCTTCTGGTTGGTGTGGTGGAGAGGAAGACGTGCTGTCCAGGCTTCTTCTGGTTGGCGTGGTGGAGAGGAGGACGTGCTGCCCAGGCTTCTTCTGGTTGGCGTGGTGGAGAGGAGGACGTGCTGCCCAGGCTTCTTCTGGTTGGCGTGGTGGAGAGGAGGACGTGCTGCCCAAGCTTCTTCTGGTTGGCATGGTGGAGAGGAGGACGTGCTGTCCAGGCTTCTTCTGGTTGGTGTGGTGGCGAGGAAGACGTGCTTCTCATCCTTTGCTGATAGCTTGATGATGCTCTTCATCCCCTTGGACACTCTCATACAGTTCTATATATACATTGTATATTAGCTGTTGGAGTTTGTTGGAGTTGGACATTTTCATCCAATTTTGTATGTAGTGTTAATGTGTTTTCATTGTTGTTATTCTGTACACATGGCATCTATTGCACGTCTGTCCATCCTGAAGAGGGATCCCTCCTCTGTTGCTCTTTCTGAGGTTTCTTCCGTTTCTTTTTCCCTGTTAAAAGTTTTTTTTTGGGGAGTTTTTCCTTAGTCGATGCGAGGGTCATTTGTAAAGGACAGAGGGTGTCATATCCTGTACAGATTGTAAAGCCCAATGGGGCAAATTCATAATTTGTGATATTGGGCTATACAAATAAACTTGACTTGACATGCTGGAGGATCTTTGAGACTAATGGAAAAGCCAGTCTAAGACATTTGTTCAGCACTGTATGTAACTGCTTGTGTCTTGTCACAACTTCACAACTTAATCAAAATTGCCAAGCTCACTGACAAAGCTCAGCCCTGAAGCTCCTCCTCCACCACAGTACATCAAACATTAATTTAAAAAGTCACTGTCTTTATCTGTGAAGCATGAGCAGCTTTATCAATAATGCAGACCAAACCCCTCTACACACAATCTCACACGAAAAGAGACCAGTGCCCAGGATGGGGGCATCCTTGCCCCTCCCACTTACCATGGAGACAAGCACTGCCCTCTCTGGAGGTAACCATGACAACTGTTCTTCCTGTGAGCAGTGCTAACACAGAAAACATGAAGGCCATAGCTTCCTTTAGATCTGTCCATCAACACAGCCGTACATCGTGACATCATGTGACATACTGGATACATTAGGTGTGTGTTTGAGTGTAAACTATCCACACACACACACACACACACACACACACACAGTGTATTACTCAAGTAATCAGCACAATACATTGACTTCCATTCATTTCCTGGAGAATTACCCTAACTCTAACCATAACCATGAACTGCATAATGCTAACCCTAATCAAAATCGAACCTTACCCTATACCTTCATCAAGTCTTGACCCTTAAATAGAACAATTTACATATTGAGGACATGCATTTTGTCCCCAGAAGGAAAGTGAGTCCCATAATTGTGTCCCCATAACATGCTCAAAACATCCTAACATTTGATAACACCTTCCCTACATGAGATCAGAGGTTCCAGACAAATTGATTACTGAAGCTAACAACAGCAACAAGTTCCATTACTGTCACACACAAAAGTAATGTCGAACTGGTCGAAACTGACATTTTAGAAGAAGAAGAACAATTTCTTTATTGATCCCTCAATAAGGGAAAGGACAGTTTTTTTTTCAACATATCAGTGTTATAGTCACATCTTCCTTGCACCTAATCTGCCACCCTGTGACATTCACCTCATTGTGCTTTGAGAAACTGGTTCTCCAGTGCATCAAATCCAACGTCCCAGCCTGCCTGGAACATCACCTGTTCACACCTGACACAGACTCGGTATCCACCAGCCTCCAACTGGATATCAGACTTTCTCACAGACAGAAAACAAGCAGTTCCTACTGGAAGTGACACCAGAATGCACACAGATAAATACAGACAGCAAGCATAACATAACTGATGTGTAGGAGAACATTTCAAGATTGCGTAGCTATAATTTATATACTATTATCATAAATCAATATAAATGTTTGATTGTAGTTATTTCAGATGATTTGCTAAAAACAAAAAAAAACATTAAAAATGAATACCTACATATGTATGTACTTAGGAAAAGTTTGCTGAAGTGACAGTATAGACCACTGGAGCTGTGCTCATAAGAACAAGAGTGAAAACATCCACATACATAAACTGTGTCCTTGTTTATTTGGTTGAAGAAGCACATTTTATTCCTAGCTGCTGTCCGGACGGAATAGCACTATTTCTGTTTACTAGCAACTGCATTTGGTCCAGTGGTGTTGGCTCTGTTTCTGTGTGTTCCTCATATTAAAATCTCTTCTAGGTTTCTTTGCACATGTTAGTGCTTGAACTCACCCATTACAACCACAAAAAACATGTTTAGCCAAATAAAAAGCTGTTTTTCTTTATATCTGGAGCTGTGAGGTTCTACTACTGTATATGTATAGAGACTGGACATACTCTATACATGTAGTGCATAATGTAATAAGTATTATGTAAAGAACATACTCTTTATTCAACATTATATCCGTATATATACATACAGTATAAAGTATATTAACCCTGTGGGTCCTGTGATCATGCTGGCGTGATCAGATTTTTTATTTCAAATATTTGTATATAGTATTACTTTATTTCAATTTTACATTTACACATTCATATTAGCAACCTATATTTAGTTTTTCAAGTTCCAAAACAGTTGATTGAGTTTTGTTTATGTTTGTGGTTTTTCAAGTAATAAATATTTTTTTTTTATTCAATTTGAATTTAATTATTTTTTGGCACCATTTACTCACCCATCCAAATAATCAGAATCAGGTGTTCCAATCACTTCCATGACCACAGGTGTATAAAATGAGGCACCGAGGCATGCAGACTGCTTTTACAAACATTTGTGAAAGAATGGGTCGCTCTCAGGAGCTCAGTGAATTCCAGTGTGGAACTGTGACAGGACGGCACCTGTGCAACAAATCCAGTCGTGAAATTTCCTCACTCCTAAATATTCCACAGTCAACTGTCAGCTGTATTATAACAACATGGAAGTGTTTGAGAACGACAACAACTCAGCCACGAAGCGGTAGGCCATGTAAACTGATGGAGCGGGGTCAGCGGATGCTGAGGTACATAGTGTGAAGAGGTCACCAACTTTCTGCAGAGTCAATCACTACAGACCTCCAAACTTCATGTGGCCTTCAGATGAGCTCAAGAACAGTGCACAGAGAGCTTCATGGAATGGGTTTCCATGGCTGAACAGCTGCATCCAAGCCATACATCACCAAGTGCAATGCAAAGTGTTGGATGCAGTAGTGTAAAGCACGCTGCCACTGGACTCTAGAGCAGTGAAGACGCGTTCTCTGGAGTTACGAATCACGCTTCTCCATCTGGCAATCTGATGGACGAGTCTGGGTTTGGCGGTTGCCAGGAGAACGATACTTGTTGGACTGCATTGTGCCAAGTGTAAAGTTTGGTGGAGGGGGGATTATGGTGTGGGGTTGTTTTTCAGGAGCTGGGCTTGGCCCCTTAGTTCCAGTGAAAGGAACTCTGAATGCTTCAGCATACCAAGACATTTTGGACAATTCCATGCTCCCAACTTTGTGGGAACAGTTTGGAGCTGGCCCCTTCCTCTTCCAACATGACTGTGCACCAGTGCACAAAGCAAGGTCCATAAAGACATGGATGACAGAGTCTGGTGTGGATGAACTTGACTGGCCTGCACAGAGTCCTGACCTCAACCCGACAGAACACCTTTGGGATGAATTAGAGCAGAGACTGAGAGCCAGGCCTTCTCATCCAACATCAGTGTGTGACCTCACAAATACACTTCTGAAAGAATGGTCAAAAATTCCCATAAACACACTCCTAAACCTTGTGAACAGCCTTATGATCGACGTCATATTGAACCCTATGGATTAGGAATGGGATGTCACTTAAGTTCATATGTGAGTCAAGGCAGGTGAGCAACTACTTTTGGCAATATAGTGTACATAAAATGCTCCTCTCACACTTGTAGGGTGGTATCCATGTTATCCTCCTCTACCAGAGTCCTGGGAGTTTGAGGGTTCTGTACAATATCTTAGCTGTTCCTAGGACTGCGCTCTTCTGGACTGAGGCTTCAGATGTTCCTGGAATCTGCTGGAGCCACTCTCCCAGTTTGGTGGTTTGGCCGAGTGCTCCTACCACCACGGGACCAACGTTGGCCTTCACCTTCCACATCTGTTCCAGCTATTCTTTCAACCCCTGGTACTTCTCAACCTTTTCGTGCTCCTTCTTCTTGATGTTGGCATCAGCTGGAACCGCCACATATATCACCACTGCCCTCTGCTGCTCTTTGTCACCACCACTATGTCCAGTTGGTTAGCCAGGAACTGTTTGTCAGTCCCTATATATATATATATATATATATATATATATATATATATACACACAGTATATGTACATATATATACATACGTATACATATATACGGATATATATATATATATATATATATATATATATATATATATATACTGTATATATATGATGTAATTTTGCAGGTGTCTTTCAATCATAGCAAAAGTCAGAGTTCGGTGACATTGTGAAGCAGCATGGGATCATGGGAGTTGTTGTCTTCGCCAGCAGTTAGCAGTTAGCTTCTCCCGTTCTTTCTCTCCTCTCCAAAACAAACTGATTGTAATTGCTACAACAAACACTGAATAAAGGTGTTTTATATTCCAAAAATAATGTAACAGTGAGTTTCCAAGAAGCTGCAGTGACAAAATGAAACAGACCATTACTATTAATACCAGAGGAGGATTTCCATATTGCTAGAAATATTTCAAATAATGTCAGTACACTACTAAATAAATGGATAGTACGCGTGTCATAATTTTTGGCATTTTATACCTTTAAATCTTTTGAAAATTAATGCTTATTTACCTTGCTTTGTGATGCTTGACTACAATAATGCTGCAGCTGCAAGACTTTTTTCTAATTATCTCCCACTAAATATCTTTCTACAAATCAAAACTAGAGGAAAATATGACTTGACAAAATGTATCATATGAAGGAAATTAGGGTCATGGGTCAGGTAACAGTAGAGCATGTCTAAAAACCAATCGTAAAGAGTCAATATGTGTGACAAGCAAACATGGCGGTCAGCCGGTCTCATTGTCATGTTGTGTTGCTGTTTCACTGATTTTCCTCTTAGCGTTCCTCCTCTCCTCCTCTCTCTCTCTTTCATCCTGTCAGATAATAGAAGCTCAGCTGGAACCTGTGCTGCCACAAGTCAATGCAGGCTGTCTGCTCACCACCTCCACTTATCCAGTTTTTATTGTAATTTAAATAGTCAGTCTTTAATACTTTCACAGTGTGTTTTCACTTCACAAAGGTTCATTTTAACATTTTAGTTGCCTAAAATATCTTGTGCTTGGCTCCTCTTGTGTCACTTGTGGGTGCAAAAAAACAAGATGACGAATTGGAAGCTTCAAACAACAGTCCACAAACCACTGGGTGACATCATAGTGATCAGGTCCATTTCTCATCTACAGTCCATGCTAAGAACACAACTTAAGTTTTTAGGTGGTTGTCGGAATCCCTGATATGCTGATTAAAATATTACCAAGGTTAGTTTCAACACACTTTTAAATTAGTCTCTTCCCATAACTACATTACAAAAAACAACATACAATGTTCTTTTGAGTCAGCGCTCTAAGACAGGTCAGAAAGTGTCATGGAAATATCACTGAACTCAAGAAAGCTCTCATGGAAACAAACAAATCACCCCACTGACATATATTTTTAACATGTGCTCTTGGAAAAGTCACACAGACTAAATGTGTAATATTGTATTCCCAGTAGCAGTGGCGGCATGCTGCTAAAGTCATTACATTGCTTTTCAAATTAGCCACAAGTGCCCACAGGGATACTTTAGGAGCAAAAATGTCACACTGGCCTTTAAAGGGTGAGGAGAGGTAATGACACCCCACCCCACAGACACTGACATACTAATGCACACACAAGCTCCTCAAACACATAAGTCATGTATCGATTCCTATTAATACCATCAAAATTGATGATTGAACTGAAGTCAGAACAATAATTCCAAAAGCAACTTCCATATGCCCTAACAGCAGTTTGTCAATGACAGACACAAAGAACCATCCTGTCACCAAGATGGCGCCCAAAATAAAAACAACAGAGACTTTAAAAGTGAGAGCTGACACTGAAACCCAAGAACTTCAAAGTTCCTGCTTTAAAACCCATCATCAAAACCTTGTCATGTGTAGAAATATAGTAAAAAGAGCAGGTCAGCCTGCTGCACCTGCCAGCATGGGCTCTTACCAGCATCAGTGGAGACTGTACAGGAAAATGCTCCACACAGTAGTAGTCTGGCAAAGTATTCTGGTCCAGGTTAGACAGACTCCCAGTTGTCCTCAGGCCCTTGTCCGAGCCACACACCTTACACATGGCCGCGTTGCCCATGCTGCAAGGTTTAGTCTATCCCATCAGAACGCAAAGGAATCTAAGTGAGTGCCTTTAATCACCCTGATAATCCCCTCCCCCTAAAAACCTTACAGGCTACCATCTGAGGGGGGGGGGGGTGACCCCTCAGTCCCAACAGAACCTCACTTCCCTTCAGCCTCTGTCTGTGTTTCTCGAGCACTGTGCTAGCTCTTACTCATTGCTAATTCCAACTCTCTGACCATTGACCAACACCCCCCCAACCCAGCTATTTTTACACCCACCAGCCTAGCTATGCATGTAGAAAGAGAGAGAGTGCAGAGAGAGGGTGGTCAGAATAGGGCAGCATGCCAAAACAGGAGGGGGTATCACTGATGCACTCAGACACACACTCAGCATGGACTGCCAATAATGATGCCAATAATTTGTGATTTGTAGCCAACAGACACTACATTTCATGTATGCTTAAAGTTGTTGTATTGAATTGCATATATTATATTAAGGCTGCACAATATATCTAAAATTCAAGCATGTGCGATATACATATTGCAAAAGACCATTTGAACTGTGATAAATAGCATTTCATGTGTCAGGTATTAATGCTCTGCATGTCAATATAATTGGCCAATCAGATGGAGCTCTACTGCCCTAGATTCCCCCCATGCAAGTTAGTGAGACTAAAGAGCAAGGAAATGAAGTGAAGTTAGCGGTTGTGATGCTGAAGAAAGAGAACCGAACACTGAAAATGTGGGTGATGAAGAAGAGCTAAAAAGAACAGAGAGTCTCTTATTTTGAAATATTTTGGATGCAAGCGAGATGACGTGTAGCAGCACAGGTACTATGAAGTCATGGCCAATAGAATTAATCTCCATAGCAACCTACAACACAACCACAAAGACACAGGTTTTCTTTCCAGTTCCTGCATAAACTGCTGTCTGTCTCTAGTCTATGTTAGCAGAAAGAAATTAACACTGGAACCTGAAGGCTTTGTTTATTTGTCATAAGTAATGCTGTTATTAAACAATGCATGTTTTCCTAATATCATGCAGCTCAATACTGTGTCTATACATAGATTTAACAAGCATAAATAGAACCAAAGTTGCAATCTGTAAATTTTTGCAAAACTTTGCAAAATAAAGATGACTGTGCTTCCTGTCCTGCATGTGTGTGATAAATGAACATAACTGAACTGAAAAAGGAGAACCTCAGTCTGACGGTCACACATACTGTACACAGCACAATCTGATATCACCAAGTAATCATCAGTCCTGCAATAATCCTGGACCACTAACCCTAATCCTTACCCTAACTGTAAAAACTGTGACCATTGTCCAGGACTGTTAAGTACTTGATGATATCAGATCATCCCAGTACACACATGCACATTCTGGTAAATAATCCAGCCAATATGTGTGGCTTCTTGAAGGTTACATGTAGAACCAGTGTAACCCGCCTCCTGCCTCAGACATGCGACCTTTCCCTAAATGCCTTCACCCAGACTGAAAACTAAACCTTGCTTTTTACTGCATGCTGGCTGAGCACCTGCTAAAGTGCAACTCTATCGCCAAGAAAGCTACTAACAGTAAGTGGAGTGGTTTTGCCAAGAAAATTATGTAAGGAAACATTGCATAGTCCTCACAGTGTGGCATTAAATCATTATTAACGCTTGTGTTGTTTCTGGGTCATGACAGCAGAGGAAAAAAAAAAAAAAAAATTACCTTTTTAAACATTTGATGACATTTCTCTGAGTGACCCAAACATTGCTTATATTCCCATCAAAGGTGTTGATGATTGTACTTTATTTTTATAGCAAAGTGGATAGAGCAGCATTACAAGAAGAGCCTATATAACACAATAAGGCTAAGAACATCAGTAGAAAAACAACCAAGTGGAAAAGCTAAGACATCATATATACAACATAAGTGAATGATCAAGACATCATATATACAACATAAGTGAATGATCAAGACATCATATATACAACATAAGTGAATGATCAAGACATCATATACAACATAAGTGAATGATCAAGACATCATATATACAACGTAAGCAAACACAGTGGCAAATAACTGTGGTATTGGACATGTACCTTATGTATATTATGAGATAGTTGCAGCAATCTGTCAACAAAAGTGTTGCTGAATATGTATATATGTACAGTGCTGCTCATAAGTTTACATACCCTTACAGAATTCATGGTTTCTTGCCCATTTGTAAGAGAAAATGAATGATGACACAAAAACCTTTATTTCCACTTGTGGTTTGTGGAATGGTCGAAGCCATTTATTGTGAAACAAATGTGAGAATGCAATTTAAACCAAAATAACAACAGAAACTGCCCGAATTACCCTGATCAAAAGTTTACATACTCCAGTTCCTAATACTGTGTATTTCCCCCTTTAACATCAATAACAGCGTCAAGTCTTTTGTGGTAGTTGTCAATTAGTCTCTTTATCTTTTCAGATGGTAAAGCTGCCCATTCTTCTTGACAAAAAGCCTCCAGTTCTTGTAAATTCTTGGGCTGTCTTGCATGAACAGCACGTTTCAGGTCTCCCCAGAGTGGCTCAATAATATTGAGGTCAGGAGACTGAGATGGCCAGTCCAGAACCTTCACTTTATGTTGTTGTAGCCACTGGTAGGTTGATTTGGCCTTATGTTTGGGATCATTGTCGTGCTGGAATGTCCAAGTGCGTCCCATGCGCAGCCTCCGGGCTGAGGAGTGTAGATTTTCCTCCAGTATTTTTTGATAACTGGCCGCATTCATCTTGCCATCTACTCTGACCAAATTTCCTGTGCCTCTGTAGCTTACACATCCCCAAAACATCAGGGATCCACCACCGTGTTTCACTGTTGGAATGGTGTACCTTTCATCATAGGCCTTGTTAATGCCTCGCCAAACATAGCGTGTATGGTTTTTCCCAAAAAGTTCAATTTTGGTTTCATCACTCCACATTACTTTCTCCCAGAAGGTTTGGGGTTTATCTCTGTGCAGTGTGGCATATTTTAGGCAGGATTCTTTGTGGCATTTGCGTAAAAGTGGCTTTCTTCTGGCAACTCTACCATGCAGCCCATTTTTCTTCAAGTGCCTTCTTACAGTACTGCTTGAGACATCCACATGACATTGTTTGAGGGAGAGTTGAATTTCACCTGATGTTATTTGAGGCTTTTTCTTCGCATCCCGAACAATTTTTCTTGCAGTTGTGGCTGAAATTTTGCTTGGTCTACCAGACCGAGGTTTGGTGTCTACATTTCCTCTTACTTTCCACTTCGAAATTAATGTCTGAACAGTGCTGACTGGCATTATCAACTGTTTGGCAATTTTCTTATATCCCTTCCCTGATTTGTACAGTTGTACTACCTTTTCCCGCAGATATTTTGGCAATTCCTTTGCTATTCCCATGATTCTGCAGCCAAGTCGTCAGCACAGCACCGCATGACAGATACAAAGGTTTCTCAGGAGTCCAGCAATTCACTTACTTTTATACACAACCACTAATTACAAGCTAACAGATCACAGGTGAAGATAGTTACCTTTAATAGCCTTTCAATCCCATTTGTGTCAAGTTCTGTGCAGGTTATCAGGCCAAATTACAAGGGTATGTAAACTTTTGATCAGGGTAATTTGGGCAGTTTCTGTTGTTATTTTGGTTTAAATTGCATTCTCACATTTGTTTCACAATAAATGGCTTCGACCATTCCACTAACCACACGTGGAAATAAAGGTTTTTGTGTCATCATTCATTTTCTCTTACAATGGGCAAGAAACCATGAATTCTGTAAGGGTATGTAAACTTATGAGCAGCACTGTATATATAATATGTATGTGTAAAACTATGTATATAATACATTATTGCTGTTTACTCTCAATGAAAGTGTACTACTCTGCTATATGTACTATATCTTGCTAAAAATAATTTAATTAGGGCTCGAGCGGACTGTGAAACAGGTCCGCAAGGGACCTATTGAAACTGTAGTGTTTATTATTATTATTATTATTATTATTATTATTATTCCTGAACATCTGTTTTCCCAATTTTCGCCCCTTTCCCAGCGTTAAAAAGTTATATAAATTTGCACATTCCTGCGGCCCGCCCCGAAATTCGATATTTTGGGGTGATCGCACACGGTGCACGCAAAATGACTACGACTTTGTCATACCCCAACAAAAATCGGTAAACATGTTAAGCATACCCAGACAAACAAATTTGTCTTTTGGCAGGAAGCTGAAATTCCAACAGGAAGTCGGCCATTTTGAATTTTTGATTTTCTGATGAAAACGAACTCGTCCTCCATCGACTTAATTCCACTTCCGAAACATAAAGAACAAGTCAGTGAAGCTACATAATGAACGCCATGAGGCTACGAGTAACGGTGTTCGTGTGGCGGCGCCGTGTCTTTCGATTTTTCGCCAAGAAAATACGTTTGGCTTTTAGACGGCTTTAATAAAGTCGTATCATCATGAAATTTGACACACTGGTCAAGGGTGGCGACTTCTAACATCTGATGTGGGCCACGCCTGAGGGCGTGGGAAAATGGCTCCATAGCGCCCCCTTGAAATCTTCAAATATCCCTCCCCATAGGGGTTTTTATGGAGTTGTAGGATGAAAATCTGTACACATGTGCAAATTGACCAGACGCACAAAAAAGTCTCCTGCACCAACTGTCTATTCCAAACAGGAAGTCGGCCATTTTGTTTCAACTCTTTATTTTGGCAGGATTTCCACATTGAACCATCGAATGGCCGTAACTCCTTTGTGTATTGTCTGAATCACTTGACGTTTTTTGCCCTATGCTCGCACCGCCGTCCCAATCTGATGCCCGACCGTGTCATACCGCGAGGGCCCTACATAACCGCTCGCGGTTTTCTAGTTATAATAATAATTTATTTAATTTAGCAAAAAAACGGTTTCTGCTAACTAATGAACACAAATGGTAAGGAAAAGGAATACAAAGAAATTTACAAAGAGGTTTTGGGTTCTAATTATAATTAAGCTTCTTTATTTTAGAGGTTTAGTGGAGGTGGGTCATTTTGACCCCTAGGACAGGATTACCAAATGTTAGACAATGTTAATACAGATACCATATAGATACAGTATGAGTACTGGTGGTAATCTTATGAGGCCGGCTGGTGACTGGTGTTCTGGTAGCATCGTACACGGCTCTTAAAAGACTTTTCCTTAGCTAGACATCATGTCATGGACTGTTTAATGGAAGCAGACATGCTGGTTTGCTAATGCAGATCTGTGTCAGGCTGCAGCCCAGAGCACATCTCTATTGATTCACTCAGACTGAATGCAAATTGCAGTCACACAGACCTTTTCATGGTAATTGACTGGTTGAGAAAATGAATAGTTTGCTGTTTAATAAAAGCTCCAGACCTCCCTGTTGCCTCTCCATTAGAATGTTGTCTTACCCATGGTCAGATATATGTTTGTATGCATCACATGTGCATGCTTATGTCCTTGTCTGATGACATCATGGAGGCAAATGTCCCCATTCTCTTTGCTCTTTCCAGGCCATGACTCACACAATACTGTCACTGTTGAAAATATCACCAATACTATTCTCCTTCACTGAATATGTTAGTCGTGGGAGAAAGACTCGTCATTGTTGAGAGTTACAGAAACCACACGAGAAGTAAGAGCTGTGAATGAATGAATATGAACTGAGTAAGTAAGCACGACCATCACTTTTAACACATCACAAGCTGGATAGATCCTTTATGAGAAGAACCGAAACAAAATCTAAAGATACCCAAGGGAAACAAAAAGAAGCTGAAATATACAGAGTTTAACAAACATATCAGAACATCAAAGATCCTCCAGCATCACTTCATCCACTTTAACTGGACTCTTTGTTTCTCGCTGAGTTCACTACTCTTCACCATTTTGAACAGGAGTGAGGAATTTAAACTGAATTCACCTTTTTAGACCCAAATTTGATCCAGAACACTGGAATTCACTGAGAAGTCAGAAATGAATCCAGAATAACAAACAACCACTAAAACACATTTTCTGTTCAGGAATGATAGGAAATAACTGAAGAATTTAACATGTCAGTCAAAAAAAATAAAGCTTAATAATAATAATAATAAGTGCTTTGCTGTTATGTATTTACTTATCATTTACACATACGATTTATAACAGTTATTTACTAGTCTGTAAACAATTTTATTTGGGTGGTCGTTGGATGCTTTAATATAAACAGCTGTATGTTGTCTGCATAACTATGAAATCCTGCATTGTGCCATTGAAAGGATAAATATGGTTAGGTTAGGAGTCATGAGAGATGGTGTCATTTTGGATCCATTTCCATGCTGCAAAAATACCTTAAAGCATTTTGCTCAAGGTTTAATATATCCCCAATTTGATCTTTTGTCTCATCTGGTGTTTATGTACAAATGAATAAAAGTGTTAAGTCTGGTATCTGCTGCTTAATGTTGTTGAAAGTATAACAAAGACTGACGTGATAAGGCATTTATGGTTTCAACTACACACTCTGAGAGCAGGATTCAGCTAAAAAAAATGACTACTAAGTATGTATAATAAAAAAAATAGAGACAGGTCTCTTAAGAACATCATGCTAACAAATATTTGAAACTATTCCTATTAAAATGAAAATGTTAAATATCAACATCAATATGATTTACAGGCCGACACCTGAACAGGGTCATCTAACTATTATTCTCATAATTCAATTGTGTTGCATTAACGGAACATTTTCTATCATTAACTGATAGCGCAGTGGATGATTGCGCATGCTATCATCGAATGCGCATGCTATCATTCAACTCCCTCCCACACCCGGCTACCAAAATGGGTGAGTGTTGCGTCAGGAAGGGCATCCACCAAGTCTACAAGCGGTTCATCTGCTGTGGCGACCCCAGAAGGGAGCAGCCAGAAAGGACAACAACAATGGATAATTTCAAGTGGATCCCATCATACTGTCTGTCTACACAATATTACTGGTCATAAAAAGATAATTTTGTGAAAATTTGATAAAATGTAACAAAATGGGACAATGGTCAAAGAAAATCATCCAGATATCCTGTACATCCTCAGAGCATATTAAAGGTGGAGTAGGAGTTCTTTGAAAAACAGTTCCAGCAAGCTATATTTTGAAAATACACACACCCCTTCCCTTTCTTCAGACCTCCCACTGAAACGCGCATTGCTTGTTCCCGAGCATTCATGGAGGTTCACAAGAACTGCATCGATTAGTTAACTTTAGCTAATTTCTACCTATGGCGTCTTCACAGGGAAGATATAACAACATTGTAATGAATGTAAACAATGAATATTATTATCATTTCAAGAAATATTTATCTATATACTTGATTAAAAGTTGACTTTTCACTTGTTGTTTTGATACGTGTTCTGCATTATTTCATTAGCCGCTTTCACACTATCGAGCCAAAGCCGAGTGACAAAGCAGGGCTAGAGGCTGTTTGCGTTTAGCTGCGTAGCCTACTACTATCATCGTAAACAAATAGCCTATCAGTTAGTGAGCTATCTTTCTAGCCTCGTGACAATGTGTTATAGCTGGCATTATGAACGGATTGTTTTGTGGTTAACATACCTCAGTTCTTCCATGCCTTTGCTCTCAGTCGTCGTTGCTGTTGTTATTTGATCGCTCTTTGCCGTCGTCCCTCACATAGCCCCCGTAACGGCGTAACTGATCTGATGCTGCTTGCTCATATACAAATCGTCTTAAATCCATGCCTGTGCTGATGAATTGACCGCCTGTCCTGTATGAAAATATGTTCTATCATTACGTTTTCGCTAACAGGGGCATAACCCGGAGGAGCTAGTGGCCCGACAGTGTGAACACAAATGGTTTCAGGGCATGGGGCTTGTGGCCCAGCGCTATTAGCACTGAGGTAGCTATAAAGGGGTCTATTCGTTCATGAAGGAGTGCACGCAGAAAGGGGGAGGGAGAAGCAGATTGAAGTTTGATGAACATGTTGGGATCCAATTATTTGGAATGGCCTGTTCAATATGGTTAGATGGTGTTTTTCCATGATTTTGAGCTCTAGAGTGGACTAAAATATTTAGTTTTGTGACAAACCTTCTATTTTCCTGGTTGCAGGTTTGAAGAGGTTTTCAAGCGATATGGTAAAAAATGCTCCAGAAAAAGATCTCCCACTCCACCTTTAACTGGTCAACAACCAATCAAAATCTGTTCTGATGTAAAAACACATGACCAAGGCCTGACAGGTCTTGTGACCTGGTATATACATGACCTTTAGCTAGACTGGCTCTTCGGTGCTCATGTTGAGTGAGAAGGACCTGCTTGGCTTATGAACACAGGTCAATGAGTGGCACTTTGGTTTAAAAAGATTATTCTACATACACTGTGTAAAACAAGTACATCTATTCATGGAGGAACAAATTAATACCAATTGAGTCTGTATTGATGCGGTGATTTAAAATGCTTCTCTATCTACCCACAATGCCTTTTGTTCTAAAGCAAGATGTTTCTGAAGTGTCTGATTTCAGACTCAGTACACTCCATTGTCAGTGTGACATATTCTCCAGTCCTCCTGATTTTTCTAAGACAATCTAACATGCATGCTTATTTAGACAATTATATATTGTTTACTCGTCGATATTAGTTATTAGTCCACATATTATAAGGTACATTGTTTACTTTTGTTCTTTGTTATCATATTTAACAAACTTTTCCCATTATTCTGCTTGTTCCTTGATGACAATGCTTCTTATTTTTAACTCTTTGAGTACCATTGACCTTTTCAGCAGCAGGCACAAGAGGTCACTCTCACACAGCCTGTGAGTAATTTTGGGGCTTCTGGGAGATGTGGTCAGAGCATAAAGAGACGGTACACACCACAGAGATCAAAACAGGAAGTGGAGACGATCGAGATTAGGGAGCAAAACAAACAGAATCTGGACAAAAAGTGGTGAGTTTGGTGAAAGTGTCCTCTACTCTACCTCTGATAAAACAAGAATGGAACAAGGTAAAAACAGTTTTTTCATGATGAAATAGAGAGTCTCTTCTTTCATTTGAGCTATTCAGTGTTTTCAGTGACATAATACAAACAGTCCACTCTCTCTCTTCTTTGCCGTCCGACGGTTGCCGATCACGCTGGCTCGTGCATTTGGTTTACCGGCTGGTGGAGTGCATCTGATGACGTTGCTGGCGATTGTCGGCGGTTGAGTTTGTCGACGGCGGGCTCCGTGGTCGGTTCTTTTCGGCTATGCTGGCTGGTCGTTGCATCTCTAATTAATGTGTGCTGCTGGCTCGCTGCGGTTCTGCGTGGCTGCTGGGGCTCTGCTCTGGGGCTGCGTCTTTCAGAATAATGGTGTTGGTGGGGCCTTCTGGTTTGTGTGGGCTCTCCCTGGCTCCTGGACTATGCCCAGTTCTTCTACTCCCCTCGCTGCTCTGTTCCCACGGGCCGGGCCCACACCAGACTGCCTCTTAATGTGCACTTCACATATCTTGCATCTCACTGTACATAGTCACTTTTAGGCACATATAGGGACTCAACAGATAGGGCTTTGAGGACAGGTGGGGGTGAGGACAGAGGACAATTTGGTGGTGCGAATTGCAGTGCTCCAGGGTACTGTATTCTCCCCCTCTCCCACCTACTTGCCCGCCCTGCTCCTCAATTTTAATACAGCAAACACACTCACACTTTGAGGGGGGGTTTGGGGTGGCTTGAGGATTTGGATCGGGGTTGGTGGCAGGTACCCTAAACCTGCAGCCCTCTGTTCTTCCCCTGCAGCCTCCCCTGCCCTTCCAACTTTTAATGCACCACATTACACACAGGGTAGCACTAAACACGTTCTAGGTGATAGGCTTCCTCGTCTGGAACCGGGGAAGCCCATAAATAGGGGGGTGGGGGTGGTATTGGGTTGTGAGCACTGTTTGTAGATGCGCGTCGCTGTGGCACTTTCAGTCCTGTTGGCGGCTCGGGCTTTCCTCCTGGCCAGTTGCTTTTACGCTGGTCGTTGAATGGCTCCCTGATTAGTGGATTCGGCTTGCTCTCACTCATGCTCTTGGTTGTCTCTGTGGGTGGGGTGGGGCTCCCTGTTGGATTCGTAGTGGCACTGGTCCGTCCCCCCGCTTTCCCTGGAATGGTGGGACGGCATGGCCGGTGGGGATGGGCAGGCCCTCGTGTCGCTGGCCCTTAGGCCTGTTCTGGCCTCCTCCGACACCGCTTCTTTTGTTTGAGGAGACAGCAGTGCTAATAATAATAAAGCAAGACATCATTACCTTATCTGTTACCATTGATGATCATGAAATGTAAAATTTCCTAATTTGAGCCCATTTTATGCGGAATATTGCTTAATAGACTGCAGGAACAGATGGGGAGTTTGCCTTATGGTGTGTTCACTGGAAGTCAGAACTTGCAGCACAGATTAATGTAACCTCAAAGTTTAGTGCTGCCAGCGCTTCCGGCCTTACAACAAAACATGTAGCAGATAGCATGAATTCTATGTCTGGTTGGTGAGATTAATCTGACTTTCTGAGGTGGAGATCTGACTTCACGGGGCTTCTGATTTAAATTCTGACTCAGAGCATGAAAATTCCAACATTCACATACAAGTGAATGCACCAAACACAAACGCCGGGCTCACATGCTGCTGCAGTGATTTTAATCCTGTTATTATTATTTTTACATAACATTTCCAACAATGGCACATTTTCTGTTTTTAACAGCTGTTTGTGCATGGGCAAATGATATGATCAATATCAGGCACGCCTCTGATCAGGAGCCCCTCCACTCATTCATGTCCTCTCCTCTCCACACACAAACCATCAGCGCTCCAGTGCACGCCCCTGAGTCATGCTGTCAGCTGAAGAAGAGGCAGAAAGGAAAGCTCTCAGGGGAGCGGCGCGCTGTTTCTGCCGCAGCTACGGCCCAATAAAAGAGTCTGACTTGCCGTGTATGGACGTACAGTGTGAGCAGTCAGGTCGCATCAGAGCATCGGGCCGTATCGTGTGAGCTGCGAACTCACTCTTTTTTAACTGACAACTGACAATTTTGACCAGTTAACAATGATACGGTCAACCACTGGTCAAACGGTTACCGGTTCACATCCCTATTAAGGTCAATTTTAGTACTCTGTAAATTGTTGTACGTGGACACGGAGAGCCCTCTGCGTCACCGGAGAGCCTGTCAGAGACCCTCTCCGTTCTCTCCGGGCGCATGAAATATTTTTTAACTGTCCGTCACTCTGTCAAGGGAAAACTGAGACAGCAAGGGCTGTGATTGGTCCTCTAAAAACATCACTTCCGGAATTACTTTTCCGGTTTGACTACACACAACATAAACACCATCATGGATAAACTGTCATGCACGTTCCATGCTGCATGCACGCTCCACTGCATTCACTTCTGGTGATGCTCAGGGCTACAAAAGGCCAGATATGACCTTCGTAGATCTATCAGGGAAGCCAAGAGGGAGTACAGATTGAAGCTGGAGGAGTACTACAACACCACTGACTCCAGACGCATGTGACAGGGCATGAAACACATCACAGACTTCTAGCAGAGGAGCAGCAGTGTCACATACAATCACACCTCGCTACCAGATGAGCTGAATGAGTTCTACACTCGCTTCGACACCCTCAACACCAACCAACTCAGGCCCCGTCCACATGACAACGGCACGACAACGCTTGTGAGAACGTTGCCGGAATTATTTCCGTCTACATGGCAACACGATGACGAGTGACAACGAGTGACGAGGATGTAATACATATGCCACGCCGATAGCTGGCACTGCAAAGAAACACAGAGAGACCCATGAAAAAGAACGAAAGAATGCAATGAGCATGCACATGAAGTCCTTGTTTACTACTCCCTCTGGTCACGTGATGATGTGACGTCATCGTTAGCAACAACGCCGGGTACACACTACAACACAGAAACGGCGTTGTCAGATCTTCTCACTCTGGAACCTGTTATCAGAAAATACTGTTTTGGATCTCCGAAAACTCCAGAGCCATCTGGCGGAATCAGTATTAAAGTTTGTCGGATTCACAGAATTCCGTTGTCGTGTGGATGGCACCTCAGAGGCACCCCAACAACAGGGGCAGCGGAGAACTCTTCACACAGTGTGACTACAGCTGAGGTGCTCAAGGCTCTGAAGAGGATTAACCCCCGAAAAGCAGCTGGCCCCGACAACATCCCCAGTAGTGCTTTGAAGGCCTGCTCTTCAGAGCTGGCTGAGGATTTTGTAGACATTTTCAATCTCTCACTCTCCCAGTCATCTGTACCAACATACTTTAAGTCCACCACAATAGTACCCCTACCGAAGAAAAACAACATCACCTGTTTGAGCGACTATCACCCCATCGCACTCACTTCAACAGTAATGAAGTGCTTTGAGAGGGTAGTCATGTCCCACATCAAAGAGACCATCCCAGACACAACAGACCCCCTATCGTCAAAACCGCTGTTAACGTGTGTTAGCCATCCACACAGCCCTTTATCACCTTGAAAACAAGGACACCTACGTTAGAATACCGTTTAAAGACTACAGTTCAGCATTTAACACTGTCATCCCAAGCAGATTGGCTGAGAAACTCATCACTCATGGACTACATCATCAAGTTTGCAGACGACACAACTGTTATCGGGCTGATCACTGGTGGAAAGGAGGCAGCCCACAGGAATGAGGTGGCACAGCTGGTGTCCTGTTGCCGAGACAACAATCTCTCCTTAAATCCAGACAAAACAAAGGAAATGATTATTAACCTGAGGAAGAGGAAAGATCAACACACCTCTTTATACATCAATGGGACTCAGGTGGAGAAGGTGAGGAACTACAAACTCCACATCAGCGAGGATCTCACCCGGACACACAACACACAGCAAGTCATCAAGAAGGCTCAACAGAGACTCTTCTTCCTCAGGAAGCTGAGAAAATATGGATTACCCTCCAAACTCCTCAGCAACTTCTACAGATGCACAGTGGAGAGCATCCTGACAAAGTCCATCACAGTGTGGTATGGGAACTGCACGACGAAGGACAGGAAGGCTTTCCAGTATGTCATTAAAACAGCACAGTACATCTGTGGAACAGCCCTCCCATCATTGCAGGACACATACAACACCAGGGTCCTAAAGAGGGCACACAACATCATCAATGACCACTCACACCCACAGCACACGCTATTCACACTCCTACCTTCTGGCAGACGTTACAGGAGTGTGAAAGCAAGGACCAACAGATTAAAAAACAGCTTCTACCTTCAGGCCATCAGGCTACTGAACCACTGATCTGTTTGCACAAACCTTATTAATGCTGCACATATCTGTGAACATACCTGTGACTCATTTGCACTATTTCTAAACTGCTATTTACACATTCAGCAACTGTATTGCACAACAAAATCTTTGACTGTGCTCTGTATTTTGTACATATTTTTACATATTGTTGTATTTTTTTATATGAGGGGCATATCATGGGGCGGCAGGGCCTCAGGTGGTAGAGTGGGTCGCCCGATGATTGGAAGATCGGTGGTTCGAATCCTGCTCCCCCGGCCATCTGTCATTGTGTCCTTGGGCAAGACAATTAACCCTCCTTGCCTCCAGTGATATCACTGGTGTGTGAATGCGTGTGAATGCTTCGGTGGTGGTCGGAGAGGCCGGAGGCACGGATTGGCTGCCATTATTCTGCCTGCAGCTGTGGCTACACATGTAGCTTACCAAGTGTGAATGAGGAGTGAATGAATAATGTATCTATACTGTAAAGCGAATTTGAACGTGATGAAAAAGCGCTATATAAGTACAATGCATTATTATTGTTATTGTTATTATATTTGTCTTCTTAGAGTTAAGTTTGTTGCCCATCTGTTTTTTTTTTGTTTTCTGTTTTTTGTTAATTTATTTCAGTTGGATTTCATTACCCAGTGTTACTCCTGTTTCTACTGTGTATATGACAATACACCTTTTGAATCTTGAATCTTGAACCACCAGCGCCATTTTCAGAAGACTGAGTAGCATTCAAGACTTTGAGATGAATCCCATTGAAGAACGCTTTGCTGAAGAAGTAAGAAAGAACCTCTATGGACCTACTGATCGGGCAGGAAATTGCATTGCATATCCGGCACCATGAACTGCAAGGGCTCGAGGGGTCGCCATGGTTACGGAGTTGGATAACATATTCTTTGGGGCTTTAGTGGAATCTATTTTGCTGGGAAACAGACTTTGAAAATCATGATTATTGCATGATTATTCAAAAAGCATGTAATTTATATATCCAATAATCCAGGAAAAAAATGTTACGATTGGATTGTATGTTTCGGCAAACCAGAGACACAAGGAAAAAATAAATGGAGGTGAATGAATGAAGTTTGTGGCAGGTTGACTGACCTTTGCTGTGGAGAATTTTATGAATTGCTCATGGGCAGATGTGCTCTATTTCTCTTCAATGATAAATCTATAGCACTTAAACTTCCAAAAAGTAGCGTATTGATGCCTTTGGCTGTCAATCCTCTGGGACTACAAACAGGAAACAACAAACTAAAAAATTGCTTTATATCTGTGATAAAATCATTGACTTGCATTTGCTGTGATGTGCTTAAATGAAGTCCTATTGTCTCAGTCACGTTCACCAATAATTCAACCTTAATTTCGAGCGCAGAAATGATGTTAGATCCAAAAACACAACTTGAAAAAACAATCTTCAAGATTGTATCTTTCTGCAGCCATGATTTCACAGGTCCTCCCAAACACATGTACCACTTCAGTTGAGTTCAACTTCTCAAAATGCACACGATTAGACATGGCTGTCCTTTGCATTGTCACTGAACTGGCCTTTTTTAGTTTCATTAACCTTCTCTTGGATGTAATTTACTAAATGTCTCCTTCCATCTCCTCTCTAAACAGCCCCCATCAGCCAACACTCATCCAATTAGTGTTGCCACCAAACAAATGAGGCCATGGGTGTGTTTGTGTGAGTGCTTCAGAGAGACAAAGGTCGAACCCGACCTTATGCAAGTTGGCAAAAGTAATTATTCACCTCATCACAAATTTAAACAACGTCTCCATGATGCCCACAGAAATCCCCCCACACCCCACCACCACCACCAGCAGCAGCGCTCCATCAGTGGATTGGTAATCCACTAGATGGGGCAGCCGTAGACACAAACCCTTTTAATCTGTGATCAACCATATGGCTCACTGGCTGCTCTAGGGAGGAGGAGCATTAGGCAAAGCTACTTGTATTGTTATCATGTTCGTGCTGACAGGGGAAATGATGATGTGTGTGTGCCAGTTGCATCATTAGGCCTTTTGTAGGCCCCCTAAATAATTTGGTGTTGATTAATTTAATTTTTTTCACAAAAAAGTAGAGACTATATATACATACGTATACATATATATATATATATATATATACCTGGTGGTTAAGCCCCCCCTGGTGTGCAGTATGAATACAGAATACAGTACATACAGTATGAATACATGAAAGGGTTTGCTCAAAATTGAAAAAAACAGAAAATCCAAGGGTGTGTTCAGCAGCAGCGAGATTAGCATATCTTGTTTTGAGGATAAACTAGAATTATTATGTCAATGGAGGCTTTTTATAACATGGACATGAAACTATAGTAAAACATAAAACTAGCTGGAGGACAAATCATAGGAAAGAAACTGTGCAGCTCATGTAATATAGATGTGCAGTCAAGGTGCAACACTTATCTGGGATTAAATATTTACCATCAACATCAAGCTGCCACATGTAGATATACGTATTAATCACAATTAATACACATGAGTACACAACACTGAGCGTGGTCCATCCACTAGGAGAAGGCTACAGTATAACTTGCTATGCTATGAAAAAAGAAAACATTGAAGTTGAAGGCCAGGTTGCTATGGAAACATTTGGAAAATGTTTGTGTGGATTTTTCTTTTGCTACAACATAAGAGTCCTGCAGAAAATGTCTTATTCTATGTCAAAGCTCAGTGAGGCTGACATAATGTGACTGCTAGAAACCTGCAAAATGACAGGACAGTGACAGGTTGGATGTTTCAATTTAAAACAGGCTGAACTGAGAATTGAATGCAACAGAGAGGTTTCAACCTTATTAAAAATGCAATTTGGAAATGTTGGCTAGATGATGATGACATCTGATCATTTCCCTTTGAATTTACAGTCATTATTGATAAGAATTCTCTCAATTTGCTTGTATTGTGATGCAAATTCTGCGATGGATGGAGCTCCCATGTGATAGTTTCCCGTGAAGTGAAGTGATGTTGATGTATGGAATCAGTTCATTTTTTATCAACACAAGCTTGAATCTGGGTTTCTGTTGCATTGTTCAAGAATCAAGACTCAAGAAGAGCTTTACTGCCAAGTGAGTTTGCACACACAAGGAATTTGACTTGGCGTCCAAAGGTAACAGTACTCACATAGAATAGAGAAGAAGTATAGAAAATATAAAAATAAAAAGACATACATTCTCTGTGTACAGTAATTGCAGATGAATGAATAGATAACTGAAAAAATGGTTATAATTTAATTTAACATGTGTATTAAAAAGTTGAGTCCTGAGACTTTTGAAATATTTTTCAAATGTTGCAGCAGATAAGTCATTACACTGAGTCAGCATTCCAGTCCTGGCTCTAGTGTATACTATGGGGTACAATGTGTTCAAAGCTCAACCAATCATACTAACGACATATAGCCCTATAGAGTTAGCTATATATTTTCCCCACTACATCAGAACACGTGCAACAAACTTAGGTGTAGTGTTAATTTCGGAGACGAACAATTGTCGTCATAATTTTCGTCAATGACAGTTTTTTTTCTGCCAACAACAAGATGGTAACTGACTAAAAATAATCTATGATGACGACAACTGTGAAAAAAAAACAATTGACACATTTGCCAACGGATAAAGACAAGATGAAATGTTAAGGAGAGACGAATCGGTAAGTGATCCAGTAAAAACTAACCTGGGGATGCGCATGAAGAAACAAAAGAAGAAACAGACCTATTTTTTCCTCAGAGAATTGGGCTGATATGTTCATCCATCCATCCATTTTCTACCTCTTATCATCACATAGTGTCGTAGGGGGGCTGGAAGCTATGCCAGCTGTCTTAGGGTGAAAGACAGGGTACACCCTGGACAAGTCTCCAGTTTATCACAGGACACATAGAGACAGACAACCACTCACACTCATATTCTGCTCACTGCTTTTTTCCATCTGTGTAAAATTGTAAAAAATCAGGCATATTCTCTCTCAAAACGATGCAAAAAATTAGTCCATGCATTTGTAACTTCTAGGCTGGACTATTGCTATTCCTTATCATCAGGCTGCCCTAATAAGTCTATCAGGACTCTCCAGCTGGTCCAGAACGCTGCAGCACGTGTTCTGACTAGAACCAGGAAAAGAGACCATATTTCTCCGGTGTTAGCCTCTCTGCAATGGCTCCCTGTAAAATCCAGAATAGAATTTAAAATCCTCCTCCTCACCTACAAGGCACTGAATGGTCAGGCACCATCTTATCTTAAAGAGCTAATAGTGCCTTATAATCCTGCTAGAACTCTGCGCTCTCAGAATGCAGGACTATTAGCGGTTCCTAGGGTTTATAAAAGTAGAATGGGAGCTAGAGCTTTCAGTTATCAAGCTCCTCTTCTGTGGAACCAACTCCCTCTTTCAGTCTGGGAGGCAGACACCATCCCCTTATTCAAGAGTAGGCTTAAGACTTTCCTTTTTGATAGTGCTTATAGTTAGGACTGATCCAAGGTTGACTCAGGCTGCCTTGGATCAATCCTTAGTTATGCTGCTATAGGTCTAGACTGCCGGGGGACTTCCTCTGACACACTGAGCATCTCTTGTTCTTCATTTGGATGCCTCCATTAAGTCATTTTACTAACTCATCTTCTTCCCCGGAGTCACTGTGCTTTCAGCTCCCAGGTGTCCGTGAGCTGAGGCTACTTGGTGAGAAGGAGGTGGTGTCATCCAGGCTTCGTCTGTCGTGATGGTGGTGAGATGGAGAAGAGGCGATGCTGCTCAGGTTGTCTGTTAGAGTAGTGGAGAAGTATCTTCTGGTGCTGAGCGATGTGGTGGTGACGAAGTCATCTTGCGGAGGCTTCTCCTGTTTGGTGTGGTGGAGAGGAAGACGTGCTGCCCAGGCTTCTGCTGGTTGGCGTGGTGGAGAGGAAGACATGCTGCTCATCCATTGCTGTTAGCTTGATGATGCTCTTCATTCCCTTGGACACTCTCATACAATTCTATAGTGTGTGTGTAGCACTGTTGCCTCACAGCAAGAAGGTACTGGGTTCGAATCCCGGCTCCGGGGTCTTTCTGTGTGGAGTTTGCATGTTCTCTCCATGTCTGCATGGGTTCTCTCTGGTACTCCGGCTTCCTCCCACCATCCAAAAACATGCATGGGGATTAGGTTAATTGGTTAATTTAAATTGACCGTAGGTGTGAATGTGAGTGTGAGTGGTTGTCTGTCTCTATGTGTCCTGTGATGAACTGGAGACTTGGCCAGGGTGTACCCTGCCTTTCACCCTAAAGCCTGGTTTATGCTTCTGCGTCGCGGTGACAGCGTAGCTACGGCGTAGACCCGACGCTGTCGTTGAGCATTCGAAGTTCTGTGTCGAGGGAACGCGTTGCTCTGCAATTCCCCGCCAAGCTGCTAGGGGGGTGTGTCTGTGTCTTTGTGTGGCTTCTGGGGGCTCATATCGGATTCCCTGGTTTTCTTCCGACAGTAAACAATGACAGCCGAGAAGGAGCGCGTGTTTCTGGAGATGGAGCTCATAAAATCTAAAAAGAATTGCTGTTACTACAAATGTTGAAGCACAGAAGACGTTTGCAGAGGTGGTCTGTCCGACCATTCCGTACCGCTCGTGCCGCTCCGCAAATAGCGGTGTTGTTGTTGAGCTGTTGACCGGAAAAGCAACAGCCGGAAATTACCATCTGAGCGGACCAATAACAGTCCTTGCCGTTCGCGCCTCAACGCGTTGATGCGACGCGTAGTCAGGATTTTTTTGGAGGTGCGCGTCAGCCTACGGCGTAGGGTCCGCGTGGGGGTCCGTGTCAATGCCGTAGCTACGCCGCCGCCGGGACGCAGAAGCATAAACCAGGCTTTAGACAGCTGGGATAGGCTCCAGCCCCCCTGACCCTATGAGAGGATAAGAGGTAGAAAATGGATGGATGGATGGATTGATGGATGTGTGTGTGTATGTCTGTCTTTGTGAAGCACTTCGGTGCTTTTAAAGTGCTATAGATAATGAATAAACGTACATGGAGGTACAGCATTCTTAACTAACGTACTCTAGACTGGTGCTGATACAGGATGGTCTAATGGGCCAGCTGTTGGACAACAGTTGGAGTCCTGCAGCCTCTGTAAAGCCTGTTTGTGTAATCAGAAATGAGTTGCAGGGACTCCCTGCTGAGGAACAACCTGCTGCTCAGCTAAAACACTCATTCAATTTCCAGTTACACCAACCGTCAACACACCATGCATGGAAACACAGGGAAATTACGAGCAAAGAAAGATGGAGAATGCATGCTGTCTGTGTAGGTTTTATATTGCATAGTCTGCATCGTTTTATATATATGTTTAATCCACAATCATCCACCAAATATCAATTTAGAGACAGGACATAAATTCAGACAAACCACATATTCAAAACTCCACAACTCAAAGGGTGTTTGTTTTAAAGACATTTTCAAGAAAATATGTTAATATTATATATTTAATATGTTATATCATACAATACATACTTCTGTATATATATTATACGTTCAATGTTAAATTATAGAATATATGCTTTTGTATATACTGTAAATATTATATTATATATTGAATTATATAATATATACTTCATTATATACTGTAAATATTATGTATTATATGTTGTATATCGTATTATATAATATATACTTCTGTATGTACTGTAAATATTATTTATGTTATGTATTGAATTACAAAATATATACTTTTTATGTACTGTAAATGTTAGGAGGACAGACAGCAGATAATTTCAAAATAAAGCTCCTTATTGTAATAAAAGGAGGACAGACAGCAGATAATTTCAAAATAAATCTCCTTATTGTAATAAAAGGAGGACAGACAGCAGATCATTTCAAAATAAATCTCCTTATTGTAATAAAAGGAGGACAGACAGCAGATCATTTCAAAGTAAAACTCCTTATCGTAATAAAAGGAGGACAGATAGCAGATAATTTCAAAGTAAAGCTCCTTATCATAATAAAAGGAGGACAGACAGCAAATCATTTCAAAGTAAAGCTCCTTATTGAAATAAAAGGAGGACAGATAGCAGATAATTTCAAGGTAAAGTTCCTTATTGTAATAAAAGGAGAACGGACAGCAGATAATTTCAAAGTAAAGCTCCTTATCATAATAAAAGGAGGACAGACAGCAGATCATTTCAAAGTAAAGCTCCTTATCGTAATAAAAGGAGGACAGATAGCAGATAATTTCAAAGTAAAGCTCCTTATTGTAATAAAAGGAGGACAGACAGCAGATCATTTCAAAGTAAAACTCCTTATCGTAATAAAAGGAGGACAGATAGCAGATAATTTCAAAGTAAAGCTCCTTATCATAATAGAAGGAGGACAGATCTCCCTTTTCTGTTCTTAAACATCTCAAAGCTGTCAGGAAGTGGTGAACATCAGTCCAAACAGCCTTTCACAGTAAAAGGCTTCTCACTTCTTTACTGTTTCATTCTGGTTCCTTTAGATCAATAAATCCTCAGTAATGTTCATATTTCCACCCTCTAAAGACGTCTTAACCAGCTCCTCCATCTGTGTTCATGAGCTTCAGCTCTAAAGTCAAAGTCATGATGAAAGGTGATCAAACAGGAAAAAAAGACATTTGCTTTGATTTCTGTCCTCCTGTTTTGAAGATAGTTGAAGGACGTAGACATGATTTGTTGATTAGTCACTGTAATGTTACATTACTACCTTACACATGGGTAAGGTGCTACTTTGTGATGTTAAACATTACCTCCAACACTGGTCAAATGACTAATATAATGTGAACAGGGTTGCTTGAAGTATTTCAGGGCTACTAGTAGTAATAGCAGCTTTAGGGCTCTTATCAACCTTGGCAGCAGCTTTTTGGCTGTTTTGGGTGAAAACATCTGAAAGACTAGCTGGTGAACATGGTGGAGCATTTAGCAGCTAAAGGAGCCAGTGGAGCTCAAATCAGAGTTTAAATAATGATGCTACTACTGCTGCAAATGTAGTGGACTTTGAGCAGCTAATGAGTTTCCTCTCAGGAGTTAGTACAGACCAAACTAGAGCCAAATGTTTCATTTTTGAAATACTTCACTTTCAGGAATTATTCTTTAGGAAGCAAAAATATGTTTCTGCTGTATCTGCTGTCCCCATCCACAGCAGCCACAGCAGTGTTTCAGTGTCGGTACTCCTGTCTGTCACTTCAAAATTAAAAGAATGATGCTGCTACTGTTGCAGATAGTGAAGTGAAGTGAAGCATCGAGCCTGAGCAACGGACTACTTTCAGTCTCACTTTGTTAGCTTTATCTACAACTCTCCTTAGAAGCTCCCTCCCCACATATTCAATGGCCACTTTCCACTAGAGGTAGTTGAGAAAATATATTTTTGCAGACAGAGCTGTCTGTGGTCATTGTTATATAGCCAGAGAAGGATGGTTCAAAAAGTGAATGTTGTGTCCATTAAGATGTAAAGTAGCTAAATCTTGACTTCTCCCAAAAGATGTTGGAGCAGATAGCGCTCAGGCTAAGCTCCTTTGCGTGATCTTTCCTTTTGCATAACTAAGCCACACCATCACCTGCTATACCACACTGCATTTCCAACTTTGACCCCACCATTTCACAAGGAGATATCATCAGATTCATAGTTTCAAACTTTTAGACTGAATATGAAGACTGAAAACTGCCATGGAGGCTCCACTGATAAACTGAAGGCAACAGGAAGTGAAGATTGCCTTCTTTCGACTTTGGAATTTTCTCCATTGTTTACAAATGTTCTTATCTTTCTTATAGGTCCTTATTGTAATGTTGCTCTATCTACTTTTCTACTGGAACAATGTCAATACCCCAGTATCTTATATTAACTGGAGGAAGTCCGATATGCAGATCATGTTGCTACATTGCCATGAATTAGTACTACTGAGCAGTGTGTCTGCATTTCCCGATCGTTTCTATAGTGGATTCTCCCTCTTTTGGTTGCCATGGCAATATGATTGGTGTCTCTCCTGAGCTGCAGTGTCTCTTTGCACTACAGCAACCAGATTATAAATGCTCTAATCCAGGATTTTGCCAATCCCAGTAGAGCACCAAACAGTGGTGCATGCTAAACATCCATGTCCCATCAGTGAGGGAGCGTGTGGGCTGGCTTTAGTGAAGATTTTGTGATGTGTGTGTCTGTGTGTGCATGCGGGTGTGTGCTTTAACTTAGAATAAGAACAGCTGTGTATTTGGAATTCCACATTTTTAAAAACATTTAATTAACAAGGAAATAGAGGATGAATGAAATGCAGTGATCCACTGTGAACAGACTTATAAGCCTTCTGTCTAAATCTGCAGAAGATCAGAAGACAGATGGATGGATGGATAGGTGAAAGGGGTGGTAGAGGCAGTGATAAACATGTCTGACACAAACATTTCCTCCTAAATTGCATTCAGTTGCGCACCCAGCTGTGGCCTGAGATTACATGTAAAAACAGGAGAGTGGCTTTGCCAGCAGGACAGCTAAATAACATAATGTGAATATTGAATGTAATGCTCTGGAGTGGGGGGTAGAAGGGTCAGAGGAACATCCAAATCAACCCAGATGGAAAAGACTTTACGGAAAAAGAAAGCATCCCTTTTATCAACATGTGTACACTAAAACTGCTTTCCACTGGAAGTCATTAATCCAGACTTTGTTTATATGTTCGATGTAAATCTGTTACGCCATTGGCTGCATGAGCAAACTAAATATGCTGACCTCCATACCTTGTGTGTGAGGGCATTTAGAAGTTATGACTTTACCAATGGTGCTTTTCCACAGGCACGGTACGGTACAGTACGGCTCTACGCGGTTGTTGCACTTTTCCACTAGTACCTGGTACCTGGTACTAGGTACTTTTTCTGGACCTCCTCAGCCCTGGTTCCAAGCGAGCCAAAGTGATACTAAAACGTGACATCAGCTGACTGCCTTCCACTGATTGGCCAACGAGTGTCGTCATTGGAAGTGCAACATCCGACTGGTCTGTAAAAGCCAAACACAACTCGACCCCGCCATTTTTAAAACCTGCAACTGCTTCGCTATTGTTCCACGAGAAAATGGCATCGCAGAAAACAACGCCATGGTCGGTCGAGGACAAAAAGCCACAGAGCGAGCAACAAATACATGATCGCTTCGAGGTCCTCCTTTGTGTGTGATAGTAGTGTTGTTGTTCTTCTTTTTCTTCACACTTTTCTGTGTCGCATGTAAATGACAATCTCACGCTGAGGAGGTACTATGAGGTACTCAGGTGTAATGGAAAAGCACCACAAATGGGCCATACCACACCGTGCCGTGCCGTTACTTTGTAGTGGAAAAGCGCCATAATTTCACTGCAGAAAATAATAGAGGAAGTTCATTCAGTGTGTCTCTCTGTTAATAAGGTAAAGTAAATTTTATTTATTTTATTTGTATAGCCCAGTATCACAATGATACCTTCTTTTCTTTAAAAAAAACCTCTCACACCAACCAAGGAAAAACTTCTCCAACAAAATTTTAACAGGAAGAAAACTTCTGTCTGTTTATTTGAGAATTCCCAGATGACAATAATAATTATATTTTATCATTAAAGAGATATCATTTTGATGAATGAGCTTGAACTTAGTGGTGGATTTACTATTACTGAAACAAAAATATATTTTGGTAAACAGATACAGTATAATGTGAATTTAGGGGAATGGTGGTAAATATATATATATATATATATATATATATATATATATATATATATATATATATATATATATATATATATATATTAGTTAGTTACATCAAAGTGGCGCACAGACACACTTGTGCCTCGGCACTCTCCATCTTTTTGTAGACTTTTGTTAGTTTTTTATTTGTTATATGTTCTTTTTTATACTGCAAATGCTCACATGCAATAAATTATTACCAAAATTTCATTGTAGAAATACAGTGACAATAAAAATCTTTGAATCTTGAATATATATATATATATATATACACACACACACACACACACACACACACACACACACACACACACACACACACACACACACATTCAGTATGAGTGTGATAACAGAAAAGCTAAATGTTCCAGTTGAGGTCCATTTACTCAGAACATTTAATACTTTCAAAAGGTTCAGACTGAAATCCACTGTGTCAAACTCAAACGGCCATAAAAACAACCATGGTGAAAATGGCAAATGGATTACCACTGCACTGGGATCCTACAGAGGATTAGTGTTACACCAGCAATTTCCTGTTATATTTCAGAGATAAAGACGGAAACAAAAAGAAAGCCAGAGAACAGAGCGACCAGACAGGGGAAGATTAATGGGGAATTATGTAATTGTACAGTTCATTTCAAACAGGCTCTGGAAGATGCCTCACAACAACTGCTGTGGGCGAGTCAATCAATTAATTAAGGATGAAATTTGAGAGCTAAACAAGTTTGTTAGACAAGTTTTCATCTGTACAGCTGGCACTGTAGTCAAGGCAACTGCATCTGGAAGGTTTCATGTCTCTGCAGTTACACTGATGAGAGTGGAACAATTATATCATTGTCTTGTGAATAAGTCACCACTATTTTCTTCAATTTATTGCACATAGTAGATATGCTAATCATTGATAATAGGCCTTTATTAGATACAGAAGAGATGTAAGAAATGGAGAAAAAGATATCTGTTCATCCATGTTTGTATTACAACCACAATATATGGTTAAGGATAACAGAAGGTTAACCACAGGAAAGATGGTTGCTGTGGTTATGTAATACAAATGTTAATACTGACGTGTCCCCAGTGATAAAAGGCAGGATGAAAAATAAAAATCTAGATCTTTATTATTAGATCTCTCTGTATCTGAAGACACTCAGTTTGCTGCATTCAGGACATTTCTGGCAGTTAGCATTTTTTCGATTTCATAGTGCCAAAAAACAAATATAGTGAGGCGAAACGCCAAGCAGACAAAAATGTTCCAAAACAAGAGAGACTCTGTGTACTTCCCAGCAACCTACCATCCCAACTCCACACTATATACAGTAAATGATAAGGAGCCACAAAACAAAACACAGCTTATGAAGTTTACAGTAATACTGCACATACAAAAACTGTAGTTTGTGGCATTTAAAAAAATATCACAAACGTTCATGTAGAGGAGAAGAAATGTGTGGATTATATATGTACGTATATATACAACTTGTATATACTTTTAAGCTGCATTTTAAATTTCTCAGTTAACTATGCAGAATATCGCAATATAATGTTTGTGTCCTTGAGTAATTAATATCAGCAGACATTCAACATAAGCTCTGTGAGCACAAGGCTCATTTGAAGCTAATGTTATACACTTATTTGTAATTTGGGTGACTCTGACTACTGTTAACTGTACTGTCTGTGCACTGCAGAGTGACGTTAGCCTCTTTAGTCAGTGCCAGTACGCATCTATAAGTAAAGAGAAGTGCACGTTAATCGGAGAGAGAGAACCACTTCCTCTTTCCAGAGAGGGGCGTGGTCAGACACAGCTCAGGAACATTTAAAGGTACAGACACCAGGACCAGGGCTGAGTTTGGGGTAATACACTTTGAATACAATATTGTTGGACGTCTGAGACAGATATAAAATTGCAGAAAAAGTGCATAATATGTGATCTTTAATCACCATAGGCAGCTGATCGTACCAGTCCAATTAAAGCTTAAAAATGTCCAAAACAAATTTTACAGGTTGTAGTTTTGTTGTCAGTAAGGAGAAAAAAATGTATATTTACTACATGTGGCTTATAGAGGCATAATGAAAGATGAACTTTGCTGTATTGTGCTGTCATTTTGGTGTTGGACTATTTGCTTGCGTTTTCTTGATATAGTTAATTAGTGAACTCCTGGATAGTCTAGTAACCTCTGTACCGATGACTGCGGATATGCGTCCCTAATCTGCAGAGACCTTGCAGCTCTGCCTGCAGAGGAGACACTGGGATTTACTTTGGTCCACTTCAGGACAGATGAAAGGTGAATGCGTATTTCACAGCTGAGCTGCTGTACTGCAGATAGATGTCGGCAGCAGCGAGACAGGAAGTGTAACAGGGAAAATGATTGAGAGAAAGAGATTGGGTGGAGGTGAAGGGCTGCCTCTTTGCAGCCTTCCTGGGTGTATTATACAGTTCATACGTGCAGAGGTGATGCACTACAGTGCTTTATCAAGGTTAAGGATGGGCAAAGAAGTGTGTCATCTTTGTAGATCAGAATGTGAAAGAGCCTCACCAGGCTAAAAGGCTAAATTCCTTTGGTATCCTCCACCACGTGTCAGTATGAGCTTTATTTTGGAAGTCTACTGCAGAATGGAGAATCAGCTGTTTCAAGCTTTCCTGTGGTGGCATGAGCTGCCCTGCCGGCCAAAACACAGATGGAGATGAGAAGCTGTTCGACGAATCTTTTTCTCCATCAATGATGCAATCAATGATGAGTCATGATCAAGTTGATTCTACCAGACCAGAAATAACTGCAGAAATCTTTACAAATGTCAAGAGAAAGGCTCTAGAAATAAACAACTATATACGTGTAAAGACAGGTAAAAGAGTAGCAAAATAGCATAAATGAGTTGGGGTACACTGAGATGTGAAACAACTGATATCTGGACAATTTTGTTGTGGATTTGTTGCATTAAAGGTCAAAAGATTTCCATTTCCAAAGCGTAGTCATTTTCAAATTGAATGTTTTTATCGCACGATTAATATCCAAATATAGATCATTTCCCATCAGATTCTCAGATCATATTATCAACAATTATATGATCAATAATGTCAGTTGACAACCAGCCAAACAGAGTTGGTTCCTCAGGTCTGAGAAGCTTGATCACTGCTAAATAGTAGCTTTAGCATATTAGCTGTTAGCATATTAGCTGTTAGCATCCATCTGATTAGCTGTGCGAGCATTAGCTTACCTTGGAGCTGCTAGCTCAAATTGGAAGTACTTCCCTGACAATTTAATTCTGTTTTACACAAGGAGCATACTACATGTGATGTCTCCCCTGAGCTATCTGGGAGCTTCTCAAAATAAAATCATTCTTGTCCATGACTGTAGCAGGAAGTAAATTAAATTTATTCTAATCGAATTGCATTCAAGCTGACAGCCTGAAAATAATTATGACACAGCAAATCTAGTTTGTTTTTAGCAGTCCCAAACACAGTTAGCTGGAGCTTGAGAAGTTAGCTCAGTTGACTTAAATAGCTAATAGCTAGCTAATATGCTCACTTATGAAAGCAGCTAGGTTATTTCATTCATTGGCTTAGAATCACTAAAAATAACCAATTAGTGATACAGTAGATGATACAAAAGGTTAGCAAGAAAAAAGCAATCAAACAAGGATTGAAATTAATGGGGACATGTCATTACTGATATCACAATGTCTATACATGTGTTTATCTGAATAAACACATAGACAACAATAGTGTCTATACATGTGTTTATCTAGAGTGTCTACTCGCACAAACTCGTACCAAACTACCCAGTATTTAAGTTTTTTGTACACGAGATTCAACAAGCCAGTTAGATTTGGCTTCCCTTTCTAGCTCACATGCAGACTCATGACAAAAGTGTGCCATGTTTTTCTCATCAGCCAATCAGAGCACATTGGATTTTTTTTCAGGATGGTCTCTTAAAATGGCAGGAGTGTTTCAGTCAGCAGGTGAATACAGGTATATCCAGACAGACACTGATATAATCAGGGTTCTAAATTAACACCCACCAAATACGGGTTAAAAATGACTTTGTTGTGTGATAATAAAAACGTGGCCGGTGATGCATTAGGCAATCATATCAGTCAGAGCCGCTCTACTGTTCTCGCTCCCTGGGCAGTACTGACTACATTTCCCACAAACACTATGTGAGGCTACGTGATGACCTAGAAGACGCCTAGAAAACGCTGATTGGCTGCGTGCAGGCAGCGCAACCAACCAGCGCGAGAAACCATGGAAACAGAAAACACAAAGAAGACGGAGCAGAAACTATCAAAAGAAGGGACGGAGCTAGCTAAAGTAAATTAAAAAAGTAGCCTAAACTTAAACTAAATGCGGGGATGGTTATTTGGCCAGACATCTGGGGGCGAGTAGAGGAAGGAGGCGGGGAATATTAACAACAGTATGTCCATCTGGGGTCAGATTGTGGTCGTCCAGCTCTTCTGGGGGGATCCCGAGGCGTTCCCAGGCCAAACAGGAGATGAGTCTCTCCAGCGTGTCCTGGGTTGTCATGCCCGGTACACCTCACCAGGGAGGCGTCTGGGGGGCATCGTGACCAGATGCCAGAGCAACCTCATCTGGCTCCTCTCGATGTGGAGGAGCAGCGGCTCATTTTGGCCGCTTGTATCCGTGATCTTGTTCTTTTGGTCACGACCCACAGCTCGTGACCATAAGTGAGGGTAGGAACACAGATCAACCAGTAAAAAACAGTCAATTTAGAACCCTGGATATAATAATATCTATTTGAACATTAAAGCATGTAAGTATGCAGAAACATGAACATGAACACCTCCTGTATGGCTTCCTAAAGTAGTTTTGTTGAGATAGTAGTTTATGCTGTGTTCACAATCTGACTGTCAACTGATCAAGGTTTTTTTTGATGAAAGCCATCATCTTCACTGTGAAACCTTGAGAACATTCCAAGATAAACCCAACAGTGGTCTCTTCTGTATGTTCTCTATCAACCAAACAGAAAAACATTCTGCAAAAGTGACTCATTCTTTCAGTTCTGTATTTGTGTCTGACTTATTGGAAAATGGCCTTGACAGTATAATGCCATGTGGAATTAGCTAGTCAATATAGATGCATTCACATGCGGGGGTAAAGAAAAGTAAATGTTCTCAGCTTGCTAATAAAGAGACGATAAAGTCTGTGAAACTGTAGGACCTTAATGACACTTTGACAGCACACTTTTCCACACCCTGTCAGACACTAATGAAAACTCTGCAACATCTGCTGCATCTTGTTGACTGCCAGTGAAGCACATTAAAATACAATCGAGCTTCATCAAGATCTATTGTAATGAGAGGCTGGCAGGGCATGCCCAAAAACAATTTTACATTTAGAGAAAGACGCACTCAACAGAACTGTCTTTCAAATCAACCACTACCACACACTGGTTCATGTGAATGGGAGCTGAGTGACCAAGACCAACTCCAAGAGGATATGTGTTATACTCTGTTCAATGCTGTTGTGAGCTGTCGATGGAATAAGGAAGACCCGCTACATTTAACCTGTCAAGTTTCATTTTTTATATACAGGTACATACAGTGCTGAACAAATTCATTTTAAACCCAACTTTGATCCAGAACACTAGAATTCTCTGAGAAGTCAGAAATGAATCCAGAATAACAGCCAACCACTAAAACACATTTTTTCTGTTCAGGAAGGACAGCAAATAATAATAATAATTTTATGACGTCATAAAGCTGACAGGAAGTAGTGAATAGCAATCCAAACAGCCCTTCACAGTAAAAGTCTTCTCACTTCTTTACTGTTTCATTCTGGTTCTTTAGATCAACAGACTCTCAGTAATGTTCATATTTCCACCCTCTAACGTATATTTACCTCCTTTAAAATAGAACGCTTCAGTGCCACAAACGTATATTTACGCTGTTCCTTTTTTCGACAGCAGGTCACTGATCACAGTCTCACACAGCCTGTGCGTAATGTTGGGGCTTCTGGGAGATGTAGTCAGAGCATAAAGAGACGGTATACACTACAGAGATCAAAACAGGAAGTGGAGACGATCGATGTTAGAGAGTAAAACACACAGACATCTGGAGAAAAAGTGGTGATTTTGGTGAAAGTGTCCTCTACTCTACCTCTGATAAAACAAGAATGGAACAAGGTAAAAACAAACATTTTTTTTCATGATGAAATAGAGAGTCTCTTCTTTCATTTGAGCTATTCAGTGTTTTCAGAGACATAGTACAAAATATTCTGTAGGTCATGAAAAATGACTCAAAATGCCCAAAAACGCTGGAACAAGACACTTTTTGTTTTAAAAAATGGCTGGTACTCATTGAGTTAACCAGCTCCTCCATCTGTGTTCATGAGCTCCAGCTCTAAAGTCAAAGTCATGATGAGAGGTGATCAAACAGGAAAAAAGATGTTAGCTTTGTTTTTCTGTCCTCCTGTTATGAAGATAGTTGAAGGACATAAAATAACAACATGATTTATTTTTTTTTTTTTTTAATTTTAATAGTAATTGTACTGTGATTACTTAATTAACACCTAACCCCAGCACTGACCTTACAAACAAACATAGAAAAGGCCAAAGAATGACGTGTTGGATACACAAGCTTATAACCACTGCCCACATCCTTTGTGTGAGACTAAGAATAATAGAATATTTGAGATGAACATGGCATCTGTCATACTGCTGTAATGGCTGCAGCTTGGTTAGGAGTTTGTTTTGGGTGTCCTGAAAGCATTACTAAAATATGACATATTTCCCCTCCACTGCTGTATAATTGATGATGCAAGCACAACTGCACATCCATGATTACACAGGGTGAGCTGTCTCGGCGTTTCCTAACAACATGCTTCAGTCATACACTGTCCATGTCAAGCCCTATGACACCCACTAAGTACCATTAACATGGGTTTAATCAACACGAGCAGGAATGTCAATGGTGATAAAACTGTGTGTATTGCTGTCATATAAATGATGGCCCTCTGGTATTTGGGGGGCCAATTCACCAAATTGAATCTATTAATCACTTGTGTGTGTGTGTGTGTGTGTGTGTGTGTGTGTGTTGAAGCAGGCAGAGAGAGAGGCCACTCAATAATCCCATGTGATAATCTCCTGTGGGGGGATGAGACAGAGAAAACACTAAAACAACACAACAGCTCTTCATCCAAACATGGACAAAGGTCAAGACTGGGATTCAGCTTTTAAAAGATGTTATTTTGATAGCAGGTGATGGTGTGTATCACAACCACTGTCCATCACTGGGAGGAAAATACCAGGAAAACATCATAATTTACGACTGGAAAATGTCCCTGTGATGTGCTTTTAGATTTACTTTTAGTAACTGCACCTGTTTGCAGCTCTAAATGAATGTTCCAGTATTAAACTACAGCTGTTGACAGCAACAGTAAAGGCTGGCTGTGGACCCACACCACCTTCCACTTTGTTCATACTTTATAATCATGAACTGTACAACTTGGCAGGTATTATTCTAACCAAGGTTGCCCATTCAGTTCCTTGTACCAGCGAACACCTCCTCATGGTTAGTGACCAGATATTAGGGCTCAATGACTTCTCTTATTCTGAAATATTTTGAATACAAGAGAGATGACATATAGGAGCACAAATACTCTGAAGTCATGATCAACACTTGTGACTAATCACCATAGCGACCGCAAAGATCTATAGGAAGAGTTACGTTTCAGTTAATAAAGTTAGCTTTGTCGTCTTCTAGGTTAAAAAAAGTGTATGTTTGACCCATCAACCATACACATCTGCACCCTATACAAACATATTTATATGTCACTCCAAATGTAATTCACAATGCAATTTTCTTGTATGGGAACATACATTTTGGGAGGCAGAGCTCATGTGTGCATCCAGTGCATGTATGCTGCCAAAGAAACAGGAAATAACATCAAGATATAGCGTATCTCAGCAGTACGCCTTCCCAATTTGTGTTTGCATGACAGGATGTGTCTGTCCGTAAGCAAATAGAATGAACATACTGTGTGCAGCCCAGCAATGCACCAGAGACTGATCTGCGTAGGTGTGTCTACAGAGGCATTTGTAGGAATTTGACTGTGCATTATGGTGGTGCACACTGTGGGAAGACAGCAACACTGAGTGAGAGTCTGATGACGTGTACAGGTCAACTGAAAAAACTGTGGCAGGCAGATGATGACAGGATGAGGAGTGGAATGAAGGATGGATTGAGGGAGATCCTTCAGCGGTGCAGGATGAGGTGAAGACAAGCACAAACAGCAGCAGGGGTCGAGTAGTGTCCAATCGTTTTGAGCCATGTTCTGCTGGAGTCACAGCTTATTTGTGGCTGATGGTGCTGATCACAGAACACAGTGCTACAGATCTTCACTACACACTGCATCTAAACAAAAGTGTTTCAGTATTTTCCTTGACAGTGCTTCTAAATATAACAAGATGATGCAGGAAGAGACAGTGAAGATTAGGACGTTTGATGAGGTTTTCTGCTCTTCCACAGTCCTTGACAACAGACCAAGATATAGTCTTATTCATTGGGTAAAGGTGAAGTGACACTTTGACAATGAAAAGGTGGAGCAATGACTGGTAGTGGGATGAAGTGACCAGTAAAACAACGATTGGTTGCATTAGAAGTTGACTGATTGGGATGAATAGGTGGGTGATTCCAGAGAGTCTGCCCAGTACCTTGCGCTTGCGTTCAGCCCGTTCACGGGAACGCCTCCTCCTTTCTCTGGCTTTCTCCAGAGCCTTCAGGTCCGGAGGTTGGTCCATCTCAGACCTGGCCTTCTTGATGTGAGCTGCAGCGTGAGCCATGGCTGCTCGCTCTCACGTGAAGAAAACTAGCTTTTAATTGACTTTCAGAAGTCCTCTCTGAACGCTTGTCTCAACGGCAAAGACACCAGTCATCCATGGAAACAACCCTCCACCTCATCAGGTGATCTTCTTTGTATGCCAAAGTGGGAAGAGGATGGAGGGAGAGCTGATATCCTCTTGTCCTCTAACCCAGTAGCTGTCTTCACCCATGCAGAGAGTGTGAGAGTCTGCAAAGCCTCCCTCCCTGCTGCCTGGGTAACTGCATCTGAGACTGGAATAGAGAGAGGAGGGGTGGGCCAGTCCACTCCACCAAGAGAGAGATAGAGGACCAATAGGAACAGAAAACAGAGAGATCCTCCCTCCCTTTACTGCTCGGGCAGCAGAGGTAGCAGCAGATGGGAAGCCTCTGAGCTGGACTCTTTAAATCCATGACTTCCCTACTCATCATGTACCAGAAGGGAAGGTAGGAGGTGGGGGTTAGGGGTGCATGGGGGATTATAGAAAGCAGACTGAGGGAGGGGATACAGGACACAGAAGCATCAGTGGCTGAAAAACAGCAAGGGAAGTACCACTTTTACTGGAGTCAAGGGGGCTACATGGGCTCCGGTCTGCCTTCAACCTTCCCTGTTAGCAAGTATGAAATGGTACAGTCTGCATCAGTGACTGAGAGATTTCACAGCTCCAGAGCAAACACCGGAATACACACCGAAAAACAACCAAGGCACAAGGTTTTTTTAAGCTTGAAATCGTAAAAGTGCATAAAAGGTGGCATTTGTACCTGATTGCAGCAAACAATCACACATCACATCTGAACATGCTAACCATTGCTATTAGCATGTGCATTACAGCTTTTAAGACATCAGCTGGACTGTCTCTAGATTTTATGACGCAGTAATGTTGCAGAAAAATAAAATAAAAGCAACCACAATATCCAACACTTCTACACAATACATCTAGCACCACAAGACACCTCCAGAGACAGAGGATGCTATGCTACTGTGCATCATTCCACCCATTCCCTGTCCATGGTTCTGACGTTACAATGCTGTGTGTACTTTAACCACTCCTGAAGGTACTTTTACTACCAACTACATCAAGCACTGCAAACATGATGAAGACGTCTTATAGATGAATGCAGTGGAAATGAATTCAGTAGCATTATTAGCTACAATAACTCAGTTCAGACGGCGGTTGGTAAAATATACCCATCAATCACACAGAGATGTATGAATCAAGTCCCTGCCTGGCACTTTGTGAAGACATCAACTGCAGTGTTGGCCTCATCCTTTTTACCTTTTAATACCATTGTGCCACCTCATGGTTTGAAGCAACATTACAATTAAAAAGCGGTGGATAGTGACAACAGCATCAATTCAGAGCAAGGACTCTGGGAATATCTAACTCCACAGACTGAATACTAGAAGCTAAAAAAACAAAAACAAAACAATAACGAAGAGACAATTAGATTAGGATTAGAAGTTGTCCAGCTTGATCCTACCTATTTTAACTTTCTTTCAGGGACCTCTGAGAAGCATCTTTGGGATTTGCAGTATTATTTTACTCTCTTTCCAAGTAGCACTTTAACCTATTGTTGTATACTACAAGGGTTGGACAATCAAACTGAAATGCCTGGTTTTAGACCACAGTAATTCATTAGTATGGTGTAGGGCCTCCTTTTGCGGCCAATACAGCATCAATTCATCTTGGGAATGACAGATACAAGTCCTGCACAGTGACCAGAGGGATTTTGAGCCATTCTTCATGCAGAATAGTGTCCAGGTCACTACATGATGCTGCTGAAGGAAAATGTTTCCTGACTCGCTCCTCCAAAACAGCCCAAAGTGGCTCAATAGTATTTAGATGTGGTGACTGTGCAGGCCATGGGAGATGTTCAACTTCACTTTCATGTTCATCAAACCACTCTGTCACCAGTCTTGCTGTGTGTATTGGTGAACTGTCATCCTGATACACAGCACCGCCTTTAGGATACAATGTTTGAACCACTGGGTGCACATGGTCCTCCAGAATGGTTCGGTAGTCCTTGGCAGTGACGTGTCCATCTAGCACAAGTATTGGGCCTAGGGAATCCTAAACCATCACCGATCCACCCCCATGCTTCACTCTAGGCATGCAACAGTCTGGGTGGTACGCTTCTTTGGGGCTTCTCCACACTGTAACTCTCCCGGGTGTGGCAAAGAGAGTAAAGGTGGACTCATCAGAGAATAATACATGTTTCACACTGTCTACAGCCCAAGATTTTCACTGCTGGCACCATTGAAACCAACGTTTGGCATTGGCACGAGTGACCAAAGGTTTGGCTATAGCAGCCCGGCCATGGATATTGACCCTGTGGAGCTCCAGACGAACAGTTTTGGTGGAAACAGGAGAGTTGAGGTGCACATTTAATTCTGCACTGAGTTGGGCAGCTGTGGTTTTATGTTTTTTGGTTACAATCTGTGTTGGTGTGGCACCCTGGACATTTGATTAGTTCAGATTATGTCCAGAATTATGTTTTTATGAGTTCTTTTAATTAACTTGGCCTCCCACCATCATTTTTCTCATTAATATAGTTTAAACGCTTGGTGTCACTATGGAAAACACTCACCTGTTTCACCTCAAGTAATTGTAGGGCAATACCCATTTGCGTCAGTAGGTGTCAGTATTGGCTTTGTAATGAGACTGACTGGCGCTGTAATCCTGTTGTAGCAGGAAGCAAGCTCAGTCGCAGAGCACAAGACGGTCAAGATAGCAGCATAGAGAGCCGATACTCATACAAGACTGTTTTCATGTTACATTTTACAGTGTTTGCTGTATGATAAAAGCCCTGGTACCTGGATGAAAGTTATCATCATTGAACAAGTGTAACATTAGCACCTGGACATCCCTTTCAGACTGCTTCCTCTTGCGTCCACAGTTCCTCCTGTTGGATGTGGTTCATCCTTCTTGGTGGTATGCTGACGTTACCCTGGATACTGTGGCTTTTAATACATCACAAAGACTTGCTGTCTTGGTCACAGAAGACGTGCACCAACAATTTGTCCTCTTTTGAACTCTGATATGTCACCCATAACGTTGTGTGCATTGCAATATTTTAAGCCAAACTGTGCTATTACTCTGCTAACTGAACCTTCACACTCTGCTCTTACTGGTGCAATGTGCAATCAATGAAGTTTGACTACCAGACTGATCACATTTAGCCATGAAACCTCCAACACTTAATTGACCAGTGTTTCAGTTTCATTGTCCAACCCCTGTATGTATTGTATTGGTAGATTTATCTTATCTTAATGTATCTGTAACTCATTGTTCTCTTGTATGTCTGTCCAAAAAATATTATTGATAAATCAACATGTTAAATTACAGTTATTTCCTGTCATTGCTGAACAGAAAAATATGTTTTTGTGGTTGTTTGCTATTGTGGATTCATTTCTGTCTTCTCACTGAATTCCAACTGAGAAAGGAATCAAGGGAAGAAAAATGCAGAAAAAGAACCCAGCTGTTGGTCAGACAATGATATGAAGCACTTTTCCAGCCATTAGCACACTTCGGTCACAGCATGGACCTCAGTTAAAATAATGTAGGCACTGTAAAGCTCTTTTATTTTGATTGACACCATTTCCTGTTTTATTTTGAAGTATTGTCTTTTTTTGTTTTGTCTAGTTTTACTTCCTCGCTGTGATTGTTTTTTTGTTTTTTTTAGATTTTTAGGTTGGTTGAGGTTTGTAGTTTCAGATACATTGTCCTTTTCTTTTTTTTGTACCAGACAATGTACTTAGCTTATCTTATCTTCATCCAATCTATGTCTTCCTCCATTCAAGTGATTTTTTTTTCTGTTGATACCTTTACTACCTACTTTGAACTACTTGCTCTATGCATGAGTCCTATTGTGCTGCTGTCACCAACCCCCTTGTGACATCCTGCTTTAACCTGAGGTAGAAAAGCAGTCTGCCTGGATACTAATCTAGTCTAGAGCTTCACTAAGAAAGAGGGTGAGCGTTATACCAGTAATCTGCTGAGGGTCTCACAGATTAAAGGACCTCCAGCTGCTTCTACCTTCCTAGCAATTCTCAATACTGCAGTTTACCACCTCCACTTAATGCAGACACTCTTCATGTCCTGAGCATGACTCACAGAGCCTTATGGGCTATTTAGCTCAGCTAATTGGTTAAGAGAATGCTGGAGCCAATTAGGAGCATGTCACCATATTGTGATGACATTTGTAGGTTCCAGGAAAAGCTACAGTACGAAAAGATGTAGTTTTTATCCGTGACTTTGGGCACAAATCATGGATTTCTACAAAGAATAATGTGTGATGACTGCTAGTGTGAGAATAAACAAGTTGGCAGGTGTGAGAATATGATGACATTAGTAATGGATTAGCCCTGGTGGGGCATCTGGTTGTCTCAACTAGATCTATGCAGCACCCAGTTTTACTACTCAGCTGATTATGTGCTTATCCAAGTGGTGAAATCAATACAGCAGTGAGGAGCAGGTGCAGCTGCGTCCTGTAGCAGCGATGCTGAGCTCAACAATACCGAGAACAAAGCTTGGGTGTCAACGTCCCTCTCCCCCGTCCACTTTGACTTACCTAGAAGACAAGACAGACAAAAAGAGTTGGTTAGCGTCAGCATTTCTCAGCTCAAAAAAGAAATTGCTCATGAAACACACAGATGTGTTCAAAATTGGCATTTGTTTCTTACAGCAGTAGAAATGTTGGATGAACACCACTAAAACAGATATTCACTGGTGCCAAATCCTGCACCAAAACCAGCCACAGCTTCACCCCTGTACCCCTCATCACACATCCATCACCATGTTATCATCTTTCAGTCACCTCACTTTTGAACACATCAGAAACGTCACCAACCTGCCTTTTTCCACCTGAACATCACCTGCCTTCATCCATCACTCTGCTTCTCTGCTGATGAAACACTGATTCATGCTTTTATCACATCCACATAGCAAAAGCATCTTTTATTGTTCATATTCAAAACACGCCACAACATCCCCACCTCTTCTCCCTTCCACCCAGAACCAAGCACCAGACCTGCACTGACCTCCCCCCTGTTTTTGCTTTTACAGTACATGTTCTCATGATTGGCTTCAATCATCGACTTTAAATCCCTCATGTACAGTAAATACTGAATTTGTGAAAACTGCCTTTAGTTTCTGTGCTGCACTTCACAACAAACACTAAAACTTAAATGCACGTGTATCTATAGGTCTATTTGAAAACAAAATTACAAACTACTCCACTACACAATGTGACTTTTTTTTTTTTACCGTGTTTGTCTTTGTGTGTGTTGAGTATATACACATGAATGTATGTGGTGCACAGAATATGTATGTATATGTTTATGTGTACATATATATATATATATATATATATATATATATATATACATACATACATATATATATGTTCCCGCTTTGCTTGTTTATTCTGTCTAACTTTACTCTTGACATTATTGTAACACAGTGGCATCATTAGGCTGAAGCCACCCTAAAGAACTTGGTGTTGTTTAATTTCTTTTTATTTATATATTTTTTTATTTTTTTTTTTTTAAAAATTGCAGAAATTGCAGACAATTTCAATAGAAATTGGCCAGAATATGAGTTTAAATAAAGAATCATATCAGCTTGCATTATTCTAAATCACTTAAATGGGGTTGAGCCACCGTCCTTAAAACGTAGTGACGTCCCTCTTGTAATATGTGCTCAGGCAAAGTGTCTTCATTAATCACTTCATAAGTAACACATATTAATATTATTATTGATACTTTTGGTACATTTGGTCCCTTAAATTATCTAATTTCAGAAAGCATGAATATATCAACACCTTAAGATTCTCAACATGTGTTATTAAATTTAAATTATATTCTGAAACAGTCATGTGGATTTCAAGACATGCAGTGCTAAGATTCTCTTCATCTCATCTTATTTCAGCTCAGTTTTGCATTCAAAGCCATCACTACAGATACACCAGACAGAGAGACGCCACCTGCAGCACAAACATCCCTCTGACCTCCCAGAGAGCATTGCTTTCTAAAACATGGGTGTCCCAGTGGCACAGAGCAGAGAAAGAGGCACCACTAAGCTGCCACGCCTTAGCCTCTCCAACACCAGCGCACACCATTATTAACCCATTCATCATGACAGGGAGAGCTGCGCTTCTGCTTCTACCAAAATCTGCATTTTCCAGTGATTACTAACATATGTTACGTGTAGCGTGTTATCTCTCTCCACTGTGTCTGCCTGTAATGCATCACCGCTGACATGCCAGATCCCAAACCACTAGGAGTTGGGATAGTGTGTGTGTGTGTGTGTGTGTGTATTCATTTATGTGGATATGTGGGTGTCTTGTTCAGAGGCCTCAGGAGCGTCTTGACTGAATCTGCTGCTCAGATTGAGCTGTGATGTGTGTCACTGAGCTGTTGGCCAGATAGCATCGACACACAACAATGGACCACTTCGCTCTTTACCACGTTCCAGTTCCTCCCAGTTGTCTGATGGAGCCCGAGGGACAAGTAGAGCTCAGTGTGACCAGATATCCTACTAGAGCTGCATTATCACTTTTTGTGTCAGTGATTATGTTACAACAGGATTCCCTCATAAGACGTTGTGGTTGTTGACACAGATACTGGAAATTATGAGAGCGTCGCTGACATTCCCATTTAATTGACTAATTAAAACAATGTCATCTTAATATAATTACAACATGTTCTTCATATATGATGACAGTTAGAAATTTACAAACCAATTGTCAATACTATCGTTTTATTATCCTGCCTGAGATTTGGCCATTTTTTTCAAGCTGTTTCCTTATCTATATCACAGGTTTCAGGGTGGAGGCTGCTGTGTGCTGTATAGTCTGTTGAGGCAAATTTGTCGATTTGTGATATTGGGCTTTTTAAATAGAATAGAATTGACTACTTGACAGCTGTTCAGCTGCTATAATCCAGATGAGAGAGGCTAATATGATGTTGTGGGCCTCATCATCGAGACATTTTACAGTAAAATAGTTACCTTAGGAAGTTGATATGAAACTTCCTTTAACAGTGTTCATCTGGAAATTCTTTTATGTATCAAGTGTCAGGTATCAGGTATCCATAAACACAGCAACACCATCTTTTAGCTCTACCTTGTTCTCCACCGACGACTTTCTCACACAGCCATCTGCTGCCAGAGAAGAGTGACACGAGTGACAAATTTAAGCACACTTTCACAGACAATGTCACAGCAATGTCCAGCATTCATGACTGCTATAGAGTGAATAAACGGCTACACTATACAGTAATTTGGTCAGAAGTTGGCACACAATTAACCACCTAAAAGAGAAAAATAGAGAGCGATCTTCAGGTCTTTTAATCATTTGTTCATGTCAGCTAGTATTGGCCATGTTTCATATTGTCCAGAGATGAAGACAAAACATTTTGTGTCACTGCTTTTTGTCAGCAAAGGGAAAATCTGCTTCAAGTGACTGTAAAACATGTTTTAACCCTTTACGTCCTGAGTCTATTTTGGCCGTTTTTTAAAACCTGTGATTTTGTCTCTATATACCACATAGATGTGTTTTACATACCCATGCTTGCTATCTTTTTTTCAGCACAACTTCATCTACATGAAGAGATTATAGGTTATATATATTATATAATATACATATTATAGGTTATTATTTCACTATAACCTACTTCATTAACACATTGGGTCAAAAAATAATCAAATTCGAATTGAATAAAAAAATTGTATTTATTACAATAAAAAACACAAACATGCTCAATCAACTGTTTTGGAACGTGAAAAGCTAAATATAGGTTGCTAATATGAATGTGTAAATGTAAAATTGAAATAAAGTTATACTATATACAAATATTTGAAATAAAAAATCTGATCACGCCGGCGTGATCGTAGGACTAACAGGGTTCACTTTGCTGTTTCCATACAGCTTTTCTAAAATGTGACTGGAAACATGGCTGACGAGTCAGAACTCGGTGGTTTATTACCTCCAGTGACACCTTTTGTTTGTTGTTTGAGTCTCTTTGAATGAAGAAAATGATTGATGCTTTACGATTCTAGAAAACAAGCAGCAAAATCATCCCTAAATATCCGACAGTAGCTCAGTCTGTAGGGACTTGGGTTGAGAAGTGGACTTGCTGGTTCATGTCCCCACATAGACCAAGTACAGAGTGTGGACTGGTACCTTTAGAGGTGCCAGTCCCTTTGAGGTGCCCTCAGATTGATAAAAGTTTCCCTGGTCTGTAGAGTAGTGAAGGCACCTCTAAACTAAAGATCGGGTGTCCATTATGATTTCCAGACCTTTTTCACAAAAGCTTTTAAATACAGTAGGAACATTACAGCAATTCAAATCACCTTTTCAGTTGCTTTTTAGACAAGTAATACCATGGGAAGCTCGATACCCACTGGCATCATTACAAACATGGCCTCTATTTCCTCATAGAAAGCAGCAGCTCTCCATCGCCCATTGCCTAGCAACCAGGGTGTGGGGTGTAGTCAGCGGCAACAGAAGCAAAGGAAAATAAGGCTCTCCAAGGGGCGAGTGTGTGTGAGTTGGATAACCCAGTCCCTTGGACACACCTGGCCTAATGAGCGCACACTGAAAACGTGTGTGTGGAGGTGATGTCATGAACTGAACAATCAGGTGTATCAACCTCTGCTGATAGTGGGCACAAAAGGGACGAGGGAGCATCACAGCAACAGGAAAGGAAAGGGGGGGGGGGTGTTAATTCATCAGCGCCCCACCCTACTGGGCCGTCCCACAATTCCCATGAGGCCTTGATGACATCATCGATCCCTGCTCCACGCATTATTCATGTTTGGCACGTCCCAGTTTCTGCTCTAATTTGACATTAGAGAGTTGTGTGCAAATAAAAACACTTGAAAGCAGAACAAACACAGCTAAGATCTGCTGGTGGAGTGTTGTTATCACCATGAATGGACTGTAGCGTAGCATATTACCGTACATCACAGTACATTTTTGTGTTTAATGCAGTAATGTAACACTGTTATTAACTTAGTAATCACATTACAGTGACTGATCAAAAAATCATGCCGTTACTTTATGTCTTTCGACTGTCTTTAAATCAGGAGGACAGAAAAACAAATCAAATGTTTCTTTTCCTGTTTGATCAGCTTTCATCATGACTTTGACTGTAGAGCTCTAAAAAAATCTGTATTTGACTCAAATTATGAAATGCTGAAAATGCTAACGTAATGTGCTCAAATGTTATCCACAAACATGACCTGTACTTGTCTGCTACCTGCAGCACATGTAGCACACTGGCCCTCTTTTAGTGTGCCAAACCATGTTGGTATCCAGACATGAATGGTAAATGGTGTATAGCGCTTTTCCAGTCTACCGACAGCTCAAAGCGCTTTTACACTACATTTCCCATTCACCCATTCACACACACATTCATACACTGATGCCAGTGGCTGCCATGCAAGGCATGGAGCAATTTGGGGTTCAGTATCTTGCTCAAGGACACTTCGACACGCGCCTCGGGGGAGCCGGGATTCGAACCAGTGATCTTCCGATCACTAAACGACACGCTCTACCACTGAGCCACAGCCGCCCAGCAGTACTTTCAAATGATTATAATAATGACTGTGCTGTCACATTGGGCTTATGATGTCTTATGAGCACAACTTTAAGTCAAGTGCTGCACACTGATGCAAAAACCTGCTTAACGAGCTTTTGTCTGGCTAATGAGTTTCTCAGATTTTAAACCAGGGGAAATCCTGGCTGTGGTGGGATTAGGGTTTAAAAATCCAGGAAGAACAGAGTGGTTTCCCTCTAAGGAGAAACCACAGCAAGTAGCTACCACACTCCCAACTGAGAGGTTTAAATAGGAGGCCACATGAGGAGGAGCTTTCAGCAAATAAAAGACCACAAGCTTCAGTTTTCAGCACAGATGAACAGCTGAGTGACAGTCAAAGGTCTGACAAACACATAGATGCACAGAACCACCATTTCTTCCAACCAAGCCTTTTGCTTCTATGGGAGAGTTGAGTCAAAGTGAGGGTCGTAAAGGACAGAGGGAGTCATGCCCTGTTCAGATTGTAAAGCGCTCTGAGGATAACCTGGGCTATACCAGGGGTCTGCTACTCTTTAGGCTGCCAGGAAAAACAAAATACAGTACCTGGACTTTTTATTCTATTTTAACCTTTAATGTCTTCACTTTTTTGGCAGTAGGGACAAAAGGGCGCTCTCACACAGCCTGTGAGTAATGTTGGTGCTTCTGGGATTTGTAGTCGGGACAGAAAGAGACAGTATATGCCACAGAGATCAAAACAGGAAGTGGAGACGATCAAGATTAGAGAGCAAAACAGACTCTGGAGAAAAAGTGGTGATTTTGGTGAAAGTTTCCTCTACTCTACCTCTGATAAATCAAGAATGGAACAAGGTAAAAACAATGTCTTTTGTGTCCTGTGCCATGTGTCCTGTGATGAACTGGAGACTTGTCCAGGGTGTACCCTGTCTTTCACCATAAGACAGCTGGGATAGGCTCCAGGCCCCCACGACCCTATGTGAGGATAAGAGGTAGATAATGGATGGATGGATGGAAATAGAGCGTCTCTTCTTTGAGCTATTCTGTGTTTTCTGAGTCATGGTATAAAATATTCTGTGCATCATGAGAGATGATGAGACTCAAAATGTCCAAAAACACTGGAACAAGGTACTTTTGTTTTTAAAAAAAGGGCTGCACTCAATGAGTTAAGCTAACCATGGATAAATCAAGAAAAGGAAGTTTAATTCTGAGTTGACAGATTCATTTGCCTTCACTGCCAATGATGCTGGTTTACCTGTATGTCTGATATGTGGTGATAAACCAGCGACAATTGGGCTAGATTTTAATTTACTAATGTTTCCATAAATAGACCTGCAGAGTTTGAAGTTTCATTTATTAGACCTAACCATGCACGCTCCATGGTGTTTTCCTTTGTTAAAACAGGCAAAAATAGAAAGTGAAATATATTCAGTTTTCTTTTTTGCTCTTCTATAATTTCACAAATGCAACAATCTATAGTTTTGTATGCAGTATAACACTTTAGATGCTGTGTTTTGTTTGAAAACTGTTATAAGGTGGAAGAGGAGACAGAATGGCTCTTTAGACAGTGCCCTGCTCAAAGGCACCTCTGCACACTGAGTTACTGTTGGATATTTAGTGTTGATTTTACTACTTCTTTTCTCAAATCTCAAAGCATCAGTCAGTTTCTTCATTCAAAAATACTCAAATAACAACTATGTGTCATAGAAAATGTGTCACTGGAAACAATAGAGTTATGACTCATTAGCCGTGTTTTCACAAGTCCCGACAGACTGGTACCCCGGGTTCACACCAAATTATGGAAAACATGCGAGTGAATTCCCTCTAAACTTGCACCAAAATGGCATCAATCGCGATTAAATCCATAAGTTCTACATTGAAAATGTTTCACTCCCAGTTTCATGACATGTCAACAACAGAGCACTCACAGGTCATCTCTAAAACAAGCAGCTGATAGTGAGACTGTGAGCTGCCAGCCAAAGCTTACCTGGCCTGTTGCTCCTACCACCATGCCTGTGCTCATGGGTACTCCAAAAGAAGGGCTGAAATATATCCAGTGTGTGTCCAGTATGACTCGACGTGCCTGAGCCAAGATGGAAGCGTGCGCACTGCGCGTAGTGTGTGTGTGTGTGTGTGTGTGAGTGTGTGTGTGTGTGTGTGTGTGTTGGAGGAGGACAGCCTTTGCGACTGTGAGTGGATTAGTGTGTAACGTGCTAGAGGTATTAACACACACACAAACATGGTGCATGCACACAATGAAGGGTGTGTGCATTCTTAGAGAGGATTATGTGACAAAAATAGAGGAGTCTTTTCTACTGACCTAGAATCAGAATGGTAATGAAGAGACAATAGATGAAGATGAGCCAGAGTGGCCACACACACACACACACACACACACATCTAAATCTAGACACAACTCGAAGACAAACTGACCAAAATGTGAATGCTCTTTAAGGCCAGCAGCAAAAGCCTCAGTGTGTTTCAAATGTGGAGCTTGTTGATTGTGGAGCAGCAGACTCTACTGTTTGCTCTGAAGGTGTAACAGGTGGACCACGGTTCTCAAATGTAAGAGCCCCATGGCAAACAGTCATGTAAACAGATCTGTTGCTATGGAAACACCAATGGGCATTCTGAATTACTATGTGGGGGCAGCTCGTTGTTTCTTCCTTGCAGTTTACACAAAATGCTAAAGTTTGGATGCTAAGCTAACAGGACGCTAAGCTAACATGATGCTAGACTAACAGGATGCTAAGCTAAAAGGGTGCTAATTGAAGATGCTCCATGTCATTGAGATCACCTGTGCGGGATCACTTGTTTGCTGGTGAAATAAGAAAAAATACAGAAAGACAAGTGGACGACACAAGAGCAGTGAGCTGACATGGCTAAGCAGTGGTAAATGTGGTAAATGGTGTGTATTTATATAGCACTTTACATCATACATCACATTCAGCCATTGGTGGAAGCTGCCATGCAAGGCGCTAACCATCAGGCCAATATAAATATGGCCAGGTATAAAAATAAGAAGCAGTGACAGAAGTAAAACGTAGACTAAGTAGAAATACCGTATGTCAAAATACTTTGGTAAGTTAGAAAATAAATGTAAATGAACTGAACTGTCACTTAAAAATATGTACATAGCGAACTGTAATTTTTGTGTATACTTTACTTTTTATCACATTCATCGTATACTGCACCATCACTTGGAGACTGCCTGAAAAGTGAACAGTACAGTCCCTTTGTATTACACCTGTTCATGCCATACATACATAAATGTTTGACACAAAGGGGAAACATTGTTCACTTCTGATTGGGCACAGCGAATCAAACCAAAATAAATTTTAAAAAAAAATATTGAATGTCCTAAATTATTCCCTTAGCAACGATTTACTTCCTGCAAACAATTCCATAATGCAATGTGCCACATTTGATAGATGTCAGAATTATTGTTGTACCATAAGTTGAAGTATCATAGAACTGTTTTTGGAAGAATCACAGTGAATTAATGTAGAACTAACAAAGCTTTAATACATTATACTGCTTTTTATAATGCATTGCAATCACTGTTACAATTTATGTATTCTGATGTGATTATTCCTGTTACTCTGAGTGGTCGCTGTTTGCCTTAAATGAACGTGTTGTTGTTTATCTTTCAGCAGAGTTCTTCCAGTCCACTTCATGTTCCAAGTCCCAATGAGCGCCGTGTGTATGTTCCATATGTCAGAACAGATTAATGTCCAGCCACCGTTAATCAAAAAGCAGCCATCCTGCCCCAGAGGATTCCTAGGGTTTCTGAGGTTTGTTGCATCACGTGCTTATGGTGGCAGCTGGTTCCACTGGTGCACTAGGACCAAATGTACTTTTTTACATTTGATGGTTTCATTTGAATAACTTATTTACTTTACTTTTGAAGTTTGCATTACAAATCTCAGCACTGATATTCTATTGTGCAGCTTAATCAGCAAGGCACAGAAATATTTACCTGTGGATTAAAAAATATGAATGCATGAATGATCTGCTTATGAAATACATTAAATCCCAAGCTAATAGCTGTTTATTTTTAAAGATCTCTGTAAAATTGCACACATTTAACTCAAAACCAGTGGTTTCGGTTCAATATTCTTTTTCAATAAGACCTAAGAAGTATTTGAAAAATAACAAACTTTTAATAAACCCTGTTGCAGAAATGTATGTGGAGCCATTCCAAGGTTTGTATATTGTCTTTCCTTTGGACATTAAACGTACCTTATTTCCTGTGATTCTGCTATGTTTTATGTGCAAGTGGGAAATTGTTCATATAATCCTGTATCTCAACGCCCAAATGCAATATTCAACAACACTTGCTTTAGTTTTTCTAAACTGCACGGTTGTAATGGGAGGGAACATCTACTGGATCCAGTACAGTCCTTTATGTAATGGTACACTGTGCTCCTAATATTTTCCTGCTATGAAGATATTGTGTTAACTGTTCCATGAATGCTGTATATCAGCTGACTCTGGATAAGCAGAGATTAAATAGATATTGATCTTCTCATTTGACCCTGAGTAACAGCAGGGAAAAACAACAAGCAATCACTAATATATATAGGCCTAGGAACAGTGGCGTCATTAGGCCTATTTTAGGGGGCTGTCTGTCTATATAACTTTCTATCTGGGAAAGAAAGTTAGTGAATTATGGAGCCAATATAACTGTAACTGTAGGAAACACCAGCAAATAGCCAGGTCCTGCAACACTGAGCTCCTTTTGTTCCCTGTACACAAGCTCACCCTGCAGGAAAACACTGCAAAGCTGTTGTTATTACACTGTACATGCAGAATTTATCCACTGAGAAAGATTCCCTCTGTATTTTGACAAGTGATGACAGAACTGTTGCTTATTCTCAGCAATAACCTTTGCCACATTTATGCTGCACAGATGCTGCTGAAGTAGAAAAGACAACAGATGAAAAGAAGAGGCAAAAAGCCCTGATATATAAATACATATCAAAATAAAAGGTAGGCACTGTATGGATCTTTGTGTCTATTGTAAGTAGAATAGAGTAGACCTTTACTGTCATTGTAATTTAACCATAAAGGAAAATGTTATTTTTTTGTATGTATATATACAGTATATTTGTTCTTGTTTTATGTTCGTTTAATCTGTCTTGTATTTTACTTCTGTACAGCACTCTGTGGCCCACGGTGGTTGTTTTAAAGCGCTTTACAAATAAAGTTGGTATGGTATGGTACAAAAGGCAGTTTAGTGGATCTTTGCTTCAGCAGCAAAGGCATGAACTATATTAAATAGTATTTAAAACCAGAATGAATTAGAATGGAACAGGATGGAATAACTAACAATGAGTCAAGTGTTTCTTCCTTTTAAACTCAACAGTATTACTACTCAAGCACTGTTTGAACTGTCTGTCTCCATAGAGTTATGTAGTGAGGAGTCTCTGTCAGCAGGTGCCACCACAGCTGAAGCAGCATTACTTTACCGATGAACAACACTCAGGTACTCAAAGTGTTAGGTGGTTTTTTAGGGTGTCACATTACCAAGTCATAAAGAAATTGCTCTTTTTTGTAATGTTAGGAAGTAAACACCTCTATACTATAATGTCCAGGCTGACACAAACTCACACTAATTTCCACACGTACAAATGCAACTGTGTGCAACACGTCCGTGAACAGAGGCAACTATTAAAGCATGTGAAGGTGGTGCTCACATCATACACAGCACACCTTCCATGGGGTGTTGAATAATGGATGGAGGCTAAGGAGGGAGGTGGCTAAGGGGGGTGGTGTGATTATTCACCACAGCCTCAGGACACGAGAGGGTGACGGTGGGTGCTGCTGGAGGCTCATTACTCATCATAGGAACACACCTCCATATGCTTTGCTGAGGATGTGGGTCTGCTTCTCTTTAAAACACACTGCATTGTCTTTCTTGTGAGGAGCACAAGCAGTGGCTTATGGGTGAATAAAATCTTGGTGTGATGGCAGGTGGAGGATGCATGACGGAGGCAGGAGGGGTCAGGAGGTGTCAAAGGTGACTCAGCAGGTAGAAATAGAACTGAGGGATGGAAACCAGCAACACTATTTCTGAATTATTACACCAGAGCGGAACAGTGCCTTGATTATAAAAGTGTCTGAACGTAGCATGTATAGCTGTCCCTCATCAATAAAATATGTAGTTATGAAGTCAGTTGCCAAGATGGAAATGCTCTCTTAATTTTTTTATTATTAAATTATATTAAAGGATTACAGTTATATTTGTGTCTAAATTATGAGCAAGCAATGGGAAATTTCGAAGGAAACTGAGATTCTCTCTGAGACTATTTTACATTCAAGTACTGGATTGTTAAAGGTGAAGAATATCATGTGTCATTAAATATATTCAAACATAGAGATAAAGGTGGATTTATGTATGACTAATTTAGAGATATAGATGGACATTTTCTTGCATATTATTTTCAGTTCAAATGAATTATTGTTCGCACAATCAACGTACTTTCCTGCTGTCTCTTTTTATCTTATTAGTCTGTCCTGATTGAAATTATTCCTGTACGTCTGTTTTCCCAAATTTCGCTACTTTCCCAACGTTAAAAAGTTGTATAAATTTGCACATTCCTGCGGCCCCATCCGAAATTCAATATTTTGGGGGCTCGCACATGGTGCATGTGAAATGGCTGAATAGCGCCCCCTACAAAGTTGAAAAAGTCGGCCATTTTGTTTTCATTTTGGCATGATTTCCACATTGAACCATCAAATGGCCATAAATCATTTGTGTTTTGTCTGAATCGCTTGACGTTTATTGCCCCCTGCTCGCACCGCCGTCCCCATCTGATGCCCGACCACGACATACCGCGAGGGCCCTACATAACCGCTTGCGGTTTTGTAGTTTTTCATTGTTTCTGTAATGGTTAATCCACCAGTATGTGCAAGCTCTTCAATCAAAATGAAATATGTAATGCTAAAATAGAATTATTGTTGTTATCTATGAATTTTCAAATTTAAGTTTTACAAAAGAGCAGAAAAAACTCAAAGCACATTATCATTAATTTTGATTGATATGTTAAATTTCAGTTATTTGCTGTCCTTCCTGAACAGAAAAATGTCTTTTAGTGCTTGTTTGTTATTCTGGATTCATTTCTGACTTCTCAGAGAACAAGTGTTCTGGATCAAATCTGGCTCTAAAAAGGTGAATTCAGGCTCTGATCTAATACATTTGTAAAGCTCTGTATGTGCTTGTAAAACATATTTTTCTGTGCTCAAAATATTGCACAATTACAGTTCATGCACAAATATGACCCCGTACATTATACCTACCTACCAAACGAAGAATCTCACCTGTATGTGGTGTTCACTTACGTACGTAGAGTCTGACTTTGAAAACCCTTCTGGGCTAGGAAGCTATAACTCCCACTAGTGTTATTCACATTAATGAGACAGAATTCAAGAGGCTCTCATGGAAAATAAATCAGGCAGTTAATGTAAAAAAGAAATAAATAAACTGAGCCTCTAATTGACCGTGTCAGTCTGACCAATTAGTCCGTCTGTAACCTCCGGCCATGGAGAGGATTCCACACCAGAGATCTTTTCCTCTGAGTCATTGATTGTATGTGATTAAATTCTCATCTGGTTCATTCACATGAACACTGACCAAAACATCGACAGAGATCTCCAGGACACAGATGACAGCATTGCCTTGTCTTTGTTTCCTCTGTGTCACTTCTGAGAAGTAAAGGGTAGAAGAGTGTTCAGTGCAGTGGAACGTCTTCTACAACAAGGCCATCTTTCTGTGCCGATGAATGGACTGGCCTTTTAGCATTTGGCTCTTGGTGTCTCCAGATCTTCTCTCACATGTATGGCCGGCCTTGTCATTTTAAATGGACTTTAATTCATCCTCGACTTGGCACTTCCAATGCATTTAACCCTGTGACATGTACAAACTCTGGAATGTGAATCCAACCGCCAACAACACACTGCTGGCAATATTTTAGGAGCAGAATTACACTGTGCTTAGTAGTCTGCTGATCAACATGGTGAACCATGGTTGAAGCTGCCTGTTCGGAGTCCGATAGCTGCAATATGATTTTGATGAGGAGCATTCCTGTTAATTTCTTAGTTTAACTGTTTCATCGACAGTGTTATTGTATGACGGGTTCAACTGTCAATACATCATGCTTGCTTACATATGTGCAAAAATACTGAATCTCATGCATTCATTCATCCCATCAGCTGGTAACCACTACTTATCCTGTATTCAGAGGGACACGGGTGAAGGTGGTTCACCCTGGACAGATGAGCAGACCGTCAGAGGACCAACACAGTATGTTTACATGCACTAATCTAAGACGACCTATTGGTAATAACCGAGCTAAGGATTTAACTGCAGTTTCCAAGAAATCCTTCCAGTTCTTCTGCTACTGTGTTGTTGTCATCCCGCTTCCACGGTCGAGTCCGTGGTCTTCCAGAAGGAGGAGTGCCGCCAGTCAATAGCCCGGCTAACCGTGGCTGGCATATACATGCCGGAAAAGCTTGATTTAGAACCGCATTATCTGGCATGAATAATCCCATTACAAAAACCCATTTGGACTACAGTCCAACTAAGGTGTATATATGGCTTTTAAAACTTTGATATTAGCCAGACTAAGGCAACAAGTCAAATTTTTCTAAGTTCATGTAAACATACTGATAGAGACAGAAACCATTCACACTAGTGTTGTACCAAATACCGATAATAGTATCGGAAGGGGCCCCGATACGGCACTAAAGTGCTGGCATCAGTGTCAGCGAGTACTAACAAATAACACGCCGATGCCATTTACTGATACCCGTATGGAACTTTGAACGTAGCGTCTTGTGTCTTCTCTCACCCGACACACTGCTGTGTGATCACATGTGTTTGCTTTCTGCATGCTGAGTCAAGCTATCGCTATTAGCCCGCTCCAGGCCAATGGGAGTGGGTCAATAGCCGCTCTTAACCAATGACGGGGCAGCTTTTTCATGTTGAGGAAAAACAAACCAGCGTTTGCAATTTGGAAATATTTCAGAATAGAAACTCCAGCGAGTACAACAGCTACATGCAAGATTTGTGGTCTAAAAGTTACGAGAGGTTCAATACCTCAAACCTGATAAAACATTTGAGAACGAAACGTGAACAAAAACAATGAGTTTGAGGCGGCAGCAACTGCAAGCAAGAGAAAAGGGGATGGACCACAGCAACAAACCTTGGTCAGTTCACTTCAGAGGAAGGACCAGTGGGACGATAAGAGTGAAGCAGCAAGAAAGATGTCCAAGAAAATTGCTGAAATGACTGTGCTATGTAACCTGCCCCTTTCCTTTGTTGACAACGTGGGATTCAGGCTTTTTATGGCAGTACCAAAATGAAAGGTTCCAAGCCACAAATACTGTATATCACAGAGACAGCTGTTCCTGTGCTCAAAAAGAAGGTATGATTGTTTCAAGGAAGCTAGAAAAGGTGCAGGCCATCAGCTTTAATACTGATATCTGGAGCAGCGATGTCTCTCCACTTTCCCTGCTTAGTTTAACTGCCCACTAGGTGGACACTGAATCGTTCCAACTGGAAAGCGTGGTGCTGCATGCAAACGAGTTCAAAGGATGCCACACTGGTGAAGCAATTTCAGGAGCAGTGGAGAAAATGTTGCTGAACTGGAATACCCCCAAGTCAAAGGTAATATTAGTCTACTCTTGTCTAGACTTTGCTATTTTGTCTTGTTTTTTTCACTTGCCTTTTACTGGAAAAATATTATAATATATCATTATTATTATTATTATTATTATTATTATTGAAGGTTCATGCCATTCTTTGTGACAATGCTAGCAAAAAGGTAGTGAGGGACCTGGGGATGTCGAGCCTGGGATGTTTTTCCCATTTAATCTAGCTAGTGATGCATGAAGGATTGCTGTCACAGCGGAGTGTAAATGACACGCTGGCGAATGGGAGAAAGATCATCGAGAAAGAGCATCAAGCATTTCCCACTGGCCACATCACGGCTGGAAACCGTCCAGACGGAACTGGGAATGCCAGTCAAACATGCCCACCCGCTGCCAGCGACCCTGACTGCAAACGACTGGACCTTGCTGGAGAAAGTCAACATACTCCTGGCTCCATTTGAGGAGATCACAAAGCAGATCAGCTTTGCCACCTCCACCGCCTCAGAGGTAATCCTCTCAGTTGTGATACTGAAGCGACTGCTGGGCACAGAGACCACGGAGGACAGTGAGATAAAAACAATGAAGGCGACGCTTCTAGCAGCTGTGGACACTAGATTCCAGACCGTTGAGGCGGAGCCCCTGTACACAGTTACAACCGTCTTACCGCGTTACAAAGACAGGTATGTCTAATTGTGTAATTTAGTGTAAAGTTAAACATTTTGTGTTAGTGTGGAAGTAAATGCAGCGCTAAATACACTAGCATATGAGCTAACGGCTAGCCTCTGTAGCGTATGGACTGTACTGTGATGCTAGTTAATGACGTCACTGTGTGCGACACTTGCAATCACAATAACAGATTAGAGTAAGCTAATTCTTCTTGAATTATCTTGAATTATATGAATTGAAATCACAGAATATAACAGTTTAGATATCCAAATGATGCACCTTGCTTTATTGCAAATGCACATATTATTATTATTATTATTATTAATGCACATTCATGTGAATACCCAGCCCAGAGCAGCAAGCTTGCAAAGAGTGTACTGACCCAAGAGGTGGAGAAGAATGAGGAGTCTAGATCACTGCAGACAACCACCAGCAAATAAGATGCCACGGATAGAAGCAGAGCCCAACACAAGTAACAGGAGCTGCTTTAACGGGCTGCATGAGGAAGTCCTGCAAGGGTATGATGCTGAACAAGGTGGGACCAGCAGCACAGCTACGCAGGTACACATATCTGGCTGAGAAAACAATCCACTGCATGGAGAGCCCCTTCGAGTACTGGGGAAAGAATAAAGAACGGTTCCCCTCCCTGGCTGTTACTGCTGTGAAGTTCCTCTGCGCTCCCTCTACTAGTGTAGATAGCGAGAGACTTTTCAGCACAGCTTCCAGCATACTTGATGACAAGAGGAATAGGCTGTTAGGAGGGAAAGTAGAAACACTCATCTTCTCAAAGAAAAACCTGCCAATGTACTTGAACTTGAACCCCAAAGACTTGAATCCTGAGGAGGACTGAGTAAACAATACTAATAAGTGTTGTTACTATTTAACACATCTGTCACTAATGTGAACTTTATTTTGCCACTGCTCGTTTCATTTTTTTCAATGATTTTGGAGTTGGAACTTGTTGTGATACGACACTAACATTTAAAAAGGCCTTGTATTTATTTTACTAAATTCTGGCTGCACTTAGAGGAGCGCACACTGGCCTAGACCTAGGTTTACAGGATGATATAATTTCTGATGGCAATTCTGATAATCTCAGATGTTCTTACCTCAGATAGGCCTTAATGACATGCTCTGTGTCAAAGATAATGTTACTCCTTGTTGCACTACTGTTACACATGTTGTAATTACATGGGTATTGCACTATTTTGGCCTTTGAGAGCCAAAACCCTCAGGTTTTACAACAGTTTATTCATTAATTGTCACCAATACCAGGTAGGCAATAAAAATGTTCTACTGGATTCACTCTGTATTAGTTTTTCTTGTTTCACAAAGGTTTTATGCAGTGCCTGACCAAGCCATTATAGCAATGATTTTACATCCAAGTGAGTATGCAGTTCTTTAGTATTTTTTTCCAAACGGCGTGGTATCGGTACGGTATCGGCATGGGCCGATACTTCACAGCGGGGTAGTGGAAGCCATATCGGAGGCCAAAAAATGGTATCGGAACAATACTAATTCACACTGACATTCACACATAGAACCAGTTTAGAGTCACCAGTTAACCTGAACCGACTGTCTTGGACTGAGGAAGGAAGCTGGAGAACCAAAGAGAACAAGAGGGAGAGAGAGAACCAATAGAGAACCACAGAGAATGAGTGCGAGAGAACCAATAGAAAACCAGAGAGAACCAGAGAAAAACCAAGGGAGAACCAGAGAGAACCAAGGGAGAACCAGAGAGAACCAAGAGAGGACCAGAGAGAACCAATAGAGAACCAGAGAACCAGAGAGAACCAAGGGAGAACCAGAGAGAACCAAGAGAGGACCAGAGAGAACCAACAGAGAAACAGAGAACCAGAGAGAACCAAGGGAGGACCAGAGAGAACCAATAGAGAACCAGAGAACCAGGCAAGGTAGGACCAGAGAGAACCAAGAGAGGACCAGAGAGAACCAAGGGAGAACCAGAGAGAACCAAGAGAGGACCAGAGAAAACCAAGGGAGAACCAGAGAGAACCAAGAGAGGACCAGAGAAAACCAATAGAGAATCAGAGAACCAGGGAGAACCAAGGGAGGACCAGAGAGAACCAAGAGAGGACCAGAGAAAACCAAGGGAGAACCAGAGAGAACCAAGAGAGAGAACCAAGGGAGAACCAGAGAGAACCAAGAGAGAGAACCAAGAGAGAACCAGAGAGAACCAGAGAGAACCAAGGGAGAACCAGAGAAAAGCAAAGAGAATCAAATCAATCAATCAAAAATTAAATCAAATCAAAAGCCTGTTTTGTCATTATATGACAGTGCATACAATGAAATTAGAAAGTGGCCTTACAAAAATCTATTAAAAACAACGAAAGAGATAAAAAAGACGAAGCACCAAACTGGAGAGCTAAGAGCACCCACATGCCGCCATCTTGTATCACATACCAGAACCAGAGAGAACCTGAGAGAACCGAGAGAGAACATCTATCAAGGAAGGCAGGTTTTGGAGATAATTAGATTACATTTTTGAGTAATGCACTAATGTAACATGTAACTGTTGCTCCTTGAGTAAAAAAAAATCATGTAGTTACTTTACATCCTTCAACTATCTTTATAACATGAGGACAGAAATCAAAACAAACGTCTTTTTTCCTGTTTGATCAACTTTCATCATGAATTTGACTTTAGAGCTGGAGCTCATGAACACAGATGGAGGTTAAGACGTCTTTAGAGGGTGGAAATATGAACATGACTGAGGATTTGTTGTAGAATGAGAGAGTAAAGAAGTGAGAAGACTAATGATGTTAAAGAACAGAAAAGAGAGCTCTGCTGTCTGTCCTCCTTTTATTACAATAAGGAGCTTTACTTTGAAATTATCTGCTGTCTGTCCTCCTTTCATTACAATAAGGAGCTTTACTTTGAAATGATCTGCTGTCTGTCCTCCTTTTATTACAATAAGGAGCTTTACTTTGAAATTATCTGCTGTCTGTCCTCCTTTTATTACAATAAGGAGCTTTACTTTGAAATTATCTTCTGTTTGTCCTCCTTTTATTACAATAAGGAGCTTTACCTTGAAATTATCTGCTGTCTGTCTTCCTTTTAAGGAGCTTTACTTTGAAATTATCTGCTGTCTGTCCTCCTTTCATTACAGTAAGGTGTTTTATTTTGAAATGATCTGGTGTCTGTCCTCCTTTTATTAAATTTTAGGTAACTATAAATATGAAGTCCATTACTTTATTTTTCAGTGACACTGATTAAGACAGACGGGTCTCCTCAAATGTTTCCACATAGACAGAAGATGTGTTTAAAGGAAGATGCACCTAATTATAGGATTTGGTGTTATATATGATTACACTCCCCACAACCCTAAGTGAGGATAAGCGGTAGAAAATGGATGGATGGATATGATAACACTGTACTTGCTGAAGTAGTCTGCGGCCAAAAGAAGGTCCATCGTGGAAAGGCTCTGTGAGGGGACAACCAGGTTAAAACAACTCGATATTTTCATCATATGTGACACTGCATTTCTACATGCTGGGACAGAACAGAATAAATACTGATCGCAGCAGGCATTATGGGGCTTTAATCAAGGTCCTCCTCCCTGTCAGTGAGTGAAAAAGCATGTTCTGCCATAAAGCCCTCAGGGACAGCTCAGCTATTAGCTTCACGTGGACGGTACAGTTAACAACATGTTTAGAGCTGTGGAAAGACCCTGAAGACACGAAGGGATCAGTCTCTGAATGTGTGCTACTTGATGAAATTATGGGCAATGACAGACGGTCCTTAACTTTATCGAATAAATTGTGATAGAAATGAGTCTTAATCTACACTGACTGTTGTCATTGGAGTCCATGTGTGTTTTTCATTGTTGTTACTCTGTACAAAGAACACCTACTTCCTGTCTGTCCATCCTGAAGAGGGATCCCTCCTCTATTACTCTTCCTGAGGTTTCCAACATTTCTTTGTTCCTGTTAAAAGGGTTGGTGAGATTAATCCGATTTTATGAGATGGAGATGTGACTTCACCAGGGGTTGTGATTTAAATTCTGTTTGGAGCTTGGAAATTCTGACATTCGTGTGTAACCTGAATGCACCATGAATCTAAACACACAAACACTGTGCTCCCAATGCTGCTGCAATGGTCAATTTTAAGGTCTCATATTAGACACTTTTCTGCAATTTTATATAGGTCTCAGATGTGCAACAATATTGTATTCACAGTGTATTAGCCCAAACTCAGCCCTGGTCCTGAATTCCAGCCAGTTACAAGTCGTTGTATTGAGCTCTGCTGAGAACAGACTGTTTCTGTGTCTGTACCTTTAAATGTTCATGAGCTGTGTCTGACCACGCCCCCTCTCTGGAGAGAGGAAGTGTCTCTCTCTCTCTCTTTCTCTCTCTCTCCTCTCTCTCCCCTTAATATGTGTTTATGTTTTCTTAGATGCGTACTGGCACTGGCTAAAGAGGCTAACGTCACTCTGCAGTGCACAGACAGTACAGTTAACAGTAGTCAGAGTCACCCAAATTACAAATAAGTGTACAACGCTAGCTTCAAATGAGCCTTGTGCTCACAGAGCTTATGTTGAATGTCTCCTCATATTGATTACTCAAGGACACAAACGTTAGCAAAGCAGCAGTCACAGCTCTGTTAGCGGCAGTGCTTCGTCTATAAACATGTCCCTGTCGCGTTAGCACTGCAGCTAACGGAGCTAAGATGGCAAGTATACCACAGGGGAAATAAAGTACTGGGAAGATCTAGACTGCATAAATACATTATTCAGTGACGGAGCTTGGTGAGCTGCAGCACTAAACGAGCTCCGGGGCTCTGTCAGTAAGCACATTATTCACAGAAAGGAAATCTTCCATTTGGTAAATGGACCTTTATATAGTAGCAGCCATCAATGAAGTGTAGTCTTATGAATGTGCTTCTTGCTATATCCAAATGGTAAATTCCATTTTGGATCTGAATTTGGGAAGCACTCTCAATATGGGAGTCTGGTTTTCAGTCCTTGGCAAGCCTTGTCTCACCACCAACACCCACTGATGGCTGAGAGACAGTGTGTCGAAAAATGACAAGAAAATCAAACAAATCTTTTTAATTGCTTCATCATGTTACACGGCAAGGTGCCACTCAAACACCAGATTTAGCAGGCTGTCCTGTCTCACTCTGTGTGACCATTCATCTGGATGTGAAGACGCCAGTGTGCGTAGCGTGTGGCGAGGCCGTGCCAATGGGATTAGCAAGAGACAAAAGCTGGTGTCGCTGGTGCGGCATACTGAATTGGCCCCGGTACAGAGCTGAGCTGACTGGATTAGCACAACCACTGTAGGCTCGACTTCATGGCTTCATGCCTGCAAACACACAGATGGACTGGATGAAGGGAAAGTGCAGCCGAGGGGAGACGAGGTGTCGGGGGGCCAAATTAATCAAATGCTTCAGTCAAACAAAGAAAGTCACGATTTACTGCAGCAGAGTTTGGGACTGTGGTATTCATCAGGTAGCATAGCATGTTCAACAACAGATACAGAGCAGAGCACTTAAAACAGGGAAAATGCAACTGCCAGCAAGAATCTAACCTGACGTCAGCCAGTTAAATGAACCATCTGTCAATCAAGGTCTTCAGAAATATCTTTCCATCCTGGAAAGCCTTCATCTGTCTTATTTGCTCTTCTTTCAATAAAGAAATACCAGATCATTCCACACCATAACATTACAGTTTTCATATAATGGCTGCTGTTGTAACCCCTGGAGGAGCCGCCATGCTGGTGGATGTACCTACGCTTTTCTTGTGCTCACGAGATACCAAATAAATGGTTTTATTGTTCACTCCCCTTTAACTCAAGGGTCTGCAACCTTTACTATCAAAAGAGCCATTTTGCCTCCTCTTCGACCAAATAACATTTTCAGCAGACATAAAACCATAATGGTCATGGTCAATCACATTTATGAGAACACAAAACAAACACAATAAATTACACTGATTATATTTTACTTTATATTTTTATCTGTTCTAACAACTCTTAGGAGATTGACATGGTCAATCACATTTATGAGAACACAAAACAAACACAATAAATTACACTGATTATATTTTACTTTATATTTTTATCTGTTCTAACAACTCTTAGGAGATGAAATATGAGGTGGGCATGTGTAGGTTTAATAAATGAAACACAACTATGCAGGTCTATTTGAGTTCTCCTCATATTTGTTTAAAATTAATAAAATAAAACGTAGCCCACTTTGTCGCTAATTTGTCACCACATATCAACATATCAAGCATACGATGGCAGTGAAGGCAAATTAATCTGTCCATGCAGAATTAAACTCTCTATATTCCATTTTCATGGTTACCTTACAGAAGGTTCGCAAACTCAAGATTAGATAAAGTCTAAAGTGATGCATATTTTAAATTTCATTAAAAAATGCTATTATGAGATAATTTTGCACCAAAATAAATAGAAATAGAATTTAAATTAAAAATACTGTATTTCCATGTATTTTTTTTTTCAAAGCCAAATGAAGAACCACAGCAAAGGAGCTAAAAAGGTTTAGGGGTTCTGTAGAAAATGAAAGGAGACATGCAACTTTCTTAACTGAACATCCATCCATTTTCTACCTCTTATCCTCTCATAGGGTCATGGGGGGCTGGAGCCTATCCCAGCTGTCTTAAGCCTGGTTTATGCTTCTGCGTCGCGGCGACGGCGGAGCTACGGCGTAGACCCGACGCCGTCGTTGAGCATTCTAAGTTCTGCGTCGAGGGAACGCGTTGCTCTGCAATTCCCCGCCAAGCTTCTAGGGGGGGGTCTCTGTGTCTTTGTGTGGCTTCTGGGGGCTATTCCGACAGTAAACAATGACAACTGAGATGGAGCGGGTGTTTCTGGAGATGGAGCTCATAAAATTTAAAAAGAAATGCTGTTACTACAAATGTTGAAGCACAGAAGACGTTTGCGGAGGTGGTCTGTCCGACTATTCCGTACTGCTCATACCGCTCCACAAGTAGCGGTGTTGTTGAGCTGTTGACCGGAAAAGCAACCGCCGGAAATTACGTTCTGAGCGGCCCAATCACAGTCCTTGCCGTTCGCGTCTCAACGCGTCGACGCGTAGTCAGGATTTTTTGGAGGTACGCGTCAGGCTACGGCCGTCGCCGCGACGCAGAAGTATAAATCAGGCTTTAGGGTGAAAGGCAGGGTACACCCTGGACAAGTCTCCAGTTTATCGCAGGGCCTTAACTGAACAACCCTTATAAAGTCTTCCAGCCCAATAAAAGAGATTCTCACACCATAGCAAATCTGTCCAAATCCCCAGTGAACCCCTCAGCCTCCACAGAAAGGTCAATCTTCAATCAGGAAGTGGGTGGGAGGCGAGGAGCTGCATAGGTCAGAGCCACTAAATGGAAGTGTTTTGAAGCTGCTCACTGTAGGTAGGCTGAGGGCAAACACTCACATCCATATAGCTCATTCATATATAGCTGTAGAGTGCTCTATTGTGCTGTAGAGCTATATATTCATATAGCTCTACAGCACAGAGGGCTGCTGGGTAACTCTCTGAGTGTCTGTATTCATGGATGTATCACTTGAGGTCGAAAGCCTGAACGCAGGAATCCTCATATAGTCAACATCTGTGTTGTATATTCCCACTCCTTAACTACAAATTAGAAATAGTTTTTTTTTAATGTTTTGTTTCATACCAACCAACAATAAAGATTTATCAAGCAACAGTAATATATTTAAAAAAAAAATCTTTTCACTCATAATCCACTCAATCATTTCAGGTGTCGTTCACCCATTATCTCATTCCATGATCAGATAGAGTGGGCAGCATTACAAAGTACTGTGTTACTGTAACCAGATTTGTGTGTAGAATAATGCCGTAATAAAAAAGTAACTGTATAGAGGCATCATATAATTTATGTTATTTTTTCTGAACACACTGCACACACAGGTCTGAATACACACATGCTTCAAACAAAATGTGCCCCCCAGCTGATTCATTCAGGAATTAAATATATATGTGCAGTGCTTTGATAGTGCTATGTCCTTTACGAGTGAGTGTTATGATGAATAAATGATTATGCTGTTTTCTAATACTTTCTGAAGATGCATGCAAAGATGGTGCTCTGATGGTCCAACAAATCTGTCAATCTTGGTTATTTATTTCACACAGTAGTGATATTGATTGAGTATATAACAATAATCTAATTAATATTTATACCAAAATAGCATATATATATATATATATATATATATATATATATATATATAGATATTATGATTAATGGGAAAAACAAAACAATTTCATGTAAAATCAGACACATTTTCCTGCCACATTTGGCAGTCATATAGTAAATAGTCGACCATTCAGTGTCACCCATAAGTGACAAATAAATGGTAAATGGACTGTACATCACCTTTATAGTCATCCAACCACTCAACAGAATCATTAATAGACATGCAATTTATACCAGAATGGGCTCTATATCATGACTTACTGAGAGAAACTAAGCTATAAATGTAAAATTGTCAAAAAACAAAACAGATATCCTTTGTTTCATAACCATATTTTTGCACCACGGTGACATTTGGCAGTCACATCAGACTGCCATTATTCTGTGTCACCACAGAAAATAAATGGTGAATGGACTGTACTGTCCTTGTCATGCACGTTTCTAGCTCAAAGCGCCTTTACATATCACATTCACACTGATGGTGGGAGATACTCAGCAGAGGAAAGGACACATTCACTCACATTCTTACACCAATGCACAGTATTGGGAGCAATTTGGGATGAAGTATCTTTGTCGAGGACACTACACAGTACATACACTGTTGGAGGAAGGAACTGAACCACTATCCTTCTGATTGGTGGACTACTGAGTAGGAAAAATACACAAGCTAATTACTCTATACCTTGACCTACAAACCTTGAGCCTTCTAGAATCAAGAATCACAAGAGCTTTATTTATAATATAAGAACAAACATTTTGTATGCCAATACTATTTACAGTTGCTATAATAACTGCAGAGTTGTTAGAATAATTGCAGACTGAGTATTAGGTGATATACTGATGCACGTGGGTATAAAAATTTGCACATGAATTGAATATTGTAAATGTATGAGGAGTCTGTTAGTTCATGTAGGCGATGACTAGTGAAGTAATCATGAGCATGTATAAGAAAAATAAGAGATTTGAGCCTTTTCCCCTCCTAAGCAGGACAGATGGAAGGCTGACACTCTGCTATATGTATAGACTGAAGCTGGGAAATCATTCTGATTGGCTGCATTCAGTCTGACAGACTTCATTAATATCAACCCCATTGGGTTGCTTGTATTCTCAGAGCAGGAAGCATGATGGGATGACTGAAGGCCTCTCTCCACAGTGATGTGTTATCTGACACTGTACCAAACACTCTGAACAGCAGCGATACTCGCTATCATCAAGATCATCTATGTGTCAAGGTAAAGTGAGACACTCTTTTTGTCTCGATAACACTGATGGGATGGCAGAAAATAGACATTTCAGGCTGGATGGCCTTCTTCAGTCTGGACTGCTATTTTTAAAAAAGCGCACCTGGACCAGCTGCGAGCCTTAAAGACTCAAGTCTCAATAGAGACAAGACTAAAGTCTCAATAGAGACAAGGCTTGTGTCTCAATAGAGACAAGACTCGTGTCTCAATAGAGACAAGACTAAAGTCTCAATAGAGACAAGAATAAAGTCTCAATAGAGACAAGACTCGAGTCTCAATAGAGACAAGACTAAAGTCTCAATAGAGATAAGACTCCAGTCTCAATAGAGACAAGACTAAAGTCTCAATAGAGACAAGGCTTAAGTCTCAATAGAGACAAGAATAAAGTCTCAATAGAGACAAGACTCGAGTCTCAATAGAGACAAGACTTGAGTCTCAATAGAGACAAGACTAAAGTCTCAATAGAGACAAGACTTGAGTCTCAATAGAGACAAGACTAAAGTCTCAATAGAGACAAGACTTGAGTCTCAATAGAGACAAGGCTTAAGTCTCAATAGAGACAAGACTAAAGTCTCAATAGAGACAAGACTAAAGTCTCAATAAAGACAAGTCTTGAGTCTCAACAGAGACAAGACGAAAGTCTCAATAGAGACAAGACTCCAGTCACAATAGAGACAAGACTAAAGTCTCAATAGAGACAAGACTCGAGTCTCAATAGAGACAAGGCTAAAGTCTCAATAAAGACAAGACTCGAGTCTCAATAGAGACAAGACTAAAGTCTCAATAGAGGCAAGACTCAAGTCTCAATAGAGACAAGACTAAAGTCTCAATAGAGACAAGACTCGAGTCTCAATAGAGACAAGACTTGAGTCTCAATAGAGACAAGACTAAAGTCTCAATAGAGACAAGACTAAAGTATCAATAGAGACAAGACTCGAGTCTCGAGTCTTTTACATGTGTAAAAGTGTTTTTGCTTCCATGACTCAACTATGTTGAGTCTCAAGTCTATAGTTCTTATACTTTCTGGAAAAAAAGTCAATGTTTCCACTCTATTTTCACACACACAGCTCTGAAATGCACACACCTTCAAACAGGACAAATAAACATGCCTTGACTGGATTCATGTCCGTCACATACAGGTGCTTCAAACAGTTCAGGGTTTTGATGCTGAAGGACACCTCAGCAGTGCCCAGGAGGGATTAAAAGGTCTTTCATAGGACATAGGACTTGAACATGCAACCCGTTGGTTCCTACTGCTGCCACAATACTCACTTTAAGGCAAGGCAAGGTCAAGCAGAAATCAAGCTTTATAGCACCGTAGGCCGAATGTGATGGATTAACTTGTGGACTGGTCAAAGCCATTTTATTTGCTGTGAAATAACAACCAAGCCATCTATCTTCCTAACAGTGCTGAGCCATTTAATGTGGAAACACTGTTTCAGTTTACCTCAAGGTAACTGATGCCACAGACTGCTCTAGTGTGTCAAATACCATCACCAAATCTGTCCGTTTTCTCCTTCCCTTTCATCTGCCTGCTCCTTCACACTCGGCTGAAGTGAAAACCTCCCCCCAGTCTGCAGTCCCCATCAACCCCCCTGTACAGTACTGCCAGACCAGTTGAGTCAATCACACCCATGTTCAGCTGATATGAGAGCTCAAAAAATGTTATTTAATCATATGCTTTTTGATTTTCAACTATAATTGCTTTTACTAATTGTTTTATTCCACTTCATGCCAGTCAAAAACATTCCAAAGGCTTCTGTACTGACCAATCTGCACACATATTCATGATTTTAAAATATGTACCAGACTAACCATGATCTGAAACAACACACTGGACAACATGCCAATAAAACAAAGCAGCATGATGCAAATTACAGTAAGTGAATGCAACTCAATGCAAATGCAGATGTAATAACAATAAACATGATTGCTTTCAAGTCATTTTGCGTTAGCTTTGTTTCTTACCAACAACAGCTTGAGAATGAACTTGTTGGATAAAATAAGAAAGACAGATGGAGAAATCCAACTCATTCTCTACAGGGTCTCACATGGAGGCATGGCCATTGAAGTTAATGCCACAAATGTAATAAAATCTGCTGCTTTCCTGCAGTGTGTGGTGTATGTTAAGATGACATGAGGCCTGGGAGATTGAAAAACATGAACACACACACACACACACACATCTGCCCGAGCTTTGAAAGGCAAAGGTTATACAGCTTTTTAATCAAGCTGGATCAAGGCCATTTCTGGCACAGTGCTCTTTGAAAGGGTTTCCTCAGGTTGGCATGCACCCACTTCTTAACCTTTACCTTTGTGATTACTTTAGGCATGTTTCTGTTCTGTTACCCACTGGGCCTAGTGTGGAGAGTAAAACATCATCAACAAAAAACTTCATATAGCTTTTATGTTTCTTTTTCTATTTTCTTGAATTCCTACTGAACTTTTGGCAGAAGCACTTATTAGCGTAATTCTGAATTGCTACTTTCTTAATTTATTCTTGTCCTTGCCTTGCCAATCAAATGTGATTTCGCTAATTGTTATTCAAAATCTTTCTTTTGAAACTTTGTCTTGTCGTACATTTCGATTCAGCTGAGTTGTGAAAATCTGACAGCTTACCATCAAAATAACTGTAGTCACGCTGAGACACCCTCTGCAGCAGAAACTACCACAGAGGAGGTTTCTGTCACTACAACAGATGCAGTCATGAAACTTTACAGGCGTGTGGTTGAGATCAAAATAAATGCTCTACACCCAGATTTGGCTTCACATCATTATGATCTCTGGATTATTTATTTTCTGCTGTCTTAAAAGGACACCAGCCCAGCCCATCCATCAAGGGATTTGACATTAAAAAGTAGCATCTAAGAACAGAAACTCTGTTTAAGGGTAAATGAGTGTTCTTGTACAGCACTTTTCTAGTCATCTGATCACTCAAAGCACTTTTACATCACTCATATCATTCCCCCATTCACACACATGACGGTGGGTGCTAACTCATTCATACATCAATGCACAGCATTGGGAGCAGTTTGGGGTCAGGTACTGTATAATGCTCAAGGATACAGCGGCACATAGACGGCTGGAGGTGGAAATTAAAACTGACCTGCTCTACCACTGAGCTGCATCAGCCCTCACAACACTTTTGGCACCAAATATTATAAGGCAAACTCTGCAATGTTACCAACAATTGCTTTGTTGTACAAAAAATGCAGCTAAAATTTGAGCAGGTATTCAATAAAGAACACTGCCTAGACCAACTGCACTCAAAACCATAAGGTAAACCAGGTATGTTACATGACTAAATAATTATTATTAGATTTGATTTTTTTTTTAGATTGGATTCAACACACGTCGTTACAACTACAAGGTAACGAAATAATAAATTTACAGTATATATACAGAAAGTGTAAAATGTTCAGTTTGCATGTACAGTGCAATGCTATTTTAGATTAAAAGAGACATACAAGACAGTGCAGTGATGTCAGTCTTCTTACTTCCTGAACAGGACTTCGAAGTTCTGGTTTCATGGTGACTTTCTATTTGTTGCTTGTGATGATTTTCAAAAGACTGCATGATCTTTATTACAGACACATAGATTACATACTCCATTCCATATGTTCAGCATACTTCCCACTCCCCTTCATCATTGGAGTTTTCCAGAAAACAAAAACTTTCCCATCAGGCTGTAATTACACCTATACTCTGTTAATTCAGGAACCTATAGCTGCATAGCGCTAATCTTGATTCTGTGACACAGGAAAGGCAAAGAAAACAAACCTGAGTGTAGTGTTTCACTGATAGTTTGTGTGCTTGAATGCCCAGTGATCACAGCTAATCATTGTCTCCAACCTAACCAGGTTCAGTTTCTCTCCTGTTTAAGGGAGATGGAGGAGATGAAAGCAATATCACATTCCAGCAGGTGTTTGTTTTCTGAACAATGTGTTGCTCCAACCACTGCAGCTACCCTCTGATCAAATATCACATTTCAGGTCAGTCAGTAAACTGTGATCACTACACTGGATGCAATGAAGTGCTGTGAAGATTCAGAAATATCTTTCTGCACCAAAAGAGAAAGGGTTTTAAATCAAAAACTACTTGCATGGCTTACTTATTCTGCAATTTGCAGGAAAAAGAAAGAAACTTTTTAAAACCTGGCGAGCAACTTAGGCTCTTTCAACCCCACGCTGCAATAAGTGATATCCAGCTGTCAGCGTCAACTGAATTAAATGGATTTGAATTGACACCAAAATCCTACATATTATTGGCCACCAATGTTGGCGGTAACATGGTAGCACCTTACCCTAATCAGATTACGTTTGTGTATAATGCAGTAATGTAAGGCGTAACTGATGGTAACTTAAGTGAACATGTTACAGTTGCTCATCAAAAAAAACATGTGACTTTATGTCCTTAAACTATCTGCCTGAGATAAGATAAGATAATCATTTATTAGTCCCGCAAGGGACTGACCCCGTCTACGGACAAAAGTGCAAACAAAGGGCACATGAGCATCAGAAGTGGACCACAGAGCAATGGAAGAAGGTGGCCTGGTCAGATGGATCACATTTTCTTTTACGTCACCTGGATGACCAGGTGCTTGTGTGTTGCCTAGGGAACCTAGGGAACACATGGGAAGAAGGCCAGCCAGTGGAGGCAGTGATGTTTTGGGTCTGTTGGGAAACATCAGGTCCATCCATGTGGCTGTTACTTTGACACGTACCACCTACCTAAGCATTGTTGCCTTGCCCTTCCATGTAAACCATATTCCTGATGGCTGTGGCATCTTTCAGCAGGATAACACTCCCTACCACAAAGCAGAAATGCACAACTGATCCATGGAGGCCCACCTTGAAACTTCCAGGACTTAAAGGATCTGCTGCTAACATCTGGGTGCCAGATACCACAGCACCCTTTCAGGGGTCTAGTGGAGTCCATGCCTCCACGAGTCAGGGCTGTTTTGGCAGCAAAAGAGGGACCAACACAATATTAAGCAGGTGGTGTTATGCTTGATCCATGTATATAATGTCTAATATATTCATAACCTTGAAGTGTTCTTGAGAGATTTCATAGCAAAACCTTTGGGGAAGGTTTTAAAAAGACATTTAGAGTATACCAGCTGGGATTTTCAATGTCTCAGAACTGCACCCTGGTAGACGATCAGACTCATTATTTGCGCTGAAATCAAAGATTTCTGCAGGGAACTGTCTGTGCCCTCTGGTCTTCAGCATTGAGACCAAAACCCTCTGACTTGCTCAAACACCTAGCATCATCTGAACTAGAGAAGCTCCATTGATCCAGGAGCCACCCCAGGGTCCCAGGCATGAATAATGGATAGATCATCTCATCAATAAATGATCCCTGGCTATCCATAAGTGAGATGGGAGATGCTTACTTAATGTCAGACTGAGCACTCCTGCTTGAGCACAGAAAGAGTCACTTTGGTGCCTCCAGTAAGTAAGTGAGGCATTTCTACTCAGCCACATTTCTACTCAGCCATTGGGCTTATCAAACTGATTAGGGTTATCTTGATAGCTGGTCCAGCACTGAAGTCACTAGAAAAGATCCAAATATGAAAAAAGGTAAAAGGTGATATATAGATATATATATATATATATATATATATATATATATATATATCCATCCATCCATTATCTACAGCTTATCCTCATAGGGTCGCGGGGGGGCTGGAGCCTATCCCAGCTGTCTTAGGGCGGAAGGCAGGGTACACCCTGGACAAGTCGCCACCTCATCGCAGGGCACATAGAGACAGACAACCATTCACACTCACATTCACACCTACGGTCAATTTAAATTAGCCAATTAACCTAATCCCCATGCATGTTTTTGGATGGTGGGAGGAAGCCGGAGTACCCGGAGAGAACCCACGCAGACACGGGGAGAACATGCAAACTCCACACAGAAAGGTCCCGGGCCCGGGATTCAAACCCGGTACCTTCTTGCTGTGAGGCGATAGTGCTAACCACTACACCACCGTGCCGCCCCTATATATATATATATATATATATATACATGTATATATATATATATATACATGTATATACATGTATATATATATATATATACATGTATATACATGTATATACATGTATATATATACATATATATATGCTTGTAAGGGCTGTACAATATAGCTACAATTTACCACCACCGCAATATCACTGTACAGTTTGAACTGTGATAAATGGTACTCAAAGTACCGTCAAAGTACCAGGAGATGGAGTGCTACTGCCACCGCCTAGATACCCCCCTTCCCTGTCATTGCAATATCAACATGTGCAATACAGGTTGCAAAATATAATTAGCCAATCAGATGGAGTGTAACTGCCCTTGATGCCCTCCTCATGCATGCTAATGACTGAGACACTAAAGAAATTAGTGAAATTAGCGGTTGTGATGCCGACGGAAAAGGAACAAAAATAAAGGGTGGGTAATGAAGAAGAACTAAAAAGTCACAGAAAGTCTCTTATTTTGAAATATTTGGGTACAAAAGAGAGATGATGTGTTGTAGCACAGGTACTATGAAAGTTAGGGGTGTTCCGATACAACCGATATTGCAGCCTTGAATACTTGCCTATAGCGATAGTAATCCAATACAATATTAGCACAAATCAATATAACCTCAATCAATCCAATAAAAAACAACAAAAACAATATTTAAAGTGAAAAGAACCACTAGTTTAACTTAAACATAAGACTATTCTGCAGTCAGAACAAATAAAAAATAAAAATCCTCCTGCTGTCAGGATTTGAGGGAACCAAACAGTGATGTCTAGAGGACTGGTTCAGAGCATCTCCACAACTGCAGCTCTGGTGGTCTGTTCCTGTTCTGCAGTGGTCAGGATCTATCAAAAGTGGTCCAAGGAAGGACAGTGGTGAACCAGAGACAGGGTCATGAGAGGACAAGGATCACTGAGTGAAGGCTGGTCCTGGTGGTCTAATCCACCAGAGCAGAGAAGTTAATGCTGCTGAAGATAGAATGGAGTCACATACCACAGAATAAACCTTCAGGGGTCAGAGGTCACACAGGGGGACTATAGCACTATATGAGGCAGGAAGTCATCATGTTCCGCTTGATCGGTATTGATACTTGTTGACAAAATCAACTGAATTATCACTTTTCAGACTGAAGCCAGACTCTGCCAGAGCTTGAGATGTCGCCTCAGATGTTTTCAGCTCAAGGTTTGCTTTTTGGTGCCAATACTCTTGGTCACCATTGTGATGTCTGGGTGTCATTCTAACACACCATCTGTGTTGTTGCCTGCTGTCCAAAAGAAAAGGGGAAGGGAGGGGTCAAACACGTGCACATACACACACCACTGCATGCTTAATCTCACTCCAGACTATAACCCACAGTAAACCTAATCCCAATTCTCCCTTTAACCCTTGCCTCAGCATTAAAAGTGCCAAGAGGGATGAAGTGTATAAAAGCAAGCCTGCAGTGTTTTACTTGATTCTTGTGTCCACTGGTGAACAGAATAACAGTGTGAACAGTCCCTGGATCAGCAAGACACACTTCCTCTTAATCTTCATTTCTGGACAAATCAGATCAGACAGCAGAGCAGTAACTCAGTAATTGTGTCACGCTGGTCGATAGCAGCACTCGTATTAGAAATGGCTTTCTGTGTTTCTGCTTCATAGAGGTCTTCCTCATTTCTAAACGTATGTTTTTAAAAGTCATCTGACTACAGCTTTAATCTGTTGCTCCAGTCTCAAAGGGGTTCATCCTCTAGGGAGCATGATTATGCTCAGATCATGACGTGTGTGAAGTGTATCAAGTAGAATAAGTAGAAAATGTTAAAGTAAGTAGATAACAAAGACATGTAAAATATACAGTATGTGGGACTAACACAGCTAAGTGCTTAACTATAGATAAGTGTACCATGTATAAATGTCCAAATAAATGACAAACCAGATGAAAAGTGAATGTCAGTGATATTGCACATGAATAGAGTGGCATGTGCACCCACATGGTCGGCACATGCCTACTGCTGTCTGCAGATATGGAAATATGTCAGCGGCTTAAGGGTAGATGGTTGCAGACATAATATGTGACTTTGACAATGGATACCGCTATTTGCATTTCCTCTCACACAGGAAGTCAACACTGGTTACCTTTGACCATGACCACAATCTTCCCCAACCCTGTTAACCAAGAGTAATGCAGCAAAAAGCTGGGTTTCAAAATGTTGTTGCTAAATAATGAAGAAAATGCTAATAAAAACGCTGCCAAAAATAGCCACATTGTTGGTTTGGAAGGCACTGACAAACCAGACAGGAGGATGGTTAATTCTTCATCACTGATATTTTGCTAAGCAAAGTCTTGGTCAAGAGGAAATTTGAACCTGACGATGCTGCTGCATGAAAGGTCAGGGGTTAATGAAAATCCATCATCTGGGGACCAATCAGTTCGACACCGTGTCATGGCAATTTTGCTGCCAGCTCAATAATCAATCTGTATAACTGTGAAATGCAAACTGACAGGCGATAAAGCAATGGTGACTGGTATTTATAAAAACACTGTAAATGATGCTTTTTATGCTCCTAGAATGTCTAGAATAGAAAGGAAATGACATCTAGGTGGTTGGCAAATGTGAAAAATGCTGCAAACCCAATCAGAATATTTCTGCGTTGCACATGTGATGCGTGATAACAGATCTCTATGGATTTTTTCATTAGAGGTTTTCTTGTGAAAGGCTTTTGAGTTTGAAAATGTGCCCATGCTGGTGGGTGGTTGGTCTACCATTAGCCTTAATCAGCTGATCAGCGATGAGTCATGAACTGTTTATAGCTCCACATCTAAAGCAATCTCAAGTTACTGCAACAGTACATAAGTTAGGTTAAATGCAGAATAAAAGTGTTTGGCTATCATGTTTAACAAGTCAGGATGAATTGTGGATGACTATTTTGATTTCTTTGAGTGCAAAAAATGTCCAGCAGGAAAGTGTTCTTACCAGAGCTGGACACTGATCCTCAATATTACTGTAGTGTCAAGCCAAATGTCTCCCTAGCACACTGTCCTGAATGTCATGAATCAAACTGTGCAATAACTTGAATATCAATACTTTAATGAACCTTAATGTGCAATGTCTCTCCCCTTACTGTGAAAACTTGAAATATTATTGACTATATTGGCACCTTGTTTTTGTACCCTTTACGTTATAAAGCACCAAGTGGAGCAGCGCTCCCATTGTGTTGTATGTACTGTTATATAATGACAATTACGGTTTGGGCTTTGATTGATTGATGTTCTGATGCTCACTACTTCCTGTCAGCTTTGTGACATTTTATTACAATAAGGAGCTTTACTTTGAAATGATCTGCTGTCCTCTTTTATTACAATAAGGAGCTTTACTTTGAAATGATCTGCTGTCTGTCCTCTTTCATTACAATAAGGAGCTTTACTTTGAAATGATCTGCTGTCTGTCCTCATTTCATTACAATGAGGAACTTTACTTTGAAATTATCTGCTGTCTGTCCTCATTTCATTACAATAAGGAGCTTTACTTTGAAATGATCTGCTGTCTGACCTCCTTTCATTACAATAAGGAGCTTTACTTTGAAATGATCTGCTGTCTGTCCTCTTTTATTACAATAAGGAGCTTTACTTTGAAATTATCTGCTGTCTGTCCTCTTTTATTACAATAAGGAGCTTTACTTTGAAATTATCTGCTGTCTGTCCTCTTTGATTACAATAAGGAGCTTTACTTTGAAATTATCTGCTGTCTGTCCTCATTTCATTACAATAAGGCGCTTTACTTTGAAATGATCTGCTGTCTGTCCTCTTTTATTACAATAAGGAGCTTTACTTTGAAATTGTCTGGCAGTTGAGTTATCGTACATCTGAAGTGATGTCACAGAGTAATCCTAGAGTAAAGTAACTAGTAGTGTAACTAATTACTTTCAGCAGTGATTCATTTAGTAAAGGCATTGCTTTTTAAAAAGTACATCGAAATGTGTCATGTCTCGATCATGTCATAAATGAGTCATAATCATGAATAAAATGTGAACATAAGCATAGCACAAACTGAATGCAGTACTTCTATGCTTTGATAACCTTGGGTCAACTTAAAACACAACATAAGAGCTGAGAAGATGATTCTCTGTTATTTGGCTGAATATGACAGAATATGTTGTCTCAAAAAGAGAAACCGCTGAGTCACAGAAACAAAAAGGCTACTTTTGTTGCAACAAAACACCGAATGGACTTTTCCAAACTGTCCTTGCCCTGCAGGACAGAAAGCCATGAACCTGAAACCTTGCTGCTCTCATCGGAAAAGGAAACCTGCATCTTCATCATGGCCACCGTCTTCCTCACCTTGAAAGAAAAGATAGAGTGAACAAGTGCAGGCTGTGTTTCAAGCTGCCTGGATCAGTGTGAAGGGGGATGGTTTAAATTGAGGCAGTGGAAGATTAAAGTACTTAGAGATTCCATGAAAGAGCCAAGAACACACTGTATTAAACTGAGGCTTTCTACCAACTGAAAACATCATTTGTGTCCAAATATGGAGGCACACATAAGCAGAGCACTTCACTTTGTAGTCAGTTGTAGGGCTGCACTAGCCTGACATCAAATGTATAGTCCAGGGCCAGTCCATAGGCAGAGTTGAAGCCTGTGGGTGAGACTAACCACTGTTGTTCAAACTGCCTCTGCACGTAATAGGCCAGCGCTACGACCAATCAGAGCAACGGACAATGTGATGTATTCCTTTTAGCGTAACCGGTCGGCAAAACAGCAAATACATCCTTCCTTAAAGTGGATGATTTGAGTGCTTCTTTCTGCTCAACATTCAAAGAAAAGCCCGAGTCTAATGCTTCCAAAATCAATGACAGAGCCAATTCAAACGGCCGCTGTTCGTTAGACACAGCCATCTTCCTTGTTGTGCTATCTCCAGCGTCGCATAGCCCTGTCATCATCGTGCTACACCCGCCCCAACGACTCGCTACGTAGATAGAGCGTTGTGATTGGTCCAACGGACTCCTTGCCGGAGCCAGGATTATCCCCCTATGGTGCACCACTAGACCATCCTGCTAGGCAAAAATATTTTCTGCCGCTAAGGCGCATCTAGATTTCTCGGCTAGGGCTGTACAATATACTGTATATATATATATATATATATACAGTCATGGAAAAAATTATTAGACCACCCTTGTTTTCTTCAATTTCTTGTTAATTTTAATGCCTGGCTCAACTAAAGGTACATTTGTTTGGACAATTATAATGATAACAACAAAAACAGCTCATGAGAGTTTAATTTAAGAACTAAGGATTATTCATTTTCCATGGTTTTCTTGATAATATGGCATTGTACCGCCAAAAACACTACTTTTAAGCATTCCATGTTTTCTTTTCTGTTTGCTTTAAACACATGATACACACAAGAGTTAATACTTGATTGCATTACCATTGTTTTTGATGACTGCAGCCATGCGTCTTGGCATGCTCTCCACCAGCTTCTGACATTGTTCTGCTGTCACAGCAGCCCATTCCTGTTGGACAAATTCAAACAAATTTTCTTTGTTTTTGGGCTTGTGGTTCTCCATTTTGAGTTTGATGATTTTCCACAGGTTTTCAATTGGATTAAGATCTGGTGATTGAGCAGGCCAAGGCATGGTGCGAATGTTGTGGTTCTCCATCCAGGCTTTAACTGACCTTGCCGTGTGGCAAGGGGCATTGTCTTGTTGGAAAATCCAGTCATTCGAGGCAGGAAAGAGTTTTCCAGCTGATGGAAGAAGACTGTTTTCAAGGGTAGTCCTGTACTTGACCTGGTTCATTCGGCCTTCACACAATTGCATTTGCCCTGTTCCACTCAGACTGAAACAACCCCAGATCATGACTGATCCACCCCCATGTTTTACTGTAGGGGCAAGACAGTCTGGGTTGTAAGCTTCTCCAGGCTTCCTCCTAACCAGTAAGTTGGCTGGAGTGGGCATCAATTCAAAATTGGATTCATCACTGAAGAGAACCTTAGCCCAATCATCAACAGTCCAATCCTTGTGGTCTCGAGCAAAGAGTAACCGGGCCTTCCTCTGCCTTTCATTGATGAAGGGCTTCTTGCGTGCTCTGTGTGACTTCAAACCAGCTTCAACAAGTCGGTTTCGAACTGTCCTTGCCGAGCAAGTCACATTTCTCGACAGTGCCCACTCATTTTTAAGGTCCCTGGAGGTCTGACGACGATTCCTGACACAGGAAAGGATGAGTGCACGGTCATCTCGTGGGGTAGAAAGACGTTTCCTGCCACGGCCAGGTAGCAATTTGGTAGAGCCATGTTCAGCTTGTTTTTTTTTTTGTTGTAATAAACGGCTGCCTTGGAGATCTTCAGTTTTTTCGCTACCTGTCTCTCACTCATGCCAATTTCCAGCAGTGCCAAGATGGCTGCCTTTGTTGCTTCACATAATTCTTTTGTTTTAGGCATTATGTGAGAGCTGACAACTTCTGAGTTGTGCTACGGCTTGAATGTAAGCAGGAAACCACTCTAGCCCTTTGCATGTGCAGTGCTGCTTGTGACATGAAATGGTCTCTTATATACCCTGGGAATCAATTAAGCTTAAGAATGTCAAATAGGACATAAAGTATTATGTGACCAGCTGCATTTTTTGTTGTGTTCATTGTATTATACGTTTAGTGGTACCAGATATTAGAATGAACAAGAAATTGAAGAAAACAAGGGTGGTCTAATAATTTTTTCCATGACTGTATATATATATATATATATATATATATATATATATATATATATATATATATACATATATATATATATATATATATATATATATATATATATATATATATATATATATATATATATATATATATATATGTGTGTATATACACGTATATATATATACACGTATATATATATACATATATATATATATATATGTATATATATATGTGTATATATATACGTATATCTATATATGCACGTGTATATATATATATATATATATATATATATATATATACAAATTAGCCTCACCTGGGGGTTAAGCCCCCCGTCCTTGAAACCTAGTGACGCCTCTGTTTACATTTATTTAAGTATTTTACATGATTCCAGATTCATTTATTATTTATTTATTATTATTATTAACAATCCAGGTAGAAAGGGACATTTTTGTTTTAAGATTAATTAAGATGTTAGATAATTGTCAACATAGTTTCAATAAAACCATGCTTTTCTTTGTTCCAGTTTCTGCATGAACTGCTCACTGTCAGCAGAAAGAAATGAACACTGGACACTGAAGGTTTATATTGTGCAGCTCTTGTCAACTGGCCTGCTCACAGCAACGATCAGCTCCCATTGGCCAGCAGATGGGTGTGTGTTTGTGTGTCTCTCTGTGCCAGTCGAAGCATGGGGGAGGGAGCATATCAATAATTCATCCACCGATTCAGAACGGCCCCCTGCTGCCAAAGCCCTCCTCTGCTTCCACCAACAATTTATTTAGTACATTCAGCATTAGCAACGTGCACAGCTGCCTTCTATTAGCCCTGTTTCCTCACTCTGTCACTCGAATCAGTACAGAGAATACAAAATGGGTGGTGTGAGTGTAACTGATGTGTGAGATAAATGCTATTACTGCAGCAGACGTACAGACAGAGGTAGGTAAATATGACAGTGTGGTATGTACACAACATGGCATGGCTTGCGGAGGCACAGCTACAGTTTAACAGCTTAATGTATGTTGTGTCACATTTATTATGACTCCTCTTTCTGGTTTGTCACAGGGGGCTTCCACACTCATTAATAAATTATTCACTCTGCATGTGCTTTTAACCACCTCCCGGGGACAAATTAAGTTTTTGGAATTGAATTGCAATAACACTTTTGTGGTCTAGCCACAGTAAACTGATGTCACGTAGATGAGAAGTGGGCAAAGCTGCTCTATCAAGAAATGTATTGCTGAATATGAAATAACACAAAAATAATCTGAAGTCAGTTTACTGGCTTTTTTTGGATGATGAAGACCAGTTGAAAGGTCAGAGTCAGCAGACCATCAGTGAAAGATTTTTCAAAGAACTCTCTGAGTGACTTTTAAAGAAAAAACATCTGCTAAACTCTAAAATACAATTATTTGTAGTCACTGAATGTCATATAAAATAAAATAATCCTTTAAGAATAAGAGCCAATGACATCGGTAAACAAGTTGAAAAACTGTCACTATAAGTAGATAACAGTAAAATAAGTAAACACTGTACCTAAAGATATGTGCAGGATTAATAACTAATAGAGATCAGTAACTATGAATGTCTGAATAAGTAACAGACCACATGAACCACAGGGGAGTAAAATGGAGCAGCTAGTGTAATAAAGAGAACACTGTGACATAACATAATACTGTATGTGGTCAGCCATTACATTACACTAACATGACTAAGAATTTATCAATTTGATCCAGAACACTGGAATGCTGTGAAAAGTCAGAAATAAACTAGAACAGCAAACAAACACTAAAACACATCTCAATTAACATATCAAGCAAAAAAATAATAAGAATGTGCTCTGATAAATTTGACAATAATTATATTTTAGCATTAAAGATTAGCATTTTGATGAAAGAGCCTGCACATGCTGATGGATTAACCATGACAGAAATGTTAATATTGTGTTTTAGTGACGTGTTGGCTATGTATAAGCAGCTGGTTAACATTGACATATCTTGGTTTTCATGGCACTTCCTGAGCAGACACGCCCTGAGGCATGGAGGCGTGGCTGCATGCTAACAGCTAAGTGCTGCGCTGTTTTGTTTTCTCTTATTTTGTCTTCATATTTGGGGAAAGTGGTTATTACTTGCTATCCATTAATGGATGCTTCACATGTACACAGTGAACTAATTACAGGTTGTGGTGGTGAAATTTTAAAGGAGCCAAATATCTGATTCTCACACACTTTCTAACCAATTGGAGCTCCACAAATTCAACTTTCCAGAAACTACAAAGTCTTTATTGTCATTGTATAAGCATGCATACAGTTGATTTTTTTCTTGTAATAGAGAAATTGTAATTTCAATTGAATTTAATCCTTGCAGCTGTAGGCGAAAGTAGCCTTGCAAAAATCAGCAAAGCATTTCTTCCACTTTTTTTCTTTTTGGCTTTTTTGTTCTCGGCTTGACCAAAATATGCAGAAAACTTTCTAAATTCACAGCTAAAAAGAAAGTGAAATATGTTCCTGAAAACATTTCAGAAGAAAAATAGGCAATGCCATAGCAAAATGTCCATTCCCATTTGATTAGCGCTTGCTAGCCTTGGACGTTTGGTGAACGGATCCATCCCATCATGCATCACACAGCCTGGATTGGCTCCATTGACTTCACCTCAACAGTTTTCATCTGTACTGCCTGAGTCACATCAGATAGAATGGTGAAGACTCACGCTCATTTTAAATACCCCAAAAAAACAGTACATAACAAATATATATGTAAAAAATAATGCAATGTTTGTCATTAATTATGAAAAATATATTGTATATGTTATGCATTGTGCATATGCATTTTTATCAGTAAATAAAATGAAATAATTAAATTTGTAATGATATACATTACAATTACAATATATGTAATTAAATAATAAATAAAAACAATAATAAATAAAATAATAATAAATACACATATAACAAAATAATAAAATAAACATATAATAAAAACATAATAATATGAATGAAAGTACAAAATATATTAAATTATGCTCATAGAGATAATGACAGGTCATTAATTGCTGTCTCTTTATGAACACAAAACGCTTCATTGAAAGCTCACAGAGAGGATGATGATGATGATGATGATGATGATGATGTGCACGCAGAAATAAAACAATAAGCAGTGAGAAATGTGGATGGATGTCTATAAGAGCTCCTGTGATCAGCACGGCAGCATCAGGAGCGTCTCCTGAGCAACGCCGTCCACAACATCAGGCACACAAAGAGTGAGCTGAGCAGGGACCCACCCTGTCAGCATGTGAGACAGCCTCTTACTACTAACAACAACAACAACAACACCGAGAATAAAGAGAGGCAGCAGGATGGACATGAGGGAGCAGTGGAGGAGGAATTCATCAAGGGGTAAAAAAAGGTGGGATCTGGGTAGCATCTTCACTCCAGCGATGGAGATGGAGAGCAAGATCAAGTCAGTAAGAGCAGGAATGCCTGGGACCACTCCCTGAGACAACAACACACCACCTCCAGCTCCATGTGGCTCTCCATCCATTCATTTACCTTCTTGGGTCTCTTCCTCCTCTGTCCCAGCCCATTGAGACGATCGCTGGGGTCCAGCCTGTAGTGGGAGTGGTTGTCCTCACTCATCCTGTCTCCACTGCTCTCTCCAGCTTCTGTTATTCTTCCTGTGCTGCTTCTCCTCTCTATCCACTCGTCTCCTCCCTGTCCACCACTCCTCAGTGAGACGAAGCGAGCCAACCTCTCTCTCCTCTCTGCTCCTCACTCTGTGGCTGCTGGAGCACCGAGCCAGGCGGAGGGGTGGGGACGGTGGGGACGTTGGGGGGGTGGAGAGAAGGGAGGAGGGGGTGGAGGGGAGGGAGGGAGGCAGCACAATGGTGTTGCTATGGCAGCAGCTGCCCCCAGTGTTTATCTGGAAACCTCGCTGGTGAACCGAAATAGCATGAACACACACACACACACACAGACACATACACACACACACACACACACACACAGACACACACACAGCTTTTCAGCTGGCAGACAAAATATGACACTATAACTGAGTATCTAATGGATACAAATTTAAATGTTAAATTCCATTTTTTTTCTTGTGATTTCTGGACAGAAAAAATGTGTTTTTGTAGTTTCTTGTTATTCTGTATTCATTTCAGAAAAATAAAATAAAAATAAAATCTATAATTATCTACTGTCTGTCCTCCTTTTACTACAATGAGGAGCTTTACTTTGAAATTATCTGGTGTGTATCCTCCTTTTATTCAAACAAGGAACTTTACTTTGAAATTATCTGGTGTCTATCCTTATTTTAGTAAAACAAGGAGCTTTACTTTGAAATTACCTGGTGTCTATCCTCCTTTTATTACAATAAGGAGCTTTATTTTGAAATGATCTGCTGTCATTTGGTGCGATCACATGAGAGCTTTAATTCTGAATAAAACTAATTTAATTCTGAATAAAAATTAATTTCGCTTTAAAAAGTCCATGTAAACACTTAATTCCGAATGAAAACGATTATTCGGAATTGAACTTAATTCTGAAGTAAGTGGGTGGTTTATTCCACTTTTAGAGCCCAATTACTTTAATTCTCTTTCATGTAAACGTTTATTCTTCTTAAAGTTTATTCCGATCGTTCAGCGTATGCTCGTAAGAAGAACAAGCAGCAGCAGCAGAAGATTCAGTCCTTGCTTCGGACTTTCATCCACTGCTCTTTGGATTTGTGAGTGAGACACAGGAGAGGGCTGAGGTAGAGTAGCTGAAGAAGTCGATTGTCTTCTTCCTCCCTTCTCCGACACTCTTCTCCTCCTCAGCTGGCATACGTGAAGCGTGATAATATTCTCGATCTGCTGCTATAAGAGTAGGCCTATTATCAGAATGACTGTGTGGATTATGTTTGTGTCCATGGCGTAACGTTAAACTGAAATGGCAAAAAAGGCAGTGGCCAGCTGGAGTGTGTTTTTTTCAGAAGTAATTATGACAGTAATTATGTCAGTACGCCCACTGTTCAATCAGAAGCCTTCCTGACCCCCAGACATAGAGCAGAATTAAATAAAGGTGATTTACCATGTTGTCCATGTAAACCTCAATTCGGAATTATTATTTCCATGTAAACTCGAAGGAGAATATTTTAATTCCGAACTATTTAATTTTGAACAGTTAATTCGGAATTAAAAAACATCATGTAAAGGTGGCTAGTAAGGAGCTTGACTTATCGTGTATCTCAGGTGATGTTACTAAGGAGAGTAACTAATTACTTTCTGCAGTGAGTAATTCAGTAAAGTAACTGACCCTGCTCACTGATCAGTGTTCATTCAGTCTGATAAAGTCAAAGACAGGTGTGGAATGATTCAAATTCATTTCAGCTTGTAATATGGTGATAATCAGTGACGGACTGGGGTAAAAAAAAACGCTACAACTTTCCTGTCAGTGTGTGAATGTGTGTGTGTGTGTGTGATTGGAAGGATGTGATGTATCATGTAAAGCGCTTTGGGTATTGTTGCACCTGGAGTAAAGCACTATATAAATACAGACTATTTACCATTTAGCCTACCATTTTGACGCACAGAAAGAACTGTATTTTTGAGAGCCCCAATGATGGTGCACTCAAACTCACATGCTTTGAACAACTGCATAAAAACATGGACATATCAATGCACAGCCCCAACAAACCAGAATAGATTTTTAGAGCCAGCCGCTCCATAATAAAAACGTGTGTCTTACTGTCATGTGAAGGAGCCTGCTCGCTAGCTGAGGTTGTGGTAGAAGATTGAAAAAACAAATCAAGTTTGGCACATTTTTCGTCCTCAAACAGCAGTGCCCTCTTTATAACCTCCACCGTCCACCACCAACTGGACCACCACCAGTAACGCCGAAAACAAGTGCAAGCAAGCTAGATGGAGGCTGCAACGTTCTATTCCTGTCAACAAACCCAAACTCGCAAACACAATTATTCAATTCTAACTTGAAATTCCCAGAAGGCATTGCTTCATTTTAATTTCACAAACAAATACAAAATACAGATAGATTTGTTTGTTTGATTTCAAACCAGAAATTTTAAGACAATAAAGACACATACTGGATAAGCCCCTAGTGGGTGGGCTGTGGAAGTACAGATGTGGGGCTGCGATGGAGAATAACGGGGCCGGCCCAGGAGACAGCGCGGCCCCTCTGGCATCTGCCCAAATGCCAGACTGGCCAGTCTGTCCCTGGTGATAATACCACTACACATATGTTAACTGTAATGCAGCCACAAACTGAGTTACTGAAGCTCAGCAGACACTGAATATTTGTGATATAAGGTTAAACCTGCTATTCTCTGTGTATCTGATGCATGTGATCAGATGTGAATGAATACAGCGATATGAGGCGACAAAGAACCTGACATTCTCCCTGCTCTGATATGAAACAGAAGCAGTGTGTCTGGATGGATTCAGTCAATAAACTTCCACCCGGTGAGGATTACACACCCAGACACACACAGCAAATCCACAGCGCCTTGTCAGTCTTTGTTGTCTGAAGGCAGCCAGGTCTTAAATCCATGTGTAGCCCTCACCCCTCCCACACTGTCAGCTTGATGCGCTCCTCTGAAAAAAGCATTAATGGGCTGTATCTTAATGATGGCCCCTGGCTATGGCCTCTCACAGCAGGCAGAATCAGCATCTCTTTAATGATGATGAAATCTGATTTGCTGAAATAACCAGACAGCATGTGACTGTTATGGTGAGCATCATGGAACTGTTTCCATTTTGGTCCACATATTTCTTGTCCTTTGTTTCAGCACTCACACCCTCCACATCCCATCCCTGTCCCTCACACACACACACACACACACACAGAGTCAGCTCTGCTCTGACAGCTGTGTGTGAGGTGAGTTAGGGTGAAGGTAGAAGAGCCAGTCCACAGTGCAACCATACACACTCACCTCCATGGCAAACTTACAGAGCGCCTCCATTCTGTTCTCACTGCAGGGATGTGCAGCCAAAAGAAAGCTAATTACCAAAGAAAGCTAATCGAAGCCAATCAGTAAGGTTATGAATAATGTGAGCCCAAGCTAGGGCTGCGCAATATATGCAAAATTCACAGTCGTTACATATGCAAGAAAATACATCTTATCAAGTCATAATAGGTTGGTGTACTATGACATTTTTATCAAATGAAACTGCAAGTTTAAAATGATCTCATAAACTGTGTTTTTGTTCTTATTATTTTTGTAACTTATCCATCCATTTTCTACCTCTTATCCTCTCATAGGGTCGCGGGGGGGCTGGAGCCTATCCCAGCTGTCTTATGGTGAAAGACAGGGTACACCCTGGACAAGTGTCCAGTTCATCACAGGACACATAGAGACAGACAACCACTCACACTCACATTCACACCTACGGTCAATTTAAATTAGCCAATTAACCTAATCCCCATGCATGTTTTTGGATGGTGGGAGGAAGCCGGAGTACCAGAGAGAACCCACACGGACATGAGGAGAACATGCAAACTCCACACAGAAAGGCCCCGGGCCAGGATTTAAACCCAGTACCTTCTTGCTGTGAGGCGACAGTGCTAACCACTACACCACCGTGCCGCCCTATTGTAACTTATTTTAATCAAAATTACAAGAATGGAAATGTTTTAAGATTTTCTCCTACTGTCTGTCAACATAAAAAATGGGGTTGATTATGAAGAACTGATGGCTAAAAAGGACAGCACGTGTCTTATTTTGAAACATTTTGGATACAAGAATATAATGCAAGTTATGCTCAACACTTGTGCCATGTGGAAACAGGAATAATCTCCATAGCAACCTACAACACAACCACAAAGATCTCTAGGAAGAGTTCCAAAAAGCTAAACTGCTAACATTCAGTCAAGTAGCATGAAAACAGTGCAGCAGACATCCATTGATGTGAGTTTAAGAAACACAAAGTGTGATGTGTGAATGTTAGGGGTTCTGCCTGAGTTCATGTGTCGACCACACCAGACTGGACTGCACGTAACAAAGGAAGGAAAACTTCATTATCATCATTCACAGGCAGATGTGTGTTAATTATACACCTAATTAGACCAACACCAGCCGTTGCATTTACATCATCCTGGCATCTTACACAGGGAAACATTCAGTCACTTCTCTATAGAGTTAAGCTAGAGGTGCCAGTGTGGGATTATGTTGCCGATATCATCCCTGTGATAGCACCATTCTGATGTGGAAAAATTAATCGGTCAATGGTTGGAGATTGGAAGCACCCAGGAGCCTTTGAAGTTGATTAAAGGTGTAACATTTATTGAAGATTCTGATATATCAGGAGGAATATGAACTTTGTCGTGGACAACCGTACAGCTGCCACAGTCCGCCACATATTCCTACCTTCCCCTATGGTGCTCAGCCTTATAAACTAACACCCAGTTAAGTACAAGTATATTACCTTACATCAGTCAGGACATGCTTATTCTAAGCTCTGAACTAAGAGTGGCCCCCGTTGTCTTGCTGACGCTCAGCCATTGGCCTTATCAAAGGGCCAACACTGGCAGACTCCTCTGACCTTGGTTACCTAGTCAACTTAGAGATAACTAGCCATCTGTTTTCCTTGAGACACTGTGCTTCAACCCTGCATTCTGGAGGAACATTTTAAAGAGTTAGTGCTGTAAAAAAGTGACACTAGCTAACCCTAGGAACCCCTAAATTTAAAAAAAAAAATCCATAACACATTCCAGGCTCCAGTCCAGCTCTTCTGTCCAGCAGCAGAGCCCAGTGATCAGAACAACAGCTGAGCTAAGGTGATAGGAAAGTAGAAGGAGGAGGAGTGATGTCAACTCTGTGGCATCAATTGATGTTTCCATGTTTGAGTAATATCACTTCATCAAGTCTTTCCTAACACTCTATACTACAAAATAATTCATAAAAGTCTGTATGATTCATGCTGATATTGTACCAGATTGATATCGTTATCGGCCAGTACTCAAGGCTGTAATATCTGTATTGTATCGGAAGTGAAAACCGTTGTATGAGGACACCCCTAATTTAAGCTATCACGTTCCATCACACTGTAGAAACAGTTTTACTAGTTTGAGCATTAGAGGGTGTAACCAAAACTTCAACCAATGAAGTCGTCACACATAATGCAACGATGCTGCTCTTTTCCAGCTTGGCTCCCTTAACAAAATGTTCATGGGATTTTTCCATTGGGTTTTGAATTATTGGTGAAAATACGATGTGGCAAACAAACACAATCAAAAAGAACTGCACCGTGGTCACATGACTTTGTGGCACCACCAATAAGCTTGACGTTTTTGGTTTGATGATGTGAAGTGTCCTCACAGCCTTTGTAGTCTAGCTACTTGTTAGCAGCCAAGGTTTTAAGACAGGACAGAGACTCAAAAAGTATTGTGACTCAATGATACTTATGTCACGATACGATATATTATTATATTATATATTGTGAAATTGCAATATTGTGACTTCTATATAGATCACAGAGAAATTTAAAATGCAGCTTAAAATACTACAGTAGTTCTACATACAGTATGTACATTTACATTTTTAAAAATCAATATTATATCAGAGGAAAAAGTATCACCATATATTGCCATATTGATATTTTTTCCAACATCTAATAATGACCCGTCATTATTTTCACTTCACAGCCAATGCTCTTTATGTAACCAGCAACCACAACCAACACGTCACACATTTTATCACATTAACAAAGTAGTCTTTATCAACGCGAGCACCTGATCAGATGGGAATGTAAGTAGGATAATATTAGAACTGACACAAGGCAAAGCATGTGGCATCCTTCTGAGCTCAACACCCATGAAATCAGAGGCTTTTTCTGTAGCAGAGTTTACCAGTTTAAGAGCATTCCTCCTCTTACGTAGAAAATATCTTTTAATACTGCATCAAAGCAGAAGCTAAATAACAGCTTCATGGATCAGCACAATTTCTGCTAAAAACCCATGACACCATGACTGAATACATACAGTATGGACAGTTATGTGCAGTCCCTTGTAAGGTTTAATCGTTTTTTACTGCAAACACAGCGCGGCAATGGTCATTAAATTTTAACAACAATGCATTTGTGCAAGCAATGCAATTATCTGCTGGTGAGACAGCATTTGTTCACCCCTCTGGCTGATGTTTCCCAACAGAACAAGACATTCCAAGTAGCACCGTCCACACAGTCAAATGTAATTTTCTGTCCATTATAACAGCTTCAATATTCAATACGACCCTTGTCTTTGTTCCCCCAATACAGTAGCTCTCTCTGATGCCATTGGCTGAATTCTTCTTTTTGTTCTTCATTGTGATGCTCAACTCACTGTAAATATGGTCATATCTTCCTGACAAGCAAGCTCTTCTGGTCATGCAAAGGTGGAAGTAGGCTGATATTGTTCAGGCCCCAGTATACTTCTAACAAGTCTGTAGGGCTGTAATGATTGACAAAAGTCATGCTACATGGTGTATACCTCAGTTTTAAAGTGATGGTTCAGTTCATTTACATTTGTTTAGTAACTTACCTTTGTTATCTACATGTTTAAGATTTTTCTACCTATTCTTGCTTCATGATATCACTGCTTCTCATTATTAATGTTGCTCTATCCACTTTGCAGCTGGAACAATCTAAATGTGACTTGAAGTTCAAGTTTCACAATCAAAACCAGGACACAGTTTTTTCCCCAGAGCCATCAGATCTCTGAACACACGACACCACTGAATCTCTCTATTACACTACCTCACCACTGTGATGGACTAATCTACACATGACTGTATCAAATGTATATTATATACTACATACATTATTATATTGTCATTTACAGGTGTATATATACGTGTATATATATATATATATATATATATATATATATATATATACATATATATATATATATATATATATATATATATATATATATATATATATATATGGTAATAATACATATTACCTCTGTGCAATATCAGGTAATATTTAATTTAAATTCTGTAATGTGCAATAACCTATTTGTATATAAATAACTGTGCCTTACTATTGTGAATATTGGCTTATTTTCTTATAAACTTTATTTATATCTTTTCTATTCTATTTTCCTTAAGCTTGACTAATTTTTTTTTACATTTACCTAAGCTTATTTAATTAAGCTTATTTAACTTATGTGGAGCAGTTCTCCTAATTTTGTTGTATGCACTGTCATATAATGACAATAAAGGCTTTTGATTTGATTTGATTTGATTTGAAAACTAGCCTGCACATTTGTGGACCATGATACAAATACAAAGACATCGTCTGGGTTTGGGATGTGCAAATTTTTCATGTCCATATTAATCCAATACAATATCGCCATTCCTGGTCGTGTCCTGAGAAACTGTGCTGCAGAGCTCACAGATGTCTTCAGCGACATCTTCATCACCTCGCTGAGCCAGGTCGTTGTCCCCACGTGCCTCAAATCCACCACCATCATACCGGTCCCGAAGAAGTCGTCTCCCTCCTGCTACAATGATTACCGCCCGGTCGCACTCACCCCCATCCTCATGAAGTGCTTCGAGCGGCTAGTCATGCAGCACATCAAGTCTGCCCTCCCCCCGGCCCTGGACCCTTTTCAGTTTGCGTATTGGCCCAACCGCTGGATCGACGACGCCATCTCCACTGCCCTCCACTCAGCCCTCACCCATCTGGAAACCAAAGATGCACACGTCAGAATGCTGTTCATCGACTTCAGCTCAGCATTCAACACTATCATCCCCCAGCAGCTCATCCACAAACTAGAGCAGCTGGGACTCCTCCCTGTGCAACTAGCTGCTGGACTTCCTGACGGGGAGACCACAGGCAGGTCGGGTCGGCAGCAACACCTCCAGCATCATCATGATGAACACAGGTGCCCCACAAGGATGTGTTCTGAGCCCCCTCCTCTTCACTCTGCTGACCCACGACTGCACACCATCCTCCAGCTCCAACCTCTTCATCAAGTTTGCGGATGATGCAACTGTGGTCGGTCTCATCAAAAACGGCGATGAGACATTCTACAGGAGCAAGGTAAGCAGACTGGCCTTGTGGTGCAACTGATGGCTAAAAAGGACAGCACGTGTCTTATTTTTAAACATTTTGGATACAAGAATATAATGCAAGTTATGCTCAACACTTGTGCCATGTGGAAACAGGAATAATCTCCATAGCAACCTACAACACAACCACAAAGTTCTATAGGAAGAGTTCCAAAAAGCTAAACTGCTAACATTCAGTCAAGTAGCATGAAAACAGTGCAGCAGACATCCATTGATGTGAGTTTAAGAAACACAAAGTGTGATGTGTGAATGTTAGGGGTTCTGCCTGAGTTCATGTGTCGACCACACCAGACTGGACTGCACTTAACAAAGGAAGGAAAACTTCATTATCATCATTCACAGGCAGATGTGTGTTAATTATACACCTAATTAGACCAACACTAGCTGTTGCATTTACATCATCCTGGCATCTTACACAGAGAAACATTCAGTCACTTCTCTATAGAGTTAAGCTAGAGGTGCCAGTGTGGGATTATGTTGCCGATATCATCCCTGTGATAGCACCATTCTGATCTGGAAAAATTAATCGGTCAATGGTTGGGGATTGGAAGCACCCAGGAGCCTTTGAAGTTGATTAAAGATGTAACATTTATTGTAGATTCTGATATATCAGGAGGAATATGAACTTTGTCATGGACAACTGTACAGCTGCCAGAGTCCGCCACATATTCGTACCTCCTAACAACAATCTCCACCTGAATGTGGAGAAGACAAAGGAGATTGTGGTGGACTTTAGGAGAGTGCACTCCCAACATGCTCCTCTGACCATCGACGGTGCTGCAGTGGAGAGAGTGAGCAGCACCAAGTTCCTGGGTGTGCACATCTCTGAAGACCTGTCCTGGAGCCACAACACTGCATCACTGGCCAAAAAAAGCCCATCAGCACCTGTATTTCCTCCGTAAACCAAGAAGAGCAGGAGTCCTGTCCCCGATCATGCATATATTCTACAGAGGCACCGTCGAGAGCATCCTTACCAGCTGCATCACCGTGTGGTACGGCGCCTGCACCGTGTCCTGCCGTAAGACTCTGCAACGCATCGTGAGAGCAGCTGAGAGGGTCACTGGTGTCTCCCTTCCTCCCCTTCTGGACATTCACCACACCCGCCTCACCCGTGAAGCCAGGTGCAGGTGAACCCAGCCACCCATCCCACAGCCTCTTCAGCCTGCTGCCTTCGGGGAGGAGACTACGTAGTCTCCGGGCCAAGACAAGCAGGCTGTAGAACAGTTTCTTTCCCCAAGCTGTCAGTAGACTTAACTCCCTCCCAGCTCTGTCCCCATTCACTCCCCTGCCCCCTACCACAGACTGCAATCCTACCCACCCTCCACTCCCCCTCAGCATCTGACGTCTGCCCCCATCACATACTCACTCTGAACTCAGGGTCTACACATTCCACTTACCACTATGGACATTATCCGTTTACCCACCTACCCATCTCTTTTTGCACCATATCCGTTTGCACCTTAAGTGTATTATAGTGTATATATTGCACCTTAAGTGTATTATATTATAGTGTATGTATTATATTTTATTTTACTGTACTCTATTGCTGTTTATTGCTTGTTTGCACCGTGAGTTGGAGAGGACTGTAATTTCATCTGTGCTGTATATCATGCATATATGGTATATTTGACAATAAAGTTGCCTTTGATGAATCATACAGGCTTTTATTACTTATTTTGGAGCATGGAGTGTTAGAAAAGGCTTGATCAAGTGATATTACTCAAATAGGTTACATCAATTTTAACCTTAAACATGAGAATATTCTACAGTTAAATGAAATAACAAAAAATTAGAAGAACCTGAAAAATAAAAATAAAAGTATATATTTTTAAAGTGCAAAATAAGCACTCGTTTAACTTGAACATACGGACATTCTATACTTGACTGGAATAAATTTTAAAAAAATAAAAGACCCTGAAAGTGCTGATATTGGAGATTTTAGATGCAGGCCGAAATAATCCGATACTCGTTTTTTACACCCCTAGTCTGCATAGTCTCAACATAATAAACTGTACAAACTGGAATAATGCTGCACTCTCAGACAGACAGATCGATTCTGAAAGGCATTCTTTACTTTGTAATTGGTTTGTAGACAAAAAGTTAATCACAAATGACCAATGCATTAACAGGCTGAAACTGTGGCACACTGTTAGGCTTTGTCCAAGTGAATGTGCTCAAAATGTCCAGGTATGTACTCAGAATTGAGACAAAAATATGATGCCATGCCATGATTTGAGAGGCTGAGAATGACATCGGAGTATTATTTCATTTTAGAAATAAATAAAAGTTAATGACTCTTTCTTACTGTCTAAACTGTCATACAGTATATTAAACAGGTATCTCACAGTATTTATGCTTTCAGCGTAAGCCCACGAGCTGCTTCTTAAAGTGGTGTCCTCTACCTTTTCCACCTGCCCTCATACAACAAAGTGAAACAGTGCCAGCAATAATGACCGCTGTGATCACTATGGCACACAGTTATTGGTTAATGATCTGGCTATAAGGACGCAGAGACCCAGCTTAACCAAGTTAACACAAGCCAGCTGAAGTATGCATGAGTGTGTGTGTGTGTGTCTGTGCATGAGAACAGTGTCAGCTACTCAAGCCAAAACAAGGGGATCCTCTGTTCAACTCCCATTAAATAACAGCACAAAGAAAGAACCAAGATTCTTCACTTTATGAGCCAAAGAAGAACAAGTCTTTTCAGACCAGCTCAGTGGCACTGACCTTAAGATGAACACACACATACACAGCAACACAAAAGGAGCTCCTGCATTCCACAGAGCCAGTGAACACCTCCCATTGCACGCACACACTCACACACACACACACACACACACACACAGAAACACATCCAAAGGCTAATTACCCACAGCAATCAAAGTGATTTAGCAGCAAACGGTCCTGTCACACTTTAACAACAGCAAGAGACAAATACGCAACAACATGCAGGGATGGAAAGTAAAACTGATCAAGGAGACATTAACTCTTTGAGTGTCATTGACGTAATACAACGTCATTCAAAATCTGACGCTTGGCGTAACATGATGTCAAAGTGTTTTTTTTGCAGCGGGTCACTGATTGCGGTCTCCCGCAGTCTGTGATTTGTAGCAATAGATAATAATATATATGTAATATGTATGATGTATGTATGATTGTAGCAAGAGATAATATGCGCCACAGCGATCCAAGCAAGAAGTGGAAACGGTCGGGTTTAGAGATCAAAACGGATTCAGTACAAAAAGTGGTGATTTTGGTGAAAGTGTCCTCTGCTCTACCTCTGATAAAACAAGAATGGAACAAGGTAAAAACAAACATTTTTCTCATGATGAAATAGAGAGTCTCTTCTTTCATTTGAGCTATTCAGTGTTTTCAGAGACATAGTACAAAATATTCTGTGGGTCTAGAAATATGACTGAAAATGGGCAAAAATGCTGGAACAAGACACTTCCTGTTTGAAAAAACAGCTGGCACTCAAAGAGTTAAAGTACAACCTCAAATGTGTTTCTCCAGAAAAGCATAGCCTCCCCAGCATCACTTTCTTTAGGTTCCTGCAAGGTGCGAGATTTTATACTCCGCCGTACAACTTTAATAACACACCTCTCCAATCGAAAAGGCTCTCCTACTCAGTCCTAGACGAGGTCTGATTGGCTTTTGTTACGGCATATTGAGGTCCTACACAAATGTTAGTACTGTGGCCACTAAGTAGATATGGGAAAGAGATTTTGGAGTGGAAATTCCTGCTGAGGACTGGGGTGAAATTTTTAGGGCTGCCAAGAGAATATCTATTTGCAACAGAACCTGGTCAACTCAGCTGAGAATCATACATAGGTTGCAAATCTCACCCAGCCTTCGTCATAAAATGAACTCCAGCCTGTCTCCCCTCTGCCTTAAATGCAAAACTGAAGTGGGTGATTATATCCATTGTATGTGGTCATGTCCTAAAATAGAACAATACTGGTCTGGTGTAATAGAACAGTTAAGTGTAATATTTAACGTGGAAGTTGTCCCAGATCCTATACGCCTTATTCTTGGTCTCCCTGACAAGAATATAGTTAACAGAGACCACATGGGATTATTTAATCTCTTAACTTTCGCTGCCAGGAAAAATATCTTGCTGTCTCCTCCTTAATCTGGCATAAAATTATTATGCAATGTATGCCCTTGGAGTTCCTTCCATGTCTACTGCATTCAACAACTGATACCTTTTACAAAGTATGGGAGTTGTATTTGCATTACATTGGTCCCAACTTGGCCAATATATTAACTGTTGGATATCTGAAAATGAGTGACACTGCCAACCTTGATGTCTAGGATTATTGGACCTCACTTTACTTCTTGCTCTAGTTGATCTGTGCTGGTTGTGGTTTTGAACGAGGGGTCACCAACCAATAACTTGTCAATGTTTGTTTTCTGTCTATGTCCACCTACATCAGATATGCATAAATTATCCTGTATGTCCTTCTGACTCCCCTTTCAACCAAGCAAGAGTTGTCCACCTGTAAAATGTCTGAGCTGTCCCTTTGTTTGTTGCCCTTGTTTCTGTTTGTTTCCTATAACTTGGAAAAACACAAATAAAAATATTATGGAAAAAAAATGTGTTTCTCCATGAATATCAGTGAATCTGGATTCATTTTCAAAGCTGCTAGTTTTTTACACGAGTCCAGGTCCAAGCCTTTCTTCCCCTCCCTCTGTAATACTTGAGAGTATTCTTCCAGATTGACCAGAGGGATTAGCTTTCAGGACAGACTGTGATTATGCACAAGTGTGGATTACTCAAAAGGGTAAGAAGGGTAAAGGCCCCGGGGCCTCAAAACATAAAGGTAATCTATCACTGTTTGACACAGTCTCATTAGCAGTTATACTCATACTGAACAATCAAAATCAATAATTAGTTTCAAATAAATTAGCTTCTTCTCCCAGGCTACTTGTTGAGAAGGAGGTGGTGTCATCCAGGCTTCATCTGTCGTGATGGTGGTGAGCTGGAGAAGAGGCGATGCTGCTCAGGTTGTATCTGTTAGAGTAGTGGAGAAGAGGATGTGTTTACTCTTCCTCCCTTGCTGCAGATTAGTTTTGTGTCTCGTAGTCCCTGTGCGTTCTCATCTCACAGGTATCCATGGATCCAGTCTACCTGGTGGAGTAGTGGTTGTGCAGACCAGTCAGGCTTCATCTTCTGGTGCTGAGTGATGTGGTGGTGATGAGGTCATCTTGTGGAGGCTTCTCCTGTTTGGTGTGGTGGAGTGGAAGATGTGCTGCCCAGGCTTCTTCTGGTTGGTGTGGTGGAGAGGAGGATGTGCTGCCCAGGCTTCTTCTGGTTGGTGTGGTGGAGAGGAAGACGTGCTGCCCAGGCTTCTTCTGGTTGGTGTGGTGGAGAGGAGGACGTGCTGCCCAGGCTTCTTCTGGTTGGTGTGGTGGAGAGGAGGACGTGCTGCCCAGGCTTCTTCTTGTTGGTGTGGTGGAGAGGAGGACGTGCTGCCCAGGCTTCTTCTGGTTGGCATGGTGGAGAGGAAGACGTGCTTCTCATCCTTTGCTGATAGCTTGATGATGCTCTTCATCCCCTTGGACACTCTCATACAATTCTATATATATATACACTGTATATTAGCTGTTGTTATATTGAGTTGGACATTTTCATACAATTTTGTATGTAGTGTTAATGTGTTTTCATTGTTGTTATTCTGTACACATGGCATCTATTGCACGTCTGTCCATCCTGAAGAGGGATCCCTCCTCTGTTGCTCTTCCTGAGGTTTCTTCCGTTTCTTTTTCCCTGTTAAAAGGTTTTTTTGGGGGGGAGTTTTTCCTTAGTCGATGAGAGGGTCATTTGTAAAGGACAGAGGGTGTCATATCCTGTACAGATTGTAAAGCCCAATGGGGCAAATTCATAATTTGTGATATTGGGCTATACAAATAAACTTGACTTGACTTGACTAGATCCTGACCAATGCAGACCAGGAACAAACCACCAGAGCTGCAGTTCTGGAGATGCTCTGACCCAGTCCTCTAGACATCACTGTTTGCTTCTTGGTGTCAAACTCCTGAAAAATCCAAATTTGTCTTCAAACTACAACAATAACTCATTTGTTCTTCACCTAGCAGTGCTCATGTTATGTCTGTGTATACTGTAGATAAAAATAACTTGTAATGGATCACAGATCAAGAGGTGAAGAAATGTCTATTCATCCATCTTCTCCCTCTTATCCTCTCATTGGGTCAGGGGGGCTGGAGCCTATCCCAGCTGTCTTAGGGTGAACAAGTCTCCAGCTCATGAAGCCGGAGTACCAGAGAGAACCTACGCAGACATGAGGAGAACATGCAAACTCCACACAGAATTATCCGCTGGGGATCTTGAATATCCAGCCCATTCTCGTTCTCAGGGCATCAGGGCATTTTGTCTTGTTATCAACATTCAATACCAGGGCCCCCTAAAGGGCCAGTGCAGCCCTGATCCTGCATGTAATGATACATAAAGAGAACAACTGTATATGGAGTAATTCATTTTCTGTTGTGAAAGAGTGAAAATGTTGAGAAAATGTTTATTTCTCAGTTTTATAATTCATCAGCTTTACTAGTTGGTGAAGGGCAGAACGATGTAAGCTCTGGTGTATTAGTAAAAATGATCATAAGCAAGCAAACATGATGATGATCCCTGTTGTGCATTTCAAAGCCCTAGCCTTTGTCGCCCTCAGTGAGCCACGTGTCCTGTCAGCTGGCTTCATGGCAAAAAAGGCATCTGGCCAAGCGCCAGCCTCTCTGAATATTTGATGAGGTGGGGGTGAAATGAATGGAGGGGGGTTACTGGGGCAGTAAGTGGATGGCAGAGTGTAAGTCTATTATCCTCAGATAACCTGCTGTATACTTGTATCAAGTGGTCACTACGAGGATACAGTCAAGTTTAAACAGTTACTTCATAACGACACTAGCTCAATTTCAAATATTAAGTTTATTGGACGCTCTCCATGTCGGACAAAGTAGTAAATATGATATATTAATATAACAATGATATTTTCTATGAATATTAATGAATAGCATTACAATATTAATTCTACCTGATGAATGGAAGTCAAATCATTTCTCCTTTTAGCTCTGTTTTTGGTCTCTACCAACCCCTGACAACAGAGTGTGTCTTTTTAGCTGCTAAATGTAGTAGCTTTATCAAAGATAAGAGATTTTTCGTTCTACTGAATACTACTGATGGCTGCAAAATAATAAAAAAGAATTTCTGGTAAAACCAGAAGTCATCAGCGTCGATGTGTTTGTTGCTTAACTTCTGTACTTAAGTTGTTGTTCTGTAGTTATTTATTCGAAACAAAAATGTTTTTCTAAACCTAAGTAATTTTGTTGCCTAAGCAGGTTGGAGAAGGACTCATTTCAAAGGTGCTCCCAGTCTAAGTGAATGAGACAGAGAATAACAACATGAGCTGCTGCTGGCAGCTGCTGATGACCTGGACACGACAGAGGCTAAAAAAAAAAAGCAACGATGAGGCATTGATCAGGCTAACAGGCTGATCCATATGTGACCATGTTACATCTGTGACTGACGATGCAGGGTCAGATCAGCCATCTATTGGTCCATCCCAGCGAACATGGGAAACGATAAGGATACCTGTGTCTGAAATTCACAAATAACAACAGGTTCAATACCAGTCACAGTAAACTGTCTCTGCTTCATGTGCCTCCACCTGGACTCTTGCTGAGCCACTTCCTCCCAGGCGCCCGGAAACAGCGTTGCTATAGTAATTGTATCTAAGTGAATAACCATAGCAACCACAGAGATGCATTTGATGGCACAGTGGTAGCTGCCAGTGGGCATCAAACAGGCCTGCTGCTAGAGGAGGATGAGGAAAAGAGAGAGGAAGAACAGAGGAAACAGAGAGGAAAAGAGGAGATTGGAAATAAGAAGTGAAGGAAGCAGAATAGACAGAGAAGGAAAGGGAGAAGTGATATTCCATGAGGAGGTTGCACCCTTCTCAAATCCCTGTTGTCTACTGAGTACGTAGAGCAGCAGCTGAGACAAGAGGAGGTGGTGAGGAGTGGCTGTTTCACTCGTGCTGTCCAGACACAGCCTCACAGTCACTGGCTTCCAAAGGAGACAATTCTCTTCCAAGCAACTGGATGAGAACTCGAGCTGTGCCTTTAGCAGGGGCGTCACTAGGTTTAAAGGACGGGAGGGCTTAACCCCCAGGTGAGGCTAATTTGGCTACACACACACAGTGGCTTGCATAGACTTTTTAAAGTGCAGGAGCAGAAAGAAAAAAAGGCACCTATGGCGAGTTCTCACCACTTAAACTTCTGGGCACTTCATATTAAATTTGTCTGCATTTTTTTGTAAAAAAAAAAAAAAAAAATTAAACAACACTGATTTTTTTTAGATGGGCTTAAGAATATGTTAGAATATTTTAGGCCTATGGATGCCACTGGCCTTTAGCAGGTTCTAAAAAAACAAAAACACTGTTCTTCTGACAAGGATCCATGACCAGGAACCCAGACGCACGACTCTCAGACAGTATCACAGTTCTCACAACAGTCTTTATTTGAATAGACAGGGTAATCAAGCACGGTATTCCAGTGGGGAGGTGGAGCACGGCTACGCGCCACCTGGCAGGTGGAGGCGCGCGTCCGGGGAATCCCTACTCTTTCTACTCTCGACTATAAAATGGGGGGAAAACAAAACCCACTCTCAAAGCCGAGAGGGAAAATAGTTAGCTTTAACTGCAAAAGAAAAGGGGAACGCTAGCTAGGTAAGGCTATGAAAAGTTAATTCACAAAGCACACTAACTGGCAAAATGGAGGGAAATTAACAAAGGGCACTACGAAGGGAGGAAAACTAGGATAAGGGAGACTATAGAAAATAAACGGGACACCTACAACTCTACACAAGAGGAGGGAATTATAACAAGCAGGGCAAAAACTAATAAACACAAAAACACAAGGATCTACTCCTAAGAGGATTCTTCTAGTAAAACAAAATACAGGCTATAAGAACTACAAACAAAAATTTACCACTGGAGGCATGAGGAAGCTGGAAAACGTGGAAGGCAAATGAGGGAGCAAGGAACACATGGACACAGGGAACATGACGATCACGCAACGAGACAAGGGAAGACAGGACTATTTATACATGAGGTGATGGGGAACAGGTGGAGACAATTAGGGCGGGGTCAGACAATCACGAAACGTGGGAAACAGGAGGAAGTGGAAGTGTGAATCTCAAACGAGAGGGAACATTCAGTTATTTCAAAATAAAACAGGAAATGACAAGACAACATGTATGCACGAGACCAAAATGGTTAATTTAACTCAAACAGACAGACGGATCATGACATCTTCATGCACTGCTATGTTGTGAGAGTTTTGATTTATGTTTTGAGAAACTCCAAATTCTTTCATTATTTTGGCTATCTGAGATTAGATATTAAATTTTACTTTACCCAAACTTTAAAGCAAAACCCTTATTGTAATGTTGCTTGATCCATTTTGCTGTGATAAAAATGTGAATTTCACCATTTGTGGGATAAATTATTATTATTTTTCTTTTTTTAACTTAGCATACCGTATTTTTCATGTGTGGAAATGTAGTACAGTACACGTTACATATTGGTCCTTCAGTGCCGAAAAAAAAGCCTTCGTATTTATCATCTAAATCAGATTATACATTCACGTGTGGTGTCAGAGCAGAGAGGGGGTGGGGAGGGGCTTCTCTGTTCCATCTCCAAGGAAACCACTCACCAAGGTGTCTGTCTGTTGTCAGGGCAACAGGGCAAAGGATGAAAGATGGTGAGGACATAGCGATGGAGATGAAGGGGCAGGAGGAGGGCTGACGTGGAGATGACAAAGACAGGCGTGGCCGCAGACATCCGCTCAGCTGAGATCTGTACACACTAAATACGAATGAGCAGCTGTGTAGCAGTGCATATATGAATATGAAAATGTGTTTTAATACAACTATTGCATTCTTGTTTCACTGCTCTGAGGCTGACTCTCTGGAGGCCCCAATCCTATAAAAATGTGGGATTCCTTTGAAATAAACGAACTGTGCATGTTGGTCTTGGTCCTGGTTCCCCTCCTGGAGCCCCTCCCACCTCCATGTAACAGAATGAGCCACGCTGGCCTAGTTTCACTGAGCCGAAGGGGCAAAGAAGAACAGAAGACATTTCCCTGACTCAATTTGTCAGGAGAGTACCTGGAAAATAAATGTTCTTTACCATTCTCGATATGTTATACAGTATTATAATAAGACAAGATAATCCTTTATTAGTTATGGGGATATTTCCAGTATTTTTGCAGCACAGTGTGTCAAGCAACATTATAACAAGGAGCTACATTACTGACATACAGTATTATGAAATTTAAAAAAAACAACACCTGAAAAAGTGGATGTTGTCCTAGCCTGGGCCCACTCATACTTCCTGTGATGCTGCATAAAGTTTCGTGACTGAGTCAGTCTGGCCAAGCTGCTGTTCTTTTCAATTTCAGCTTTCCCCAGGAATGTGGACCAATGAAAATCTAGCATTTCCCACGACTCGACTGAGGCGCGTTTAAGGCAAAGACGCACTAGTTCTTTGGATGAAGCAGTTTTCGTCGCTACAAATACGTCAGAGGAAAGAGTGGTCTGATTGGTTGAAGCTTCGTCCAGTAGCACACAGAGGCGTTTGATAGACGCGGGTTAAGCCCGCCCTCTGAGAACTCTGTTTACAAGGCAGCTTGGCCAGACTGCGCTCACTGAGCAAGTAGTCATGATAGCCAGGCTAATGTTGTCCGCCATTTGTGATAAAAATCAGCAAACGCGCCATCACTCAGACCGCTCCCTTATTTGTCCCACTAATGGGGGAATTTACATTGTTCCAGCAGCAAAGTGAAAGGAGCAACATTACGATAAAAGCCTACAGGACATAAAAAATATGATCTAGTGACATCAGAATCAGAATAAAAAGAAAAATATGTCAAAGTGTATGTACCTTAGTATGTGTGTGTGTCTACATAAGCTTCAAACCATGATGAAAAATTAAGTCAGCAAATAAACAACTTAAATGAACACAGTGGACCAACTAGTGGAATAAAGAAAGGAACAGTGATATTGCACATTAATAAGTAATATATTGCAGTTATAGTCTATAACCATGTATAATGATGTGTATGTCTGTAGTTTTAAAGTCATTACTAGTGATGGCCAAATGAAGCTTCATGTGATGTTTTTTGACTCCTCTAGATGGCGTTCTTGGATTAAAGAAAAAGGGTCGTGTAATGCAAATTCAATCATACCAGGCTTTTTCTTGAAGCCAAAAGTGCCATCTAGAGAAGTCAATGTCTTGTTCACACTACACGATTTTTGGCCAGTCTGCCTGTCGCTGACAGTATGGTCTGGGACTGACTTTCTCTGTAGCGGCTCATTTCCCGTGAATAACCTGCCAGAGTTAGACAGTCTGAGCCTGTTGGTGCTTTTAATAATATTTAACATGCTCCGTTTTTACCTGGTTTTATCTAATTCCCTGGGTTTAAAATATTACATACATAATCTATAGTGCTTATAGTTATTTGAATATGTGCGTATGCACTTTGGTGCAAACTGGTTTGCTTTTGAAGTCCTACATAGATGAGTGGAACTTTGAACATAATAAATTATAATAAAATATATAAAAGCACATTCTGCCATCAATTCTAATTCTTGATCAAAGACTAAAACATCACCATCAACAGAAACTGATCATCAGGTCACTCATCATTTACTCGTTTCACAGCATGCAGGGGAAATAATTTCTCACCCAGGCTATAAAATGACTGGAACTCTCCATGAAGAGGATGGAAAGAACACTCCGTAATGACTCGAGCCCTTTGAAATGAAAATGAAGACAAATCAGGGAGAATAAATCTGTGGAGTGATCTGCAGAGATGTGAGGTGCTTGATGAGTTTGACTGAGCCTGAAAGGACCCACTGTTTAAAGACCAAGCACTTAATGTCCTCTCAGGACACAGGAGGGGCTCAAAGCAGATACTTCATGTCTGACAGGGCTTTGTTCATCATTTACTATGAACTGAACTCCACTTCTCACTCCGGCTTATTCTTCTGATCACTTTCACTTGGTGAATGGCGCCCTCTTGAGGATGCTTACTAATATTACATGACCATGTGACTGAAGCCAATGGAAGAGCATTGACATGAACTCATTGAACGCCAGCTGTTTTATAAAACACAAAGTGCCTTTTTCCAGTGTTTTTGTCCATCTTGGGTCATATTTCTAGACCCACAGAATATTTTGTACTATGACTCTGAAAACTCTGAATAGCTCAAATGGAAGAAAAGACTCTCTATTTCATCATGAAAATATATGTCATTGGCACTCAAGCTTTGTGTTTTAAATGACGTATAAATATGTCTATGGCACTCAAAGAGTTAAATAGTCTTCATGACAGAAAATAAGCTTCTGTTAGACATAACATGGATGTTCTATGACCAGTAAATATGACTCACAGATGAGGGTTGAGCCACTGGGTGGCAGTGTTTCCATTGTGTTCCTGTTCACTTACACCTATTGTGATCATTGAGGATTATTCCTGGCAGCAGCTCATGATGCACTAATGTGTCAAAGTGTTGTCTCAAGCACACACACAGGAAGAGAGAGGCAAGAGGCAGTGGCGTCATTAAATCTATTTAAGGGGGCCTGAAGCCCCCCTAAAATATTCTTAAGCCCCCCCTAAATCGTTTGGTGTTGTTTAAGTTCTTAACTTAGTGCCCTCTTTGGAGGAAAAAATGTGCACTAAGTGGAAAAAAAACATGCTAAAGTCTCCTCTGTGGACGTAGAAAGGTGTTGTGCACTAAAGTGCCCTCTTGTTTAAGTATAGACAAATTAGCCTCAACTGGGGGTTAAGCCCCCCCGTCCTTCACACCTAGTGACACCCCTGGGAAGAGGGACACAGGACAGGAGACACTTCTACTGTTCCTGTTAAAAATAAACAGCGCTGGCGGTTTGCAATAAATAAAAGTGTGCAGCATGACTCAGATCAGTGTTATGTGCCGCAACATGTGACTGGCATCAGCTGGGTCAGGTCACAGACAGAGAGACTGTAAAATCACCTTTGACAACAGGAGAATGAAAGTAAATCTTTAACACAACCTTTGTAACACTGGATAAGTATAAGTATCTGTTATTTAACGAAAGTAATCATACAATACAATAAAACTTTATTGTCCACCAGGGGTGGATATTTGTCTTTGACTCACCAAAGACATGGGAAAACAACAAAAATGCAAAAAAAAAGTTACAGTGCGTAGATAGGTTATGTTACACATGAACAGTTCATGTCAGACATCAGTGGATTATCTGCTCTGTCACATCCCTGAGTTCAGTAGACTGATAGTGTTGGGGATAAAGGACTTTGTGAACACATTTTTAGTTGCCAGAGGGACTCTATAGCTCAAACTGGCTGAAGAGAGGATGGGAACCATCTGCCAGGATGCTCCTCACTTTGTTCCTCGTCCTTTCTTTGAAAAGTTGGGTCAAGGACTTTTGGGGTTTATTGACTGTTTTGCCTGCCATTGACACAACCCTCGACAGTTTACACTTACATCTGCAGCTCAGGTGGCCAAACCAGGCTGGAAGATGGAAGGTTAGAATGCTCTCCACAATAGTCTCATACACCACTTCTAAAATCACACCCAAGCCACTAAGTTTCCTGAGAAGAAAAAGTCGCTGTGAGCACCTCTTGAAAATATGCTCAGGATTTTCAAAGAAGCTTAGCTTGGAGTCCAGAATTGTCCCCAGGTATTTCAAAGTCTCCACGGTTTCAACCTGTTGGCCATCAAGTAGAACTGGCTCTGGGTTCAGGTTCTGGTTTGTGTAGTCAACAAATAATTCTTTAGTTTTGGCCACATTCAGGGTTCTTACACTTTTTCACAAGTGATTTTCCATGACTTCTCCATGACTTGTTCAAAACCCTTTACTGAATTTCCATGACCGTGAAAGAAATTTGCTTAATCGCGTTAAGAATTTCATTTTTTGTAGAAACGCTGTGAGTTGTCTGCTTTGCTGTGGAAACTGAACTGCTGCTGTGTGTTGCAGTTTTCATGAACTCACCTATTGGTACTGCGCTGTTAACAACTGAGGCTATAGGCTAATGTTTTTTTTTTTCCTTTCAAGTGGCTAACGAGTGCTGCTTAGCCCATATTTGAGATGTCAAATGACTTACAGCAAAATTTGACACGTCTTTTTTCAATGTCCTTCTCGAGTCATAGTTTATATTGTTCATTTAAAAGCCACGTTATTAAAGCAACACTTTCCTGGCATGCCTACTAGTGGGTGTACCCAAAGTGCACGCATGACTCGCCGGATCTGCCAGCGGGCACAGTCGTGACGTCAAGACAAAATTTTTGTCTTGCGCGCGCCAAACAGGAAACGGACCAGCTGGAAGAGGATGGACACTCTGGAAACCAAGCTGAGCGAACAGATCCGACTCCACAGACATCTGAATGATCCTTCTTCGAAAGAACATAGAGAGCTATTGCCCTTAATAAGCACACTTGTTTCATGTCTTGTTTCACACTAAACTGCTGTTTACACAGCGTGACTCTCTTCTCCCCCGTCAGAGTTTTAAGGTGTTCACACTACAGGACTCTCTATTCAGCCGGCGTGTCCGACTGCACTGCTGTCCAGTCAGCCTCCTCTCGCTGGGTTAATGAATGAGAGGCTTAAATGATTAGCAAATCCTTAGCAACCAGGGAGTCCATAGCAACCTTCTACTTCCTCAGCTTAAAAGTTTTTTCACCATCCACGGTGACGGTCCATGACAATTTACGTTTTATTACGGAACATAGATTTAATTTAGATGATTGATGACACATTATGTACATACATACATATATATATATATATATATATATATATATATATATATATATATATATATATATGTATATGTATATATACATACATATATATGTATGTGTACATATATATGTATGTATATATACATATACATACATATATATATGTATATATACATAATGACTTCTGACAACAATATTATTTTCAATAACTTTTTCAGGGCCTGGAAATTGAATTTTAAAATTCCATAACTTTTCAAGGTTTATCACATTTATCTCCAGCTGACTGGTGTGACACCATGTTTGAAAAGTTCTGGTGTGGGCCAGAAAGGCAGCATCACGTGGTGGGTCTGTCCTCGTAAGAGGCCGACTAAGGCCATGTCGTCAGCATATTTAAACAATTTAAAATGTTCCTCTTTGATCTTAAACTCATTGGAAAAAGAGAGAACAGAACAGGAGGAAGAACACACGCTGTGCTCACAGTGAGCATGTCAGACATGCTCTCCCTGATACAAACCTCTGTGGGCGACAGGAAAGAAAGTCATAATACCATATGGTAAATGGACTGCACTTGTATAGTAGTCATCTGACCACTCAGAGCTTTTACAACACAAATCATTGTGATAGACAGCCATCAAGTACACCTTAAAACATTGACGCACAGACCATAGATGCATTGTCTTTATTTTACTAAGTACCACTTCCTCAGTATATTCAACCCAATCGTCAGAACAATTCTGCAAATTTCTACATTTCTGCAAACCATGGATACACTGAATGTGTCATGAATAAGTTTCATATCTTTGTATCACGCTTGCAGAAAAGCAGTGCCACCTGGTTAAGGTTTTGAAATGATTGATTAGGCTTAGGCAACAAAACAATTTGGGAAAAGTATGTTCAAATTAGGGCTGCAACTAACGATTACTTTGATAGTCGATTAATCTATCGCCTGTGTTAACGATTAATCGACTAATCTGTTGACTATTGTAATGATTACTGACCGAACAGAATTATGAACAACACCTGTTCAGTGGCTCTTATTTTAGCCATTGGCTTTTAAATTCACCTAGAGGTTGTTTTAACTAACAATAAAGACAATAAAGTATCAGTTTTTTTATGTCAACAAAAAAACTACATTTTGTGTACAGTATTCTGTAGTGAACAGAAGCTGCATCCTTCAGGTGGCATGCTTCCAGTGTTGTGCTGGTTCCTGAAAATTATGAACTAGTTATTTTGACCTCCATCAAGGAAGTTATGGTTTTCACCAGGGTTTGTTTATTTGTTGGTTTGCAAAATAACTGAAAAAGTTGTGGACGGATTTTGAGGAAGTTTTCAGGGTTGGTCAGAAGTGGCCTAACTTAAAACGGATTAATTTTTGGTGGTGATCGGATCCGATTCAATGGCACCACCAAAAATTAATCAGTTTTAAATTAGGCCACTTCCGGACAATCCTGAAAATTTCATCAAAATCCGTCCACTACTTTTTGAGTTACTTTGCAAACCGACAAACCAACAAACAAACAAACAAGCCCCGGTGAAAACATAACCTGCTTGGTGGCAGGGGTAACTTGGTGGAGGTCTGCACTCTCTGAGTGCTTTTCTAGTTACTAATTACTTCATTCAAAAAGTAACTCAATTACTTTGTTGATTACTTACACCAAAATTAACATGATACTGTTAAAAAAAATGATTTAAAATTTGACTTGGAGGTTGGAAATTCCTACATTTCTGTACAACCTGAATGCACCATGAGTTGAATCACTCAAACGCCAGACTCCCAGTGCTGCTGCAATGACATTAATCCTCTGTTTTACCGGCGATGTTTGTCTCCTTATCCTGGACAGTGGATGGATGGAGAAGCATCACTATGAATCTGAAGAGACATGTCCCCCCGTCCATGGAGACATTTGAGAGCGTGAATGAAAGCAACCTCAATTCATCAGTCAAGAAATCATTTCCCAAGTAACGGACAAACGCACCATAATGTAACTGTAACTTTATTTATTTTAAAAAGTAATGCATTCGAATATTAGTTACTGTCAAAAGTAATGTCATTACAGTGACACATCTCTATTAATAATGCATTTCTGCCCAATACCACATGGCTCCACTTGAAATGCTGCCATACCACATGTAGAGCATAATTAGTGTGTCTTTGATGTGTTTAGGGAGAAATGTTCCCACACTTTAGATCTTTTAGCTCACTGTGTTGTTGCAGTGGTCGTAGCAACTTCTCTCTTGCTTGCCGGTCACCGGTCACCTGTCGCACTGACTGGCGCATGTTCGATGTTCGTTTCCGGCGGGAAAAATATGAGTGATGACATTGCTGACTTTTATCGACAAATGAATTTCTCTGCAACGAATTTCATGATCGATTTTTGTCGACTCTGTTGACTAATCATTGCACCCCTCATTCAAATAATGATGCAACTACGGTCAAAAAGGCAACAACGGCAACAATACAATGAAACCAAAAACAAATTAGGAAAGAATTACACATACTACTGCTACGTTTGGATGAATGTTGTGAATACTGAACAAACACCATCTCCTGAATGAAAATATTGGACAAGAGAAGGACATGCTGCTCAGACTTCATCTGTTTGGTGTGGTGGAGAGGAAGCCATGCTGCCCAGGCTTCACCTGTTTGGAGTGGTGGAGAGGAAGCCATGCTGCCCAGGCTTCACCTGGTTGGCGTGGTGGAGTGGAGAATGTGCTGGACAGACTTCATCTGTTTGGAGTAGTGGAGAGGAGGTAATGCTGCTCAGGCTCCATCTGTTTGGAGTGGTGGAAAAGAGGACTTACTGCCCAGGCTTCATCTGTTTAGAGTCGTGGAGTGGAGGTCATGCTGCTCAGGCTTCTTCAGTTTGGAGTGGTGGAAAAGAAGTCATGCTGCCCAGGCTCCATCTGTTCGGAGTGGTGGAGAGGAGAACGTGCTGCCCAGGCTCCATCCGTTTGGTGTGGTGGAGAAGAGGTCTTGTTGCTCAGAATCCTCTGCCTCGAGCTTGATGCTGCTCTTCACCCCCTTGGACATTTTCTCTCCATACAATTAAACATTAAATGTATTAACTGTTGTTATATGGAGTGTTAATGTGTTTTCATCGTTGTTATTCTGTACACATGGCATCTATTGCACGTCTGTCCATCCTGAAGAGGGATGCCTCCTCTGTTGCTCTTCCTGAGGTTTCTTCCATTTCTTTTTCCCTGTTAAAAGGTTTTTTTGGGGAGTTTTTCCTTAGTCGATGTGAGGGTCCTTTGTAAAGGACAGAGGGTGTCATATCCTGTACAGATTGTAAAGCCCAATGGGGCAAATTCATAATTTGTGACATTGGGCTATATAAATAAACTTGACTTGACTCGATACAACAACATGGATATGAATGGAGCTCATGAGCACTTGTTTCTGAGACAGAGCACCTCAAGATGGCAGTCTGGTTGAAAATGACTATTGCAATACAAGATAGCACTTTAGAGTGTGTGTGCTGTCCACAAGGATGCTTTAATAGCATTTATGAATGCAGTAATCTGCTTTCAGGGAACTAGTGTAGAGTTGGAGAGTGTGAGAGAGCTGGTGTGGTTAATGGACCAGGTGAGTGGAGCTCCATGGCTTTCTAAGAAATAATGATATGGAATGATGAAATTATACAGTCGACATGGAAGGATATGATACAAGAAAATGGATCTCATCGAGTCGTATAATTGATTACAGGTTGGTGTACTGGGATGTTTCTGTCACATGACCTGGACTTGGAAGTTTGAAATGATCTCACACCCTGTCTTCCTGTTCTTCAAGCATAATTACAAGAATGAAAATGTTTTGAGACTGTAGAAATTTATCGTGTCTAAGGCTGCACAATATACCTAAAATTCACCAGCTTACTTATACGGGTATATGGGCTACTTTTAACTGAACTGGGTGTTAGTTTATAAGGCTGAGCACCAAAGGGGAAGGTAGGAATATGTGGCGGACTCTGGACTGATCACTTGTACTCAACAAAGTTCATATTCCTCCTGATATCAGAATCTACAAGAAATGTTACATCTTCAATCAACTTCAAAGGCTCCTGGGTGCTTCCAATCTCCAACCATTGACTGCTCAAGATTTTTCCTTTTCACTGTCCTGTCATTTAATGTGTGATATCGGACTGTAAAATGGTTGTTTGACTTCCTCACAATTGTTGCTCTGCAGGAACATCAGTTCATCTCCACTGCTGCTATGGAGGCCAGAAGGAAATGTCACAAAATATCAGTTGTCTGTCAACCATGCTAACACAGATGTACCAAACTGCATCAGCATCATATCCTATCAGTATAGTCTGCACTGGCTGTCTGCAAGGTGTTATGTGGGGGGGGGCAGTAGCTCAGTCTGTAGGGACTAGGGCTGGGAAGTCATCATTGTCTTCTTATTATTGGAGATGGAAATTGATAAGAAAACTACCTCTGCAATGTCTGATCCTCCCCCCTTTGCTGAAGAACAAAGAGTAAATATTTCATTTTATATAATAATAAAGGCATGAGGACTAGCAAAAATAGCATCATTTCACATTTTTGGAACAATACTGTGATAAATTATGTTATTCAGCTTCTCCAGGGAGCTTTCGTCTCTTTTCCTTCCACACCATTTTCCAATGCCAAGAGTGAGCATTCGTTCACACTTTCATATTTATTTTCATATGTGAGTAGCATCACAATGGAGAAGAAAGAGGATTTAAGTGACTTTGAATGTGGCATAGTTGTTGGTGCCAGACGGGCTGGTCTGAGTATTTCAGAAACTGTTGATCTACTTGGCTTTTCACTACAACCATCTCTAGGCTTTACAGAGAATGGTCCAGAAAAGAGGAAATATCCTGTGAGAAAGATGCCTTGTTGACGTGAGAGGTCACAGGAGAATGGACAGACTGATGGAGATGAGCAGCAGCAGAGGAGCACACCTGTCTTTGTCCAGCTGAACAGTGAAACATCGTTCTCATCAACGCCAACATTCCAAACTTAAAGCCACCTTTGACAACTGCTCTCTGTCCCCATCCACAAAAACCTTCTAATTATCTTTGACAACCGGCGTCAGTTTGATCATCACATCAGCAACATCACCAAGACCGCCTTCTTCCATCTCAAGAATATTGCATGGATCCACCCATCTCCTCCCCAGCCGCCAAAACCCTCTTTTCACTGCAACAGCATCCTTTACGGCTGCTTACAACACCACATCACCCCATCAAACAACGAATCCATTTCAAGATGCCACCAGCATAACATACTTTCCTATCACCTTAGCTCAGCTGTTGTTCTGATCACTGGGCTCTGCTGCTGGACAGAAGAGCTGGACTGGAGTCTGGAATGGACTGATGCTATCACAGTGATGATATCAGCAGATATAATACCATACTCTGTTTTTTGCTGATATCGGACAATATCTGATATCAGTATCGGATTGGGACACCCCTACTCACAGACCTGATTCACCACCAGACCCCCTCCTAGCTCACAGACCTAGTCCTTGTCAAACTCCTGAAAAATCCTGATGCTGGAACATTTTTCCTGCTTCTAACTAAATGTTCATTTGTTGCCTTATATATCCAGGAGCCACGATGAAGAGACGATCAGTGTTATTCAGTTCACCTGGCAGTGGTCATAGTCTTATTTCTGTGTAAGTTGTGTAAGTTCTGTTATGTATGTGTAAGTTGTCATGTTTGTGATGTTTGGGGCTATAAGTAAATTTTTCATTAAACCTGTGCTGCTTTAGCTAGTGAGAACAGTAGATTAGTGCATTACAGCTCATCTGTAGTTTGTGAACGGAACGAACAATCAAATTTACTGTATGTAACTATGGCTTCTGAGTTAGCAAGCGACACATGTTATTCCAGTATAACCCAGTGACACACACTGAGAGAAGACAGAGATGGCATCACCACATGGGTCAAAGGTCAAAGGGTTTCTTTGCTGTGTGCTGCCTTTGTCCTTCTCAGCTTTTGCTTCCCTGACATGATCGATGGATTCCCGCTCTAGAAAGCTCCCACACTATTGAGAGAGACGGTTTGGAAAAGAGGAGCAAAACAAAAAGTGTGTTAGTCAAGCTTCCTTTGGAGCTTTTCATTTAAGGAAACATCAATAGACAGTTCTCTCTCGGTGCAAACACTGAGCTCGAGCAGTAACTTCTGCATTGACTACACTACACTTCACATCATACAGTTCATGTGCTGGAAGAGGAAAGAAAGGATCGGATTGTCTTTTTGCTAGAGATGCTAATTTAGATTTTACATTGACCAATCATTCACCAACAAGGTGCTGAACAAGCTGCACAGCTGCAACCACAACCTGATGCACCAACAGCTTAAATCCATCATTTATTACCAGTTGTTACGCAGTTTCAACAGTTCACCCTTCCATGAGAGTTATTGTAAAAATGTTGCATGGCGTGGACACAGTCTCCATTGCATCAGTTCAGACATAGGACCACTTAAATCTGTAGGGTTCACTCTTGGGTCCATGTGAAGGTTGTAGCAGCATTCAATGTCCTCTATCAACTGGAGAAACATCCATGCACATGCAACAGTTGTCATCTGCATTACCTTGTTTGTGATTGGTTTGCCTTTACAGTAGCACAGTAGTGATTTCAAAAGGATAATGAAAAGCAACATGATCTCACGTACTGTGACGTCATGAGAGGTGATTGTTAATAGATCTGACTGAATGACTGATGAGTAAGTTACCATTGATTTCACATACTTAAACTGGCACATAAAACTGTGAGAGTTTCTACAATTTTATTTTGTTGAAAATCAATGAAGTATGTACTTTGTTATTAGATCAATAAATTGGAAAGACTAACTAAAGCCAATGATGTAGAGCCACATCTCAACTACTGCAAAGCACAACAGCAAGAGAAGCAAGGACCTGCTGTCACATAGTCTGTATTTTATTTCTTAGTCTGTATTTTGTGTAACACAAAAACAAGGACACCTTCGTCTAGGGAGAAGACATCTCCTGCAGATATAAAAAGCAAAGCCTCCTCTCTTGTGGGTTAATATATGATGTTTAGGATAGGGCTGCACAACATCTCTAAAATTCACCATCATCGTGATATCAACATGTACATGTTGATATTGTTTAAACTGTGATAAATGGTATTCAAGGCGTCAGGCATCGACGCTCTGCATGTCAATTCAGATGATTATCAGGTGACTATCTGCTGCTCCATTCATGTCAGTAACTAAGTCTCTTATTTTGAAATATTTTGGATACAAGAGTGATGATATGTTGCAAACAGTGCTATGCAAGTCATGCCCAACACTTGACACTAATCTCCATAGCAACCCACAACACAACTACAAAGATCCAAAAAGATCCAAAATGTTAGCAAAAGCTAAATGGCTAGCATTAAGGCTAGTAGCATCAGAACAGTCTGACATCCATTGATCTGAGTTTATCTGGAGGAACTCCTGATGAGGAACCAACAGAGATGTTTATCCATCCATCCATTTTCTAACTCTTATCCTCACATAGGGTTGCGGGGGGCTGGAGCCTATCCCAGCTGTCTTAAGCCTCCCATACACTCGAGGACTGTGATAAAACTTTGTGAAAACTTTTAAAAGACTGTCATCTGACACCCTCTCACATCTTAAGACTTTGCGAAGAGTTTGCGCTGTACTTTGCTGTGCAGTTTGGCTTGTAATAAAGTTGTTTTGAGCGCTAAAAACTTGCCGCAGGAATCATTCACACACAACACGACACATGAAGAGATGCAGCTTTTGGCAGTAGCCACCATTGTTTTTCCTCTTTTTCTACGGTCCAAACAAACCCCCGCATCTTCGCCATGTTTGCTACTTCCTGTTTGGTGCTATAAGAGCGCACCCATTGGTTGTCTGTAATGATGACGTCACATTTCCGATACGACAAGCCTTAAGACTTACTAGAATATCAAACATGATTAATGTTGTTGTAACGACGGCCTCAAACCCGGTCGTACACCCACCTTACACCAAACAACAGGGAGCACAGGAGCGTACATCATCTTCAGCAAGACGGTAAAGGTTTTTATTCTGACTTTGGAATTTTGTCTGTGACTTTGAAATCGTGTGAAAAGTCGGTAGGTGTAAGGCCGGCATTAACGTGAAAGGCAGGGTACACCCTGGACAAGTCTCCAGTTCATCACAGGACACATAGAGACAGACAACCACTAACACTCACATTCACACCTACGGTCAATTTAAATTAACCAATTAACATAATCCCCATGCATGTTTTTGGATGGTGGGAGGAAGCTGGAGTACCTGGAGAGAACCCACACAGACATGAGGAGAACATACAAACTCCACACAGAAAGGCCCCGGGCCGGGATTTGAACCCGGTACCTTCTTGCTGTGAGGCGACAGTGCTAACCACTACAACACCACTCCAGATAATAAGGGACTTTTATTTGTTTATTTGACTTTGATTTTGTTTTGAGTAGCAAATTTTTTTTCAGGGACATTACGATGTTAGATAATTGTCAATATAGCAGCTGTCGCCAAGTTTTTATTTACAAAAAATAGGGATGTCCGATAATAGTGGCTGATATTAACATAAAAATTAAATAGCTGGAAATATCGGCATCGGTTTTTATAAGCAATGTTCAACTGCTGTAGATTGCTGCTGAAGTTGATGTCTTATTTTGCACAGAGAATTTTTGGAGAATTTGGAGCCATGCTGCATTTATGAATCATCCAGTAGGGCATCACAATAAAATGAGTCATATTGTATTAATTCCACAACAGGAGATAAAAGTCTGCACATATTGGTATCAGTTGATATCAGCGTTGGAAACAATGAGTTGGATAATATGAGAATATTGGCAAAAAAGCCAATATCGAGCAAAAAAACATGTTGTATGAATAGATATACTGTTTTTTTCCAGTTCCTCCAACAATAGAAAGAAATTAACACTGAATAGTGAAGGATATGATGATTTCTCACAAGTAACATCATTATTGTAACATTTAACATGCTTTCATAATATAGCACGGCCCTAGTTTTGGGGCTACAAGTATTTCCTCAGCAATAATTTTACACTGTCATTGAATCAACCAGCTTCATCTGTGTGGCTACAGTGGGAAGGAGGATGCTGATGGATGTGGGGCTGTGTTATGACGACATTAAGTCACCATCAAAGAGACTCTTCAGATGAATGTAGTGGCAACTGTCGACCAAACTGTGGGCTTTAAAAGCTCCAGACAAAGCTCTTCATGGTGCTTCAACAGAGCAGGAGGTCTGATACATTTGTTAAGCACTGTAAATATATAAAGAAAAGACTTCATATTATCAGATTTCACAAGTGCTATTATTACTGTCTGTCATGTTTTTATGAACAATCATCAGGAAATAAATTGTTGCCATGGATTCAGTGAGTTATACTATAGGCTACAACTTTTAGGCTACGTCTGTTTCCATTTTACCAAACTTGCACAATATAAAAGTGTGCTGAATATTGGCGGTTCGGACAACTATAATAAAGCTAGGTTACATTAATACTGAAGAATCATGTCATGTCCAAGTCTGACTTTATAGTTTTATGGAATCCAATAGTTTCCTTTTATTTTAGCTTCATTTTGTATTTTTCTGTGACTAATTTGCACATCCTGTTTCATCCAAATCCTGCTGATAAAACAGGAGAACAAGAGAAAGAAAAGAACAAGGCGAAAAACTGTCTGCCCACATCTCATGGGATGAAGTTTTAGTGGACACAAACAGACAGACGAGGGAAAACCATTCCTTTAGTCACTGTGGAAGTGACGGGAGCCTTGCAAGGCTAAAAATAATGCCGTGGAGCAGCAAACACAATGTGCAATTTCTTTGACAGGAGAGGATCAGAGGAAAGCGAGAAAGTGGCTGCAGTGAGTAAATAACATGACCACCTTCCAGCAGAAGATGCTCCAGTCCAGACAAAGTCAGGCCTCAACAGGGATCCATCTGAATACCAATTAATGGATTTATCCAGGCAAGTGCTCTGATGGAAACTGACATCCATGATCCTGGATGCTGGATCTGTTTTTTGACAGTCATATAATATTTTCCAAGGGAAATCTTTTTGATTTCAATGGCCCCCATTACCTCCGTTGCACCTCTGGACATTTATTTACATTTTACGCCCCACCACAAGAAAAAGTGGTGAAAAAAGAACAGCCTTCACACTGGTTCCTTTTGAACAACAGAACAGTATGGCATTTTATACGCACAGTACACTCTGAAAAGTGAAGCAAGAGGGTAGTAAATTCAACTTAAACTAGATGTGCAATTTCAATGCAAACATTTAAGTTTGCAGCATCTATTTGTATACCTAAGTAACCAACTTTATACATCTAGTTAAACCAAGTCGAAAACAAAAGAATTATCCATACTCATTTTTATGTGTAATTTAACTGCATAACGGTGCATCAGCCCAACAAGACACAAATATCAAGTTGGCATTACGCAAGCTTTTATACTGAAATTAAAAAGATGCGTAGGCATGGCTGCCATCTTTTATTGTTATTTCCTTAGAATGACCCAAACTTAGTGTTTCCGTCTGTAGCTGCTTTTAGATTTCAAAACGGGCCTAAATACGTACTACATGCCTATCACAAAGTGTGCTGAGTACATCTGAGGTACATTTAAAATAATGGGTAAGTGTACAGTAAGACTCAGTGATTATTCTCCTGCTCAGATCAGTCCAGTGTAATTTTTCAATCCACTGGCTCAATAATTTAAAAAAAAAAAATTCAAAAAGAAATAAACTGCTCAATCGCTTATAGCTTTGGCCATCATAACACTTCAATAGTTTGGAAAAACTGCTACAAGTAGTGTTTTATGAATTAAAATTACACTTATTACTGTACCTGATTTCATGCAAGTGTATTTCTGGTTCAGATTCATATTGTTGTCAGGATGCTTGTCTCAAACTGTCGTGTTATCTAATAACAGCAAAACAAGATGGCAGATGTAACAGCAAACAACAAGCGTTCTCGAGACAGAGGAGAACATGGTACGAACTCTCATTATGCTCAATGGCATACAGTATGTAGTTAACAAATGGACTGCAAATTTGACACAGTTTTACAAGAGAAAGATGATCTGAGCTATGCAGCTAATAAGAAAGCATGTGCTGTTTTCTGCTCTCAATGCAATACATTTTCAGGAGATATTTCCCGTGCTGAAAGAGCGCTGAATGCAATATACAACAAGGAAATGGATCATACTGATTTTGATGTTCCTGGTATGTTGTAATCGTTAATAAGGTTCTGCTAATGTCATGGTTCAGAAAAATGTATGTCAAACAAAACTTAAGGCCTTAGATGTTTACAATGTTCACATATTATGTCAGGTCCACATAAGGTCTTTTCTTTTACAGACGTTCAAATGGATCATCTGAATAAACTTCGTGTCATTCTTCAAGACCATATGATTAACAAGCTTGAACAGCCTTGTGGAATACCGGAGACAGTGGATGAACTACAATCTATTGTGCAACAGAAATATGGATTGGAGCCAGAGACGTTTACCTTACATTACAAGGATGTTGATTTTGGAGGGGAGTTTTTTTTCTCGTGTCAACAAAAGATCTTAAAGACAAAGATACAATTAAGGTTGTCCATGTTGTTGATCTCTCCTCAATCCAATTAGTTGTAACTGACCTGGATAGTTCCAACACAACTGCAGCCAGTAGCTCCACTAGCCCTGCCAGTACTTCTTCATCTGAATCCAGTGATACAGTGATCCTTTCATCACCTGATCATGGGACTCTGCACTCAAAGTGTTGGCCCTCCGAATTTCCAATACCACGTTTCCACAATCAGGGGCGGACTTACCATTAGGCAAAACTAGGCGGTTGCCTAGGGCCCCGAGTTTCTGAGGGCCCCATAAAACTCCTCACACACTAATGGTTAATACAGTTATTACTTATTTACGGACATTAATTATGTTTTTAATTAAAATCCTTTCGCTAAAATGCCAGCAGAATGCTCATCGTATCACATGTGTCTGTGGAGACTGAGGGGCCCCCCCTCAGTCTCCACAGACATTGGTTCCGTCCATCTTACTGTGCATGTGCAGAAAGTATCCAGGAAGACGGCAGCAAGACAAAACTAACGACAGGAAGAGAAGAAAAGAGAAAATAAAATTTTGAATATGAAAAGAAGCTATCCCAGTGGGGCCGAGAAGAGGAGGAAGAAGGAGGGAAACAAAACGTTTCTCTCCAAGTTACCAAAAGTGACTTCATTCTTTACTGCGGCAGCGGCAGTGGTAGCGGCTAGCAGCAGTAGCAGCATCCCACAGCCCGGCAAATTTAACAACGTCGACACCTGTTGGGGATGAAGAACTAGTGAGTATCCAAACTGTCCAACTGGTGATATTTCCCTTATATTGATAAGTATTTCTTTATCCCATTGAAGTTGAGAAAGCGTATGGGCCATTTTGAAATCAGCTTTGAATTTCATTTGTATTTGTTACAGAGGCGGAGAAATCAACTATTTAGTAGGTGTTTTTTTAATGTTGAATTTCGGGGGTAGCTAGCTGTCGAACTTCGGGGGGTCTTTCTAAAATCGCCTATAGGTTTTACAGGCAATTTTAGCAGGTGTTTTTAGTCCTTAATGTATTAACTTATACATTCAAAACATTACAAATTATTAACAACTACTCACTCTGCATTAAAATGATTCCTCAGTGTTATAGCTTTGTATTAATATTGCTTTAATGTATGTTATCATTTACTGCTGTAGATGTTTAAGGTAGAGCTAATTTTAAATGAATTCATGTGCTGTTGGGCAGTTTAAGCAATTGTCAATAGTGGAGTAGAAAGTGCAGTATTTGCCTCTGAGATACAGCAGAATACAAAATTGAAGTTGCATGAAATCCTCAAATTTCAACATTAGCACTTGAGTAAATATACATGCACTTCACCACTGGGTAAGAAGCCTTATACTCACAATGAGCAGCTTTCAGTGGTGCTACGGATTGTGAATTGTGAAACCTCAAAAGGTATCTCCATTCATGAGCACTTTGTTGGATTTCTTCAGGCACTTGACACGACAGGAAGAGGCTTATGTGAGTCATTTTTAGGGCACCTAGAAGCACTAGGTTTGGACCTCTCCAACTGTCGTGGCCAGTCTTATGACAACGGCAGTAACATGCAGGGGAAAAAGCAGGGGGTCCAAAAGAGAGTGTTAGAACTAAACAGCAAGGCTTTGTGTGTTCCTTGTGGAAGCCACACTCTGAACCTTGTTGTTGGGGATGCTGCCAAGTCATCTGTGACATCCATCAGCTTCTTTGGTCTGCTACAGCGACTCTACACTCTGTTCAGCTCCTCAGTTCACCGCTGGTCTATTCTCACGGAGCAAGTCAAGAACTTCACACTGAAGGCATTGTCAACAACCAGGTGGGAGTCCAGGATTGAAGCTATCAAAGCTGTTCACTACCAGCTTCCTGAAATTGTGGAAGCATTGACTGCTCTAAAGGAATATGCCATGGAGAAAAGGGATGCAGAAGTTGTTTCAACAGCTGGAAGCATCTGCCAGGAGATGCAGAGGTGGCCTTTTGTGGTAAGTACCATTGTGTGGTACAATGTGTTGTTCCAGATAAATAAAGCCAGCAAGACCCTGCAGAGCCAGAAAGTTTCAATTGAAGCAGTCAGGAAAGAAATCAGGGCAGTGACAGAATTACTTCAGGAATTTCGGGATGATGGGTTCAGTACTGCCAAAACAGAGGCCAGAGAAATAGCAGAGAGGCTTGAGTTGGAGATGAGCTGGCCAGAGGTGCGTCAGAAAAGATCAACCCGACAGTTTGAGTATGAAGGAAGAGAGCAAACTCAGTCAACTGCAGAAGAGATCTACAAAAGAGAATTCTTCTTGCCTCTTATTGATACAGCTCTTATGACATTAAAGGAGAGATTTTCACACATGGAAACCTATGAGCTGTATGGGTTTCTCTACTCCACTGATGTCATGAGAAGCACTGAGAAGGAAGGGAAGCTGGATGAATGCTGCCACAGACTGGAGCAGAAAATGGATGATATTGATACAGAGGACCTGAAACTTGAGGTAAAGGGTGCAGTTAGATCCTTCCCTGCGCATATTTCATCACCACCTGAGATGCTTGATTATATCTATATGGAGAATATCCTAGACCTGTATCCGAATATGAGTATCGCTCTCAGACTTATGCTCACTCTCCCTGTGACAGTAGCTTCAGGTGAGAGAAGTTTCTCGAAACTGAAGCTAATTAAAACATATCTGAGGTCAACAATGTCACAGGAGAGGCTGTCTGCACTCGCTGTTCTCTCCATTGAGCAAGAAGTCAGTGGATATGGATCTCCTCATTGCAAGATTTGCTGAGGCCAAAGCTCGCAAGATAAAATTTTAGCGACAAAATGGAGAAAAGACTATGAGAAAGAGGAACAAAGCAAAACATGGAGAGGAAGACAACAAGAAAAGGGGATAGGAAGCTATATAAAAGGGCCAGGAAGAGAAAAGGGAAAAAGGGAGAGGAATATGAGGAGAAGGGACAGAAGAAGAAAAAAGACAAGGACAAAAAGTAGAGAAATACAAAGACTACGAGGAAAAAGACAGGAAGAGAAAAAGATGAAGAAAGAAAAAAGGGAGAGGAAGACAACGAGTAACAGGGACAGAAGTAAAAAGGGAGAGACACAACGTGATAAAGGGGCAGGAAGAGAGGGACACAAGGTAAAACAAATAATATATGTGTATCCTGTTAAAATGTATCTATCTGTATAATTGACCTGTTCTTTTGTGTGTTGTCTTCTCATTTCAGCACCACAACATAGAGGACAGCCTCTACTAGCTTGCTGCTGCCGCTGCCAAAAGTTGTGTGATGGTAAATCATCACTGTCACATACAGTCATACAGTCAATTAGAACTTACTGTATATAGTGAAACCAATTCTATGTATGTACAATGGATGTTATGGATGGCAACAAAGACTGAAATTTAAAATGGGCAATTACAGATCAAAACTTAGGGGTCTTGGGTGCCCTGAGCTTGATGTTAACTCCCTCCAAAAAAAGCGAGCCAATGAGAGGACTGCAAAGAATGTGAAGAAAGCTCGGAAGGGTGAGGCAAATTACCTACCACCTCCTCCTCAAGGAGAAACACAAGAAACCCTTGAACTAGGAAGACTAGAGCTTCTAAGTGAGGTAAAGAAGAGAAATAATTCCCAGATCATCAATGACAAAATGGAAAAGACGTTTTCCATTCGGAGACAATGGCCCCATCTGTCAGTGACTTGAAGGAACGATGGCCTGCTCTATTTCTTCCAGCACAGGTTAATGCTGTTTATTATTATTATTTTGTTGTTGTATTTGGAATAGGCAATTAAGCGGGAGTATGGTTTCAACTAAGTGATAGTTTAATTCTGATATGCTGTTTACCATCTTGCTTTATTTTGTGTCACAGATTAAGGAAGAATATAAAAGAATCACCACTGCCAATCTGGAGTCAACTTTCATGGCTAATCTGGACCAGTGCATACGAAGCTTGATGCTGTTGGTGATGTCAAGAGGAGGGGCTGCCAAATATAAGATCCAGAAAATTATGGAACTTCTGAAGGTGCATGGTTTGATATTTACAATAGGAGAAACTAAAGTAACCACCGCAAAAAAAAGTATATATTTGACCTTTTTCTTTTTGAATTCTCTATCAGAACAACACCATTGAAAAGAGAGGTTGCCATTCGCTGCTCGGTGGTCTGCCTTGGGGAAAACAAGGATAATCTCTTTGAATATGTGGTAGGTAAAACCGAATCCTCCCGCAACATCTTTTGCCATGGACACACAGCACACCTCATTGACATGCTTGAATTGTCTGATAAATTGGTCGTTAGACATGTCTATGTAGGAGTGAAACTGACGTTATGAAATTGAAGCAAAATTGAATTTTACTTTCATGCTGTCTTTGTCATTCACTCTCTGGTATCTGTCTTGGTTCCCTCTTGGTTCTTTTCGCTGCTGCCTGTTGCTCTGCACTCATTGATTCACAGGGACAAAGTAACTTGTTTTACTAAAGTGCATGTCCTGAATGGAAATGCGGTTAAAAACAGTTTTTCTTGTCTCCAGAGCACTGTTATATCATTTGCCTTCCACTATGGTAACCCTCATGCTGTCCTCAGGTCAAGGAAGGAAAGAAGGAGAGAGGGAAGAAGGAGGGGGGAAGAAAAAGGGAAAGAAGTAGAATTTAAAGAGAATAGAAAGGGGAAAGATGGAAGGACAAAAGTAGGAAGGAGGGGAAGAAGGAAGGTAAAAAGAGAAACAGGGAGGAAGGAAAGAAGGAAGGGAAGAGGGAAGGAACAGAGAAGTGAGGGAGGAAAGAAGGAAAGAAAGTCAAAACATGGAGTCAATTTGACTTAGAAGACTGCACATGGGTTAAAAAAAAAGAAAAAAAGCGAACATAGGTAGTAAGGGCTTGATTGTGCCAGCTCAATGACTGTGAATACTGATTTGTTTCTGATATTCTTCCATTCAGGATTCTGAGGCCAGATTGGAGATCTTGGCAGTCGGGTGATGAAGATCCTAGTCACCAAAGGCGGCACAGCATCTGATCCAGCCAGTGCGACCATCATGATAGAGGGCACAGGAGTCCTACAGGGGTTGGATGTACCAGGGGCCTGTGCTTTGCTGATGGGTCTCATCTATGCCCTCAATCTGAGCTATCCACAAGAGCTGAAGTACAATTGTGAGGTATTTCAGAAATTATTCCTGTAAATAGATGATCAGAAAAAAAGCCCAAAAGTCACATCTCTAAAGCAAAAGCTGCTAGGAAAAGCCTTTGAACCTCTTCGCTGAAACATGGACACCTCATTTGTGCTGTGATGGACTTGCTGTTCCAGTTGTTCTTCCAAGATTACATGGTTAAATGTCATCCAGCTTGCATCTGAAATGGTTGCTGCTCGTGTTATTCCAGTCTTTGAGGTTCACTGTCATGTCTGGAGAGCTGGAATATCACAGAATGTATTCTCTTCAGCTGACCTAGAATGTTAAGTGTATGTTAATGTTTTTGATAGTGCTGGTCAGTGATTTGCACTTGATGTGGCTCCACAAACATAAAGGCACAGTTCATGAGTTTGCCAAAATGTTGAACCGTCCTTCTACCTCTTTGAGGTTCACAGTGGTTTGAAGTCACTGACTCAACTCGCTGATAGTTCTCTGAATCTAGAGCTGTTCAACCTGTTTAATCCCAAATTTTTGGATTAAATGGGTGCATGCGTGTTAATATTAGACCTCCCTTACATATATACTTTGTTTTGTTATTTTTGATGGTTAAGTTTATGAAAATTTAAGTTTTATCTTTGGTCACAATTGTGGCCGGTGGAAAACAGCATAACTTTAGAGGAATTCTTCAGTTTGACCCATTTACCCATCATGTGCAACATACAACACCCACTACACACACACACACACACACACACACACATCTGACATCTGACAAAAACTGACAAAATGGCAGCATCATGCATCTTAAAAAATGGAAATTGATGTTAAATAACTCTGATTCAGAGAACTATGAGTAGCAAGTTTTTGATAATGCTGTCAGCAATATTTGCACTTATATTGGATCCACAACCAGGCATAGTTCATGAGTTGCCAAAATGTAGAAGTGTCCTTTTCTTGCTAAATGAGCGTATTATAATTGGGTGGAAATTCTTTCCATAATCTTTTAATGTTTACCCGACAAATGACTTTTTAGAGCGTAAACAGGACGAGAGGAAAGTACAGTAGCTGAGTCAGAAGAGAAGACAACAGCATGTGAGGATAATTTAAAGAGAAAATAATCACTTCAAGGTTGTCGGATACAAGAGTATCTTTTAAAGCCTAACAGTGACATAAAGTGTGTTTGCAAGTCAATACCAAGATGTGGTGATATTCCCCTTCGGCCAGCATTCCTTTGACTCGTTGCCCTGTCTGCCAGCTCTCGCACTTTAATAACTTCCTGCAGTAGCAACATTTTACCAGCAACATCATCATTTCCATCTTCACAGCCCAGTAACACTATGTAATTCTAGTAGCTCTGCATTAGCAGCTTTAGCATGCTAAACATGACTCCCGATCTTTGAATGTGAGGAAGGTCTGGTAAATACAGAAAGCAAGAACTTGAATAAATGAAAAAAGTTCCCACAGTGAGTGCAATATCTGCTGTTGACACTCCCTTTTGACTGACTGTTTTTGGACTTGTTTTTTTCATGCCAGCTCAGCTCCTTGACACCCCACTGAGCTTTGCACTAAAAACCCTCTGCACCTGTATAACATGTCCTAAAACAAATCAAAATGAATGTACATTTTACCACTGTCTTCTCATTTGCTTTGCTGACCCACACAACCAACAAACACATAATTATTTCAATATCACACTTATTCAGTCTTAACTCCTGGCAGAAAATAGTCATAATTCACTTGGGCACAAGACCATAACCACTGATTAAAATGGATATGACAGGAACGATGTCCATGACGATGAAGATACAATCCCAGTTGTCATAAACACAAATTACCATTTTGAATATCTCATGTATTCAAGTCATCATCATGTGTAGCATCCAAAGCTTCTTTTCTCCCTCTCAGAGCGCAGAGATGGCTAAAGGGAGAGGCAGCGGGAAATGAGCACATGCTGTGACTCAGTGGGCAGCAGTGCTTTGGGCACAGTGGTGGTACATTGTGCCTGGATGAGCGCACACTGACACGATGAGGCTCTGTTACCTCATCAGCTGCTACTGATGACCCTGAACTCACTGAGGTCACAAAAGGTCAAACAGAAACCCACCTGCAGAACCCTAAAGCCCATGGAGGGCAAAAACAATGTCTTCTTACCAGTGCTGGGGTCGTTTGTCAAAAAGTAATGCCATACATAAATCTGTCACTGATTCAAATGTTCAGAGTGTTTATTGTCAAGTGAATAGAAAGGAAACATGTTTCCCTGTATAATACCTCCTTTACTATCTTCAATCAAGTGCAAATAGATAAAAAGATAAAACAGATAAATAAAGGCACCTTAAAAAGTGAATAAGGCCATGTAACGGCAGCAAAATAATGATCCGATATATACACTGGGGGCAGTATGGCTCAGTCTTGTAAGCGGAAGGAAGCGCTCAGGGACACCTCGACATGAGCAAGACACCTAGCCGAACTGCTCCTGATGGGTCGTGGTTAGCGCCTTGCATGGCAGCTTCCGCCATCAGTGTGTGAATGTGTGTGTGTGAATGGGTGAATGTGATGTATCATGTAAAGCACTTTGGGTATCGTTTCAGGTATAGTAAAGCGCTATATAAATACAGACCATTTACCATAAAAATATAGGCTTTAAAGCAAAAACAAAAAGACATTCAAGAGTGGAGCGTGCTAAAACATCTGTTTTGGGGACACCATGAAACTACAAACACCACCTGAGATGTGTGATGACTCAACTGCCAAATGATTTCAAAGTAAAGCTCCTTATCATAATAAAAGGAGGACAGACAGCAGAAAATTTCAAAGTAAAGCTCCTTATTGTAATAAAAGGAGGACAGACGGCAGATAATTTCAAAGTAAAATTCCTTATTGTAATAAAAGGAGAACAGACAGCAGATAATTTCAAAGTAAAGCTCCTTATTGTAATAAAGGGAGGACAGACAGCAGATAATTTCAAAGTAAAGCTCCTTATTGTAATAAAAGGAGGACAGACAACAGATGATTTCAAAGTAAAGCTCCTTATTGTAATAAAAGGAGGACAGACAACAGATGATTTCAAATTAAAACTCCTTATTGTAATAAAAGGAGGACAGACAGCGGATGATTTCGAAGTAAAGCTCCTTATTGTAATAAAGGGAGGACAGACAGCGGATAATTTCGAAGTAAAGCTCCTTATTGTAATAAAAGGAGGACAGACAGCGGATCATTTCAAAGTAAAGCTCCTTATCGTAATAAAAGGAGGACAGACAGCGGATCATTTCGAAGTAAAGCTCCTTATCGTAATAAAAGGAGGACAGACAGCAGATCATTTCGAAGTAAAGCTCCTTATCGTAATAAAAGGAGGACAGACAGCAGATAATTTCAAAGTAAAGCTCCTTATCGTAATAAAATTAGGACAGACAGCAGATCATTTCGAAATAAAGCTCCTTATCGTAATAAAAGGAGGACAGACAGCAGATAATTTCAAATTAAAGCTCCTTATCGTAATAAAAGGAGGACAGACAGCAGATAATTTCAAATTAAAGCTCCTTATCGTAATAAAAGGAGGACAGACAGCAGATAGTTTCAAAGTAAAGCTCCTTATTGTAATAAAGGGAGGACAGACAGCAGACAATTTCAAAGTAAAGCTCCTTATTGTAATAAAAGGAGGACAGACAGCAGATAATTTCAAAGTAAAGCTCCTTATCGTACTAAAAGGAGGACAGACAGCAGATCATTTCGAAATAAAGCTCCTTATCGTAATAAAAGGAGGACAGACAGCAGATAGTTTCAAATTAAAGCTCCTTATTGTAATAAAAGGAGGACAGACAGCAGATAGTTTCAAATTAAAGCTCCTTATTGTAATAAAAGGAGGACAGACAGCAGATAGTTTCAAAGTAAAGCTCCTTATCGTAATAAAAGGAGGACAGATAGCAGATAATTTCAAAGTAAAGTTCGTTATCGTAATAAAAGGAGGACAGACAGCAGATAATTTCAAAGTAAAGTTTGTTATCGTAATAAAAGGAGGACAGATAGCAGATCTCTCTTTTCTGCTCTTTAACGTCACAAAGCTGATAGGCAGTAGTGAACATCCTTCACAGTAAAAGGCTTCTCACTTCTTTACTGTATCATTCTGGTTCCTTTAGATCAATAAATCCTCAGTAATGTTCATATTTCCACCCTCTAAAGACGTCTTAACCAGCTCCTCCATCTGTGTTCATGAGCTCCAGCTCTAAAGTCAGTGCATGAGCTTTACTGTCATGTTATGGTTTCCACTGACAGTGAAAGGAATGCCTGGCATTTTTAAGGTTCTCGCTTTGGGGTTCGGGCACGTGCCGATCGCTCATGTTCTCGGTCATTCGTGAGATATGCACGAAAATCTGGGCCTCACTTTTCGTATGATATCATACAAACTGTTTCATGAGACTACGTTGTCCATTCTTAAGGTGGTCACAAACATGACTCCAAATAAGTGCTAATGCTGTGTATCTGCTGGATAAACAGTTAAGAAATGATTTGCTCACACATTAACTTGAGCAACTCTGCATAATAACATATCAGGAGTTGAGTCTATGGATGTATAAGACCTGGACATGGTGCTGTATTCTTTCCATTGGCCACTTGTGGTATTGCAGCAAAAAAATCCCTGTCTGCCCAAAAATACATTTTATTTTTAATAATTGTCTGTATAACTGTTGACAGAACTGCAAGCAAAACATTCCTTGGGCTGTGCTCTCATCATTCACCTGAAGTTCACCATTTTGACCCATTCTCATGTTGTCCTGACATTTCTGCTTTTATTTTGTAGTAACGCCTGTTTCATGTTCTTTCAGATTACTGTTTGCTGCCCTCATGCTCTCCGGTGTCTGTGATCGTCTTTCCCCGCCCTGATTGTCTCCAGCTGTGATTCCTTTCCTCATGTTTAAATAGTCTCATCTCCCTTTGTCCTGTGCCAGTTCGTCTTGTTCGTACCTTGTGTCATCTCTGTTCCACGTCCTCATTCCATGCTATTGATCATTGTGTTTTTGCTCTGTTTTTTCTGAACTGTGCTTTTGCCTTGTTTTGCTACCCCCTCATTAACTCATTGAGTGCCAGCCATTACACAGAAAGTGTCTTGTGCCAGTGTTTTTGTCCATTTTCAGTCATATTTCATGACCCACAGAATATTTTCTACTATGTCTCTGAAAACACTGAATATCTCAAATGAAAGAAAAGACTCTCTATTTCATCATGAAGAAAATGTTTGTTTTTACCTTGTTCCATTCTTGTTTTATCAGAGGTAGAGTAGAGGACACTTTCACCAAAATCACCACTTTTTCTCCAGATTCTGTTTGTTTTGCTCTCTAATCTTGATTGTCTCCACTTCCTGTTTTGATCTCTGTGGTATATACTGTCTCTTCATATCCCTACTACAAATCCCAGAAGCCTCACAGGCTGCAGGAGACCTTGATTGGCGAACAAAAACACTTTGACGTATTATTACATCGATGGCACTCAAGTGTCAGATTTTAAATGACATTGAAATACGTTGATGGCACTCAAAGTTTTAAGAACGATTTTCATTTGTTACTTGGTACAGTATTTTGTCATCACCAGGTTTAGATTTCTATTCCTCCTCTTGAGCACCCTTAATTATAGTTATTGCTTTTACTCTTTCATATTAACTCATTCTATTCCATTTTCATACTTCCCTTTGCAAGCGCCTTTTTAAAAAAAACAAAAAAAAAATACAAACTTGAATTTTGAGTCGTGCATTTGAGTTCATGCTTCGCTATGCAGTCAGAGATGAACAACTGAAATTCCTGTGATTCAATCCTGACTTGGCGTTTATCCTTTTTATTTGCTACACACAGGTACTAGTGTACAAGCAAACTGTAGTGCACTTTGTTTTTCATCGTTAGCAGTAAATGTTAAACTGGCCAAAGGGCGACATCACAGCAAATACCAAAAGAGAGCTCAGATATAATGTGGGGAAATTAGAGTTTCTGGGAAACAGACAGAAGGAAGCAATTAGATGCATATTTGCTCTGGGTGAGTTCAACAGAGAAAAGAATAAAACTGCATTATTTCATCTCTCTCATTTTCTTATTATTTCTTGTTTCAGTTAAAAGGACAAAATCACCTGGACACACACTTGATTCCTTCATTTCCAGCAGCGGTAAGGTAAGGTCAGACTTTAATTTGTTTTCTTCCTGTCAACCTCAGACGTGTTGATCATACTAAACTGGTGGATTAATGTTGCTGTCAGGGCGAACTGGAGGTTGAGATATAACAGGACTGAGATCATTACTGGTATAGAGATCAGAGGCTGATGCTTTCTACTCCAACATTCCCTTGACCTTGTAGATGTCTGCTATGATTCTTCAGGTTAATACTGAGACTGGTGGGATGGCTGATGCTGTAATATTACAAAAGATCCATTCAAACGTTGGTGTGCAGAGCATATAAACTAAACTGGACTCCATAGCAAACACAGATGTGGCTGAAGCACAATAAATTGCTTAGTCTCCCTCTTATGGTAGTCATAAGTTAATTATGTGCAATCATTTTATTATACACGTGCAATACTTCTTATGTTATTTCACCAAATGCAGGGCTGGAACAATACCCGCATCACCACAATACCACAGTCATGTGATGCCTCCCGAGGATGTTGAGCTCATTACTGTCATCACTGCAATATATTAAAATAATAAAAAAATAAATATATCTCTAAATATTAGCTGTTGAAAGTTACAGGAGTGCATATGGTGACTGATATGAAATATAAGCAGTAATATTAAGTAACATCCTTTTTTTAAAGCTGACGGAGAAACAAAACTTTTCATAGTGGAGCTCGGCAGCAGGCCAGTCCATTAACCCAAAAGGGTTGTTGTTTTGTTTTCTTGTTATGAATTATATGGAGGTGTCAGTACCTCTCATGATTAAATTGAATATATAAACACATAATACACAGGCATAAAACACAGAAGCATTGCATAAACAGTCAGACTTTAGTTTCAATAGTAAGTACTTGTAGCAGACACACTCCTCTTATGTAGTACTATCCATATATTATTCAACTATAGCCACAAATCTTAGAAAGCCGAACACTGTGTCGCCAATTTGTGCACATTTTATGCCAGACGACAAGGAGTGTTCGGCGGGGTTGCGGTGATTGTGGGGTACCGTGGTAAACCGCCATACTGCATTGATTGGATGCTTTATCGCTGCGGTAATAAAAATTCCATACCGTCACAGCCCTAACCAGATGTTCCATTGTGTGTCCATAAGTACTGTTGCTTATTTGAACATTTATCCATTGGTCACACATTTTGGTTGTCATTTCATAATCTCTCTGAGGAAAATGTTGATATTTCCAGCAGCCTCATCTTTTTCCTCCTCTGTCACTATGCATTAATTTACCCAAATGCTAATTTGCTAAATTGTTAGCCTCAGTTGCTTCCAGACACCAATAGTAGCTTCTATGTTGCCAGACAGCAATATCTCAAATACAAGAAAAGAAAGGAAAAAAAAAAAATTCAAAAAGATTCTAACTCTGACAAATGAAAACCTGATAATAAATAGACAGATATTCTCTGTGTGTGTGTGTGTGTGTGTATATGTACACATATATATATATATATCTATATATATATATATATATATATATATATATATATATATATATATATATACACATGTAATGACCAGTGCATTAAGGATTAAGAGGAAAAGAGACAGCAGAGAGAGAGGAGAGCAATGATGAACATTTGGCCATTTCATCAACAACAACCTGTCTCTCCGGGCAAAGATCCAAACTCCAGAGATCAGATATTTGAAAAGCTGTCAACACAGATGTGAGGTCAGTCATAATGACACAACCTCAACCCAACCTGAAAGAGTCCACACTGTCTGCACATGTATCATCCACTGTAATAAGAAAGTAAACAGCACACAGGTAAGGTAGCATGGTGTTTTGCACACACTCATACACTCATGGACATGTGAAACACACTGGGGGGGTGACTGGATTAGGGCCCCCTGCTACAGAAACGTTGGAGCAGCCAGCACTCCTATGCTTTCCACTGGCAGACTGAGCTTGTAAAAAATAAATAATAAGTATTTCCGAAAGTGTGTTTTAGAGGTTATGTGGGTACAAAAATATGCTACTTTGCACTGGGGGTACACATTGTCAAAAACAATGTTTAAGTAGATGTGAAAAGAATTTTCATTCAATACGAGACTAAGAGAACAAAACACAAAGTGAGAGTTAATTAGGCTTCGGGGAGAGGTCCAAACCATTACATCAGTTTCAACGATCTCATAGAACAACTGCAACCTTCGAGACCCTGCAGCAACATGAAGACCAGAACCAGAGCGGCACAATGATGAGGAGGCTGCATAAGCTGATTTAACAGAACATGAAGAGTGGCAACAAACACACACACACATAATGATGCCACCACAGGATCAGCAACAGTTTCAAACGTGTATGTGTGTCTGTGAAGAGGGAAGGAAGAGAGAGAGTGAGGGATGGGTAATGTACAAAGGACAGAGTGAGGAAACAGAGGGATTTACAAAGGAAGAGTTGGAGGAGAAAATGTTGCTGAAGTGTTGCTGGATCAGCTCAGAAAGCAAACACATGTACCAATGCAAAGCCAAGTTGTGTCAACTTACTTGGCAATAAACTTGTTTCTGATTCTGACTCTGAATTTGAACTAAATTCACCTTTTTAGACACAAATTTGAGACCTGGAATATTCTGAGAAGTCAGAAATGAATCCAGAATAACAAAAAAAAACATTTTTTTTTCTGTTGAGGAAGGACAGGAAATAACTGCAATTCAACATCTCTGTCAACAAATAAGACACACGTGTCCAGTTGACTCTCATTTCTCCTCCTTGGACTGACTCAACACATTGTTGCATGGTGCAAATTTCTGGGCGGACACAACAGAAAAGAGCCAGCACAGGCCTGATATATCCCAGAATCTCTCTCATCTTGTTCGCATTTGAATCATGTGGCCTCAACCCAAGTGTTAATCATTAAGTGTCTGAGTATGAGTGATTTGCACATCTTCACATTGCAGGCTTAGTTTGGAACATGTACTGCAGTGTAGCGGAAATGCATGAAGTCATGTCTGAGAATCTAAAAAGAATAAAGAAATTTGATTTGCTGAAACTTACAATATAACTGTTCAGTTTGTTAGTTTAATAGCATCTGAGGTCTTATGATGTGACTTCATTTGATTCTACATTTTAGCATTAATGTGTGATTATTATGATAATAGTGTCAGGCTCTGTCTGTTTCTGTTACGTCCACCATTTTAGTCTTGTGCCTGCATGTTGTCCTGTCTCTTCCTGTTTTATTTTGAAAGTATCCCTGTCTCCCTTTCTTTTCAGATCTCTTGATCCCTGCCTCCTGTGTCTTCCTGTGTCTGTGATTGTGAAACCCCACCCCAATTGTCTCCACCTGTGTTCCCCTACCTCATGTATAAATAGTCCTGTCACTTGTTGTTTGTTGCGAGATCGTCTTGTCATGTTTTGTCCCTCGTCTCTAGAGTTTGCCTGCCCCTTGTCTCCAGAGCCTGTCCCTCGTCCCTAGAGCTCCTGCCCGTCTCCTGTTCCTCATCTCCAGAGCCGGTCCCTCGTCTCTCTAGCCTCCCTCGCCCTACCCATCTCCTGGGCCCTGTCTCCAGAGTTTCTCTCCTCTCTGATTATTCTCCTTCTCTGATTATTGTAATAAATACACCCTTGGTTGCACCGATCTCCTGTCTCGAATTGTGCATTGGGGCTCTCCTCAGAAAGGAGTCCTCACAAATAGTGCTGTTTACTGTAGTTTTGAAGCACAAGGCTGAGAACTGAACTGGCAAGAAAAAAATAAAGTTATTGCACAAAAATAAATATTGTAATACACTCCTGACTTCACTGACCTCCTCTCCCAAATCATTTTCATACAGTCCCTTAGGTGTCAACACTCACTATATTTATCTGCCGAGTCGTAACATTCGCATTCCTCAAATAGCTTCTGCAAGTAAAACAACAGTGAGGAGAAAAGCATGAAATCCTCAAAGAAATTCTATCATGAGTTCACTCTGCAGAAATTTCCAACATTTCCTGCCAAGCAAACTTGCCTGCACACACACGCACATGCACACACACACGCACGCACGCACGCACGCACGCACGCACGCACACACACACACACACACACACACACACACACACCCCACTGGCTGATGGCCACGTGCAACTATAAGGCAAAGCCATGCTGGCTTGTGTGTTTACAGAGAGAAGGGCCTTACACTGCCTGGGTGTCATCACTGTGCTCATGCAGGGCCCTGCACATCAGTGCTGTTGATCCTCTGTGTGGTCGGGGGCATCCACAGTATCCTCATGCTGCTGCTGGGCCATAACGACCTTCACCTCAAGGCCTGCTGAATGTCAGTCACTTCACTGACAGCCCACAGGAGAGGAGGGAATAGCTCTGACAGATGAGCGCAGACAGAGGGTAGGACTGGTGTGTGCATGTACTCATAAGTGGCCCATCATATTGCTAGCAGCATGAAATGTAGGTGTGTTTTCTCACCATGATGTGCTGCCACAAGTGTTCGGCAGCACATCATCTCTCTTGTGTCCAAAATATTTCAAGATAAGAGACTTCCTGTTCTTTTCAGTTCTTCATCGCCCACATTTTCATTCCTCTTCCCTCAGCGTCACTACCGCTAACTTCACTTCATTTCCTTGCTCTTTACTGTCTCGGTCACTAGCTATCACTCAGCATGTTTACATGCACTTAGAGAACTTTGACTTATTGCCTTAGTCCGGCTAATATCGATGTTTTAAAAGCCATATATACACCTTAGTCGGACTGTAGTCAAACTGAACTGGAGTTTTTATGATCGGACTATTCGTGCTAGATAATGCAGTTCTAAGTCAAGCTTTTCCGGCATGTATATGCAAACCACGATTAACCGTACCATTGACTGGCCTGGGCACTCCCCGTTCTGGAAGTGAGTAGACCACGGAAGTGGGATGACAACAACACAGTAGCAGAGGAACCGGAAGACTGCCAATGTGAAAGGGCGTGTAGCACCACAGAGTGTCTCAGAGGCAAATGTACTTCAATCAATAATTAGATTCTCTTGCCAGCGCATGGACACTCAGATTTCTCAGAAACTGCAGTTAAATCCTCAGCTTGGTTACTGCCGATAGCTCGGCTGAGATGTGCATGTAAACGCACTGAATATTCATGGGTGGGCTTCTAGAGCAGTAGACCTCCATCTGATTGGCCAATTATGTTGACATGCAGAGAGTCAATGCCTGGTATACTGAATTCCATTTATCACATTTCAAACTGTATCTTACGCTCACTATAATAGTTAATTTTAGCTATATTGTGCAGCATTAGCAGAAATGCAATTTAGATACAATTACTACTGGGGCTATGTATAGCATTTTAGCAGTATAAATCACAACCACATTCACTTGAATTGTGTCAAACTTTGTCGGTCCCAGTGGACAAAAGCTGTGTTGTCTTCCAGCACCAGATTCCCTTTAGAAAACCTCTCATTTTCCTGCCTGGTTCTGGTGTTCCAGTGCCTCCTTTCCCTCATTCACTCACAGCAGGGTGTGAATGAATCAAATTCCTCCACTATCAGCCAAAACTCAACAGGCTGTGTGAGATTACACAATATGACCTTTAAATGATGCCAACATGAAGAGGCTTCAAAGTCTTCCTTGGTATTCACAGATAACCCAGGTGGCCCTGCTATTGCTGGTGTACTCACATGATCAAGACTAGAAATGTAAAACACATGCCATGAGGGGCGCTAATTTGTTTTCTTCACTAAACAAGCAGCTCCAGGACATTTCTGGACAACATCAAGATTCTAACCCTTCAACATCATTAAAGCCCACACAAGTCCACAGTCACACTGATTTTCCTCTGTGAACCAGGGGTCAAAACTTCACCATATTGGACTACGTTGAGAGTGAACAGAGATGGGAACTAACAAAGTTACTGTTCTTAAGTAGATTTTCCAGGTATCTGTACTTTACTTGAGTATTTATTTTTCTGATGGCTTTTTACTTTTACTCCCTACATTTCAACACAAATGTCATTCTCCAAACTTGCTGCTGAGCCCGCTGCTGTGGGGCTCAGTGCCGCTGGGCAAGGCGCCTCAAAGCTCGGTGTTCGGACTCACTGAGTCTGGTGCCTCAGGGCGTTGTGGTGTTGTGGTTCAGCCCGATCCAGTTGCAGGTGGATCTGAGTCGGTTGAGGCTGCAGACAGCGGTGAGGCCGGAGGATGGGAGAACAGCTGCCAGCTGCTGCTGAAGCTCAATATTTACCAGTTTTTAGTGTTTAAAACAATAGAATCTGTCTCCTCTGTACACTATTTCTGTCAGTTTCTCTCTGCCCAGTTCAGTGTTCATTATTCTGACTTGTAGCAAAACTAGACTATGTCCAGTGTTTTTTTCTCTGTACCTGCACTGTGCAGCTTGTTAATAAAAGAGGAAAAGTATTCTATTTTTTTTTTTTTAAATTTGCTGAGTTATCAAAAGAGGCATCATGTATCATTAAAGTTAAAAATTCATTTTTACTTTTGTAAGTAAGTGAGTAAATTTCAGAACCTGTACTTTCTTACTTTTACTTGAATTGAATCAGTACTTTTACTTGAGTCTCTTTGTACACTAGTATCTGTACTTCTACTTGAGAAAAGAACGTGAGTATTTTTGCCAACTCTGAGAGTTGACAGACACTCACATTCAGGACAGAGAGTAGCTTTTGGTGCTGAAATAGCTCTCCATCATGGCAGCAACAGTTACCACACAATCACTTCCATTTGAAGCATTTTACTAAATAAAAGCAGAAGGGAATATTTTTTGCAGCAATGGTTTATTGAGAGCTACTGAGAGCTTTTGTTTTGAAATGTGCCAGATAACCAGGTGTTGGGTCAGGGCTCTTCTGACAGCAAAAGGGGGGCCAACACAATATTAGCTCATCAGAGCTCATTATGTTATGCCTGATCAGTGTATAAGTGTGAAAATATATGCAACACACTGGTCTAAGACATTTCAGTATTATTCCAGTCAATATGTACTGCTGCTGTACATACTGTATATCACATGTGCTGCAGCTACTGTTTCCTGAGCTCTGAAAGGAAGCAGAGATGGATGGGCACTTGCAGGTTCAGGTCACATGATAAAAGAGCCTTAATTCAGATATGGTTTTTGGACTTGTTGGATGATTTATGCATTCAGGATGTTAAAAAGCTTGGAAAAAAGACTTGGAAATAACCCTGCTGCAAACCTTCTAAGAAATAGGCTGTCCAATAAGTTAAATAAGTCTCAAGTTAAAGTGCATAATTTCCACCTTATAGGCCTGGTTACACAGTTTCATTCAACTATCTCTTTCTCAGAAAGATAAATGTGGATTACTTCTCTTATCTTTAATACACCAGTTGCTGTTATTATCCAGTTCATTTATGTTATATATTTTGCCGACTTTGCAATCTCATATGGCAACACTGTTGTCCAAATTATGGACCGTTTTAAAAACAAAGATAGATGCAGAGAAACCAGAGATTTTTCACACATCCACCTCGAGCTTAGAGTCACAGGCTTTCAGAGTTTCAGAGAGCTCAGTTTTGGTCTCCACCAACTCCTGAGGAGAAAATGTCTCTCTCACTGCCAAATGCTCCACTATGAGCAACCCAACACTACACATTTGATCCAATTATTAAAACCATTGATTAGTTTACAACTTTAACAATGAAAATACATCTATTTATCTTTACTCAAATGAATATTTGCTGCTTTAAAGCTGTAGCAGACACGTCAGAATTCTGGTCCTGGTGGCCATAATCCCTTCCCTAAAAAATGCCTCCTTATGTGACAAACACAAGTGCTTGCTTTGTTCCTCAGAGGCTGTTGACCATCCCTCGACACACAGACTGCTATTCAGACAGCTCTCTCACAACACATACACACACGCACACACACACACACACACACACACGCGCAGTCATGCACAAACACAGTCATGCACACACACGCACACACACGCACACAGTCATGCACACACATGCACACACACACACTCATGCACACACACACACACACACACACACACACATACACACACAGTTCACACTTTATTCTATCTATGCAGCGTACCGCTTTGCACTTGACATGTCCTGCTTGTCCTCCCGCACACAGCAGACACACAGTGACTTAATGTACTCCCCTTGGAGGCCCATGGAAGGCATGCCATCAATGTGACACATGCCCACAGCCCAGTGCCCTGGAAGGCTGTCCAAATAGTCTGTATGAGCCCACACCAGCACAAATATGCTGTCAGCGCCTTCAGATTCAGATCAGAGGGTGAGTCATTCAGTGGCTGAAGTAGTAAATGGGCCTTAAAGCAAAAGGAATGATACACCTCTCAGCTACAACACCACTGTGGATCTGTGGGTTCAACCAGGATTGATATTAATTCTCTGGGCTGTGGGAGGCAATGCGCAACTCCAAAGATACACTCACCAGCCATTAGGTACACTTGCTCAATTGCTTGGTAACACAAATATCTACTCAGCCAGTCACATGGCTGCAACTCAACGCATTCAATCATGTAGACGTGGTCAAGACAACTTGCTGAAGTTCAAACTGAGCATCAGAATGAGGAAGAAAGACGATTTAAGTTACTTTGAATGTGGCATGGTTGTTGGTGCCAGACGGGCTGGTCTGAGTATTTCAGAAACTGTTGATCTACTTGGCTTTTCACTACAACCATCTCTAGGCTTTACAGAGAATGGTCCAGAAAAAAGGAAATATCCTGTGAGAAAGATGCCTTGTTGATGTGAGAGGTCACAGGAGAATGGACAGACTGATGGAGATGATAGAAAGGCAACAGGAACTGAAATAACTACTGGTTCAACCAATGAATGCAGGATATCATGTGTGAAGAACAACACTGGAGTCACCACAAGTGGACAACAGAAGATGGAGAAATGTTGGCTGGTCTGACCAGTCTCCATTTCAGCTGAACATTCACATGGTAGATGGTCACCATGAAACACCATGAAAGCATGGATCCATCCTGCCTTGTATCAGGGGTTCAGCCTGCTGCTGCTGGTCTAATGCTGAGGGAGATTTTCTTTAGTACCAACTGAGCATGGTTTAAACCCTGCAGCCTACCTGAGTATTGTTGCCGATCATGTCCATCCCTTTATGACCACAGTGGACCATTTTCGTGCAGGATAGTGCTCCATGTCACAAAGGTCAGATCATCTCAAACTGGTTTCTAGAACATGACAGTGAGTTCACTGGACTCCAATGGTCTCCATAGTCACCACATCTCAATCCAGAACCTTTAGGGTGTGGAGGAACGGAGATTCTCATCATAGATGAGCAGCAGCTGAGTGATGCTATCATGTTAATATGGAGCAAAATCTGTGAGGAATGTTTCCAACGCCTTGTTGAAAGTCTGACACCAAGAATTAAGGCAGTTCTGAAGGAAAAAGGTCAACTTCACACTTGGCAGGTGTATTGCTGGGGATCCAAGGACATGCATTGATGAATTTGATGCAACATGACGCTGAAGGAAGAGGAACAAACACGGAAAATGTGGATGATAAAAACGAAATAAAAAGAACAGCACACCTCTTATTTTGAAATATTTGGGATACACGACAAATTATGTGTTGCAAGCACAGCTACTATGAAAGTCTTGCCCAACAATTGGAAACACAAATCTAACCTTGATCAGTATTGGCTGATCATTAAACCTTACCAGCTTCACCACTAATGTGGTTAGTCAATGAAATGTTCCAGAACTCAAAAGATCTTTGTTTCCTCTCAAGGTCATCTCAGAATAGAAACTTGAGGCTGTGATTCAGTATTAATGGGGATAGTTGAGTCATTAAGTGTATAAAAGACTGAGACTGTCTGATGGTTGCTCTCTCGTGTCCTCAGGCCTCCATCACCAGTCATGGTTGGTTTGTCATCAGCTGATGTGATCGCAGGATAAGCATGTAAAGGGATTCATGGGTATAAAGTCATGGAAAGAAGAGAAATATGTACTGAAATGTTGGCTAATGAAAGGATGGTGAGAGGTCAAAGCTGGAAAAAGACAATGAAAGTGTGGGCAGAGAGGGGAGTAGGATATAAACTATGATTGAAAGACATTTGGGGTATTGCAATACTTCTGATATAATATTGATTATTGTTGTGCGTTGTGCGAGTTTCGAGGATTTGACTCGCTTGAGTTTACGGTCCATACAGGAAGTCCCAGAGGAAGCACAGAAAGTCGACATAGCAACTGACTGAAGATGCAACGGATGATCACAGATATGTCCATCAATGAGAGGAAGACAACACCAAAGACAAAAAAAAACATCCCCAGCGAAGACAACACGATAAAAGCAGAATTTACATCAGCTGTGTTTACCAGATGGAGATGTCTGAGAGAGGTCTGGAAAGTGATGCAGCTGTCGCTTGTTTCTTACTTGACTGGTAAGACTCATTTGTGTATTCATTATGAAGCTATGTTACAAGCACAACAGTAAGCTCCCCTTCTTACAAATTTTGGTTTAGTACAGCAGAGTCTCCCCCAGTGCTTTGTATCCCCCCCATGTCAACCATCAGAATGCTTTAGCTTGTTAGCGAGCCTAGATTCTTCACAATTGAGTTGCTAAGTTTGTTTTACAGTTTTCTTGACCAATAAGATGTAATTAGTGAAAGAACGGCTGTAGAAGGTGAACACTATTGGAGGAAGTTTGGTTTATACGAGACACCGCTGTGCGTGTGCTTCTTTGATCTCAGTTGCTTGCATTCCACTAGCTCACCACTAGGTGACAAGAATTTTTACACAGTGTACCTTTACGATAAGATGATCCATTATTTGTCCCACTAACAGGGAAATTTACATCGTTCCAGTGTAGACAATATTACAATAAAGTCCTACAGTATATAAAAATAAAAATAAGTCACAGAAGTGGTGGTGGGTTTTCAGCAGCCAGTTGCTGATCGCAGTCTCCCGCAGCCTGTGAGTAATTTTGGGCTTCTGGGATTTGTAGTTGGAGCATAAAGAGACAGTATACACCACAGAAATCAAAGCAGGAAGTGGACATGATCGAGATTAGAGAGCAAAACAAACAGAATCTGGACAAAAAGTGGTGATTTTGGTGAAACGGGTCCCCTACTCTACCTCTGATAAAACAAGAATGGAACAAGGTAAAAACAAACTTTTTTTTCATGATGAGACAGAGAGTCTCTGCTTTCATTTGAGCTATTCAGTGTTTTCAGAGACATAGTACAAAATATTCTGTGGGTCTTGAAATTTGACTCAAAATGGACAAAAATACTGGAACAAGACACTTTCTGTTTTATAAAAGGAGCTGACAGTCAGTGATTTAAAGAACAGAAAAGAAAGGATTTCTACAAATGAGAGTTTATTTGAAATGATCTGGCAGTTGAGTTGTTGTGTCACAAAGTAACCCAAAAGTAATTAAGTAAAGTAAGGGATTATTTTTTTTTAAAGTAATTAGTAATGTGTAATCCATTGTAACCCAACACCGGTGCAGAATGAGTGAAATGTGTGGGTGCAGTCTCACTGGACAGATCGACAGATTTACTAAACACCAACATGACACAGCAAAACTGTGTGCTGCCAGCTGAGCGGCACATCTGTGTGCTATGATCCTCCCACATACTTCACACAACACACAGACTAATTACTGATAAGACTCTGCTCAGAATCCAGGCTCAGATGCAAATTGTAGAATGTGTATTTTGTAGTTGCCCTGGCAACATATACAATGGGACATGACATATTGGATGCCGCTGGGGATCTCTGGGTATTATGGCTACAGCATGCGGAAGTAACGTACGCCGCTGCAATTACGCCTAAATAAAGTTCATACTTTCATTCACCTTATGTGAATTCCTGAACATATCTTTGACACTTCTACACAAATATATAATCATTTACAAAGTCGAGACAACATGCAAAAGCCACTTATGGACCTGAAGTGGGAGATAACTTCAGTCGCTGACCTCTCACATGGCTACAGGTCAGATGATAAAAGAGCTCTGATTTAGATACTGTTTTAAAGGGACCTGTTTATAAGGATATATAGAGAGTATACTGGTCTTGTTGGATGATTTATGCATTCATATCGAGACTTAATAATACTTCATTTTACATGTAAAGCTCAAATTATAAAGTGATTTACAGAGTCGAGACAACATGCAAAAGCAGAGTGGTAATATGAACAGGAAAAGTGTCATTGAAATGAAGAACTATTCCAGTTCTGATAGACCTCATGCAGCCACGCCAGGGGGTGGCCACTGTGGCTTTCAACACCTATGCCTCGTTGTATTAGCTTCTCACAGAAAGCTCGCTTCTGCCGGACACCAGTGCATTACTTGGAGCTTGACAAGATGCATTTTCTTTTTTTTTTGTTTTTAATCCCACAATTTTCGTGACCACCCAAAAAACGGTTGTCCCATTGCCATTTTTTTAAACAGAATAGAAATTCAAAAGATATGTTTCTCAGGGTGCCTTAGATCAATTCTCAGAGCTGAAACAATCAGGACATGCCCTTCAGATTCACCACAAATTATTTTTTTTTACTTTCCGGACATGGCAAGTGCCTAAAAAAAGTAAATGTCAAGCCCTGGCACAGTAAATCCAATGGTCCAATAAAGTACCATCACTACTGCAATGATGATGCATAGATGATGTGCTCTATGCTTCCCCTGGTTGGAGAAACAACCACATATTTGTCATAGGACTGCAAAATATATATAAAATTCATTGTGAAATCAACATGTGTGATCTACATATTGAACTGTGATAAATGGTGCTCAGTGTGCCGGCCACTGATGCTCTGCATGTCAGTAGACTTGACAGATGGAGCTAAGGCTGGGTTTAAAAAATCAATAAATTGATTTCCCTTTCAATGGTTCAGAATCGATTCATTAAGTCCAAAGATCGATCTTTTAACTTGAGTATGTTTTTTTCTGCTAGTCTCGTATGATCAGCGACAAGATCTCATGAGATGTTACTGCCAGCAGTCAAGCAAACATGGCAGAAGTGAGTCCACCTCTTCAGGCACTGCCGACGAGTTTAAAAGCTGATGTTTGGATGTGTTTCGGATTTAACATGTTGGAAGAAAACAACGAGTTAGACAAAACAAGTAATATGCAAAGTATGCAACAGGAAGGTAAAATACAGTGGTAATACGAATCTCCACAACCATTTGACGAGACATCACCCAGAACTGAAACATCCCTGAATGAATTGAACTGGGACCTTGTAATATTGAATCAAATTGATCTGAAAATCTGAATCGATACTCCGTCCTAGTTCAAGCTCTACTGCCCTACATGTTGAAAGCAGAGGTACTACACCGAACACGAGTGGCAAGAGGAAACCATCAAAACCTCCATCAAAACCTGCAACACAACCACAAAGATCCAAGAAGGTAACGTTCGCAAAAGCTAAACTGCTAGCATTAAGTCTAGTAGCATGAAACCAGTCCAACAGACATCCACTGATCAGAGTTTAGCTCTGTCTTTTTCCACTTCCTGCATACACTGCTCACTGTCTCTGGTCTGTGATAGTAGAAAGAAATTCACACTGAATACTGAAGGGTTAGTTGATTTATCACTATGTAATATTAATATCACCACTGTAATATTCAACAATGTTTTCCCAATAAGGTGCAGGCAGGATTGTAAATATGTGAGTCTACCCTATCTATCTATCTATCTATCTATCTGCAGTTCTGTCCTGCTGCTTTCACTTTTCTCATCTCTAGGTGTGAATATGAGAATATGAATATGAATTGAACAAAAATGGAACCAAGTCCTCACTAGTCCGGTCACATTTACATCAAAAATACTTTGAGTTTTTCTTTCTCAGATGTCCTCATCCATGCAGCCCTCCCTCTGCTGCAGTGTAAGTGTGGGATACTGACAACTGAGGCAAAAACTGGCTGAATGGTTTACTGGAGCTGGTGGGCAGGATGATGAATGAGATTTTACAAACATCTGATTTCTGCCAGCCAGAGTTCAGAGGTGCATGTGCTGCTTGCCAAAATGGATTAAATGAATTAAAATGTCCCATTCTTACATTTTTTTCTTTAAATAAGACAAATGTTCATTCACATTCAGTGACATTTTATTACAACACTATAAAAAGGCTGATGCTCTTTTCTCTGCAAATAAATAAAAAGTTCTATGGCACATTAGTCGTGATGTTGAGAATACTGTATGAGTCAACGATGAGGTATTTATCAGTAAATAATGGAAATAATGCAGTGATTAAAAAAATGACTCACATCTATATGTTTCCATATACAAAGCCATTACCCGTACATTATGTACTGCACTATCACATAAGTGTCTGCTCTGCTGGGAAAATGCTTAGTCATGTCCTGCAAGGTGGAGGCAGAGACAGGCGGATGCTGGCCGTAGGGACTGCAGGAGGAAAGGATGTATCCTTGTACCCTTGAGTACTTCACTGTGAACCCGCTGCTATAATCTCAAGCCTTCTTCAGTTTTTGTAATATTGCTCAAAATTGCACCAGACACGCCAGTGTGATTGCTGCAGTGTTTTAATACTTATTGATTTTCCTCGACATGACCATTTGATTGAATGGAGGTGTGACAGAGAACTGGTACAATATTACTGGTGTTTTGCTTTGACCTGTGTTCTTACCTGGTAATCCCTGTATTGGTTAACAATGGGCAGTATATTTCCATCTGTTCTGTGTAACGTGAAGTCATTTACTGACTTAGTTTTTCATCTGGTCTGTTGCTGATTTAGATTCCTATGCATTGTTTACTGATTTATATTAGTTATTAGTTCTGTTAGTCCACATATTTTCTACACTTTATATTTACATATACTCTAGGCCTTTATTGTCACGTTACTTTATCCATCACTCACAGATTCTGTCATCCAAACCTTCCTCCATGCCTTCAAAACCTCCTGTGTGGAATATCGTAACGGTCTCATGTCGGGGTTCCAACTCAGGGCGAAGCCGATATCGATATGATGCTATGACATCCGATTAATCTTTCGACAGGTGTCGGCACGGCTGCAGCGTTCTGCATTCAGTGGAAACTGACACATTGATTTGAATAGAAACGTATTGGGTCCAACTAAGCGTCGTCATCATTCCGCATCCAGTGGAAATTACGGGTAACACTTTAATGTCACGACGTACAAGAACAAAGATGTGAACTTGGTGTACAAATAACAGTAAAATTGCAGTAAATAACATAATCATGTAAAAATGGAATCAATTTCTTATCTCAGCAGCCCTCTAATGCCAATTAAATCTCATTTTGCCTGCTTTTCTTCCCATGCTTTTTCCTTTTGAATATAATGGTCATACTAACTGTGATGGCTCCATGTTTCAGGAAAGCCCAAACGCACAACTCAGAGACAGGTATTGGGTGCAACCAAAAAGGTGTTTTTATTAAACAGACCAGGCAGGAAACCAGCAGGGAGATGGAGGATGAAGCGCATCACCAGGCAGGAAGAGCCCTACACTGGTGCTACATTCAACTATAAAAGGGGGATAAATCAAAGCCAGTCTCAAAAGAAGAGGGAAAACAATTTAACTTTACCGGAAAAACAAAAGATCAACTCGCTGAAGCAGTTATGAAACTTTAACTAAGGGAGCAGGAAAAAACAGGGGAATATAAAGGGGAATAAAGTAAGGACACTAGGGTCAGGTACACTCAGAAGGAAACTACAAAGGAAACAAATGATCACCTGCAACACTACACTAGAGGAGGGAATTAACAACAAGGAATAAATACAAAAGACAGGACACTATATTCAAAAACACTACACTAGCATCTACTCCAAAGAGGATTCATTTCGGAAACTAAGGTAAAGAATAAGAGGCTACTGGAAGCTAGAAACAGGAAATCAGAATCATAAACTAGGAACAAAAACTGGGCATTAAGGCTACAAATCTCACAAATCAAAACACTGTAAAGACAGGAAAGAATGCTGCATACTGCTGGCAATACGCTGCAGACATGGGGGACAGGAGACAGGCAAGGACAAGACAATCTCATGACAAGCAAATGACAGGACTATTTATACATGAGGTAGGGGAACACAGGTGGAGACAACTGGGGTGGGGTTTCACAATCACAGACACAGGAAGACACAGGAGACAGGGATCAAGAGATCTGAAACGAGAGGGAGACAGGGATAAATTTCAAAATAAAACAGGAAGAGACAGGACAACATGCAGGCACAAGACAGACAGAGCCTGACACTAACAATCTTATAATTCAATCTTATCTTATAATTATAATTTTTTTGCTGATATCCAATATCAATATCAGAACAACTACAACAAAAGCCTCCACTCCCTCTGGAAGCCCTCCCCGTGGACATCCATACCGCTCCCACTTTGGACATCATCAGCTCAAAAAAAACTTTTGACCACCATTTAAAACCTCTCCTGACTCATTCTCTTTGTCTGAGTTATTACTATTTATTATTTATCCCTATTTAACCTATCTCCTCTTGGCACTAGAAACAGGTTGTTTGGTCTCTGCAGCCCCATCTGTGTTCTCACCACCATCCATTTCTCCATGATTGAAATCACTGAGTGCCGACCATAAACAGAAGGTGGGTTTTGACAGTGTGGTCATGAAACTAGACCCATGAAAGACAGACACCAGCTCAACACACTGGCTGTGAAGGCGCTGCAGTGGCTCAGCAGCGGTGGATTTCATGAATAGGTCACACACTGAGGCTTGAAGCTCGACACAGTTTCTTTAGTGCACAAACAACAAACTGACACTTTAGCCAGATTATTTAAGACATCTTCTATAGTTACACAGTTGTAAACAGCACAGCAGTAGAGGCTGACAATGTTCCCACAAGATGGGGGTCAGATTCACTCTTCATCACCTGACTGGGACAGGACAGGAAAGACAGTCAGCAAGGGAACCATGATAATAGTAAGTCAGTGGAGAGGCATCGGTCACTAGTCAGATACTGTGAACACTACATGCATGCACATGCTTTGAATCGCATTTTCTCTTTCAGATCATCTGAACCATTCAGGGATTTGAACCAACACATTAAACAATACAATACAACAAGTGACTGAACAATGGAATCCTCTGAGAAGTCAGAAATGAATCAAGAACAACAAATCTCAATCAAATGTGCCATTTTTTTCTTTTTTTTAATTCATGCATGACAACAATGATTATATTTTAACATTAAATATAGAATTTTGATTAAAGAGCTTAACCATTCCAGTAAAGAATAAAAAATATAATAAAATAACAATACTGCTAAATACATTTTATATTGGGAGGAGGGATAATAAACATATTAAACTCTGCACATATGCATGTTAGTGACTGAGATGGTAAATGAAGCGAAGTTAGTGGACACGATGACTGAAGACAGAACACGGAAAATGAGGATGATGAAGAACAAGTCAAGGCGAAAAAGAAAAACACGTCTCTTATTTTGAAATATTTGGGCTATAAGATAGCTGACGTGTTGCAGCACAGGTACTATGAGGTCATGACCAACACTTGTGGCAGCCATCAGAGGAATCATGAAGCCTGATGTGCTGCCTTAATGACTGACACATAATTGCTCACTACCACTCCCTCTGTCTTTCCGTCCCACTCTGACCTTGGCTGAGGCAGAGTGGGACGAGCAGCAGATGTCCTCTACAGGAGCAGCCCTGGTGGTGAACCACACATGCTGCCGTCATCACAGCCTCACACTCCTACTTGCAATGTTAATCACTCCCCTTTAATATTCTGAGGGCTGCAAACAGGAAGTCACCACTGTTTGAGTCCTGAACATCTGAGGTGAAACGAAGGGAAGAGGTGCATTTGTTCTTCACGGCAGCGTAGCCTGGAGGAACTTATCCACTTCCTGAGTGGCCCCTATCGGTAAGTACGTCTATTTCATATGATCAGAAACATGGAAATTTTGTTGAAATCAAAAAGACCTTGAGTCTTTTTTAAACTACCAATGTGACTTGCCAAAGTTGGGAATCCTCAAACTCACACAGTTGCTTTAAACATGATTTTGGCCAGATAATGGTGACACAAAATTACAAAATGAGGTCATTATTCCCTTGTGTTTCTTCTGTTTCAAGAGTTAAGTCAGTTGCACTTCCATAATTAGGGCTACAGAATACAATATTCATACTGACATATTGATTCATATTGCACTTTATATTTCATCTTACCGGACTTCAATCATGATAAAGCTGGAAGTATTTCCACCTGACAGAAAAGATTATAGAGCTTTTTAGCAGTGGGTTGTGAGCTAGGGGTGGGTGAAAATATAGACGCATCAATATTTTTTATTACCCAATTCAATATGGATCCAGAGGACATGCTGAATCGATTGAAGCTTCTGACCAGTGGGGGCGCAGTGAGCAACATGTTAGTGTGATTCGTCTTGACAGAAGCCACACTTCTCCCAGGTGTCCGTGAGCTGAGGCTACTTGGTGAGAAGGAGGTGGTGTCATCCACGCTTCATCTGTCGTGATGGTGGTGAGATGGAGAAGAGGATCAGGTTGTATCTGTTAGGGTAGTGGAGAAGAGGATGTGTTTACTCTTCCTCCCTTTAACACATGCTGCAGATTAGTTTTGTGCCTTGTAGTCCCTGTGCGTTCTCATCTCACAGGTATCCATGGATCCAGTCTACCTGGTGGAGTAGTGGTTGTGCAGACCAGTCAGGCTTCATGTTCTGGTTCTGAGTGACGTGGTGGTGACGAGGTCATCTTGCGGAGGCTTCTCCTGTTTGGCGTGGTGGAGAGGAGGACGTATCCCTTCTCTGTTGCTCTTCCTGAGGCTTCTTCCGTTTCTTTTTCCCTGTTAAAAGGTTTTTTTTGGGGAGTTTTTCCTTAGTCGATGAGAGGGTCATTTGTAAAGGACAGAGGGTGTCATATCCTGTACAGATTGTAAAGCCCAATGGGGCAAATTCATAATTTGTGATATTGGGCTATACAAATACAATTGACTCGACTTGACTCGAGAGAGTAAAGCCGGTGCCTTCAAACTTAAAATCTTAAAAGTACCTTGTTCCAGTGTTTTTGGCCATTTTGAGTCATAATTCATGATGCACAGAATATTTTGTACCATGTCTCTGGAAACACTGAATAGAAATAGAAACTCAAATGAAAGAAATGTTTCATCATGAAGAAAAGTTTGTTTTTACCTTGTTCCATTCTTGTTTTATCAGAGGTAGAGTAAAGGACACTTTCACCAAAATCACCACTTTTTGTCCAGATTCTGTTTGTTTTGCTCTCTAATCTCCATCGTCTCCACTTCCTGTTTTGATCTCTGTGGTGTATACCGTCTCTTTATGTCCCGACTAGAAATCCCAGAAGCATAAACATTAATCACAGGCTGTGCGAGAGCGCTCTTTTGTCCCTGCTGCCGAAAACAGGAAAGACATATATGGATTTTTGTGGCACTCAAGCCTTGTATTTTAAAAGACATACATATACGTCTTTGGCACTCAAAGACTTAGCTAATAATAAATTGACTTATTAAAACATCCCAGATCATGGCTTGAATTGCTATTGCTGATGCCCTCTAGGAGGTGCTATAGGTCCCGGATCACCAAATCATCCCAAACGTTGTCTGTGAATTTGTAGTAAAATGTGTGAATAATGTCTGTTATGTAAATCTTGATGAATAATCAAGAATAAAGAAATCAAAATTTATGATGATTTTACCATTTTGTGAATGTGTGGTTGCCATCAGCATCTGTTACCATGTGACTGTTTCCAGCCAGTCATGGTTGAGCGTGAGATACGAGTGAGCCTGATAGCTTGCTTGTTAAGTAAGTGAGTTAGCATAAAAAGACTACAACAACATTGTAGAATGATTCCCTGATTGCATGGAAAATAATCACAATTTGAATTTTCACATAGAATAAACTTGTACCAAAGCTGCATCAGTTGACCGTGAGGTGAATCAGGACAATAAGCATGAGATTATATTAGTACAGTCATGGAAAAAATTATTAGACCACCCTTGTTTTCTTCAATTTCTTGTTAATTTTAATGCCTGGCTCAACTAAAGGTACATTTGTTTGGACAATTATAATGATAACAACAAAAATAGCTCATGAGAGTTTAATTTAAGAACTAAGGATTATTCATTTTCCATGGTTTTCTTGATAATAACCAAAATTACTTAAATTCTTACATCAATAGCTATGGCATTGTACCGCCAAAAACACTACTTTTAAGCATTCCATGTTTTCTTTTCTGTTTGCTTTAAACACATGATACACACAAGAGTTAATACTTGATTGCATAACCATTGTTTTTGATGACTGCAGCCATGCGTCTTGGCATGCTCTCCACCAGCTTCTGACATTGTTCTGCTGTCACAGCAGCCTATTCCTGTTGGACAAATTCAAACAAATTTTCTTTGTTTTTGGGCTTGTGGTTCTCCATTTTGAGTTTGATGATTTTCCACAGGTTTTCAATTGGATTAAGATCTGGTGATTGAGCAGGCCAAGGCATGGTGCGAATGTTGTGGTTCTCCATCCAGGCTTTAACTGACCTTGCCGTGTGGCAAGGGGCATTGTCTTGTTGGAAAATCCAGTCATTCGAGGCAGGAAAGAGTTTTCCAGCTGATGGAAGAAGACTGTTTTCAAGGGTAGTCCTGTACTTGACCTGGTTCATTCGGCCTTCACACAATTGCATTTGCCCTGTTCCACTCAGACTGAAACAACCCCAGATCATGACTGATCCACCCCCATGTTTTACTGTAGGGGCAAGACAGTCTGGGTTGTAAGCTTCTCCAGGCTTCCTCCTAACCAGTAAGTTGGCTGGAGTGGGCATCAATTCAAAATTGGATTCATCACTGAAGAGAACCTTAGCCCAATCATCAACAGTCCAATCCTTGTGGTCTCGAGCAAAGAGTAACCGGCCTTCCTCTGCCTTTCATTGATGAAGGGCTTCTTGCGTGCTCTGTGTGACTTCAAACCAGCTTCAACAAGTCGGTTTCGAACTGTCCTTGCCGAGCAAGTCACATTTCTCGACAGTGCCCACTCATTTTTAAGGTCCCTGGAGGTCTGACGACGATTCCTGACACAGGAACGGATGAGTGCACGGTCATCTCGTGGGGTAGAAAGACGTTTCCTGCCACGGCCAGGTAGCAATTTGGTAGTGCCATGTTCAGCTTGTTTTTTTTTGTTGGAATGAACGGCTGTCTTGGAGATCTTCAGTTTTTTCGCTACCTGTCTCTCACTCATGCCAATTTCCAGCAGTGCCAAGATGGCTGCCTTTGTTGCTTCACATAATTCTTTTGTTTTAGGCATTATGTGAGAGCTGACAACTTCTGAGTTGTGCTACGGCTTGAATGTAAGCAGGAAACCACTCTAGGCCTTTGCATGTGCAGTGCTGCTTGTGACATGAAATGGCCTCTTATATACCCTGGGAATCAATTAAGCTTAAGAATGTCAAATAGGACATAAAGTGTTATGTGACCAGCTGCATTTTTTGTTGTGTTCATTGTATTATACGTTTAGTGGTACCAGATATTAGAATGAACAAGAAATTGAAGAAAACAAGGGTGGTCTAATAATTTTTTCCATGACTGTATTATGAGCAGTAGTATATTCTCTGAAAGTCGATGACTGGCTCCTTGTAAATAAGGCATTAAACGTTAGGGCTGGGTATCACCAAGTACCTCGCCTACCTACCTACGATACTATCACAATATTTTGCCCACGAATGATAATATAATGATTACAGATACACCGATCAATCGATTTAAAAAGCTGATTTTATATCCAATCGGCCCCAACTGGTGACCGGCCGATCACTGTCGAAATTTGCCGATTTTCCCTGAGCAAACTGACCCGCATGCACCATGCACGCACTGTGTATCAGCTCAGAGCAAAACAGCTAAAAACTAGCAAGACTCAGGAAGAAAACAAGTCGGTGATATGGACTTATTTCACTGTGTGCCAGAGCGACCCAAAACACGCTGTTTGTAATGCTTGCATGTCAAAAGTCAGCCGTGGAGGATCAACGCCGAAGACATTTGGAACAACAAACTTAATACTCCACTTGGAAAAGAAGCACCCAGGCTTGTTTAGTAAATATAAGGACGACACTGCCGCTAAGAGGAGGGATGCAGCAGAGTCGCAGCAACCACAACAACCCTCCGCTGTGGACTGAATGTTATGGTCAGTGTTGAAAATAAATCTGCTCAGGAGGCACTGTTGAAGGTTTTATTCTTGAAAAGGGGGGTTATGATAGCATATAGCTTACCATTAGTTGTGGTTTTAATTGCAAAAATGTTGTCTGGGAGAGGGGTACTTGTATTTTATTTGGGAAAGGGTACTCAAGCCAAACAAATATGGTGTCTATTATATGATTAGAATTATTTCTTAGATAGAAAATTGGGATCGGAAAAAACGGTTTTGGCAGGTCAGACCTCCTTTAAAACCGGAAATCGGAATCGGCCAAGAATTTTGCAATTGGTGCATCTCTGATAATGATAATATCACCATAACGCGGTTCTGCAAAATTGATATATTGCAAAAATTTAATCCATGAAACATCACCATATCTGTGTCACTGAAGAAATTCAGAATTTATTGACTGAACTGAATCCATTTCACAGGAAATACAAAAAAACTGTCAATCAATTTCACATGAATGACAGCCAAGTTAAACAAAGTGTATACTACATATACATAAATACATATCCGTATGTGTCTGAAAGGTCCATAATATTATATTTTAAAAAATACACATATATTAAGAAACTAAGAATCAATATTTTAGCAGAAGACAAAATATTGTGATATATCACCATAGCAATATTTTTTCCCACCCCTGTTAAACATGTCCACCACTTCCCAAACATGATAGACCAGAGCATGCTTCATGCATATTACCATCATTATACAGGATTTCTGCTGATATTCAAATCACCATACTCCAAACTGCAGCCTCATGTTATTTCTCACAGGCTCTCTGATGTCTCCCTGTACGTAGTTTTGTCTGTACGTCTGGCACTGACTTTACATTGCTGTCACTCCAGCCATGTGTACACACTGGGACATCCAAGCCTCCAGGCTGGAGACACTGATACCACCATGCAGCTGTTGTGAAGGACACTCACCTTTACAAAGACAGCATGCTGCATTGTAGGAGTGGAAGACATCCACTGTTCCAGTTCTTATGGTACGTCCCGGAGGAGTGGACCGCATGTTAGGTAAACTATCACCACCGCAAGGAAGAAACAACAAGCTGTGCAAACATTTCAACAACCCCTACCGAGTAATTCACAACAAGCACTGACTATTGAAATTGAACTCTGACTGTTTATGCGATGCTTCTGTCTTTTATGCCTGTGTATTATGTGTGAATATATTCAATTTAATCATGAAAAGTACTGAAACCTCAAAATAAATTACGATAATATGAAAACAAAACACCCCCTTAGAGTTAATGGACTGGCCCGCTGCCGAGCTGCAGTGTGAAAAGTTTTGTTTCACCGTCAGCTTTAAAAACAGGACTAGCTACTAAATATTACTGTTTATAGTTCATATCAAACACAATATATGCTGTGATAGATTTTTTTATTATTTTAATATTGCGGTGATGACGGAAATGAGCTCAACACCGCAACAGGCATCACATGACTGTGGTATTGCGTTGATGCGGTTATCGTCCCAGCCCTACCATTGGTGTTTATTAGGGATGTGCAGTAATATCGGCCCCATAATATCAGGAAATATCAGCATCAGGTTTTTATAACTGACGTTCAACTGCTGCAGGTTGCAGGATTTCCAAGCCTCCCTGAACGCAGCATGCAATGTTTACCAGCGTGTTTGATTACGTATTGACGTATTACAGCAACAACAAGAACCACAAGTGGCTCACTAGCCGTGGCTAACAAGCTAGCTCGTCCGATGCCTGACTAACGTTACGTCTCTGGTTTGAATCATTGCCAGTGTGTCCTACGGATGGTACATAATCCATCACACATGAGGACATGAGGAAACAGAAATAGAGCAGCCATAGAGCCTCGTCAGGATCAGTTTGAACTTCATTTGTTGACCTTTAAAGGAGGGCTTTATTGCTCAACTCTTTTGTGCTTTTCCTGGATTTATTTGCTCTATTTTCTTAGTCATGTGAAAGAGCAGGGTGGATTGAGCCCAGTTTATAATTGAATGATTTTATTATTTGCCAAGTCATGGCCAGTTATAAGATAAGATAGAACTTTATTGATCCTGAAGGAAATTCTGTCTCTACAGTCACCATACACAGTAGGAAAAAGTAAAGAGATTTAAAAAGATTTAAATACAGTGAAGAATAGTGCCACATTCAATATATTACAAAACTGACAACATAAACAATATACAAAGACTATAAGAACATCGGAATATGTTCAGTGTGGCCATTCAGCCGGGTTAAAGTTGGTGTCTTATTTTGCACAGAGAATGTTTCCATTTGGAGCCATGTTGCATTTATGAATGAATCAAGTAGACCATCACGATAAAATGAGTCATAATGTGTTGATTCCACAACAGGCTGTGGTCGTCTAGTGATTGGAAGATCACTGGTTCAAATCCCGGCTCCACCGAGGTGCATGTTGAAGTGTCCTTGAGCAAGATACTGAACCCCAAATTGCTCCTGATGAGCTGTTAGTGCCTTGCATGGCAGCCTCTGGCATCAGTGTATGAATGTGTGTGTGTGAATGGGTGAATGGGGCATGTAGTGTAAAGAGCTTTGAGCTGTCAGTAGACTGAAAAAGCACCATACAAATGCAACACCATTTACCAGAAGCACATGTTGGTTCTCTTGTATAGGATACGGCTCATTCACAAGCACTGTCACCTGAAGACGAAAAAGCATTTATAGGCCTACTTCTATTATGCTCAGGATTATGATTTAAACAAAAAAAGTGCAACAAATAATTCAGATTTCTACAAAACTGAGGCTGCAACATCCAGTGCACTGAAGCAACCATCGTCTCACAGGCTCCCCTCCATCACTGCTCTCAATAAACAGCAGCCAGGCAAACATGGTGACTTTCCAGCAGTGACATAGTTGCAAGTGTCACATTCAGGGATCCGCCTTCCCAACCAGAGATGTCTCTTTGTGGGACAAACTATCCACCAGCACTTCAGCATCAGAGCCAGCGACGTACAGTGTGTCAGCAGCGACAGTACGTCACACCAATCTCTATGACAGCACACAGGCATGCATGGCATACAATGACGTAGACCATGTCTGTAGGTGTTGTGTTGAATTCGGTGTGCACTGTATTTACCAAAAAGCACTTATTTCCTTGAAATCTCCACTTATTTCACTGGGAATAACTGAGTTTATTTCAAATAGTTATAGTATTAAATGCACGCCGAATTAAAGAGTGGGTCCTCCTAACTCAGACTATAGCTGACATGGCTCTCTTGTATGCATGTGTCCTTGCACATGACCGATTAAGAGTCAAGTTGATATAATTTAAATGAAGTTCGGTGTGTTGGTTTAACGCAAATGTCACCGAGCTGCACAGACATGTACCTGTCGGGTTGTAGCGGGCTGCTCCTTCCCAGTAGGTGACGGTGTCCCTCCTTCGAGCGATGCCGGTTTGACCGGAGAAGAAGCCATGTTCCCCCCTCAATCACTGACAGCTGCTCCCTTGTGTCCTCCTCCAGCATTCAGCCCGCTGCTGCTGCTGCTGAGAGCGGACCGGTAGCAGCTATGGTTTCCCTGTCCGAGCACACTCTGCACAGTGAAACCACTGTCCCTCCTCCGGCCGCTGCTCGTATGCTTGCAGTCCGGTAGTCCAGTCCAGGCAGATGACGTTTCTCACTTTCTCTCTCTCCCTCTCTCTCTCTCTCTCTCCTTCCCTTCCCTGTCTTTCACTTCATCACATTTCTCTGTAGAATAATAAGAGTCTTAATTTGCGTGTCTTTCCTGCATGTGCTTGTGTATGTTTGTTTTGCTGCAGCTCTCTACAGTTGGGATATATACATATATATACATATATATGTACATATATGTATATATATATTCATATATATCATATTCACCTGGGGGTTAAGCCTATGCCCCCCCCCACCGATTGTTAAACCCTAATGACACCCCTGGTGGTCAGATGCCTGCCGCCTGAACACATCCCACACATCTCAGTGTGTCATTCACTTGTGATAATGTTCTACACTGATGCATGTTAGGCTGATGCTTTATGGTTTTATGGCTATAGAGGCTGTATGTCATGTCCTTGAGCGAGACATTGAACCCCCAAGCTAAACCCTGGGTGCTCCTGTAATGTTAAGAATTTCACATATGTACCTGTATGTAGAGGCTGAGGTCATATTTTTTGTCATTTGCTGGGAAGACTGAAAAAAAGCAAGGCATCACACACCTGCCTATCATTCAGGTTATTATGGGGGATGGTGGCCTGTGGGGGTTGGGGTATCAAGAGGGAATCGAGACCCTCAGCCATCCGATTTGTCACAGGGGATGTTGGGGAGGTGGTATGGCATGGGGAGGGGTGGTTCTAGATGATTGGTTAAACTGGTTAAGGGCGGTGACACTGACCTGCCCCTGTGGGTGACCCTAGAACAGAGGCACAACAAAGAATGAGAGAGGGGCTTGCTTCAATCCCAAATAAAGGAGAGGATTTGTATGAAGAGACATGGAATCATTTTGGGTCTGGTTCAGACACATCAATGAGTATTGTAAGAAAAGGATGGGTTAGTGTCCCTGAAGAACAACTTCACCACTCATTTGTCTTCAACCAGATTCAAATGGTTTATTAAAGGTGCACTGTGTATTGCTTTAGTAATTTCTAGTGATACTGGAATTTCTCATTTTAAAATAGCAATACTTTAGTAATTTGGACTAAATGTGTAGTTTATCGTTAAAAGAAAGAAATTTCCTCTAAATGACATCTCAGTTGGTAAGAACAACTTCGAATTTGTTTAAAAAAAAGCATTCAATATATTTAAAAAACTGGCCCATCTGACTCTATGATGTTCAATATGTCTGATAAAAATAATGATGACAAAGTCTAGGAGCACTTTTGGAATTTGCCTTTCGAACCCTCTGAAACATGTTTGTTCTTTTACTTTGCACTGTCTAAAAAAATCAGCTAAATTCAGCTTTTTCTGGTTGTCTCTTGTGGGTCTCCTTCACCCTGTAGTCATCCAATTTTATTATTTTCCATGAAATGTCCTAATTTAAAAAAAAGGGAAATTATCATTTGTTGTCTATATTCTCATAAATATCTAGTATATGCAGTGTTATGTCATTTTATAAGCAGTGTTGTGTTTTGCTGCCCCTCTGAGCATGGAAATGGACTGTACTAATATAGCACATTTTCACATTGTCAGTAATTTGGGGTTAAGTATGGAAGCAGGAATCAAACCACCAACCTTGAACCACTGAGCCACATGTCAGGACATGTCTGCATGTCCGTGCCCAGTGTGTGGTTTAACATTTTATTCTCTTTCCACTCAGAAATCTTGTGTCATGCTGCTCCTCTGTGCCTGTTTGCAGGGAAAGTGAATAATGTGTGACATCATCCTCTATCTGAGTCAGAGTGGCTGAGATATCTGCTCTGGGCTGCTGTCAGTGCTGATGAATAGTTTGTGTTGTCTGGATAAAACATTAAAAAATGAGGTTTCTGTAAACCAAACCCTGAAAAATCAAAATGAATCCTTAATAGATGAGTATTAATCTGAGAGGCTTGATTGATGTGAACACTGGCAGTCAGTGATATCTCACAGTTACATCATCACATACCTGTCACCATTCCTTAAACCACACCCACAATCTTAAGGCAGCCAATCACAAGCTGCTGGGAGAGCCGAGCCCCTTGGGAAGTCATGGCTGGCGTGTGTGTGTGTGTGTGTGTGTGTGTGTGTGTGTGTGTGTGTGTGTGTGTGCAGTAGAAGCTGTCTGGCTTTCAGTCACAGGAACAGACTGAGCTGCCAATCAGTCTGTCACCTTCTAACACTGATCTAAAGGACAACTGTTTAAGGCCGATCCACCTCATGTTCAGTTATCATTATGATGTGACATTTTATGTTTTCCAATAGATTAATGTAACAAATACTCGACACAGTGTGCAATCAGATGGACTAGAAGATATCAAGACAGCTTTGGACATTAAGAAAGACTGTAAACAGACAGAAACAAGAGACAGTATTTATTGTTCTCACAACATTGAGCCAAAATCCCTTCAGTTTGTCCAGGTAGGATGTGGCTTTGTATATGTCATTTTCATGGAACGTATTTTACCATATTTTTATTGACTAGACTGGTAAAAATGATGGAAGTAGTATTTTTCTAACCTAAAACACCCATTGTGTAATTAGATTAGACAGATCTTATTGTCCCCTGGGTGAAATTAATTTTCACAGCACTGTGCAGAAAGACAATATACAGACAGCAGCCAAAAATACAGACAACAACACATCACAATAACAACAACTAGTCTGCAGTTTCTAGTCGGTTTAACTCTGTATTTCGAGCATTATGCTTGAGATTGAGGGGCACACACTTTACTCATGTTCACACTTACTCACTCATTATTCACATCAGTGGGGATGAGCTTGACTTTCACGGTTTATTTGGAGTAACTTGAGTTTGTAGCTATTGTTGTGAAGATTATCCTAATGAATTACTATATAGGAAACAATAAATGCCAGTGCCTGAACTGTTACTCAAATGATATAAATACCATTAGAACAGAAAATCCTGTATGCATTGCATGTGTGTTCACGTTGGGTCAAAAGCTCTTGAATAACCATGGAGGTACCGCCACCTACTGGAACATTTTATGAACTGCACAGACACTTTCAACGTCCAATTTATTTTTAAAGAACAGTTTCAAATAAACAGATGTTATTGAAAGTATTCATTTCTATTTTTAGAAACTAACTCAGTGGCATAAAGGTCATTGTAAAGATATGAATAATTTATACTTTATTCCATTGTCCCCAGTAATCAGCCACACCAAATGGACACAATGTTCAATAACACAAGAGAGAAAATACGTTTGAGAGAGCTGCAACTCTCTTACAATCTACTGTGCTTAATTTTATTTTTTAGTGTGCAATATCACCACCATTAGTTTCACAACGTGTAATACTTCTGTTTTACTTCTTGTTACACCAATATTGTATATTTGCTGAGTTAATTTTTCCTCTGGTCTGTTGCTATTATACATTTACACATTCTTTACCTATCTATCCGAATTACCAATAATGTACATATTTTTATTTTATTTTTTTTACTTATTTAACTTTACTATCTATATTTTTCTACTTATTCTACTGAAACATGTCCCTGATGCCACTGCGTGTTATTTTTATATATGCCTTTATGATAGTGTTGATAATAACAATGTAAATGTTCCCATTTGTGGGACGAATAAAGGATTTGATTTCTTTGCTCTTATATTAAGCTGAAATTCATGACAACACAAAAGGTCATCTTACTTCCAGAGGATGGCACTCTGTCAGACAAGAGAGTGTTTTTTCTGGAGCTATGCATTATTGTGACCATCTAAATAAAGCTACTATAGCTCCAGAGGGACAAGATGAGGGAGGGAGGTTTCTGGTGAGGGTTACCCAGAGTATGATCATCCATTTATCATTCATTTATTTCAATTATCTGTTCATTACTACGATCTTCTATAGGTTCTGTTTGCCAATGAAAAACAATGACGTTCCTGGAATTACATTAAGGCCACAAATGTTCATTATATTATATTATATTATATATAAATGTGTGTTTACACCAGAAATGATACTTTTATTGTGAATACAACTCAGACCGGAAGTGTGATTGCTGTTGCTGCTAGCAGCGGAAGGAAGGAATCCTAGTGACGGCCAGCTTGCTGACAGGGTCAATCACGGCAGTGCTCGGTGGTATCGCCCCTGCTGCACACAGAGGTAAGTACATAAACTCCAACCGTGTTCGGTCAGCTGTCTTATGAACTGTCAGTCGGTAAAGTTAAATTTAATAACAGAATAGCGAAGCAGAATCTCCCTTTACTCAGAGAATAGTTTCGCTGTTAGCTAGCTAACATGGGCTGTCACATTCAAAACTTCATCCGTTTAGCCTAATGCTAATATTATGTGGGGAAAAAAGAGCTGCTAGCAATGCTTCTACCACTCCCTTTCCATTTGGTTGTCGTACAAAAAGTACGTGGTTACATGTTGTTTGACAAACTACGTTTGCGAATGTTAGCTAACTTACATCAGAAGGTCAAGTTAATTTGAAGGGTTGGAAGGGAAATATGAATGAGTTAACATTAAGGAGGACAGAAGTAGCATCTCAGCAGAAGATCTATCTAAAATGTCTATGTACTTTTGCGGGCAAAATTCAACAGAAAATGTTAAAAATTCTTTAAGCTTAACCTTACAAGAGCAGTTTTAAACTGGCAAAATGACGCTTTTTAAGTCATGAGCTGTGTGGTCATAGAATACAAGACTGCAAAACTGAACTGACATTTAGATCTCTAACTAAAAAAAACAAACAGGTTCAATGCCCAGCACCAGTATGAATGAATGAATTCATTTACTAATACACCATTATAACCAGCACCAGTGCTGGTTGTGTGTTACATCACATAGTGAGGTCAGGATCATAAGATGACTCTGCACTTTACCTTGAACTAACCGGCCTGATACATGGACATCTACCACGTGAAAGCTCAGTCAAGTGCTCCTTTTATCAGTTCACCTCTCACACAGATAGTGTGTCTCAAGAAACCAGGTGGTAGAACCGGTTTACTAATTTCATACTCAGTTTGTGATGTAGTTTTTGAAGATTGTTCAGTTAGTTGGACATTTTCATACAGATTGTTTCAGTTAAAGTTTTATCAGATTGCTTCATAGGTTTAGTTGTGTAAGGGTTGTAAAACATGGGGAAACAGGTCAGTAACCCTCAGGCTAATCCATCCACACAATCAACGTGGAAAGACTTGAAATAGCCCTGTAATTAACCCTCTTCACACTCTGCAAAGAGACATTACATTTCTGTTTGATTAATCCGGTATCTATGTTTAGAAAGGAGAATATTTGTTCGGTTTCATTCCTGCTTCTCTTGTGTTTGTTGTATGGTGTTAAAAACAGCTTCTATTTCTGCTACAGATTTCTACTGACACACAGAGGAGGATGTCTGCGACTATGAAAAATCCTTTTCAACATATAGTTGAGCCTCTGGACCCTGAGGACCCAAAGCAGCAGTTTTTCAATCTTTCTAAACTTGGTGATTCCAGATATGGTAACAGCAGTTTTTTTACTCATTGCAGATGTGACACCAGGGTATTTGTATAGTTTATTGGCATACACCTCCAGCATCATGTCATTATCTTTAACTGGACTCTTTCTTTCTCACTGAGTTCCCTACTCTTCACCGTTTTGAACATTTGACCCAGAAAACTGGAATTGACTGAGAAGACAGAAATGGATCCAGAATAACAAACAACCACTAAAACACATTTTTCTGATCAGGAATGAATAGAATAAAATATTTTTTATTCATCCCTCATTGGGATGAAATGAATGATAAATTCACCTGTAACAGTAAGATAAGAAAGAAACAATGAAATAATAAATTAATTATTAATAATAGTAATGAATATTTACAGCATGTACAAAATAATATGAAAGAAAATATATATATATACTAAGAGGCATTAAAAACACAACAAAGTCAATGTAAAATAAAATTGGATACAACTACTTTGTACACAAAAGAATGTTTTGTTTACTACCACTCATGGCTATTGAAACTATGGAGCCACATTTTTCAGCTCAAACAATAAATTAACGTGGCAGACGGTACCAATCCCTGTTTTTGCATGTGTGATTCGTTAGGACATTGTTTGAAAGCTTTCAATGAGTTCTTTTTGTGATTTGAGCTCAGCTGGTCAAGGCTTTAAAAACCCAGAGGAAAAATGCAAGCTGTCACAGACGGTCACCATGCCACGCTTAGCAGCAAACATGAGGGAGCAGGCCATTGGTATGCTGAGATCCAGAATGACCGAAGCGAGGGTAGCCAGGCATTTTGGCATCAACAGATGCACTATCTCACGCCTGCAGGCACGTTATGCACAGACATAATGTGCAGGTTATGGACTGGCCGCCTTATTCTCCGGATATGAATCCGATTGAACACCTTTGGGACAATCTGGATGTACGGCGTTGTATTCCACTGCCGGTGACAGTTGCTGATCTCCGTACTGCACTCTTGGAAGAGTGGGAAGCGATTCCAGTGGCCGAAATCAACGCGCTCATCATGTCTATGCCACGACGATCACACAAGATACTGACATTTGTAATCCATGTCGATTAATTTTTCTATTGTTGCTTTTGTTCATTCATGTTCAGTATCACACCAAGTGAAGTCACCCAATAAATTATGAAAATTCAAATTTATATCGAACAAAATACAATGTTGTGTTTTTAATGCCTCTTGGTATATTTTTAATGACAAATGAAATGTTAATTAAACACAAATAACTAGATAAATAAAAATTATTATTATTTGCACTATGGATTTGATGTATAGATATAGCGATATATAGATATGTAAAATAAAAAAAAAAAATGGGGCAAAATCGTTGTGCAAATTAGTTATTGAAAAAAAATGGCAAAGACAGTAATGAGTCCAGATACAACTACTAGAGTTTGGCATCTCAACCAAAAAATAATGTGCTTTACTATTTTTTTGAAAATATAAAATAAATTTAAAAATTCCTGGAAAACATCAATAATTGTATTTTATCATTTTGATTAAAGAGCTTGCACATACTGGTGGATTAGCCATTACAGAGACATTAAAGTACTTTGATTATCAATAATACTGTTAATTTAAAGCAGCAGTGGTAAACACCTATAATATATTTGTTAAACACTGTGTATACCAGAGAGTTTCACTGTGCATCTGTTCCTCAGACCGCCTGCCATTCTCCATCCGGGTCCTCCTTGAGTCTGCTGTCAGGAACTGTGATGAGTTTCTGGTGAAGTGCTCTGATGTGGAAAGCATCCTCAACTGGAAGCAAACCCAGACTCAGACTGTCGAGGTACCATTCAGACCGGCTCGTGTCATCCTTCAAGACTTCACGTATGTTGACATTTTTCATTTGCTTTAGTTACAAGAGACATGGTTGTAGTCAGGCAGAGAATGATATAAAGATGAGATTAAGGTGCATTATTACAAAAGGTAGGATCCGGTGTTTTTGCAGGTTGACCCATACCAGCAAGGACTAAAAGTGATTTAGGCAATTTGGGGGAAATATGCATGAATTCTAAACTCCTTAAAGGGACACTGTGTAAGTTTTTAAGTATTTTATTACCCCAAATCAACATCTTCATTCATGAATAGATCATCATTAGGGTTGCAATGGGGTGGAAAGTTTCCTGTAAATTTCCATAACAAGTTACTCTTGGAAATTTTGGAAATATTCCATACTGGAATCTTTCTATGGGAATTAATGGGAATTTATAGCCTGGCTATCACGACTACTTGCTCTGCGAGCGTGGTCTGGCTAAGCTACCTTGTAAGCTGATTTCTCAGAGGGTGGGCTTAACCTGCGTTTATCAAATGCCTCTGTGTGCTAATGGACGAAGCTTCAACCAGTCAGACCACTCTTTCCTCTTACGCATGCGTGGTGACAAAAACCACTTGATCCAAAGAACTACGCTGCTTGGCCAAAAAAGTTGCCACCAAAAAAAGGTCACACACTCTAATTTAGTTGGACCGCCTTTAGCTTTGATTAGGGCACACATTCGCTGTGGCATTGTTTCGATAAACTTCTGCAATGTCATAAGATTTATTTCCATCCAGTGTTGCATTCATTTTTCACCAAGATCTTGCGTTGATGATGGTAGAGTCATCTTGGAATATGCCCGTGCCATCAGGAAAGAAAAAAATCCATTGATGGAATAACCTGGTCATTCAGTATATTCAGGTAGTGAGCTGACCTCAATCTTTGAGCACATACTGTTGTGGAACCTGCAATAATTATCCAGTAGGAGGCTCGTACATACTTGCTTAGTTAAATCCAGGTGGCGACGACTTTTTTTTTTTTTTTTTTTTGGCCGGGCAGTGTAGTACATCATTGCCTTAAACATGCCTCAATTGAGCCATTGGTAAATGCTAGATTTTCATTGGTCCTCATTTCTAAGTGACTCTGAAATCGAACAGAACGGCAGCTTGGCCAGACTGACTTGGTCGCGAAATTTTGTGAAGCGTCACAGGAAGTATGGGTGGGCCCAGGCTTGGGAATTTAGGGGGACTAACTGGGAATCTATTATAGCCAAGCATAAATATAGGCTAAAGAGAAGTCATTAAAAAACAGATTTATTTGTCAGTGGAACAGAACACGTTTTAATTACTTATTTCATGCATGAACAATAACAGGAATGTTGGGTTCAATATTACCAACCCCACTCATTCAAAAGTGCATCCCCCCCATCCAAAAATCTCTACAAAGTCCCATTCAAAATGTTAAATGAAAAAAGCCACTTTCCCTCCAAACATGCAGTGTGATGAACAGATAAATAGTAAGGCTAGCTAAACAACTGGAATGATCTTCAAAACATATTGCAGGAGACAAAAAAAAAGCCACATATGGTAGCTAGCATCTGCCTTATGTTATGCCAGCTGTGGCTTATTTAGCATCTAACTTATCAGATTGCTATCTACTAGGTGAATACATTTATATGTTATTTTTTACTATTTAAACATTTATTAAATATATTTCCCCCGATATTAAAGCTTACTTTGTTTTCTTAAGTCCACAGGCTCGATGTATGCCTTCAATAGTCTTTGTGCTTCAGGCTCAAAAGTATGGTCCAGTCTTTTAGAAATCTTCTGTACATGTGATGGAGGCATGCACAGTGCCAGTAGGGGCTGTGGTCAGCCATGCAGTAAGCAGTGTGCTTTGTGCATGTGATTGAGGAATGGCATGGATAGTCAAGTGTATTTGAATGGCATCCCTTTGTTTTAGTCAAGATTATGCTAAAATATACTTTCCTCAACGATATTTAAGTTTGAAGAGCCAACCTTCAATTTTAAATATTTCCACGTTATTCCCCATTTATTCCCATTAATTCCCTTAAATTCCCATGGAAAGTTTCCATTTTTGAAAATTCCTGGAATTTTGCAACCCTAATCCTCATTGGTGTAAAATAACCTGTGCTTGACAATCTGACTTATTCTCCTGTGCGAAGAATCAGTTATCTGTCTTTACTTAGAGAGAGTTGCTCATACGGAGGCTTCCATATCTTTGCGGTCTACAATAAACTACGAACTGCTGAGAGGGACATAAAGCACTACCTGCTAATGCCATAGGGCAAAACAAGGAGAAAGAATCCTCATCGACAAAAAAGCGTAAAAGGGCCATGTATTGACCAGAGCTCCGGGCCAGGGATCCGTGATGAGAGTGGCCCCCGGGGGGGTTGGAGGGCTGTGGAGATCCGGGGAAAAATAACCGGGAGCCACGGTATTAGCTGTCTAGCACGGTGGCTGCCCAGGAGTCAACTCCGCCTACCATAGTTCCAACCATGTTGCAGTGTATGCAAAATCAAATGTAACCACTATGGGAGAAAAAATTACACAGTGTGCATTTAAATGACAAGTCTCGCCAAGTAGAGCTGCATCTAACAACTATTTTGATAGTCGACTCATCTTAACTATCTTAACGATTAGTTGACTAATCGGATAATGAAGCACAAACCTATTCAGTGGTTCTTATTTAACCATCGGCTTTTAAATTCAGTCTGAGCTTGTTTTAGGCTAACAAAAAAGATGACTACTATCATTCAGAAATATTTATGAACTGTGCTAATCATTAGGTTGCTCTAAAAATACAAATAACTGTTAAACTTTTGTTCATTTAAAATCAGGGATAGGCAAAGTGCTGATAAAAAATAAAGTATATTTTTTGTTATGTAAACAAAAGACACTAAAATAACTGCAATAAATACAAATAAAAAAACACCCCAAAGTTATCGAGCTTCCTCAAAAAGAAAAGTGCATTTTGTGTATGGTATTGTGGTGTGTAAAGAATGTTTTCTCCATGAAAACAGCTGGCAAATTGCTGATATTAAGTATGTAATGTTTTTTTATGTAAACAAAGGACATGCTAAGTGACAGCAATAAACAAACAAAATTTGTGTTCTCTTTATAAAAAGTGTGGTCTAGAGGCTGCTACATAAGGCTATGTTTCACTCACTCATTTCTGAGAGCAGATATTCCCTGTTGTGCATGTTTTCGGCCAAAAAAATACGAGTGATGATGTCACTGACTATTATTGACAGATTAATTTGTCTGCAACAAAGTTTATTCGTAGTTTTTGTCACACAATGCAGTTTCGTTTGACTCAAACTACTCAAACTTTGACACTGCCCTGCTGCTACAAACACTCATCAGAGCACTAAATTTGGATTAAGTAGTCCCCAAAAAATGTGTCATTTTCTCCTCACTGAGTAACGTGTTGCCATGATAGTTAGTGCAAATGATTAATGGATAATTCTCATAAAACTGTCCTAACTTTTGCAAAAACAATTTAAGGTTAATTTTGCTAGTTTTTTCTATCATTGGTAGCAAGCAGTGTCTCAGTTAACTGGCTCAATTAAAATGAGTGATCAATACATGTTTTTAAATACATTTTCCGAACGTTTTATTGAGTCATTGACCAAATAAGTGTTTTGTTTTACACAAAATTTTTCCTGTAGTGTAAGTTTCACAAATAAATAAAAAAATGTCAATTCAGTAATCTAAAAAGACTTGACAAATAGTTCTTGTACAAAAATAAAATTTGAAGTTATCACTCATTCCCATCCAAATATTTACATATAAGTGTTATGGTAATGAAAAGTTTTGTTACGGTAATGACCTCACATGGCATTCATGCACAGAAGCCATGTTTTTAGTATTTATAAATTAGGCTATGGTCCAGTCTTTCTCACTGTTTATCATGTAAGGCTATATTAGAAGTACTGAATGATTAGATTGTCTTGGGTGATGAGAAATTAGGCTTGACTTTACAAAAAACAATCAATCAAGAGCAATTCATAAATAATAAATATAATAAAAAAAATTAACATAATAATACATTTCAATCACACATTTCTTACAATTGAATTACAACTTTGTTTTCTCCCAAATCTCTCTCTGTCTCTCTCTCTCTCTCTCACTCTCTCTCTCCTAGACACTTCCCTTGACCCTAACCGTATCCACTACCCATGTAATCCTAACCCTAACCATAACCATAGTCTAACCTTACACTAACATTAAATGTTCTCCAAGTCTTCAGCCTAAAATGTAACAGTTGACTTTATGGTGACCTGCATTTTGTCCCTATTCCCGATAAGGACGGTGAGTCCCCACAATGTGACTGTGTGAATAAATTTATGTCCCCATAACCATAAGTAATACCAGTCCGCACACACACACACACACACACACACACACACACACACACACACACACACACACAGACAGTTCTAACCCCTCTCTTTCCTTCCTTCTGTATTCTTCTACAAGGTCTGGATCAGACAGAATGTTTTCTCTGTGCTTCTACACCCTTGCCTTTGTCGCTGCTCTGGTTGCTCTTTGTTTCACCACATCTCCTGATCCTAATTACAAAGGTTATATGACATTATAGAATACTGCCGGTCTTGATACAAGTATATTTCTAATATGGTAACACTTTACAATAAGAGTCCCTTAATTAAGTTTTTACATTATTAAGCATTAATATATAAACTAATGTGTTAATTAATGTTGAGTAATGCACACATAATGATAACTAATTACATTATTCAACTTTTATCATTACTTAATAATTCATTAACTATCTTTGAGTAGTAAAAAATTAACTGCTTACTAACAGGCTACATTAATTAATGTGTTTTCTAATCCTATTACATAATAATGATTGTTAATCTGTTACCATTCCTGTAATTTTTTTTATGAATTTTTAAAGAAAAAAATTAATTTAGCTAAAATGGCAACAGCTAGATAGGTAGTTAGTAGATACATACATAATAACCCATAGAAAACGAACCACAAAATTTGTAGCCCTGATTATACATATAATAGAGTCCCGTAACACTTCATTTCATTACCGTAACAGCTTTGCATATGTTACGGTAATGAATGCAGAGTGTTACGATACTGAATGGCAGTTCCATGTTGCTAGCGATAAATAGCATAGCTAGCATGACTTGGCAGAAATATTTTCACTAACAGTTTGGCTCTATAAAACTTACTTTTACACAGAATATAAAAATATTATCTACAAAACTATTTTAAATGTAGCCTGTTATGGTAATGAACAGTTGTAGTGTGCCAAGGGGTGTATATAATTACAATTTTTAACATATCTACTGGAAGAACTTGAAAGATGATCTTACCTGCTAGCCCTTTTGCAACTTCTCTTCCACACAAGGCATCATGGGACAAAAAAACTTGGGATTTTAATGGAGCCAAATGTCTTTGTTACGATAATGAACTGTTCATGCTCCGGACACGTGTTTGGCCCAGAAAATAATTATTCACAAATAGTTGGCCCAAAATGGTAACACTGCTAGTTTAAGGGTATAACCCCAACTATTTGTTGTATTCATATGTATATTAAATTATGGGGTGTATTGTGATAATTTTGAGTTTGAGATAAAAAAATAAAAGCCCAGACACGTTACGGTAATGAACTTTAAGGTTGAAGTGTTGTCTCAAAATATAGAGTAATCCATCAAATGCAAAAACAACAGTAGTCCTACAATTAGGACATTCCATAGTTTGATATACAGTATATAATACAAAAGTATGATTGTTTTAGTAGTCTGTCCTTACATGTCAAAATGCAATTTCACGAGAATCACTGCAATAAGAGACAACAAATCTTGTGTTCAGGTGTATTTAAAATGAAATGGTGGTTTCAGGTGATGATGTGCTAGACACACCATCCATAGTGGTGATTGTTGGAGTCTAAATGTTGGTGATGGTGAGTGGATGTGTTGTGTCTCCAAACTGTTCTTCAGTGGTGTCCCTGCTGTGGTGGACTTTGCTGCCATGCGTGATGCGGTGATGAAATTAGGTGGTGACCCAGAGAAGATTAATCCTGTTTGCCCTGCCGACCTCGTCATCGATCACTCCATCCAAGTGGACTTTAACAGGAAGTAAGACGAGGTTCATCAAGCGGTTGTCACGCTCTGTTCAAAGATACTGTTATACTTCATATGTAGTTGCCTCCGCCAAGAGGTTATGTTTTCACTAGGGTTTGTTTATTTGTTGGTTTGCAAAATTACTCAAAAGTTATGGATGGATTTTGACGAAATTTTCAGGGTTGGTCAGAAGTGGCCTAACTTTAAAACTTATTAATTTTTGGCGGTGATCAGATCCGATTTAAGGTGTCAAGGTCAAATGAATGGTCACGCCATCGTAATAACTCAAAAAGTTATGGACGGATTTTGACGAAATTTTCAAGATTATTCAGAAGTGGCCTAATGTAAAACTGATTAATTTTGGTGGTGATGGGATCCGATTCAAGGTCATCAAGGACAAATGAAAGGTCACGGCATAGTAATGTATGGGAGATTCCACATATTTCTGAAAGGTGTACAATTTTCAGCCAATTGTCACCTTATTTGGTATATAAACTAATATAGCTAATATAACATAGCTAGAGCAATGCAACTGGTCTCAAAATATCTGGAAAAGAATTCTCAAATTGTATTTGTAAAGTTTTACTGGTATTTTGGTCTTTTTTAAAATTCAAATGTGACAAAATCTGAAATAGAGAATAAATAAATAAAAAGAGCATGATATTCATGTGAATACAATGTTAAATCTAGGTTTGAAGGTGCGTCGAAATCAACACATTCGCTCTTCGGCATTGTAGGCTTGCAGGAGTATACGCTCTCTCAGAAGGCTGCCTTGGCGGAGGTCTGCGCTCTCTGAGTGCTTTTCTAGTTTATACAATGTGATCAAGCCCCTTTCCAACTGGACACAAAACCTGCTCACATCTGTTTTTTTGTCTTTATTGGTGAAAGGTTATAATCAACATGCCTTTCCCTGGACAAAATGACTCACAGAGATTTATCAAACAGGTCCAGTTGGCAGTGTCGCAAACATCTGGGTGATGCTTGTTGAAGTGAATAAATGATAAATATAATAAACAGTACATTAATATAATATAATATATTAATGTACAAAAAATACAATGCACTCTCTAACAGTCTCTTCAAACTTTTGATGCTGAATCAGTGATTTTAAAAAAGAAGCAACCATTGCTGACTACCTCAACCCACCCAGCCGAGTTTGTGATGCTGAAACTGACGCACAAGGGACCAAACAGAAAGGCTTACTCTCTTATTGTTTGTTATTGCTGTTGTTGTTGCTGCTGCTGCTGTTTTTAAAGCTGCATATGCGTGGCTTTAACTACAGTCTCTTTCTTTTTTTACTTTAGGTCTGATAGCCTTCAGAAGAACCAGGACTTGGAGTTTGACCGCAACCGAGAGAGATTTCAGTTCTTAAAGGTATGAAATTGTTTTTACTAGTATAATCTTTATTTAACCAGGTTTGTCCCACTGAAGTCAACAACCTCTTTTGCAGGGGAGACCTGGCCAAGAATGTCAGCTCATATTAGAAACACTTTCAACACAAATTACATTATGCATAGACATCAAAGATATAAATAACAGTTTACAAAATCAGTTAAAATAAAACATTTGCACTCAAGTAAAACAGCTGCACTCATTAAGCCGAGATATAATGGGATTATCATAGACTTATATACATTTAGAGATGTCAGATTTTGGAGTTTGAGCTCTGACTGCAAAATAAAACTTGAACAAGTGTCTCCATGTCTGATATATACTGTAGATAACTGAAAAAGATTAATTGTAACTCTTCATTTTGTTTCCTGTCCTTCCCAGTGGGGCTCCAAAGCCTTCAGGAACATGCGAATCATTCCTCCTGGTTCAGGGATCGTTCACCAGGTCAACCTAGAGTACCTGGCTCGTGTGGTGTTTAACTACGATGGGTACTTCTACCCCGATAGCCTGGTGGGCACCGACTCCCACACCACCATGATTGATGGACTGGGAGTCCTGGGCTGGGGTGAGACTTTATCCTGTCTATGTCTGCTGCCCAACATTATATATTCAGCTGTGGGTTATATGTGTCGCTGGTGAACGGTGATCGTAGTATTTGTAAACCACTGCACCCACTGCAAACCCACTGTGATACCTGCTCTAATACACTCACCACATTATTACGTACACCTGCTCAATTGCCTGTTAGCACAAATATCTAATCAGCCAATCATATAGCTACAACTCAATGCATTCAGTCATGTAGACGTGGTCAAGACAACTTGCTGAAGTTCAAACTGAGCATCAGGGATGAGGAAGAAAGAGGATTTAAGTTACTTTGAGTGTGGCATGGTTGTTGGTGCCAGACGGGCTGGTCTGAGTATTTCAGAAACTGTTGATCTACTTGGCTTTTCACTACAACCATCTCTAGGCTTTACAGAGAATGGTCCAGAAAAGAGGAAATATCCTGTGAGAAAGATGCCTTGTTGATGTGAGAGGTCACAGGAGAATGGACAGACTGATGGAGATGATAGAAAGGCAACAGGTTGCTGCTGGTCGAATAGTGTGGGGATATTACTTGGCTCACTTTGGGCCCAACCTTTTACTAACTAACAATGTGTTAGTAAAAGGTTGGACTCCATTTTTCCCTCATCACTGCTTTAATTCTTGGTGTCAGACTTTCAACAAGGTGTTGGAAACATTCCTCAGATTTTGCTCCATATTTGACAAGTTCTAGAAACCAGTTTGAGATGATCTGAGCTTTGTGACATGGAGCAGTATCCTGCAGGTAGCAGCCATCAGAAGATGGTCCACCGTCCCCACGGTGGTTTCTAGAACTTGTCAAATATGGAGCAAAATCTGAGGAATGTTTCCAACACCTTGTTGAAAGTCTGACACCAAGAATTAAAGCAGTGATGAGGGAAAAATGGAGTCCAACCTTTTACTAACAATGTGTGCCTAATGAAGTGGCCAGTGAGTGTATGTTCATGCAGTGCACTAAGCTTCTACTCAGTGATAACATGACATTTACCAAAACAAAATTTCTTGAATGATCATGGTTTTTGAAGATTTGTCTTGAAACCTTCAGGTGTGGGTGGCATTGAGGCGGAGGCTGTCATGCTGGGTCAGCCAATAAGCATGGTGCTACCTGAGGTGGTGGGATACAAGCTGTCCGGGACCCCAGACAAGTTCATTACCTCCACTGACATTGTCCTCACTGTTACTAAGGTAATAACTGTCACATCTGTCACATCTGATTCTCTGGCAGCAAGACTCTGACACTGTCCTGTTCCCCTGGGTTTTCAGCACCTCCGTCAGGTGGGTGTCGTGGGTAAGTTTGTGGAGTTTTTCGGCCCGGGAGTCGCCCAGCTGTCCATCGCCGACAGAGCCACCATCGCCAACATGTGTCCAGAGTATGGAGCCACAGCAGCCTTCTTCCCTGTAGACAACGTCAGCATCCAGTACCTGGAGCAGACCGGTGAGTTTCGAGCAACACAGTATGGAGATAATGTGGTGTGGTGTTTCCTTCAACATCATCATTGTACACAATATTTACCTGCCCTTGGTTTTTTTGAAAGCAGTTAGTTATTACTAAGTCATCGGTGTACCAGCATACCACGAATGCTGAAAAAATGTTCTCAGGCAAGGTGTTGCAATAGGTGGCCTGCAGGCCAGTTTTGGACTAGGTGACTTCATTTATTCGGCTTTGCATAATTGTTCATATTATTATTTAATTTTTTTTCACCATGTTGGACTGATAATCCCGCACAGAATAGCATAGAATTGTTTTTTATTTATCCCCCATTGGGGGAAATTCACCCGCCACAGCAGCATAGACAAGATACAGTAATAAAAAAAAACCCAAAAACAATAAACAACAGCAAAGACATAGAAGAATAAGTAATAATAATAATGATAGAATAACTATTTACATATTCAGTGAAGGAAGTAGATCTTCATCATGGCAGCAACAGTTACCCACAGATAACCCTTTTCCACCAAAAGGAACCTGGTACTAGTTCAGTGCTAGTGCTCAGTTGGTTCTACTTGCCTTCCTCCTGAGCACCGTCCTCTTTTCCATTGGCAAGCAGCCCAGTCAGAGCCATGTCATTATGTCACTGCAAAATGTCAGTACGTCAATGCATTTTTGTTTTTACCCAGCAAAGCTTGTGCGGTGCAAAATCAAAACAAGGCTTTGCAAAAAATCCAGAGCCGACAAAACTAAATATTTGGCATTATGTTTGTGCCACATTCCTAAGCGAACAAAGACAGATTCTGAGCGAGCAAATGCACGAGCAGGAGAAACATTGAGACTCAGCAGTGATTGTGGCACGAGCAAAAAAAAATATTATTAACCTAGCCTGGTCTTACGAAACCCTCATACTATCGTACAGAGAGTTTAGCATTCTTCCATTGAGAACTGATTTCAGACAGGAGGCGTGAACTCTGTTGAATTTTGAAAGGAATGGATCTTATTTTACCCAATCACTAACTTTTGGTTGTGGCGTATGTAATGCACCACTAGCGTTCAAGCTAGCAAACTCCATCTCTACTAACGGAGCTAACTGAAAAATAAGACTTTTCTCAAACCCCGTGGAGAGTAAAGCCACGACATCTTTGCCAGCAATAAATCTGGTTAAACATTCCTCTTGCTCCAACTTCAATTGCTGAATATTTGCTGAATATTTGGGAGCCTAGCCTCGAATGGCTTCCTTCTGTCTCTGCTGCCATTGCCAAACTACAACCAGCTAGACTACAATGCAAATGCTGCTTCTGTGTTCGACGTCATTGTTAACACCTGCTTCCCATCATCCCCCACCATTCACCGAGTGGCCAGGATGGAAATCATCCTGAGAAACTGAGTCTAAGGGGGTCAAACCCAGACGTCGTCTTCAGGGAAATGATAATTGAGTGGAAGATTACAGAGGGCTACGGCCAGGTTAGCAGCACCCCACTGGTTGAACTTATATTTTATTTTATTTTATTTTTCAACACCGTTTTCTTGTGACAGCAACTTGTTTTTCTTGTGATCTTGAAGTTTTGAAGTTGGTTTCTTGTGATTTCATTATTTGTTTTCTCAAGATAACAAGTTCATTTTACGTGGTACTAGAAATCAAAACTTAAGGCTGATCACTGTAGGTTGGTATAGATGTCTGCCTTCTTAGGGCTTCTGTACCCCACACAGAATAGCCTTGTAATCAGGCTACTGCTGTTTGTAAAATAGCTTAAATACTTATGCTGGCTTCAGGAAAAAAAAAGTTTTGCTGAACACACTCCTTACAGTACATGTGATTTGTTCAGAATTGCTAAATTGTTCAGTAACTCACTTGAGACATACCTAATTCATTACGGACACCTCCATGAATTATCATTAGAAATAATTTTCTTGTTTTGTCTCCATTTTTTAATGCATCCAGGACGAGAAGCAGAAAAGCTGGCCTACATTACAAAGTACCTGAAGTCAGTGGCTATGTTCAGAGACTACAATGATGTCTCTCAGGACCCAGATTTCACAAAGGTTAGTTATACATTGTTCAGCCCATGAATGACTCGTGAATGAACAATTCCTTTAAACAGTTTAACAGTAAAATAAGAATACCAGAATGTCAAGAATGCCTTTCCTTTGAGCAGCAAGTTGAAACATGGTACTAAACATAGGAATATAATAAAGAGAATTAGATAAATGCAAAACTGTCAACAATTTCAACTAGCAGAAAAGTATGAATTGCCAACTGTGCATAGGTGGAGCACAGTGACAGAGAAATGTAAAAAAATGAAGCAACACTACTGCCAGTACATGCTGTTCTGTCTCTGTCAGGTTGTCGAGCTCGATCTGAACACAGTGGTCCCATGCTGCAGTGGCCCCAAAAGACCTCAGGACAGAATTCCTGTGTCTGACATGAAGACAGACTTTGAATCCTGCCTGGGAGCAAAGGTATGCACCAGCATGATCTCATGCATCACATGATGAACATGCAGGGATCCAAAGCCTTCTTTGTTACAGACTTTTACAGTTTCTTTTGTTCTTTGTTGCTTCTTTTGTTAAAATAAATGTGTATTTTGAGAAATTTTAGCATGATTTTGTACAAAGTAAGGTGTTGTAAAAACTGTAGTTTTGCTGTTGTCACAAAAACTACAGTATTGTATTAACTTTAACACAGAGTGACATCAGCGGCATGTCTGCACATGCAAACTTTAGATTACTGTAGTTTTCTGTGAGTTTGTGCTATCAGAAAAAAATCTCGAAAAGCTCACCGCTCTGGGGCCTCATTTATCATTATGGAGATATATTTTTCATACCCTTTTTTTCTGATTTTGAGCGTATACGCTTATTGATCCCTGTGTCCAAAGGGTTTAGTTTTTTGTTTTGTTTCTTCATTCTCATCCACGGACATCACTCCACAAATCCCAGAGCATACATTTATACTTTATTTTCATATGCTAATTTGCATTGACCATATAAGGTTGTGTTTGAGCATGTGGATGGTGGGATATGAGGCGTGCTCATGTCATGTCATGCCCCAAAATTACTCAAAGGCTGTGTGAGAGCGGCCTCCTGTGCCAGCCGCTGAATCTATCTGTATGTATGTATGTATAATGTACACATACACGATCATCCATGTCTTTATGGACCTTGCTTTGTGCACTGGTGCACAGTCATGTTGGAAGAGGAAGGGGCCAGCTCCAAACTGTTCCCACAAAGTTGGGAGCATGGAATTGTCCAAAATGTCTTGGTATGCTGAAGCATTCAGAGTTCCTTTCACTGGAACTAAGGGGCCAAGCCCAGCTCCTGAAAAACAACCCCACACCATAATCCCCCCTCCACCAAACTTTACACTTGGCACAATGCAGTCCGACAAGTATCGTTCTCCCGGCAACCGCCAAACCCAGACTCATCCATCAGATTGCCAGATGGAGAAGCGTGATTCGTAACTCCAGAGGATGTGTCTCCACTGCTCTAGAATCCAGTGGCGGCGTGCTTTACACCACTGTATCCGATGCTTTGCATTGCACTTGGTGATGTATGGCCTGGATGCAGCTGCTCGGCCATGAAGCATCATGGAAACATTCCATGAAGCTCTCTGTGCACTGTTCTTGAGCTAATCTGAAGGCCACATGAAGCTTGGAGGTCTGTAGCGATTGACTCTGCAGAAAGTTGGTGACCTCTTCACACTATGCTCCTCAGCATCCACTGACCCTGCTCCGTCAGTTTACATGGCCTACCGCTTCGTGGCTAAATTTACATACACTTGTAGAGAACATAATGTCATGGCTTTCTTGAGTTTCCAGTTATTTCTACAACTCTGATTTTTCTCTGATAGAGTGAAATGCTAATATTTGATTACATGTCCCTTGGCCATTGTCACTTCAATTAGGCGCTTTTGGTAGCCATCCACAAGCTTCTGGTTGAATCTTTGACCACTCCTCTTGACAGAATTGGTGCAGTTCAGTTAAATTTGTTGGCTTTCTGACATGGACTTGTTTCTTCAGCATTGTCCACATGTTCTCAATGGGGTTTAATTGAGGACTTTGGGAAGGTCATTCTAAAACCTTAATTCTAGCCTGATTTAGCCATTCCATTACCACTTTTGATGTGTGTTTGGGCTCATTGTCCTGTTGGAACACCCAACTGCGCCCAAGACCCAACCTTCAGGCTGATGATTTTAGGTTATCTTGAAGAATTTGAAGGTAATCCTCCTTCTTCATTATCCCATTTACTCTCTGTAAAGCACCAGTTGCACAGCATAATACTACCACCACCGTGCTTGACGGTAGGCATGGTGTTAAAGGCCTCACCTTTTCTCCTCCAAACATATTGCTGGACATTGTGGCCAAACAGATGGATTTTTGTTTGGTCTGACCACAGAACTTTCCTCCAGTAGCTCTTATCTTTGTCCATGTGATCAGCAGCAAACTTCAGTCGAGCCTTAAGGTGCCTCTTTTGGATCAAGGGCTTCCTTCTTGTACGGCAGCCTCTCAGTCCATGGTGATATAAAACACACTTGACTGTGGACACTGACACCTGTGTTCCAGCAGCTTCTAATTCTTGGCAGATCTGCTTTTTGGTGGTTCTCTGTTGACTCTTCACCCTCCTGACCAATTTTCTCTCAGCAGCAGGTGATAGCTTGCATTTTCCTCCTGATCGTGGCAGTGACAAAACAGTGCCATGCACTTTATACTGACAAACAGTTGTTTGCACTGTTACTCTTGGGACCTGCAGCTGCTTTGAAATGGCTCCAAGTGACTTTCCTGACTTGTTCAAGTCAATGATTGGCTTTTTCAGATCCGTGCTGAGCTCCTTTGAATTTCCCATTGTAGCATTTGTGGGTGTTTGTATCCACTGAGCCCAATTTAACTGGCCTCAGAGGAGTTACCAGCTGTAGTCACTCATGATCACTCACAAGAAGTTAAGAGGTCATGCTATGAAGCTCATTTCATTGTATATTTTTGAGCCAGCAGATTTGGTCACATTTTTTCTCATGAATGTTTTTTGTGACAAAGAAGTATCTGTTCCAATCACTCTATCAGAGAAAAATCAGAGTTGTAGAAATAACTGGAAAGTCAAGAGAGCCATGATATTCTTTATTATATTATGTTATTGTTCTTTACAAGTGTATGTCAACTTTTGACATACATGCAAATTAGTACAAGAAAATTGGGCTCTTAATAAATCCATCTCTAAGTGCACTACTTGATTACTATAAGCAAATATTGAACCCGCGTATTGAAATACTTTTGTCTCAAGTTTTTTGATCCGTAAGTAGTTGCTGTATAACAATCCCCACTGCAGTTACCAATGCTATGATGCTAATGTTGCTCCTCAAAGATTAAAATAAGTTATTTCTCTCATTTTGACAATGCCAGATTCTAAAAAAACTATTAATATTATATCTATTAATGTGCAGTATCATCTCATTTCTATTCACTTTGAACTATTTCTGTTACCTGTATTACACCAGATATTCCTTTGCGTTCACTTATTTTGTTCACTTATGTTGTTTAAATGATGATATATCTATAGATTTCCCCTTCTTTGGGACTAATAAAGGATTATTTTATCTTATCCTGTAATATATGCATTACAAAAAATGTATTTGATGGAGAAATCCAACTCCAACTCCAATTTTAAGCATTAAAAACTCAGAAACACTCCTTTTTGTCAGTAATAGCTGGTGTTCATAACTGTATTGCTATTCCTCTCATGACGCTGAGACGGACTGATGTCAAAAGGTAACTCATCTCATGTTGGTTTGTGACATTTGCAGCAAGGTTTCAAGGGTTTCCAGGTGGCCCCTGAGCGACACAGCACTGAGGTGCCCTTTCAGTTCAATGGAAAAGAGTACACGTTAAGCCACGGCTCTGTGGTCATCGCTGCCATCACCAGCTGCACCAACACCAGCAACCCCTCCGTCATGCTCGGTGCAGGTGGATGCAGTACTTTCTTCATGGAGTTTCTGGAGTATCTCACAGAATTGACCGTTATTAAAGACCTGCTCTTCTTTTAGGGATGCTTGCAAAGAAAGCAATAGAGTGTGGACTGAGCGTGAAGCCGTACATAAAGACCAGCCTGTCCCCTGGCAGTGGAGTGGTCACCTACTACCTGAAGGAGAGTGGTGTCATGGACTACCTCTCTCAGCTGGGGTAAGCTGCTCTTGTTCCTCACTCAGTCATTTTTATGTATTAATGAGAATGAAGGTGAGGCTAGGGACATGTAAGGTTATGTTGTTCGTTGGTTGCACTGAGAAGCCATTATTGGAAACTGTTTGGAAAAGGATAAACACTTCCCAAAGAATCCATCAGTCAAACAGTGCCCTTCTTTGCTCTTCTCTCAACGAGCTCACCACCTCTGAAAACTTCTGAAAAACGTTGTAGTCATGCTATAATGAACACAGATTCAGCAACTGCATGGCCTAGTTCTCTCCTGAAATTAATTGTCTGATAATGTTTTTTTCTTAATTTTTTCAGCCCTTTAACACTTGCAACAAGGAATATAATTTAAAGGCATGACAATTAACTTTTTCTACACCTATGATTTTACAACTTTCAAGAACAAAGAAGTAAACTTTGAGTACAAATAAAATGCAAAATTACGGTAATAGTAGCTCTGAATTAAAATTAATAATCGTGTAAAAATAAAAACAATCTCTGATCTCAGCAGCCCTCTGATGCCCTGAAATGTTAAAGCACATTCTCTCTGCTCCGTCGTTCTTTACCATCTTTTTTTTCATTTTGAATATAATGGTCACTCAGAGAGTCTGACACCAACATCATTAGTTCAAACACTACCAGTGAGCAGCCAGTATGTTAACATTGCTCACAAAGTCATATTAACTCGTTGAGTGCCAGCCCTTTTTCAAAAACAAAAAAGCCTTGTTCCAGCAGTTTTGGCCATTCTGAGTCATATTTCGAGACCCACAGAATATTTTGTACTATGACTCTGAAAACACTGATTAGCTCAAATGAAAGAAGAGACTTTCTATTTCATCATGAAAACTTAACGTTGTTCTTGTTTTATCGGAGGTAGAGGTAGGGCTGGGCGATAAACAATAGCAATATATATCGCGATAGACACGTCATCAATAGCATTCAAAAATACCCTAGATATATCCATCCATCCATCCATCTTCTCCCTCTTATCCTCTCATAGGGTCGGGGGGGGGCTGGAGCCTATCCCAGCTGTCTTAAGGCCAATTTATAGTACTCCGTAAAGTGCCATACGTAGAGACGGAGAGCCCTCTGCGTCGCCGGAGAGCCTGACGGAGAGCCTCTCCGTTGTCTCCGGGTGCAGGAATTTTTTTTTAGCTGTCCGTCAATCCGTCAAGGGAAGACGGAGACGACAAGGGCTGTGATTGGTCCTTTAGTTGCACCCCTGCTGTGAGATGCAGCCCCTCTCCCTACACAGAAACAGACAGACAGGTCTCCTCTGCAGCAGCACAGACAGGACAGGAACTAAAGTATCAATTATCCTTGTGAAAGGCAAATCAAACACATTCAACCTGCTCAAAAAATCTATTTAATTCAGTTAGTAATTATGGCTGGGGTATATTTACACAGAACATACCGAAAGTTGTTGGTTTGCATTCGCTATTATCCGATTTTGTGTTGAAAAGAAAGCGGAAGAGGAGTTTTAAAGACTGAAAGCAATCAATGTTGTTCTCTTCCGTCTCCCTCACAAATAATTAAATCATAAAATAGTATTTTCTCCTGCTTTTATCTGTGATATTAAGGCGAATTGCTTCACTTTCCGAGGGGGTGCATTTCAGCGCAGGGCTTCACAACACGCATCACGACGGAGAAGTGCGAGGGCTCGAGGGGTCTCCGTAGCTACGGAGTCGGATAACGTATTACGTAGTCGGAGAAGTATATTCCAGCCTTTAGGGTGAAAGGCAGGGTACAACCTGGACAAGTCTCCAGTTCATCACAGGACACATAGAGACAGACAACCACTCACACTCAAATTCACACCTACGGTCAATTTAAATTAACCAATTAACCTAATCCCCATGCATGTTTTTGGATGGTGGGAGGAAGCCGGAGTACCAGCGAGAACCCACGCAGACATGAGGAGAACATGCAAACTCCACACAGAAAGGCCCCGGGCCGGGATTCAAGCCCAGTACCTTCTTGCTGTGAGGCGACAGTGCTAACACTGTAGTGCTAACACTACACCACCATGCCGCCCACGCCCGATATAACGGTCGATAATTTCACAGAACTTCACTGCAAGAAACTAATCTGACTCTCACCAGCTGCATGTCGTTCCGCCTAGCTCCACACATCTGAACTCACACCTGATGGGAAGGACTTCAAGGGAGAAAAAATGACTGAGCCAATCAGGATCGCTGGGTGGGATTTTCATAAATGTGACGCGACGTGGATGTCAGCTGTTTGGTTTTCCCTGTGTCGCTCTCATCAGCGTCACGGGTTGGTTTTAATGTGAGTGGTTGAAGTAGCATTCCATTAAAGATGACTGACAACTGGTTTAGCCGATCACATGCAAACGAAGCAAGGTTGGTTGCATGAACAATCTCACCGACGCTACAACAATTCACTGTCAGCGAACACGTGACAGTTTCAGTTCGGTTGCACCAGCTCATCACCTCGTGGCTGACTCAAAACAAATGTGGTGTGCAGTGAGAAAAGGAAATAAGTGCAGCAGAGAGCGATGAAACTGTGGACAAAAAAAGGAAAGTTCACCTCGCCAGTGAGTGCGACCTGACTCACTGTGCTGTTCACACTACAGGCGTCTGACTGCCGCACTGCTGTCCAGTCAGCTGCCTCTCGCTGAGTGATAACTGAAGCAGCTCTGAGACTCTTAGGCAGACCACCGTAGTCTCACAGGTGTTAAAGCATTTATGCACCTGTTGTTAAGCGTTTCTTTAACGTTTATTTTTGCACCTTATTGTGAAGAGATAATTAAGTATCCATTGTAATTTTAATTTTCATTAAGATTTAAGTGTTCATTTGAGTGTTTTTCATGTTTGTGATGACTTGATACCTCAGGAAGGTTAAGTTTACAATAAAAGGGTTTTATGTGAGATTTTTTTCCCCATGTCCTCTTTTTTAAATAGGTTTTTGAAAAAAATCAATAATTATTGATATTGACTGATATGAAACACTTATATCGTGATACAGTTTTTAGCCATCACCTCACCCAGCCCTAGGTAAAGGACACTTTTACCAAAATCACCCTTTTTTTGTCCAGATTCTGTTTTTGCTCTCTAATTTAAGAGTGACATGACCTCATGATGGTTAGTGTAGAAGAAGAAACAACAGGGATGTTTTTTCAGTTTAACTTTTTATGGCTGCACTGAGTAAAGGTGTGTTCACACTGAATGAGACTGTAATGAAACTAAAATGAAAGAGTCGTGGTTCAGACTGCTACAGTTGTTGCTCCATCTATTGGATAAAAAGCACTAGGACACTATTAAATGCTGCACTGTTTCATAAAAATAATCAGCATTTAATCGGCAAAGTTCTGGCCAGTGTTGATTATTTTGAATAGGGCTATAAGCGACTGATTAAATTAGCTGTCCCTTTAATTGGACGGGCCTTACTATTTGTTTGTTTGGGTGGCACCTACAGATGGTGATATTTTCCCTGTAATAAAACATTTGCTCTGTTCGCATGCTGTTTTTTTACTATGATAAAAGTGTGACATCACCAGGCCTCCTCATTCATGGTGATCATGAGATTTTTGGTCCACTGCACAGTCAGCTGAAGCTAGTATGAAGCTCTTTGCACATGCTTGTCTTACCTTGTAAACAATGGTTTTGTCTTTCCTGTTAGCTTTGAAGTTGTTGGCTATGGTTGCATGACCTGTATAGGCAACAGTGGGCCGCTCCCAGAGCCGGTGGTGGAGGCCATAACCCAGGTACCAAGAGGCTGTTTCCGCTTGCGTCTCATCTCATTTCTCATCTTCAGGCACTCACTAGCTCCTTTTCTCATATCACTTATTTATCTTATTCATTTACTTTTTTCTCTTCCCAGCAAGCAACTCTCTGCTTTAGCTCCCTTTATTTGTGTTTGTTTGTCCCCCTTTTCAGATCTGAAGTATCTCTCCTCTTTCATTTTACAAGCTGTGTACATGAACATTTATGTCAGAATATTGGGGATGCACCAAAGTTTTTTGGCCAAAAATAGCAAAAAAAAACAAAAAACAAATGAATTCAAAATTTGGCCAAATGAGTGTAATTTTTTACTGAATAATGACGTTCTTTCATCTTTCATGACCTGTATGGAGTGAGGTGATTCACACATCCTCTCCATCTGTGGCTATGAGAAGGCAAAAAATATTTAACATACAGTCATGGAAAAAATTATTAGACCACCCTTGTTTTCTTCAATTTCTTGTTCATTCTAATATCTGGTACCACTAAACGTATAATACAATGAACACAACAAAAAATGCAGCTGGTCACATAATACTTTATGTCCTATTTGACATTCTTAAGCTTAATTGATTCCCAGGGTATATAAGAGGCCATTTCATGTCACAAGCAGCACTGCACATGCAAAGGCCTAGAGTGGTTTCCTGCTTACATTCAAGCCGTAGCACAACTTCTGAGTTGTGCTACGGTCAGCTCTCACATAATGCCTAAAACAAAAGAATTATGTGAAGCAACAAAGGCAGCCATCTTGGCACTGCTGGAAATTGGCATGAGTGAGAGACAGGTAGCGAAAAAACTGAAGATCTCCAAGACAGCCGTTCATTACAACAAAAAAAAACAAGCTGAACATGGCACTACCAAATTGCTACCTGGCCGTGGCAGGAAACGTCTTTCTACCCCACGAGATGACCGTGCAGTCATCCGTTCCTGTGTCAGGAATCGTCGTCAGACCTCCAGGGACCTTAAAAATGAGTGGGCACTGTCGAGAAATGTGACTTGCTCGACAAGGACAGTTCGAAACCGACTTGTTGAAGCTGGTTTGAAGTCACACAGAGCATGCAAGAAGCCCTTCATCAATGAAAGGCAGAGGAAGGCCCGGTTACTCTTTGCTCGAGACCACAAGGATTGGACTGTTGATGATTGGGCTAAGGTTCTCTTCAGTGATGAATCCAATTTTGAATTGATGCCCACTCCAGCCAACTTACTGGTTAGGAGGAAGCCTGGAGAAGCTTACAACCCAGACTGTCTTGCCCCTACAGTAAAACATGGGTGTGGATCAGTCATGATCTGGGGTTGTTTCAGTCTGAGTGGAACAGGGCAAATGCCATTGTGTGAAGGCCGAATGAACCAGGTCAAGTACAGGACTACCCTTGAAAACAGTCTTCTTCCATCAGCTGGAAAACTCTTTCCTGCCTCGAATGACTGGATTTTCCAACAAGACAATGCCCCTTGCCACACGGCAAGGTCAGTTAAAGCCTGGATGGAGAACCACAACATTCGCACCATGCCTTGGCCTGCTCAATCACCAGATCTTAATCCAATTGAAAACCTGTGGAAAATCATCAAACTCAAAATGGAGAACCACAAGCCCAAAAACAAAGAAAATTTGTTTGAATTTGTCCAACAGGAATGGGCTGCTGTGACAGCAGAACAATGTCAGAAGCTGGTGGAGAGCATGCCAAGACGCATGGCTGCAGTCATCAAAAACAATGGTTATGCAATCAAGTATTAACTCTTGTGTGTATCATGTGTTTAAAGCAAACAGAAAAGAAAACATGGAATGCTTAAAAGTAGTGTTTTTGGCGGTACAATGCCATAGCTATTGATGTAAGAATTTACGTAATTTTGGTTATTATCAAGAAAACCATGGAAAATGAATAATCCTTAGTTCTTAGATTAAACTCTCATGAGCTATTTTTGTTGTTATCATTATAATTGTCCAAACAAATGTACCTTTAGTTGAGCCAGGCATTAAAACTAACAAGAAATTGAAGAAAACAAGGGTGGTCTAATAATTTTTTCCATGACTGTATATCTAAGATTTTACTTTTGGAATTGAACTGAAGCGAGCTAAAAAATAAAAAGTACATTTGGGTATTTAATTTGGAAAATGATTGAAAAACTGTGAAAAAACACGTCCCATGTTCGTTCATTTTCATGTATTTTCATTTTAGTACATCCCTACAAAATATTCATGCATAGAGTATCTTCTGTCACGCCGTACTCCTGTCATCACCTGTTGTTTGAGGTATTTTCATTACTTTGTGTTTCAGGGAGATCTGGTTGCTGCAGGCATCCTGTCAGGAAACAGAAACTTTGAGGGGAGAGTCCACCCCAACACCAGAGCGAACTACCTGGCTTCCCCACCTCTCGTCATTGCTTATGCTATAGCCGGCACTGTGAGGATCGACTTTGAGAATGAGCCCATTGGTAAGTACACTATATTGCCAAAGTATTCGCTCACCCATCCAAATAATCAGAATGAGGTGTTCCAATCACTTCCATGACCACAGGTGTATAAAATGAAGCACCTAGGCATGCAGACTGCTTTTACAAACATTTGTGAAAGAATGGGTCGCTCTCAGGAGCTCAGTGAATTCCAGCGTGGAACTGTGATAGGATGCCACCTGTGCAACAAATCGTGAGTCGTGAAATTTCCTCACTCCTAAATATTCCACAGTCAACTGTCAGCTGTATTATAAGAACGTGGAAGTGTTTGGGAACGACAGCAACTCAGCCATGAAGTGGTAGACCATGTAAACTGATGGAGCGGGGTCAGCAGATGCTGAGGCGCATAGTGTGAAGAGGTCACCAACTTTCTGCAGAGTCAATCACTACAGACCTCCAAACTTCATGTGGCCTTCAGATCAGCTCAAGAACAGTGCACAGAGAGCTTCATGGAATGGGTTTCCATGGCTGAACAGCTGCATCCAAGCCATACATCACCAAGTGCGATGTAAAGCGTCGGATGCAGTGGTGTAAAACACGCCGCCACTGGACTCTAGAGCAGTGGAGACAAGTTCTCTGGAGTTACGAATCACACTTCTCCATCTGGCAATCTGATGGATGAGTCTGGGTTTGGCAGTTGCCAGGAGAACGATACTTGTCAGACTGCATTGTGCCAAGTGTAAAGTTTGGTGGAGGGGGGATTATGGTGTGGGGTTGTTTTTCAGGAGCTGGGCTTGGCCCCTTAGTTCCAGTGAAAGGAACTCTGAATGCTTCAGCATACCAAGACATTTTGGACAATTCCATGCTCCCAACTTTGTGGGAACAGTTTGGAGCTGGCCCTTTCCTCTTCCAACATGACTGTGCACCAGTGCACAAAGCAAGGTCCATAAAGACATGGATGACAGAGTCTGGTGTGGATGAACTTGACTGGCCTGCACAGAGTCCTGACTTCAACCCGATAGAACACCTTTGGGATGAATTAGAGCAGAGACTGAGAGCCAGACCTTCTCGTCCAACATCAGTGTGTGACCTCACAAATACACTTCTCTAAGAATGGTCAAAAATTCCCATAAACACATTCCTAAACCTTGTGGACAGCCTTCCCAGAAGAGTTGAAGCTGTTATAGCTGCAAAGGGTGGACCAACGTCATATTGAACCCTATGGATTAGGAATGGGATGTCACTTAAGTTCATATGTGAGTCAAGGCAGGTGAGCAAATACTTTTGGCAATATGGTGTAGTTACATTTTCAGGGTACCTACATAGAGGGAAAGTCACCTTGCCTTCAATCCTCATCATACATTGCGTACAATACTAGTCGCCATGTCAACAGTTAAGCATCAGTTTGATGGCTGCAGACTGGAGACTCTAGGCTACATTAGCTGCTGTGTGGGTGATGTAGACCCCTACGGGGTTGTTAACTGTCCACAATGATATAGTTTATTCTTATTCTTCTGGTATTTTCCATTCATTTTTTACCAGTTCTGAATGATGTTGTCCTGTTTTTTTCAAGGATTGTGTCTCTGCTAATCTAACTTAGCGAAGCAAGCTTTCACAGAAGCCTAAGCATGACATTAAACTCAACAGCTTTTGTCATTTAAGGCAAACTAACAGTAAGATTAATTTATCCAGTCCAAACAGCACAGTTAGTCCTTTGAACTGGCACTCACCACACATACTGGAATCTCCTGTACTGTATGTCCCCACACAGTGATAGAGGCATATCTGCGCTTTTAGTGACTACCAAAGCAGAGCCAGTCTGCATTTCCAACATCAGTAGCTGTTCATAGTTGGTTATCCCTAGCACAGACACATAACACTCTGCATGCTAGTTACACACAGCATTTATTGTGTTTCAGTGATACTACAACCCCTCACACCTGTCATCACACACTCCAGTGACCTAGCAGAACCTGAGAGTATCTTTAGTCTTTAATCAATAAAGGATTAAAGGTCAATACTGCTGTTCAGAACTAGTTCTAACATAGAACCAAACTGAGACTTTTTTTTAATCACAGTCATGTTTAAACCCAGTCAAATCTGGGGCCTGGTCACAGTCCTTACGTAAAGGTTTGGGGGTTGAACTGGCTACAGTGTGGTTTTAAATATTACATTTGCACATTTTACATGTTTTAAATCACACATAGGAAGTTCTAGTTTACCTTCACACTTCTGAGCTTGATGTGTAAAACAATAAGAGTCATATATCTCTGCCTCCTCTGTAGCCATTAACACTGAAGGCAGAGAGATTTTCCTGAGAGATATCTGGCCAACGCGGGAGGAGATCCAGGCCGTGGAGAGAACCTTTGTCATCCCATCAATGTTCAAAGAAGTCTATGAGAAGATTGAGGTAGTGTCATCTTTAATGTGTTGGCAACCAAGCATCCGTACAGAGTAATGTCTGTGTAGTCTGACTGAGTTGTGATGTTGCAGAAAGTGAATGAACGTTGGAACTCTCTGGTTGCTCCCTCTGACAAACTGTACACCTGGGACCCCAAATCAACCTACATCAAGTCCCCACCCTTCTTTGATGGTTTGGTAAGTATACAATCCTACCAAAGTCACACAGCTACAATAATTCCTGCCACTATTAAAATATAGTCATTTAATCTAATACATTTGATAGTTTAGGTTGTTTGTATAAGGGCTGCACGATATGAGGAAAACATGCAGTATGTCCAGCGATGCCAGTAATGCGTTACATATTGACTTAATACAGTATGTGTACAACAAAATACGGAGTACTGCTCCACTTAGTTCTTTACATTAAATTCACAACAAACAGTCAAGTATAAAAACATAAATAATTAGTATTAAAAAATATAGTAAGGAATATTTACAGTTTTTACAGTTATTGGTTTTTATGTACAGTATGACTATTTCTACTGAGTGCTATGTTTTCATGATACAACATACTGTCATAAGCAAGGTAATATATTAATATAATGTTCACATTATTCAGACAGTACTGCACCTTGTCTTTACTGTATGTTGTACCATGTTGTCTTCATTCAGACCATGCAACTGCAGCCTCCCAAGTCCATACATGACGCCTGTGTGCTGCTCAATCTAGGAGACTCGGTCACCACGGACCACATTTCTCCTGCAGGGAACATCGCCAGGAGCAGCCCTGCAGCACGCTACCTCACCAGCAGAGGGTGAGTCACCTCTCTGCTGTTTGTCCTCTTGGCTTATTTCTATCACATCTAAATTGAGTCCAACTGAAAGACAATCATTCTTGAAGCTGTGAAACAGATCAAAGCATGATCTTGAAGACAAATCTGCTGAGACGATACACTAGTCTGATTTTAAATAAACCCTGATTTTGATTGAAACTAGGGCTGTGGAAACACTTTAACGTGCTTATTAACGTTGCCAGAGACGTGGTGGCAGGTCATGTAGGAAAAATCAAGGAAACTAACAACACAGTCGTAGCTAACGATCAAACATGCTGATAAAATTAGATTAGCCATCTTTACTGAATCTGTTCAAGCTTCTCCTGTTATTCAGTAAACAAATAATCCACCAAAGAGCATCGTTAAACTATTAACTTGCAGTGTGAAATGGACAAAAAGGAAAAGAGAAAGAGACATTCTTTTCATAAACATAAAGCTTATTAGAGCTGATGTGGTGCCGCTTTGATTTTAACAAATTATATAGCTATATCAGGACTGTTAAAATTTGCATGTCTCTGGCACACACTTGCAGGTTGGTGGAAACAGCATCAAAAAACTGAATTTTATGCAAATCCTGGTAGTCAACGCTGTTGCTGAACCGCTCACATCAAGTCGTTGCTCCTCGTCTGTTTTCTTTTGATTGATCCTGTCTTAAGCCACCGATCCGTCTCATCGGTTTGACCACGAGCATCATCTTTGACATAAATCCTTATATAATTCTCATTTGAATATACATGAGTTGATTTAATGTAGAAACACTGCTCACTGTTTTCACTGCTGGAGACACACTTTAAATCTTAACAGGATAGTGTAAGTCTACCTGCAGACCACTAGGAGGTGCTGGTGGACCACTGTTGAAGGAAGGCTGATCTAAATCAAAACCATCTTTGTGTTTTGACAGTTTGAGTCCTCGTGACTACAACTCGTACGGCTCACGCAGAGGTAACGACGCCGTCATGGCCAGAGGGACATTTGCCAACATCCGCCTCTTCAACAAGTTCATCAATAAGCAGGCGCCACAAACTGTCCACCTGCCCACTGGAGACACGGTCAGCAGGCAGCATGCTCATCATACAGATACTGCGCTCTGTGTCTTTGTGTCTATTATCTACCACTGAGTAGGCAAACATGCTGCTACTGTCTAAGCTTCAAGCTTAGAAGCATTTTCTGTTCCTTGTGGACTAACTCTTTCATATTTGGCCCCGTTTGTCCAGTTGGATGTGTTTGATGCTGCGGAGAGATACCAGCAGTCCGGTGTTCCTCTGCTGGTTCTAGCTGGGAAGGAGTATGGCTCTGGCAGCTCCAGAGACTGGGCAGCAAAGGGCCCCTTCCTATTGGTGAGGACCACTGTTTAGCCTCTACTTATTCTGATGTACTAAACGATATTGAGATAGACCGACTCTGATCGATGGATGTCTTGCTGGACTGTTTGGATGCTACTAGCCTTGATGTTAGCAGTTGAGCTTTTGGAATGCTTTCTATAGATCTTTGTTATGTGTTTCCTCTGCATAGTACCTGTGCTGCAACACACCTCTCTCATATCCAAAATATTTCAAATTAAGAGACTTTCTGTTCTTTTAGTTCTTCTTTGCTGGCCACATTTTCAGTGTTCGTTCCTCTAGCTTCACTTGTACAACCTCAAAGTGGGATTGTTGTAATCAGAAATTATCAGTACATCACCATCATAAACACTGTCCCTTCTGCAAAAAATGTCTTATTGGTTCACCATCCATCCATTCTATCCCATTATCTGATCCAGGTCACCTTAGTTTGTCAGGATTTAATGTTATATACTGTTGGGGCGTGCTGACAACAAATGTGGAATGATAATGCACAATTCAAAGCCTTATTCTTGCTACTGGCTTTTAATTATACATTTATAGTTTAGCCAATATGGCATTGGCATTTAGTCAAATTGACATTGTTTGGGGGATAAAAAGTAGATTGTGTCAAGAGAACTTTTTGGAAAATTAAAGTGAGTTGTCATGGTGTGGTCAAAGCTGTGGAAAGATTGTTTTAAAGGGTGGTGAATGAACATTGTGCTTTTGTTTTTAGGGCATTAAGGCAGTGTTGGCAGAAAGCTACGAGCGGATCCACCGCAGTAACCTGGTCGGGATGGGAGTGATTCCTCTGGAGTATCTGGCAGGAGACACTGCAGACAGCCTGGGACTGACTGGCCGAGAGCGCTACACCATCATCATCCCCCAGCAGCTCACCCCCAGGATGACAGTGGATGTGAAGGTTCGTAAGTGACACGCTCTTGTTTCACCGCTGAGGTAACGCCATACTTGATGCTGCCTGTCTCCACCCTCACAGCTCGACACAGGAAAGACCTTCCAAGTAAGGATGAGGTTTGACACGGACGTGGAGCTGGCCTACTTCCACCACGGAGGCATCCTCAACTACATGATCCGCAAGATGTCCCAAAACTAACCTGCCAAGCAGAGCGACATGTGTCCTTTATCTAACTGTCAGCTACGGTCCAACATGAGTGAGTTCATGCCATGGTTGACAGAAGAACAGCGTCCAAAAAGAAGAAGAAGCCCATTATTCTGGTATTTTACACTTTCAGCCCTCTTTCTAGGTTGATGAGCATACAAAAGAGTGGTTGACAGAAATTTTGAAGATTGGTCCAATCTCAGGCATTTGGCTCGTTTAGAAATCGGCTGTGCCAGCTTGCTATGGACTGCTATGGGCCAATGCAAACCTGCCCAAAACAACCCCTAAACGTTTGTGTTCGTTGATGTTCCATAGCAAATATTGAAGCGAAATACAGCCTCTGTCCTCTGTCGCTCTGTAGCTCATAGCTCCTCTTCTGTTTATTCCGGTTCAAAAAGGTATTCTTGACCATCAAACTGAAAATCGAGGACGTATTCCTCAAGAATCCACCTTTTGTATTCCATTTTCAGTCCCTTTTTTTCCAGTATAATCACAAATTGGAAGGGAGAAAGCACATTAGCACAGTGCCTCTGGTGCAACTGAGTGGTACTACGTCCTCTTCTTCTTCTTCGGGGTTGAATGGCAGTTGGCAAACCAACCAAAAGGTGCATTACTGCCACCACTGAGCGGTACTGAGGCGAGCGAAAGAACTACATCAACTATGTAAGCAGCCCCCTTTCTATTTCCATATCACCGTTCACTGAGTCCTCCTACAGAAACCAGTGGGATTTACAAAATGCCTCATAAAATACGACAGAAGCTGTATTTCACTTCAGTATTTAATGTGGAACATCAGTGAACACCAGGAACCACTCAGTGAGTTGCAGTAGTTTTTTTAAAACGAACATTTAGGGGTTGTTTTGGACAGGTTTGCATTGGCCCATAGCAGCCCATAGCTAGCTGGCACAGCCGATTTCTAAACAAGCCACAACCTAGAAAGAGGGCTTAAAGTGTAAAATACTGGAATATCCCTGTAACAGTAATCACAATATTCTCATTTTGGAGAATGCTGCTACTTCTTTGATTTGTTAGGACCTGGGTAGAATCTATAAATATATTATGTAAGAGATGTGTGTATATACAGTATAGAATGAAGACATGCAAGGTGAGATGGTTTCAAGAGCTGAAATGTTAGCTCACCCTGATGGTTGTGGCAGGATTTATATTTTTTGAGCTGAGCCGAAACAAAGAGTTGCTCTCATTTATTTCAACATGGGTCTTATTTTTGGTTATGATAACATGTAAGCAGTCACTACTCTCGAGAGCTGGATGCCTTTTATGGTACCATCCACTTCTTTGCCAACACAAATTAATACAAATGGTCAGTCAGTACTACATACTGATACTTCATCTATTTTGTTAGCTCTGGTGCACAAGGTTAAGTGATCCACACTCCAGTGGTTTTTCCACTGATCAACAGGTAGCAGTAATATGAGGGCATGCATCTGTTGCTAACGTTAGCTTTTTGGAACTAGGTTGCGATGGAGATTAGCGGTGTTCCCCCTGGCGGTTGGTACAAGCATTGGTCATGACTTCATAGTACCTCTGTTTGCAACACGCATCTCTTGTTTCCAAAATATTTCAAAATGAGAGACTTTCTGTTCTTTTTAGTTCTCCAACATTGCCCACGTTTTCAGTGTTTGTCCCTCTGAATACCATTTATCACAGTTCGAACGGTTTTGCAATATGCACATTGCACATGGTGAATTTTAGACATACCATGCAGCCCTTGATGTGAGCAGTGCAGGTTTCTTTAACTGCTGCCAGGGAAAGATCACATTGAGTGAGTGTCCTGCTCTGAACACGCTAACAGTGAAAGCTAACTGTAGCTGAAGCACTGTAACCACAACAGTGGACGTGTCAGTGAAGCCCATGTTGTAATATTCCAGAAATCTTTATAAACCAAGAACTTTCGGTACCTCTCAGCTATTAAGCCATTATGGATGACTGTGGTGGTGTTAATATATTACTCATGGTTCTGCAGCCATGAATCATAAAGGAGGATATCACTGAGTGTGACTTGAGTAGAGTATCGTTGTTGTTACTCCTCTAGATAACTCCAGTGTGATGAAACACTGTGTTCCAGCAGTGATTGGACATGCTGTGTGTTTGCATCAGATCAACCCTGCTTCAAGTTTTTTTTTTTGTATTTTCTCTTCATGTTTTCCTGCTATGAGTGGAAAGAAAAAGAAAACCCTTTGTTCTTCAGACATAATTTTCTGCTTCTGTCAGTGTGTCAAAGTTCATGTTACTGACTGCCTTAAAAACTGCTCCTCTTTAATCCATTTATACTGTAGCACCCATAATTCTGATGATGAGGATTGATAAATAATAAAGAAACATATTCATTCTCTGAATACATTAACCCACTGAAAACAGAATAAAATGTGATTGTTTTTGGTATTTTAATCATCGATCCTAATTGTATTTTGAGCCAGTCAGTATTAAACTACAGAATGCTTTTCTTTTGTTTTTTTTAATCCACAGGAGAATGCACTCCTTAAATAGTCCCAAAACAGTGCGATTCTATAAATAGGTTGTCTCTACTCTGCTTTCACTGATCCAGTTTATTCAGAGTCTAAAGAAGAAGGTGAATCTCTTTAGTACAGATGTTCAGACAGAGAATACTGACAACACCACCCTGGAAAATCTGATATGCTTTTGAGCTGAGCCGAAACAAAGTTAATAACATGATAAGAATGTGAAATGTTCCCCAATATATCCAAACAGACTGATGGTGGTGATTAAAGCAAAAGGTGGCTCCACAAATTGTTGAATCTATCTACTCTGCCATTATAGTTTTTTTATTTTTAACTCATTTTCAGAATAATAAAGAATAAATTCACTTGGATGCTGTATGGGAAAATGCTGTAAAATATGGATTTTATGTATCTATCTTAAAAATATTTTTGGAATTTTATGGATATTTAAGTCAATTTTATTCCTATAGCCCAATATAACAAATTAGCCTTAGATGGCTTTATAATCTGTATATTTAAGCTGTTAGTTCAGGAAGTAATGAAGTGCTGTCTGAACTTTGAATTGTCTTACTATCCTTTCTGGCATGTCGTAGTTCACCTAGAAAACAAATCACAAATTGACATAACTATGATCTATCTTATCTATATCTATCTGTGTGTCTGATGAGCTGTCGGGCTTCCAGAGTGAAAACACATCCTTGTCCTCTTCCCATTCATTCCGTTGACTCTTTTTACTGGTGTAGTAACAGGTTTGTCAGTGTTTGGTAACCAGCATGGAGACATGATGCGGTGTCATTGACAGGTCACTGGTTCTAGAAGAGGATCCTGTCTGTTCTCCATGCTTCATGTTTCACCAGCCATTTGCTTGGGACTCAGGACATCCCAGTAAAAGCTGGTGGGGGAGGAGAGCAGTTTGACATAGAGAGGCAGCTGACCCACGCAAACACAAGCTGGACATGCAAACGTAAGGTTCTCATTTGAAAACTTTTGAATTATTCAAACGTTTGAAACCCAAAGACCTTCAGTTCATTTGACACTGTAGCAGGAGTCTGCTGAGGCTGCTGCTCATTACTGTAGGAAGCACAACAGCAGCCATCACTGCACTACAGACTACACGTATAGATTGCACATATAGACTGAGTTCTATTCAGTTAAATATCTATCTGCAGTATGATGGCATAAAGACTTGAATCAGGGCCCTTACCATCATCAGCAATATAAACACTATTTCTTAACACAATGCATGTGCAGCCTCTGCCAGGTATTTCTCTCATTATTATTTATTAGTAGTAGTAATTTTAGCAGTACAAATACCTCAGGGGGTTCAGAGCATTCATCCACTAATCAGGAGGGTGGTGGTTCAATCCGTCGTCCTGTTACTGAGTAAAATTAAACACTACATTATTATTATTATTTAATTAATATGAATATTATATACTTCTACACAGTAAAATGAATCAAATGCCACAATGATAATTCTCTGCATAATTTATTCAATAAAACTCATCCACATCAGTGCTATTTGATACATTAACATGACGTCACTTCTTCAGCATGAGTGGACACAGACTCGATGGTGATGCTTCTCATTTGAAATCATGTGATGGATTCAAGTGTGCCACCTGGAGGGGGGAGGGGATCTGCTTCACGCTCTGCTGAGGTAGAAACATGGCTTCCACACTGGACACATCGTTACCTGATGAATGTTCGTTCGGAAATAATACAGTACTGAGGAGCTATGAAGTGCACCATAACAGCATGATTATCACAAGCACTCATTCCAGTGTTGCACATTATTAACTCTATGCTTTTGTGCAAGTGAACGCATCACAGACGTGCAGCTACAAGTACAACTAATACAGTAGTAATAATTTTGAAAACAGACAGTGACAAGGTTATCGACATTTAAATGTAACACTCTTATAACTGAAAATGTAAGTCTGAGACAGGACAAAATCAGTAGATAACGTGAAAACGCACATTTGTCTCCATGGTGACAGAACTGATGGTCCACTTAAGGAAATGACTTTTTAAAAATTCTATTTCCTGTTCAGTCATCACAGAGGTCAGGCTCAGTTACACAGCACACAGTTTGGTGAATATTCTGATTAGAGCTGCCACTAAATGTGACCCAGCAGAAATAAAAATGCCAAAAAACAACAATGTGCAAGACTATATTCAATCCGTTGCTGATTAGCATCACTGAGCAAACCCAACTATGGCGGAGTCCATCCGATGAGGAAGCATTTCAAAAAGGGTTGCTGGCTAAAATTGTGCAACCAGGATATGATCCTACAGCACAGAAACACCTGCTAACACCTGCTAACTTTCTCTTGTAATGTTAGCATTTTAGCTACATTGTAAGTCCAGTTTGTGCCTAAGTATCTGCAATATATTATCAGCATAATATAATACAACAGACCTTTAAACCGGAGCTGTTACTATTTTTTGACATGCGTCAGAATGTGCCAGGTCTGGTCTGATCAGAAAACATCCAATATGCATGATATTCAATATGAGCTGGAGCACTACAAATAAAACTAAAAATAGAAATATAATCTGAGAAAAAAAATGCCAAATAAAAATTAAGCTTCCAAAATAGTGAAATGCTGGGTGTTTGTCCGGTGAATAACACTGAAGCCAGCCCATCAACCAGAGAGCCAACATTGTTCCCTCAGCCTTCATGTTTTGAACTATCAGGGAGATTTTAGGCCTTGAGAGGAAGACAGCAGCAGGATGAGAGGATCAACTGGAGACAGTTGGATTCATCTCCATTCGCCAATATCAACAGAGTCCCATTCGTCTCCGGAAAGAACTTTCATCAGAGTTTCAAATGTCCTGAACCCCTGGGTCACAAGTTGTCCCTGAGTGAAACAATGTCACACCCTGGTCGCCTCACATGGCAGCCCACTGATCCCTAACCCCTAATTTCCACTGGATGCGGAATGCCGCCGCCGCCGTCCGTCAGTATCCACCAGATCCACCTGCTGTGGCTCTGCCAGGCAGCTGGAGTTGTGAGAACAAGATCTGCCGTGAATGCAGATTATTTTATTTTGAAAATAAACCGGATGTTTTCTTTTGTGTCTGTACACAACTTCTTGTCCTGCACGATCTGCTCTTTGCTGAATTCACGCACCATGTGCCGACAAAGATAGAAGCTCTGTCGATTTGTTTCGGCAGGTGTCGGCACGTCAGTGCCGTTCCGCGTTCAGTGGAAATTGATACATTGATTTGAATGTATCGGGTCCAACAAAATGTCACACAAAAGGTCACACACGGGGACTATAACACTATATGAGGCAGGAGGTCATCATGTTATGACTGATCAGTAGGGCTGCAGCTATCAAATATTTTAGTAATCGAGTATTCTACCGAAAATTCCAGCGATTAATCGAGTTTTTGGATAAAACATACTTTTGCTTAGTTAAAGAGCAATTCTAAATTTATAAGAGAAAATAAGACATTTTTCTTATTAATGAACAAGCAACTGGTTTCCTTTTTTAGAAAATTCACAAAGCTAGCAGGACTGGGGTCAGACAGTGTTCGCTCAATGTTCAGTTCACACAAATGAAAATGAACTAGTTCACGTTCATAGTTCACTTTTTATAAAAAATAAATAAGTTCACAGTCTTAAAAATGAACTAGTTCACATTCATAGTTCACTTTTTATAAAAAATTAAAAAAGTTCACAGTCCTAAAAATGAACTAGTTCACGTTCATAGTTCACTTTTTATAAAAAAAATAAAGAAATAAGTTCACAGTCCTAAAAATGAACTAGTTCACGTTCATAGTTCACTTTTTATAAAAAATTAAAAAAGTTCACAGTCCTAAAAATGAACTAGTTCACGTTCATAGTTCACTTTTTATAAAAAAATAAAAGAGTTCACAGTCCTAAAAATGAACTAGTTCACGTTCATAGTTCACTTTTTTTTTTAAAAAAAAAATCAAAGTTCACAGTCCTAAAAATGAACTAGTTCACGTTCATAGTTCACTTTTTATAAAAAAAAAAAAAAAACAAAGTTCACGGTCCTAAAAATGAACTAGTTCACGTTCATAGTTCACTTTTTTTTTTTTTAAAAAAATCAAAGTTCACAGTCCTAAAAATTAACTAGTTCACGTTCATAGTTCACTTTTTAAAAAAAAAAATCAAAGTTCACAGTCCTAAAAATGAACTAGTTCACGTTCATAGTTCACTTTTTATAAAAAAAAAAAAACAAAGTTCACAGTCCTAAAAATGAACTAGTTCACATTCATAGTTCACTTTTTATAAAAAATAAATAAGTTCACAGTCCTAAAAATGAACTAGTTCACGTTCATAGTTCACTTTTTATAAAAAATAAATAAGTTCACAGTCCTAAAAATGAACTAGTTCACGTTCATAGTTCACTTTTTATAAAAAATAAATAAATAAGTTCACAGTCCTAAAAATGAACTAGTTCACGTTCATAGTTCTCTTTTTATAAAAAAAAAAACAAAGTTCACAGTCCTAAAAATGAACTAGTTCACGTTCATAGTTCACTTTTTATAAAAAATAAATAAGTTCACAGTCCTAAAAATGAACTAGTTCACGTTCATAGTTCACTTTTTATAAAAAAATAAATAAGTTCACAGTCCTAAAAATGAACTAGTTCACGTTCATAGTTCACTTTTTATAAAAAAATAAATAAGTTCACAGTCCTAAAAATGAACTAGTTCACGTTCATAGTTCACTTTTTATAAAAAATAAATAAGTTCACAGTCCTAAAAATTAACTAGTTCACGTTCATAGTTCACTTTTTATAAAAAAAAAAAAAAAAGTTCACAGTCCTAAAAATTAACTAATTCACGTTCATAGTTCTCTTTTTATAAAAAAAAAAAAAGTTCACAGTCCTAAAAATGAACTAGTTCACGTTCATAGGTCACTTTTTAAAAAAAAAAAACATCAAAGTTTACAGTCCTAAAAATGAACTAGTTCACGTTCATAGTTCACTTTTTAAAAAAAAGATCAAAGTTTACAGTCCTAAAAATGAACTAGTTCACGTTCATAGTTCACTTTCTTTAAAAAAAAATCTAAGTTTACAGTCCTAAAAATGAACTAGTTCACATTCATAGTTCACTGTTTATAAAAAAAAATAAAAAAAGTTCACAGTCCTAAAAATGAACTAGTTCACGTTCATAGTTCACTTTCTTTAAAAAAAAATCTAAGTTTACAGTCCTAAAAATGAACTAGTTCACGTTCATAGTTCACTTTCTTTAAAAAAAAAATCTAAGTTTACAGTCCTAACAATGAACTAGTTCACGTTCATAGTTCACTTTCTTTAAAAAAAAATCTAAGTTTACAGTCCTAAAAATGAACTAGTTCACGTTCATAGTTCACTGTTTATAAAAAAAAATAAAAAAAAGTTCACAGTCCTAAAAATGAACTAGTTCACGTTCATAGTTCACTTTTAAAAAAAAAAAAAATCAAAGTTGAAAATGAACTAGTTCACGTTCGTTTGTTATATTTTTTTTTTAAATAAATCAGACACTCAATAAAACCTCTTCTTCACCATTCATCAGCTGTAAATCACTGCCACTCCAAAACCAATCAAATTATTGCATCAAGAAAGAATCACAAGCGGCACCGTATATCTCAGTAGCACCGGGCTGGCTTGATGCCAGCACCGTATAGCTCAGCGGCACCGTATAGCTCAGCGGCACCGGGCTGGCTCCATGCCAGCACCATATTGCTCAACGGCACCGGGCTGACTCCATGCCAGCACCGTATAGCTCAGCGGCACCGGGCTGGCTCCATGCCAGCACCGTATAGCTCGGTGCCGCCTATGATTCTTTCTTGATGCAATAATTTGATTGGTTTTGGAGTGGCAATGATTTACAGCTGGCTGGCTCGATGCCAGCACCGTATAGCTCAGCGGACCCGGGCTGGCTCGATGCCAGCACCGTATAGCTCAGCGGCACCGGCTGGCTCGATGCCAGCACCGTATAGCTCAGCGGCACCGGCTGGCTCGATGCCAGCACCGTATAGCTCAGCGGCACCGGGCTGACTCGATGCCAGCACCGTATAGCTCAGCGGCACCGGCTGGCTCGATGCCAGCACCGTATAGCTCAGCGGCACCGGGCTGACTCGATGCCAGCACCGTATAGCTCAGCGGCCCCGGCTGGCTCGATGCCAGCACCGTATAGCTCAGCGGCACCGGGCTGACTCGATGCCAGCACCGTATAGCTCAGCGGCACCGGGCTGGCTCGATGCCAGCACCGTATAACTCAGCGGCCCCGGCTGGCTCGATGCCAGCACCGTATAGCTCAGTGGCTCTCTGCCAAGTGCTCTGCAACACTGGCTTCAGCATCAGCCGTGCTGGACTGTCACAATGATCGTCACAGTGTTTTCCATAAACAGTGTCGTAAAACCTGAAAACTGCTTTTTATTGCGAGTGTTTTCAAATGAACGTGAACGGTTCATGCCGTTCATGAACGGCATGAACCGTTCACGTTCATGATTTGAAAACTGAGTTGTTCAGTTCACCGTTCACCAAAATTATGAACGCGTTCATGCACAACAGTCTGGCTCATGAGTTCAACTGTGATGTCTCCTGTCTCCCTCTATGCTAGCCGTTAGCCACCCAGCTCGCTACTATCGCTACTAAACTGTTATTCGAGGTGGAGGAAATTGCCTCAAGTATTTTTTGTACTCGAATTACTTGAGTTACTCAAGTAATCGTTTCAGCCCTACTGATCAGTATATGTTCAATTTTAAAATGTGTAGATTTTCACTTTACCTGACCTTTCAGCAATGTGGACATAGAACGATACATGCAACAGATGTGTTCACTACACATCTAAATAACCCAACAGAACATCAGCAGGACATCATTTTATGCTTCAATAATGATGCGGGGTTAAAAAGCGAGCATGGCTTCTTAACTCTTTGAGTGCCAGCTGTTTTTTAAAGACAGAAAGTGTCTTGTTCCAGCGTTTTTGCCCATTGTTCAGTCATATTTCTAGACCCACAGAATATTTTGTATCATGTCTCTGAGAACACAGAGAAGCTCAAATGAAAGAAGCTCATCATGACAAAAAGTTTGTTTTTACCTTGTTCTGTTGTTGTTTTGTGTGGAGGAGAGTAGAGGCCACTTTCACCAAAATCACCACTTTTTGTACAGACTCTGTTTGGTCTCAAACCTTGACCATCTCCACTTCCTGCTTTGATCGCTGTGGCACATGTTAACTCTTTATGTCCCAACTACAAATCCCAGAAGACCCAACATTACTCACAGGCTGTGGGAGACCACGATCAACGACCAGCTGCAAAAAAACCCCAATTTGACGTAGTATTACGTCAATGGCACTCAAAGAGTTAATGACAGGGTCAGTTCAACCAGCCCCCTTTTTTACTGTGCGACTGATAGGAGCTCTCAGCTATTTGTGTAGCGTTGTCAAGGCCACCACACTTCCTGCTGCAAGGGAGTCACTTACAAAGACAGGAAATGAAACTGCATGTGAGCGTTCATGTGAGTTAGCGGGTTACCAAAGGCCAGAAAAGGATCCACTGTGAAACCATCGCAGAGACTTCAAGAGATGCTGTTTCAGGTCAAAGGAAGGAGGAAGGGGAAGTGCAGCAGGAGGAACTACTTTACAACAGATGACACATCAGCAACTTCCATAAATGCTCACGCTGCCATATTACCCAGATGTTATATGGAAAATGTAACCCTGGGTACCAACTTCCTGTCCTCAATTCCAGTCCCTTGAGGTAGTTATCGCTGCTGTTCGGACATCCTGTTGGAACATGCTAGAGCAGCTCAGGAGGGGGGGAAAAGCTGGTAAGGTCTTTCAATATGCACTCCAGCAGACAGCCACCTTGTGATGGATTCAGGATGTAATCCTCTCTTATCTTGTGTAAGCTTAAAAAAATGTCCTCAAAGAGGGTGAAACCTATGATTGATGGGAAATATTGTCTTTGTGGCATCTGTCTCTCTGTGTGTATGTGCAAATGTTCCTTCACAGTTGGGATGATAAAAAAAATAGTCAGTGACACTTCAGGTGGTTCTTGGGGTGTTGCTTCGCCAGCTGGTCTCTCTGGGGTCCATGGATGCAGTTGGCACACCAGGAGAACCACACAATGATGGAGATGATGGTGCTCTGCAGGAAGAGCATCACCCCATAGGTGGAGGCTACAGTGGGTCCAGGTAGGCGGGAGAGGGTGGCAGGGGGAAGCAGCAGAGTCGGGCTGAGCAAGATCGCCTTCACTTCAGTCTTGATCATGTGGAGCTCGTCGAGGATGGACAAAAATGTGCAGCAGTGGAACCACTGGTGGCTGTGGCCCCAGATGTCAAAGCGCCCCGGGGCGAGTCGCTCCGGCAGCTTACTGATGTTGAAGATGGCTGACACCAGCAGCCAGAGGCAGTGGCGATAGAAGAAACTGGCTGTGGAGGTGGAAGCCGCGAACGAGGAGGAGGTGGTGGAATAAGGCGACCTAGTGAGGAGTCGGTAGAAGACTGGCGTGGAGGAGATGAGGAACGGGAGGAGGAAAACAAGGGTTCGGATGACATATCGATGCCGTCTCCACCTCTGGCGAGTGTTGCAACAAGATAAGACGCAAATGATCGCTACAACACATGCGGACGGGATGTAGAAGGTCTCAAAGAACACAGTGAAATCTGGGATAGCATAAGATGTAAGAGATCCTGCAGGTTCATGTTTCAAGTCCACATGGGAGCCGTTGTGGACTCCTGTCTCCGCTATCCCCGCCCGAGGGTGGATGTAATAGTAGTACGCCAACGATGAGCCAACTGTGTAGGAACTGATGGTGCCATAATCCACAAAGAAGCAGACTTCTCTTACCACCAGAGACATGGAGTTGAGCAGGTGGGCCATGCTGCTGGCCATCAACAGGCAGAACACCCCGATGAAGTAGTTCCACATGGGATAGAAGAACGGGGCATCACCAGGTGGTGCTCCTTCCCAACCAAACACCTCCACAAAATAGTATGAAAAAACAAAAACCGGAAGGAAATGTGTCCAGAAGTTGCCGGTTTCGTTGGTGGGTCTGAACGCCGATAGTAAGCAGTCCCTCAGGCTGTAGTTGGGGAAGCGGTAGCCAGTCAGGATGAAGTTTTCTATGACCCGAGGCGGCACATCTGTGTGCCTCAGGAGAGGCAACGGCTGACCACAGTTCAGAAGCATGTTTAAGGTGCTGACAGCCAAAAGTATCAACTGAAGTACTGTTGACTTTATTGCTGCATCATGAGTGATTGCCACACAATCTCTCACATGGGAGTCAAAAGGACCTTTCACCACTGCTCTTCTTTGACCTTTGAACTCATGGCTGTGAGTTGTAGGATAATCCAAAGTGCAGAGTGGAGAACAGAGGGCTAATACCCAGAGGCCTGCTTCACTAACTTCTCCTTTAGGTTTCCTCTTGACCCAGGGTGTTACAGATGGTCAGCCACACATCCAGCATGCAATGCAGTTTATTTTTGGTGCCCTTATTTTGCATATGACCTGGGTGTTCATGGATGATTGTCTTAGTTCAGTCACATTCACTTGTCATGGACAGTTCTGCAGCAGCAAATAAAACTCAAGGTCACTTAGGACAGTGTTACCAGGCTGAGCAGGACGTCCATACAGCAGCGGTGTCCATTAAATCCATTCAGCTGCAGTATGTAGGTCATGCTGGTGTTATCAGGCTCCAGCAGGCTTCTGGTCCTCCTGCTGTCCCTGGTCCATCAGCATGGATCCTCGTCCCACTTTTCAATTCATTCAGCTCCGCTCTCGTTGCAATGCAGGGCGCCGCACAGAAGAATAAACCCCCGTTATGTTCACTCCTTCAACACACTGTCACCTTTCAATGAGTCCACGCGAGTCTTTCTCCCCTGTGAGGCTTCAGACAGCCAGCCGGCAGTTCTGCGAAGCACCGAGGAGAAGAGGCAGTGTGGCAGTCAGTCAGCAGCAGCGTCAAGCTACACTAGCGGTAATGCTACACTTCCGGTTTTCACTTTCAACATAAAACTCAGAGGTAGCCATGTAACACTTTTCAGAGGTCATATTGCTAGATTCCAGTTAACATATTGAAACACAACGGGTGTCAAATATAAGTTTGATAATACTACAGTGAAACGATTTTCGGCTTGTGGCTAACAGGAAAGAAAAAAGAAAAGAGCTACTACTTTGCCTCCATGTGTACATTAATGAGCAAAATGCAGTTCACATATTTCTGCTGGCATTCTCACTAAACCTGAGAAAAATGAACTCTAAATTAACTTTTAACATAAATATAAAAAAAATGTCTCACATTATTTCCTTTCTTCAACTGATGTGCTCATTTCAAATATTATGAAAAATAAATTTATTTATTGTCTAATTTTATTGTTTTCATAATTATTACATACACCGTCCTGAACAACACATGAAAAAATCCTTTGTTATTTTTTTATTATTATCATTGTTGTTTTAAACAATCTTAAACAAATACATATATGTGTGTAGATACTGTGCCGTTATGCAGATATATGTTTATACATGTTTATATGTAAAGCTTTAGAAACCCCCATAACAAAAAATAAAATGTTGGAAGTAAACTGTAAAAATAAATAATGAAAATATTGTTTTACACAAAATATCAAACCTACTATGAAAGGATGAGTTTGGCAATGTATGTAAGGGTGAGTACCCCAGCATTAGGCCTACAAGAAAGAAGTGAAAGTCCAGTTTGGAAGGGACTGAGAAGGGCTTTTATTTGGTTATTATATGGTTTCATGAGATATTCAGCAATACACGTAGGACCATGAAATCACTTACACAGACAATGTTATTATTAAAACTTTTTATCTGCAAAATAGTGGCCTTGAGTGATATATCTCATAGCAGCTAGTGGCTAAATTTAGGAGAGCGGAACTGTTTAAAGTTGAGCTCATTCGAATGAAAGTTGGCATTTTTCTTGTGTATAGTAAAGCATTTGAACTGAATCTATATTCAGAAGAAGAATGTGCCCAAACTGTGTTTCTAACTGATGGAAATAATGGAATAGTAAGAATCATACATAGTCCCAGAACAATGCTAAATATATTATTTGCACAAACTGACTTTGCAGTTAACCTCTTCATCATTATCATCACACTTCCTTCTATATTATCACTACATCTCACTTTTTCATATTCTTTGCAACTTTTTATTTCTCTGCCATTCTTTTGTACTGGCACATAAAATACTGTAGCTAATAGAATGTGTATTGTATAGTGTCATAACTGATTCCAACAGAGTATCGTACATTCATAGCATAATAACAGTACTTGCAATGGCAGGATCACGTGTTTGGTTTGTCCGTTCTGGGTGTTCTGTTAATAAAAACACAGTTAAGAACGCTACGTTCCATTTCTGCTTTGTTCTGTCTGGTCCTTAAATGTCTCGTGTCTTTTCATTACACTCTCGTCTTTAACGTGCTTTGGAGCTTGATTGTGGTCAGGTCAATGAATAGAATAGAATAGAATATGTTTGAGGAATATAAAACAAATACACAAATACACTTTCAAAAACATGTGAATTTGAACATTAAGACAGAAAACCTGACCCTTTTAATTTGAAAGTGATCCCCCTGTACTTCCGCCCTCATTCCTACTAACTGCCTGTTCTGAGGAATGAGTGCTGAACTATTTCAAACCTTTCATTTTTTACCTCTTGCCTCACTTGTGTTTTGTGGTTTTGTACTTGTTAAGCACATTGACGGGACGGGAAATGGCTGAACACTGAAGGAGTAAAACCGTGCCATGCCGTGCTAACGGTGCTCCCGTTCCCTGCTTAAAATGCTGGCTTCGTCGCTGTTGAGTAATCCTGTGTTCCCCCTCCTCTATGGTGCTCTGAGCAGCTCAACCCTGTCCAAAGTGCCTTACTCCCCCTCTCTCCCTGAGTTTCTGCATAAAGCACCTTACAGAGCCAAGGACGCTACCCCTATATGATATAGATAGATCAGCCTTCATTGCCCCATAGGGAAATTTGTTTTCACAGTCTGTCACAACAATCAGCGCCATGCACAAACCTCACCAACATTAAACAATATGAATACACACACAATGCACACTACTTCAGGGGCCCGTTGCACAAAAGCAGGATCCCGACATCCAGGATAAGTGACTGAGCTGGGCTCACCCAGTCCAAAACAACAGAGTACAAACTCAATCTGTTGCACAAAGACCAAGCCAGGCTGAGCGGACACAGATTCATCAAGCCAGGTGAAACCTATCCAGGATAAGTGCAGCTTCCTCTAATAGACCTCACCATCGATCACAGATTCACAGATTGAGCCAGGCTAACCAAGATAGCCTGGCTTAATCTCTTATCCTAGTTTTGTGCAATGGGCCCCAGGACATGAATAAACAACAACACACAGTGCCACAATATGTCACAGCATCTGTTTTTATATGGTCCCATGTCCCAGTAGTCTATCAGTCTTGTTAGCTCCTGTCCATGAATTATGATCTATTAGGCAACAAAATGAAGCTCCATGCTGTATTAGCAGCAGCAGAGTAGCCTTGGTTAAGTTTAGTCCAGTGGCGTGCATAGACCTTTAGAAGGGCAGGGGCGAAAAGGAAAAAAAGGCCACTGAAGAGGGCACTTAAGTTTGTTTTAAAGTCTGTGTGAGATTTTATGATATCTGACTTTCTGTAGTAATTAGTTTCATTGTTTAGCTAATGTTAAATGAGCTAAACGTTAAACTAGCTGACATAAAACTCCTCCTGGTCCCTGGTTTAACCATTTTCTTTGTAATAATACACAATTCCGTATCCGTATATATAAATATATATACATATTAATATCATACAAAAATGTCACTTACACCTTACATTAGCTTGCTTATACATTAGCACTGTAAATATATATATATATATATATATATATATATATATATATATATATATATATATATATATATATATATAATGTCTCTACCTCATCTTTTACACCTTACTCTTTTGTACTGCATATCTGTACACTGTGACCAAAAGCCTGTGCAACGAAATCTCACTCTGTATACACCTGCTGCATATAGAATAACAATCAAGTCTGTCTAAGTCTAAGTCTAATTTCCCAGGCTGGAATCAATAAAGTAATTCTATTATATTCTGTTCTATTTATTTCCAAACAAACTGAATGAGCACACAGCAAGAAGGTACTGACAACCCATGACAGCTCTTTTACAAACAGTACAACTAAAAGATGCAAACGAAATGGAAATGTGATACTGAAGCTCATTTCGCTCAAACAAGTTTATTTACAGTGCATAGGCCTTGTCTGTCCGAGTCTACATGAGTTCTCCATATCATATAACTTACATACATATACATATTTAAACTGCTGCTGTTTGCATCTCTGATTTCTTATGTAAATAACTATATAACTCTGATGTTCAGGTTCATTGCCGCGTGTGTGTCTTTTTATTCACTCCAAAACCACATCACCATACAATATCTAAAGGTGTGACTTATTCCATTATATTTAATATGCTATTTAATGTGTATTTCATATGTTTAATTGCTGCTAAAGCAAAGAGCTGCTAAACTGCCTTTCATTATTTAACCACAATGACAATAAAGATCTGTTCTGTAGTCTACAGTTTGTTGGCGCTTTATTTTGAAGAGTCAGCATGGCTGCTTTCATACTAGAGGAACTAGATGCAGCTTTCCCTATTATGTCCACTAGTTAACCAGGACCACAGTCTCAACTCACCCCACCAATCCATCTTCCCATTTGCCCTCCAGCAATGACTGTTGTGGCCAGATGTCAGGAAGTCTTTGAACCAGCAATTTTGGCAGAGTGGGGCGGAGGCGATGGGGGTGGAGTGGCCACTTTCCAAATTCCCCTGAGGAATAAAAAGCAGACCACATTTCACAGGAAGAGAGCTGCAACATGCCTTTATAATTAGTAACTGACAGGGAGCCACGCCTGTACTTAGTTATTGTGACGTAATGGACATAAATGGTTTTCATTACAGACCCTCAGACAGGTCCATATGTACACCCTTGTCCAACTGTTGTTCACTTTTATGAAACTATTTGTTCATTTGACTTCCTAAAACACTTTGCTCAAGGACCCATATTCTCTCCACGATCCATGGAAAGCTCTCAGTGTCCTTTGAGTGTCTTTTACTATAGTGCTGCCTGACTAACATGATGGTAAAAAGCCTGGTCTTTTTCGGTCAGGAGTTCGTTTGCATGTGTAAACAAGGCAAAGACTCGACACAGCTGCAACAAATATGCAGCTGTGTCACTTGACTGCTCATGTCATGGTTTGCAGAGGGGAAATGCTGCCTTTACATGTTTATAGCCACCAGACAAATCATGAACTGTTTGTGCACTGATAGATTTTCTGCCTGTTTGTGTCTGATGGTTTCTGCTGATCAGGCTGCACACTGGGATTAATGGCCACTGCCGGGCCCTGGACGCAAGCTCAAGGCGAGGTGTTCATGGAGTGGACGATAAAGTCATTGGAAGACATGGGAAGCAATAAAACACAGACAAATAAAGATCCATTCTTTCTTTTATAACTGAAGAGCGTTCATGGACTGATAACTGCAGCACTGGTACAACATGCACAAGTTAACAACTGTTCAGCTGAGTCAATGATTTCATATATTACACATTAAAAATGAACGTTTGCACATATATTTTTATTACCAGTGCCTGAATTGGAATGGAAAAAAATGAGCATACACTAACCCAGAAGCTGCATGACATTCTGCTTTAGCTAGACAAAGCCACACATGTTGTAACATGTTTCAAATTCATTCAAATCTATCCAATGATACGTACTTCCAATATTTATGGACCATTTTGGACCAAAAAAGGAGTTGCTACTCTGCTTCTTGTTGTGTCTTGTTGAGCTACAATAAGGTGAAGTGAATAACACTGATCATCTCTTCTTCATGGCTCCTGGAAGGCAACAAATGAACATTCTAGCTTCTAACATCAACATCCTCAGAGTTGATGTTAGAAGCAGGATAAGGATTTTTCAGGAGTTTGACACCAAGAATTAAACAGTGATGTCTAGAGGACTGGATCAGAGCATCTCCAGAACTGCAGCTCTGGTGGACTGTTCCTGGTCTGCAGTGGTCAGGATCTATCAAAAGTGGTCCAAGGAAGGACCAGTGGTGAACCAGAGACAGGGTCATGAGAGGACAAGGATCACTGAGTGAAGACTGGTCCTGGTGGTCTGATCCAACAGAGCAGAGGAGTTAATGCTGCTGAAGACAGAAAGGAGTCACATACCACAAAATAAACCTTCAGGGGTCAGAGTTCACACAGGGGGACTATAGCACTATATGAGGCAGGAGGTCATCATGTTATGACTGATCGGTGGATATGTGTCTTCTAATATGTCTGCATGTGACAGAAGAAGGGGAGCCACGTCTGAATGTTTGTTGAATCACAAAAAACTGCCTGGGTTGTCTTAGTTCACAGTCTATTGTGGACAGCATGAAGCAGAACAACAGTCCATGGACAGATGCCAAAATAAATTGCCATGGCTACTCATGAAAGAGAAACACAGTTTATTGCAGGGAAGGAAACTGGCTTCCTTCCCACCATTCAAAAGATGACAACACACACACACACACACACACACACACACAGAAAACAAGCATCTGGTCCTGTATACATGATGTCCTTTTTACAGTTACTGCTTTGACGGGGAAAATATAGAATATTTTCAACTCTTTCCTCTCAGTCATACAGCTCATTGTGATGGGAGCTGAAGCTGTTATCTGTGCTGTCTTTAAAGCACTGAGATATTTGTTCATTATTCTGTGCAATATTACTTAAAGGTATAATATGGAACAATTAATGAAAAGACCCTCCCACTCATCACTACGACCCACTAGCAGTGCGTGCTGGTGTCTGCAGCCTGGATTTACTCTTAATAACTGTAATACATTTTATTAATAAAGTGCTTTTCTTAAAGTCAAAGATGCAGTAAGGCACATATTAAAACAACTATAAAAATCACTTTTAGATGCAAAACGGCTGTATTTCACAGGTGAGAATGGGTTGTGTTCTATGCGTATATTCCAGTGATCCCCTGCTCCTCACTCTATAGTTTATACAGTTTTCATACAGTTTATCCTCCGTGTTTATTCAAAATCCAGCATATTGCCACCTGTAACCACCATCAGAAAACAATTTTAATAATGTCAGACAATGTCAAAAAATAACTAAAACACTCAGTGATAGTATGCCATAAATGTCATAGTACAGTATGTTGAACATGTTATGAAAAAAGTCATTTTTAAAATGTATTTTGAAAATGTCATGAAAAATGCTATTACTTTATATGTTGAGAAATAATAAAGCATAATAATGTTAGGTTTGTAGGTGCCTTTTTGTTTTGTGTGGCATGTTTTGTGTTTTCCTGTCTCCCCTTCCCCCTCCTTCTCTCCAGGGCAGTGTGTGTGCTGCAGTGGCGGTGATTGGTTGGCTCTCTCCACGAGACACACCTGGTTCTCATCCACTCATTCATCCTGCTATTTAAGCCCGGCCCAGTCTCCACTCCTGTGCCAGATTACCCCATCTCAGCAGCCTGTTTATGTCGCCACTCGAACGTCGGACCTGTCTCCAGCTCTACTACTCCAGCAACGCCAGCCACTCGTCCATCGCCAGCTCTTGCCCTCGCCTTTTGTTAACTTTGTGTACTTTGTGGGGAGAATAAACACTTCAAGTTATCTTCGCTGCCTCAGTCTCTGCATCTGGGGTCCAGGCCTTAGCTCACACGTAACAGAGTAATCTGGCCATGAACATGGACCCCGCGGAGACAGATAGACTTCGGCAGGCATTGTCCACGCAAGGTTCTCGTGTTGGGCATTTGGAGCAAGCCATCCACGAGATTCTGGGAACCCTACAGAATCTCTCAACCAGTGTGTCTCAGCTCAGTGGTCACATGGATCAAGCCGTCAACCAGATCTCCACTTTGTCTCCCCCCAGGGATCTTCCACCTTCCAACGCTCCTGCAACAGTGTCCTCAGCTCTTCCACCCAGTCTCTCCAGAGAACCATTCATCCCCTCTCCAGTCAGGTATTCCGGTGAGCTAGGGACATGTAGCCAGTTTTTACACCAATGCTCCATAGTGTTTGATCAACAAACCCAGACGTACGCCACCGATAGATCTAGAATCGCTTTCATTATGAGTTTGTTGTCAGATCGTGCTGCCTCGTGGGCTTTGGCAATTTCCAACAATTCTGCGCTAACTCAGTCCTATACCTCCTTTGTCAATGAGATGCGTAAAGTGTTTGACCACCCGGTCCAAGGGAAAGAAGCCAGCCGCCGGCTCCTTTCTCTTCGCCAGGGTTCGGCCCCAGTCTCTCAGTATGCTATTGACTTCTGCATTTTGGCAGCCGAGAGCGGGTGGGATGAGCTAGCCTTGCAAAGCGTTTTTCTTCTGGGACTAGCTGATAATATAAAGGACGAATTAGCCGCACGAGATGAGACCCAGTCTCTTGATGAATTAATTTCTTTAGCTATTAGACTTGATAACCGGCTGAGAGAAAGACGTAGGGAGAGAATAGGGAGACAGGGTGTCCCTCCACCTGTTGCTGCAACCCTCTCCTTGGCGTCTGCACCTCCTCCACATGGAACCCCCCGGGACCTCACCCCCATTCCAGCTCCAACTTCCAGTTCTCCCTCTTCTCATGGCGGGGAGGAATCCATGCAGTTGGGTAGGGCGAGATTGTCTCCTGCAGAACGTGAACGCAGAGTTCGGCACCGGCTCTGCATCTACTGTGGTCAGCCTGGCCACTTCCTTGCCTTCTGTCCACAACTGCCAAAAGAGCAGGCTCGTCAGCTACCGGGGGGGTGCTGATGAGCCACACCATCTCCTCTCCTACACTCTCCGCCCGTATTCAACTGCAAGGTATGCTCAGATTTCCACACAATACGTTACCATTGCAAGTACTGGTCGATAGTGGGGCAGATGACAACTTCATTGACTCTGAACTGTGTATCCAAGCAAATCTTCCCACAGAGACTCTACCTGAGCCTAGGAACGTGCTCGCTTTGAATGGTCAGTTACTTGCTCGTGTCACCCGCCGTACTGCTCCCATGACCCTGCAGCTCTCAGGTAACCATCAGGAAAATATTTCATTGTTGGTCATTCCCTCTCCCATGTCACCTTTGGTTCTGGGTCTCCCTTGGCTCAAGTTACATAACCCCCATATTGACTGGTCTGCATCTGTCATCACCAATTGGAGTACTTGCTGTCATTCACATTGCCTCCATTCAGCTAGTCCTCCTAGTCCTCCCTCGCCACCTGAGCCGCAGAGACCTGTTGACTTGTTCACCATTCCCTCTGTTTACCATGATCTCCAGGAGGTTTTTAATAAGGACAGTGCCCTCTCCCTTCCCCCACATCGACCCTATGACTGCGCCATCAAGCTGCTTACGGATGCCCCTCTTCCCACCCAAAAACTATACAATCTGTCCAAGCCTGAAAAGGAGTCCATGGAGCAATACCTCACTGACTCTCTAGCGGCGGGGCTTATCCGCCCATCCTCTTCCCCTGTGGGTGCTGGTTTTTTCTTTGTGGAAAAGAAAGATAAAACTCTACGTCCCTGCATTGACTTCTGAGGCTTAAATGATATCACTGTAAAAAATAAGTACCCCCTTCCACTGATAGATTCCGCTTTTGGTCCTCTGCATCAGTCTACCATTTTTTCCAAGTTAGACCTCCGTAATGCCTACCACATCAGAATCAAGGAAGGAGATGAGTGGAAAACGGCTTTCAACACCCCCCTCGGACACTTTGAGTACCTAGTAATGCCTTTTGGCCTAACCAATGCCCCGGCCGTCTTTCAGGCTCTAATCAATGATGTGTTAAGAGACATGCTCAACAGATTTGTTTTTGTGTATTTAGATGATATTTTGATCTTTTCTAGGGATTTAGATGAACACATTCAACATGTCAGACTGGTGCTAAAAAGACTGCTAGAGAACAGACTCTTTGTAAAAGCTGAAAAATGTGAGTTTCATGTCCCCTCCGTCAGTTTTTTGGGTTTTGTGGTGGAAAAAGGGCAGTTAAAGGCGGACCCTGCCAAGGTTCAAGCTGTGAGTGAGTGGCCTGTCCCTTCCACCCAAAACACCTCCAGAGATTTTTGGGTTTTGCAAATTTTTATAGGAGGTTCATTCAGAACTACAGTCAAGTAGCAGCGCCGCTCACTCAGCTCACCTCCTGCAAACTCCCTTTTGTGTGGTCTCAGGCAGCGGACGCCGCTTTCAACCATTTAAAGTGTCTGTTTACCTCTGCACCTGTGCTCTCCCACCCAGATCCCTCACTTCAGTTCGTGGTGGAGGTTGATGCCTCAGACACCGGTGTTGGAGCCGTACTCTCTCAGCGTTCCCCGGTAGACCACAAAATGCACCCCTGTGCCTTCTTCTCTCGTCGGCTAACACCTACAGAGAGGAACTACAATGTAGGTAACAGGGAGCTTCTGGCGGTGGTTCTAGCTCTCCAGGAGTGGAGGCATTGGCTGGAGGGTTCCACACATCCTTTTGTGGTTTGGACCGACCATAAGAACCTCTCTTATCTACGGTCGGCACGACGACTAAACTCCCGGCAGGCTCGGTGGGCTTTGTTTCTGGGCCGTTTCCAGTTCACCCTCACCTACCGTCCTGGGTCCAGGAACATCAAGCCCGATGCCTTGTCTCGACAGTTTACCCCGCCAGTGGAAGACTCACCTGTGGAGACCATACTCCCATCCTCCTGTGTGGTGGGGGCAGCCAGGTGGGAAATTGAGCAAGTGGTGCAGGAGGCTCAACGAGACCATCCCATTCCTGAAAGCTGTCCTCCCAACCGGATATTCGTTCCACCCTCCGCCAGGACTCCTGTGCTCGAGTGGGGACATGCCTCCAAAATCGCCTGTCATCCCGGCTTCCATCGAACCCTCACCATGCTACAGCACAGTTTTTGGTGGCCGACCATTACGGCTGACACCAAGGAGTTTGTCTCTGCCTGCTCCGTCTGTGCCCGCAGCAAATCCTCCCACCGGACTCCTGCTGGTCTCCTACAGCCCTTACCTATCCCTCATCGTCCCTGGTCTCACATCGCGGTGGATTTCGTCACGGGACTCCCACCTTCTGAGGGTAACACTGTAATTCTAACTATTGTAGATCGCTTTTCCAAAGCTGTGCATTTTTTTACCTCTGCTCAAACTTCCCACAGCTCTAGAGACCGCCAACCTCCTCGTCCAACACGTGTTCCGAATTCATGGAATCCCTCAGGACATTGTTTCGGACCGGGGGCCTCAGTTCTCCTCCCAGGTCTGGAGAGCCTTCTGCCTGGCTCTTGGGGCGTCGGCCAGCCTCTCGTCTGGATACCATCCTCAGACTAATGGCCAGACGGAGCGGGCCAACCAGGACCTCGAGTCGGCCCTTCGGTGCGTCACCTCGAGACACCCGTCCTCATGGTCCACCCACCTACCCTGGGTGGAATACGCCCACAACTCCCTGGTCAGTTCTGCCACAGGTATGTCCCCTTTCATGGCCTCCATGGGTTTCCAGCCTCCCCTCTTCCCCATCCAGGAGACAGAAGTGGCAGTTCCTTCGGTACAGGAGCACCTCCGGTGAGCTCGTCGGGTCTGGCGTGAAGCTAGAGAGGCTCTCACACGGACGGCTGCCCGCAACAAGCGGTTGGCAGACCAACGTCGCTCTCCTGCTCCCCACTATCAGCCTGGACAAAGGGTTTGGCTCTCTTCACGCGACCTCCCTCTGCAGACAGAGAGCAGGAAACTAGCCCCTAGGTACATTGGTCCTTTTGAAATTGAAAAAGTAATCAATCCCAGTGTGATGAGACTCAAGTTGCCCGCTGCATTGCATGTTCACCCAGCTTTTCATGTTTCACTGTTGAAACCTGTGTCCACCAGTGCTCTGTGCCCTCCGGCCGAACCCCCTCCACCCCCCCGGCTTATTGACGACCACCCTGCCTTCACTGTCCGGCGGCTGCTGGACGTCCGCAGACGGGGCCGGGGATATCAGTTCTTGGTGGACTGGGAGGGTTATGGCCCAGAGGAACGATCTTGGGTGTCCCGTTCATTGATTTTGGACCCGGGCCTCATTAATGACTTTTATCGGGACTTTCCAGACAAGCCTGGTGGGCCGCCAGGTGGCGTCCGTTGAGGGGGGGGTAATGTTAGGTTTGTAGGTGCCTTTTTGTTTTGTGTGGCACGTTTTGTGTTTTCCTATCTCCCCTTCCCCCTCCTTCTCTCCAGGGCAGTGTGTGTGCAGCAGTGGCGGTGATTGGTTGGCTCTCTCCACGAGACACACCTGGTTCTCATCCACTCATTCATCCTGCTATTTAAGCCCGGCCCAGTCTCCACTCCTGTGCCAGATTACCCCATCTCAGCAGCCTGTTTATGTCGCCACTCGAACGTCGGACCTGTCTCTACTCCAGCAACGCCAGCCACTCGTCCATCGCCTGCTCTTGCCCTCGCCTTTTGTTAACTTTGTGTACTTTGTGGGGAGAATAAACACTTCAAGTTATCTTCGCTGCCTCAGTCTCTGCATCCGGGGTCCAGGCCTTAGCTCACACGTAACAAATAACATAATAAATCAGTCATATTGTAGCATGTTGAAAAGTCATATCAGTCCATATCAGAAAAGCACCAAGATGGCATAAATAGTCAACTTATAGCATGATGAAAAATGTCATTAAAAAGTCATAGTATAAAAAATAGAAAAATAAATAAAACAAGCATATTGTAGTAATGTGAAGATGTCATGAAAAAGAGATGATGTTTTTGTATGTCAAAAAATAATAAAGCAGTCTTATTACAGCATTTTAAAAATGTAATGAAAAACCCAGTCTGTCAAGAAAGTACTAAAATGCCATAAATCTTATGGAACATGATGGTCTCATAATTTCAAAATGTTTCCATTCCTTACCCTAACAACACCACGTTCCATTCAAAGTCATTGCTGAACATGCTGACATGGATCAATTAATACTGCCCCTAGTGGTAGCACAGAGAACAACACTGGCAGCTGCAGCCCATCCTCACAGTCTGACCCAAGTGACTGAAAACCACACATAGACTGTTGTTATATCCGCCAAGGAGGTTATGTTTTCACCAGGGTTTGTTTACTTGTATGTTAGTTTGTTGGTTTGTCGGTTTGCAAAGTAACTTAAAAAGTTATGGACAGTTTTTGATGAAACTTTCAGGATTGGTCAAAAGCAGCCTGACTTAAAACCGATTAATTTTTGGTGGTGCCAAATTATCATTATAATGCCTATTACCTATTATAATACCTATGATTGTAGCGCAACCTCTAATGTCCCCAACACAATGCAGTCATTGATTTAACATAATATCAGGAGCATGAAATGAAATCAACATATTGTGGATCATCTTGTGCATCATTTAGACTTTTTTTCCTCCATGTTTGTTTTTGAAGTGATTCTTTCCTGGAGTTCAGAGTAAAGTTGGCTCAACAGAAAATCCATACAAGTCAGATTCCTGGAGGAGAGCAACTTCTCCACTTCCTGTGCAAGCGTTTATCAGTTGGCTCGTAGGTCAGTAAGTTTGTCAGATCCCTACCTGAGAAAGAACAAAACCCCAGCATGTTCTATATGAAATGAACCAGCATATTGAACATAAAGGTCAAAGGTCAGGTGATAAAAGCACTCTGGAGATGCTGCTGCTCATGTGATTTTTCACCTGTTGCTTGGATTTAGTTCTCAGTTCTTCTCATTTCCATCCTCTCCAGTCATCTCTCTGTAATGTGGTGCAGCTTATAAAATATGAGGTCTAGCAGATAAATGAGACGCTTCATGTTGGTTTTAAAAGCCTCTGAGGTCTTTTGTAGGGTCGTAGGGGGGCTGGAGCCTATCCCAGCTGTCATATGGTGAAAGACAGGGTACAGTCTCCAGTTCATCACAGGACACATAGAGACAGACAACCACTCACACACACATTCACACCTACGGTCAATTTAAATTAGCCAATTAACCTAATCCCCATGCATGTTTTTGGATGGTGGGAGGAAGCTGGAGTACCAGAGAGAACCCACACAGACATGAGGAGAACATGCAAACTCCACACAGAAAGGCCCCGGGCCTCGAACCCAGTACCTTCTTGCTGTGAGGCGACAGTGCTAACCACTACACCACTGTTCCGCCCCTTAGCATTACCAATACATTATAAATAAAATACATGTGTGACTGTAAGTTTATTTATGTGTATATTAACTCTTTGAGTCTCAACGACATATGTTGCCGTTATTTAAAATAGTTTTTTCCTTTTTATCGGCAGCGGGGCTCCGATTGCAGTCTCTCACAGCCTGTGAGTAATTTGACACTATGAGGCTAAACATGCTACAATGTATGACAAGCTGCAAAAGTGGCACAATTGCAAGCTGCTCTGGCATCACAATAGTGACTCTCCACACGGGCCTGTGAGTCAAAGGAAAATACCACCAAAGCCAGCTGCGAAGTGACCATGTTAATGGCTAAACACGGAAAACCTTTTACTGAAGGCACATTTATAAAGGACTGTGTCGTGAAAATGGTGGAGAACAACAAGAAGCAGGAATTTATGAATGTTTGCCTGGCACGAAACACTGTGGCACAGAGTGTTGAGGACATACAGTCAGATATTCAGAGACAACAGGGGAATGGCTTTTGATTATTTCTCATTAGCCTGCGATGAGAGCACTGAAACATGTGACAATGCAGAACTACTGATTTTTTTAAGAGGAGTTGACGACAACATGAACGTGACAGAGGAGCTACTAGACGTCAAAAGCCTCAAAGGGCAAACCAGAGGAAGAGATTTATTCCTTTCTGTTTGTGAAGCTGTTGATGACATGAAGCTACCATGGAGTAAATTTTTTGGGATCATTACCGATGGTGTGCCTGTTGTGGCAGGTGAGCGCAGTGGATTAGCCACACTGATCTGCATTAAAGTGAGCGAAGACGTAGGTAACACTATTAAACTTCACTGTATCATTTAACAGCAGGTGCTCTGCGCCAAACATCTCAAATTTGAGGATGTTATGAAACCAAGCAATCAATTCCATCCGCTCTAAAGCTCTATACCACCGGCAGTTTCAGCAGTTCCTGTGTAACATTCAGGCTGAATATGGTGACGTAATATACCACAACGATGTGAGGTAGCTAGGTCCGCGCTGCAACTATTTTTCTCTCTCAAAGAGGAAAATGGACATTTTTTTGGGTGAAAAGGGACATCCAATGGAAGAACTGTCCGATCCTGTATGGCCGGCAAATCGTATGGCCGGCAAACCGGCAAGTCTTTTTTAGTTGACATAATGAAGCATCTGAATGCACTGAATGTTAATCTTCAAGGAAAAGATGCAGTGGTGAGCCAGCTGTGCGCACACATCAAGGCCTTTGGAACAAAACTACCACTTTTCCAAAGACACTTGTCCCAAACAGCCCTGCACCGCACACATCATGGACAGTTTCCCACGAGACAACATTGGTGCGTAAATGAAGCGTTATGCAACAGCTATCACATCTCTGTCTGAGGAATTCAACAAACACTTTCGGGACTTTGCAGTTATTGAAAAGGACATGCTGCTCTTCTCTTCTTCCTTCCCCGTGGACCCTGATGATGCTCCTCCACAGCTGCAGCTGGAGCTCATTGAGCTGCAGTGTGACGATGGGTGCAGCTGGATAAAGGCAGGTTTCCAGAAATGCGGCCATTTGTTAAGAAAATGCCACATATTTGTGTGAGCAAACATTCTCAGTCATTAACTTAAATAAGAACTGACTGAGGTCAAGGATGGGTGACTCCCACTTACGTGACATGTTGCACATCTCAGCCACTGCCCTCAAGCCAGACCTCTTTACTGAAATCTAGATCTCGGTACCATCCTTCTCATTTGCGCCAGTGACTTATCTGTTCCTTGCTCAATCTGAAATTGAGTGTTTTGAATGGTAGCACCTGTCATTATTAACAGTGAAAAGCCGAAACTGTTCATGCACTTGCAGATGTGACACAAATGACTGCTTTCTGAAAGATCTTGTAAGAAAACAAGAGCAAAATTCACTTGTTGAACTTTCATGAGAACAAGCCACTTTCTGTTACTTATAACCCCTGTTTAAAACGTTCATGAGGCAAAGACATTGGTCAAACTCATAGAAATTTATGGTATTCTACACAGTTCATTCAGTGTTATCTGAATCTCCAGATTCTGCACATCTGCCTGACTGGTTTATATTTTGTAATATTGTCATTTGAAAAAATAAGGTAATTGTGACAATGAAAATTGTTTTGTAACAGTGTGTTTTTTCATGTAACTTTTTGTTAAAAATGTCAGAAGAACTATTGGCTCTCGGGCATCTTCCTTTAACCCTTTAAGTCCTGAGCCTATTTGGCCATTTTTTAATACTTTTGACTTTGGGTTCTCCATATACCACATAAAAATGTTTAATGCCCATGCTTGGTATCTTTTTTTTTTTTAGCACAACTTCATCTATATAAAGAGAGAGTTATTATTTCACTACAACTTACTTCATTAGGCCAAAAAAATACACAAAAATCATCAAATTTGAATTGAAAAAAAAACAAACGTATTTATTACAATAAAATCCACAAACATGCTCAAGGAACTGTTTTGGAACTTGAAAAACTAAATATAGGTTGCTAATATGAATATGTAAATGTAAAATTGAAATACAGTAATACTATCTACAGATATTTACAATAAAAAACATGTATATTCATAGGTGTTTTTTAGCTGCAACTCTTCAAAACAAACAAATTGTAGCATAACGGAGCTTTGCATTTGCATTCTCAAATAGTGGGAATTAAGATTCACATGTGAGCTTGTAGAGCTCCTCATTGTCAACATCAGCCCATTTGTACTTCTTCCTCATTTCTTTACTGTGTGCTGCTTGCTTGTTGGTGTTGGCACACATTGTGTGCATTGTGGTTTGGGAAAAGTACAGCTGGAAGAGATCCAGTGGTGAATAGGCTGCATGACTGTCCACCTGGGCTGCTGGTGGTCTCTGCGGCATGAAGCGGCTGATTTAGGGGCAGTGTCAGTTCATCTCCAGTGCTCCAGGGCTGCAAGCGATGCTGTGGCTGAGCCTGTGGAGATCTGGACCTCGTCTGACTCCTCCTCCCACACCCTCTCTGGGCAGGCCTCTGTGTAGAGGGTCCACTATCCTCATATCTGTATATAGACACATGAAAATAATGTGAAAAATATTAGATTGTTCAGATTTTTGTTCATATTGTAACATGCCGTACTCGGGTCATGTATAAAGATGCAGACAGGAGACGTTCCACTCTTTAGCTTCCTTTATTTTCATTCCATATCCCCCATACTTCCGGTCCCCCTATGTGTGTGTGTCCCTATCCCTTGGTACGCACATACTGTACGTTCCTACTTTACATTTGTTCCTACAACACATATGCACGTGATGGATAGTGAATTCAAATGTGGGTGTTAAAATTCAAATTCTCTGGCTCCCTACAACAATGTGAACAGTCAGTTTACAAAAGAAAACCTGACAAGTAATAAAGAAAGAAACATATAAATAGAAACAAACATAAAATATAACACAAAATAAAACCTAGGAAAATCCATCTATCCAGCTCTTTGAAATTAGTTTCTTAAACCTTAAACAATCCCTCTACTTATCATTTCAGCCCTGATCTTCTGTACATATAAACCTACATAAATACATAACGTTATTTGCATATAAAACAGGTTTATAACATTTACAATACAGGAATAAACAAAACAAAAGCTATCAATATTCATGTTTAGTTTGACTTACCTCTCATCACTGGCGACATCATCGCTCACAAATGATGGGTCTGTAACCTCGTCATCTTCTTCGTCACTCTCCTCCTCCTCCTCCTCCTTGGACGATGAAGTTGAAAAAGCATCTCCATCTTCCTCACCATAAAACAGCTCCAGGACCTGCTGCACATTCAGTGTTCTCCTCGTTTTTGTCTCCAAACACTCCATCGTCTTCTAATTTCTTCTTTTGATCTCTCTTTCAAATACTCTTCGTCTTTACGCATCTAACTCCCGCGGTTTGGCGGCTCCCTCTGATGACGTCAGATGCTTAGGTAACGTCATTACGTAGAGTAGTATCAGCTGATTTGACCACTTTTCCCAGTTTGTAAAATGGTGAATATATAGACAGAAATGCAACGCCTGCCATCCCATCCCATGAGTATAAGTGCGCATTTATGCTCGGATAAACATATTTTCTACTTGGTCTATCTTGGTTCTGTGGTCTATCTGCGCCAAATAAAAACTGGGAGAGAGTTTGAAATCCGCACTTTCGAGTAAAGTTGATGGCAGCGCTCCATGTGACATAGTTTTTTTTGTTACATTGCATTAAATACGTCACGTGATCTGATCACACTGCCGTGATAATAGGCCCCATGGGGTTAATGACATTTCACCCTCTCAGCAAAAAGTTTGGACACCCCTGGCTTATGCCTTGGGCCGGCTCTGGGTGTGAGTAGAGCTAGGCTCCAAAAGGGTTACCGCAGTGTTAATACTCAGTTAATACTATCTTCGTGGGTTGGATCATATAACTGACAGAAAGGTGCAAAAATGTGACATTTTATGTCTGTAAGAAACTATGTTACCAAAACAAGACTTGGGAAAACTGAATGTGGGAATAATGAGAGGAAGGATAGCAGATGGTGTGACCATCCTGCGGCACAAAAAGTTGGACTCGATGATAAACGTCATCAGGCTTGAAGTTGACTGGTTTATTGCTATTTTCATATAGATAAATCAAAAAGAGTTTATCATCATTTGTGTATATGCACCATATGAATCATTGGAGAATGAGGATGACTATTTAAATCGATTTGCTTTTATAACTACATTTATTTCTGAGAACCGATCCAAGTGTGTACATAGTGGGATATGAATGCTGACATAGCAGATAAAAGCTCCTTGTTTGTAAAACATACTGTATGTTCCAGTTCTGTGATGAACATAACCTAACTCACTGTGTGCACATGGACAAGCTTAATCGTATAATACGGGCATCGAAAACTGGATTCACAAAAAAGAGGAACCCTTGGCTTAAGCCGTTGTTAATCTGCTTTGTGCCTCTTGTGAACGGCATTGTATCGTATTCTTGTCCTGTGCATCATCAAACGATACTGTGGCTTTGAAGAAATCAACAACTCATTTTTGGATGGAGAAGACAGAGTTCATGCTGTCAGATAGTTTACTGTTGTTGTTAAGTTGCCGTTAACCGGAAGAAGTTCTAACACCACTTGTTGAAATGAAGAATGGATGAATGAATGAGTGCGATTGAAATGCTCGCACTGACCGTTACCTGCAGGATGGTATGGTGTGGTGTGGGACTTCATCAGGATGCCATGAGGCTCTGATGCAAGTAAATGTCCCATAAAGCTACGAACTGGTGGCCCGGAATGATTAGCCACTTGGCACCACTCACAAGTTTGACACCGGCGCTTCACATCATATGACATTCCCGGCCAATAGCACCGCTGCCTGAGCAATTCTAATGTCCTGCCTACCAGCTGGTGGCCATGGTTTTGATAGACCTCCATGAGGGCTTTGTCCATTAGTGCAGCGGGCAAAAGCACCTGGAGGACCGGTTCTCCTCCATCACTTGACAATACATCACTCCAGTCTGTTCAAACAAATGCCCCCACTGTTTGAGGAGCACCAAAGCTTGTGGGGACAACAGCTTGTGTTCATCGTAATTTGGGTATAGTTTCTAATACCAAAAGACAAGGACTTCCTTGATCACATGGTCAGCTCGCTGAAGTTCACCGATGTCTGCAGGCAGATGTTGAGACAAATGTGTCTTTTCGGGTCCTGTTGTTAAGTTGCCGATAGTCTATGGGAGGGAGAACTCTTGAAGGGTCTCCCCATCTTGCTGTCGCCTCGAGAGAAATGCCTCCTGTAATACAACATACGAGTCAGGAGGACCACACAGCTCTTGCAGAACCGCAATAACCTTATCTGGATCACTTGTATCTGCAGTCGGGCGATATTTTATTCCTTCACGTGCCTCTCCTTCTAAATGGTCAAACAGAAAAAAACGCTTGATCGAGTGAGTGTGGATAGGCGGTGGGCTCACATGCAAGCTTGAGCTTCCTCAATCCACTCCTCTAGCCCTATGCCTAATCCACCCCTAAACACTGGGCACTTCCTATCTCGGGGTATGAGGACGAGTCGCTCTATTGCAGGAGCGGTACAAGTGGATGGTGCTGGGAGAGGTTGAGCAGGAATGGAGGATGCAACACTAGGACCAGGCACAGCTGCAGCCTGCTCCTGCTGCAACCTGACATTCTCTGCCTTCAACTGTGCTACCAAATCCCTCAACTCTTGTAGCTCTCCTTCCATTTACCTAGAACTACAACTAAACTATGAGCAATAATGCCATGGCTACAAAAATAAGACAATGGACTCACCACTGGTTTGCCCTAAGCTGCAGCTCCTTCACGCAGGCAATCACACAAACAATCACACCGGCAGGATCCAACGTCCTGCCAACGACGCCAGGTTTGTGGCGACACAGGGGTTATTACTTTGTGATATACTTAATACCAACAACGCCACCTTGGGCCCAAGTTCCCGTACTAGGATTAAACTAGCACTTACGGAAGGACACCCAGGTTCGTTAACACAGGGAGGGCAGGAAACGGAGTTCAGCAATCGCATACAAAATTTTATTATTTAAAATGAGCAAGCGTTTGGCATCATAAAATAAAAAGGAGGAGGAGGCCCACAAAAGTTGGAATGCAGGCTGAGGCTTACACACACACAAGGGGATCACCACCACCCAGGAGGACCGCCACCACCACCGTCGGCCATCAGCACTAGGGGGAAGGAGAGAAACGAAATTAAGAGGGCTCCAGGTAAAGAAAAGCAAACAAAACTGGGGCGGCAGTAGTTCAGTCTGTAGTGACTTGGGCTGGGAGGGTCGCCAGTTCAAGTCCAGGTCGGATCAAGTTTGGACAGTGGACTGGTGGCTGGAGAGGTGCCAGTTTCTTTTCCTGGGCACTGCCGAGGTGCCCTTGAACAAGGCACCGAACCCCCAGCTCCCCGGGTGCCTTACATGGCAGCCCACTGTTCCCTGAGGGGATGGGTTAAATGCAGAGGACAAATTTCATGTATGTAGCGATATATATGTGACAAATAAAGTATCTAAAACAAACTAATTTATAATTAATTAATAAACAAAAAATATTGAATCAAATTAATATTAGCCTAATCCAAATAAACAAAAATAATAAACCAAAAGAGTCTCTGGCCAGAGATATTAACTCAATTAACCAATGTTTGTCTGTTAAGACAAATCAATCACAATTGAAAATAAACCGCAATAAATTCCCCACATAAACCAATAGATTCCCAAAATAACCCAGTACATTCCCCAAAAAAACAATAAACAGCCAAACTACTAAATTAACACAAGCAAATTTTACAATTAATCAAATGAAAAGTAAACAGGACAATTGGGCCAAACCTTGGTGACACGCTCACACACTCAATCCCTCAAGCACACAACACACAGCCCGAATGCGTGGCTGAGAGTTTTGGAGAAAGCTTGTAGCGTTCCAAACGAGCAGCAGCCACACACACACACACACACACACACATATCGCCCCGGCTGCGACGGAGACGCTGGCTCTATTCAAGATTTACATTTAAGTTAAATGAAGTGCTCCCGAACATACACAAACAGCACGCTAAGGTGCACCTACCTGTGCTCAGAGGCGAGCAGCAGACAATGACCGGGAAGTGAGCGGACCGAAGAGGCAGGAAGTGAGAGATCAAGAGGAGGGGCACAGCCTACTTTTATCGCCTCTGCTCAAGCAACGATTGGCCAATAAGTCAGAGAGGGTGTGATACAGCAGAACCTAAGTTCAATGTGTGCCTATGTCACAGTGTACCAACATGAGGCCAGTAGACCACAGTGTACCAACATGAGGCCAGTAGACCACAGTGTACCAACATGAGGCCAGTAGACCACAGTGTAACAACATGAGGCCAGTTGACCACAGTGTACCAACATGTTGGCCAGTAGACCACAGTGTACCAACATGAGGCCAGTAGACCACAGTGTACCAACATGTTGACCAGTAGACCACAGTGTGCCAACATGTTGACCAGTAGACCACAGTGTACCAACATGAGGCCAGTAGACCACAGTGTAACAACATGAGGCCAGTTGACCACAGTGTACCAACATGTTGGCCAGTAGACCACAGTGTACCAACATGAGGCCAGTAGACCACAGTGTACCAACATGAGGCCAGTAGACCACAGTGTACCAACAGTGTACCAACATGTTGACCAGTAGACCACAGTGTACCAACATGTTGACCAGTAGACCACAGTGTACCAACATGTTGACCAGTAGACCACAGTGGACCAACATGTTGGCCAGTAGACCACAGTGTACCAACATGAGGCCAGTAGACCACAGTGTACCAACATGAGGCCAGTAGACCACAGTGTACCAACATGTTGACCAGTAGACCACAGTGTACCAACATGTTGACCAGTAGACCACAGTGTACCAACATGTTGACCAGTAGACCACAGTGGACCAACATGTTGGCCAGTAGACCACAGTGTACCAACATGAGACCAGTAGACCATACTCTACCAACATGAGGCCACTAGACCATACTCTACCAACATGAGGCCAATAGACCACAGTGTACCAACATGTTGACCAGTAGACCACAGTGTACCAACACGTTGACCAGTAGACCACGGTGTACCAACATGTTGGCCAGTAGTACACAGTGTACCAACATGAGGCCAGTAGACCACAGTGTACCAACATGAGGCCAGTAGACCACACTGTACCAACATGAGGCCAGTAGACCACAGTGTACCAACACGAGGCCAGTAGACCATACTGTACCAACATGAGGCCAGTAGACCACAGTGTACCAACATGTTGACCAGTAGACCACAGTGTACAAACACGTTGACCAGTAGACCACGGTGTACCAACATGTTGACCAGTAGACCACAGTGTACCAACATGTTGACCAGTAGACCACAGTGTACCACAGTGCACATCATCAGTGATGTTACCTGAGATCATCAGATGTTTGGTGTCTTTCAGACATCAGACATCCTACTCAGATGACCCAATCACGATTGATCAGACTGCGACTTGTGTTCAGGTGCCATCTACTTGTCCCCATGGTTCTCCTCTCCGAATCCAGAGCCACCTTGAGGCTTTCTCAGCTGCTTCAGTGATGTTCTTGATGGCTCTGCTCCTTGCTGTTCCTGTGATGCCCAGGGCACTTCGGGCTTTGTGAAGTGAGTACCCCACAAATCCTCTGCTGCCAACTTCAATGGGCATACACCTTGCCTTCCAGCAGTCGATGACCAGATGTTTGTATTTGGTCCTCTTTCTTTCATAGGCCTCCCCTAAACAGTCCCCCCATGGCACAGTCAGCTCCATGATTATAATGCTCTTTGTGCTCTCTGAGATCAGGAGGATATCTGTCCTCAGGGTGGAGCTGACAATGTGTTGGGGGAACCTCAACTGCTTCTTGAGGTCTACAGAGAGCTGCCAGTCCTGGGCAGTTGTCAGGATGCCTGCTGGTGCCTTCTTACGACTTGCCTTTGGCTGCTCCCCTGCTCTAACAAACTCTATTACAGAGGTGGTGTTGTAAACCTGGCTACAGCTGCTGATACCTTTGCTGATGGCTTCTACAATGAGCTTCAGCACCTGACTGTGGCGCCAGGTGTAGCGGCCCTGGCTGAGCCCTTTTGGACACAAGCTCAGACTGTGTTCCAGACTACCTCTTGCTGAACACAGTTGGCAGTTCGGGGTCTCCACTTTCCCCCAGGTAAAGAGGTTCGCTGGGCTTGGTAGGACATCATAAACTGCTCGGTATAGGAAGCTGATGCGGTGTGGCTCAGTCTGCCATAGATCCGTCCAGGTGACTTTACGGTCCATGGCGTGCTCCCACCTGGTCCAGGCACCCTGCTGCCTCAGACCAGCTGCTCTGCTTGTTCTTCCTTCCTCCCGTACAGTCCTGACCTCCTCCTGTATCAGCCTGCATTTCTCCTTCCCCTTGCACTCTTTGTGCCGAGGTGGTGTTGGGCCTGCTCTGCCATGGGCCACCACGCCCACCAGATCTCTGTGGTGCATGCATGATTGTGCCTCTAGCACAGCAGCCTAGGCACTCCACTTCCATCCAGTCTTCACCATCAAACCCTGCTCGGGCCACTTTTGGGTCAGTCGAGTCTCTATACATCAGCACCTCTCTTGTCCGTACCACCTTGAACCCCTCTTCCAAAGACTTCAGGGGCAACTGGAGCTTTGTGGTGTTCCCATATAGTGCAATGTTGCTGAGGCTTCTGGGCAACCCCAACCATCTCCTGAGACAGGTGCTGACCTTCCTCTCCAGGGACTTCGTACACAAGTAGTGGCCAGAGTATCCTTGGCAATATACCATACTGGTATATCCACGCTTTGAACTTGCCTGGGAGGCCAGATCTATCCACTGCTCTGAGCCAGCTGTCCAGTTCCGGCAAGTTGCCTGGACTGATGAGGAGTCTTTGAGGCTGCTATCAAAAACTTTACCCAAGCTCTTTACAGGCTCCTCTGAGACTGATGGTATCCTTGACCCTTCGACGTTGAAACGGTACCGGTCCATGACCTTGCCTTTCTTTGCCACTAAATATCTGGACTACTAAAGACTCTGTGGTGACTGTCAGGTCATCCATGAAAGCCCTAATTGGGGGCTGGTGTGTCCTTGATTGGGTCCAGGGACCCTGGCACCCTGGCTTTGCTGACTTCACAATCATGTTCATTGCCAGCATGAACAAGGTCACAGAGATGGTGCAGCCTGTGATTATCTCCGCCTCCACCTTGTGCCACTCTGATGTTACTTCTCATGCTGTGACTCTCATTCTGAACTGGTTATAATAATCCAGGATCAAATTTGCAACGTGGTGTGGCACATGATACTTGGTCATGGTGGTCTGGACCACCTTGTTTGGGATGGAACCATAAGCATTGCCTGGGTCTAACCACAGCACAGTGATGTCCCCCTTGTTCTCCCTAACTTCCTAGATGAACTGCGTCACCACTCCTGTGTGTTGTAGACAACCCGGCACTCCTGAGATCCCTCCCTTTTGCACCGACATGTCTATGTAGTTATTACTGGAGAGAAAGTCTGCCAGCCGCCTTGCCACTATGCTGAGGAAGATCTTTCCTTCAACACTCAGAAGTGAAATTATCCTGAACTGGTTTATAAAACAAATAGTCCTCATTTCATTGCTTGAGTCATTACATACAAAAATGGTGAACTAGTTGTCAAAATCTGTTAAGCAAATGTTAAACTTTTTACTTTTATTTTTTTTTTAAATTTTTTTTTCATCTCCCGCTTATCCTCACATAGGGTGGCGGGGGGGCTGGAGCCTATCCCAGCTGTCTTAGGGTGAAAGGCAGGGTACAAACTGGACAAGTCTCCAGTTCATCACAGGACACATAGAGACAGACAACCACTCACACTCACATTCACACCTACGGTCAATTTAAAGTAGCCAATTAATCTAATCCCCATGCATGTTTTTGGATGGTGGGAGGAAGTCAGAGTACCAGAGAGAACCCACACAGACATGAGGAGAACATGCAAACTCCACACAGAAAGGCCCCGGGCCGGGATTTGAACCTGCTACATTCTAGCTGTGAGGCGACAGTGCTAACCACCGTGCCGCCCTCAAAGGGAGTTTATGTTTTTTGTAAATAAGGATGTACTTATTCTTTTGAATTACAAAGAGCGCATGCAGTACAAATGTGAAACAAAATATTCAGTGTCTTGTACTCAGTTACCTCACTAAATACAGTGATGTGTAACTTTACTGTGTAAATAGTCTGTTGTGCTGTCTTGACCATTTTCAGGTAGTTTCACCAAGATCTGACTTTTTTTGCATTAAAAAACACAGACAGAGTATCATCAAGTGTCATCATGAAAACATGACAAAGCCTTTTGACTAGATCTAGTTCATAAACATGGTGTCAGCACTTTTCATCTTTATGACACATGAATACTTTTGAGGAATGGACTATTCATTTTGAGCAAGTGACACACTTTTGCAGATTATCTAAGAGGTTTTGCAGTTTGTACTAATTTTTTTGAGAAATCCAGTAACTGATATCTCCCATATAATTGTTATGAGTAAAAACTACATTTCAGATACACTATATTGATAAAAGTATTCACTCGCCTGCCTTGACTCACATATGGACTTAAGTGACATCCCATTCCTAATCCATAGGGTTCAATATGACGTCAGTCCACCCTTTGCAGCTATAACAGCTTCAACTCTTCTGGGAAGGCTGTCCACAAGGTTCAGGAGTGTGTTTATGGGAATTTTTGACCATTCTTCCAGAAGTGTATTTGTGAGGTCACACACTGTTGTTGGATGAGAAGGCCTGGCTCTCAGTCTCTGCTCTAATTCATCCCAAAGGTGTTCTATCGGGTTGAGGTCAGGACTCTGTGCAGGCCAGTCAAGTTCATCCACACCAGACTCTGTCATCCATGTCTTTATGGACCTTGCTTTGTGCACTGGTGCACAGTCATGTTGGAAGAGGAAGGGGCCAGCTCCAAACTGTTCCCACTAAGTTAGGAGCATGGAATTGTCCAAAATGTCTTGGTATGCTGAAGCATTCAGAGTTCCTTTCACTGGAACTAAGGGGCCAAGCCCAGCTCCTGAAAAACAACCCGCACCATAATCCCCCCTCCACCAAACTTTACACTTGGCACAATGCAGTCCGACAAGTATCGTTCTCCTGGCAACTGCCAAACCCAGACTCATCCATCAGATTGCCAGGTGGAGAAGTGTGATTCGTCACTCCAGAGAACGCGTCTCCACTGCTCTAGAGTCCAGTGGTGGCGTGCTTTACACCACTGCATCCGACGCTTTGCATTGCACTTGGTGATGTATGGCTTGGATGCAGCTGCTTGGCCATGGAAACCCATTCCATGAAGCTCTCTGTGCACTGTTCTTGAGCTAATCTGAAGGTCACATGAAGTTTGGAGGTCTGTAGTGATTGACTCTGCAGAAAGTTGGCGACCTCTTCACACTATGCGCCTCAGCATCCGCTGACCCCGCTCCATCAGTTTACATGGTCTACTACTTCGTGGCTGAGTGCTGTCGTTGCCAAACACTTCCACGTTCTTATAATACAGCTGACAGTTGACTGTGGAATATTTAGGAGCGAGGAAATTTCACGACTGGATTTGTTGCACAGGTGGCATCCTATCACAGTTCCACGCTGGAATTCACTGAGCTCCTGAGAGCGACCCATTCTTTCCCAAATGTTTGTAAAAACAGTCTGCATGCCTAGGTGATTGATTTTATACACCTGTGGCCATGGACGTGATTGGAACACTTGATTCTGATCATTTGGATGGGTGAGCGAATACTTTTGGCAATATAGTGTATCTACAATCTAATAATTACCCCTGTCCCGATATTTAAATGTAATAAAAAGTGATTTAATGGATAGAAAAGTGCATGCAGAGTAAAAATCCTTCCAGAACTCAACATAGTTGTAGAGTAAACGTTAAAAAGTGTTTCCAGCTGTGCTGTGATGAAGTGTCTCATTTATCTGTTAGACCTTATATCTTATAAGCTGCACCACATTACAGAGAGATGACTGGAGAGGATGGAAAAGAACTGAGAAGTAAATCCAAGCAACAAGTACACATGAGCAGCAGCATCTCCAGAGTGTTTTTATCACCTGACCATTGACCTTTATGTTCAATATGCTGGTTCATTTCATGCAGAACATGCTGGGGTTTTGTTCTTTCTCAGGTAGGGATCTGACAAACTTACTGACCTACCAGCCAACTAATAAACGCTTGCACAGAAAGTGGAGAAGTTGCTTTCCTCTAGGAATCTGACTTGTATGGATTTTCTGTTGAGCCACCAGAGGCCAACATGACATTTATCCTTCCCATCAGATTCCTGTTTCCACCCCATTTCTAGCAGTTTGAACCTTTTCCTCTGTGTCCACAGGTCAGTTTGTTCCAAATTTACTCTGAAAGGAAAGAATCACTTCAGTAACAAACATGGAGGAAAAAAGTCTAAATGATGCACAAGATGTCCACAATATGTTGATTTCATTTTATGCTCCTGAAATTATATTGCCCTAAAATTATGTTTCTTTAATGGTTAATCCACCAGTATTTGCAAGCTCCTTAATGGAAATGTTATCTTTAATGTTAAAATATATTTATTGTTGTTATATATGAATTTACTGTTTTACAAAAAACAGGTAAAATATCAAATCACATAATTATTATTTATTTATAATTATGTTAAATTGCAGTTATTTGAACAGAAAAAAATGTGTTTCAGTGGTTGTTTGTTGTTCTGGATTCATTTCTGACTTCTCAGTGAATTCCAGTGTTCTGGATCAAATTTGGTCTAAAAAGGTGAATTCAGTTTAACTTCCTCACTGCTGTTCAAAATGGTGAAGAGTAGTGAACTCAGTGAGGAAGAAAGAGTCCAGTTAAAGTGAAGGAGATGATGCTGGAGGTGATGCTGCTGCTATGATACAGTACATCTGTTAAACTGTGCTTTCCAGCAGGAAAAGCAAAATCCAATAAAACTTGAATTGTTGACTTTGGCTCCCTCTATTGGTAGAACTGAATACAACACTTAAAATGTTCTGAGACAAATGTGAATCATAAATGTGACATTAAAATTTGCTTGTACATCCTATGGTCTTATGACTGTGTTTGTCTTTTTTCTTTGATGAGTCCTCCTTCCACTTCCTGCTGCTGTGACCGCTCTGCTGCTGCAGCCGGTAGGTTCTTCTTGCCTGAGCTCTCTCCTTCTGCAGGACCTCAGTGTCATCCAGGATCTCCAGGCCTGGGATCTGACTGATGACGTACTGTCTGAGGAGGCAAAGGCAAGCAAGAAATACTCCACACAATCACACATGTCACTGTTTTCTATTGAATTTTATGATTAGACATTTCAAAAATGATCTTCTGCTGGCTGCTACTCCAGAATGAACATGGCATGGGTGTAGAAACAAAATAGGACGCAGCATTTAATAACAGGGACATGCTGATATAATAATATTAAATCTAATGTTGTATTATGCTTATCACAAATCAGCTTCTGCCGATTATCTCATCTCATACATAAACCACACAACATATTTTAATTCTAATTATATCTCACTGACAAACACAATCCATTCTGCCGGCTACACCATGCGTACTGACTGTCATACACACCTGTATGTAAAACATCCCTCTATTGCACAATAATAAGTTATGTTGTGTTGGGCTGCTGTTAGTTTATTCATCTCTTATTTTATCATTTCTTTACATGTCTATTCCTTTTATATTTTATGTTTTACTGAGAGAGTACTGTGACAAAAAATTCAAATTCACACATACCCGACAAATAAAGTAATGCACTCATAAATATTTGAGTCCTTGTCCAAACAACGCAGGCCATTACTATGACAACAACAACAAAAAATCTAAAATAATTAAATTACATGTCTTATTATTTGTATGTTCAGTGTATGCAGTTTTTAATCCATTAATCACATTTTCTGTTAATATCACTTTCAATGTTTAGGTCTAAATTAAGTTTTAATGTCTGGAAAATGCATTTATTTGTATTTATTGTTGGTTTTAACTTCAAAATTTCCAACTTTACATTAATGACAGTCTTATATAATGTACTGAGTTTAAAATCAGCCTGGAAGATACAGACAGTAGCACATTGTTTTTAGTATCAGAGGGTTGGTGGTTCAAATACCAACACAGACCAAGTACAGTGTGGACTGGTAGCTGGAGAGGGGCCAGTTCCTCCACCTCAGATTTGCTGAGGTGCTCTTGAGCAAGACACTGAACCACTAATATTCCTATAAGTGTATGTGTATGCATCATATGCATGTGTATAGGTCCCTCCTGGATTAATAGAGTGTGTGTTACTGAAACCAAAGAGTCTTCAAAATCAAGTGACAACCTGTAAAAACATATTTCATAAACATAATTAAAGAGGATCCAGTGTGCAATGATGGATTGTTCTATAATAGGGTAAAAGATGATCACCTGTAGTCTTCATACTGGGTCAGACTTCCTCCATTGAAATAGCTAGGTGCTGCCTCATTATTCATCATACTGAGGATCCTACATTAGAAAGCAATATGAAGCACAAAGCAGGAGGGAAAAGAATTCACAGTTTTATGGTGATGATGATAACAATAATAACAATAATAATAATAATAATAATAATAGTAACAACAACACAATCCCAGGCTCACTTGATGTTGGGGAACTTCTGTCTGATTTCTTCCACAAACACTGGCAGATTGTTGATCTTGTTCTTGTTCATGCACACAGTGGTGACACTAGGCATGTAGGGGAACTTAATGTGGGATGTGTACTTGTTGCAGTCCAGGATCAGCGTGCTCAGCTTCTCCAGCTGACCCAACATGGCCGGGTTCCCAAAAGGGCTGAGTGAAGGACGTTTGTCGTCACAGTACAACAATACATAATTTGCACAGCAAACTTGCACCTTTCACATTTTATACTTTATACTTATAACTTATATCCAAAATTTAAATATTGCATTTAATTTAATTTACTTTAATTTGCTTTTATCTTAGCACATGCTGTAATTATTATTATTATTAATATTATGCTAAATGCTTTTGAAACATTCACTTTTTTCTCCAACAAATGCTGGAACGCTGTCTGGTTGTTTGCTCATGAAGAAAAGGATACTCATCCAGCAGATTGTTACTCAGGTCCAGCACCTCCAGTGTGTCTGTCTGTGTCAGAATGGTCTCATATGGTATTTCCATCAGGTCCTGGTAAGCAAAAGAAAGCCACTGAAAGCCTGAGGTGTGGCCCGTTTGGCCTGAAGTTTGATGATCCATGACAAAAAACTAAGTCCAGCAGTTCCTCTCAGTCCAGTCAGATGATTATGCCATGCTCAAACCTTCAACAAACAATAAAGCCATACATGGTTAATAGACATGCATGAGCCGGGCTGACAGTACAGATCCTGCTGTTGTTGCAAAAACAAACAAACAAACAAACAAAAAAAAATGTTATGAACACCTGTTCAGTGTAAAAGTCCCATAAACTCCATATAATAGCAGAGAAGCAAAATCAATCTGACTTCACTGCTGTCTGTCTAACTGCATCCTAAAGCCTGAATGTGTTGCCACAGAGATGAATGGGAGGATTTGGTTTGTCCACATTACTGAATGTTACAACTGCAGTATAGTGTCTGTGCTGTGCTAAGTAATGATTATTATTATGAGGGCCCGAGCAGACTGTGAAACAGCCATCTAAATTTGAGCGACTCTCACGTTCACATACTCAATCCTAGCAACTTCAAATTTTCTGAGCATGACGGGGGCTCTGCCTTGAACGTTCCGATGTATTGATATCCCTCCTTACTCATGGCGCCCCCCAGTGGTAACAGGAAGTGATCTGTTCTTTGGTTTTACATTTACTAATGTCACATAGTTGACTCCATCAACTTCATTCCACTTCTGAAACATAAAGAACCACTTGGTGAAGCTACGTTCCGAACGCCGTGAGGCTATGAGTAACGGCGCCCGTGTGGCGGCGCTGTGATTTTTGACAGTTTTCCAAGAAAATACGTTTGGCTTTTTGATGGCTTAAATAAAGTTGTATTGTCATGAAAATTGATACACAGGCAAAGGCTGGCGTCCTCTAACATCTTATGTGGGCCACGCCTCTGGGCGGGGCCAAATGGCTCCACAGCGCCACCCTTTACTTTTACATGTTCTGATACCACATAGTGGACTCCATCAACGTCATTTTTAGGGCCCCAGCGGACTGTGAAACAGGTCCGCAAGGGACCTATTGAAACCTTTGTGTTTATTATTCTTATTCCCAAACATCTCTTTTCTCGAATTTCGCCCCTTTCCCAACGTTAAAAAGTTATATAAATTAGCACATTCCTCCGGCCCGCCACGAATTTCGACATTTTGGGGTGCTCGCACACGGTGCACACAAAATGGCTGAATGGCGCCCCCTACAAAGTTGAAAAATTCCCATAGGGAAAGTCGCCAACTTTGGAAAAAATCGGTACACATGTTAAGCATACCCAGACGACTAAAGTCTCTTGGCAGGAAGCTGAAATTCCAACAGGAAATCGGCCATTTTGAATTTTTGATTTTTTGATGAAAATGAACTCATCCCAGGGATATCGTCCGATCGACTTGAAACTTGGTACAGATCATCTCCAGGCCAAGCTGAGCAAAAGTTGTGCTCTGAAGGTAAAGTCAAAGGGCGTGGCTGTTCGTTAAACGTCTAAATTTTAACGACTCTCATGTCCACATGCTTGATCCTAGCACATTCAAATTTTGTGAGCATGACGGGGTCTTGGCCCTTAATGTTCCGATTTATTAATATGGTAACCTGAAGTGACCTGTTCTTATTTTTACTTTTACCGATTTCGCATAATTTACTCCATCAACTTCATTCCACTTCTAAAACATAAAGAACAAGTCAGTGGAGCGACAGTTTGAACGCTGTGAGGCTACAACTAATGGCGCCGTATCATAGTGAAAATTGATACACAGGTCAAGGCTGGCGTCCTCTGACATCTGACATGGTCCCCGCCCAGGAGCGTGGCCAAATGCCTCCACAGCGCCACCCTTAACGTTTACATGTACGAATACCACATAGTTGACTCCATCTACTTCATTCCACTTCTAGAACATCCACAACACATTGGTGAAGCTACATTACGAACACCGTTAAGCTACGATAAACGGCGTCCGTATGGCGGCGCCACATCTTCCGATTTTTCGCCAAAAAAATACGTTTGGCTTTTTGATGGCTTTAATAAAGTTGTATCTTCATGAAATTTGATACACAGGTCAAGGGTGACGACCTCTAATATCTGATGGGGGCCACGCCCATGAGCGGTCAAAATGGCTCCATTGCGCCCCCTTGAAATTTTCAAAAACCACTCACCATAGGGGTTTTTATGCAGTTGGAACATGAAAATCGGTACGCATGTGCAACTTGACCAGACGCACAAAAAAGTGTCTTGCACCAATTGTCTATTCCAAACAGGAAGTCAGCAATTTTGTTTCCACTCTTCATTTTGGCATGATTTCCACATTGAACCATTGAATGGCCATAACTCCTTTGTGAATTGTCCGAATCAAGTGACGTTTGCCCCCTGCCCGCACCGCTGTCCCCATCTGATACCCGACTGCGAAATACCGCGAGGGCCCTACAAAACTGCTTGCGGTTTTCTATATATATATATATATATATATATATATATATATATATATATATATATATATATATATATATATATATATATATATACATATATATATATATATATATATATATATATATAGTTGCACGTGTCTACCAATTTTCCTGTTCCAACTCCATAAAAACCCCTATGGGTAGGGTTTTTTTGAAGAATTCAAGGGGGTGCTATGGAGCCATTTTGCCCTGCCCAGTGGCATGGCCCCCATTAGATGTTAGAGGTCTCCACCCTTGACCTGTGTGTCAAATTTCATGATGGTACGACTTTATTAAAGGCGTCTAAAAGCCAAACGTATTTTCTTGACGAAAAATGATGGAGTTGATGGAGTCAACTATGTGGTGTCAATACATGTAAATGTAAAGGGTGGCGCTGTGGAGCCATCTGGCCCTGCCCAGGGGTGTGGCATGCATCAGATCGCTGCAGACACCAGCCTTGACCTGTGGATCAATTTTCATGATGATTCAACTTTATTTAAGCTGTCAAAAAGGCAAACGTATTTTAATGGCGAGTCATCAAAAAATCGCAGCGTCGCCTATGGGCACCGTTAGTCGTAGCTTCACGGCGTTCGTAATGTAGCTTGTAAAAATTAAGAACGGGTCACTTCCTGTTACCACCTGGGGGCGCTATGAGTAAGGCATGACATTAATACATCGGAATGTTCAGGGACCGCAGTCGGGTATCAGATGGGGACAGCTGTGACAGCGGGGGGTAATAAACGTCAAGCACCCTTAGTTTAGCCCTGTTTGCTTCCCCCTTAGTTTATTCAGCTTCCTTAGTTAGTGTCTGAGATGATTTAAAGGGAAACTATGTCATTAATATATATATATATATATATACAGTCATGGAAAAAATTATTAGACCACCCTTGTTTTCTTCAATTTCTTGTTCATTCTAATATCTGGTACCACTAAACGTATAATACAATGAACACAACAAAAAATGCAGCTGGTCACATAATACTTTATGTCCTATTTGACATTCTTAAGCTTAATTGATTCCCAGGGTATAAAAGAGGCCATTTCATGTCACAAGCAGCACTGCACATGCAAAGGCCTAGAGTGGTTTCCTGCTTACATTCAAGCCGTAGCACAACTCAGAAGTTGTCAGCTCTCACATAATGCCTAAAACAAAAGAATTATGTGAAGCAACAAAGGCAGCCATCTTGGCACTGCTGGAAATTGGCATGAGTGAGAGACAGGTAGCGAAAAACTGAAGATCTCCAAGACAGCCGCTCATTACAACAAAAAAACAAGCTGAACATGGCACTACCAAATTGCTACCTGGCCGTGGCAGGAAACGTCTTTCTACCCCACGAGATGACCGTGCACTCATCCGTTCCTGTGTCAGGAATCGTCGCCAGACCTCCAGGGACCTTAAAAATGAGTGGGCACTGTCGAGAAATGTGACTTGCTCGGCAAGGACAGTTCGAAACCGACTTGTTGAAGCTGGTTTGAAGTCACACAGAGCACGCAAGAAGCCCTTCATCAATGAAAGGCAGAGGAAGGCCCGGTTACTCTTTGCTCGAGACCACAAGGATTGGACTGTTGATGATTGGGCTAAGGTTCTCTTCAGTGATGAATCCAATTTTGAATTGATGCCCACTCCAGCCAACTTACTGGTTAGGAGGAAGCCTGGAGAAGCTTACAACCCAGACTGTCTTGCCCCTACAGTAAAACATGGGGGTGGATCAGTCATGATCTGGGGGTGTTTCTGTCTGAGTGGAACAGGGCAAATGCAATTGTGTGAAGGCCGAATGAACCAGGTCAAGTACAGGACTACCCTTGAAAACAGTCTTCTTCCATCAGCTGGAAAACTCTTTCCTGCCTCGAATGACTGGATTTTCCAACAAGACAATGCCCCTTGCCACACGGCAAGGTCAGTTAAAGCCTGGATGGAGAACCACAACATTCGCACCATGCCTTGGCCTGCTCAATCACCAGATCTTAATCCAATTGAAAACCTGTGGAAAATCATCAAACTCAAAATGGAGAACCACAAGCCCAAAAACAAAGAAAATTTGTTTGAATTTGTCCAACAGGAATGGGCTGCTGTGACAGCAGAACAATGTCAGAAGCTGGTGGAGAGCATGCCAAGACGCATGGCTGCAGTCATCAAAAACAATGGTAATGCAATCAAGTATTAACTCTTGTGTGTATCATGTGTTTAAAGCAAACAGAAAAGAAAACATGGAATGCTTAAAAGTAGTGTTTTTGGCGGTACAATGCCATAGCTATTGATGTAAGAATTTAAGTAATTTTGGTTATTATCAAGAAAACCATTGAAAATGAATAATCCTTAGTTCTTAAATTAAACTCTCATGAGCTATTTTTGTTGTTATCATTATAATTGCCCAAACAAATGTACCTTTAGTTGAGCCAGGCATTAAAATGAACAAGAAATTGAAGAAAACAAGGGTGGTCTAATAATTTTTTCCATGACTGTATATATATATATATATACGTATATATAAATATATACGTATATATATATATATATTTCTTCCATTTCTTTTGAGGTAGTATTTTATTACCTCAAATCAACGTCTTCATTCATAAATAGATCCTCATTGTTGTAAAATAACCTTTGCCAACAATCTGACTTAACCCTCTGGTGAAGAATCAGTCATCTATCACATAGAACGTGTCACTCATATGGAGGTTTACATGTCTTTCGGTCTACAAAAAACTACAAACTGCCGAAGACTTTATTATCTACCCGGCACTAAACTAAAACCTGCACTGCACTTTTGGTCATAATGCAAGACCATAGTTATGCCATGGCGAAGGAGAAGGACTCCTCATCACCAAAAAAGCATAAAAGGGAATTAAAAAGACAACGGGACCTGCAAATTAACAAAACAACGGTAAACATCGGGGTCACCTTTCCCTGGTGGAAAGCATTCATGACTGAGAAAGATTTCCAAAGGGACCCTGAACTTGCCTGCTTTCTTCTTGACAGGTAAATCAATGTTACTGTGTAAATTAAAATGTCTCATTGCTTGGTTGTGTAATTCATTATGTTGACGGCATAACAGTAGATCAAGTAAAGCATAAACCTCGTTAGCTAACAAACATTATCATTTATTTGATTGAGTAAGCTGAGGCCTACTACCTGCTAACACAAATGATTCTATGCAGTTTGAAATAACGTACCTCATCACCCGAATGAAAACTCAATGAATTGGTGTTTGAAGACATGTTGTTGTCAATAGCGTCTTGAATCTCGATTTCGACCCATTCCGCCTGTAGTCCCATCCATGATACAATGTGTAGTAAAAAAAAAAAAGTCTTGCACTTGAGAATGAATGTAATATGAAATTTAACCACTAGATGGGAGAAAAAATACATAGTGTCCGTTTAAATTTTATAGCCTTTAAGAAAGATCATTTATTTTACGGGTAGTAGTTGATGGTTTTCCCTCTCCTTTTGAGAGTAGTTTTTCATTCTCCCCTTTTTTTTATAAATAGACCAGAGCCACTGCAGGGTTTCCCTGGCGCACGTCCTCACCATCCACCATACTCCACCTCCCCGCCGGTAAATCCTGTGCGCATCTCCCAGTCATGGAGCTTTAACGTGTGTGTGTGTGTGTGTGTGTGTGTGTGTGTGTGTGTGTACACTGCCTGGCCAAAAAAAAAAGTTGTTGCCACCTGGATTTGACTAAGCAAATAGGTACGAGTCTCCTACTGGATAATTATTGCAGGTTCAGCAACAGTATGTGCTCAAAGAATGAGGTCAGCTGACTACCTGAATATACTGAATGACCAGGTTATTCCATCAATGGATGTTTTTCTTCCCTGATGGCACGGGCATATTCCAAGATGACAATGTCAAGATTCATCGGGTTCAAATAGTGAAAGAGTGGTTCAGGGAGCATGACGCATCATTTTCACCACAGAGTCCAGACCTTAACCCCACTGAGAATCTCTGGGATGTGCTGGAGAAGGCTTTGTGCAGCGTTCAGACTCTACTATCATCAATGCAAGATCTTGGTGAAAAATTAATTAAATTAACACTGGATGGAAATAAATCATGTGACATTGCAGAAGTTTATCGAAAACAATGCCACAGCGAATGAGTGCCCTAATCAAAGCTATATATGTGTGTGTATATATGTATGTATGTATATGTATGTATTTATGTGTGTGTGTGTGTGTGTGTGTGTATGTGTGTGTGTGAACATCAGCATCAGGGTGTGTTATGCCATCTGAAAGCCCTCAAAACATATCATTATTATTATTTATGAGAGAAAACACATTGGAGCAGAATATTAAGATTAATGTTAGATGATACACTGAGTAAGTGAGCAGCTTAACATGCTATCATTCCATTAAACACTGGTGGTGAATTCCTCCGAATGACTGGTGTTGTAAATGCTTCCATCGTAGACCAAAAAACATGTTTTATCATTAATAATCATATTACTTGTGACTCTACAGTAGATGCAGCATACAGTATTGTGTGGACTTACCGAGCTGAAGAGCATCTGGTTCATGTGCATGCAGACCTCTGAGAAGTGCTCTCAGCTCATATAAATGGACCTCTTTCAGAGTGCTGCTGCAGATCACATGATGGGGATAATCACATTGCTGCTGAACCTTGTGGTTCACAGGACCTGGACCAGATCTTAATAACACTGACAGCATTGAATTCTCAAAAATGGGACAACAACACTGGTTGAAATATAGTTTTACTGCCGTGTAACCAATAACAGATGGGTCTCTGATCATACACAATGGCATATTATTGGACTGAGAAATAACATCTCATCTCTTTTTGGAGTTCACACAGACACTTACTGCACACATTATAACTTACAGGACAAACTGAAGATTAAAGACATTCTCAAAAACACTGACTTGATTCTTCTTCTAAATACTGAAAGAATCATTTCTACTCATTATGAAATTAGTCCATGTTTCAATGGAAGAACTGTGAATAAACTATTTCATAAACTGGAAACAGATGTTCTGTCCATGGTTGGCTTATCTTTTTATGGGCTAACATTTACTGGTGGGCCCCCATTGCCCCCACACAACAGACTCCACATGACAATTTCATAACACTTAATGTTCTATTTGGACCAGTGTCACTTGTTATTGTAGTGAGATTACGCTTGTGTAACGTGTAATATAATGTAACACATTATTGTTATTAAGTTGACTACACATTACAGTTATTAATCAAAAATCATGTAGTTACTTTACATCCTTCAACTGTCTACATAACACATTCTTGCTGTGAGGTGACAGTGCTAACCACTACACCACAGTGCTGCCCTCTACATAACATGAGGACAGAAAAACAAAGCAAACATCTTTTTTTCCTGTTTGATCACCTTTCATGACTTTGACTTTAGAGCTGGAGCTCATGAACACAGATGGAGGAGCTGGTTAAGGCGTCTTTAGAGGGTGGAAATATGAATATTACTGAGGATTTATTGATCTAAAGGAACCAGAATGATACAGTAAAGAGTAAAGACTTTTACTATGAAGGGCTGTTTGGACTGATGTTCACCACTTCCTGACAGCTTTGAGATATTAAAGAGCAGAAAAAGAGATCTGCTGTCTGTCCTCCTTTTATTACAATAAGGAGCTTTACTTTGAAATTATCTGCTGTCTGTCCTTCTTTTATTACAATAAGGAGCTTTACTTTGAAATGATCTGCTGTCTGTCCTCCTTTTATTACAATAAGGAGTTTTACTTTGAAATTATCTGATGTCTGTCCTCCTTTTATTACAATAAGGAGCTTTACTTTGAAATTATCTGCTGTCTGTCCTCCTTTTATTACAATAAGGAGCTTTACTTTGAAATTAACTGCTGTCTGTCCTTTTATTACAATAAGGAGTTTTACTTTGAAATAATCTGTTGTCTGTCCTCCTGTTACTACAATAAGGAACTTTACTTTGAAATTATCTGCTGTCTGTTCTCCTTTTGCTACAATAATGAGATTTACTTTGAAATTATCTGCTGTCTGTCCTCCTTTTATTACAATAAGATTTACTTTGTGAATTATCTGCTGCCTGTCCTCGTTTTATTACAATAAGGAGCTTTACTTTGAAATTATCTGCTGTCTGTCCTCCTTTTATTGCGATAAAGACATTTGAGAAATGAATGTGTTTTGTGTCTTTTCACTAATGTTTGTCTCCCACCATCAGTATATGAATGTGTGTGTGTGTGAATAGGTGTGATAAGTCATGTAAAAGCAAAATGTAAAAGGTGCTTCACAAGTACAGTCTTTTTACCATTTTATTTCTGAATACTGTTATATAAATTAAAGCCCATCTGGAAGAAAATATCAATGTCTTTCATCTGATTTCGTACAGCAGTGGTTCACTTTCTGTGGCTACAATAACAATAATTACTTTTCCACCTGTTTCACAGATTAAAAAAGGACTTTAAATAGATTATCCTGGCAAGATATATTTTTTTCAAATTTTAAGTCATACACACAAGTGAAAACAAATTAGACCACACTAGACTTGATGATAGCCTAAAACAACACTGGAGCTCTTTACCTCGACCTGGATGACCGAGAACCTATACAGACATGAACCACACTTTCAGCGGTTTATAAGAATATATGAAGTGTAAACAATGTCTCGCAGGTAGTTTTTTACACAATAATTGCCACTCGTCATAAATGATATGGACCAGTCAGTCGGTGTTTCCTTTGATCCTTCCTGGAGAGTTGTCTGGTATTGCAGTTTAAATGTCCGGAGGATCGGTTCTTCCTCCTTCAGAAACAACACTGGCTCATGGCTGTGAAGCTTTGAAACACGACTGAATTCAAGTTCTTATCGAACACACAAAGTGATGACCTCTACTTGTCTTGCAGTCCCTGATTTGCCACTTTGACCTTTTCCACACCAGGACACACTTTTTGCTTCCCTTTGTTCTGGACCGAGGAGGCGTCTTCCTCCAGTTAGTGTAGCTGACCGGTTCACCACCTGCCCACTCCCAGCGCCCCCGGCCATCCCTGTCATTCAGGCCTTGAACAGTTGGAGATAAATACATCAGTTAGAGTTTGGAAAATATATTAGATTATGAAAACACAAAAATGGAATCAATTGATTGAAGACACCCACCTATCCAAAATGGTTTTCTTCCGCTGAAGCCCCACAGCCAGTCCATGTCATGTTTAGAGAGAACACTTGCTAAAGTACCCTTATATCTGAAATAAAAAGGAAAGTGTATTGGCATATATTCTAAAGGAAATGTATTCAAATAATTCAGATTATAGAGAATTTATTCAGTGTTTTCACTCTGTGGTTTTTACACATTTGTACATGCTGTATGCACATGACATGAATTGAAAGGAGTGAGGGGGCTGCCATAGTAGTCTTGCTCAAAGGTACTTCAGCAGTGCCCAGGAAGAGGAATTGGCACCTTTCCAGCTACCAGACCACACTTAGTCCATGCAGGGACTTGAACCCATGGCCATGACAGACTGAGGTACTGCTGCCCCAATGCCATCTTTATGCATGAAAGACAGCTGCATGTTGAACTGTACCTCTCCCTGCAGGCCCTGCTGGCTGTGCTCCATGTGACCTTGTGCTCAGTGCTGAGGGTGTAACAGTGACCACCATGAAAGGTCCAGCCTTTAGGACACATCTGAGCTTTCACCATCTGGGATTCAGGAGAAGGACACATATGTTAACATTCGTGAGTGAAAATGTATGATTTTTTAGCAATTATTCATATATTCATATAGTATGTATGTATATATATATATATATATATATATATATATATATATATATATATATATATATATATATATATATATATATATATACATATATATATATACATACGTATATATATATATAACTGTATATATATTGGCAGCTTGTCTAAGTAGAGTTCCTCTGCAAATTAGCACGTTAATAGCACTATCCTGTAAAATATAGAGGAGCGGGTCATACAAAAAGAAAAAAAAAACACAGATATTCCCTGAAATTAATTGAAATAACTCACATATTTATGACAAAACTAGAATATTCTTTGAGATTATAATCATATCTGCGATGAGGTGGCGACTTGTCCAGGTACCCTGGCAGCTGGAATAGGCTGCAGCCCCCCCCCCCGCGACCCTATGAGGATAAGCGGTAGATAATGGATTATAATCATATGGTACTCAGAAATTGTGTAAAAAATTGTACTGGCGGTCTGAATTAGATTTTAACTAAAGTATTTTGTGCTCATGTTAAAAAGAGAAACAATGTGGTTCCTTGAATTAAAAATAGTTTTTTTTCCTCAGAATATCGCCCCCTACCCCGGTTCTGTATTTATTTATAAGTTTTTCCCAACAATGGCCCTAATTCACTGTGTGTCATTTGAAAATATTCTATATTGTGAAAGGTGCAAGCTGATCACTGTAAGTTCCTGGACTACCTGATCAGTCGGTGCCCAGGGTTTCCAGGAGACACCGTTGCAGTGAAAGAGCTGATTGGTGGTTTGATTGAAATGCAGGAGTCCCATCAGTTCTGGCACACAGCGCTTGGGCACGGAGTTCTCAGCTGTAGTCTATAATCCGTACAAATTCACAGAAAATTAATTGCTTTAAATGGAATGTTTAAAGGGCGGCACGGTGGTGTAGTGGTTAGCACTGTCGCCTCACAGTAAGAAGGTACCGGGCTCGAATCCCGGCCCAGGGCCTTTCTGTGTGGAGTTTGTTCTCCTCATGTCTGCATGGGTTCTCTCTGGTACTCCGGCTTCCTCCCACCATCCAAAAACATGCATGGGTATTAGGTTAACTGGTTAATTTAAATTGACCGTAGGTGTGAATGTGAGTGTGAGTGGTTGTCTGTCTCTATGTGTCCTGTGATGAACTGGAGACTTGTCCAGGGTGTACCCTGTCTTTCACCCTAAGACAACTGGGATAGACTCCAGCCCCCCTACAACACTATGTGAGGGAAAAGCGGTAGAAAATGGATGGATGGAATGTTTAACATGGTTTTCAAACATAAAAAATGGCCCGGTACTCACATGTCCTTTCTGAAGTTTGGGGATCTTCCTCTGATGAGTAAGCTCAGCTAACATCTGCTGCTGTGCTCCCCTGCTAACCACACGGATGTTTGCTTTTCTGCCCTTCCTGGATGGGGAAGTGTCGTCTACTACTTGCATTTGTGTGATGCTGTGGTACTGGAATTTAGGAGAAAACACAAGTCAAAATTTTTTCAGATATAATAGATCAGGTATGTGAGTATCAGTTGTTTGTGCTTACCGTGTACACAATGTCTGTACCATTGTGAAAAACTGATGATGGTGCAACCTTTGGGTTGCCCATCACTCTGAGTTTCTTGTTTGGGGCAGGTCTGGACATGCTGTCTCCACGGGTCCAGATGACTGACTCTGTGCCGAGGGGCAGCTTCTCTACTTGAATTGATCCATGCTGGGGGTACGTGTCTGACCGAATCTCTTTTCCTCCAAGAACAGGAGGCTCCTGATCCGGGTTCAGCTGGAGCTGTCCTGTGGAGATTTAATCAGAATCAACTAAATTGTCCCGGTATGTGTTCACATACAAGGAATTTGACTCAGTCCTACAGAACATACAAAAGGGACAGACAGAAGCACATAAGCTAAATAAATAACCAAAAAAGAATCATGCAACAATAATAATAAGAATGACTGGCAACATCCTGTTACAAAAATACTATCCATTTCATGAGGTTATACGGGTCATTCCATAGAATCTGTGGTGTGCCCTTGGGGTGGGGGATGGGTGCCCCTGATAGGCAAAACCAAAAACAAAAACCAAATTTACCCTCTTGGGTGGAAAAAACGTGTGCTTATTTGCCCTCTTTGGAAGCAAAAATGCATGCCAAAGTGCGAAGTGTGGATTGGCAAAACACACTAAATTATCCTCTCAGTTGGAAAAAACATGATAAAACGTCCTCTTGGCTGGCAAAATTGTGCACTTCAGTGCCCTCTTCAGAGGCGAGAATGTACTGTGGGTGCCCTTTTTTCTTTTCACCCCTGCCCTTCAAAAAGTCTATACACGCCACTGCATACAGTTATTTTTTTGGAGACTTGTCATGTTGGGCAGATAAATTTCACCCATCCATCCATCCATTTTCTCCCTCTTATCCTCACATAGGGTCGTGGGGGGCTGTAACTTATCCCAGCTGTCTTATGGTGAAAGACAGGGTACACCCTGGACAAGTCTCCAGTTCATCACAGGACACATAGAGACAGACAACCACTCACACTCACATTCACACCTACGGACAATTTAAATTAACCAGTTACCCTAATCCACCTGCATGTTTTTGGATGGTGGGAGGAAGCCGGAGTACCAGAGAGAACCCACACAGACACGATTCAGACATGAATCACAGACATGATTCAAACCCAGTACCTTCTTGTTGTGAGGCGACAGTGCTAACCACTACACTACTGTGCCACCCACATAAATTTCACATTAACTGAAATATTTCAAACATATATTTCATATTTTCATATTTCACCTCTTCCATTGTGAGTATGTAGGTTGTATAAATACTGTCATATTGAATTTGCTGGCAATGAAATTCTTCAATATCAGGTTCTGTTCATCAATTTTTACTATTTAAAAAAAGAAGAAATGACTTAGGTTGAGGGGGATGTGGGTAAGTGCAAACAAGTACAGAGCACATTAAATATGTAAGGTAAGGAGTAAACATACCACAAATTATTGTTTAAATTATTATAATGTATTTAATGCACATTAAGGCACTCTTAATCTCAATACTCTGTTTTATCTGACTTAAAAAAATATCAAAACTTGATGAAGCTACAAAAGCGTGGGGATGCTTCTCTCAGGTCTCCCATCGAGAAAAAAATCGAGAAAAGAATGCTTTGCACATGGGGGAAATGGTCTGCTGAGTTTAATATTTCAAGAGGTTGTTATCAAAGATTGTAAAATTGCCAATAATTTTTACCAGTCACAAACTGAAATTTAGAATAAAATCATTCAGCCTCCCCTCCTTGAGCCGTCACCTTATTGTGGTGGAGGAGTTTGTGTGACCCTATGACCCTAGGAGCTATGCTGTCGGGGGCTTTATGCCCCTGGTAGGGTCACCTAAGGCAGACAGATCCTAGGTGAGGGACCAGACAAAGTACAGCTCAATAGACCCCTTATGAAGAACAAGAAACGCAGGTTACCGGGGCCCCCCTCTGGAGCAAGGCCTGGAGGTGGGGCTCGTTAGCGAGCGCCTGGTGGCCGGGCCTGTACCCATGGGGCCCGTCCGGGCGCAGCCTTAAGAGGCAACGTGGGACCCCCTTCCAATGGGCTCACCACCCGTAGGAGGGGCCAAGGGGGTCGGGTGCGATGTGAGCTGGGTGGCACCCAAAGGCAGGGTCCTTGGCGGTCCGATCCCCGGGTGCAGAAGCTCTGGCATGTCACCTCTCTGGCAGGGAAAGAGCCCGAGCTGGTGTGCGAGGTTGAGAAATTTCATCTTGATTTAGTCAGACTCACCTCGACGCACGGCTTGGGCTCTGGTACCATTCCTCTTGAGCGGGGTTGTACTTCCCACGGGACCCTATGAGGATAAGCGGTAGATAATGGATGGATGAATGGATGGACTCTGGAGGCAGCTGATAGGTACCAGCACGCCAAACTGAATGCGGGTACGGCGGTCACTGAGGCAAAAACTCAGATGTGGGAGGAGTTTGGTGAGGCCATGGAAAATGACTTCCGGACAGCTTTGAGGAAATTCTGGTCCACCGTCTGGCGTCTCAGGAGGGGGAAGCAGTGCACCATCAACACTGTGTATAGTGGGGATGGGGCATTGCTGACTCGACTCGGGACGTTGTGAGACGATGGGGAGAATATTTCGAAGACCTCCTCAATCCCACCGACACGCCCTCCAATGAGGAGGCAGAGTCTGGGGACCCCGAGGTGGGCTCTCCTATCTCTGGGATGGAGGTCACCGAGGTGGTCGAAAAGCTCCTCGGTGGCAGGGCCCCAGGGGTGGATGAGATCCGCCTGGAGTTCCTAAAGGGTCTGTATGTTGTGGGACTGTCTTGGTTGACATGTCTCTGCAACATCGTGTGGACATAGGGGACAGTGCCTCTGGATTGGCAGACCGGGGTGGTGGTTCCCCTCTTTAAGAAGGCGGACCGGAGGGTGTGTTCCAACTATATGGGGATCACACTCCTCAGCCTCCCTGGTTCTGGTTCTGGAGAGGAGGGTCCGTTGGGAAGTGTTATCTCAGATTCAGGAGGAGCAATGTGGTTTTCGTCCTGGCCGCGGAACAGTGGACCAGCTCTACACCCTCGGCAGGGTCCTGGAGGGTGCGTGGGAGTTCGCCCAACCAGTCTACATGTGTTTTGTAGACTTGGAGAAGGCGTTCGATCATGTCCCTCGGGGAGTCCTGTGGGAGGTGCTCTGGGAGTATGGGGCACCGGACCCCTTGGTTCGGGCTGTTCGGTCCCTGTATGACCGGTGTCAGAGTTTGGTCCGCATTGCTGGGAGTAAGTCAGATTTGTTTCCAGTGAGAGCTGGACTCCGCCAAGGCTGCCCTTTATCACCGATTCTGTTCATAACTTTTATGGACAGAATTTCTAGGTGCAGCCAAGGCGCTGAGGGGGTCCGGCTTGGTGGCCTCAGCATCACATCCCTGCTTTTTGCAGATGATGTGGTTCTGGCTTCATCAAGCCGTGATCTCCAACTCTCACTGGAGCAGTTCACAGCTGAGTGTGAAGCGGTCAGGATGAGAATCAGCACCTCCAAATCTGAGGCCATGGTCCTAAGTCAGAAAAGGGTGGAGTGCTCTCTGTGGGTCAGGAATGAGATCCTGCCCCAAGTGAAGGAGTGTATCTCAGTATCTCAGCGTCTTGTTCACGAGTGAGGGAAGAATGGAGCGGGAGATCGACGGCTGGATCGGTGCAGCTTCCGTTGTGGTGAGGAGAGAGCTGAGCGGAAAGGTGAAGCTCTCAATTTACCGGTCAATCTACATTCCCACCCTCACCTATGGTCATGAACTGTGGGTCGTGACTGAAAGAACAAGATCACGGATACAAGCTGCCGAAATGAGCTTCCTCTGCAGGGTGTCCGGGCTCTCCCTTAGAGATAGGGTGAGAAGTTCGGTCATCGGGGAGGGGCTCAGACTAGAGCCACTGCTCCTCCACATCGAGAGGAGCCAGATGAGGTGGCTCGGGCATCTGGTTAAGATGCCCTGCGGACGCTTCCCTGGTGAGGTGTACCGGGCATGTCCCACTGGTAGGAGACCCCGAGGACGGCCCAGGACACGCTGGAGAGACTAAATCTCCCGGTTGGCCTGGGAATGCCTCGAGATCCCTCCAGCCCCTCGAGCTGGATGAAGTGGCTGGGGGGAGAGAGAAGTCTGGGCTTCCCTGCTTAGGCTGCTGCCCCCACAACCCAACCCTGGATAAGCGGAAGAGAATGGATGGATGGATGGATCATTCAGCATATTTTTTCTTGCTGTACTGCTTATGCAATGTCTTTACAGTTATGGTGTTATATTTATGCCATTACTAAGCGAGCAAAGGCAGATTTTGAGTACAGAAATATATTCTGTATTGTATTCATGCACTGGATGAAATTTAGTTTGATGCACTAGACATACAGAACCAAATGATGAAAACATCCGTTTTTGAGTTTTGTTTGCAAAATTCTCAATTGCCATGCTGGGCAAGTACACCAAGGTTTGAACTTTCCCGACACCATGAACTAACCACTAATGATGAGCTCTGCTTTGGTACAGCAAGTCGCCACATGAAAAGAAATAGTATGAAGCAAAGAGCTGGGGTTTATTTCTACCTCTTCCTGAGTCACTGATGGTGACTTTTGCTTTGTTGATGCTGCCGATCACTGTGCCTTCAGGGGAAACCAGCAGCACTTCGAACATCTCCACAGCCTCCTCAAGGTCATCCTGAATGATCTCAGTTTGCCAGCTCCTGTTTGACACTCCTACATAGATAGAGACATTTAACAAGAAAGTCTTATTACAATAAGGCGCTTTACTTTGAAATGATCTGGTGTCTGCCTTCCTTTTACTTCATTACGGAGCTTTACTTTGAAATGATCTGGTGGCAGTCCTCCTTTTATTACATTGAGGAACTTTATTTTGACGTGATGTGGTGTCTGTCTTCTTTTATTACAATAAGGAGCTTTACTTTGAAATTATCTGGCACCTGAGTTATTGTGCATCTCAAGTGATTTTCAGAGTAAACCTAAAATAATGTAACTAGTAGTGTAACTAATAAAGTTAGTAATTTAGTAAAGTAATCCACTACTTTTTGAGTAACTATCCTACAGGCTGAGTAGTACTATTACATAATGATGATAAAACCAATCTTTGGTTGTTTGTTTGTCTTTCTAATATTAGCAGACATACCTGGGTCGAATTGAATAAGGGACGAGGGGCTGATGATGAAGTCTTTTCCAGCTGTTGCAGTCAGCTCCTTCACCTACAATAAAGAAGCACAACAAAGAAACATGGAAGAAGGAGAGGCATCAGGTCACTGATGAGACTTAAGTAAAGTACGCTAAGATAGCTCAAGTAAAGATACAGTGAGTTAAGATTGGAGACCTGCAGACCTTGACAGTGATATATGAGGACTCTGCCAGGTTTCCTTTTCGGATGATGTCCAGTGAGACAGTTCCCTGTCCCTCACACACTGAGAACTCAGGCTGAGAGAGCTCCACAGTGGACCAGCTGAATTCAAGTCTGCAAATGCAAGGTCAAGCACATTGAAAACTTGACTGTAAATTCAACATGTGAAAGAAGTCAGTGTTTGTCTTACGTGTGAGAGGGCCCACTGTTCCCTAACGGATCAGACACAGTGAACTCCAGGCTGTCTGACAGAGACTCGCTGTCTGGGGCAATGATGTAGGCAATAGTTTTCCTGTTCAGCTCCAACTGAGAGAAGTGCTGTGGAACGAAACCACCTGTAAGAGCAAAAACGCACACACACACACATACACACACACACACACACACACACGCGCACACACACTGTTTTTATTTCATTCTATGCTAACCTGTGATTGAGATGGAAATAAAATGTATTTCCTGACCTGTAGTTATGTTTTCTAGGTAACCAAAGAAGGGCTGTCGGACAATGCGGAATATCAGCTCTTCTTCTCTGCTATCTTTGTCTTGGGCCTTCAGCTCATGAGATGACACAAAGATCCCATACTGTCCATCGTCTAGAAGCTCTGCTTTCCAAAGAGGAAGCAGTTTTACAACCTCAGGACTCGACTTATCCAAAGGCCTGATCTGAAATGATATGAATGATGAAAAAAGAGTTAACATGAACATTATTGAACACAAAGTGGTTTGGACTCATGAAAGGATGTAATAAACGCAAATATTTTTTCCATTATGTATTTTTTTTTTTTTATTTAACAACATTTAACTGATGTAAATGCACAAGTTCCTTGACTGAGGAGAAATTATAACTTCAAAGCATTTTAACATCTCTCCAATTTAGGAAAGGGAAATTTCATTTCAGTGAAATTTTTCAATTCTATAACACAAAAATGCCAAAGCATTTTATTTTTATTTCTCTCTCTGCCATTGACACAACAGTCATACTTTTCCACATTTATAATTATAATCAGACGCACGGCACAAGGTGGTATAACTGGCATCAATTTCAATATTGTTGCCTTTATGACTGCTACATTGTAGCATTTAGCATTGTCCCTGTGCAGAAAACCCTAATGGACACTGTTGACTCTGGTTAAAGGAAATGATGCAGCACACCTGGGTATCCTACTTCTTTCTGACTGACTCAAATTAACTTGTCCTATGAACAATATTGGAAGGCTGTGACTTTCTATTATCGCCTACCTGAATGGTGAAGAACACAGGCTCCGTATGTAACTGCCCATCCAGCAGGAAACCCCGTTTGGTGCTGTCAGAGGCAGTAAAGGTAAATCTGTCGATCTGCGATGGCCCTCCATCATGTTGATATTTTACCTCCAACTCCTGTATGTTCCTCTGGGTGAAGTTTGAGCCAGCTGTTAGTGTGGTACCACCTAAAAGCAACCTGCCATACTGTGGAGGCTGGAGGAGGTCAAAGGTCAAGGCGCTAGGTGGAGTGTCAGGGTCGGACATGACCAGGCAGTCAGGACCCAGGATCATGGAGGAGCCTTGTGGAACTGAGAGGCCTTTGTTGAAGGTCAAAGATGGCAGAATGCGATCTACCATTTCCACTGTAATCTCAAAGGTTCCATTTCGACTGGTTTTGCCATTACTCACTACAAACCTGCCAAAACACAACAGACAGGGTGTGTCAAGTTTCCATCCATAACACATATTTTAACTGATTTTCCAGAAAAATGGTAAAAGAAAAGGCAAACGTGTGTGTGTTTCCATCCACCACTTTTAGTGTTAACATCAGTGAGTCTCCAGTCAGTGCCATTAAACTGCTGCAGACCAACATGATACAGTTTAAAGAACTGCTGTCAAAGTTAAAAAGATCCTTAAAACAAGATAGAAATACAATGTTTCTGCTTGTTTCATTGATAAATATGAAAAAGGAGTCTTTTTCCAAACATTTTTTAAATGCACAAAAAAAAACAGATGAATGTAAATGCACTTATTTGCTAGGCTCTGCTTTTGTTTCCTCTCTTCTTTATTCAGCCCCAAACTTCATCATTGCTCAGGACTAATTTCAGGTTCCACATATTTTCGGGTTTACTTGCAATGCTGGTGATCATACCAGAGTCTCTGTTATGTCAGGAAATAAAAATTGATAGTCATATTCTCAAGTTGTACAGTAGCTTCTATACTCACTGAAAGGTTTCTGTTGTTTTAATGCCTCGGTTGTCATGGACATAAGCCACAAGGTTGGCTGCTATGTCCATCTGGCTGAAGGTGGAGATGGCCAATCCAGGATGTTTGATGTACTCTATGTGTCCATGAACAGGAGGGTTGGTGATGATATAAAGAAGCTCCTCTGGTTTTTCTGTGCTGTCTGTGGCTAACAGCACATCTGTGGTGAGAACAACACGATCTCCACGGCTGACATTCACCGCCTTCACAAACATGGCGATATTTCCTAGAAATCATGGTGGAGGAGACATTTTGAGACTACATTAAAACTTCATAAACTGAGACTGGTCAGACAGCAGGGAATGTCACCTGGCAGTCACAAGGACATCACAAACAGAAAAGTTGGTCAAAATCTCAAATGAATGTCTAATGAAGAAGTGAATTCCAATACCTTTTTCTAGATCATTGACAGCGATGTGGAAGTGTTGTGGAGGTGATTGATGCTTTCCATCAAACAAGTAGAAGACAAAGAAGTCCTGTGTTTTAGCACCATGCAGGCCTGTATGCATGTAGCGCAGAAGGTTCATGTCCACTATATCCTGGGAGCAGTTTCTTCCCGCCGTCAGTGTTACCCAGTCCTGACCTTCCTGAGACAAGAGCACAACACCGCCTAGTGTTATCCCAAGTGTCATCCCAATATATACCCACCCAGTTACAGTAATGCCACAGAGTCATCCCAATGGTTGCAGTGCCCCCATTGTCATTCCAGTGGTTACTGCACCTGTCAGTGTCATCCCAAGAGTTACAGTACCTCCAAACATCATCCTCAAGGTTACAGTACACCCCGGTATCATATAAATAAATATAAAATACCCTGTGTCATCCCAGTGGTTAAACTACATCCTAGTGTTGTCCAGTATCTCCCAGTGTCAACCCAACAGTTACAGTACCTCCCAGTGTCAATCCAACAGTTACCCCCGTGTCATCCAGTACCACCCAGTGTCATCCCAGTGGTTGAACTACACCCCAGTGTCATCCCAATGGTTACATTAGACCCCTGTATCGATGAACACACAAACAATCCAATTCCTCACTTCAACAACATTCTGATCACTCATAACCAAAACAGGCAATGTCAAAGTATTGGTGTCCACCAGCTCCTGAGAACAAGCTGCATCCATCATGTAATACATGAAGAGTTAATATACACCTCAGAGTCCAAAGCAGGAAGTGGAGACGATCACGTTTAGAGAGCAAAATGGACAGATTCTGGACAAAAAGTGGTGATTTTGGTGAAAGTGCCCTCTACTCTACCTCTGATAAAACAAGAATGGAACAAGGAAGAAACAAACATTTTTTCATGATGAAATAGAGAGTCTCTTCTTTCATTTGAGCTATTCAGTGTTTTCAGAGTCATAGTACAAAATATTCTGTGGGTCTTGAAATATGACTGAAAATTAGCAAAAATGCTGGCACAAGGCACTTTCGGTTTTAAAAACGGCCAGCACTCAGTGAGTTAAATTGACTGACAGGGGACAATATGTCACAATATTTGCACCAACCTTAAGCTGTAGTAGCCCTTGGGTAGGAACACTGTCAAAAATGTACATGACCTCTGAAGACGGAGTGTCACTGTCCTGCGCAAACAGAGTAACACTGGAAATAAGCCGAGATTCTCCTGGCTCTACTTCCAGTCCATTGTTCCTGAAGGACAGCAGATTGAAACAAGGTTCAGTTCCTTCCCACAGTGATTTGATGACCACCTTTGAACAGGAAAAATGAAGACATTACCTGACAACACGAGGCTCCTCGTCATTGACTGGCAGCACTTTAACCATCACTTGTCTTTGTAATTGGTGCCTGCCATCAGTCAACTGGATGGTAAAACTGTCCTCCATGTTCTCGGAGTCATCGTGCATGTACATCAGATCCATACCTAAATGCAAATAATCATACTAGTATTTCTAGTTTTGGCAGATAATGCCTTACACTGTTTATCATCAGGATCAGGGTTCATACACGTTTTGGATTTTCATGACTTTAAACCAATTTTGCCAACTGAGCATTTGGTAAATTCTATATTTACCTGGAAAGAAAATAATATGTTTGTTAATTACCTCCGCCAAGGACAGATTTTGATGAAATTTCTAGGGTTGGTCCGAAGTGGCCTAACTTAAAACTGATTAATTTTTGGTGGTGATCGGATCCGATTCGACGGCACCACCAAAAATGAACCGGTTTTAAGCCTCTCCCAGCCAATCCTGAAAATTTTGTCAAAAACCATCCATAACTTTTTGAGTTACGTTGCAAACCGACAAACCAACATACAAACAAATAAACAAGCCCCGATGAAAACATAACCTCTTTGGCAGTGGGAGTACCTTTAAATTAAAAAGTCGCCGCCGCCGCCGCCGCAGCCACCCCAGCCGCGATGGAGGTCTGCGCTCTCTGAGTGCTTTTCTAGTTTATTTATTTATTTATGTATTTATTGGTTTGCAAAATAACTCAAAAAGTTATGAACGGATTTTGACAAAATTTTCAGGATTGGTCAGAAGTGGCGTAACTAAAAACTGATTACTTTTTGGTGGTGATCAGATCCAATTCAAGGTCATTAAGGTCAAATGAAAGGTCATGCCATCATAATGGATGGGAGATTTTGCATATTTCTGAACGCTCCAGGGTGTACAATTTTCAGCCAATCGTCACCTAATTTGGTATAAACTAATATAGGAATCTAGAAGTCACCAATTCAGTTTGGTCAAGATCAGTAAAAGGTCAAGGTCACCAAGGTCAAATATGTGTTCTTAACCACAACTTCAAGTAGGAAGGAGCTAGAGCAATGCAACTGGTCTCAAAATATCTGGAAAAGAATTCTCAATTTATAATCCTGACATTGTTATAGTCAAATATTAATATTCTCCACAATAATTGCAAAAATGTATGCATAGAGGACAAAATTGTGGCTCGGAAATCAGTCAAAATTGACCTTTTTTCAAAATCAACACATTCACTCTTAGCTACCTTGGCGGAGGTCTGCGCTGTCTGAGTGCTTTTCTAGTTTAATAAGCATCAGTTTGCATACTGTAAAGCTGCTATCTGGCTGTCAGGAAAAAAACTGAAACATCTAAAACACTGCGGGAAAACCAGTACACAGTAGTGTGGGGCAGCACTGACATACCATTTGAAAGATCTGTCATTATAAAGTCGACCACACTGGATTGAGAACTGGCCTCTTGTCTCTTGTAAGCCAGTCTTTCTCTGCTGTGGGTGATGATGCTGCCGTGCTGTGGGGCTTTGACCACACTGAAGAGCAGGCTGTTCTTAGGGACATCCAGATCCATTGCATGCAAAACTGATGAGTCCAGCTGCTTTGTTTCTCCTTCTCGTACCTTATGACAGAACAATCAATGAACATTGGATCATATCTGATGGGAATGTCTCATCTTGGTCTTCAAATCATAAAAACTCACTGTGATGTTCCGAGCCACAAACTGAGGGATCTCATCATTTGTCGGGTTAATAATAATGTAGAAGGGAACATGGGCAGAGTTGTGTTTGCCGTCTGATATACAAAGCACGAACTGGTCAGCTGTGGGCTCCATCCTCTGGTGTCTGGACTGTACATAGTTCACGTGACCATCAATGATGTCTTTGTATGAAAAGGAAGCTGGGGAAAAAGGAGGTTACAGAAATATACATGAAATCATTTTTTAGTTCACCTCCATGGTGATAATAATCATTTGATTAATTTAATGATTACCTATGCTTATGCCCATGTTGCTTTTTTCAAAGCCAGGACTGGGCAGGACATTTTCAATATAACCAAACTGGGGTGGAGAAATCAGACTGACCACCAGTATGTCCAGAACTGTGTCCACGTCAAACGCCTTCAAATGAGACGCAGTTATCGGTGCAGACCCACCTTCATCCACCACAAAGATGTCTCCTACAAACAAAAAGGACAACATTATGATATAAAACCCCTTTAACTAATGGTGCTTTTCCACTACACAGTAACGGGATGGCACGATATGGTACAGCACGGCCCAGTTTTGGTGCTTTTCCATTACAACTGAGTACTCAGTAGTAGTAGTAGTAGTAGTAGTAGTAGTGGATGGGGTTGTCATACGACAGTGTGAAACTGCCATGACGTCATTTACATGCGACACAGAAAAGCATGAAAAAAAAGAGGAACAACAACACTACTATCACACACAATGGAGGACCCCGAAGAGATCATGTATTTGTTGCTCGCTCTGTGGCTTTTTGTCCTCGACTGACCATGGCGTTGTTTTCTGCGATGCCATTTTCTCGTGGAACAATAGCGAAGCAGTTGCAGGTTTTAAAATTGGTGGGGTCGAGTTGTGTTTGGCTTTTACAGACTAGTCGGATGTTGCGCATCCATTGACACTTCCAGTGACAACACTCGTTGGCCAATCAGTGGAAGGCAGTCAGCTGATGTCACGTTTTAGTATCACTTCGGATCGCTTGGAACCAGGGCTGAGGAGGTACAAAAAAGTACCTAGTACCAGGTACCAGGTACTAGTGGAAAACCGCCACAACTGGGTAGAGCCGTGCTGATTGAAATTAAATTGTCTAATATGCATTGCTCTTTTCGCTTTTATTTGTCACAATAAGAAATTGAGCAGACGACAGAGTTAGACCTGTGTTTTTCCCATTATTGATATGTCAACATTTCTGCTTTGAAAAGGCTGGTCAGTATAAAAAGGATGGATAGGCCAGTGATGCAAAGAGTGATGGAAATCAACAGAGCTGGTTCTCTGAGTTAGAAATGGCCAACCTGTTGTTAGAGAAGGTGGTTGGCTGTCGACTGGAAGCACAGTGATTTGGAGGTCATACACGGGCAGACTGTGTCGTAACTGAGACATATGTATGGTCCTGATGGGGTTTTCTGTTTCTCCATCAGAAATAACAAAGGTGATGGTGTCATGGCGAGGAGTGAGTCCAATCTCCAGTCCTAAAAGCACAAACATTTAAAATATGTTTAGAAGCAGTCTTCGCTGTACCAGATGTCATATATTTAACTTAACGTAAAGTGCAAGGAAATTTGTTTGGTAGATTATTTCTTTGTTGACAATAAATCTTAGACCATTGAAAAGTTTGTTTGTTCTGTATTCAAGTCCCATTAACCATGTTACAAACCAGTTTTCTGCCTCACATTCCCTGTGCGTTCTCATCTCTCAGGTATCCATGGATCCAGTTTACCTGGTGGAGTAGTGGTTGGACAGACCAGGTTTCATCTTTTGGTACCTGCTTGATGTGGTGGAGATGAGGACATCTTGCTGAGGCTTCTCCTGTTTGGCATGATGGAGAGGAGGACATGCGTCCAGGCTCCATTGGGTTGGCGTGGTGGAGAGGAGGACGTGCTGCCCAGGCTTCATCTGGTTGGTGTGGTGGAGAGGAGGACGTACTGCCCAGGCTTCATCTGGTTGGTGTGGTGGAGAGAAGGACATGCTGCCCAGGCTTCATATGGTTCATGTGGTGGTGAGGAGGACGTGCTGCCCAGACTTCATATGGTTGGTGTGGTGGAGAGGAGCATGTGCTGCCCAGGCTTCATCTGGTTGGCGTGGTGGAGAGGAGGACGTGCTGCCCAGGCTTCATCTGGTTGGCGTGGTGGAGAGGAGGATGTGCTGCACAGGCTTCATATGGTTGGTATGGTGGAAAGGAGGACATGCTGCCCAGGCTTCATCTGGTTGGTGTGGTGGAGAGGAGGATGTGCTGCCCAGGCTTCATATGGTTGGTATGGTGGAGAGGAAGATGTGCTGCCCAGGCTTCATCTGGTTGGTGTGGTGGAGAGGAAGACGTGCTGCCCAGGCTTCATCTGGTTGGCGTGGTGGAGAGGAGGAAATGCTGCACACGTTTCATCTGGTTGGCATGGTGGAGAGGAGGATAAGCTGCCCAGGCTTCATCTGGCATGGAGGAGAGGAGAATATTCGGGCAATGCTCTATTCCTGTGGGTGTGATGGAGAGGACGTGGTGGAGAGGAGGATGTGTTGCTCAGAATCCATTGATGCTAATAACAACATTAATTGTTGTTGTTGTTGGAATGTGTGTGTATGTTTTTCATCATTGTTACTCTGAACATGAAATGACCAATAATATCTACTTCCTGTCTGTCCATCCTGAAGAGGGATCCCTTCTCTGTTGCTCTTCCTCAGGTTTCTATCACTTTTTTTTCCCTGTTAAAGGGTTTTGTGGGAAGTTTTTCCTTAGTTGATGAATGGGTTGTTCATAAAGGACAGAGGGTGTTATATCTTGTACAGATTGTAAAGCCCTCTGATGATAATTTGTACTTTTTGATATTGGCTTTACAAATAAAAATGACTCTTTCTGCTGCTGCTGCCTCTGCTTTTGACTCATTTTGAGCTTCAGCATGAGCCCGCTACAGTGGCCAGTTGGTGTTTGCTCCAAGAATCGTCATTTGACTGAGCTAGATAGGGTCCGTGCAATAGAGCATCTTCAAGCTGGTGCTCTACAAAACCAAGATGTAGCATAATTTGGAGTGAGCCCCATTATCATCTCCAATGTGAAGTTCAAGTTCCACATGATAGGGTCTTCTTTTTGTTTCGTTCATTCATGTCGTCCCATCATTTGTTTTATTTTGTAGTAACCATGTTCCCTCTCATTGTCAGATGTGTGGATGATTTTCCTCCTGCCCTTGTGTTTTTCCATCTAGCGATTATCTGTGTCTGCCCTGATTATTTCCACCTGTGAACCCCTTCCTCATCAGTGCCTTTGGTATTTCATTACATTAGGTTTGGTAGTAAGGATTCCCTTTTGTTTTGCAGTAAGTATTTTTTTCTGTGAGTGATTTTCAGTTCAGTAGGGAGCATCCTAGTTTGTAGTTTTAATAGATTTTTTTCTATTTCCTTTTAAAATGATTTTGATTTGTTACTTTTAGGATACTGAGTGAATTCAGCAATACATCAGCCTAAAGACAGTAGTATTTGGCCTGGGCCCACCCATACTTCCTGTGACGCTGCACAAAATTTCATGACTAAGTCAGTCTGGCCAAGCTGCCATTCTTTTCAATTTTAGTTTCCCCCAGGAATGTGGACCAATGAAAATCGAGCTTTTTCCACGACTTGACTGAGGCGTGTTTAAGGCAATGACACACTAGTTCTTTGGATCAACCAGTTTCCGTCGCTACACATATGTCAGAGGAAAGAGTGGTCTGATTGGTTGAAGCTTCGTCCAGTAGCACACAGAGGCGTTTGATAGCCCACCCTCTGAGAACTCTGTTTACAAGGCAGCTTGGCCATACGCTCGCAGAGCTTTGTAGTTACAATAGCCAGGCTAAGTAGCAGTAGAAGTAGTTGTCATAGTAGTAACTGATCCCAGAACAGCTTTGAACCCTTTAAACCCTGGCCTCTTTGCTGCCCACCTGTGTGTTTGTAGGTGATGATTCCTGCAGTGATATCTGCCTGGATGAAGCGATCAACCACAACAGACTTTCGGAGAACCACGCCATGATAGGGCTGCCGGGCAATCAGGAAGGTCAGGCTGCTGTTATTGCTGTCTGCATCAGTAGCATAGATATACTCAGCTGTGATGACTATTTCCTGTCCCTCTGCACAGCTGAGAACTGGTTTCAAACCAGCAACCAACACTGGTACCTCATCATTGATGGGCATCACCTGGAGATGGCATGTAAGATAGTTTATTCCAACAATTAATTATGCAGTTTTCTACTTCTCTTTTTCTGCAAAGAAAATCCAGGAATGTAACACCACTGAGGTTGTCCACTTCTGTTACCTTCACTCGCAGGACAAAACTGACTGCATTGGTGCCGTCTGTTGCAGTGAATTCAATGTTGTCCTCCACAGTTTCTGAGCTGTCGTGATCGTACCTGGTGAGAAATCAACACAACAGTTGACATGTGAATTAAAGTCACAGAATTAAAACACGTGGATCTGTTATTTACTTAGATGTCTCCCACCCTCTATCCTAAAAATAATTTCAAACAGCTGTTCATGCAAGAATCCAACAATCATGTTTATTTACGGTGCTTTAACACACAGTGATAAACTGATGCTGAGCTTTTCCACCTGGTTTATGATTATGAGTGCTGGTAACTTTATGGCAACAAGATGTTCTTTAACTTACTTTGTGCCACTGACATATATACACTGCTCACACAAAGGGATATTCGACTTTTGGGTGAAATTTCTGGAAAATGTAAAAAGTTTTTGCAACAGTGCTACATGCCAGTAGTAGAAGTCTGTCTCAAATAATTTATTGAAACAAAAAAAAATTACAACAGTGGTGGATATACCATCCATCCATTTTCTACCTCTTATCCTCTCATAGGGTCAGGGAGGCTGGAGCCTATCCCAGCTGTCTTAGGGTGAAAGGCAGGGTACACCCTGGACAAGTCTCCAGTTCATCACAGGACACATAGAGACAGACAACCACTCACACTCACATTCACACCTACAGTCAATTTGAATTAGCCAATTAACCTAATCCCCATGCATGTTTTTGGATGGTGGGAGGAAGCCAGAGTACCTGGAGAGAACCCACACAGACATGAGGAGAACATGCAAACTCCACACAGAAAGGCCTCGGGCCGGGAATCGAACCCCGTACCATCTTGCTGTGAGGCGACAGTGCTAACCACTACACACCTACCCTAGTGGGTATATCGCAACACAAAATGTCTCACTATGTGTCTCACTAATATGTTGTGTGTCCTTGAGCATCAATTATAGCTTGACAACAATGTCTGATGCTGTTCACAAGTCAACTTATTGTCTGCTGAGTCATGGTATCCCACTCTTCTTGAAGGGCTGACCTCAGGTCACTGAGGTTTTGGTGTGTGGGGTTACGACCGTCAACACGATGACTCAGCTGATCCCATAGGTTCTATGGGCTTCAGGTGTGGAGAAAGTACAGGCCACTCCATTTGAGGTACCCCAGCCTCCAGCAGCTGTTCCCTGATGATGTGACCTCAAAGATCTGTGACACTGTCATCCATGAAGATGTGTTGCTCATGGAGAGGCACAATGACTGGATTAATGATGTTATTCAGGTAATGTTGGCTTGTCACAGTACCGTTCACAAGGTGTAGGGCAGTTCTGTCTTGACTAGACAGACCTGCCCAGACTGTAACACCACCACTTCCAAATGTTGATGCATAACGTCTTCCTTGACGTCAAGAGCAGTGTTGCCAGCCATCTTTTCTGCTCAGTGTGAATCGACTTTCATCAGAGAACAGCACTGAGGCCCACTGGTTCCTTGTCCAGCGCAAATGCTCCCTACATGACAGACGATGATGCCTGTGCTTGGTGGTGTGGTCAGGTACCCTTGCAGGGCATCTACCACGCAGACCATGCTGATGTATGGTCTGATTGGTTTCAAATGGTCTGACGTGACACTTTGTGCCTCTCACCTCCCTTAAACGTGCCTGGAGTTCAGTGGCATTCACCATCTGGTTCCACAGGGCACTGTTCACAATGAGGTGGCCATCAGCATGGGACGTGGCCAAAGGACGTCCACTTCTGTGCCTTTCTGTGACTCTTTCAGTCTCTCTGTGGCTCTGTTACAACCTGCTGATAACACTCTGTGACGCTCTAAGCTCAGTGGAAACTTCCCTCTGACAGCATCCTGTTTGAAGCCTCCCAGTGACCAGGCACTGATGATCAATTGTAAGGCGTCTTCTCGGTCTCTTGATGTCAAAATGATGAAGAGGACTGGTTCAATACAAATTGTCATAGAACCAGAACATTTAGTGGTAGATTCATGGATCCGACAGTTGTTGTGATTTTTCTGGTTAATCGCCTTGTTAGAGAACAGCATGTTATGCAATAAATACTGCACCACTGAACAGCTGCGCATATGCATTCAAAAGGTTTGAAAAGGTCAAATTATGTTCACCTGAAGGTTTTAGTGCACTTTAGGTGCATTCTGTAACTTCTTTCAAAAGCCCAATATTCCTAACTTTTTAGGGAGTAGTATACTGTATATGTCATTAAAAATCAGACGCTTCAGTGCTATAGACGTATACGTCAAAGTGCTTTTTCAGCAGCAGGTCGCTGATCATGGCCTGTGAGTAATGTTTGGGCTTCTGGGAGATGTAGTTGGCGCATAAAGAGACGGTATAATCCATGGAAATCAAAGCAGGAAGTAAAAATGATCATGATTAGAGAGCTAAATGGACAGATTGTGGACAAAAAGTGGTAATTTTGGTGAAACTGGCCTCTACTCGACCTGTCATGCCCTGTCTGTCTAGTTTGGTTAAGTTGCACATTTTTGTCTTGTGCCTTCATGTTGTCCTGTCATTTCCTGTTTTATTTTGAAATAACCCCATCTCCCTCTCGTTTCAGGTGTTTTTGCCTCCTGCCTCCCTGTGTTTCCCATGTCTATGATTGTCTCACCCTGCCCTGATTGTTTCCACCTGTTCCCCATTACTTTCTGTATAAATAGTCTTGTCTCCCTTGACTCATTGTGAGCTTGTCATGGTTCTGTCTTATCATCAGTCCTATCACTAGTTCTCCTCAGGGGGTTAGGGTTAGTTTTGCAGTGGTTTGTTTTGTAGTTTTTATAGATTAGATCGATTGTTTATTTAGCATTCCTTCTTAGTGAATAGATTTTCTGTTTGCTCTTGTTAGTCGTTTTCCTTTAGAGCAGAGCGATTATTATTTGATAACTTTCACAGCCTCAGTCAGAAAGATTCTTTTGGTTTCCAGTTTAGTATCCATCTCATTTTGCATTGCATTTGTTGGCCCTTTTGTTTATACCTTTTGATAGCCTTCTTAGAGTTTGATTATCCCCCTTGTGAGTGTTGTTTTTTTTCTTTCCCCCCATCCTTAAGCTGTCTTTTAATTTGGTTAATTTTTACAGCCAGTGCTCACCTTTTGTTTGTAACTTTTGTAGCCACAGTAGCATTGATCCTTAGTTAAGTTTTATAGCCTTCAGTTAGTTTTACTTTTCATTTCCAGTAAGCACTGTGTTTTTTTTTTTTCTTTTTACCCCTAGCTTATCTGGGTGGTTTTAAGTTTCCCCTTTAGGTAGATCAGTGCAGCCAGTGTAGGGACTTCCTGGGGTGCTCTCCACCCGTTGGAGACCTGCTATCCCCTTCCTTGCCTGGAAGTGCTGATTCTGCCTGTTTGCCTCTTGCCGGTATCAATAAAGACTCTTGTTACACCTACCACCTGCCTTGTGAGTCGTACGTGTACACCATGGAAGCTTCACACTACCTCTGATAAAACAAGAATGGAACAAAGGTAAAAACATTTTTTTCATGATGAAATAGAGAGTCTCTTCTTTCATTTGTGCTATTCAGTGTTTTCAGAGACATAGTACAAAATATACTTTGAGTCTTGAAAGATGAGTCAAAAATGGGCAAAAATGCTGGCACAAGACACTGGGAGGTAGTTATCACATGCACAGCTTTCACATACTGCAGCATTACCTGACTAAGTTAATACGGCTAGGTAAGTAAGTATCTAAGTAAGGTAAGTGGTTAGTATGCTTACTCTGGCACTGAATAGCACAGGACGTTGAACTATGGCGCTCTACTGAGGTTGCAGTAATCATGCTGTTAACATTATGAATTCAAAGAAAAAAAAGCTACAAATCATGGTTTGGCTTAACATTACTTAGAGAAATTGAAACAAAACATGGACATGGGACACCACAGTGAAAACACGGTGTTGGTTTCACATGGACAAGAACAGCTGTGGCCTGGATTGCCAAAGCCTGTGTTACATGTAAAATATGCGTATAATCAGTGTTTCTTGGAGGGTTAAAATCATGTGTAAGTAGAAAGGTCTTTGAAACAGTGTTTAAATCACTGAAACTGGGAAAAGAGTAACAATGAAATTCATTAAAATTTTCATTTGCTTCTCCACTGCAACCTTACTTCAATTGTAGACTCAATGTGTTCAGTCAGTGGTGAAAGGTCAAATGGTGTAAACCTACAGTACATATTGACTAGAAGTTGATTAGAATTTGTTCATCATCATCATGCAGTATAAATATTAATGATGTTCCTTCATCTTGTCTTTTAAGTCATTAATTATCATTATTTAGAGAGATGTGTTGCTGTTACGCACTTGAGGCTTTCACAGGTTGGTCATGGAAAAATAGTTAGCAACATCAGCATTTATTGTAGTCCAATTTTTGTCAGTCTGAAAACAATATTTTTTTTTCTTTGTTGCGTTGTTTGGGTGTCCACCTACTGGCAGAAAATAGCTGGCAAGAAATTACTGCTCCAATAACTTGATGGATGAAGGACGTATTTAGCAGTAGATTTAGAAATCACTATAACTGCCCTCAGATGATGTGCTGCGGTTCAACAGTTTATTAGATACGTCTGTATAATCTATTGTTTATACTTTTTGTTGACGGGATAAAACAGAAGTATATGTTTTTTCACTATAGTTAGAGGTGCTGTTGCATTAAACTAAATTATAAAGTATATTAAGTGTGTCCATGTATGTAGACCAATGATTTACGGTTTATTACCTCCTAATCATATTTAGGTGTTATGCATAAATAATCATCCTACATGAAAGAAACATATGAAGCAGGATGTCTGACCTAACTTTAAAGTTTTTCAGGTCTTGAACAGTGAAAGTGTCGCCTGGTTTCAACGGGATGCTGCCCAGCTGCAGAGCTCCATGCTGTGGATCCCCCTGAAGGGCCACCTGCAGTGCTTCTTCCATGGAGTCCACATCTGACAGCAATAAGTGTTCAGGGCTGAGCCTGCCCTCCCCTCCCTCATCCACAGTCAGAAGGTTGGTAATAACCTGAAACACAACATAGGAAGTTTTCTGTATATTTCTGTATATGCAGTACTAAACCACCACCAAGTGTAAGCAGTAAGTAAGTGTAAGATTCAAGAGTCTTTATTGTCATTGTGCATGCATAATGAAATTGTGTTAAGTCACTCGGCTTAAAGGCATACATAAATAAAGAAATAAAAATGAAGATATATAAAATAAAAAAAAATAATATATAACACCCAGGGTGTAGTGGTTAGCACTGTCGCCTCACAGCAAGAAGGTACTGGGTTCGATTCCCGGCCCGGGGCCTTTCTGTGTGGAGTTTGTATGTTCTCCTCATGTCTGTGTGGGTTCTCTCTGGTACTCTGGCTTCCTCCCACCATCCAAAAACATGCATGGGGATTAGGTGAACTGGTTAATTTAAATTGACCGTAGGTGTGAATGTGAGTGTGAGTGGTTGTCTGTCTCTATGTGTTCTGTGATGAACTGGAGACTTGTCCAGGGTGTACCCTGTCTTTCACTCGAAGACAGCTGGGATAGGCTCCAGCCCCCTCACGACCCTATGTGAGGATTTAGGGGTAGATAATGGATGGGTGGATGGATGGATGGATATAACACCCATATTCACAAAGGAGATGTGAGGAGATTTAATATTAATAGCAGAAATGTAATATATGCAGCAGAAGTTTACTGTTTACAGTGGAAATGTGATATTTGCGGCATAGATTCAAAATTTACGGCAGAAGTGTAATATAGGCAGCAGATATGTGATATTTGTAGGGATAGATAAAGTGCATAAGGTGTTTGTTTGCCACTGCTACCCTATATCAACAGTATTCCTGATTACCACAATATTTTTATGTTCCTGTCATGGTTAATCCACCAGTATGTGCAAACTATTTAATCTAAACTATATCTTTAATGCTAAAATATAAGTACTGTTGTTATCAATGAATTTTCAAGTTTACTGTTTTAGAAAGAAATAAAAAATAGCAAAGAATGTTATTAGTATTTACTGAGATGCTAAATTCCAATTATGAGTCCAGTGAAATTGAATGAAATGATGGTGGAGGTGATGCTGCTTCTCTGACACATTTGTTAACCTTTTAACACCTGAGCCTCAAAATTTCTGTCTGGACCTTTTGTTTATCCAGAAGACTTGGAAATTACAACATCTGACAATTATTAACAATTTAATGCATGATATAAGAATGTAATATCAGTTTAAAATGATGAAAAACACAAAAATGAATTTGATTTCATTTGGCAAAAAAAAACAAAACAATGCAATCGGACATGAATAACAGATTTTACATGTTAAGTTTTAAATATGAAAAGTATGGCTTCCAGGAGAGGACGTAATGGAATTACTATAATGACACCATATTGGCAGAAAAGTTCAATGTCTCAGCCTTCAGAAACTGTTGGATATTTTTGCACAAACCATTACATAATTATGGCAATCCAAAGTGTACATGTGCGATAAGTATGTATGACATGTTAGGTATTAAAGGGTTAAGGGTTAAGGGGTTAAGGGTTAGTTCAAGATTTTGGACATGGGGCCTCATTTCCACGTGAGCTGGAGTGTTGCAGAGGTGTGGAGACAGTTTTCAACAAATTTCATTCAGTTCTTCTAGCTGCAGAGTTCACTGGTGCTAAGCTAACACAAGTCAATGGTTCTAGTTTAGCCTGCTATTAAAAACAGTCTTAACCACTCCACAGTGCACCTGAGGCAAATCAGTTATAACACCAGACTATTGATGTAAATGTTTGTGTAGATAGAATCATTTTAGACATAAAAGTAACCTTGCATTTTGAAGGATTTATGTCTCAGTAGCAGCAGCTAGTTCAACAGCTGCAGACTGATATCAGCTAGCAGCTAGTTTATAGGAGCTATAATAGTTTGTTTACCTTGCATTCCTCCTCCGTCTGCATTTGTGTGCATTTTCCTCACTGGCACCACCAGTCTCTGGTTCTTCTGTCCTGGTTTTCTGCAGCTCCATCAGGGACTGTCTCTACAGACGCTCTCTCTCATTCTTCCCTTTTAGCATCCATCTTGTCAGCTCTTCGTTTGTGTATTCCGGCTCGTACAGGTACGGTTCATTGGAGAAAACTGCTCATCGTCCTCTACAAAGGCATCGGAAAGTCTTCCAAACATGGCCATATTTGGTCTTCAGAAGAGGCTTCTTCGTGTACTTCATGTTACAGCTGCATGTAAACAAACTATGATAGATCTGGTAACCTACTGTAGCTGTTAGATGATATCACTCCACCGCTTTAGGTTAGTTTTATGTCTAAAATGATTCTATCAACACATTTACATCAATAGTCTGGTGTTATAACTGATTTGCCTCAGGTGTACTGTGGAATGGGTTAGATTGTTTTTAATGGCAGGCTAAACTAGAACCATTGACTTGCGTTAGCCTAGCACCAGTGAACTCTGCACCTAGAAGGACTGAATGAATTTTTTTGAAAACTGTCTCCACACGTCTCCAACACTCCGGCTCACTTGGAAATGAGGCCCCATGTCCAAAATTCTGAACTACCCCTTTAAGCTTTGTGTATATCCACAGAAATACATACAGTAAAATATAATTACATACCTGGGGTGGCTGGTTGTCCACTGGCATCACAGTGATGTTAAAGCAGATCCCAGTGACTGTTTTGCCCAGGTGGTTGGTCACAGAGAGAATAAACTGGATGTACTGAGGGTACGGGCCGATGTCCATGAGTGGAGGCATGTAGGCTACTTTCATGAAGTTCACTGCATGCTGGAAACAAACATCAAAAGTCTTAGTGCATGGAGCTATACGGGATTCCTGAATAATAAAGAAAGGAATTACCTGTGTGAAGAGCCTCAGCACTGGTGCATTGGAGTCTTTGGTGAATTTGGGTATGCTGTCAACCAAGAACAACCTCCCAGCATCTGGACTGCTGCTCATGAAGACAAATGCACATCATCCAGACAGAATATTTTCTGAATAATGAGTTGTGTTTTCTGAAGGTGAGGACATACTAACCTGTGAGGACCAGTGTAGAAAGGAGGAGTAGTAACTGTATATGTGAGCTCACTGTCTGGTGACTCCTGGTCAACAAAGTGAAGGTGTTGCCGTGTTATATGTACCACCTCCGTTTCTTTGATCACAAGACACCGTCTGGAACCAGAAACTTCTTTAGGTGGTTGGTCTGGAACTGGCTCTATGTGCACCATCACCACCTGCACAACAAAGGCACCATCATTGATCACATAACCAGATATCATGTACAACAATGGGATGCTTTCCCATGGATTCTTAAGTTTTGTTTTTTTTAGTCATGTGAGCAACATAGTTCAAGGGATACTATTATCAGTTCATCAATCTACTACCAAATTGGGTCACCACTGAATATTTCAGGAACCACTGAATGAAATGTTATGTAATTTAACAGACTGGAGCCTTGATAACTTGGGTTATCTCATGGCAGATTTGGTTTTAGTGAAAATATATGGTGGATGGATTGCTACAACTTTTTGTTATTAACTTGACTTCAGTAATCACATTACAGTTACTAATCACAAAAACATAGCCAACTCTGCATAACAGGGGGACATAAAAACAAATCAAACACCTCTTTTCCTGCATGCACTCTGTATAAATCATAATAATTTTCCCTAATCTTGTCCTTAACTCATCAAACACTATTATTTAAGAGATGTGTTTCTGTTACCCACTTGTGGTTCTGACAGGTTGGGGGGGTCATGGAAATCTGACAGCACCACCTCAAAGGAGTCATCAAACACCTCGTTTCCTAGGTGTCGATAGTAAACCATGGACTGAGACAGGTCTTTCTGCAGAAAGTGGCTGACAGGATAACCTGGATTAAAACCAGACAAACAGAAACATGACTTTGGTTGGCTGGTTCTCTTCTTGTTCTGGTCTCTCTTCTTTTAGGTCTTAAGCAGTGTGTGCAGCATTGTGGTCTATAATCCATTTAGTTAAATGTCACCAGAGGTGTACCTCAGTTTTAGGACCTACTCTCTTTACAATCTACATTAACAATGTGGGTCAGAAGAGTACTCATACTTCATTTATATGAACGTCTACAGTTTGCATTTAACACCATTCGATTACACATATTTGATGAAAATACAAACAGGTTGGCAAAAAGGCCTTTCCTTATGCTGCAACTTCAACCTGGAACTCACTACAATGTGCTCGGAAGCAGTCCAGCTTGACCCCAATGAGGATATAACTCACTTTAAGGGCACTGGGACAAGCATGTATGGAAACATTTTTATTATATTGATATATACAGGGGTTGGACAATCAAACTGAAACGCCTGGTTTTAGACCACAACAATTCATTAGTATGGTGTAGGGCCTCTTTTTGTGGCCAATACGGCATCAATTTGTCTTGGGAATGACAGACAGAAGTCCTGCACAGTGGCCAGAGGGATTTTGAGCCATTCTTCTTGCAGAATAGTGACCAGGTCACTACATGATGCTGGTGGAGGAAAATGTTTCCTGACTCGCTCCTCAAAACACCCCAAAGTTGCTCAATAATATTTAGATGTGGTGACTGTGCAGGCCATGGGAGATGTTCACCTTCACTTTCATGTTCATCAAACCTCTCTGTCACCAGTCTTGTTGTGTGTATTGGTGCATTATCATCCTGATACATGGCACCACCTTCAGGATAGGTTTGAACTATTGGCTGCACATGGTCCTCCAAAATGGTTAGGTAGTCCTTGGCAGTGATGTGTCCATCTAGCACAAGTATTAGGCCTGGGGAATGCCATGATTTTGCAGCCCAAACCATCACCGATCCACCCCCATGCTTCACTCTAGGCATGCAACAGTCAGGGTGGTACGCTTCTTTGGGGCTTCTCCACACCATAACTCTCCAGAATGTGGGAAAGACAGTAAAGGTGGACTCATCAGAGAACAATACATGTACAATACAATACAATACAATACATGACACCACTGAAACGTGCTGCACAGGCTTCTTCTGGTTGGCATGGTGGAGAGAGGAAGATGTGCTGCCCAGGCTTCTTCTGGTTGGTGTGATGGAGAGGAGGACATGCTGCCCAGGCTTCTTCTGGTTGGCGTGGTGCAGAGGAGCATGTGCTGCCCAGGCTTCTTCTGGTTGGTGTGGTGGAGAGGAAGATGTGCTGCCCAGGCTTCTTCTGGTTGGTGTAGTGCAGAGGAGCATGTGCTGCCCAGGCTTCTTCTGGTTGGTGTGGTGGAGAGGTGGACGTGCTGCCCAGGCTTCTTCTGGTTGGCGTGGTGGAGAGGAAGACGTGCTTCTCATCCTTTGCTGATAGCTTGATGATGCTCTTTATCCCCTTGGACACTCTCATACAATTCTATATATACACACTGTATATTAGCTGTTGTTATATGGAGTTGGACATTTTCATACAATTTTGTATGTAGTGTTAATGTGTTTTCATTGTTGTTATTCTGTACACATGGCATCTATTACACGTCTGTCCATCCTGGAAGAGGGATCCCTCCTCTGTTGCTCTTCCTGAGGTTTCTTCCGTTTCTTTTTCCCTGTTAAAAGGGTTTTTTTGGGGGGAGTTTTTCCTTAATCGATGCGAGGGTCATTTGTAAAGGACAGAGGGTGTCATATCCTATACAGATTGTAAAGCCCAATGGGGCAAATTCATAATTTGTGATACTGGGCTATACAAATAAACTTGACTTGACTTGAAACGGACGTTTGGCATTGACACGAGTGACCAAAGGTTTGGATATAGCAGCCAGGCCATGGATATTGACCCTGTGGAGCTCCAGACGAACAGTTTTGGTGGAAACAGGTGCACATTTAATTCTGCAGTGAGTTGGGCAGCTGTGTTTTTTTTGGATACATCCCTTTCAGACAGCTTCCTCTTGCATCCACAGTTCCTCCTGTTGGATGTGGTTCATCCTTCTTGGTGGTATGCTGACATTACCCAGGATACTGTGGCTTTTGATACATCACAAAGACTTGCTGTCTTGGTCACAGAAGATGTGCACCAACAATTTGTCCTCTTTTGAACTCTGATATGTCACCCATAATGTTGTGTGTATTGCAATATTTTAAGCAAAACTGTTCTATTACTCTGCTAATTGAACCTTCACACTCTGCTCTTACTGGTGCAAAGTGCAATCAATGAAGTTTGACTACCAGGCTGGTTACATTTAGTCATTTAGTAAACACTAAATTCACCAGTGTTTCAGCTTCATTGCCCAATCCCTGTACTGATCAGTCATAACATGATGACCTCCTGCCTCCTATAGTGCTATAGTCCCCCTGTGTGACCTCTGACCCCTGAAAACATTTTTCCTGTTTCTAAGATCAACTCTGAGGACTAAATGTTCATTTGATGCCTTATATATCCAGGAGCTACGAAGTAGAGATGATCTGTGTTATTCACTTCACCTGGCAACAGTCATAATGTTATGTCTGATGTGTTTATAATATATGTCTCTCTTGAGAATGAGCCCCCACGTCATAAGATCCCCTGTTTAACTAATGGTTAAATAAAAATTAAATTTTAGGAGTACAGGAATACAAATACAATCAAAAAAACAATTTTACCGTCTGACCTGTAAGCCCTGATGTTGGCATTTTCATGACCTCTCCTGCCTGTGGGGGGCGGGTGATGTTGAAGACAATGTAGTCGTCACTGGAGTCCATGTCTGAAGCCTGGAGGGTGGAGCCTCTCAGTAAGGCCATCTGGCCCTCTGACACCTCCAGCAGCATGTTAGTGATGAGGAATGGGGGGCTGTCGTCTTTTGGCAGGATCTTGATGGGGAACTTGTGTCGGGTCTGATGGTGGCCGTCAGTGATGCGGAAGATGACAAAGTCTTTGGTAGAGTCGCTGTCGTCATGGTGATAGCGAACCACGCCTGCTTTGATGTCACTGACAGTGAACATGAAGCCCTTTCCCCCTGGTTTTTACATGAAACAAGCCGAAAAAAAAGTTTTAACAAAAAGGTGGTAATGTGTTAATATGAATAATATCAAGTTGCTTTTTGAATGTTAAACTGAATATTTTTACTCCTCCGTGCGATTTAATCCATTCAAATGAAACAGACTGCAAATGGAACATCACTCTCTGTTTGAACTGCATTTATTTTTTTATGCGACCTGTGACAAAGAGTCCTGAGTAGACATAACAAACACTGACCTAATTGGCTCAGTGATATTTATTAGTCTGTGACCTACAGGATTAGTTGGCTAACTTCACTGTAACTGGGGAATTAGCCACTTATATGCTAACCACACAGGAACTCTCAAAGCTAGCTGTCTTGCTAATTGTCTGTGTGGCCTCAAACTCAACAAAAACACATATTTTTTCCATAAGTATTTGAACAATCAACTGCTGCTTCATCACTGTCAGACCATGTCATCAGAAGTGTCACATTGGCTGTGCAAAAGTGTGTGATGCACAAGGCCTATATACTTTTTATGACTGTTCTTGACCCAACTTTGTACTAAAACGAAATACCTTTGTGTCATTTCCATCAAGCATAGCCAAAGTACTAGCATGCTATAGTGCTGATATTTTTAGATGTTGTGAATTAAAATTCTATTTAAATTCACTTTATAGACTGTGTTTATCAGTTTCAGAACTACAGACAGCACCACACCTCCACCCAACAAACAGCGCTGTCCATGGTTACAAAACAACAGCAAGCAAAAATCACATATACAGTATCTCTACTGATATGGTTGTAGGTAGGTAGATCAGAAGAATGGCGATCTGCTCAATCATGGATTTGTTTATGGATTTAATAGATCAACACTGTCATTGTCTGCTATTGGTGATTGTTGTTGAATGGCATAAACTTGCATGCCAGAATTCAGCAAAAATTAACTCAGTGTAGCTGATTTTGATTTGAAATTTTGAATGCTGGTGTGACCAGACCATCCATCCATCCATTATCTACCGCTTATCCTCACATAGTGTCGTAGGGGGGCTGGAGCCTATCCCAGCTGTCTTAGGGTGAAAGGCAGGGTACACCCTGGACAAGTCTCCAGTTCATCACAGGACACATAGAGACAGACAACCATTCACACTCACATTCACACCTATGGTCAATTTAAATTAGCCAATTAACCTAATCCCCATGCATGTTTTTGGATGGTGGGAGGAAGCCGGAGTACCAGAGAGAACCCACGCAGACATGAGGAGAACATGCAAACTCCACACAGAAAGGCCCCGGGCCGGGAATCAAACCCAGTTCGACGACGACAGTGCTAATCACTACACCACGTGCCGCCCTGTGTGACCAGACCATTGGAGTGAAAAATGACTAAACCAAAGCTTGATGTGGAAGGTTGTTGATGAGCAATGTAGTCGAGACATTGCTCAGCCCTTGTCACTGTTGCCTTATGGTTTGATTTTAAATACAGCCAAGGCTACCAACCTAATTCACCAGCTCATAATTGATTAACATATATGCAACATGGCCAGACAGATTTCTAGCACAATGACCTTAAATCGGTGATGATCAGTAATTTTGCAAGCATTCATGAGTAGTTGTTGAGTTCAGACCTCTGACAGTGAGCCGTCCATGCTGCAGACCATCCACAGTAATGACACGAACAGCATTCAGGTTGTCGTTGTCCACGATCTGGAGCTGCTCCCACATTATTGGCCGAGACTGACCCTCTAAGAGACTGAGGCCTATGAGACAAATGATTACGAAATGTGTCAGTAAAGTACATGCTAAGCATAATTCCGAAGGATAGGAAAAAGTTAGCACTCAGCTTTCTCTGTTTGGAGAACATATAGACTTCTACAGGCTGTATAGACTATTTTACACTGAGATGGTTTTTCGGTGTCTAAACCAGCTACCTTGGTATATCTCAGCTTTTAAAACTATGCTAATTGCTGCAGTGGGATCGAAACGTAAGGCTGCTGAAAGCAGAGTTACCAAGAGACACATTTTTTTCAAAATGAGGCAAAAATGCTCCATGTAAATGACAAGTAGGGTTATGAGACTCTAGTTTATGTTATTGTTATTTAAAAGAGCTTTGTGCATTTGCAATGTGACAATGCTAGCATACCCATGTTCCATGATACCCGAGGTGCATTTGTGTCTGCATTCCTTACAGACACATGAACAGTCATCAATGGGCTCTTCTCAAAGAAAAAATCATAAACCTCAAATTCCACCTGTAATAAAAGTTGAAAAAGGTTGCATTATAGCATTGTCATAGTATAAGATAAGATAAGAAAAGATTAAGTAAGATAAGGACAAAGTCTAAATAAACAACAAACCAGGTGAAAAAACTAAGTCATCACATACAAAACATTAGAGTGAAAGATGAGTGAACAGAAAGATAAAATTGGCGTAAAAAAGATAGGAGCTGTATTTCACAGTAAATAGTAGAAAAAAAGAAGTGATAGTGAAAGTATTGCATTATAGTGGATGGAGCTATGTGATGTTACCCGTTGGTTTGTGAATAACGGCAATGAAGCCCAAAAGAAGTAACCTAAACTTGCATTCTCTCCAACAGTCAGCAGGGGGCGATATTGATAGTTTCAAAAAGAAGTCTGTTTGTATTGAAGTCTATAGGAAAATTACCCTTTTCACCCCAAGTTATTACCTCTGTCAACACTATAATTATGAGTTTATGGTCTCAATGGTTAGTTTAGATAATGTTTGAATACATCAGTAAATACCATTTACTGAATTATGGTCAAATATATTGTGAAAAAAAAACACAAAACAGGATTAGCATTGGGGCGTGGCTACCGTGTGATTGACAGGTCTCTGCTGTCCATAATTCAGTAAATAGATGTCATGTTGTATTAGAAGACACTTTAAACTACTCATTCAGACCATGAACTCATATTTATAGTGTTTACAGAGGTAATACACCAGGAGAGAGAAGGGTCATTTTCCCATAGACTTCAATGCAAACACACTTCTTTTTGAAACCACCAGTATCGCCCCCTGCTGGCTACTGGAGAGAATGAAAGCTTTAGTTACTTCTACATGGGCTTCACTGAACAGACCCCAATGTTTCCCCACTGCTTAGCCACCATTCTCCTGTCTGAGTCCAGAGGATATCCCAGGACAGAACTGGCCTTCCTCACCAGTCTGTCCAATGTCTTCCTGTCCCTTATCTTATCTCAGTGTGTTTGAAAAAAATGTCATGTTATAGTATAGTTTGTTGGAAAAGTTATAAAAAAGGGTCAACAAAAGTCATAAAAATGTCACATTAGCATGTTAAATTATTGTTGATACATTGTTATAAAAATATTTTGTAAAATAGACTAAAAAAAATTATAATGAATTGTGCTTTACTGCACAAAATGTATGAAAGGGAAGTGATACCTCATAATTCCTGCGTTGGGTGTGTGAGGAGTTCGGAGGTTGATACCCAATGAGCATGTCATTGAGATCGAGCCACGTAAAGGAAGAGATTGGGCGCGTATGATCTGAAACATGGGTGATGAAGCCGTCCACTGGTGGTTTGGTGATGTTGAAAACCAAACGCTGTTTGGGAGTTTCCTCGTCCTCAGTGTCTAGTGTGGCGGTGGAGAGCGGAGTGAGGATGAACTGGTCCACTTCCAGGATAAACATAGACATGAAGGATGGTTTGGGAGGCTGGTTGGGCATTGCACCGACTATCTGAACTGGAATCCAGGCCTGTTCAGACTAAAGATAGAAAACACAATGATCAGTATTTTAAAATAATTAAATACAATTACAGATCATACTGACAAGATATATATATATATATATATATATATATATATATATATATATATATATATATATATATATATATATATATATATATATATACACTCATTGAATTATATCTTGGGCCTGCTGTTAGTCAGTAAAATGCTGTCTGTATGAACTTAAATTGTATTTAATTATTTTAAAATACTGATCATTGTGTATATGTAAAATCAAAAGTGCTTGTACAGGTAATAAGGCAATACAAAATATTTAGTATTAAAACATGCAAAGACCTGATATATGCTGCCACTCCTGGTGTCCTTGAGTTCCAGTTTGATTGCAATGTAATCTATGTCTGGAGATGGAGGATCTATGTGCTGATACCTCAGCCCCATCACCAGGAAGTCATCACAGGGGATTTTGGTGAACTTCACCAGCTTCAGACCTTTCAGGCAGTCTTCAGATTGACACATTGCTCTGGCTTTATTATCTGAGTAATAACAAAAGCATCGAGAGAGTAGTTTTCTTCATAAATTTTGCCCTGAGGTTGACAAACTAGATGGATGGACAGATAGACAAACAGGTTACCGATCTGCTGGCGTAGATGGATGAAGCTCTCTGGCTCGTCCCCTCTCTTCGTAGCTTTCTCTGGCTCTCCGGTGACCAGTTGGCCGTGGGCTGGCAGGTGGGTGTCATGGTTACTCAAATGGATGCTACACTCAAGGCTAGACCTCCGCTCATAGTGGAAGGACACCACATTACCATCCACGGCATCAGAGAGGCTGTAGAATTCAGGAACCTCTAGAGATTGTGGCCCCAGCTTTATGATGCTGCAGTCAGGTTCTATAATGTCCACATGGAGAGAAAACACCTCCATGTATGTCTCTGTCTCCGTGAACCTGGTCCGAAAACACAAGAGGATCAGCAAAAACAGGAAAGAGAATAATCATGTTTCCTGTTTGAAGGAAATCCAAGATCAGATAAGATAATCCTTATATTTCCAGTGTTCCACCAGCAAAGTGGATAGAGCAAAATTACAATAAAGGCCTCTATAAAGAACAGTGTATAAATGTCAAAATAAGCAACAGACCAGATGAAATGTACAACACACCTGTAGAGTCGAAGCGTGACAGTGTCCTCCTTTAACAGTGGACAGCCGTTATGGACATACTTTACCTCATCAGCCAGATAATGACAATCAAATACCTGAACAAAGAAAAGTAGAAATCTTGATTATCGAACACAGTTGGTGAGTCTATGGACTGTTATATGCAAAACCCTCTTGATATAAATTTCCTTTGGGATGAATTATGAAGTATCTACTGTATATTTATCTATCTGGCCATTAGCTGGTTTTCTGATTTACGGTTATCTGATAATTTTTGTTCTACTGGATGAAATACTGTACTCTGACAATCATGTCTTCATGTCTCGTCCTGCTCACACCCACCTCTGTCCCTCCCTCCTCCCCACTGTTGTCAGTAATATTCAGCACACTCCTCTGCAGAAATGCAGTTAGCAGGAGAGGGGGCGTGTCTTTGGATAGAGCACTAATGGGAGGGGAGGAGAATGTGGCGCTTAGAGGAGCCTTAGAGGAGCTGTCACTCTCATATCTTGCTAGCGCTCCAAGTTTACCAGCTATAGCTTTAATTGTTTAAATTTAACAACAATGAATAACACCTAAATTCCACTGGATGCGGAACGACGACCGCCGACTGTCGAAGTTTGACATCCATTGTCTGTTGTCCATCAGTACGCACCAGATCCGCCTGCTGCGGCTCCGTCGAACAGCTGGAATCACGAGAACGAGATCTCGTTGGCTAAGGAGATCTTGTGAATTCACGTATAATCGGGCAATATAGTGGGCTGTAGTGGAGCATCAGTGAAAGAGAACCAGCCTGTGTCCACTGAGTAAAAAGAAATTTTATGATGATACAATCGAACACTGATTATTTCATTTTCAAAATAAACCAGATGTTTTATTTTGTGTCTGTACAGGACTTCCTACTAACGTCCGATAAAAAGAAGTTAAGAGAGTCTTTATAGTTATTGTACAGTAGCACAATGAAACTGGGGACACCGGGAGCGGAGAGCCATAAGCCACTGCGTCTACACGATTTGTTTCGACAGGCGTCGGCACATCAGCGGCGTGCTGCGCTCAGTGGAAATTGGCAAATTGACAAATACACATGTATGTATGTCAAAGTGGTTTTCGGCAGCATGCACAAGAAGGCACGCTCACACAGCCTGTGAGTAATATTGGAACTCTTATTACAATAAGGAGCTTTACTTTGAAATTATCTGCTGTCTGTTCTCCTTTTATGACAATAAGGAGCTTTACTTTGAAATGATCTGCTGTCTGTCCTCCTTTTATTATAATAAGGAGCTTTACTTTGAAATTATCTGCTGTCTGTTCTCCTTTTATTACAATAAGGAGCTTTACTTTGAAATGATCTGCTGTCTGTCCTCCTTTTATTACAATAAGGAGATTTACTTTGAAATTATCTGCTGTCTGTCCTCCTTTTATTATAATAAGGAACTTTACTTTGAAATTATCTGCAGTCTGTCTTCCTCTTATTACAATAAGGAGCTTTACTTTGAAATGATCTGCTGTCTGTCCTCCTTTTATTACAATAAGGAGATTTACTTTGAAGTTATCTGCTGTCTGTCCTCCTTTTATTATAATAAGGAGCTTTACTTTGAAATGATCTGCTGTCTGTCCTCCTTTTATTACAATAAGGAGATTTACTTTGAAGTTATCTGCAGACTGTCTTCCTCTTATTACAATAAGGAGCTTTACTTTGAAATTATCTGCAATCTGTCCTCTTTTTATTACAATAAGGAGCTTTACTTTGAAATTATCTGCCGTCTGTCCTCCTTTTATTACAATCAGGATTTGTGCGAATAAGGTTCCATTTGAAGTTATTTGGTGGTTGAGTTTTCGTGCATCTCAGGGAGTAAGTAATATTTTTTTTTTTAAAGAAAAAAAAAAGAACTCAGTAATGAAGTGAAATCCATTACCTTTTTTGAGTAACTACCTCAACACCAATGTCACATACATTTTCAAGGACTGCATGTCCTTTTATAATGCCAATGCACCTGGTAAAATGGTAGCATCTGCTCTGCTAGAATGGTGACAAATAAATAAAAAGCCTCACAACCCAACACTGAGCTCTTAGAATCATTTACACAACGCCAATCATTTTTGACATGGTTTCCTACATGTGCTACGAGGCATAAAACGTGCCTCATGAAGGGAATAAGAAGGAATTCACCTCACCTGAGGCAGGAGTTGTCCCACTCGTTGAGTTATGGGCTCATTTAAAACCACCTCCAGCTTGCATGCATCCTTCTGATGGGGAATATGGAACTGCAGGTCACCGTCCTGGAGGTAGGCTGACTGACCTCTTTTCACCTTTAAACCCTTATTTACTTTCATCAGAGAAGCGTGTGATGAGCGGGTCATTCCCAGCAGAAGCAGTGGAAGCAAGGTCCAGGCCAGTGTTTGACCCTGTGAACCCATCACTGTCAGTCACCAGCCTTGGAGGGTGTCAGCCTTCTTGGAGGGTCTTCAAGGACTGGCTCCAAACTTAAGCTTTCAGAAACACACTTCAATAGCGCAGTTAAACAAACCAAGATGTCTCTCTCTTTAGAATACGCTTCATTTTTCTGTGGTTGTATAATGCTGCTGTCCCTGAGTTTTCACCAGTTCAAATGATTGGTCAGGAGCTGAAAAGAAATGAAACAATTTTCAGTGCGTGGCAACATGAAAATGTATATTTTACTGCTACACATAACAATGAAGCCTTTTTAAAACAAACACATCTTCAATATTTTAGGGAACCAAATTACATTGGTGTTTCATAAAAGCAATTTAAAGAGCATTTGTTGATTTTACTGAACTTGCTAACATGTTAGCAATACAATTAAAGGATTATCTTATTTTATTCAGGTCAAGCAGAACAGTGTTGAAATGTTGTGAAAATACTGTATAATAACTGCTTGAATATAGTGGACTGTCGAGATATTTCATTTCTCTGGTATTTTGGCACCTTAGGGACATCCCAATGAGACATAAATGCAACATTAACAGATTATGACCTTATAAAGCTGATATATATCAGGGCAGATCCCTAATTTCCACTGGATGCTGAATGACGTTGACGTCTGTTGTCTGTCAATACCTAGCAGATCCACCTGCTGCAGCTCTGCTGGACAGCTGGAATCACAACATTACTGTTGTCAGACAACGGCACAGACCAGGTCTTTTGTGATCTTCCATTTCATCAAATTGATGTAGAGAGGACCCATGGCCTGAACGAGTTCTACTCAAGAGCCATCAATAATCATACAGACCCATTTCAACACAGTAAAAAATTATAATAAAGAAACAGAACGCTTTGATCTCAAAGTAACCTCCATCATTAGACAAACCTTTCTATGAGCAGAAGGATGACAAGCATACCCTGTGGTTTATGAGAACAACCTGGAATTTAATGTCGTTGTTCATTGTTTTTGAGCAGAAATTATTTTTCAACTGGCTTCAGGTATGTTCCACATCTCTATTTGTAGACTGTGTTACTGCCAGGAAATATGTTCATTACAAACAAATGTTGGCCTTTCCCTGAGGCTAAACAAGCTGTACCTCACTAATTATGTCATGTTTCTCAATGACATTTGACCTTTTTCGACTGAGCCACCCAAAAACATCCTATAAAACCATCTTTAAAATTTTAATATAACCTAAGGGTGCTTTAAATTGCTCCCCTTCTTTTGCAAACTGACTGTTTTCCTGTTTTCATTCTATTAGTACCTAATTTCTTCCTTTTTCTCAGTGATCAAAACATTTCACCTTATTGCAATCTATAACCCACAGAGGATGCTTAGTTGTGCTTTGTATTTGAAAACAGGCTTCACATGCATTCCTTCCACACTTGTGTAGGACACCTACCCCAGACCTCACGTAGAAAGCACCTTGAACAGAAGAGCACCTTATAATCAGACTCGGCATTGAGGAACATGTTATAGCTTGTCCCCATGAACAATGCTTGTGTTTAGAGGGCTGGAAGATCGTGTTCAAGAGGCTGAGTCCCAAAACAGGGTTTCAAATGGTCACAACCCTCTTTTGCATGGTTGCAAACAGTTGCCTTTTTACACATCCACCAATGTTAGAATTAATATATGTTCAATCACTCTTTTGGAGCTCTGTTTTAGGCCCCACAGCTGCTCCTCTATGGTCACCAGGTAGTGCACAGTGGGTTAGGGCTTTATATCTGAAAAAAAGCTGCTTTAGGGGAGTGGTGAGCAAAAGTCTGGCTGAAGATCAAAACAATAAGCTGAAAGAGGATAAAGCCCTCTAAAGAACTGAGGAGAAGTGCAGTTTGGTGATAATTCTCACTCTGAGTGACCTCTTTCACATTACACTTAGTTGTTGTGCACAGTACTTTGTAGTTGTACTCTAATTTATATCCACTGTAACCAGTAATGGGGGAACAAAGTAGCGTCTTATTATAATCAGATTACATTAGTATGCAGAAATGTAACTCGTTATGATTGTTAACTTAAACGGACACTATGTAATTTTTTCTCCGATCTATTGGTTAAATTTGACTTTGCATGCATTGCAACATGGTTGGAACTACGGTAGGCAGAATGGGTCAACTCCCAGGCGGCCACTATCACCGTGGATCCTCAGCCCCCGTCCTGGAGCTCCAGTCATTTTTCCCTGGACCTCCACAGCCCTCCTCCGGTTTGGAGGACTACCCGACTGGCCCTGGCCAGCCGTGGACAGGCATGAGGCGCTCCCGGGCAGCCACTCACCGCGGATAACCGGCCCGGTGCTCCGGTCACTTTATGGCCCTTTTACGCTTTTTTTGGTCTTTAGGTCTTTATGGTCTTATATTATGACCAAAAGTGCAGTGCAGGTTTTAGTTTAGTACCGGGTAAGTAAAACCGGCGTCTCCCCCTTTCTTCTCTGTGAAAAGTTAATCACAAAGTGTGGAAATGTATTTTGTCCTCTGGGTACTAGCAGGTAGTGCTTTATGTCCCTCTCTGCAGTTCGTAGTTTTTGATAGACCTGAAAGACATGGAAGCCTCCGTATGAGCGACCCGCTCTATGTAAAGACAGATAACTGATTCTTCACCCAGGAGGATAAGTCAGACTGTTGGCATACATTATTTTACACCAACGAGGATCTATTTATGAATGAAGACGTTGATTTGAGGTAATGAAATACTTAAAAAATAACATAGTGTCCCTTTAAGTAATCACATGACAGTTACTGATCAAAAATCATGTTATTTTATATTCTTCAACTATCTTTACATAAGACGATAGAAAATCAAACCAAACTTTTCCTGTTTGATCACCTTTCATCATGACTTTGACTTTAGAGCTGGAGCTCATGAACACAGATGGAGGAGCTGGTTAAGACGTCTTTAGAGGGTGGAAATATGAACATTACTGAGAATTTATTGTAGAATGAGACAGTAAAGAAGTGTAAAGCATTTTACAATGAAGGGCTGTTTGGACTGATGTAGGATTGACATATACGCCATTATATATCAATGGCAATAATGCATAAATATGTCAATGGCACTAAAAGAGTTAATATCTATTTCATATGTATTTCATTAGTGTGAAAGTGAAAGGCTACTTAACTGTTTTTTATTGTCAAACAATGTAGAAGTGCTTTGAGTGGTCAGAAGACTAGAAAGATGCTTTACAAGTTAGACATAATGTTCTTCCAACTTTGGGTTTTCCTGTTCGGTGTGGACAAACTTGACTGCTCTGCACAGAGTGTGCAGCACCTTTGGGGTCAACTAACATCAACTGAACGCCTGATCTCACCAACCTGACCAGCAAAGATCAGTGTTAGACCTCACTGTTGGTCTCATGGCTGAATGGAGTCAGGATACAGTGAAAGCAAATTTGAAAGACAGTCAGTCAGATGAGACACAGTGACCAGTATCCTCCCGTCTTGTCTACAGAGACAAACGAGCAAGCATTGTGAGCAAATCAAAGTCCAGAGTATAGATCACTTTGGAGCAGATAACACTTTGTTCAGTATTTTGTCACTGATATGAAACAGCACAAAGGTGTCATTAATATATCTTGCTAAAGACTTGAATGTCCTACTGAGGCTGCAGACAGGAGGTGGGAGCGCTGGGAAAGGTCCAAATGTTAAGCTGCCTGGAGCACTCTGAGGGTCCTCTCCCTGTTTTCTCTTGATCCTCTTCCTGTTTTGGCAAAGCTTCATGTTACAGTTGCTATACAATGTAACGTCAACAAGATGCATTCAGGGAAGCCATCCTGTTTCCTGACATGTTGTGTTTTATGGATTAAGGCACTAGTCAGACAAGCGAAGACTAACAACTTCCTCTTAAATTAACCTCACGTCAGGAGTTTTCTTCACTGACATGTCATTCAGTAGGAGGTTCAGTGTCTCTTTGTGTCAGAGACAGCAGGGCTAATAACAGACTGCATTTACATTCCCATAAGCCTGTGGCAGCAGAACATGCTCTCCTTAATCCAAATCCAAACAAAACATTAGTGTTGGACAATGTGGCACCACTCTCTCTGGCTCATTCCTGTCCTCTTAAAGGGGCACAGACTTTACAGGACAGTTCATGTCTTCTGTGGCTCGGCAGAGAGTGGATCAGTTCAGGCTGAGTAAATGCATGCATGTTTTGTGTCAGTTCTCTTGGCTCGGTTCTAATGAAAAACCTGCATTACAATCTTGGAATACAAACTTTTAAGCATGTTGGGCCTGTTAGGGACTGAAAAGAAAGTATTTCTTTGGTTAAATTGTGGCCTTTCTCTTTAAAATGTGTCTTTTGGGAAGAAACAAGTGGACCACAATGGACCTCTATAAATTTTTATTACATATGAGGGGAGACAGAGCACCATTCACCAGATATGTATTTGAAAAAAAAAACAAAAAACAATCCAAACATGTATTAGAACTCATTTTCTTTTGACACTGTTTAGTTCTGTGATACTAACCCTCCTAGTGTCTTCTGATCAATTTGAATTGTTTTCAAAAATTTTAAAAAATAAAAAAATTTGAGTTTCTTTTATCATGTTTATGTAAAACTTACGTGAATGGTCCAATACCAAACCCTAATTATCACAATTTCTGTTGTATTGTAGGGGTTTACGCTGCTTTCCGGCAAATGACCACACACATGTTGTGTATTACTCAAGTAATCGGGACATTAAATTGACTTACATTCATTTCCTGGAAACTTACTCTACCCCTGACCATAACAACTACTAGCATAATCCTAATAAACCTAACCAAAATGTAACCTTACCCTAACGTTGAACTTTCACCAAGTCTTCACCCTAAAATATGATGGTTTACATTATGGGGATCTGCATTTTGTCCCAGGAAAGTGAGTCCCCACAAAGCAACTGTGTGAACAGATTTATGTCCTTATAACCTTAGTAATACACATCCACAGACACACACACACACACACACACAAACACAAACACACACACTTTTTGTGGGTAAAGTTGACTCAGGAAGACAAAAGCCTCATAGTTGATGGGTAGACAATATGAGGGTTAACATTTGACATGTACCAGCTGTGAAAAACAGAACTTTCTATCTGTTTGCTCCACACACCACAAGCATAAAATAATAATAACAACCATGAAGGTCACATAACAGCTCATAATTCCACTCTCATAATAAGCATCCTAACCATCCAACCTTTCCCAAAGCACAAACTAGTGCTGAACACAAAACACACAGCTGTGAGGGAATGTGATGTGTCATGTAACAAGTGGCTTCACTCCACAGCTGTCTGTTACATCCATTCACAGCTTCTTCTTCTTCTTCTCATCTCAATAATGACAGGGTCCTTAGCCAGCAATTTTCAAAGGAAGACAAGCCATTGGTGAGAGGAAGGAGGAATCCTGCTGAAAACAGGACCGGATAACATTTGGCTGCTGTCCAGCAGCATAGTCCAGAGTGTGCAACAGAAACTTTGAAAAAAAAAAACTCCCAGATACTCCCTAACTGGCAGAAACAAGGACTGAGTGTGGGATAAATGGGTGAAAGTGCAGTTTTGTGCATTGGTCCATGTTACAGAGTTGTAACATTAAAAGAAGAAAATCATGTTTGTGCATATTTAAAATGATTCCACCTTTACATACATCATCAAGAATGGTTGAAAAGCAGATTTAATACAATGTGCACCGAGTTGCTCTGGATATTTTCACTACAGGAGACAATAACAGGCAGATATATAATCAGGGTTACAGTCCGTAGAGACAGTAGGAAGACAAACACAGATTATATCAGAGTCTTTATAAGGAAATTTACCTCACCAAGGGAGAAAGAAGCAAACATTCATTTAGACATGTCCTTACCTGATGTGCTAACATCTGGCTTGCCTTGTGTTTCTTCCCTACCTGCTTCCTGCCCTCCTCTGCTTTTAACTGCAACTCCCTCATTGACAGAAATCGTCCTCACTACTCAGTGACAAACTCCACCCACAAGAGAGTGAGATGAGCAAAGAAAGGAGGACGGAAGGAGGGACCATAGGAGGAACACAGGCTGAGGACGCCTTCCTGCTCCTGCTGCTGCTCTGGGATCAGTAATCGGAGCAGAAAAACCTAAAGACAAACAGCGGGCTCTGAGATCAAAGTCTTGTCTGAAGTGCCTGGTGGTTTAAGGAGCAGCTTTGTCATTACTGGCCCGAAAAGGGCAGAGACAAAAGGCTTAAAAATGCATTAATGTGAGAAAAACACCAAACGAGAAAATAAAGGTCATGTGAGGCTTAGTCTATAAATATGATCTGAGGGGAAAAAGGAGGTCTGGACCTGAAGACATGATCAAAACACAAAGATTCACTGGGAAAATCTTAATCCTTCAACTTGTACAAACGTTGTGTCTTAGAAGTCAATATCATAATATTTTTTAGGGAAAAAAAGACAAACCACACAACCATACACTGTTAAAAAGAATATTTCTTAAATGTTTGGGACATTTTTAAAGCAGCACTAATCAATATTCGAATCAAATGTATTCAGTTTTCATTCATCAATTCTGCAGGTCCTTTCAGCTCTGCTGAGCATTTTAGCTTCTTTTAGATCAATGTTTTGATTGAAACCACAGGCCTATATATATATGACCACTAACAAGTGAAGTGAATAACACTGATCATCTCTTCATCGTGGCTCCTGGAATATATAAGGTATCAAATGAACATTTAGTCCTCAGAGTTGATGTTAGAAGCAGGATCAGGATTTTTCAGGAGTTTGACACCAAGACGCAAACAGTGATGTCTAGAGGACTGGATCAGATCATCTCCAGAACTGCAGCTCTGGTGGACTGTTCCTGGTCTGCAGTGGTCAGGATCTATCAAAAGTGGTCCAAGGAAGGACCAGAGGTGAACCAGAGACAGGGTCATGACAAGGATCATTGAGTGAAGGCTGGTCCTGGTGGCCTGATCCAACAGAGCAGAGAAGTTAATGGTGCTGAAGATAGAAAAGCAGATTGGTGTAAACTGTAAATTGTTTTCTTTAAAAAAACACTGAGGTTGGGAGCCCCACATGAACAAGTACAGATTGTGGACTGGTAGCTGGAGAGGTTCTGGTACCTCCTCCTGGGTACTGCTGAGATGCCCTTGAACAAGACACTAAAGCTCCATCTGCTCAGGGTACCAGAGACACATTTCAGTAGTTTGTCTGGAGGCAGAAGTGTGTAAAGCTGTTCTGGAGGGTCTGATGTCACAGTCAACCTTAAATGGATAGTTTGGGTGTTTCAAAGTGAGGCTGTGTGAGGTACTTCTCCATCGTCAGTGTATTATCTAGTGAGATGATGAGTAGGTGGCACGTCACCAGTTTAGAGAATCATACAGTTGTGTATGAGGACAGCAGAAAAAATATTTTAAACACCAAATCAATATCAGTTTAAGAGAATGATGTATTCTTTCAGACAGGGAACTGAACTGAAAGTGACATTGTCTATACCCTCAAAGCAGCCAGACTACACTGAAAAAAACATATTGGATATGTTTCATCTTCAGTTCACTTCTCCACAGGAAAACATGAAAAAAACAGTAAATTATAGAATTAAAACACACCTCAACTTCCTGTCCTCTCTGCCCAGTGTGTGCATCTACTGGTTCTTTTCCACAGGCACGGTACGGTACAGTACGGCTCTACGCGGTTGTTGCACTTTTCCACTAGTACCTGGTACCTGGTACTAGGTACTTTTTCTGTACCTCCTCAGCCCTGGTTCCAAGCGAGCTGAAGTGATACTAAAACGTGACGTCACCTGACTGCCTTCCACTGATTGGCCAACGAGTGTCGTCATTGGAAGTGCAACATCCGACTGGTCTGTAAAATCCAAACACAACTCGACCCCGCCATTTTTAAAACCTGCAACTGCTTCGCTATTGTGCCACGAGAAAATGGCATCGCAGAAAACAACGCCATGGTCGGTCGAGGACAAAAAGCCACAGAGCGAGCAACAAATACATGATCACTTCGAGGTCCTCCTTTGTGTGTGATAGTAGTGTTGTTCTTGTTCTTTTTCTTCACACTTTTATGTGTCACATGTAAATGACAATCTCACGCTGAGGAGGTACTATGAGGTACTCAGTTGTAATGGAAAAGCACCACAACTGGGCCATACCGTGCCATAATCTTACTGTGTGTACACTCAGTGATTTAACAACCCATACAGCTGCTTTTAAGGGGTGTGACAAAGCAAACCTTGACTCTAGTTTTACACCTTACAACCTTGTTTGACATCCAGAAACATCCTGAACACAGCACAACACAAAAAAGGAAAATTCAGGCTGCAGGGCTGCATGGTCTCTGGCAGTGGGCCACAAGTGACGATTGAAAGGATTCATTTGGCTATGAGAAAAACGTTTCATGTTAAATCTGTTGTTTTGTTTGAGTATTCTTTCAGAATATTAATCAGCTTTATTGGTAAAAGCTTGACTCTGCTTTACAGTACTCTCAGAAATGAAGAAATAATAAAACTAGAAAACCGTAAGCAGTTATGTAGGGCCCTTGCGGTATGTCGCGGTTGGGCGGTGCGAGCAGGGGGCAATGAACATCAAGCGATTCGGACAAGACACAAAGGAGTTACGGCCATTCAATGGTTCAATGTGGAAATCATGCCAAAATGAAGAGCCGACTTCAAGTTTGGCAAGCCCTAGCGGCCACGCCCTTTGACCGAATTACGTGCAGCGCACACCTTTTGCTCAGCTAGGTCTGGAGATGATCTGTAGCAAATTTCAAGTCGATCGGACAAAATCCCTAGGACAAGTTTGTTTTCATCAGAAAATCAAAAATTCAAAATGACTGACTTCCTGTTGGAATTTCAGCTTCCTGCCAAGAGACAAATTTGTTTGTCTGGGTATGCTTAACATGCGTACCGATTTTTGTTGGGGTACGACAAAGTCGGCGACTTTCCCTATGGGGATTTTTCAACTTTGTAGGGGGCGCCATTCAGCCATTTTGCGTGTAACGTGTGTGATCACCCCAATATATCGAATTTCGGGGTGGGCCGCAGGAATGTGCAAATTTATACAACTTTTTAACGTTGGGAAAGGGGCGAAAATTGGGAAAACAGATGTTCAGGAATAATAATAAGAAGAACTAGAAAACCGCAAGCGGTTATGTAGGGCCCTCGCGGTATGTCGCGGTCGGGTATCAGATGGGGACGGCGGTGCGAACAGAGGGCAATATATGTCAAGCGATTTGGCCAATGCACAAAGGAGTTTCGGCCATTCGATGGTTCATTGTGAAAATCCAGCCAAAATGAAGAGTGGAAAGAAAATGGCTGACTTCCCATTTGGAATAGACAATTGGTGCAAGAGACTTTTTTGTGCGTCTGGTCAAGTTACACGTGTGTACTGATTTTCGTGTTCCAACTCCATAAAAACTCCTATGGGGAGGGTTTTTTGAAAATTTCAAGGGGGCGCTATGGGGCCATTTTGCCCCGCCCATTAGTGTGGACCACATCAGATGTTAGAGGTTGCCACCCTTGACCTGTGTATGAACTTTCACGATGATACGAGTTTCTTCAAGCCATCAAAAAGCCAAAGAACTGGTCACCTCCTATTACCACTGGGGGGGCGCCATGTGTCAGGCGTAACAATACATCAGAACGTTCAGGGCTGAGTCCCCGTCATGCTCAGAAAATTTGAAGCTGCTTGGATATAGTATGTGAACGTGAGAGTTTTTCGAATTTAGACCGCGAATTCGCCAAAGTTTCTCAAGCCCTAGTGGCCACGCCCTTTGACCTAATTACGTGCAGAGCACAACGTTTGCTCAGCTTGGTTTGGAGATGAAGTGTACCAAATTTCAAGTCGATCGGACGAAATCCCTAGGACGACTTTGTTTTCATCAGAAAATCAAAAATTCAAAATTGCCGACTTCCTGTTTAGAGTAGACAATTGGTGCAAGAGACTTTTTTGTGCGTCTGCTCTACTTGCACATGTGTACCGATTTTCATGTTCCAACTCCATAAAAACCCCTATGGGGAGGGGTTTTTGAAAGTTTCAAGGGGGCGCTATGGAGCCATTTTGACCGTTTATGGACGTGGCCCCCATCAGATGTTAGAGGTCGTCACCCTTGACCTGTGTATCAAATTTCATGATGATACGACTTTTTTAAAGCCATCAAAAAGCCAAACGTATTTTCTTGGAAAGAAGGAGGAAAGGAACTCAAAGGCACAAGATTTGGACTAAACGATCAATACCCCCGTGAAATCAACGAACGCCGTAAAGTACTGTACCCATTACTAAAGGAAAACCGGAAAAACGACAAGCGTGCTTCACTGGTATGTGACAGACTATACATTGATGGACAGCTGTTAAAAAGCATAACACTTACACCATGGCTGAACAAAAACGAATCAAATCATCTTGGAAAAAAAAGAAAAGACTTAATATTAAACTGCAGTATTAACAATTAATGGACTATATGGACCGTAATATATGTAAAATCAACATCGACTGGACTATTGATTACTCACGCTCTACTCCGAAACTCCGAACTCTCTGACCTTTCCAAATTTGTTAATCTTCTTGTTTATGTTTGTATTGTCTGTATTGTTGTTTTTGTTTTATTTATTGTCCTATGTTCACATCTCTATTGTAAGGTGACATCATTGTTTCTTCTCCCTCTTCTACTCTCTACCCCCCCCCCATTCCAATTCTCCTGGGTTCCATTGATCTTCCCTCCATCACATCATTTAGCTTTCATCCTCTATTTAAAATGAGACTTGTATATCTTTCATCATGCAAACTCTGAACTTAATAACATGGAACATACGTGGTATTCGTAATCAAACAAAAAAAAACAAAATCTTTAATCATCTTATCAAATTGAAAGCAGACATATGTTTCCTACAAGAAATTAATTTAACACATTCAGAACAATACCTAAAGAATAAACAATATGATAAAATATTTTTATCAACTCATAACAGTAAACAAAGAGGTGTTTCAATTCTAGTAAGTAAAAATATTCCAATTATCCACAACTCATCTATTATTGATCCAGAAGGAAGATTTATCATCATTAATGTATCTATCAATGACACTACCTTCACCCTAGCTAACATTTATGGCCCCAACAAGGATGACCTAACCTTTTTTCATAGCTTCTTCCCTTTATTGTGTGATTCCACAAATGTTATATTGGCTGGAGACTTTAACACTGTCATTAATCCCTCAATTGATCGTTCTAATACATCAAGCAACCTAAGAAACTGGCACTCCACAGATATAATAAAACAATATATGGAGGATTATGGACTTTGCGATAGTTGGAGAAGAAGAAACCCATCATTGAAAGAATATTCATATTTCTCCCCTGTGCATCAATCATACTCCAGGATTGATTTTTTCCTTGTAAGTAACTCACTCATGCAACATATCCAAGAAAACAGAATCCATTCAATCATAATTAGTGACCACGCTCCAATTTCACTATCAGTAAATACTCAATCACCGATCAAACCTCCAACAAGATGGCGTTTCAATACTTCTCTCTTGGATGATCCTGATTTTACCTCCATGATCCAAAAAGAGTGGGCATCCTTCCTGGAGATAAACGACTCTCCAGAAATCACACCAGCATTGTTATGGGAAACTGGCAAAGCAGTAATCAGAGGTAAAATTATATCATACTCATCACATAAGAAAAAGGAGCAACAGAAATTGGAAAACAATCTGGAACAACAAATTAAACACCTAACTAATCAAAATGCCAATAATCCCAGTGAAGAAATACAAAATAAATTGAGACTGCTCAAAATAGAACTTGAAACTATCATACACAAGAAAACAGATTTTCTTATTCAACAGTTAAAATATGAGAAATTTCAATATAGTAATAAATCAAGCAAATTCCTAGCAAATGTATTACAACATAAGAAAGAAAAAACACTTATACCATCAATAGTAGATCCTACAGGCAAAATCACACAAAACCCACAGGAAATAAATAATGTATTCTATAATTTTTATAGCAATCTCTACTCTTCAGACCACGACCCCCACCAATCAGAGATAGACAATTTTTTTAACAATTTGAAACTACCTTCACTACCCAAGGAAGAAGTAAATAATTTGGACGCACCTATCACTATTCAAGAACTCAATAAAGCTCTTAATAAGATGCCAAACAATGAGTCACCAGGTCCTGATGGATTTCCAGCTGAGTTTTACAAACATTTTTGGGATATCTTGTCACCACTATTTTTTAAAGTCACAACAGAAATCAAAACGACCTCCACCATACCAACCCATATGAATATAGCAGTCATAACACTTGTATTAAAACCAAATAAGGATCCAACATGCCCCTCTAGCTACCGTCCCATCTCACTAATTAATTCAGATCTAAAAATTATTACCAAAACACTAGCATCCAGAATAGAAAGAGTCACCCCCCTGTTAATTCACCCAGACCAAACAGGATTTATCAAAAGTAGACATGCCTCAGACAACACCCGTAGACTGTTTAACCTAATCAATTTATCCCAACATCAGCCAAATCAAACAATAATTGTATCATTAGATGCCGAAAAAGCTTTTGACAAAGTTAATTGGTCCTTCTTATTTAGTACACTATACAAATTTGGCTTTGGAGAGTCGTTCATCCACTGGATTAGGATTCTGTATACTGCACCGAAGGCAACAATAATCACAAATGGGATTATTTCACCTAACTTCACACTTCACCAGGGAACCAGGCAAGGATGCCCACTCTCACCATCTCTATTTGCTATTTTCATTGAACCCCTTGCAGCAGCTATAAGACAAAATAAAAAAATCAAAGGAATTGAGGACGCCAATACACAACACAAGCTTAGTTTACATACAGATGACCTCCTCTTATACCTACAGAACCCCTCAGTATCACTACAGGAAACTTTCAATATCATTAACAACTTTTCCATTATGTCTCACTACTCAATAAACTGGAATAAATCAACTATTTTACCATTATCAGAAGACACCTGGGATTCTGCAGCCCAAAGTCATTCCCTTCCACTTCACACTGGCAATATAAAATACTTGGGAATTAACATCTCTCCCAGGCTGTCAGAGTTATTCAATCTCAATTACACCCCATTAATCAAACAGATAGAAGAGGACCTCAAACGCTGGACGAAATTACCACTCACCCTAATTGGAAGAATAGTCTCAATAAAAATGAAAATTCTGCCCCGGATCACTTACCTGTTTTCAATGATTCCCACCACCCCTACCGACAAATGGTTTAAAACACTAGATTCATTGACTACCCAATTCTATTGGAACAATGAAAAGCCAAGGATATCACTTTCAACACTACAAAATAAAAAATCACAAGGTGGATTAGAAGCACCAAATTTTCTATATTACTTCCTCTCAAACCAATTGCAATATTTATTCAAATGGACACAAAAGCAAAATCACAATATCCCCTGGTTAGCCCTAGAACAAAGTATATGTAAAACAACATCAGTCACAGACCTTCCCTTCTTACCACAGTCAATCCAAAAGCTGAGCTACTGTAAATACTCTACAATCCATACAACTCTGACAGCCTGGTGACAGCTTCTCCTCCCTGCCGGCTCCTTCGCGCCCCTCTTCCCCTCCTCCCCGCCCCTCGGGGGGCTGGGGGCCCTCCGTTGCCTGGGGCGGGCCGTGGGGCCGGGTGGACCCTCCCCGGGGATGAGCTCCAGCTCGCTCTTCGGGGGCTCCTATTGGTCAGGGAGGCCAGAACCAATAGGTGCTGGCTGGGGGGTGGGCCCTCTTATCCCGGGCCTCCTGGGCTTGTTCGTAGCGCTGTGGGGGCGTCTGGCTGTGCCTTCCCTAGGTCCCTGGAATTGTGTGTTTCTCTGTGGTTCTGGTTGGCTCTCTGGGCGAGGCCTCCTGGGTGTTCCTGCTGCCTGGGCGGGACGGACACTCGGCCAGCGGGCCCCTGCTCAGTCGTCTTAGCTGCTCTGGGCTTCGGTGCCAGTCACTCATGCATGTTGGTTCAGGGTGTACGAATGCCTGTCGTGTCCCATTGTTGAGTACTGATGGGACCCGCCAGAATGGGTGTAATCACTCTTCGGGCTTCACATCAAATTCATGCCTCTTATGCATTCTTACATCTCATCTTCGTCCCTTAGTGCCCAACTTCATTTGCTTATTTATTATTATCATCATTATTATTGTGACTGTCTTTTTATTTCGGGGAGATTGGTTGCTGGGAATAATGCATCTCATATTTCTGATTTCTAATAACACTGCATGTTTGTACCCCTTTCCCATCTATCCTATGTCATACTGTCAATCATCTGTTTTTCCCCTCAATTCACAAAAGGTGAAGTAGTTTCCAGAGAGGGCAGGGGCCAGTCACACAAATGCACAAAATATCATACTTTTCTGCAAGATAAAAGTAAGCACCAATCCCATAAAAAGTTGACACCTGCCATACTGTGGTGTTTTACGATGGGAAGCGGTGCTGACAAAAAAAAAAAAAAAAAAATTACAGAGCTGTCATGTGATTTCCCTGAGTACAGGGATAATACAAAAAAACAACACGTAAGGGTCACTGCTGCAAATTCAAAATGTTGAATATTAAAAAATATACCGTTCAAACCACAAATAAATATAAATGAACCCTGCTGAAAAAAAAAAAAAAAAAGTAAAGGGTGGCGCTGTGGAGGCACTTGGCCACGCCCCTGGGCGGGGACCACATCAGATGGATGGACTCCAGCCTTGACCTGTGTATCAATTTTCATGATGATACGACTTTAGTAAAGCCGTCAAAAAGGCAAACGTATTTTCATGGCGAATGATCAAAAATTCGCAGCGACGCCATTCGGGCGCCGTTAGTTGTAGCCTCACGGCATTCGTAACGAAGCTTCACCATGTTGTTATTTTGGTTTTAGAAGTGGAATGACGTTGATGGAGTCTTCTATGTGGCATCAGTTAATGTGAAAAGTAAGAATGGGTCACTTCCTGTTACCACTGGGGGGCACTATGAGTAAGGTATGACGTTAATACATCGGAACGTTCAGGGCCGCGCCCCCGTCATGCTATGAAAATTTGAAGCTGCTAGGATCGATTATGTGAACGTGAGAGTCGTTCGAATTTAGACGGCGAATTCGCCAAAGTTTAGCGAGCCCTAGCGGCCACGCCCTTTGACCTAATTACGTGCAGAGCACAACTTTTGCTCAGCTAGGTCTGGAGATATTCAAGTCAAGTCAAGTCAACTTTATTTGTATAGCCCAATATCACAAATTATGAATTTGCCTCATTGGGCTTTACAATCTGTACAGGATATGACACCCTCTGTCCTTTACAAATGACCCTCGCATCGACTAAGGAAAAACTCCCCAAAAAAAAACCTTTTAACAGGGAAAAAGAAACGGAAGAAACCTCAGGAAGAGCAACAGAGGAGGGATCCCTCTTCCAGGATGGACAGACGTGCAATAGATGCCATGTGTACAGAATAACAACAATGAAAACACATTAACACTAACATACAAAATTGTATGGAAATGTCCAACTCAATATAACAACAGCTAATATACAGTGTGTATATATAAAATTATATGAGAGTGTCCAAGGGGATGAAGAGCATCATCAAGCTATCAGCAAAGGATGAGAAGCATGTCGTCCTCTCCACCATGCCAACCAGAAGAAGCCTGGGCAGCACATCTTCCACTCCACCACACCAAACAGGAGAAACCTCCGCAGGATGACCTCATCACCACCACGTCACTCAGAACCAGAAGATGAAGCCTGACTGGTCTGCACAACCACTACTCCACCAGGTAGACTGGATCCATGGATACCTGTGAGATGAGAACGCACAGGGACTACGAGGCACAAAACTAATCTGCAGCATGTGTTAAAGGGAGGAAGAGGAAACACATCCTCTTCTCCACTACCCTAAAAGATACAACCTGAGCAGTATCGCCTCTTCTCCATCTCACCACCATCAGGACAGACGAAGCCTGGATGACACCACCTCCTTCTCAACAAGTAGCCTCAGCTCACGGACACCTGGGAGCTGGGAGCACAGGGGCTCCGGGGAAGAAGATGAGTTAGTAAAATGACTTAATGGAGGCATCAAAATGAAGAAGAAGAGAAGCTCAGTGTGTCAGAGAAAGTCCCCCGGCAGTCTAGACCTATAGCAGCATAACTAAGGATTGATCCAAGGCAGCCTGAGTCAACCTTGGATCAGTCCTAACTATAAGCACTATCAAAAAGGAAAGTCTTAAGCCTACTCTTGAATAAGGGGATGGTGTCTGCCTCCCGGACTGAAAGAGGGAGTTGGTTCCACAGAAGAGGAGCTTGATAACTGAAAGCTCTAGCTCCCATTCTACTTTTATAAACCCTAGGAACCGCTAATAGTCCTGCATTCTGAGAACGTAGAGTTCTAGCAGGATTATAAGGCACTATTAGCGCTTTAAGATAAGATGGTGCCTGACCATTAAGTGCCTTGTAGGTGAGGAGGAGGATTTTAAATTCTATTCTAGATTTTACAGGGAGCCAGTGCAGAGAGGCTAACACCGGAGAAATATGGTCTCTTTTCCTGGTTCTGGTCAGAACACGTGCTGCAGCGTTCTGGACCAGCTGGAGAGTCCTGATAGACTTATTAGGGCAGCCTGATAATAACGAGTTACAATAGTCCAGCCTGGAAGTTACAAATGCATGGACTAATTTTTCTGCATCGTTTTGGGAGAGAATATGCCTTATTTTTGCAATGTTACGCAGATGAAAAAAAGCTGTTCTAGCTGTTTGTTTCATGTGGACGTTGAAGGACATATCTTGGTCAAAAATTACCCCTAGATTCCTTACAGTGGTGTTCGAGGCTGGTACAAAGCCACCTAGAGTAAATAAGTCATTAGATAGGTTATTTCTGAGATTTTCAGGGCCAATTAGAATAACCTCAGTTTTATCTGAATTTAACAACAAGAAATTGTGCGCCATCCAAGTTTTTATATCCTGAAGACATGTTTGGAGTTTAGCTAACTGGCTGGATTCGTCTGACTTAAATGACAAATATAGCTGAGTATCATCTGCATAACAGTGAAAGTTTATGGAGTGTTTCCTGATAACATTGCCTAAAGGAAGCATATATAAAGTAAATAGAATAGGCCCAAGCACAGAACCTTGAGGAACTCCATAACTGACTATGGACTGCATGGAGGACTCATCATTAATGTGAACAAACTGTGATCGATCCGATAAGTAGGATTTGAACCAGCTTAAAGCAGTTCCTCTGATGCCAGTTAAATGTTCTAATCTCTCTCTAAACAGGATATGGTGGTCAATAGTATCAAAAGCAGCACTAAGATCTAACAAGACAAGTACTGAGACGAGTCCATGGTCTGACGCAATTAGCAGGTCATTAGTAATTTTCACCAGAGCGGTCTCGGTGCTATGATATTTTCTAAATCCTGACTGAAAGTCCTCAAATAGATTATTGTTCTGGAGGAAGTCACACAGCTGACTGCACACTGCTTTCTCAAGGATCTTAGAGAGAAAAGGAAGGTTGGATATTGGTCTATAGTTGGCTAAAACCTCTGGATCAAGACCGGGCTTCTTCAGGAGAGGTTTGATTACGGCTACTTTAAATGACTGAGGTACATAGCCTGACAGCAAAGATAAGTTGATCATGTTCAGTAAAGAGGTGCTCAGTAACGGTAAAGCTTCTTTACGCATTGAAGTTGGGATGGGATCTAAGAGACAAGTAGAAGGCTTAGATGAGGAAATCAATGAAGTCAGTTTGTGGAGGTCTATGGGAGAAAAGCAGTCCAAGTATACATCAAGTTCTTCAATGAGTCCTATGCTTCCTGTGTTTAAAGACAAAGCAGTTTCAGTCAAAGGCACAGTGTGACTGATTTTCTCCCTAATAGTTATAATCTTCTCATTAAAGAAGCTCATGAAGTCACTACTACCGAGGGTTATGGGAACAGATGGTTCAATAGAGCTGTGGCTCTCTGTCAGCCTGGCCACAGTGCTGAAAAGAAACCTGGGGTTGTTTTTATTTTCCTTTATTAATGATGAATAATAAGCTGCTCTGGCCTTACGGAGAGCCTTCCTATAAGCTTTCAAACTATCATGCCAGTCCAGGCGAGACACTTGCAGACCGGTTAAATGCCACTTCCTTTCAAATCTTCTTGCTGCTTGCTTTAAACTGCGGGTGTGAGGGTTATACCATGGAGCCAGCTTTCTATGCTTTACTATCTTCTTTTTTAGAGGAGCAACAGAGTCTAGAGATGCTCGCAGAGAGTCTGCAGCACAATCTACCAAATTATCAATTTGAGTAGGACTGAAGTCTGAGCCCTCAAGTATATTGATATTAGGTATTGAATTAAAAGCTAATGGAATTATATCCTTAAACTTGGCTACAGCACTTTCAGATAAACATCTAGTGTACATGGATTTACCTGATGGAGTGTAGTCCAGAAGAAAAAATTCAAAGGTTAACAAGTAATGGTCTGATAGGAAGGAATTCTGTTGGTGGACTGATAAATGTTCTACTTCAATGCCGTAGGTCAGGACCAGGTCGATGGTATGGTTAAAACAGTGAGTTGGTTCCTGAACATTCTGACAGAAGCCAGTTGAATCTAACAGCGAGATAAAAGCAGTACCAAGGCTGTCACCATCAACGTCCACATGAATATTAAAGTCACCTACAATAATTACTTTATCAGTTCTCAGGACTAAAGTTGATAAAAACTCAGAGAACTCAGATAGAAATTCAGAATATGGACCTGGAGCACGGTACACTATAACAAATAAAACTGGTTTCTCTGTTTTCCATTTAAGATGAGAAAGACTAAGAACCAGGCTTTCAAAAGACGTATAGTTTAATTTAGGTTTAGGTTTGATCGATAGACTAGAATCAAAATGGCTGCAACTCCTCCTCCACGACCTGTATCTCTAGGAATATGAGTATTAATATGACTAGGAGGAGTGGATTCATTCAGGCTGACATAATCATCCTGACACAACCAGGTTTCAGTAAGACAAAATAAATCAACCTGGTTATCTGATATTAATTCATTTACTAGTAGAGCTTTAGATGATAATGACCTGATATTTAAAAGTCCACATTTAATTCTCCTGTCCTGTCGTGGGACAGACACCGTTTCTATGGGGTTCTGGGTGGGTGACTGCTCTAATGGAAGCACAGAGAAGTGTGTTAAACTACAACTCTCATATTCTGTACCAAATTTCAAGTCGATCGGACGAAATCCCTAGGACGAGTTCGTTTTCATCAAAAAATCAAAAATTAAAAATGGCCGACTTCCTGTTGGAATTTCAGCTTCCTGCCAAGAGACAATTTTGTTCGTCTGGGTATGCTTAACATGTGTACCGATTTTCGTTGAGGTACGCCAAAGTTGGCGACTTTCCCTATGGGGATTTTTCAACTTTGTAGGTGGCGCCATTCAGCCATTTTGCATGCAACGTGTGCAAACACCCCACAATATCGAATTTCGGGGCGGGCCGCAGGAATGTACAAATTTATACAACTTTTTAACGGTGGGAAAGGGGCGAAAATTGGGAAAACAGATGTTCAGGAATAATAAGAACTAGAAAACCGCGAGCGGTTATGTAGGGCCCTCGCGGTATGTTGCGGTCAGGTATCAGATGGGTACAGCGGTGCGAGCAGAGGGTAATAAACGTCAAGCCATTTGGTCCATACACAAAGGAGTTTCGGCCATTCGATGAATCAGTGTGAAAATCCAGCCAAAATGAAGAGTGGAAACAAAATGGCTGACTTCCTGTTTGGAATAGACAGTTGGTGCAAGAGACTTTTTTGTGCGTCTGGTGAAGTTACATGTGTGTACTGATTTTCATGTTCCAACTCCATAAAACCCCCTATGGGGAGGGGTTTTTGAAAGTTTCAAGGGGGCGCTATCGAGCCATTTTGACCGTTTATGGACGTGGCCACCATCAGATGTTAGACATTGTCACCCTTGACCTGTGTGTCAAATTTCATGATGATACGACTTTATTAAAGCCATCAAAAAGCAAAACGTATTTTCTTGGCGAAAAATCGGAAGACACGGTGCCGCCATACAGACGCCGTTTATTGTAGCTTCACGGTGTTCATAATGTAGCTTCACCAATGTGTTGTGGATGTTTTAGAAGTGGAATGAAGTCGATGGGGTCAACTATGTCGTATCAGAACATGTAAACGTGAAGGGTGGCGCTGTGGAGGCATTTGGCCACGCCCCTCAGCGGGGACCACATCAGATGTTAGAGGACGCCAGCCTTGACCTGTGCATCAATTTTCATGATGATACAACTTTATTTAAGCCATCAAAAAGCCAAATGTATTTTCTCAAAAAATTGTCAAAAATTGCCGTGCCGCCACTCGGGCGCCATTATCCGTAGCCTCACAGCGTTCGGACTGTAGCTTCACTGAGTTGTTATTTAGGTTTAAGAAGTGTAATGAAGATGATGAAATAAATTATGTGAAATCAGTAAAAGTAAAAACTAAGAATGGGCCACTTCCTTATACCACCGGGGGGCACCATGAGTAAGACTTGATATGAATACATCGGAACGTTCAGGGTCGCGCACCTGTCTTGCTCAGAAAATTTGAAGCTGCTGGGATCGAGTATGTGAACATGAGAGTCGTTCGAATTTAGACGGCGAATTCGCCAAAATTTAGCGAGTCCTAGCAGCCACACCCTTTGACTTAATTACGCGCAGAGCACAAATTTTTCTCAGTTAGGTCTGGAGATCAATTGTACCAAATTTCAAGTCGATCGGACGAAATCCCTAGGACGAGTTCGTTTTCATCAGAAAATAGAAAATTCAAAATGGCCGACTTCCTGTTGGAATTTCAGCTTCCTGCCAAGAGACAATTTTGTTCGTACATGTATGCTTAACATCTCTACCAATTTTCGTTGAGGTACGACAAAGTTGGCGAATTTCCCTATGGGATTTTTTTGACTTTGTAGGGGGCGCTACTCAGCCATTTCACAAGCACCTTGTGCGAACACCACAAAATAAAGAATTTCGGGGCGGGCCGCAGGAATGTGCAAATTTATACAACTTTTTAACAATGGGAAAGGGGTGAAATTTGGGAAAACAGATGTACAGGAATAATAATAATAATAATTCAGAAAACGCATGAAGGAAAGAGGAGGGCCCTACGCGGTATGTCGCTTCGGGCATCAGATGGGAGACGGGGTGGGAGCCTGAGGCAATAAACGCTGTTTGCGATTGTAATAATACACAAAGGAGTTACGGCCATTCGATGGTTCAATGTAGAAAGCATGCCAAAATGAAGAGTGGAAACAAAATGGCCGACTTCCCGTTTGGAATAGACAATTGGTGCAAGAGACTTTTTTGGGCGTCTGGTCAAGTTACACATGTGTACTGATTTTTGTGTTCCTACTCCATAAAACCCCCTATGGGGAGGTGTTTTTGAAAATTTCAAGGGGGCGCAATGGGGCCATTTTGCCCCGCCCAATGGTATGGACCACATCAGATGTTAGAGGTCGCCACCCTTGACCTGTGTATCAACTTTCATGATGATACAAGTTTATTCAAGCCATCAAAAAGCCAGAAAACTGGTCTCTTCCTGTTACCACTGGGGGCGCCATGACTAAAGCATGACATTTATATATGAGCACGTTCAGGGCTAAGTCTCCATCAAATTCAAAATGGCCGACTTATTGTTTGGAGTAGACAATTGGTGCATGAGACCTTTTTGTGCATCTGCTCTACTTGCACATATGTCCCGATTTTCATGTTCCAATTCCATAAAAACCCCTGTGGGGAGGGTTTTTTGAAAGTTTCAAGGGGGCGCTATCGAGCCCTTTTGACCGTTTATGGATGTGGCCCCCATCAGATGTTACAGGTCGTCACCCTTGACCTGTGTATCAAATTTCATGATGATACGACTTTTTTAAAGCCATCAAAAAGCCAAACGTATTTTCTTGGCGAAAAATCGGAAGACGCGGCGCCGCCATACAGACGCCATTTATTGTAGCTTCACGGTGCTCGTAATGAAGCTTCACCAATGTGTTGTGGATGTTTTAGAAGTGGAATGAAGTCGATGGGGTCAACTATGTCGTATCAGAACATGTAAACGTAAAGGGTGGCGCTGTGGAGGCATTTGGCCACGCCCCTCGGCGGGGACCACATCAGATGTTAGAGGACACCAGCCTTGATCTGTGTATCAATTTTCATGATGATACGACTTTATTTAAGCCGTCAAAAAGCCAAACGTATTTTCTCGAAAAATTGTCAAAATTTGCCGCCATAAGCGGACGCCGTTAGTCGTAGCTCTCAGCTGCTCGACTGTCGCTTCACTGAGCTGTTCTTTATGTTTTAGAAGTGTAATGAAGTTGATGGAGTAAATTATGTGAAATCGGTAAAAGTAAAAAGTAAGAATAGGTCACTTCCTGTTACCACCAGGGGGCGCTACAAGTAAGGCTTGATATGAACACATCAGAACGTTCAGGGACGCGTCCCCGTCACGCTCAGAAAAGTCGCTTTGAAGTTGCTAGGATCGAGTATATGAATGTGAGAGTCGTTCGAATTTAGACGGCGAATTCGCCAAAGTTTGGCGAGCCCTAGCAGCCCCTTTGACCTAATTACGCGCAGAGCACAACTTTTGCTCAGCTAGCTCTGGAGATGATCTGTACCAAATTTCAAGTCGATCGGATGAAATCCCTAGGACGAGTTCGTTTTCATCAGAAAATCAAAAATTCAAAATGGCTGACTTCCTGTTGGAAATTCAGCTTCCTGCCAAGAGACAATTTTGGTCATCTGGGTATGCTTAACATGTGTACCGATTTTTGTTGAGGTACACCAAAGTTGGCGACTTTCCCTATGGGGATTTTTCAACTTTGTAGGGGGCGCCATTCAGCCACATGCAACATGTGCGAATGCCCCAAAATATCGAATTTTGGATTGGGCCGCAGGAATGTCCAAAGTTACACAACTTTTTAATGATGGGAAAGGGGCGAAATTTGGGAAAACAAAGTGTCAGGAATAATAATAATAATAATAATAATAAACATTACAGTTTCAATAGGTCCCTTGCGGACCTGTTTCACAGTCCGCTCGGGCCCTAATAAACACTACAGTTTCAATAGGTCCCTTGCGGACCTGGGGGGTATTCCACAAAGCTGGCTTAGCTCAAAGCCTGGCTTATTTCAGTTAGCTTGGCTAATTTAAGTGAGAGTTCGGTTCCACAAACGAGGCTTAGGGCTAGCGTGGCTTGGTAACCATGGTAACTCAGCCAGTGCAACAAGCCTGGTCCCAGGCAAGCTTACGGTCAAGCTAAGCTTAGCTGCCTCTCAGAGAAGGTCCAACAGGCTTCCACAAGATGCTTTGTGCACTGTATGTCACACAGTACTTTCATCTTTATTTGTAATGAATGATGCTCTTGTTCGGAAAAATAAATTGTGAGATTTTTAAAACAACATAGGAATACGTGAATCCAGAAATGCCCTACGCCAACTTCAAAAACAAAGGTAAAGAGAAGTGCCGATAAAATCTGTTTTTCACTGCTCCGTGGGTTCAATCCCGTCAGCGACAACTATTTGGAAATATCTGATTTTCTTTCTTTTATTCTGTGACTCTCAATGTACTGTCAACACATAACAGAATAAAGGCACAAATGATCTCATCCAAAACACTGAAGGCAACAACAGCAACAATTTCCCATTAAAAAAAGCCTTCCTTCCACCATTGGTCCATTGTGATTATGATGACGTAAGAGTGATGGCAAATAATGACATGACTACTCTGTGTACAAGCTCTTTTGTGTCTTCTCTCTTATTTAAAAGTAGGGCGCTGTGCCACTATCATCACAAAAAAAAAGTGTTGACAGTACATATGCACAAGCGATTCGGCCAATACACAAAGGCGTTACGGCCATTCGATGGGTCAATGTGGAAATCACGCCAAAATGAAGAGTTGAAACAAAATGGCCGACTTCCTGTTTGGAATAGACAGTTGGTGCAAGAGACTTTTTTGTGCGTCTGGTCAAGTTACACGTGTGTACTGATTTTCGTCTTCCAACTCCATAAAAGCCCCTATGAGGAGGGTTTTTTGAAAATTTCAAGGGGGCGCTATGGGGCCATTTTGCCCCGCCCATTGGTGTGGACCACATCAGATGTTAGAGGTCGACACCCTCGACCTGTGTATCAACTTTCATGATGATACAACTTTATTTAAGCCGTCAAAAAACCAAACGTATTTTCTCGAAAAATTGTCAAAATTTGCCGCGCCGCCACACGGACGCCGTTAGCCGTAGCCTCACAGCGTTTAGACTGTAGCTTCACTGAGTTGTTCTTTATGTTTTAGAAGTGTAATGAAGTTGATGAAGTAAATTATGTGAAATCGGTAAAAGTAAAAATTAAGAACGGGTCACTTCCTGTTACCATCAGGGGGCGCTACGAGTAAGGCTTGATATGAATACATCAGAACGTTCAGGGCCGCGTCCCCGTCATGCTCAGAAAATTTTAAGTTGCTAGGATCCACTACGTGAACGTGAGAGCCGTTCGAATTTTGACGGCGAATTTGCCAAAGTTTGTCGAGCCCTAGCGGCCACGCCCTTTGACCTAATTACGCGCAGAGCACAGCTTTTGCTCAGCTAGGTCTGGAGATGTTCTGTACCAAATTTCAAGTCGATCGGACGAAATCCCTATGATGAGTTCGTTTTCATCAGAAAATCAAATATTGAAAATGGCTGACTTCCTGTTGGAATTTCAGTGTCGTGCCAAAAGACAATTTTGTTCCTCTGGGTATGCTTAACATCTGAACTGATTTTCGTTCAGGTACAACAAAGTCATCAACATTCCCTATGGGAAATTTTCAACAATTTAGAGGGCGCTATGGAACCATTTTGTCCCGCCCGTAGGCGGGGCCTGCATCAAATGTTAGAGGTCACCACCCTCAACCTGTGTATCAAGTTTCATGATGATATGAGTTTATTAAAGCCATGAAACAGCCAAAGGTATTTGGAGGCACCAAAATGTTGAGTGGAAACAAAATGGCTGACTTCCTGTTTGGAATAGACAATTGGTCCAATAGACTTTTTTGTGCGTCTGGTCAACTTGCACATGTGTACCGATTTTCATCCTACAACTCCATAAAAAACCCCTATGGGGAGGGTTTTTTTGAAGATTTCAAGGAGCCATTTTGGAGCCATTTTGCCACGCCCACAGGCGTGGCCCACATCAGATGTTAGAGGTCGCCACCCTTGACCAGTGTGTCAAATTTCATGATGATATGACTTCATTAAAGCCGTCTAAAAGCCAAACGTATTTTCTTGACGAAAAATCTAAAGACGCGGCACCGCCACACGAACACCGTTACTCGTAGCCTCACGACATTCGTTATGTAGCTTCACCAACTTGTTCTGGACGTTTTAGAAGTAGAATGAAGTTGATGATGTCAACTATGTGGTATCAGTACATGTAAATGTAAAGGGTGGCGCTGTGGAGCCATTTGGCCCTGCCCAGGGGCGTGGCACACATCAGATAGCAGCGGAGGGCAGCCTTGACCTGTGTATCAATTTTCATTATGATACAACTTTATTAAAGCCGTCAAAAAGGCAAACGTATTTTCATGGCGAATGATCAAAAAATCGCAGCGCCGCCACACGGCCGCCGTTAGTCGTAGCCTCACAGCGTTCGTAACGTAGCTCCACCAAGTTGTTCTTTATGTTTTAGAAGTGGAATGAAGTTGATGGAGTCAACTATGTGACATCAGTTAAGGTAAAAATGGCCTGCTGCGTGCGGCCCGGTGTTCTCGCTCCTCGTCCCCACTCCGGAGGGAGCGCCAGTTCGCTGGTCTTGCCTCATGGGTGGCGGTGGCCTCCTGTCTCCCGGTGTTGGGGTGGCTGGGGGTGGGCGGGGTGGGGTTGGGGATGGGGTGGATGGTGGGGTGGTTGGGGGTGGTGGGCCTCGCGGTCGCTGGCCCCTTGGACCTGTCCTGGCCTCCTGGGAGGTGGTGGTTTCTGTCTCCTCCTGGTCGTTGGATCTGCGTGGTTCTCGGTGGCCCGGGTGGCTCTCTGGGTTTGGCATCGACGATGCTCCCACTCCCCCGGGTTGTTGTGGACACCTGGCCGATCTGGCCACGAGAGGTCGTGGTAGACGCTCTGGGCTTCGGTGTTCTACACACATGCATGTTTTATCCAGACCTTATTAACTCCTTCCGAGTCACATTGATGAGTATTGATGTGAACTGCTAGTATGTGCCAAATCATTTGTCCGACTTCTCACTAAGGTCATATTTTCTCCACATACTTCTTTCATTTGTGTTCTCGGTAGCCTACTCTATACGGTTAGGTTCTCCACTACTCTGGTGTTCAATACTGTTGGGTGTTGCGATGAAGGTGTTAGGAATGACACAGTAGCTTACATGTTTTTTTTATTCCAATAGCACTGCCTGTCTGTAAACTTCCCTTTTTGTTTTGTCTTATCTCCCTGTCTGTCATTTATTTCCCTCTTATCACCCAGGTGCCAAACGTCCCTCTCTGGCTTATAACAGGAAATTCCCAATAAATAAAGTAAGATTAGATTCCAGGGAGGGCCGGTGATGGTCACATACACGCACCAAATATTAATAGCTTTTGCTGCAAGACTAAAATATGCATAATCTCATAAAAGGTCGACACTCTTTTGTGGTGTTGAACAATGAGAACAATGCAGACAAAGTGAAAAAAAAAAAATACATCTGATGAATAAAGGGAGAAAAAGAAAAAAAAAAAAAAAAGGTAAAAATTAAGAACGGATCACTTCCTGTTACCACCGGGGGGCGCTATGAGTGAGGCATGACGTTAACACATCGGAACGTTCAGGGCTGAGCCCCCGTCATGCTCTGAAAATTTGAAGTTGGTGGGATCGACTATGTGAACGTCAGAGCCGTTTGAATTTAAACGGCGAATTCTCCAAAGTTTGGTGAGCCCTAGCGGCCACTCCCTTTGACCTAATTATGTGCACTGCACAACTTTTGCTCAGCTAGGTCTGGAGATGATCTGTAGCAAATTTCAAGTCGATCGGACGAAATCCCTAGGACGAGTTAGTTTTCATCAGAAAATCAAAAATTCAAAATGGCCGACTTCCTGTTGGAATTTCAGCTTCCTGCCAAGAGACAATTTTGTTTGTCTGGGTAAGCTTAACATGTTTACCGATTTTTGTTGGGGTATGACAAAGTCTGCGACTTTCCCTAAGGGGATTTTTCAACTTTGTAGGGGGCGCCATTCAGCCATTTTGCATGCACCGTGTGCGATCACCCCAAAATATTGAATTTCGGGGCGGGCCGCAGGAATTAGAAAATTTATACAACTTTTTAACGGTGGGAAAGGGGCGAAAATTGGGAAAACAGATGTTCAGGAATAAGAATAATAATAACGAGAAAACCACAAGCGGTTATGTAGGGCTCTCACGGTATGTCGCGGTTGGGTATCAGATGGGGATGGCGGTGCGAGTGGGGGGCAATGAATGTCAAGCTATTTGGCCAATACACAAAGGAATTACGGCCATTCAACAATTTTTTTTCAACGATTTAGTGGGCGCTATGAAGCCATTTTGCCAACAACATTGTTGGATATTCTATGTTTATGTATGCATCATTTCACAGTAGTGTCATATGGCTGGTTAGAGATATTAGATGGGTCACCATGGAAACGCTTTTTGAAAGCATTCTGTTAATGATTTCAAAAAGCGTTTCCATGGTGACCCACTTGTTGTGCTCTAAGTGAGTTCAGTTCTAGAACAGAACTCCTGTGGATTCTGTTCTAGAACTCAGAGATTGTGAAAGAGACCTGAAAAACATTCTGCTCATTTGTGCCAGGATATCAACTGTGTCAGTACTCTCCAGAGTCTACTGTTGACCTTGTGCAAATTTACGTTGTCGCTTTGACTGTGTGGCTTTTTTGTTGTATTGTGAAATACAGCAACAAAATGTCAATGGAGTTCATTGAAGGAAGCAAAGGACTCTACAGACCCATCAGGGTTCGTGAGCATTTTGTTTTTGTCTTCACTGGAGCTGGATTTTAAACATTTCCAGTGGTGTGATTTTAAAATTAAGGATTCAACCTAAAAGTGACATATCTTTTTCCCTTTTAAGGTGTTGTTTGACACACCCATCTATGAGCGGGCTCTGCAGATCTGCTGGCATGAGAGCAGCTACAAGATTCAGGTAAGACCTACTTTCCCTTCAAGCCCACACTAATACACCATGCAAGGTAAAATATGATAAAGTAAGTAAAGTCTTATCATACTTAAAAATGCTTTATCTCTTGACTGTTTTTTAAAGATTGCACTGGTGAGGGAGCTCCTGAGGCTTCAGCAGAAAAACCAGATTCCATCTCAGGTGACTGCTGAAGACATGATAGACTTCATCTTCCAGGAGAGCCAAAGCACTCTGAGAGAACAGTGAGTCCACCTCTACACCTTGAACTCTGCTCACGTCACACTAATATTACTCTGATGGCGTAGAGAGTAAGAGTAAAAATTAATCTTCTGCTTCGTTCATGTTTGCAGCCTTTGGGAGTTTGAGCTGGAGGATTTTGATGAGGAGGACGCCAAGCCTCTGCTGATGCTGGTAAGACTATAATCCTGAGAAGTTGAACAGCAGTTTATGATAAATTGTGCTGATTTCTGACTTCATGTATAATTCCTTCTTCCAGGTGATGGCAGTAAATGTCAGCAACAAAAAGAGGGACATTGAGTGTGAAGCCAAGATGCTCCTCAACTCCCCAGAGGCCTTACCTCCTAGTTTTCAGTGAGTTAATAGACACATATTTATTAACAGTTAAACTGCTGTGATTTTAATATCACTGTGATAATCTGAAGGGTTTTAAAATCTATTTTTAATGCCTCTAACTCACAGACATCCTAAAGTTCTCAAACTGGCGAAAGATTACGCCAGGAAGCTAAGCCAGGAGCAGAAGGAGACTCCCATCTCAAAACAGCTCAGTCCAAGAGAGGTGATGTTGGAGGTTGTGCCCAGAGTCCTGCAGGGCTTCTGGACTCTCCCTCCTCGCTCCCTCTTAAACATGGCTTCCCAGAAGCTCAGCCACATGTCGGTGGGCGTCACACAGGCTGTCTTGGACAGAGTCTCCAATGCTCTTGCAGCAGAGTGTCAGGCCACCTTCTCCTGCTCCACCAGGGACGACATGGTCCTGTCGATCCTGACAAAGGTCAGACAGACGTACCCTAAAAACGTCCTGGTGGACCAGCTGAAGAGCTTTGCTCCCGAACTGCTGATGGAGATTGTTCGTGTTGCAGTTGAACAGATTAGTGGCAACTTTCAACTCCACAGCCCAGTTCCTCCAGCTTATCCCCCTGCTGAACCTCCATCCATTAACGATGTTGAGGCCAGGGAGGATGAAGAAGACAAACTCCACCTGATTGACACTGAACCAAATGGAGAACCAGGATCTTGCATTGTTCCAGTTTCTCCGTCATCCTCTGCTGAACCTCCATCCATTAACGATGTTGAGACCAGGGAGGATGAAGACAACAAACTCCACCTGATTGACCCAGAAATTAACAGAGAACCAGCCTCTGATGTTGTTCCAGCGTCTCCAACACCCCCTGTTGAGCCTCCTTCCATTGCTGATGTTGAGGCCAGGGAGGACGAAGACCTGAAGCCCATCAGAGAACCGCATTCTACTTTGACTGTGACCGCTTCAACCCCTCGTGAACCTCCTCCCGTTACTGATGTCCAGAACTGGGAGGACACCCATGAAAGGACAACCCTGAAGGAGGACCCCAAACCCAGAGAAGAAGTTGACTCTGCTGAAGCTCCAGCTTGGTCACCTCTGACCCCTCCTGGGGAACCAGTGGTCATTGTTATGGTGTCAGAAGAAGAGACGACCAGAAACAAGAAGGGCTTCTTCTCCTGGCTCTTTCAAACACTGTTTTGTTGTTTTCACTGACTGTCTTCATTAAATGTTGACAATAAATGAATTCACCTCTAAAAATATAATGATTGTGCTCACATGACCAAATTGATTAAATCCTCTATCTTTTGCTGAGGTTTTCTGAGGTTCATCTGAGAGAAACTGTTTAATTTAGGAGACATTTTAAGGAAAAAAAAATACAAAAAAGGGCAGCATGGTGGTGTAGTGGTTAGCACTGTCCGGGTTCGAATCCCGGCCCGGGGCCTTTCTGTGTGGAGTTTGTATGTTCTCCCCAAGTCTGGGTTCTCTCCGGGTACTCCGGCTTCCTCCCACCATCCAAAAACATGTATGGGGATTAGGTTAATTGGCTAATTTAAATTGACCGTAGGTGTGAATGTGAGTGTGAGTGGTTATCTGTCTCTATGTGCCCTGCGATGAGGTGGCAACTTGTCCAGGGTGTACCCTGCCTTCCGCCCCAAGACAGCTGGGATAGGCTCCAGCCCCCCCGCGACCCAATGAGGATAAGCGGTAGATAATGGATGGATGGAAAATACAAAAAAATATGTTATTAGTAAGTATAATATTCGCTTGACAGACTTTGACAACTAGAGCAACATTTTTGCATGTAATGACTCAAGACTCACATGACATCAACAAAGGATAATATTATAAAACACCAGAGAGTTGTATGAATGAAATTGATGCATGTCTAAAAGCATTTGCAGTTTGTTGGAAGGAATGATAAACTGCTGCTATGACGATCACAAATGACTAAATGTTGTGAAGACTGAACTAACTTGTGCAAATGTAAAAATTGATGTGAGAAATGCACCAAAGTGACTGAGAAAAACTGTAATGTGACTAAATGATGGATTTGTGTTGGTGTTCAATCAATCAAATCAATCAAATCAAAAGCCTTTATTGTCTATATTATATGACGGTGCATACAATGAGATTAGGAGCGCTGCTCTGCATGGTGCTCAGTCACATATAGCAAAAGGAAGACAGTCATCTTAAAAACAGAAAAAAATAGAAAAAACATAAAGTTATTTAAGAGATAAGACACTACAGCAGTAAGGCACAGTTTTCACAGTAGTAAGGGTAAAACAGTTTTGCTACATGGAAGTAAAAAAGTTATTGCACATTCTCAGAACTAAATATTGCACATAGATATGAAATGGGATTATTGCACATTGTTGTTGACTGTTATTGCGCAGAAGATATGTATACATAATATATATATGTTAGAGGTCGCCACCCTTGACCTGTGTATCAACTTTCATGATGATACGATTTTATTTAAGCCGTCAAAAAGCCAAACGTATTTTCTCGAAAAATTGTCAAAAATTGCCGCGCCGCCACATGGGCGCCGTTAGCTGTAGCCTCACAGTGTTCGAACTGTAGCTTCACTGACTTGTTATTTAAGTTTTAGAAGTGTAATGAAGTTGATGGAGTAAATTATGTGAAATCGGTAAAAGTAAAAAGTAAGAACAGGTCACTTCCTGTTACCACCGGGAAGCGCTATGAGTAAGGCATGAAGTTAATACATCAGAACGTTCAGGGCTGAGCCTCCATCATGCTCTGAAAATTTGATTCCTTGCGGACCTGTTTCACAGTCCACTCGGGCCCTAATAATAAAAACAATAATAATAAACACTACAGTTTCAATAGGTCCCTTGCGGACCTGTTTCACAGTCTGCTCGGGCCCTAATAAACACTACAGTTTCAATAGGTCCCTTGCGGGCCTGTTTCACACTCCGCTCGGGCCCTAATGACGAGAAAACCGCAAGCGGTTATGTAGGGCCCGAGCGGTATGTTGCGGTCGGGTATCAGATGGGGACGGCGGTGTGAGCGGGGGGCAATGAACGTCAAGCGATTTGGCCAATACACGCAGAAGTTACGGCCATTCAATGGTTCAATGTGGAAATCACACCAAAATGAAGAGTCGAAACAAAATCGCTGACTTCCTGTTTGTAACAGACGGTTGGTGCAAGAGACTTTTTTGTGCATCTGGTCAAGTTACACGTGTGCACCGATTTTCCTGTTCCAACTCCATAAAAACCCCTATGGGGAGGGTTTTTTGAAGACTTCAAGGGGGCGCTGTGGAGCCATTTTGGCCCGCCCGTAAGCGTGGCCCCCATCAGATGTTAGAGGTCGCCACCCTTGACCTGTGTATCAACTTTCATGATGATCCGAGTTTATTCAAGCCATCAAAAAGCCAAAGAACTGGTCACTTTCTATTACCACTGGGGGGGCGCTATGTGTAAGGTGTGACATTAATATATTAGCACGTACAGGGCTGAGTCATGCTCAGAAAATTTGAAGCTGCTCGGATAGAGTATGTGAATGTGAGAGTCGTTCGAATTTAGACGGCAAATTCGCCAAAGTTTCTCAAGCCCTAGCAGCCACGCCCTTTGACCTAATTACATGCAGAACACAACTTTTGCTCAGCTAGGTCTGGAGATTACGTTTACCAAATTTCAAGTCGATCGGACGAAATCCCTAGGACGAGTTCGTTTTCATCAGAAAATCAAAAATTCAAAATGGCCGACTTCCTTTTGGAAATTCAGCTTCCTGCCAAGACATGCGTGAAGCTGGCCCCCCACCCCACGCAAAATTTCGGGATAATAGTCTGTTTCATTTGTGCTTCGTTTGTGCTGGTTTGCGCCATAAGAAAAATACATTTGTGCTGCAACCGTTTTTGAGTTACTAAATATTATTTTATAGGTCATCCAGAGTTCATCCAGCCCCCCGTTTGCTCCGAATGGACCCGAAATTGTACCGTTCGTTTGTGCTGGTTTGTGCCGTAAAAATTTTTGCATGAAGAAGAAACTTAGGTTTTTAGCAATGATTTTATGTGCAAAATGGAACATTACCAAAATCAATGTAAACAGTGTAACAATTAAGCAATCACTGCTTTGTGTAGAACACAGCATGGGGGCAGATCTTGGTGTTCTCTGATGCTGCTTTCACTTTGCTTCTGAGGTCATCATACATCTCCCAGACACTTACAGCCCTCCTGCAGTATGCCACATAATGTCCAAGAGCATCTTGGGACAAGCCTCTTTGTAATGCAGTGACTACCCTCAAAGTAAAGGTCTTCTCTTGGAGCACCAGACTGGAGGGAAATTCAGGCAAGGCAACTTGTGTACAACTGCTGCCAAGGTCAGTGTCAATCCACACAATCTCTCCCAAACTGTAGCTGTGGGTCACATTCCCTGAACACAGAGCCTTTCCTGTGCTGTTGTCTTGCTTTTTGAATGCAGAGGGACACTGAGATGGACTGTGGACAGGCCTGAGGCAGGGAGAGTCAGGAAGGCTGAGTCCCTCTGCCGCAGTCTCAAGATGAGCCATGCCACAGGTCTGCAGGATAGCAATGTTGGTACACAGAAGTGGAACTTCCCTTGTTACTTGTGTGCTTAGACTGCAGTACTGTGAGGAACATTGTGACAATTCATTGTCACATTCGTTGCTGCTAAAGAAAAGCTGTCACAAAAAGAACAACATAAGCTCTGAAAAACAGCATCAAATGCACAAGTGTTGAGCACAGAGACTTTCGATTTGTCAAGTTAAACAGGCTGTTGATGGTTGCCATTTTTTAACAGTTGCACCTTGACTTTCTTCCGGCCTGAAGATGCATCCATGTGCAGCCATTCAGGACAAGGAGACAGTTAAGAACTCATCTCTCTTTTTTTGGGCGGAACTCCTGAGCTTCTCCAGTTTTCATCTTGATGCAGTGTGCAACATCTACCCTGATAAAACATGGGGGCAGTTGTGCATGTTGATCCCCGAGCAAGACCTTAAAGCATTCATTGATGTAGGTCTTCAGATCAGGATGAGGGGTAAAGCCTTGACCAGAGCTCCAAGAATGGCAAGAGAAAAATCACTTACAGTTTCTTTTGGAACAGGTGCCCCTACACGAGTCCATTCTGTCAGCCACTGTGTGATAGCATTAACGTCATGTTTCTCTGACAGCATTTGCACCACTGGGACACTGGAGCTGTTAGGCCCTGTCATAACACCCTGATATAAGAAGATGTGACCAGACGAGCCATTTGGTCTCACCATTTTTTTAATTACTGAACCAGTTGCATCAAAACATACTGTTGGGTGAGATTTCTTGGCTAAGGTCTTGTACACCTGCATTTGTGTTTGACTCCAGTAGTGACAGAAAAACTTGTCCAGTCCAATGTCTTTAATGCTACCACTGTGAGGTGCACTGTACTTCAGTCGCTGCAATGAGAAAATGGGATCTTTGTCACCTAATGCCATATCATTTCTCTCTTGTTTGGCTTTGCGCAGGGTGGCCTAATTTGGTTAGATGGCTTGGCTCAGGATCTCCAAAGTCCATCAGCTTCTCTGCCTGTGATGCCCTCCATACATGTGGTTCCATTCTGCCCTCACAGAGTTCTTTGGCTATCTGCACATGCGACTGTCCAGACATGAAACGCTTTGAGCTGCCAATGTGCAGGGAGTCATCCCTGTTCTTAAGAGAACAGTTGAGCACCATTGGGCTGCTGATTTTCGGCTCACTGTCACAACTGATGTCAAGAAGGTCATGACACTCCTTACAGTATTCTCTGATTTCAATATAATTAGTTGTGACTGATGGATAGACCTTGGCTCTTTTAAAAACAAATGTGCAAGGAATTTGCTGCTGGAACTGCTTTCCAGATTTGCTCATTTATGATGTGGGTCCAGGTGCCAGGCTTCAAAACTGTATATTCCCTTTTTTGGGCTTGAGAAGACTTGTCTATGTATTCAGCCTTTTCTGGAATAAATTCTCTCCACTTGTCAAAAGGAACTTGAAGCTGAAATGACTGTTCAGGGAAATGGGGACCAGATTCAGAGCCTGTGTCATCACTAGCTTCAGGATCAGTTTCACGATGACTGAATCCCAAAGCTGATCAGATGTTGTGTCTGTTAGCTTTGACAAAGGTGTACAGAGCCTTTGCAGAGGTCTTGTTTCCCAGCTACTGACTCAGATCTGTCCACACACTAGCATTTGGAGTGGCTATTTTGCCATTTTGGACAATGGCCTCTTTTGATGAGCAGAGAAAAGCAAAAATCGAATCTCTGTCTACCACTGGTTTTCTGGGCATCTAGTTTAAAGACAAATAAATATGATTAGGATTCGTTGCATGAATTATTTTGGCCTGAATGTTGCTGGTTTATGCACAAATGGCAAATGAAAACCTTGAACATGAAGTATTAGTTTTGTAATTTTTTTTTTTTTAATTAAGTTTTCTCTTCCAATTATTTTGTGGAGTTGCTAAATTACACTTGCCTCATGTGAAAATGGTAGCTAGCTAGCTGGCTAACAGATGAAAATTTTCAGTCATTTTGTAGAGATGTTCAGATGTTCATGTAGAGATTGTTCACAGACTATTGGTGATGCAGAAAGCAATGTCTTTCATTCTATATTGTGATATCTGTTTTTACTTACATTGGCCAGAAGTTTTCTTTTGCAGAGGAGTCATGTAATCCTTGCTCTCAAAGTGCTTGTGGAGGTTCTTTTTTTATCCTATATGAGTGCACCTCAGTGTCAAAAAGGTGCAGGGCAAGAGCCTTCTTTCAAAGAAAGAAGAAAATGCTGGCTGTGGAATATGATCTTTTTATTGGTATTTCAGACATGTTTTTGGTTGACAGGACTGTTAAAAAATACATGGCAGGGGAGTTAGTGGAGTTGCATGATAATTAAACAATATCACTAAACTGTAATAGCACAAACAAAATGTTTTACAGCCCCATGAAGGAGGAGTTTGACATCATTGCAAATGACCTCTAGTACGAACATATAATTCTATAAATGTGTTGTTCTTATGTATACTTCATTTTTCTGAGCATTCCTTAAGGCCAGGGTACATATAGCTGACGCCAAAGTCAGGGCTTTTATTTTGAAAAGTCGCCTCGTGGGAAACAAAATATCTGGATGGTATTTAATCCTGTAGGGCTGTGACAAGTTTATTATTTTAAGGAAGGGTAAATGTTTGTTTTGTCTTCTTTCATGGCTCTTACGGTGTGTTCATAATTGAATACGGTCCACAAAATAAATCAACATGAACCATCAGAGAGTATGACCATCATTCAGTTTTTACGGCACAAACGAACGGTACAATTTCGGGTCCATTCGGAGCGAATGGGGGGGGCTGGATGACGTCATCACCGGAAATGAAAGTGTGTAATATCTATAAAACCGTAGCGGCACAAACAAACATTTTTACGGCACAAACAAGGGGGCAGTTGTGGGCTCTCCAAGTGAGGACCACTTCCACCTTCAAAAAGCTGCAATTCCCGTCTCCGGAAGTGAGCAATTCTCCATTGACCGCCATGTTAGAACAGCTGACTTTACAGCTTTAAAAAACATATTTACAGCCTGGTACATTTTTAATTTTTTGGTCTCTACCGATAGTTTCCACCTCTGTGAACACTGTGAGGGGGGTGAATTTTTTTTTTTACCACAACCGTTTTAGTGTTATTTCGGCTTAAAATTCTTGCATAAATTAGGGCGTGGTTACGTTGAGTAACAGGTTCACAGACAGCTACTGGCAGTTAGCTCTTTGTTAAAGCATCGTCTGACCTAGGCTAGGCTACACCCAGGGGTCTGTGTTTAACAGGCACTGCGGTGTCTGTGTTTGGTTGCCTATTTTCGTGCAGTTTGTTTCTGGCAATATGGCGTGTGGGCGGCATGGTGGTGCAGTGGTTAGCACCGTCGCCTCATAGCATAGTTTTCATGTTCTCCCTGTGTTTGCGTGGGTTCTCTCTCCGGCTTCCTCCCACCATCCAAAAACATGCATGGGGATTAGGTTAATTGGCTAATTTAAATTGACTGTAGGTGTGAATGATAGTGTGAGTGGCTGTCGGTCTCTATGTGTCCTGCGATGAACTGGAGACTTGTCCAGGGTGCACCCTGCCTTTCACCTTAGCACAGCTGGGATAGGCTCCAGCTCCCCTGCGATTCTATGTTAAGATAAGCGGTAGATAAAAAATGGATGGATGGATGGCGTGTTGTGCTGTTGATTGTCAAGTCAAGTCAAGTCAACTTTATTTGTATAGCCCAATATCACAAATTATGAATTTGCCTCATTGGGCTTTACAATCTGTACAGGATATGACACCCTCTGTCCTTTACAAATGACCCTCGCATCGACTAAGGAAAAACTCCCCAAAAAAAAACCTTTTAACAGGGAAAAAGAAACGGAAGAAACCTCAGGAAGAGCAACAGAGGAGGGATCCCTCTTCCAGGATGGACAGACGTGCAATAGATGCCATGTGTACAGAATAACAACAATGAAAACACATTAACACTAACATACAAAATTGTATGGAAATGTCCAACTCAATATAACAACAGCTAATATACAGTGTGTATATATAGAATTATATGAGCGTGTCCAAGGGGATGAAGAGCATCATCAAGCTATCAGCAAAGGATGAGAAGCATGTCGTCCTCTCCAACACGCCAACCAGAAGAAGCCTGGGCAGCACATCTTCCACTCCACCACACCAAACAGGAGAAACCTCCACGACCTCATCACCACCACGTCACTCAGAACCAGAAGATGAAGCCTGACTGGTCTGCACAACCACTACTCCACCAGGTAGACTGGATCCATGGATACCTGTGAGATGAGAACGCACAGGGACTACGAGGCACAAAACTAATCTGCAGCATGTGTTAAAGGGAGGAAGAGGAAACACATCCTCTTCTCCACTACCCTAAAAGATACAACCTGAGCAGTATCGCCTCTTCTCCATCTCACCACCATCAGGACAGACGAAGCCTGGATGACACCACCTCCTTCTCACCAAGTAGCCTCAGCTCACGGACACCTGGGAGCTGAGAGCACAGGGACTCCGGGGAAGAAGATGAGTTAGTAAAATGACTTAATGGAGGCATCAAAATGAAGAAGAAGAGAAGCTCAGTGTGTCAGAGGAAGTCCCCCGGCAGTCTAGACCTATAGCAGCATAACTAAGGATTGATCCAAGGCAGCCTGAGTCAGCCTTGGATCAGTCCTAACTATAAGCACTATCAAAAAGGAAAGTCTTAAGCCTACTCTTGAATAAGGGGATGGTGTCTGCCTCCCAGACTGAAAGAGGGAGTTGGTTCCACAGAAGAGGAGCTTGATAACTGAAAGCTCTAGCTCCCATTCTACTTTTATAAACCCTAGGAACCGCTAATAGTCCTACATTCTGAGAGCGCAGAGTTCTAGCAGGATTATAAGGCACTATTAGCTCTTTAAGATAAGATGGTGCCTGACCATTCAGTGCCTTGTAGGTGAGGAGGAGGATTTTAAATTCTATGGTCTCTTTTCCTGGTTCTGGTCAGAGCACGTGCTGCAGCGTTCTGGACCAGCTGGAGAGTCCTGATAGACTTATTAGGGCAGCCTGATAATAAGGAATTGCAGTAGTCCAGCCTAGAACTTACAAAAGCATGGACTAATTTTTCTGCATCGTTTGGGAGAGAATATGCCTGATTTTTGCAATGTTACGCAGATGAAAAAAAGCTAACTGCTTGTTTCATGTGGACCTTGAAGGACATATTGACATACTGAAACCTGATTGTGTCAAGATGATTATGTTAGCCTGAATGAATCCACTCCTCCTAGTCATATTAATACTCATATTCCTAGAGATACAGGCCGTGGAGGAGGAGTTGCAGCCATTTTTGATTCTAGTCTATCGATCAAACCTAAACCTAAATTAAACTATACGTCTTTTGAAAGCCTGGTTCTTAGTCTTTCTCATCTTAAATGGAAAACAGAGAAACCAGTTTTATTTGTTATAGTGTACCGTGCTCCAGGTCCACATTCTGAATTTCTATCTGAGTTCTCTGAGTTTTTTATCAACTTTAGTCCTGAGAACTGATAAAGTAATTATTCCAGGTGACTTTAATATTCATGTGGACGTTGACAGTGACAGCCTTGGTACTGCTTTTATCTCGCTGTTAGATTCAATTGGCTTCTGTCAGAATGTTCAGGAACCAACTCACTGTTTTAACCATACCCTCGACCTGGTCCTGACCTACGGCATTGAAGTAGAACATTTATCAGTCCACCAACAGTCCTTCCTATCAGACCATTACTTGTTAACCTTTGAATTTTTTCTTCTGGACTACACTCCATCAGGTAAATCCATGTACACTAGATGTTTACCTGATAGTGCTGTAGCTAAGTTTAAGGATATAATTCCATTAGCTTTTAATTCAATACCTCATATCAATATACTTGAGGGCTCAGACTTCAGTCCTACTCAAATTGATAATTTGGTAGATAGTGCTGCAGACTCTCTGCGAGCATCTCTAGACTCTGTTGCACCTCTAAAAAAGAAGATAGTAAAGCACAGAAAGCTGGCTCCATGGTATAACCCTCACACCCGCAGTTTAAAGCAAGCAGCAAGAAGATTTGAAAGGAAGTGGCGTTTAACCCGTCTGCAAGAGTCTCGCCTGGACTGGCATGATAGTTTGAAAGCTTATAGGAAAGCTCTCCGTAAGGCCAGAGCAGCTTATTATTCATCATTAATAGAGGAAAATAAAAACAACCCCAGGTTTCTTTTCAGCACTGTAGCCAGGCTGACAGAGAGCCACAGCTCTATTGAACCATCTATTCCCATAACCCTCAGTAGTAGTGACTTCATGAGCTTCTTCAGTCACACTGTGCCTTTGACTGAAACTGCTTCGTCTTTAAACACAGGAAGCATAGGACTCATTGAAGAACTTGATGTATACTTGGACTGCTTTTCTCCCATAGACTTCCACAAACTGACTTCATTGATTTCCTCATCTAAGCCTTCTACCTGTCTCTTAGATCCCATCCCAACTTCACTGCTTAAAGAAGTTTTACCATTACTGAGCACCTCTTTATTAAACATGATCAACTTATCTTTGCTGTCAGGCTATGTACCTCAGTCATTTAAAGTAGCCGTAATCAAACCTCTTCTGAAGAAGCCCGGTCTTGATCCAGAGGTTTTAGCCAACTATAGACCAATATCCAACCTTCCTTTTCTGTCTAAGATCCTTGAGAAAGCAGTGTGCAGTCAGCTGTGACTTCCTCCAGAACAATAATCTATTTGAGGACTTTCAGTCAGAATTTAGAAAATATCATAGCACCGAGACCGCTCTGGTGAAAATTACTAATGACCTGCTAATTGCTTCAGACAATGGACTTGTCTCGGTACTTGTCTTGTTAGATCTTAGCGCTGCTTTTGATACTATTGACCACCATATCCTGTTGCAGAGATTAGAACATTTAATTGGCATCAGAGGAACTGCTTTAAGCTGGTTCAAATCCTACTTATCGGATTGATCACAGTTTGTTCACATTAATGATGAGTCCTCCATGCAGTCCATAGTCAGTTATGGAGTTCCTCAAGGGTCTGTGCTTGGGCCTATTCTATTTACTTTATATATGCTTCCTTTAGGCAATGTTATCAGGAAACACTCCATAAACTTTCTCTGTTATGCAGATGATACTCAGCTATATTTGTCATTTAAGTCAGATGATTCCAGCCAGTTAGCTAAACTCCAAGCATGTCTTCAGGATATAAAAACTCGGATGACGCACAATTTCTTGTTGTTAAATTCAGATAAAACTGAGGTTATTCTAATTGGCCCCGAAAATCTCAGAAATAACCTATCTAATGACTTATTTACTCTCGGTGGCTTTGCACCAGCCTCGAGCACCACTGTAAGGAATCTAGGGGTAATTTTTGACCAAGATATGTCCTTCAACGTCCACATGAAACAAACAGCTAGACCAGCTTTTTTTCATCTGCGTAACATTGCAAAAATAAGGCATATTCTCTCCCAAAACAATGCAGAAAAATTAGTCCATGCTTGAGTAACTTCTAGGCTGGACTGCTACAATTCCTTATTATCAGACTGCCCTAATAAGTCTATCAGGACTCTCCAGCTGGTCCAGAACGCTGCAGCACGTGTTCTGACCAGAACCAGGAAAAGAGACCATATTTCTCCAGTGTCAGCCTCTCTGTACTGGCTCCCTGTAAAATCTAGAATAGAATTTAAAATCCTCCTCCTCACCTACAAGGCACTGAATGGTCAGGCACCATCTTATCTTAAAGAGCTAATAGTGCCTTATAACCCTGCTAGAACTCTACGCTCTCAGAATGCAGGACTATTAGCGGTTCCTAGGGTTTATAAAAGTAGAATGGGAGCTAGAGCTTTCAGTTATCAAGCTCCTCTTCTGTGGAACCAACTCCCTCTTTCAGTCCGGGAGGCAGACACCATCCCCTTATTCAAGAGTAGGCTTAAGACTTTCCTTTTTGATAGTGCTTATAGTTAGGACTGATCCAAGGTTGACTCAGGCTGCCTTGGATCAATCCTTAGTTATGCTACTATAGGTCTAGACTGCCGGGGGACTTCCTCTGACACACTGAGCTTCTCTTCTTCTTCATTTGGATGCCTCCATTAAGTCATTTTACTAACTCATCTTCTTCCCCGGAGTCCCTGTGCTCTCAGCTTCCAGGTGTCCGTGAGCTGAGGCTACTTGGTGAGAAGGAGGTGGTGTCATCCAAGCTTCGTCTGTCGTGATGGTGGTGAGATGGAGAAGAGGCGATGCTGCTCAGGTTGTATCTGTTAGGGTAGTGGAGAAGAGGATGTGTTTACTCTTCCTGCCTTTAACACATGCTGCAGATTAGTTTTGTGCCTCGTAGTCCCTGTGCGTTCTCATCTCACAGGTATCCATGGATCCAGTCTACCTGGTGGAGTAGTGGTTGTGCAGACCAGTCAGGCTTCATCTTCTGGTTCTCAGCGACGTGGTGGTGACGAGGTCATCCTGCAGAGGTTTCTCCTGTTTGGTGTGGTGGAGAGGAAGACGTGCTGCCCAGGCTTCTTCTGGTTGGCGTGGTGGAGAGGAGGACATGCTGCCCAGGCTTCTTCTGGTTGGCGTGGTGGAGAGGAGGACGTGCTGCCCAGGCTTCTTCTGGTTGGCATGGTGGAGAGGACGACATGCTTCTCATCCTTTGCTGATAGCTTGATGATGCTCTTCATCCCCTTGGACACTCTCATATAATTCTACATATGTGTATTATATAGCTGTATATTAGCTGTTGTTATATTGAGTTGGACATTTCCATGCAATTTTGTACGTAGTGTTAATGTGTTTTCATTGTTGTTATTCTGTACACATGGCATCTATTGCACGTCTGTCCATCCTGGAAGAGGGATCCCTCCTCTGTTGCTCTTCCTGAGGTTTCTTCCGTTTCTTTTTCCCTGTTAAAAGGTTTTTTTGGGGGAGTTTTTCCTTAGTCGATGCGAGGGTCATTTGTAAAGGACAGAGGGTGTCATATCCTGTACAGATTGTAAAGCCCAATGGGGCAAATTCATAATTTGTGATATTGGGCTATACAAATAAACTTGACTTGACTTGACTTGACACATCTTGGTCAAAATTACCCCTAGATTCCTTACAGGAGTGCAATGGAACAGATCATTCTCTAAGTATATATGGACAGTAGCAGCAGAGACGATCCCTAAGAAGAAGATCCCTAGAAGAGGCTCTATGGTCCCCTGGTGGAATGAAGAGTGTAGTACAGCTGTTCATGCTAGGAATAAGGCGTACAAGAAACTCAAAAAGTAACCAGCAGAAAGCTGTTTAATAGAATATAAGAAGTTGAGGGCCAGAGCCAGAAGGGTCATAAAAGAGGCTAAGAAAAAAAGCTGGAAAGATTTTTGTGGTAGGCTGGGGCCTGAGACCTCTACAAAGAAAGTATGGAACCTAGTCCATCGAATGTCCGGGGTTTGCAAGCAGAACTGTCTTTCTGTTCTTTGTCATGGTGGAAAGAAGGCGACTAACAGCAAAGAAAAAGCAGGTATGTTAGTAAAGCATTCTCAAAAAGTACATAGCACAGACAATGTAAGCGAGGAAAATAATAGAATAAGAGAAGAAACAGTAGCAAGGCAAATTAACAAACTGCAGGAAGATAATGATAACTCAGATACTATTAACAGATTTTTTACATTAGATGAGCTAAAAAGAGCAGTAAAGCAAGGGAAGGACACAAGCCCAGGTAGAGATGGTCGAATCTTTTCATACATGCAGGGGAACTAGTGTTAGAGGAGCTGCTAGCATTAATTAACAGTGTGTGGGAGTCTGGTAAATTACCTAAAGACTGGAAACATACTGTTAAGGAGGGGGTTAGGTGAAGGTGGGTGGACTGTATAGGTGCTTGTTGAATGGTAATGTGTCTTCTTGGTGCGTCGGTAAGAAAGCCAAACTTCAGAATCCAGTTTAAGGGTTTTAATGAACTTAAATGCAGCACAGTAATACACAAGGGTCTTTAATATTTTTGAAATATTGTGTTTGTGGTCTAAGAAAAGGAAGAAACAGAAATATATACAATTTCCATCAATAAACAATTTCTAACAATTTACATATAGTTTGGTTGATTTCTGGCACTAGGCAGCCCCACTAGGAAAAATACGGCAATGCAGGGAAACGTCAATAACATAGGCAGGCTCACGGCAATTCACACCTCTAAACAATGGCGGCCATTAAGAAGCTATCAAAGGCGCTAATATTCTCTGTTGAACACTCGGCGGAATTTCGGCTATTCTAACACAGAGGATGGCAATTTACACGTTACAAAGGATGTTTAAGGCTTCCGACATCAAATAAGGCAATACAAATTACAAATGAAGTCACAGGACTAAATTACAAGGCTCTACATAATTCTAAATTAGCTCCAAATGCTAGCAAAGTTACACTTCCAATACGGATCAAAAATAGCTACCAATTCGACATTAACAGGACAAATCGTACGTATATATCTTCAATGACGCACAAAGGGAACTGAAAACTACTTCAAGGCAAAATAAAGAGTCTTTCATGCTAAAACATCGAGCCAAACTTCCGTGGCACTCTGAATGAAGGGAGCTCTTCCTCGCTGACTGCCCCACACTGGAGACTCCTGGACACTGAGCTTCCTGCGAAACGTGCGCACGTAAGCGCACGCTCAGAATCTTTGCGTCAGCCAATGGCCTTTCTAACACATGCAGTAATAGTCCCAATCCTGAAGCCAGGGAAAAAGCAGAGTGACCAATAGCCCTGACATCAGTAGTGTGTAAGATCATGGAGCGTATGATAACATCCAGGTTAGTGTACATTTTGGAAAAAAGAGGCTACTTTGTGCCAAACCAGAATGGGTTTAGACAGGGACACTCAACAATGGACTCAGTCATGTGCTTGGACTTGGATGTAAAGAGAGCTGTAGCAAACAGAGAGGCAGTTGTAGCAGTGTTTATAGACATTGAGAAAGCATATGACATATGGAGAGAAGGGCTATTAATCACTCTACGTAATGCAGGAGTAAGAGGAAGAATATTTAATTGGATCAAGGACTTCTTACACAACAGGACAATACAGGTCCAAGTTGGGAATGTGTTATCTGAAGAGGTAGAAGTGGAGAATGGCACCTCCCAGGGAAGTGTGATCAGCCCCGTACTCTTCAACATCTTAATCAATGGCATATTTAGCACAGTGAGCAAAGATTTTGGGTTGTCATTGTTTGCAGATGATGGAGCTATATGGAAGCAAGGAAGGAATCTCAGTCATATATTCAGCAAAATGCAAGAAAGCCTGGATAAAGTGGTTGAATGGACCAGAAAATGGGAATTTAAAATCTCTGTAGACTAAACAAAGTTCATGGTGTTTGGCTATAAAACGAAAGTGCCACATATAGGGCTGATGGTCAGCAGCCATATTCTAGAAAGAGTGCAGCCTTTTAAATATCTTGGTGTGTGGATGGATGAAAGAGTGACATGGAAAGCACATATAGAGAAAACTGTGGGGAAATGTGAAAAAGTAATAAATGTATTGAGATGTTTGTCAGGAACTGATTGAAGGGCAGACAGAGAAACCTTGCTGATGATTTATAGAGCAATGATGCGATCGAGTATAGACTATTGGAGTATGGTGTATGGGTCAGCAGCATGCACAACTCTGAAAGCACTGGACGTTGCTCAAGCAAAAGCCTTAAGAGTATGCAGTGGAGCATTTCGTACAACTCCAGTATCAGCCTTATAGGTGGAAATGGGGGAGATGCCCCTGGAAATAAGGAGGGTTAAGCTTGGTCTTCGATATCTGATGAAAACAAAAGGGCAAGATGAGTCTTTTCCAACTAAACCTCTGTTAGACCAGCACTGGGAGAGGAGAGGGGAAGAAGGATCAAAGCTAATTTTGGAAACAAGCTGAAGGATGATGCAGGGAAAATAGGCATTCTGGAGAAGAGAGTGTGTCCACCCGTCTGTTAGTTAGCTGTTCCTCCATGGATATATACAGCACCTGAAGTTGATTTGAGCTTTTTAATTAGTAAGAAGAGGGGAAAGATGGAGACATTTTTAATAGAGTCCAAAACCATCCGCGGCAAAAATGGCAGACACATCTGCATATATACAGTGTATATATATATACATGTATATATATATATACATGTATATATATATACACTGTATATACAGATGGCTCAAAAGAAGCAGAAAGTGGGAAGGCAGCCCCCTCACTTCATTGCTTTGGATGCAGCAGGAGAGAGAGTGGTGATCACCAGGGTAAGAGTTGGACACTGTGATCTCAGGAGTGGGTTGGCTCTGATTGGGAAACACCCAGACGGACAATGTGATTGTGGAAAACCAGAGATTGTGATGCACGTAATCCTACAATGTAAAAGATATGCAGCTCAAAGGAGGAAACTCTTCAGAGATCTGGGAGCGGCTGGACAGACTGTTTTTAACACGAGCACACTGCTGAAAGGGGAGGACTGGAATAATACAAAGAAGTTGCTGCAGTATCTGCACTCCATTGGAATATACAACAGAATATGATTAGGCACTAACAGGAATAGCATGGAAACAGCAGAGGGCAGCGATATGCCTTGGATGCGTCTAGTCTGCCAAAACCAAAGAAGAAGAAGAAGAAGAAGAAGGAAGACAAGGGTCATAGACGCGTGTCCATTGACAGGACACATTGCAGCATCTGTTGATGAGAAAGTACAAATGGCTGGCAGCAGATTAGAGAGGGTTGGAACTGTATTCACCCGGTAAGAGAGCGACATTTTGCTTGTGCTTACCTACATGTGCTAGCAAGGCAGCTACTTTTAGCGTTATGCTCGACTTGTTGAAAACCATCTGATCAAGCGTAGCTAAAATACATGGTTGGTTAGCACGTTACTTTACGTGTACATTATTGAGCATATGCCATGTTGTTCCATTGAGTGAAATAAAATGAAAAAAAAGACTAAATATTGTAGACACTTGTTCTTCTTATATTCATGATAACATATGACATCTTTTAGGGAAAAGCAGTACGACATGTTAACATGTGTGAAGATATGAGAACCTAAGTCTGACCAAAATTGCACTGTGACAGTACACTCAAAAAGTAAGTGGTTTAAAGTTTCATCAGCATGTCCACAAAAAACACAAGAGCTTTCCACATCCATGAATTTCAAAATAAAGGAGTTCACAGGATATATTTTGTGAAGAATTTTGAAATGAATTTCTTTAACTTTGTTATGAACACAATATTTATGAGGTAAAAGCCATGCTTTTTCCCAGTCTATGTCCTCTAAATGAGAGCGCCAATAAAATTTTCCTCTTGGAGAAAATCTCTTTTTATCTTGAAAAATTCTCCTTATGTGTTTATTGTTACATTTTTTGTCTTGTATGTTAATACCGTTCAAAAGCAAAACAGATGTGCCCTCTGGTCTAATTACTCCACAAAAGGATAAGTGACTTTTTATTAAATTAAGTAAACCAGAGGGGATTGCTTTTATCACTGAGTTGTATTCTTTGAAAGGTATAGGAAAATTATATCAAGATATAAAACACTCATAAGAGAGGACAAGACCATGTTCATCCAAAACAGACAAAATATTGTTTATATTCCTCTCAAACCATTTGGAATAAAAAAGGGATTTATTCCTTATAGTTATACACTTGTTATTCCATAACAGAGTTTTGTGAGGAGAAAAACTGTGGACGAAGCACAGTTTCCAGGAAAGAAGTGACTGCTGATGAAATCTGGACAGTGTGAGTGGAAGCTTGTCAGGTGCGTAGTTGCAGGATAGAATGAAAGCAAGCCCACCAAGTTTGTCAAAAATATGATTGGGGATGAAGAACCATAATGAATTTTGTTGTGTCAAACAACAGATTAGTTTTTAACCAACTGATTTTAAAAGTATTTATAATATCAATGAAATTAAGCACTTCCAGACCACCTTCCGCTCTGCTGTTAGACAGAACTGCATTTTTAAGTTTGTGTGTTTTATTTCTCCAGAAAAAATCCAGAAATAGCTTGTTGATTTCTTTAGCAGTGGCATCATTCACAAAGAGAGAAAGAGATGGGTAAACGAAATGAGAGATGCCTTCAGCTTTGGATAAAAGGACCCTGCCATATAACGTTAAGTCTTTCTGAAGCCAAAGATTAAATATATCTCTGTTTTTTTAATTCTTCCAGAAAAGTTCAGTTGTTGCCTTGCTATTAAATTTTTTGTTATATGAATGCCCAAGTACTTGACCGTGGTTTTTATTGGGATATTATCTATGAAGGTTTCATCACAATTGTGTATGGGCAATAATTCACATTTAGATATATTGAGTTTCAAGCCTGATGCTAAGGAAAACATTTTAACTAGACCAATAACTTTGATCAACTGTTCTTTGTCTTTCAGGAAAAGGGTCATATCATCTGCCAGTTGAGAAATTCTTATTTCTCTATTAAATATAGAGATGCTTTTGAACTCTGTATCATGGATTATATTCAACAACAATAATTCAACAGCTAAAATAAATAGAAAGGGTGAAATCGGACATCCTTGCCTAACACCACAATTTATATCAAATCTATGCGAAGTGCTGTGGTTGATAATCACTGAGCTATTAATTCCTTATCTATCTAGTATCTATAAATTTATTTCCAAAACCAAACAATTTAAGACATTCGGTGAGAAACTTATGTTCAATGGTGTCAAAGGCTTTGTAAAAGTCTAGAAAGAGAATAAATCCTTCTGAGTGTACTGAATCTGCATAATCTAATAAATCCAAAATAAGTCTGATGTTATTACTTATGTGTCTATCTTTAATGAAACCTGACTGTATTTCAGCAATAATATGAGGTAGACCCATTTTTAATCTAGTTGCATAAACTGATGCTAAAATATTGTAATCAATAGCAAGAAGAGTGATAGGTCGCCAGTTTTATCAATAAGTTGTCTTTATCTGGTTTCGGAATTAGTGATATAACACCTTGTTTCATAGTTGTGATCATCTCTCCATGACGCAAACATTCACAGTACATACAGAATAAAGGTTCCTGAATGATGTCCCAAAAATGAATATAAAATTCAACTGAAAGCCCATCTATATGGGCAAATGCACTTTGGCTAACTCAATATAAATCTGATCTATTTTTAACTGTATCTCCTTTACTTCTAACTCCTCTTCAGAAGATAAGTCAGGTTTAGATAGGAGGAAACCAATTCTGCTCAGTAACTCAGCTTCAGTTTTATTTTTGAGGGCTTTTAATTCTTTACTCCTCTTTATAGCAATACTTCTTGTCATAAACTTGAAGTACTCCCATTTCTGTATACATTCATTGTCTGCAATTCCATTGAAGATTTCATTAGATAGACATTTTATATAATCATTAAAGCAATTGTCTTTAAGAAGGGCATTATTAAATTTCCAGTATCCTCATAACTTAGTCGAATTTTGTGAGCTCCCTAATTTCAGAGTAACTTTGGGAGATATCTTTCACATACTGAAGTGCCGAGGAAGAAACTAAAAAAAGATCAATCCTGGACCTAGATGAAAGATTATTCTTAGACCATGTAAAATCCTGTATATCTGGGTTAAAAAAAAACGGCAAATATCGGTCAGGGAGAGATCTGAGCAAAGTTTCGAAACAATACTCTTGTCCAGAAAAGACTGACAGTTTTGGAGGGAATCTATCCATAGCTTCATCAGGACACTCATTAAATTCACCACCTAAAATTATGTAAGAGTTAGGATATTTGTGTGATAGACTACTTATTTTTGAGGTTATCTGATTAAAGAGTATCTTATTGGACGAATGAGAATTATGCCCATAAATATTACATACTATGAAATTTGAATTATCATGTTTGAAAATAATGAGAATCCATCTACCATCATGTGAAGACACCCCCTCTAAAATATCTCCGTTAAATTTATGTAAAAAAATTGAAACTCCAGCAGAGCGGTTTGTACCATGACTACAGTAAATCATATTTCCCCATTGCGCTTTCCAAAACTTAAAATCTGATTCACTTGAATGTGTTTCCTGTAAAAATATTAAATCAGCCTCACTATTTTTACAGAATAGAAAAGTGGCTTTTCTTTTCAACAAATCACATATACCTCTGACGTTTAACGACATAACTGTTAGTGAATCAAACTTAGAATCCATCAAAATTAAAAGGATCACATAATGAGCTAGCTCTCACAAACAAAAAACAAGAACTTTGTAGAGTGTTTTAGATTCCTTAAACGAGGAAGTTATAGACAGTCAAAATAATTTGTGACTGTACAAAAATATAGTATTGGTACCATAAACAGTTAATTTGAATTGATTTAATCAATAACTATTAACCATGTTGGGACAAACCCGGAATATTGCTGTTCAAAGAGAACACATTTTCCTTCCTTCTGTATTTGTAAATTTTATAACCTAGGCTTAATTATGATAAGTATTTTGCTGTTCAAAAATATATTGCTCTAATAATTAAGGAACCTTGCAACGCAAGTCATGAGCAAATGAAATAATTAGTATAAAGAGAAAGAAAAAAGGAAGAATACATAGGATCCTTTATCTTTTTTTACCCCTTAAAATAACTAATATTTGTATAGAAATGGTTAAGGGTGTGGAATTAATTCGAATAACTTGTCTAAACGATTTTCTTTTACAACACCAACTGTTTCTTAATGTCAATAGTTTGAGAACATAGCAGACCCCCTCGTCACTTCCAGAGGTTGATTCTTAAGTCAGTGGGTTTATGCAGTTATATCCTCCCTGAAGATGAGAATTGTTTGGAAACAGCCTTCTTCATCCAAAAGTTAATAGTTAAAAGTCAATAAGTTTATGCATGTATCTTTGAAGACACCTTGGAGACATGCAGTGTATAGAAAGCTTACCATATAGCATGACTCATATCTGCATTTATCTGAAGAATAGGTTTCAATCAATATCTCAATGGTCAGTCTTCTTCCTCTCTATCAGAGCGTAGGGCCCCAGAAAGGATGCCTTTTTACCTTCCTTCCTTGCTTTTTCCACAAGGGGCCAGAGTTTTTCTCTAGCCACTCGATCCTCTGGAGAAAGTGCCTCCGTGAGGCGCAGTTTGCTGTCCCGCAGAAACTTGCAACCCTTGGCACTCTTCCAGACAGCATCACGGATGCGGCGCAGCGCGAAAAGGATAATTAGGGACCAGTGGGATCCGTTCTTTCTCTTCGGACCAAGGCGATGTGTGGTGTCGACACCCTCCTGTAGATATTCATGAAGTCCCAGAGCAACGTTTCCAAGGACGTTAATCGCCACCGCTCTCACATCTTCGTTCATCTCCTCTCTTACACTGTGTAGTTTCAGTGTCCATCTGTAACTGTAGCGCTTGTTTTCAGCAACCCCTGCTCTCAGAATCGAGTTCTCTTTTTTCAGTTGTTCAATTTCCAACTTTGTCTGTTTCAAAATGTCTTTGTGATGATTATTATCCACCACCAGTTGCTCAAAGGTAAAAGAGAGTTTTTCAATGCGCTGAGACACTGTCTCTGTCGTCAGTTCAATCGCTGAGATCTTGCGGAACATCTCGTCATGTTTACTGGAGAGCTCCTGGATAGCTGCCAAAATGTCCGCGCTGATATTTGTACTGTCACCGTGACTGGTAGAATCCCTTTTCTTTCTCTTGTTGACATGTTTCATTTGGGTGCTAGAGGTTTGACCCGAAAGTACGTTCATTACATCTTCAGGAGTAGTTTCTATGCTTTCCTCATCAGGTGCATTCATGTCCATTGACTTTTCAGAGTCACTCGCGTTAGCATTGGAAGTCATCTTCTTTCTGTCTCTGGCCTTAATGTTGTTGGTACGTTAGCTAGCTTGTGTTCAAACTTTTACCGTCTCAGTTTACCAATTTTTCCTTTTCCCACGGAATAATAGTCCTGGTACCTAAGTATTACTGGACTCAAGTCACTTTTTTATCGTTAAAACTCAAAATTACTTCAGATTCTGTCTGCCTAATCACAATGTCTCAAGTTTGACGGAAAAATTACGCCCCGCATCCTACACCTCCGCCATCTTGGCCCCTCCCCCCATTAGCCGACACTCAGTTAACGTTAGGATGTATGCGATGACATCAAAGGCATGCGACTTAAAGGCCAATTTATACTCGGGCGGAGCGGACAAGAGGCGGACTCCGCAGAGGTCCGCGCGTACGGAAAACCCTGTGGGGTGATTGTGCTTTACGTTACTTGACCCTTAACTCTGGAGCCTGCACAGACAGAAGTTGGTCGAATCTGCTTCTGAGCAAAAAACAACAACAACCGTACTGTACGGGCATTATTTCAAAAAAGGAAATGTCATAATGTTGTGTCATACTGGAATAATAAATTTACAAATTTGATCTGGAAAAACATATGGTCCCTCTCCTACAAATATTTTATTCCAAATAAAATCAAAGTAGTATCCCTCAAGCTCATCTATCTCTCCAATCTGTTTATGCAAAGATGTAAAAAAGACGTTAGCGAACTCTGCTCCTTCTGTAAACAGGCATCAGAAGATCTTCACCATCTCTTCTGGTCATGTTCTTACCTGCAGATTTTTTGGAAAAATGTAATTACTTTCATCCGTCAACACATTGACAAAAACTTTGTTTCGGACTATCAAAATGTACTGTTTGGTTTCTTTTCAGTCCCGTTTACCCAATTAGACCAATATTATATAATTAATTTAATATTATTTTTAGCCAAAGCTCATATCTATAACTGCAAATTCACTAATCAAATCAAATTAATCAAAAAGGAAATCAAACGATACATTAACATAATTAGTCAGTCTGAAAATAAGAAAGCCATAAAGACTCTAGTATTATTTTTTTCTTTGTTTTCATGTTTTTGAAATGACATTGAGTTTGCCTAACCTGAAATGTACTTATTTTTTTGTCTTCTGAATGGCATTATGTAACCTCAATTTGCCGACATCATTGTAACCCCTCACTCCATATGCTTATGTCATGTCTGTCAACTACAATCAACTTACATGTACAATAAAAAAGTACTCAAAACGTCTGCAAGGCCTGTGCGCACAAAGCTACGAATGCATGGACGCTCCGTGCTGGTGTCACACAAAACACTGCTCCGCATGTATTTTTCACGTCGACCCACTTTAAGTGTGACACCAGTCTTCTGATTCACGGGGCGGCAGTGCGCTGGACTACGAAAGCTCTAAGCAGACATTCCAGGTGGATACCTCTCCGTTGATATCCAAGTCAGTTTTATTTGTATAGCCCAATATCACAAATTATGAATTTGTCTCAGAGGGCTTTACAATCTGTACAGGAGATGACACCGAGTGTGTCCTTCACAAACGACCCTCATATAGACTAAGGAAAAACTCCCCCAAAAAACCCAAGTGTGAATTGGCCTTTTGACTGAAGTCATGTTTGGTGTTTATAAACCGTAAAAATGATCCCAAACCCCGACTAAACTGCTCAGTATAACAAAGTGACCAAGTGTAATTCATCCTTTATTCTTAACGGTAAGATAAAGAGCAAAATAACTTCACTATTAGAATTTTTACACACAAATGTAACATTTTACTTTTTTTGTAGCAGATTTATACATGGCAACTCTGAGTTGCAGTTAGCAATGATTTTATTTATCTCTGTGTAACTCTGCTTTGTAATTAATCATCAATTGTGTACCTGCATGATGGACAGGGTCCGAGATCTGATGCGCTCTGGGGTCATAAAGCCTTCAAAGAAACCCATCTGGTATGATGTATATAAAGCTTTTCCACCCAAGAGAGACCCACTTTATGTGAAGCCACATACCAGATCTTCAACCAAGAAACAGGAAACTGTGCCTGAGATCTTCTACAGAGAGGATGAAGTTAGAGCGTAAGTGAAGTCTCTACTATTCAAATATAGTGACAATAGAAGATGTGCCTCCATCTCACCTGCACCTAGCCTTTGTAAATGTTGTGAAAATAGCACAAGGTGTCGGTGGTATTTAGTAACCACTGTTGATCTCTGTTTTGAGCGGTGTGCATTTTTTATTTCTCTCCATGCATTTTGTGTTTTCTCAGACACACATCAACTTTTTTTTTAATTTTAGCTTGTTTTGTACAAATTTGTCTGGAATCTGAGGCTTGTACCACAAATCAAGTTAAACTACTTTAGGGTCTTAATCTTGTATTTGCTCTACAGTCCGTTGCACACAGTAAAAATCACTTAATACGGACCTCTAAATTTACGAGAACACTGATTATCTAAGCAGGTGTGCTGTTTTGGTGAATAAATCAAATCAGTGTTTCAGAAATACACATGGGATTTGTTTTGGCGGATCTTGATTCCCTCACACACCCCTTGTTCATCTCTGTCTTATCCATCATCAGCGCTGTAGGAGGTTGACTCCAACTTCTCCTTATCTAAGCAACACTAGCTATCCTCTAAAAACATCTTATCAATTCCATCATCAGATCATTTACCAGATACGACACCTACTACTCACCTGTGTGTGTTTTTTTGATCTGGAAGTAATCAAGCACAGTGATGAAAATAACTATTTGAACATGTTGTCAGTATTAAAGGTAAGTATAAGATGTTTTTTGCAGGTCTCACTCACCCAAACAGATCTGTCTTTCAGGAAATTCTATGAGCAGTATGGGACAGGTCCTCGGCCTCTGGATATGTCCAAGTTAAATTTTGTTTCTACGTGCCAGAGGCATGTAAATATATAATTATATTATATATTATATTATAATTGTTATATTTGTTTGTGTGTGCCCAACTGTATCATGTTGCATACCAAGTATAAGGTTGATAAAATTAAAAGTCATTGAAAAGACATTATTTTTAAGTATAACTAAAAGTTTGTGTTTCTCTCACTTTGCTCCTGTAGGTTTGTAGACAAATTCACAGAGGCAAAGAGCCATGATGAGCTGGCTGACCCCACTCTGTTTGAGGAGACTGGGAAGGCTTTACTCTCAGAGGGCATCGTGCTGAGAAAGAGAGGAGTGCCTCCTGTAAGAATCTTAAGTATAAATACTAACTACTACTAACTAACTACTAATATTCAGTATATTTAGAATAGAATAGACTTTATTGTCATTTCACAATGTACAATGAAATTTCACATTGACAGCCCTAGGTATAAAAAGCAGCTCAATACACATCACAACATCCTTATATAAAAACACCATTAAAAAAACAATAATGTGCGTTACAAATAGTATTGTCATGATCCGTCTGTCTGTTTGAGTTAAGTTAACCATTTTTGTCTCGTGCATACATGTTGTCCTGTCATTTCCTGTTTTATTTTGAAATAACTGAATGTTCCCTCTCGTTTCAGATTCACACTTCCCCTTCCTCCTGTTTCCTGCGTTTGGTGATTGTCTGACCCCGCCCTAATTGTCTCCACCTGTTCCCCATCACCTCATGTATAAATAGTCCTGTCTTCCCTTGTGTCGTTGCGAGATTGTCATGTTCCCTGCATCCATGTGTTCCTCGCTCCCTCATTTGCCTTCCACGTTTTCCAGCTTCCTCGTTCCTCCAGTGGTAAATTTTTGTTTGTAGTTTTTATAGCCTGTATTTTGTTTCACTAGAAGAATCCTCTTAGGAGTAGATCCTAGTTGTTACTTTAGTTTTTGTTTGTTATAGGTCCCATGTCCCTTAGTCCACAAGGAGAATCCTCCTCGGAGTAGATCCTTGTGTTTTTGTGTTTATTTATTAGTTTTCTCCCTGCTTGTTTTAATTCCCTCCTCTTGTGTAGAGTTGTAGGTGTCCTGTTTATTTTCTATAGTCTCCCTTATCCTAGTTTTCCTCCCTTCCCTTCGTAGTGCCCTTTGTTAGTTTCCCTCCATTTTGCCAGTTAGTGTGCTTTGTGCATTAACTTTTAATAGCCTTACCTAGCTAGCGTTCCCCTTTTCTTTTGCAGGTAACGCTAACTATTTTCCCTCTCGGCTTTGAGAGTGGGTTTTGTTTTCCCCCCATTTTATAGCCGAGAGTAGAAAGAGTAGGGATTCCCCGGACGCGCGCCTCCACCTGCCAGGTGGCGCGTGGCCGTGCTCCACCTCCCCGCTGGAATACCGTGCTTGATTACCCTGTCTATTCAAATAAAGACTGTTTTGAGAACTGTTGAATCCTGTCTGAGAGTCGTGCGTCTGGGTTCCTGGTCATGGATCCTTGTCAGTATTGCACACATTTGCCATATTGCACTGTTAGTAAGTGACTGGTTTTTATGCTGACTGTCTATTCAGTCCAGTTATGGCTCTATGAAAAAGACTTCTTCTGTCTGGAGGTGTGGGCTCTAAGTGCCCTGTAGTGCCTCCCAGAGGGCAGCAGGGAGAACAGGTGATGACAGGGGTGGCTTGTGTCTTTGAGGATGATGGCAGTGATGAGACGGCAGCGTGTCCTGAAGATGTCTTCTAGTGAGGGCAAACTGAGTCTGATGATTTTCTTTGTGGATGTGATGACTCGTTATAGGGTAAGTTTTTCAGGTCTGTGTGGTCAGCATGTCTATTTCCCCTGTAGTGTGTTTTGTCATTGCTAGATATCAGTTCCACCACTGTTGTGTCATCTGCAAACTTAGTTATTGTGTTTGTGGAGTATGTCGGAGAGCAGTCTGATGTGTAAAAGGAGTACAGTATGGGACTCAGGACCCAACCTTGTGGTGCCCCCGTGCTGAGGGTCAGACTGGGAGAGTGATGAGAGCCAAGCCTGACTGTCTGTGGGCGTCTGGAGAGGAAATCCTTGATCCACATACACAGAGTGCTGTTGAGACGAAGGCCTAGCAGTCTGCTAACCAGTCTGCTGGGAATGATGGTGTTAAATGCAGAGGAATAGTCAATAAAGTGCATCCTCACATATATTCCCTGCTGGTCTGTGTGTGAGTGCTATGTGGAGGGCAGTGGCAATAGCATCCTCTGTGGAAAGGTGAGCTCTGTATGCGTATTGGTGCTGGTTAAGGTTAGCAGGGAGATTGGGTTTGATGTGTTTTAAAAACAGTTTCTCAAAACATTTTGCAACAATGGGGTTCAGTGCCACTGGTCTGTAGTCATTTAAAGAAGTGATGTTGTTCTGTTTAGGTACTGGGATGATTGTGGCTGAATTGAGGAAGGTGGGTACAGCAGCTTGGGACAGTGATAGATTAAAATGTCAGTAAAAACCTCTGCAAGCTGGTGGGCACAGTCTTTAATCACCCTCCCTGGTATTCCATCAGGCCCCGCAACCTTCCTGACATTCACCAAGCTGAAGACCCTCCTCACCTCGTGGATCTGAAGAGATAGGGCGGGGGGTCGCGGTGTCCAGTCTGGGCTCAGTTTCATCATCACTCTCAGCAGATTCAAAGCATGCAAAGAAATGATTGAGCTCCTCAGCTAGGTGGAAATTGCTGTCAGGGGGTGGATGCTGACTTCCCCTGTAATTTGTAATGTGCTGGATGCCGTGCCACATGCGTAACGGATCCCTGTTGGAAAAATGATCCTCGATCCCCTTCTTGTAAGCAGCCTTAGCCTGCTTCATGCCCCTCTTCAAACTGTGCCTGGCGGTGCTGTATTGCTCTCTGTCCCCTGCTCTGAAAGCTGCATTACACTCACACCTCACCTGAATCTCCTGGTCATCCAAGGTTTCCTGTTCGGGAAAACTCTGACCCTTTTCTTGGTGGTAATGTTTTCAGTACACGTACTGATGTAGCAAAGGACAGTGGTGGTAGAGGTCTCTATGTCTGGGTCAGAAGATAGACTCCAGTCTGTCCTCTCAAAGCAGTCTTGCAGCTGTATGGAAGCATCCTGAGGGCAGGTCACAACAGTCTTAGTGGTGGTTTTCAGTTTTTTGATAATGGGGTTGTATGCTGGGGTCAGGAAGAGTGACAGATGAATCCAATTTTGAATTGATGCCCACTCCAGCCAACTTACTGGTTAGGAGGAAGCCTGGAGAAGCTTACAACCCAGACTGTCTTGCCCCTACAGTAAAACATGGGGGTGGATCAGTCATGATCTGGAGTTGTTTCAGTCTGAGTGGAACAGGGCAAATGCAATTGTGTGAAGGCCGAATGAACCAGGTCAAGTACAGGACTACCCTTGAAAACAGTCTTCTTCCATCAGCTGGAAAACTCTTTCCTGCCTCGAATGACTGGATTTTCCAACAAGACAATGCCCCTTGCCACACGGCAAGGTCAGTTAAAGCCTGGATGGAGAACCACAACATTCGCACCATGCCTTGGCCTGCTCAATCACCAGATCTTAATCCAATTGAAAACCTGTGGAAAATCATCAAACTCAAAATGGAGAACCACAAGCCCAAAAACAAAGAAAATTTGTTTGAATTTGTCCAACAGGAATGGGCTGCTGTGACAGCAGAACAATGTCAGAAACTGGTGGAGAGCATGCCAAGACGCATGGCTGCAGTCATCAAAAACAATGGTTATGCAATCAAGTATTAACTCTTGTGTGTATCATGTGTTTAAAGCAAACAGAAAAGAAAACATGGAATGCTTAAAAGTAGTGTTTTTGGCGGTACAATGCCATAGCTATTGATGTAAGAATTTAAGTAATTTTGGTTATTATCAAGAAAACCATGGAAAATGAATAATCCTTAGTTCTTAAATTAAACTCTCATGAGCTATTTTTGTTGTTATCATTATAATTGTCCAAACAAATGTACCTTTAGTTGAGCCAGGCATTAAAATTAACAAGAAATTGAAGAAAACAAGGGTGGTCTAATAATTTTTTCCATGACTGTATATATGTACGGCTCACTAATCAAGCTAGCTTGCTAGTACCAGCGTTAGCTGATAATGTAATTGCTGCTATGCTAATGGTGCCAGTAGACAGAGACATATATACTTTTATCTATACTATTAAATATATATATGTATATATGTATATATATGTGTATGTATGTATATATATATATATATATATATATATATATATATATATATATATATATGTATGTATGTATGTGTGTGTGTGTGTGTGTGTATATATATTTAATATATATTTTATATTGCTTATGCCTGTATTGATGCCTATATTGGTCCAGTCCATCACAAACTCAAATGCATTTTTTTGGAGATTTTATGGAGAGCTTGCACATTTAGTCCCCTCAGCCTCTCATTGAAAGTGATCTCTTCATGGTGGTGGGGAGAATGATTGGCCATTTTTTTCTTCATGGAGGACCATGCCTGCACACTGGAGGACTGTCCAGACCTGGACATCAGAAACACTATCATGTGTTGTGACTTGTATGTTTGATTGAAAATGGTTTGTTCATTCAGTAATAGGTAGTGATGGGTTGATGATGCCTCATAGGGTGTGTGGCACCTGTGTCGATACTGTGTTGACACAGTGTTAGTGTATCACTGAAACAACTGCTGGACTTAATAAATCATTGTAGGCAACGTGGATAAAGACTGTGCCACTGAACCAGTTTCATTCCTCAAGACATATGGACACCAAGTGGTAAAAAAATGATAGTCTTGACTGAATGAAAGAAAAGTGTGTGTATTCCAATTATTCTGAATATAACCAATGTAATATCATTGCCTAGTACAGTGTGTCAGAAGCAGAATTGACAGAAAAGAAAATAGCAAGTGAATAAGGGAAAATGTAAAATTAGTGAAAGTTTTGTAAAACAAAATTTGAGTGCTTGTGAACATTTGGGAGCTTGTGAACACGTTATTGAAGGGACAAGGGCGGGTTTATGCATTTTTATTTCGAAACAGGAGCTTTTGCAAAATGTATCCCGTTGACAGATGCGCTACCTTATAAACACAGTTTGGTGCCTCAGTGATATAGGAAACATTCTCTGTATCGGTCACGTGACTTTTTCTGAAAGCAATACGCGGTGTTGATCGGTGTTGCCGGACCATCACTAGTAATATGTCTGACGAAATTAAATTGATGCACTTTTTCTTGATAAATTTGCGCCCCACATTAAAGAAATAATTTAAAAAAGCTTAGGCAAATTGCATCACATTCCATATACCAATGTATTTTTGTCAAATTATAGAATATAGTGGGTGGTCTGTAATACTGCTAGTCTGCAGGACATAAAAGATTAAACATTAAAAGGGAAAAGGACGTCTCATGAGGGTAATCAAGCAACTGAGACGAGGTCTTAAGGAAACCCCAATGTGGACACTAGTGATCCAAAGACAGTAGCCTTACTCTTTCCTTAAGACACATCGGGGAATATCAGCACTGAGGTTAATTTTGATTACTCTGGTATTGAAGTGAAATATTATGGTTCACACATGGACACCATATATTACTGTCTGTAACAGAATCAAAAGAACCAGTCTTTCCGATGCTGTTATATAGGTGCTTCTTCAGTGTATAACTTGCCTGGCCAGGAAGACAGCGATGACGACAATGACAATACATACGTGTTTGTGTGTGTGCGTGCGTGGTGCATGCACGCATGGTGGAGGCAGTGTCACGCACGCAGGCACACACAAAACTTTTCCACCACTGTGTGTATACACACACACACAGTGTGGAAAAAAGTTTTCAGACACCCTGTGACACCCAGACACCTCAAAATACTAAACAAATCCTCAAAAGCCATTAAAAACTTAAAATTGATTGCTTCCATAAAAAATACATGAGAAATTTTGAGTATTTTTTGGTTCCAGTGATCCACTAATTAAGGTTGTGCTTTTTATTGAAAGACACAAGTTTTGTTGCCATGCTTCGTGTCTATATAAAGCCAGCACATTTGACGGTTCTTCAGAGACAAAAATGGTTAAAACAAGGACCCTAAGATGCAGGAAACACAACTGAAAGTACAGATTCTCAGCCAGGAAGGGTACAGATGCCAGATAGCCAGGAAGTGCAGATGCAGTCCTTCAGCAGGTGGATACACTCTGCAGAAATACAGAAGAACCAGCAGCTTGGAAGACAAACCAAGACCTGGGCATCCAAGAGTTTCTTCAGCCAGAAATCACATCCTGATCTGCATGTGCAGGGAAAATCACTGAATGACATCACAGGAGCTTCAGCAGCAGTGGTCAACCCAGACTGGAGTCCAGTGTTCCACCAGCACTGTACGTGGATGACTTTTAGATCATGGCTTAAGGTTCTACAAGGCTGTCAAGAAGCCCCTGATCAATGAGAGACAACAGCTGGGCAGCCAGGAAGTGGAAGAAGATTCTGTGGTCAGATGACTCCAGTTTCCAGCTTTATCTTCCTCCTGCTAATGTGAGGGTACGCACAAGGCCAGGCGAAGCATTGACTCCAACATGTACAGTATCTACTGTTAAGCATGGTGGAGGCAGTGTCATGGTTGGAGGATATATGATTGCTGCTGGTGTTGATCATCTCTCTGTCTGTGATGGCACTCTGCCGAGTAGCCTATTGTGCCATTCTTGAAGCCCAGCTTCCTTCTGCACATGCTCTGTTCAGTCAAGGTCAAAACTGGATGTTTCATCAGGATAAAGCTCCTGTCCACACATCCAGAGCCAGTAGAGCACAGGCTGCAGGAGCACAGTATCCAGGTCTTAGAGTGGTCAGCTCAATCCCCAGACATGAACCCCATTGAAAATCTGTGGTGGATTATCAAAAGGTCTGTTTTCATAGCATAGACCAAAGAATTTAGAAGAATTAAAAGCAGTAATTCAAGAAGAATGGGACAAGATAACCCCTCAGCAGTGTGAAAGGCTCATGGGGAACATGCCAGCCAGGAATAGAGCTCTACAGCATGCTAATGGCAGGAATACTAAATATTAATTTGATGATGTGATGGTTTATTTTTTTCCCATTCTCTGTTATTTGTTGACTTTGACACCAAAAATGTTGAGAACTGACATATTAAAACTGTGAAGAATTTAGCTTGTTTGACTGGATACAGCTTTCAAAAACAGAAGTGTAATATTAATATTCTTTCATGAATAAGACATCAGGTTGAACGTTATGTTAGCTGAGACTGCAGAGAGCTCAAACCATTGCTTGTGTACAACAGAGCATTACGAGGCAATCCTAAAACAAACGAAGAAAGAAATGACTGATGAAATTGAAAGGCACCGATGACTAGGTTCAGCCACTTGCCCAAAACCTACAATTGTGCACAGTGCTCAGCTTGAGGTGAATGCTGCTCAGAGTCCTGGTATCAAAAAGGGGAACCTTGAAAAAAATAAAGCAGATATAATCCAACTAACAATAAAATGAAAAACTCACCTGGATAGTTGAACTCATGCAACGATCATTACAAACACAAAAGCCAGATCAACAAACACAAAAGTCAGATCAACATAACCAACCTTGGAAAGGAAAAGGAAATCAAAGGAGAGAAAGATCATATGTTCCTGTGAAAAGTGTATTGAACAGAACTGTTATGAATGTACTCACTGTTTCCAGTGTGGTGAAGCAGGTTATAGAGCAGTGGGCTTCCTAAAAAGACCAGCACATCAGGAAAACTGGAGCCGAGCCCTGCCAGGGAACAGACAGTGACTGGGTCCCAACCACTGTCTCAGCTTGACTCATGCCACAGTGGTGATCCTGACAAGTTATCACAACATCTAGCACAAAAACAGCCAGGTAATTCAACCAGCACATCATGTATAACTTGTCTAACAGCAATAGCGAACAAGCTTGTGATTGGTAATTGGAAGAAAAGCTCTCCCCCACTGTAACTTAAATGGCCTAACCCTAACCCAAATAAAGTATGATAGATAAAGTGGAATATTTCAATATTGGTTGAAAGTCTGACACTACACACTGCCTTGCTGGCTATAATCTGAAAGAAGAATGTGAACCCAGACTTCACCCAATCAGCTGGATCAGGCCCAGTGACCCTGAATAGAATAAACAGTTACAAAGGATGACTGACTGCCTACCTGACTGACTGTCATGAAACCACCCCAAAAGTGAAGCCAAAACATCTTGATCACCCCCTAGTGGCTGGCTGCAGTATAGGCTACGTTAGCAACTGGGATGTAGGCCGACTTAAAAACTCAAATATTTTTTCCTCAAAAATACTTTCTGTCATTTTAAACAGTTCTTGCCATGCTGAAGTTCCATTTGTTCTTTCAATGAACTGTCAGTTACTGTCATAGCCAGTGGAGTGATTAAGTGGATGAAACGGCATGTAAACAAGCCATCCTGATTCAGATGATTACAAATGGAAGTTGTGTGATTTAAACATACAAAAGCGCTGGAAGGGTTCTTTGAGGTGATTTCAATATGACTAAATTATAGACTCTGTTGAGCCCATCCAGCCTTTTTTTTTTTAAATCAGGTCCGTTAACCCAAATTACCAAAAAAATGAACATACATATATTTCGTCTCTTACTTCTAGCGTTATCAATACTGATTGATTTTAATTGATTTTCAATTGCAATTCTCACAGCATTAAAAATAGACATATAAAAAGCCATTTTTCTGTCAGACAGATTTCTGGATTAGGAAGCATTGATTTAACTCATAATATCAGCCAGTGTTCAAATTATAATTTGAGCTTTGTGGGGATCTAAATTTTTTATACTGTTTTATATGAATTATGCATTTTAATGATATTTTGGACGATTATTCCCATATTTGTGATAAGTACAACATGACAGTTACTTGGTGGAGGAAGCACTGAATGAATACATCATGAGTTTTCTTCAGAAATATGAGCTAGTATGTGGAGAAAAGTGAGCTAGCTTATAAACTATGGATAAAGCTTGAAATAGCTAACAGGCTAATGTTCCAGAACTTTCCATCACAGGAACCACTAAAAGACCCACCTTACCTGTGAAAGAACTGTCAACCCTTCACTTCTTTCTCCTGTCTGAACTTTTTTACTTTTCTTTTTTAACTCTTTGACTTTTGAGGCATCTACCGTCTCCTCCTCTGCTAGCCGAGTCGCTGTTTGTCTATTGCGCTGTTCAGGCTGTCTACAGAGCAGTTGGACTGAACCATAATTAGAGAGGGGGGGAAGTTGAGAAATGTTTCCACAACAGATAAACTTTAGTCATAAAAATATATTTGTGATTAAAATAATGAATGTTGGTCTAGAGACCCCCACAGAAGTAGGATTTTACTGCCTTTGTGGGAGCTCATACTCCTCCTTGTGGGAGCTCAGCTCCCACGTAATTCGAACCCTGATATCAGCCATGATGTTAATTTCCATTTGAAAACCATTATATCAACACATTTTAAGAATATTTTTATTAAGTGACGAATACAATCAGCATTAAACACAGACGTTGTGTGATCATTCACAAATACATAGTCAAACAATCAATCTCAACATTGGCTCTGATCCCATGTTGATGCAATTTGGCTGTTGAATCTTCACCACCTTGTAAATTTCAGGATGATTTGCTCTTTTGCACTGGGAATGTAACATCCAATACCTGCACATCAATACAGGGTATTACAATCACATTTACAGCAAAATTACAAGAAACACTGATCAACAGTGGTATACTTACCAACATCAGGTGTCATGATTTTACCATCTGTAGTCTTGACCAGCAGCTGCCAGTATGTATGGTCTTTATCACTTCCAGCCACTCCGTTCACGCTCTGCAGGTATGGGCCATAGTTTGGATCTTCTGTGCAGGTGAACCTGCAGGCCCATACAAGAGGAAGACAAAATGACATCCAACAGTTTAGTGACTGTATGTGTGCAACAGCTGCTTTCTCTACAAACAACCACTGGTGAATTTGGCTGATTAGGACCCCATTATTAAGGCAAATTACATGGCAAATTCACATCTAGCAAAATGGAATGCAGACAGTTTATTTTGTTTCCTTAATCTTACCTTGAATTAAAGACAACAATGACTGGCTGAGTTTGATATGATCTTAATGGATGGATGTTTAAAACGACAGTAGTCGATCAGTGCTGAACACAGGGTACGTTAAAAAATGAAGCAAATACATACATGACATCGAGAACAATAAAATTCAAACAGCAAAATAAAAACAGTAAAAGTTAAAGTAGAACTACAGTGTCGATGATTAGTTTATTAGGGTTTGACCCAAAGTAAGCGAAATATACTAAATACAAGCAGAAAATACTTGCAGATGTTTTTGTGTGACTTTTGAATCAAGCAACTTGAGTTTGTTACTGAATCTTCACTCAAGATTTATTTGATTAGACTTTGAGAGAGATGTAATTTATCTTATTTTAACAGTTATTTACATCACTTTAAGATGTTCTGCCTATTTGAGACAAAGATAAGGTTGTGCTTGATTTAAGATCAGTGTAAAGTTGAACTTAAAATAAGACAAATTATCTAACTTGTCTAAATCTATTTTTTCATCTTGGTAAGAACCTAATAATTTGCAGTCTGCTTCTAACATTATGCTTCTAGACTACACCCTATCAGAAGCTTCGACCTCAGATGTCCATCTGACAGTGCTATCACCAAGTTTAAGGAAATAATTCCATTATTTTTTTAATTCAATGCCATGTCTCAATATAACAGAACTCTAACCTCAGTCCTGCCCAATGTGATAATCTTTTAAATAGTGCTACAGGCTCTCTGAGACTATCAATAGACTCTGTTGCCCCTCCTAAAAAAGAAGCTAAAGCAAAGAAAGTTAGCTCTATGATATAACCCAAAAACATGCCAGTAAAGCAAGTATCGAGGAAATCTGAAAGGAAGGGACAGGTTTTTTGTTGCCACAAAATTTAAATTCATATTAACATGAATTCAACATATTGTAGTGAACAGATAAATGGAGGCAGAAGATGTTATACTTTAGATGTTATACAGAGAAGCTCTGAATATTGATTTTTAGTAAAGACTGTGACATCTTGTGTCAAGTCGATAACTTTAGAAATAACAAATTAGAATCAGAAAGTGTTTTTTTATACAGAGGAGCAAGGTGGTGCAGCAGTTAGCACTGTCCCCTCACAGCAAGAAGGTACCAAGTTTAAGTCCCAGCCCGGGGTCTGTCAGTGTGGAGTTTGCATGTTCTGCCTCTACGTGCCCTGTGATGAACTCTCAATTTGTCTATGGTGTACCCTGCCTTTAGCCCATTTTTTAAAAACAGCTGGGAGAGGCTCCAGTCCTCCCTATGTAGAATGAGTGGTTGATAATGGATGGAAAACTCATTTTTTTCTTTATAAGAATTCCCTTGTAATTGTTTGCTTGGCAGATTATGTAATTTTGCATTGCATACTAGTTCACTAATTTATTCTAATGTTGTTTGAGGTCCCAGTGTCACTGTCACCTTAAAGAGTAACCTAATCAGCATGTTTTATCAATGAAACAGTTCCAAGTTGCAGACTGTGACTTTCAGGTGATGTTATGATCTTACTTAAAGTTAGCATTTGAGTCCATGAGTCTCTTCAGTGCGCCCAGTAGGATCCCTCTGTAAGCCACATGTGTGCTGAAGGTCACAGGAGTGGTGCCCAGTACGCTGTTCTCCACTACCACCTCAATTGGAATGGGTTCTCTTGCTGAATGATTGATGACAAAAACAGCAGAGGAGATTTTTTTTTTTTGGAATATAACATTATTATACCTAATGTTTAGGAATAAGACCACATTCCTCACTCCCACTTGTAATCATCTGTGCCTTGGCAAATCCATCACTTGTACCTCATGCCATCACTATCACCAACCACACCATAATTTAGGCTTATTTATCCCCAAGCAATGAACCCCCTTTCGTCCCTCTGTTCAACCCCAGCATCTCAACCCAACCTGACTCATCTAAACACATAAAATAAAACTAAATTTTTACAGTGCAAACGTATAAAGAAAAGCATTTGAAATGAAGGGTTATTCAGTATTCTGAAGCTTACTTCCAGTGAGAGTCCCAGGAAGAAGAAGCAGCAGCAGGGCTGCAGATAGCAGAACAGACACCATCACCATGCTGAGACTTAGCTGACTGTAAGATCACTGTACTTCCACACCCATGCTTTTATTCCAGTATTTGTAGTTTACTTGCTGGAACAGAGTGACTTTTGTTGATCTTAGTTGAAAAAACTGATATTTTTTTCCGTAGAGCCAAATGAAATGTCACCTTGAGGTTATGTTGTGAAAAAATGTTTGCAGTGCAAAATATGTTAAATGAACAATGCCTTTACATACTCCAGCCTCAGTCTGTCCCATTTCATCTCTACATTCTAAAAGGAGCACACAAGTCACCATTAAACTTCAGCACACTCTCAATGTACAACTCCTGGATCATGGCAATCAGACAGGATCTGTCCAGTATTCATGTCCAATGACCTCCAGAACATTCCAAATCAGATAAATTACCATGGACCTGCAGGGCAGTTGTAGCTCAATGGGTAGAGTGTATATGTGGTTATACATTCGAAATCCATAATATCAGACTCCATCTCTGATAAGTCTGGTGATGTCACGTGTGTGACATTGAGTGTGTCCTGCTAACATAAAAGTTTAATTGAAACCTTTCCGTGGTCCCACCACTGCATCATCATCATCATCATCATGCTGAGATTTAGCTGACTATAAGCTCACTGTACTTCGACAGGCACTTTTATTCCAGTCTGCACTGTTTTCAAACTGGTGACTTTTGTTGATCTTAGTTTGGAAAAGCTGATATTTTCCCCCATAGAGCCAAATGAAATGTCACCTTGAGGTTATGTTGTGAAATAATGTTTGCACTGGAAAATACAGTAAAAGAACAATGCCATTTAAATACTCCAGCCTCAATCTGTATCACGTCCTATGTTCAGAAAAGGAGGATGTAAGTCACCATTAAACTTCAGCACTCTCTCAATGTACAACTCCTGGAGCTTGGCAATGAGAACAGTGCTAAAACCAAGCCATTCCATGATCTTCCAGAGGAAGCAATACTCAACACGGTAAAATGCTTTTTCTTGATATTATGAGATCAGTCCAGTATTCATGACCTCCAGAACATCCTGAATAAGGTATATTCACATTGACCTGCTGAGCGGTTCAATGTGTGGAGTGGTCACCTTTAAATTTCAGAGAACGAATTTCATGTATGTATTTGGGGCTTTCACGGGGCTGTGTCCCACGCAATGTGGAAGGCGGGTCGGCGGAGGTGACCGAGTACGAGAGTCATCATCGGCGACTCTGGATGCCGGAAATTGTTGGAATCTCGGTAACGGAAGGTCATAGAGACTCCAGAAAAAGACAGACGTGTTCAGCATGGTCAGATTAGATCCAAAGTGTCTCTGAGTCTCTACAACCTTCTGTTCCAGAGATACTGCATAAGCGAAAACTCACTAGCCACTCAGTGAGCGGCACGAAACTGAGTGGAACTGTTACTAAATGTGGTGTATTACAAATACAGATAACTTAACTACTGAATATAGGGAAGCACTACATCAACTAAAAACAAGACATAGTGATAAAACCAGTGGATAAGGGAATTGAAAATAGTGATTTTAGACAGAACCCAGTATCTGCTAATAGCAGAGAGGCAGTTGGGCAATCCTGCACACCACAGGCCCCTTTCACAATCTACACAAAAAGGAACTTAAATTGAAATCCGGGAGATAGTGGAAAGTCTGTATTATGAAAAAGAAATCACATCGAAGGAACGATTTTACCTGTATGACGAGAATCCACCCAAGCCCAAGACACTTCTATCTTCTTCCGATGACACGTAAGGATCCGAACATTGTTTCAGACTGTGGGAGCGAGTCATACCAAATTGCAGAATATGTAGACCACTACTTGATCCCCTTGTCCCAACAACATCAAAGCCATGAAAAAGATATCTATGATACCTTGTTCAGAAAATAAAATCCATCTCTGTTGGACATGGTGCTTTCCTTTTCTCCACAGACATCGATGCACTTTACAGAAACACTGATACTCACCTGGGTTTGAAAGCCGTCAAACCTTTCTTCCAGAAACATCCGGACTCATCAAGACCAGACGAGGCGACTTGGCGACCTCTTCGCACTATGCGCCTCAGCATCCAGTGACCCCGCTCCGTCAGTTTACGTGTCCTACCACTTCGTAGATTTGTTGCACAGGTAGCATCCTATCACAGTTCCACGCTGGAATTCACTGAGCTCCTGAGAGCGACCCATTCTTTCACAAATGTTTGTAAAAGCAGTCTGCATGCCTAGTTGCTTGATTTTATACACCTGTGGCCATGGAAGTGATTGGAACACCTGATTCTGATTAATTGGATGGGTGAGTGAATACTTTTGGCAATATAGTGTATATACTGTATATGGCAGAATGGGAACACACAGTGTTCCCCAAATCCCATAAACTTCCCTTAAATTACCTTGGATACCTGGATGACAACATTTTCTGAATCTGAACCAATTTACAAACCGATTTTGAACATTTTATAGACATTTTGAATGGATGTCACAAGTCAATCAAAACCAACTATAACTCGCAAACACAACAGATTGAGTTCTTGGACACTGGTCTTTTTTTATGGAGGAGAAGACTGAACAGTTGAAGCTGGGCACAAAGGTTTATTTTAAACCGACAGATACACATGCACTGTTACATAAAAATACAGTAGCTTCCATCCCAAGCACACCTTCAAGGGGATTGTGAAATCCCAATTAATATGATTCCATAAAATAAGTAGTAGATCTGAGGATATGGAGGAAGCTATAACTGCACTCTTCACCATCCTTTGGACAAGGGGATATAGCCACTCGTTTTTAAGAAAATTGAAACAGGAGGTCTGTAACAGCTTCATCAGTGAAGGCCAACTGGGGATCACAGAGGCTCAAGAAAAGCATCTGATCCCATTGGTGATCACTTTTTCCCCAGCTTCCTTGTGCTTTAACTCCACCATTAAAAGTCACTTTAAAGAACTCGAGGACATGACAGAGCCTCTATTGGATTCCAGGATCATATCTGCATACCGTAAAAATAAAAATTTACAGGACATACTAGTAAATGCATCTTTAGACCAAAATAAAAATCAGTCCAAAAACACACTTCACAACAATTACATATGCATTTAATTAATACACCAAAAAAGTGTTCCATTATGGCACAATTTTCATCTGGGTTCCATTAATTTGGTTTCTTTAATACAGTGCAAAAGCTGCAGAGAATTCCCTTTTGTAAGAGTAAAACAGCATTTACGTCACATCAATGGTACCTCTAAAAAAAGTGAACTATACACTCACTTCAAAATACATGGATCAAAAAAATAATTTCAGGGGTGGAATCAGGTCCTGGATTGACATTGGCATAGAGAGTAAGAATAGGAAAACAGTGGATACAAAAATTAGACACCTACCTGCCAAATGGCCTGAATGAAGCATAATACAAGCTGTGGTATGTTTAAGATGCTTGGATATCCCTCTGATTGATGTCCCTTATGAAAAATGGTATAACAGAACTAATCAGGGGAAGATAAATAAATAAATAATCAAACAAACAATTAAATAAATAAATAATCATCAAATTAGATATATAAAAGGAGAAATACTTACCTACAGTCCTGAGGAAAACATGGGAGGGGTACCCAGTTATTTTGATTGTTTATAGAAACCCTGTGGAGGAAAAGAGAATTAGTCCTACATATAACACTTTCCTTTTAAAAGAGTACCAGTGAATAGATGGCTCTATAGATTAAATGTCAATAAACATACAAAATTAGATACTTACATTCAAATGGAGCGTAATACAAACTACATATATATATACACATTTGCATACCTCTCTAATTTTCATCAGTAAGGACAGTTCTTTTGAAGGTTTGCATGAAATAATCAACCTGAAAATAAAGAATCTCTTAGAGAGAATCCCTAAAAATCAACATTAAAACATCATTTCAGAACGGAAAACGCTTACCTTAGTGGATTTGGGTGATTTGTGGGAGGAATAGCTTAGGTCCCCTGAAGATTCCTGGAAAACCCTGTGGAAGAAAAAAGTTGATTAATTCTGTATATAATATCCCTTCTGGTAAAAAGAAATTTTAGTGAATAAATGATAACCTTAGGTTTAATAGTTATAAAAATTAGACACTTAAATTATCTTAATGAGGTCTAATTGACTCCAGGGTAGTTGAATATCCAGCAGCTCTTCTAATCAGGGGCTAGCAGGTGAATCCTCTTTTAAGGATCCCAGGAGGTGGCTACTCTGTTGAGGAAAAAACAAGATTAGTTGAAAAAAAATAAACATTGCTAAAATCATATTACATAAAATATGAGATACCTTTCCATGATCCTGAGAAAATCAGGGAGAGAGATCTGGATATCCTCCTGGTGCCAAAAGTAAGAACATGAGGTCTAGGGGAAATAAAATAAATGAATCAAATACATGTAAGATCAAAAAAGAAAAAAAGAGAAATTATACTGTGTGCCAATACTTTTTCTCACAAAAAGAGGACTAAGTAAAAAATGAAGGAGAACACTTTTTGGTCTAACCTTACCGTGCCACAGTAAAGAGTACCTCATTAAAATAAGAGATTTTAAATATTTGAATCTTTCAAATAATTTATTTATGAACCCAAAAAGACTTATCTGAACTTACTTTGGCAGATAATTAGTTCCTGAATGACTTAATTATCTTCTGGTGTGTATACCAATGTGTTGTTCCTGCCCCCCATTGGTCACAGACCAGCTGACAGGAAATTCAACCCAGGGGGCGGGAACCTATATAGAGACAGTGTGCCTGCACTTCATCTAACCACTCTCCTCTGAAGAAGCCACGCTATGGTGAAACATTAGGAGCTGTTTTCTGAAAGGACTTTGCAGGTAGGGGGGCTGAGAAGTGACGGATCTCACCATCAAAGATCAGTGCACTTAATACACTTCCCTGGGGTTTTATTACTTGTAATTCAATTGTCTTTCAGTGCTAGAGTTAGGAGGTAGCACTGCTTCTCCCCATCAGTCAGTTTTTAACACTGAAGATGAATATATCCCGTCCTCGTTCCCAATGATCTGATGACTGATTTCTAACATGGCGACATTTGCACTCATTTTCAAATGAAGAACATTTGTGGATTGTCTTATATTCTATACATTTAGGTTTCACTTGCATGCCACTTTGCAGTCCTTTGAAGAAAACGCTTACTTTGCTCCATGGAGAGATTTCTCAAACACATGCTTTTTTTTTTTGCTTTTTTTTTTTTTTAACAAAATGGCTGCCACCTCCAGCATGCACACCCTTTTTTGAAGGAGATTTCACTTAACTCCTTCCACACAAAACAAATTACATTTTAAAGTAACAATATCTTTGACTTATCTGTTCCTAATAGGAATTCAAGGCAGGCATGAACAAAACAAGTTCTCCACCAGCGTCCATTTTGATTTTATAGTGCAGGCACATCAACTTACCCTGGATTGGAATTGGCCTTCTCAACATGGCTTATCATAAAGGAGCATGATCGTAGCCGGACATCTCCAGACCTTGTCGGAATGCTTGGCAATGATCCCCAATCTGTAGACACGGAAGCAATATTTTAAATTCTTGCAGACAGTACTTCATCCATAATTGACCAGCAGGTTTTGAGAGAGCTGGGACTGCCTCAGCTTCCTGATGTTCGCTGACCAGGTGAGATAAGCTGTGATGTTTACTCCCAGATACCTGAAACAGTCCACCCTCCCCACTCTCTGCCCATTGATGTCAAGTTTGTGTAGCCCAATATCACAAATTATGAATTTGCCCCCATTGGGCTTTACAATCTGTACAGGATATGACACCCTCCGTTCTTTATAAACGACTCTCACATCGACTAAGGAAATGCTCCCCAAAAAAAACCTTTTAAGAGGGTAAAAGAAACAGAAGAAACCTCAGGAAGAGCAACAGAGGAGGGATCCCTCTCCCAGGATGAACAGACATGCAATAGATGCCATGTGTACAGAATAACAATAATGGAAAAACACATTAACACTCCATATAACAACAGTTAATGGATATAAAGATGTGCAAAAGTGTCCAATGGAATGAAGAGCATCATCAAGGTGTCAGCAATGGATTCTGAGAAAAGCAGCATGTCCTCTTCTCCACCACACCAACCAGAAGATGTCTGGCAGCACATAATTTCTCTGCACCATACCAATGGATGGAGCATGAGCAGCATGTCCTCCTCTCCACCACACCAATAGGAGAAGCCTCAGCAAGTTGCCCTCGTCATCACCATGTCATGCAGTACCAAAAGATGAAGCCTGGTCTGCCCAGCCTCTACTCCACCAGGTAAACTGGATCCGTGGATACCTGTGAGATGAGAATGCACAGGGACTACGAGGCACAAAACTAATCTGCAACATGTATTAAATGGAGTGAGAGGAAACACATCCTCTTCTCCACTACCCTGACAGATCCAACCTGAGCAGCATCGCCTCTTCGCCATCTCACCAAACAGATGAAGCCTGGATGACACCACCTCCTTCTCACCGAGTGGCCTCAGCTCACGAACACCTGGGAGATGAAAAGGCACAAGGACTCCCAGGAAGAATTCGAGTTGGAGGCATCCAAATAAAGAAAAAGAGAAGCTCAGTGTGTCAGGGGAAGTCCCCCGGCAGTCTAGACCTATAGCAGCATAACTAAGGACTGATCCAAGGCAGCCTGAGTCAGCCTTGGGTCAGTCCTAACTATAAGCACTATCAAAAAGGAAAGTCTTCAGCCTACTCTTGAATAAGGTGTCTGCCTCCTGGACTGAAAGAGGGAGAGGCAGTCTGATAATAACGAGTTACAATAGTCCAGCCTAGAAGTAACAAATGCATGGACTCATTTTTCTGCATCGTTTTGAGACAGAATATGCCTGATTTTTGCGATGTTACGCAAGTGGAAAAAAGCAGTTCTATCTGTGTGTTTCATGTGGACATTGAAGGACATATCAAGGTTAAAAATTACTCCTAGATTTCTTACAGTGGTGGTCGAGGCAGGTGCAATGCCATTTAGAGTAAATAAGTCATTAGATAATTAATTTCTGACATTTTCAGGGCCGATTAGAATAACTTCAGTTTTGTCTGAATTTAACAACATGAAATTGTCTGTCATCCAGGTTTTTACATCCTTAAGGCATGTTTGGAGTTTATCTAGCTGGCTGATTTCATCTGACTTGAAGGACAAATATAGGTGAGTATCATCTGCATAACAGTGAAAGTTTACCGAGTGATTTCTAATAACATTACCTAATGTAAGGATATATAAAATAAACAGAACTGGCCCAAGCACAGAACCTTGAGGAACTCCATAACAGACTTTGGAGTGTATGGAAGACTCATCATTAACGTGAACAAACTGTGATCGATTGTGCTAATCTCTGTAACAGGATATGGTGGTCAATAGTGTCAAAAGCAGCGCTAAGATCTAACAAGACAAGTACAGAGACAAGTCCGTTGTTCGACGCAATTAGCAGGTCGTTTAGTAATTTACACCAGAGCTGTCTCTGTGGTATGATATTTTCTTAATCCTGACTGAAAGTCCTAAAATAGATAGAAAAGGAAGGCTGGATATTGGTCTATAGTTGGCTAAAACCTCTGGATCAAGACCGGGCTTCTTCAGAAGAGGTTTGATTACGGCTACTTTAAATGACTGAGGTACATAGCCTGACAGCAAAGATAAGTTGATGATGTTTAATAAAGAGGTGCTCAGTAACGGTAAAACTTCTTTAAGCAGTGAAGTTGGGATGGGATCTAAGAGACAGGTAGAAGGCTTAGATGAGGAAATCAGTGAAGTCAGTTTGTGGAGGTCTATGGGAGAAAAGCAGTCCAAGTATACATCAAGTTCTTCAATGGGTTCTAAGCTTCCTGTGTTGAGAGACAAAGCAGTTTCAGTTAAAGGCACAGGGTGACTGATTTTCTCCCTAATGGTTATAATCTTCTCATTAAAGAAGCTCATGAAGTCACTACTACTGAGGGTTATGGGAATAGATGGCTCAATAGAGCTGTGGCTCTCTGTCAGCCTGGCTACAGTGCTGAAAAGAAACCTGGGGTTGTTTTTATTTTTCTCTATTAATGATGAATAATAAGCTGCTCTGGCCTTACGGAGAGCCTTCCTAAAAGCTTTCAGACTATCATGCCAGTCCAGACGAGACTCTTGCAGACCGGTTAAACGCCACTTCCTTTCAGCTGCGGGTGTGAGGGTTATACCATGGAGCCAGCTTTCTGTGCTTTACTAGCTTCTTTTTCAATGGAGCAACAGAGTCTAGAGATGCTCACAGAGAGTCTGCAGCACTATCTACCAAATTATCAGTTTGAGTAGGACTGAAGTCTGAGCCCTCAAGTATATTGATATTAGGTATTGAATGAAAAGCTAATGGAATTATATCCTTAAACTTGGCTACAGCACTATCAGATAAACATCTAGTGTACATGGATTTACCTGATGGAGTGTAGTCCAGAAGAAAAAATTCAAAAGTTAACAAGTAATGGTCTGATAGGAAAGAATTCTGTTGGTGGACTGATAAATGTTCGACTTCAATGCCGTCGGTCAGGACCAGGTCGAGTGTATGGTTAAAACAGTGAGTTGGTTCCTGAAGATTCTGACAGAAGCCAATTGAATCTAAGAGTGAGATAAAAGCAGTACTATGGCTGTCACTATCAACGTCCACATGAATATTAAAGTCACCTACAATAATGATTTTATCAGTTCTCAGGACTAAAGGTGATAAGAACTCAGAAATTCAGAATATGGACCTGGAGCATGGTACACTCTAACAATTAAAATAGCTTTCTCTGTTTTCCATGTAAGATGAGAAAGACTAAGAACCAAGCTTTCAAAAGAATTATAGTTTTTTTTAGGTTTAGGATTGATCAATAGACTAGAATCAAAAATGGCTGCAATCCCTCCTCCACAGTCTGTATCTCTAGGAATATGAGTATTAATATGACTAGGAGGAGTGGATTCATTTAAGCTGACATAATCATGTTGACACAGCCAGGTTTCAGTAAGACAAAATAGATCAATCTGGTTATCTGATATTAATTCATTTACTAGTGGAGCTTTAGATGATAAAGACCTGATATTTAAAAGTCCGCATTTAACTCTCCTGTTGTGTTTAACTATTTCAGTGGTGGTGGTGGTTATTTTTATTAAATTATTTTGTTCAACTCCCCACCTGTTTACTATAGATTTAAATGATTTCATTGGTCGTGGGGCAGACACTGTTTCTTTGGGGTTCTGGGAGGGTGACTGCTCTAATGGAAGCACAGAGAAGTGTGTCCTGGGTTTCCACTGCCTGTGTGAAACGATGGTATTGATGGTGTGAGTGACCTGTGGTTCTACTGACCGCCAAGCTAAGATTGCAATCGATCTGCTTTTTGGTGATATCTCGGATGGCCGCTCAACCACAGCTGCAAAGACAAACCAAAAAGCAAAGCCGCCTGCGAAGAAGGAGGTTCCTGGAAGCAGTTTTCCAGTATCTTGCAGACTTATTCTGGACTTGCTGGACACGCGAGTATCTTCCACTTCTTCAGGAGCGACAGAAATGGCTGAAGCCTAGAAGAAACTTCATGACGGGAGATGTAGTGCTCCTGGTGGACAGTTCCTCCCCTCGCAACTCCTGGGTCATGGGGAAGATCGTGGAAATACTGCCAGACTCAAGTGGAGCAGTGAGAAGAGTGAAACTGAAGACCAAGACCAGCACGCTGCAACGACCTGTGAACAAGCTATGCTTGCTGCAGGAAGCTGCGTCAGAAGACTGATGAAGGACAATTAATATTTGTGGACTTTATTAGTTTAAGTAGTTTGGCTCTTGATGTTTAAGTTTATAATTGCTTAGTTTTCCAGCCTAACCAATTAGGGGCCGGGTAATGTAAGAGCCAGTTAATGGGGAATTCATAGAGAGTAATAATTTAGTTAAGAATGTATAAATATGCTTAATTTAATTTTAAGAAATTCATGATGTATATTATATTTTATTAGAATGCATAATTTAGTTAATATAAAAAAGGAACTTTTACTGTGAAACGTAATTTTGGCTTCTACTACGTGATGCGTCATACATCATTTTTATATTGCTTGCATGAACGTCAAGTCAGATTGCAGCTGGACGTGAGGGAAGCAACACAGTTTTTTGACCGTACTGAAACTACTGAAACAATTTGTAACCCTTTTTATTTTCTGTAAATGTGTATGTACGTTCTTTAAGTAAAAGGCATAAAAGGAAGACTTGGTTTCAGTCGAGTGATTCAAATACTGGTTGTAGACAAGCTGCAAAGGTGACACAGAACTTTGAAGACACAGAGTGCTACTACATGTTCCTTTTTCTGCTGTTACTGAAAGACAGTCTGATAGGGTTGCTGCTGCTGATAGTTTTCATTTGTGTTCTTGTGCTACATCTGTTCGTCATGTTGGAGGTGGTTGTGAGGTGTCAGTTGTTAGTGGCGGTTTGCATGCTACTTGTACTTCTGAAGGTGTCCCTGTTACTGATGGGTGGTTTGATGGCTTGTGCTGGTGTGGTGGTAGGTGGTGGTAGATGTTATTCTTATTCTACTTGTGAGGGTGGGTTGTCTGGTAAAGGGAGTTCTACAGGCTCATCTGCTGCTTTTGCACAGTATTCTTCTTCAAGTGGTGATTGTATGGGCGACACATTACATCGGGGTAGTAATCCTTCTCTGTCGAGAGGGAACTCTCAAAACATTGCTGCTTCTTACAGTCCTACATTAGGCAGTGTGCGCACCTTTGCAGCTGTTGTTGCTTCTCCTTCTTCTGCGGCTGCTTCACTTCCTGTAGTGGATTGTACAGGTAGAGCTGGAGCTTTTAGCCATGCATCTTCTCCTGTTCGTTGTATTAGTGGCACATTTCATCAGGGTAGTAGTCGGCTCCAATTTCCTGGCGTTCAGTGCATGGCTATAGGCTTGGTGGCAATTGCTAGGAATAGTTTACACAGTGTCTATAAATGGGGTCCAAAGTATTTGGATGAGACATTAGTTTGGGGTGATCGTGTCTACAGTACTTTACACAAAAAAGGTCAATGTAGAGGTGCTTTGATGTTTGACCAGCTTCCACAAACAGAAACAATCTTTTCCAGTATGGTGCTTCTGTGTTCGGTGTTCCTAACAAGACAGATTTTTGTGCCTGTGTGTAATCTCAACAAATCCCTACATGATGGTTTGACAAGTGTTTTTGCTAATTACAAAAGTGCTCTTCTCACTATCGGTGGGAGCACATGTGCATTATTCAGTATGGTGACAAATTTGCTGTTGTTGATTCGCATGCACGCAATGCAAAAGGTCTGTTAGACTCTAGGGGCAGAAGTGTGGTGACTTATTGGAATGGCTTGAACGCTGTTCTACGGTTGACAAAAAGTCTTAAAGCACAAAATCAACAATTCTGTGTGGTGCAATTGTGTGCACAAGCACAGTCACAGGATAGATCTAAAGGTGTTCTTTGGAATAGCTGTGATGTTGTTTCTATCTCTGACTCTGATGTTGTGACGGCTGTCACAACAAAGCCAATCTCTTTAATTACACCGTTAGTTGATGCCACTGACAGTGGTGATGCTAATGTTGTGGATTTTAGAAATTGTGTTGTGACAGAGTTGCTTTCTGCAGGGTCAAAGGATGCCTTAGTTGTTGCTACTACAGGTGACGAGTGTGATGTGTTTAGTGTTGCTGCCTCAGATGTTGTAGCAAGAGCTGTGCCATCAAAGTCTTTGCCTTTGGTTTTACCATCAGCTGATGTTAGTGATAGCGGTGATGCGCATGTGGTTGTTGGGGAGTGTGCAGGGACAGAGTTGATTTGCAGACAGTCAAAGGATGACTCAGGAGTCAGTACAGATGATTGTAATGTTGTTAATATGTCAACCTCAAATGTTGTGAGAGCTGTCTCAGCAAAGTCTGCTTGTGCATTTTTATTATCAACTACTGACAGTGATGAAGAGGGTGTGTTTGTCTTGGGTGAATCGGTAGGATAAGAACTGATTTTTAATCTTCTGAGTTTAGAAACTAGTCAACAGCTTTGTAAGCACATGCATGAAAAGCTTGTTAGCAGTAAGTCACAGCTGTGTTCTTCATATGTTGGGCCATTAGGATCTCCTTGTACAAAGAAAACGATTAAAGGTGATGGTAATTGTTTCTTCAGAGCTCTTGGGTTTGTTGTGGCTGGCACGGAGAGGTGTCACAAAAAAGTTAGAGCGGCTGTTTGTATTCAAATTCAAGCATATCCAGATAGTTATGTTAGTCTGTTGTGGAGTGGGTGTTCATCAGTCAGTGACTATTTGAGCAGCTTAGGGATGACAAATGTTAATACTTGGGCTACTGAGATAGAGATGCAGGCAGCTGCTGATTGTTTAGGTATACGTATTTTTACTTTTGTTGGTGATTGCTGGATAGAATACTCCAACAAAACTAACAAATTTTCACAGGAGGCTATTTATTTAGAACACTGCAATAATCACTATGAGGTTGTCATGTGTGTTCATCACAAAAATGTGGAGGACACTTGTTACGGTTACTGTGGTAATCAAGGAAAAGTGGCTCCTACATATACTTTACGAAAAAATGACAACTCTTTAAGTAAATTGGTAGCTAATAACATTGAACTGAACACACCCACTGTTAACATGCAGGATTTACTTTCAAGGTGTAAAAGTGACATGACATTTAGACCTTTGTCAAATGCTACAGCAGAGTGTTTATGTCGTAAAGTTGACATGCCTTTTGTTGAGAGACATACATGCAACACTACAGATATCAGGTCTGTGTCACTGGGTGACATATGTGAAACTCAAGACATTACAGCAGACAGTAGCAGCTTTTTTAGAGCTGTTACTCATGTTATTAGTGGCTCAGATCAGTCACATAAAAAGCTCAGAAAAGCTGTTTTTAGGTACATGGAAGATCACAACTCAGATTTTATGGCTCTTTTTGGTAATAAGTATTCATCTGTATCTCAGTACATTACACAAGAAAGAGTGAATTATGTGCAGTATCAGGCTACAGATGTGGAGATCAAATTCACAGCAGAATGTCTTGGTGTTGATCTGTTTTGTTATTGTGGTGGTGGATGGCACATATATACAAATAACAGTGACAATGTGATTAAAGAGGCTATCTACATTAAGCGAGATGAAAAGCATTTTCAAGCAGCAGTTGTCTGTATTCACAATAAAGATGGTAATTGTTGTGCAAACGTGTCAAACTAATAAACCACTTATGTCTTACTCTCTAAGAGGGTGTTCAATAGAATCAAACAGCAAAGCAAACAATAATACACACAAAAAGTACTTGAAAACTAAATATTTCCAGCACAAAAATTCTAAGCAAATGCAGATAGGTACCATAGCAATGTACACTTGTGTCATAAACAAAAGCTAAAATGCATAACAAAGTATACGTCTAACGTATCTTTCCAAAACCATGTCAAATTGCTGAGTGTTGCTGAGTATCAACTAAATGCAGAGCACCAAAAAAATATGCAACAACGTAGTAAAACTAAATTTCGAAACAATTTGGCACATAAGGAGAAAGTTAAAGCTCTAAGTAAACGTAAATACAAAGAGGATTTGGCACATAAGGTCAAAGTCCTAAGTAAACGTAAATACAAAGAGGATTTGGCACATAAGGTCAAAGTTAAAGCCCTAAGTAAACGTAAATATAAAGAGGATTTGGCACATATGGTCAAAGTTAAAGTCCTAAGTAAACGTAAATACAAAGAGGATTTGGCACATTTGGTCAAAGTTAAAGCCCTAAGTAAACGTAAATACAAAGAGGATTTGGCACATAAGGTCAAAGTTAAAGATCTCAGTAAACATAAATACAGAGAGAATTGTACGCATAGGGTGACAGTTAAAGCTCTCAGTAAACTGTAGTACCGTGAAAATGTGCAGCATAAAGAAAATGTCAAAGCAAGGACAGCAAAAAAGTGCAAAGACAATCCCAACTTCAAGAAACAAATTTTAGCAGCTACAAAAGTAAGAAGGGAGACAAAGTAACTGTGTTTAAATAAAATAGATGCTGTCTTAAAAAACTTTGCAAACAAAGATGGCCCTGATTTTGTGTGTTCTGTCTGTCACAGAACACTTTTTAGCCATCAAGTTTTGTTTTGTAAAAAAGATGCATATAGTGACGGCTAATCTCGCTTATCTTATCTCGCTGTTAGATTCAATTGGCTTTTGTCAGAATGTTCAGGAACCAACTCACTGTCTTAACCATACCCTCGACCTGGTCCTGACCTACGGCATTGAAGTAGAACATTTATCAGTCCACCAACAGAATTCCTTCCTATCAGACCATTACTTGTTAACCTTTGAATTTTTTCTTCTGGACTACACTCCATCAGGTAAATCCATGTACACTAGATGTTTATCTGAAAGTGCTGTAGCCAAGTTTAAGGATATAATTCCATTAGCTTTTAATTCAATACCTAATATCAATATACTTGAGGGCTCAGACGTCAGTCCTACTCAAATTGATAATTTGGTAGATTGTGCTGCAGACTCTCTGCGAGCATCTCTAGACTCTGTTGCTCCTCTAAAAAAGAAGATAGCAAAGCATAGAAAGCTGGCTCCATGGTATAACCCTCACACCCGCCGTTTAAAGCAAGCAGCAAGAAGATTTGAAAGGAAGTGGCGTTTAACCGGTCTGCAAGCGTCTCGCCTGGACTGGCATGATAGTTTGAAAGCTTATAGGAAGGCTCTCCGTAAGGCCAGACCAGCTTATTATTCATCATTAATAGAGGAAAATAAAAACAACCCCAGGTTTCTTTTCAGCACTGTGGCCAGGCTGACAGAGAGCCACAGCTCTATTGAACCATCTGTTCCCATAACCCTCAGTAGTAGTGACTTCATGAGCTTCTTTAATGAGAAGATTATAACTATTAGGGAGAAAATCAGTCACACTGTGCCTTTGACTGAAACTGCTTTGTCTTTAAACACAGGAAGCATAGGACTCATTGAAGAACTTGATGTATACTTGGACTGCTTTTCTCCCATAGACCTCCACAAACTGACTTCACTGATTTCCTCATCTAAGCCTTCTACTTGTCTCTTAGATCCCATCCCAACTTCAATGCTTAAAGAAGCTTTACCGTTACTGAGCACCTCTTTACTGAACATGATCAACTTATCTTTGCTGTCAGGCTATGTACCTCAGTCATTTAAAGTAGCCGTAATCAAACCTCTTCTGAAGAAGCCCAGTCTTGATCCAGAGGTTTTAGACTAGACCAATATCCAACCTTCCTTTTCTCTCTAAGATCCTTGAGAAAGCAGTGTGCAGTCAGCTGTGTGACTTCCTCCAGAACAACAATCTATTTGAGGACTTTCAGTCAGGATTTAGAAAATATCATAGCACCGAGACCGCTCTGGTGAAAATTACTAATGACCTGCTAATTGCGTCAGACCATGGACTCGTCTCAGTACTTGTCTTGTTAGATCTTAGCGCTGCTTTTGATACTATTGACCACCATATCCTGTTGCAGAGATTAGAACATTTAACTGGCATCAGAGGAACTGCTTTAAGCTGATTCAAATCCTACTTATCGGATCGATCACAGTTTGTTCACATTAATGATGAGTCCTCCATGCAGTCCATAGTCAGTTATGGAGTTCCTCAAGGTTCTGTGCTTGGGCCTATTCTATTTACTTTATATATGCTTCCTTTAGGCAATGTTATTAGGAAACACTCCATAAACTTTCACTGTTATGCAGATGATGCTCAGCTATATTTGTCATTTAAGTCAGACGAATCCAGCCAGTTAGCTAAACTCCAAACATGTCTTCAGGATATAAAAACTTGGATGGCGCACAATTTCTTGTTGTTAAATTCAGATAAAACTGAGGTTATTCTAATTGGCCCTGAAAATCTCAGAAATATTAATCTAATGACTTATTTACTCTAGGTGGCTTTGTACCAGCCTCGAACACCACTGTAAGGAATCTAGGGGTAATTTTTGACCAAGATATGTCCTTCAACGTCCACATGAAACAAACAGCTAGAACAGCTTTTTTTCATCTGCATAACATTGCAAAAATAAGGCATATTCTCTCCCAAAACGATGCAGAAAAATTAGTCCATGCATTTGTAACTTCCAGGCTGGACTATTGTAACTCGTTATTATCAGGCTGCCCTAATAAGTCTATCAGGACTCTCCAGCTGGTCCAGAATGCTGCAGCACGTGTTCTGACCAGAACCAGGAAAAGAGACCACATTTCTCCAGTGTTAGCCTCTCTGCACTGGCTCCCTGTAAAATCTAGAATAGAATTTAAAATCCTCCTCCTCACCTACAAGGCACTTAATGGTCAGGCACCATCTTATCTTAAAGAGCTAATAGTGCCTTATAATCCTGCTAGAACTCTACGCTCTCAGAATGCAGGACTACTAGCGGTTCCTAGGGTTTATAAAAGTAGAATGGGAGCTAGAGCTTTCAGTTATCAAGCTCCTCTTCTGTGGAACCAACTCCCTCTTTCAGTCCGGGAGGCAGACACCATCCCCTTATTCAAGAGTAGGCTTAAGACTTTCCTTTTTGATAGTGCTTATAGTTAGGACTGATCCAAGGTTGACTCAGGCTGCCTTGGATCAATCCTTAGTTATGCTGCTATAGGTCTAGACTGCCGGGGACTTTCTCTGACACACTGAGCTTCTCTTCTTCTTCATTTGGATGCCTCCATTAAGTCATTTTACTAACTCATCTTCTTCCCGGAGCCCCTGTGCTCCCAGCTCCCAGGTGTCCGTGAGCTGAGGCTACTTGTTGAGAAGGAGGTGGTGTCATCCAGGCTTCGTCTGTCCTGATGGTGGTGAGATGGAGAAGAGGCGATACTGCTCAGGTTGTATCTTTTAGGGTAGTGGAGAAGAGGATGTGTTTCCTCTTCCTCCCTTTAACACATGCTGCAGATTAGTTTTGTGCCTCGTAGTCCCTGTGCGTTCTCATCTCACAGGTATCCATGGATCCAGTCTACCTGGTGGAGTAGTGGTTGTGCAGACCAGTCAGGCTTCATCTTCTGGTTCTGAGTGACGTGGTGGTGATGAGGTCATCCTGCGGAGGTTTCACCTGTTTGGTGTGGTGGAGTGGAAGATGTGCTGCCCAGGCTTCTTCTGGTTGGCATGGTGGAGAGGACGACATGCTTCTCATCCTTTGCTGATAGCTTGATGATGCTCTTCATCCCCTTGGACACTCTCATATAATTTTATATATACACACTGTATATTAGCTGTTGTTATATTGATTTGGACATTTCCATACAATTTTGTATATTAGTGTTAATGTGTTTTCATTGTTGTTATTCTGTACACATGGCATCTATTGCACGTCTGTCCATCCTGGAAGAGGGATCCCTCCTCTGTTGCTCTTCCTGAGGTTTCTTCTGTTTCTTTTTCCCTGTTAAAAGGTTTTTTTTGGGGGAGTTTTTCCTTAGTCGATGCAAGGGTCATTTGTAAAGGACAGAGGGTGTCATATCCGGTACAGATTGTAAAGCCCAATGGGGCAAATTCATAATTTGTGATATTGGGCTATACAAATAAACTTGACTTGACCTTTTATTGACTACAACACTGATGAAGTTGTCCAATTTATAGATCAATACATCTCTTGTGGTCTTCCATCAGATGATGATGATCTATTGGATAAGGTTTTGTCAGTGCAGCAGCATTCAAAGAAACATTCTCACTCTCATTCTCTTCTAGGATTATGTCAATAATCCTAAAATTAACAAGCTAGAACCAAAGCAAGGACAACATGCTGTTACTTACAATACCTGTCTGCCTGCTCATTTGTCTTTGGGACAAGGTGCTCGCGTTATGTTATGTAAGAATATTGATGTTAGTGATGGCTTGGTCAATGAAGTTTGTGGTTCTGTAACTGATGTCATTTATTCAGCACAGAAAACCTGGCAGGCTTAAAAGACAAATGCTGCCAGTGGCTGCAGCTCACTTACTTGGGTCTACACCTATTGAGCCAGAGGAGGAGCAGGTCACAAAGAAAAGTGGAATGCGCTGACAGTTTCCGCTTAAATTAGCTTGGGCCTGTACTGTTCACAATGTCCAAGGGCTCACAGTCAACAATGCAGTGGTTTTTTTGAGCAAAGTCTTTGCAGGTGGACAAGCTTATGTGGGTTTGAGTCGAGTTACAACTCTGGCTGGGTTAATCATTCAAAACTTTCGTGAAAAAAGTATCTACTGCAGAGATGAGATTAAAGATGCTTTATGAAAGATGCCCTCATTCTTGAATCCTGTTGTCGAACACAAAATCACTGACAACACTTTCACAGTTTTCCTCATGAATGTGCAGGGTTTGCACGGACACGTGCAAGATTTGGCTAAATGCACAAAGCAGTTGCAGCCTCACTGCATTGCTTTGACTGACACATGGCTTACAACAGATTTTCCTGTGGAATCATTTCAAATTGCTAACTACTCTTTCCACAGTTTTCCACGTTGTGATGCTTACAGTGACAATGAGTTGCGGTACAAAAAGCACGGAGGTGTTGGTTTGTACACGCTGAATAATGTAGCATTTGAGCATGTCCACATGCCATGTGTGAATCTGGAGTGTTGTGTATTCAACTGCATTCCACACAACACATTACTTGTTGTCATCTACAGACCTCCCAAATACTCAATGGACACTCTCAAAACAAATTTAGGGCATTTAGTGAGTCTCCTGGATAATATATCAACTAACATTGTGCTCGTGTGTGGGTGCTTGTATACAACCTTAAACCTGTCTGGGCTGATGTGGTGTTTGTTTCAAATCCATTGCCTGTAAGACCATAAGTTTAAGATTGTGGACTAACAAATCAACTCCAACTTGCTACACTAACTCGTATGTGTGTGCGCAAGCACATGTGTGCATAAAAGCATGTACATATGTTTGACCTCTTTCATCTCTGCATGTAATTTTTTCATATGATATTCCAAACATTTCATAATACAGACTGGAGGGGACATAACGTCTAAACTGTATCCAATCATCACAGCGGTATAGTACAGACTGTCATGTATTGATAATAATATCTTCTCTTCAGGTTGTATTCATGTGATTAATCATGCATTGCAATTTTGTACTGTTCTACGATTGGCTTTTTGTTGGGACCGTAAACTGCTAATATATTAAAATAAGATTGATGCATTACAACGCATTAATTAATTAGCTGACATTAGCTAGTTGGCTGTCATTTTATTGCATTCATTAGTCTCCACTAGTCTTGTAAATAGCATGTGCCTCTATTGCCAATAAAAATTATATCTCAGTTCAAACCTCCAGATTGAAAAATGTCAAATTTTGAATCGCCGCCACATCCCGCCCTTTAAGCCACACACGATTTTTGAATATGATATTCCCAGAGATCTAAACTACAGACTGGACGTGAAATAACATCTTAACTGTACATCGTTTACTTTGGAGGCAACCATTTGTACGTGCTTGTTTGAACCACCACTCCGGTTTTGAGGGGCTGCCATTTCTAAACTAAGCATATTATGGTAAAGCTTTGATCAACTTTTGTAGGTCACTAGTGTGGGTACTTGTGACAGCAGTTTCAGATGTCTAGCATTAAATCCCTAGGAGGAGTTAATTTTTGAAAATACCCTAAAAATTAGCCGAAAAATGGAAATGCTGAACTTTCAAATCAAAATGGCTGACTTCCTGTAGGGCGTGGCCCATGGGTCCAAGAGGCTTTTTTGTTGGTCTTGGAGTCCTTCACAATCCTACCAGATTTCATAGCTGTGGGTCGCACAAAGGGGCGGGGCGGAATCTTTGAAAATTTCTAGATGGCGCCATTGAGCCATTTTTGGGTGTGTTTCCATTTTTACATTGGAATGATCAAGAGGACGCCCCTACTAATCTGTGTACCAATTTTCATGAGGTTGTGACATTCCTAGGCCATGTGGCAGAAGGCTACGTTTCTGAAATATGAAATAGCGCCACCATGCTGCCGTTGCATGAAGCGTCTTTCTGATTTTTTTCTACATTCAGCTGTGCACCAGACACATTGTGACCGAATTTCAGTCTGACTGCATCAATTCAGAAGGACTTATAGGCCAAAATGTGCAAGAATTCGTTCATCTTCACCACTAGTTGGCGCTACAACATATGGAGGCAAGTTTGGTGTCAATGAGTGCAGGGCTGAACCTTTAATAAATGACTAAAATCTAGTGAAGTTGGGACCACGTATGACACAGTTATGCCCACTTTTTTTCCACTCTTTTTTTCTTTTTTCTTGCTCAGCTAGCTCTGGAGATGATCTGTACCAAATTTCAAGTCGATCGGACGAAATCCCTAGGACGAGTTCGTTTTCATCAGAAAATCAAAAATTCAAAATGGCCAACTTCCTGTTTGAATTTCAGCTTTCTGCCAAGAGACAAATTTGTTTGTCTGGGTATGCTTAACATGTGTACCAATTTTTGTTGGGGTACGCCAAAGTCGGCGACTTTCCCTATGGGGATTTTTCAACTTTGTAGGGGGCGCCATTCAGCCATTTTGCGTGCAGCGTGTGCGATCACCCCAAAATATTGAATTTCGGGGCGGGCCGCAGGAATGCGCAAATTTATACAACTTTTTAACGTTGGGAAAGGGGTGAAAATTGGGAAAACAGATGTTCAGGAATAATAATAATAATAATAATAAACACTACAGTTTCAGTAGGTCCCTTTTGGACCTGTTTCACAGTCTGCTCAGGCCCTAATTATTTGGCAGTTGAGTTATTGTGCATCTCAGGTGATGTTACAGAGTTATGTAACTAGTGGAAGTAATTATTTACTTGTAAGACATTTATTAAAAAGTATGTAGTAACATGTAATCCACTGATGATACCATATGTTTATTTTTGAAAAGACAAAAAGTGTGGTAACGTAACCATAAGTTTGCTTTCCTCAGTTGAATAATATGGGATGCTTTTACTCAACTTGCTCCATTGCTGAGGCACCAACACATGAGCCCAGTGGCTGCTTGTTCAGAGCAGAGCTCCACGGTACAGTGTTTGTCAAAAGAAAGCAGCATTCCTCATCTTCAGAGTGGGATTGCTTCACTATGTCCTGACAGCCCCTGTGGTTCCTGCATACCTATTAGTGCACAGACTGTTACAGTGCAGCCTGCCAGCTGGAAATTCCTGCAGCACTTTGATAGAAAAATAAGCACAGATAGAGGATCATATCAGCCTGGTTGGAAATCATTTGAACTGAGAATGTTGCGAGGAGTCTCGCTGGTCTTGCTCCTGCTGCACTCTGTCACAGGCCTGCTGCTGATGGATTACAGCAGAGATGCAGAGGATAACAAGGAGCACAACAAAGCCATTTTGGAAATGCTACATATCAATAAAGTGTCTGCAAGCCCTCAAATGAAGCCACATCCATACATGAGGGGGCTCTACCAGCATCTGGACTCGCTGGAGGCTCAAGACTTTGGGAGCTCAGATGGAACGCTGGTGCAGAGTTTTCGGAGTGTTGTTGGTAAGGACTTGTAAAGAATCATTACTTGTTTTATATTTGAGAAATTTGCCACTTTAAGAAATTACTACATTTTATTGAAAGTTTCATTGTCACCTCTTTGCTTAAACTAAATGGGTGAAATAAAGTGATAACAAATTTGCAACTTGGAGGTTTTCCCATCAGCAAAACATCTGCTGTGACATCACTGTTTGGAGTCTGGCCAGATGTGAAACACTGTAAGTGCTAGTCTGGTATGGAAGGAAATTATTTCATTTATTTACCTGATGCTGTAACTCAAAACAGCATGCCTATCTCCAAACACAATGTCCCATGAAAGTGATGCAGGTGTTGATTTGCTTGTTGGAACTGATGCCCTAAAGGGAACTGAACACCAACCAAATATGAAGAGTGTCCAAATTTATTCCTAGATAGTAGATACTGTATACATATGGGCCAAGTGGGGCAGCAGGACAAGCCATAAACACAATGTTCACAATGTTATTATGTTTTTTTATAACTAATTTTAACTCTATTTTGGTCTCCTCCAACCCCTGTGAAAAACATAGCAATATATACCTAACATCATCATGAGATAAAATGAACTACAAATATTGATTTATCAGAGCTGTTTCACTGAAATCAGTTAACTAACAGTTGTCTATGGGTTCATCACTACAAGCACTGCCTTTCACATTACATATAGTCTATTTGATCAATTGTTAATATAGTAAATATACAGATGAGTGCAGCTTTAACACATAGTCATTTTATTAGGATGTATTGAGTAATAATTGTGCTGTATCTTACAGTTTTTCTCACATCAATATTTACAATTGAACAACTGTTACGTCCCAGCGGGTGACAGGGAGTAATAACTGATGTTAAGTGGGCTGAAGGAAGCGTGAGAGACACTGATTGGCAATGGAAGTTAAGGTTTATTGTGAATAAAACAAACATAAAATGGTAAACTGAAAACAAGCCTGCACAAAAGGCAGAGGCTGCACCAGAAGGACAAAGAACCCAAAACAACAAAACTACCACCAGCTAACTGAGGACGACCCCGTATTGTCTTGGCGTCGGCACCAAAACATGTATCGCTGTTTACACTTCGTATTGTACCTCGGCTAGAGTATTTACATGTTGCCCGTCTGGTTCTGCTCCGAGGTGGATTCCATGACAAGTTGTGCACGCGTAACATGTTGCGTCTCTGAATGAGCACTAGTTGTTGTAGTTGTTGCCGTAGCCTGTGTTGTTGCTGCTGTTGTTGTTGGTGTAAAAGTCGTAGGATCAGTAGTTGCTGAAACAAAAAGAAAATTTGCTTGGGTACCGCCATTGTTGTTGTGTCTGTGACTACGTAGGTTGGGGGCGGGGAGGAGGAGGGGTGCCATGACGTCACTGTCTTTTGCGGACTCATCTATTTACACCAACTACGACATGAAGACGAATACCCAGATATCCACCTGCAGACCCGTTTTCAAAAAAGATGCGGAGTCATGGACAAATACGCGTCTCCGTGTGTCAAGATCACCGGATCGATAGTTTATTTTACCGGTGTCTTACAAATTCGTTCTCGTGTAAAGACCACCTGAAACCCCACCTTCCAGGTAAACTGAAAGGGTACCCAACCGCCACCCTCCTTTTTAGGCCCAAAAGGAGCAAACCTCTCCAAAATAGACTCACAGCAGCATACACACCACACAGTCAGTTATCAATAAGCAGAGAGAGCCTCCAGCTTCCTCTCTGGGCTTTTATACAGGGGGAGGAGCTGAGCAGAGTGAGTTCACCTGTGCTCACTCTGCAATCACTGGCACCAGAAACTCTGTAGAAAATAGAGAGGGAGGAAGGGGACAACACACCCACACAAAGTATACTTTACGTACCACGTAACAACAACACTTAATGCATTTCTCAAAACGATTAGTACAAACTGCAAAACCTAGTTGATAATCTGCAAAAGTGTGTCACTTGCTCAAAATGGATAGTTCAGTCCTCAAAAGCAAGTATTTATGTCAATGAAAGTGTCAGTGTCATCAAGATGAAAAGTGCTGACACCATGTTTATGAACTAGATCTAGTCAAAAGGCTTTGTCATGTTTTTATGATGACACTTTACTCTGTCTGTGTTTTCTAATGCAAAAAAAATCAGATCTTGGTGAAACTACCTGAAAATGCTCAAGACGGCAGTATGGACGATTTACACAGACATCTGAAAAGTACAGTAAAGTTGATCCAGAACTGTAGCCCTCATTTCATCAGAAATCCTCCTCTTCCTCTTCCTCCCCACATCCTCATCCCTCTTCCACGAGGCTGATGCTTCACACAGTCCTTCTCATCAGTGAAAGCTGAGGTTCATCTGAGAGAAATTGTTCAATTTAGGAAACACTATCATGAAAAAAGCATAAAAGATAAAAAGTATAATATTTGCTTGACAGATTTTGACAACTAGCTCAACATTTTTGTATGTAATAACTCAAGCAATGAAATGAGGACTATGAGTGTAACCGAGTGGGGCACCTATACTGGATGAATAATAAAACAATAAAAGGACACGAATGGCCGTCCTCAACAGGAGGTGTCTCTCTTTTCTTATTTCTCCTTCCCCCGAACACATTCAGTCAACACACCAACGGCAACAACAACACTTCCCTGTCTCTCCTTCACAATAAAACTCAACACATCCTGTCACGAGCAACCTGAAAAAACTCTACTGAGAGCTGTCATAACAAAAATAGGTTACATTAGTTTTATAGGGAATTTCTATTCAGCGTAGTATAGTTCATTTTGACTGACATGACAGAAGCAAAGGATAATGGCCGCATTTCCCAGATTCACTTAAGAGACTCGTAGCGCTAAGAGCGTCATAGGAACACTCTTAGGGCTCCCGTGGAAAAAAAAAATGTGTTTCCCAGAGCGCACGTAGCGCTAAGAGGCTCTTTCACCAAGAAGGAACTCTACGATCGAGCTGACCCACTCTGAACAGTCTCTCTCTCTCATACATATATGTATGTATGAGAGAGAGAGTAATTCTAATACACTAATATAATACCTCATTTCCTCATGATTCTCTTACCAAGACTAGTCTTATTTAGTTGTAGTCTTGTTTTTGTCATTAAAATGGAATTAGTGCATTAGGTTGCAGCGTGACTTATGTGCTGATTACATGGTGGATGATCGATTTGCTGGACATCGATTGATTCAGTTTCAGCACACCAGAAGTGATTAGCTCCTGTTAAGAGCACCTCAAGAAGGGCATTAAGAACACATCTGGGAAACACTCCTATCTTAGCGACCCTTCTTAGCTACGACCTTCGTTACTGCGCTCTTACCTCTAAAGAACGATCGTAACTGGGAAACTCGGCCACAATCGTTAAGCACCAGAGCGTTGTATGAAAGGAACTGATGCATGTCTAAAGCATCTGAAATTTGTTGGAAGGAACGAGAAACTGTTACTATGATGAGCAAAAATGACTAAATGTTGTGGAGGTTGAACTAACTGTTGTGCAAATGTAAAGAGTGATGTGAGAAAAGTACCAAAGTGAGCGAGAAAAACTGAAACACCACTTTTTATCAATTTGAGCCCTCGAGATCCAATCTTGAACAAGTGTATGTGGCATTTTAAATTTAACTCAGAAGGTTGGGAAAGAGATTTTTCTACCATATCAGTCATCAATTCTGTCTTTCCTCCTGTAATCATCCATCTGTAATCTGTAATTCTGTAATCACACAATGTAAATTTAACAATAATAAACTCACATAATGTGATGGATTACACAAGTTAAGTATGTTTAAAACAACTGTGTATAGATTGTTTTCAAACACAAGCCACTTAAACTTTACATTATGACGAACAATATATTATAATTTATGGAAGCATATTGCATTCACTTGAAAAAAGTGAAAGTTTTTCTGAGTAACTTATTTTTGGTTTTGGAGTAGTTTTTCTGTTTTTCAGAGTAATTTTATTTTTATGGTTTGTTTTTTAGGGTAATTTTTTCAGATTTTCTGATTTTTCAGAGTAATCATTTTTTCTGTTTTTTTTCCAGAAGCATTCCCTGTTATGTTCTTTGGAGTATTTTTTTCTGAGTTAGAGAGCATTTGAAAGGATAGACACATTCATTCCTTTATTGAGAGTTTGATTAAATAGACTTGTTTAGTTTAATCAAGTTTTACTTTGATCTAGGTTTAAGGCGCTGGGAGACAGTCCTGTCTTTAAGGCATATTCAGTATATATGGTATTACTATTAGTCTGTCGACTTTACACAGACACCTGAAGACTTTGTCACTTGCAGGATGGATGTTCTTGCAGGACTTCAAAGTATCTCAATAGTTCAGGAAAAAAATACCTCAAAAAACTGAAAAAAATACTTGAAAATAAGGAAAAAGTAGTCAGGGGAAAAAAAAGTCAAAAAACAAACCAAAAAATAAATTACTCAGAAATTTTTTTTTGTTTTTTATCAAGTGAATGCTTGCCTTCTGTAATCATCTCTCACAGTAAACATCATGTCTGCATTAACTTCATTTTCATGCAAACTAAACTCTATTACCATATAATGTTAATTTAACAATAAAAACAAATAATTTGATGGATTACACAAACTAAGTAAGTTTAAACAGTTGCTGAGTCTCAGAGCAAACAGAAATGAATGGAGACCAACAGGAAGTGATCTGAAATTGTGTTGCATGTTTCAGTGAAAAAGCCTTATCCTGCAGCTTTAACTAATCCTTTGCTTTGTGTTTTATCACCCAGGTCCACATCACGCTCCTCCAGGATGGATCTGGTTCAATGTGAGCAGCCTGAACCCATCCATGCTGGGTGCAGAGCTGGTTCTGTTCAGGAAAGTCCTGCACCCCAATCCCATCAGTGTGACAGTCACTCTGCACAGTGTCACAGCTTCACACGGAGCTCTGGAGGAAAGTCCTGTCCTGGAGGAGAGACTGCTGACCCTGGACCAGCGATCCTCATCTGGATATGATGTGTTTGATGTGTCAGCTGTTCTGCCCGTGGAGCCTCTGGAGGTGGTGGGTTTTCAGCTGCGTTACACAGACGACAATGGGAGTCTGGTCCTTCATGAAGCCCTTACACAGAGTCTTTACTGTCTGAACAGAGGCTCCCTGAGCGAACCCTTACTGGTGCTTTACCAGTCACACCCCCTCCACAACTAAATCATCTCTCTTTAACAAAACATGTCTCATCTACTTCTGATATAATGGATAATACGTACCATGTTTCAGGACAAATATGGTGATATATATATTTGGTGAGGGAATAATGTAATAACATCAAGTTAAATTTGAAATGACCAAAGTTTTTCAACATCTTTCTTACTTTTTCTCTTTTTTTGTTAGTATTTTTATTAGGGCTCTACTTCTACTTCTACTAATGGGCCTTCGTCATTAACATGCAGTCTAGGAATAATTTTATTGCTACCACCTTTTATTTTGAAAGTTTTCATCAGAAGTGCTAGTGATGTTGTGCCCTCCAGTGGACTTAGTGAGGAACTGTAACACAATGCTGAGATGATATTACGTCTTTTTTTCTCACATTTTCCTCCCACCATCCAAAAACAAAAACATGCATGGGGATTAGGTTAATTGGTTAATTTAAATTGTCCGTAGGTGTGAATGTGAGTGTGAGTGGTTGTCTGTCTCTATGTGTCCTGTGATGAACTGGAGACTTGCCCAGGGTGTACCCTGTCTTTCACCCTAAGACAGCTGGGATAAGCTCCAACCCCCCTATGACACTATAAGAGGATAAGCGGTAGATCATGGATGGATGGATGGAAGGATATTCTCATGTTATGACTGAAAGGGACAGTTTGTGGGATTTGTCAACATCTAGTGGCACGGTCCCCTCTGTTCACACCTCCCTTTCTAAAACTGCAGTGGCCATGTACAGTACACCATGTTAACACTATTCAGCAGCTCAGCATTTGGTTTGTCTGCTCTGGGATACTGTGGAGGAAAACCTGCTCCTTATATGGATATGAAGGGCTGATTCTAAGCTAATGAACACAACAATTATCAGTTTCAGGTAATTATACAAACACAGTCTACACGTGTGCATGAGCCAAGAATTTCATTGTTTCATCTTTTATATTTTGAACGTTTCCACTGGAAGTGTTGGTGCTGTTGTGTTTAACTCCACTAACATAAATAAATAACACTATTTAGCAGCTGGTTTAACACTCTGAAGCTTATGGAAAAAGATTTCTACAAATTTATAATATTTAATGAAATTTTAATTTATGAAATTTAATGAAATAAATCTGATACAGAATATTAATTCTCTACATAAGATGAGAATAATAATACACCAAAGAAAACAAAACAATTATACATATGCATATATTACTCACATAACAAAAATAATCCAAATAATTCTCATGATACCTCAAGAATAAACCAAAATCCACAAAAAGTCACAACTTTGTTCTATTGTTTGACCAGAATTTATCTGATCTGTTTTTAAAAGAATTCATTGATAGAGCTTGCACTACATTATCTGGAAGTTCATTCCATGTTCTTACCACGTGAAATATTTTTTTTTACACTTTTTGGAAGAACAGGGTTTTGGAAATCATTTTAAAGGTCTCCTATTACACACTTTTTCTGCAATTTTATATCTGTCTCAGACGTCCAACAATATTGTATTCAAAGTGTATTACCCCAAACTCAGCCCTGGTCCTGAATTCCAGCCAGTTAAAAATCACTGTATTGAGCTCTGCTGAAAACAGGCTGTGTCAAAGGTCAAAAGGTCAAAGGCAACTTTATTGTCAAATATACTATACAGTATATACATGATATACAGCACAGATGAAATTACAGTCCTCTCCAACTCGCGGTGCAAACAAGCAATAAACAGCAATAGAATACAGTAAAATAAAATATAATACACTTAAGGTGCAAACTGTAACACAAAACAACACAATAAATACAACTCAGTACTAACAGTAATGGAAATAGTGCAAAAAGAGATGGGTAGGTGGTTAAACAGATAATGTCCATAGTGGTAAGTGGAATGTGTAGACCCTGAGTTCAGAGTGAGTATGTGATGGGGGCAGACGTCAGATGCTGAGGGGGAGTGGAGGGTGGGTAGGGTTGCAGTCTGTGGTAGGGGGCAGGGGAGTGAATGGGGCAGAGCAGGGAGGGAGTTGAGTCTCCTGACAGCTTGGGGAAAGCTTGGCCCGGAGACTACGTAGTCTCCTCCCCGACGGCAGCAGGCTGAAGAGGCTGTGGGATGGATGGGTGGGGTCACCTGCACCTGGCTTCACGTGTGAGGCGGGTGTGGTGAATGTCCAGAAGGGGAGGAAGGGAGACACCATTGACCCTCTCAGCTGCTCTCACGATGCGCTGCAGAGTCTTATGGCAGGACACGGTGCAGGCGCCGTACCACACGGTGATGCAGCTGGTAAGGATGCTCCCGATGGTGCCTCTGTAGAATATATGCATGATCGGGGACAGGACTCCTGCTCTTCTTGGTTTACGGAGGAAATACAGGTGCTGATGGGCTTTTTTGGCCAGTGATGCAGTGTTGTGGCTCCAGGACAGGTCTTCAGAGATGTGCACACCCAGGACCTTGGCACATCCTTGAGGGGCACCTGTGTTCATCATGATGGTGCTGGAGGTGTTGCTGCCGACCCGACCTGCCTGTGGTCTCCCCGTCAGGAAGTCCAGCAGCTAGTTGCACAGGGAGGTGCTGAGTCCCAGCTGGTCTAGTTTGTGGATGAGCTGCTGGGGGATGATAGTGTTGAATGCTGAGCTGAAGTCGATGAACAGCATTCTGACGTGTGCATCTTTGGTTTCCAGATGGGTGAGGGCTGAGTGGAGGGCAGTGGAGATGGCGTCGTCGATCCAGCGGTTGGGCCAATACGCAAACTGAAAGGGGTCCAGGGCCGGGGGGAGGGCAGACTTGATGTGCTGCATGACTAGCCGCTCGAAGCACTTCATGAGGATGGGGGTGAGTGCGACCGGGCGGTAATCATTGTAGCAGGAGGGAGACGACTTCTTCGGGACCGGTATGATGGTGGTGGATTTGAGGCACGTGGGGACAACGACCTGGCTCAGCGAGGTGATGAAGATGTCGCTGAAGACATCTGTGAGCTCCGCAGCACAGTTTCTCAGGACACAACCAGGAATGTTGTCAGGACCCGCGGCTTTCCGTGCGTTCGTCCTACTGAGGGATCGCTGCATGCTAGCCGTGGATAGCGTCAAAAGCTGGTCTCCGGGAGGAGGTGGAGTCTTCTGTGCTGGGGTGTTGTTGTCTGCTTCAAATCGAGCAAAGAATTCATTCAGCTGATTCAGCAGAGAGGTGGAGCTGTCACAGGTCTGTGGAGGGGGCTTGTAGTCCGTGATGGTCTGAACCCCCCGCCACAGGTTCCTGGTGTCTCTGCTGTCGGTGAAGTGGTCAGCGATCCTCCTGGAATGCTGTCTCTCGGGCAGTCTAATGGCCTCATGACAGGTTGGCTCTGGCTGTCCTCAGGACCACCTCGTCCCCAACTTTGAAGGCGGTGTTCCGAGCCCTCAGGAGCCTCGGACTTCCCCTGTCAGCCAAGGTTTCTGATTGGCCTGGATGTAGACAGATTTGGTGACCGTCAACATCGTCGTCTTTGTCGGTACCTTTAAATTTTCCTGAGCTGTGTCTGACCACGCCCCCTCTCTGGAGAGAGGAAGTGTCTCTGTCTCTCTCTCTTTCTCTCTCTCTGGCAAAAGAGGCTACTAACGTTACTCTGCAGTGCATGTTAACACTTGTCAGAGTCACCCAAATTACAAATAAGTGTATAACGCTAGCTTCAAATGAGCCTTGTGCTCACAGAGCTTATGGTGAATGTCTCCCTATAGCACGTTACCACTGTAGCAATCACAGCTCCATTAGCTCAGTGCTCCGTCTGTAAACATGGCCCTGTAGCGTTAGCACTGCAGCTAACGAAGCTAGCTGACAAGTATACCACAGGGGAAAGAGAAGGATTCATTCTCCTATTGAAGTGCACTCTATCACCCCCAGCCACTTTGGTTGTCTGTCCTCTTCCAGGGAAATAATGTACTGGGAAGATCTGGACTGTATCAAATACATTATTCTATGAAGAAGCTTGGTGAGCTGCAGTGCTAACTAACTGCTTTGTAAACATGGGCCCATACATATTATGCTTGGCTACACAGCTGAAGATGAAGCATGGATCAGTACAAACTGTCCAGGACACTACAGATGTGGAAGCTGTAAGTTAATCCATTTTATGTTACTTTACTGTGTAGCTCTACTTAATACTACATGATATGGAGGTCCTCCGGTAGCTCCAGTAGTTACAGTGCTAACATTACAGGGACATGTTTCCAGGCCATCACTCTAAGTAGAGCTACACAGTAAAGTAACACAAAATGGAATGACTTACAGCTCCACATTTGTAGCTGTGTCCAGGACAGTTGGTGCAGATCCATGCTTCATCTTCAGCTGGTTAGTGAAGCCTGCTTTGTGAGATGATGAGCGCACACATGCTAAACTTTGGGAAGCTCTCTTGCTACATTTCCAGTTAAAATAAATTGATCCACTGGGTCTTCAGAGGACGAACAAAGTAAAAATAGCTTCCTTTACTCATTGAAGCAGCCAACACACAGAGCAGCTGCAATGACGGCCGCTTGGTAACTTTAGAGGAGGTTTATCTATCCAGGGGTGCCTGGCTCAAAGGCAGGGTCCTCTACTGGAGGGAGGGGCATCCCTCCTCTTGACATCATAAGCAGAAAAATGTTTCAGCACACATTGTCAAAGAAGAGGAGCAAGCAGGGGAAGGAGGTGACAGACTTTTTTCACTCCTCATTCACAGGCTATGGGGACACATACTACTGTTATACTACCTTTATAAAGTGAATTTTGCATAAGAGGTGACCTTTAAGGAGTTCCCTCTCAGCTCCAAAGTCTGACAACGGGCTCCACCGTGGGATCATATATCTAGTGGACAAGTTTATACAGCTTGATCATATTCCCTCTATATCTCCAATAAACAAGAGTTGGTAATTTTAAGTATCTTAACCTTTCTTCATATGGCATCTCTTTCAGCCCTGGGACTAGTTAACTCTTCTCTGAACTCCTTCTATTTATTCTATATATTTCAATTTATAAGGACACCAACCAGAGCTTGATATGACAATACGTCCCTCGAAATGCTACACACTGTGCCTTTAATTCTCAAAAATATTCTATTCTCAAAGTATCAAGCAAGCAGTAATATTCCCTAATAAACATCAGCACTATAACAGCTGTATTCAGAGGCACTTTGATAAGAGTCTAATGAGGACTGTTATGAGATAATCATGAATCTATTCCTAAAGTCTACTTCCTATGAAGTAGGTCACCAAAAGTATGTGATTCAGAAACAAGCAACAGAAGGTTCCTATAGATTAGCTCTAGTGATGATGGTGTCCAGTCATGCAGAGAGTTTTAGTGTTATTTGCTTGGGTTTTCAAAGGCTGACTCTCTTTTATTGTTGAATGTATGCATGAATGATATCGAACATATACATATACACATATGTACTATGTAATGCACTTTAATACAGTAGCCCTACAATAAATATTACCTTTCTGAATGTGTAGGGCATTCCATGTCACATAAGCAGGAAATATACTGGAAACTGCCCATTTTAAGGGAATGCACAAGCACACATTTTACACTGTTTTCTATGTTCATGGGCCAGTAATGAAAATCTGCTTGTGTTGTGTTGCTTCTGTTGTTCCTACTGAATATCTGTTGGAGTGTCTGAAGAAAACAATTAGAAAAACAATTTCCAAAATACTATACAGTTCTTGAAATTCAGCCAACTATGTCACAGAATGTTCCAGATGGTAAAACTATGAAAATCATGGGATCATCCAGTCACATGGTCATGTCCTCATTTATTAATTATTATTCATTTTGGGGTGGAATTACAATTCTGCAGTTATGTATGAGACATTTTGAGGGACAAACATTTTTAGGCGTTTTAAGGTCATATCTTTATCTAAAATCCATAATAATAATAATAGCAAGAATAATTATTATTCTTGCTATTATTATTATTATTATTATTATTACAGTTAAAACGATGACGATGATGATGATAAAATATTTAACTATCATCATCGTCATTTTCTTAATTTTTATTATTTTTTATTATTCTTATTCTTATAACGGTTAAAATGATGATGATGATGATGATAAAAATATTTTATTATCATCATCGTCATTTTTATAATTTTATAATTTTTTATTATTCTTATTCTGATAACAGTTAAAATGATGATGATGATGATGATGATGATAATAATAAAAATAATAATTTAATGGTAAAAAAAAAATCATCATTTTTATATTTTTTTTGTTGTTTATTATTATTATCAAAGCAGGAATATCTTCATGAATATTCAGGAACAGGAAGTGCCCCATCTTTTCTCACATTTGATTGGTTGCCTTCTCAGTCTCTCAACTCTCACTTCAGCCAATCATAGACAAGCACCCGCAGCAGCGGCACTGCCTCCTTAAGGCGCAATTCGCAGCGGTAACGGAGAATTGTTTTCCATTCTGCGGTTTTAGCGCGTGAGCGTCTCTTTTTAATTTCCCGTGCTAACCGTCAGGTGTATGAGCGCGTGCTGAAGCATCTCCCCTATGCTTCCGGTGCGGATGTGAAGCGGCGGTCCGAACACAGCAGCGGACCCAGTGCGATGCCTCCCCGGAGCGCTGAACCTGCTCCATCCCGCTCACAAAGCCTGTGAAGCAGGCCGTGTTTTTCCGCACCGAGGCTGATGTTGCGCAAACATGTCGGGGAATCTATACAAAGGCAACGAAGTGAGCTGCTGCATCAAATACTTCATTTTTGGATTCAATATCCTGTTCTGGGTAAGAAGTTGGCTTTTTGTTTAATCTCTCCAGTACAGTTTGGTTATTATCAGGTCACTAACCAATAGGGAGGAAGGCCCTGATCATCATCACATCTTCTTTTGCTCCCTTTGTCCAGGTCATATTCACTCACATCACATAGAGTCACATAAATCTATGTGATGATATTGCTATTATAGTTTATATATTCATTTTGTCCAGTGACGTTTGGCCAGTCCTCTCCACAGAGCTAATCGGCTTCTAGTGGTGAACTAATGAGAGCTGAGCCTCAGTGAGAGGCTGCAGGCTCAGCATGCACATCACACAGTAAGCCACAGCATAGCATGCATCTGCACAAGGAAGAAGTGACATCAGTCAGGTCACATGTCAGATGCTGACAGCATTATTAAAGATCATCTGCATATAAATGAATACCAGTTATTTCATCAGCAGTTCGTCTGAAGACATCTGCTACACCAGGGAAACAGAAATGCTTATTACCAGAGTACACCTAATTTTTTTCTGGTATTTTTACTGAAAATAAACACTAAACAAAATACAAAAATGAGTGAAAATATGTATCAGTTATTAAGTTTAAGATATTTTTGTTGTAATTCAAGTTTTTAAAAGTTTTTGAATTAGTTAAGGATCATAAAAGCTCCCACCTGTTTGTTCCTCTCCTCACACCTGTGCCCACAGATGAGCAAAGAGAATTTCAAGGTCAGGAAAAGACCAAAATCCAAACGGTCACATTGTCCTGGTCTTTGCACTGTCGAAAGGAGGGCCATCTACTTAAGAAATGATTGATTAATCATTGACTGGTGCAGATTTAAAGTCAGTTGAAAGCTTCATTCATAAATTCCATGTGAAGTCCCCACATGGACCAAGTACAGAGCAAGGTTATAATAGTTTGGATTTTTCATTATAGTTTAGTTTTATTTTGTTTTGACTTTTTTCCTCTAATTCAGTTAGTTTTATTTAGTTTTTAGAGTGTTTTTTTTTTTTTTCTAAACGATTAATTAGGGGTCGGCACGGTGGTGTAGTGGTTAGCACTGTCGCCTCACAGCAAGAAGTGTGGAGTCTGCATGTTCTCCTCATGTCTGTGTGGGTTCTCTCTGGTACTCCAGCATCAGCCCCCCCTGGTAGCTGGTGAAGTGCCACTTCCTCCTCCTGGGCACTGCTGAGGTGCACTTGAGGAATCCATTCAATTTTCCCCTTGAATTTCCCTGCATTGTTGTTTAATCAACAATGTTTTCATTGTCTGATGATGAATTATATCTGATTCTTCTGAATCAGCATCTGCGACTTTATTGTGGTAAATAGTAAACACCCTATGAAATGTAATAGGACAGGTGCTGTGATATCACACCAAGAGAGAAATGAAAGACAGTAAAGGTAAAGAAGGCTCAGGGCAGAGGGCAGGGTCACAGTGGAATAACAGTGTGACAGACTGCCATCATCATGTCATTCTGCATCAATACATCTCTCCAGTGATTTGACATGACTGTGATGTTTTCAGCTGCTGGGCATGGCCTTAGTTGGGATCGGACTGTGGGCGTGGAGTGAGAAGGTAAGTGGAGAGGAGATGCTGCAGTTGTTAGTGATACTTCAAAATACACTGTGCATTTTTTGTTCCTACATTTCCAGATAATTCCTGACATGGTGACATGGCTGGCTACACAGTGTTTCCTCTAGGATGGAGTTAGAAAAAAAAACCCACACACACTAAGTGCCCCCGTTTGGCAAAACACGCTAAACCGTCCTCTTGGCTTGTTGAAACATGATAAACCTCACTCCCCTCACCTGGCTAAGCCCCCCCTGCCCTTCAAACCTAGTGACGCCCCTGCCCTCCGTCCATCGTTTATACATCCGGCGCTCCCAACATTTCTGCCGTCACCAGTTGGCACAAAACTCGGCATAAATCCGTGTATCCCGACCTCACGGTGAATCAGTTATCTGATGCAACACAACATTGGGATTGGTATGCATCTGGAAAGCTTGGAGTTCGGACCTCTGATTTTGTCAGGAACGCCGCATAAGCCTGCTCCGCTCCAAGAAAATAGCAAACAAACAGAGCACGTGGAATGCCTACGATCTTTGTATCAAGCTTACAAATGTTGTTTATTTCACAGATCAGCCTATAGGCTTATGTGTTCCCTTGCTATTTCTATTTATTTTCATAAATAGTTTCAAACGGGTGTGTGATTGACCTGGATCTGAAGTGTCCTTAGTGCAAAATGATATAACATTACCACCGGATTCAGAACGATGTTGCCGTTTTGTCGGACCTGATAGGTTTCCATTCAAATCACTGCCAGTTTCCACTGAATGCAGGATGCCGCTCACGTGCCGACACCTGCCGAAACAAATCGACAGAGCTTCTATTTTTCTTGGACGTCGGCACATGGCACATGAATTTAGCGCCATGTGCCGACGTCCGACAGCTGGAATCTCGCGATTGTTCTGCATCCAGTGTAAATTAGGTGTAAGTTTTTAAAGAGACAAGACTCTCCACCTCTCCTCAAAAAAAAACCACAATCAGTGGCGGTACTTTTTCAGTGGTGGCCGTCCACCACCACTAAATACATATAGGGGAAACACTGCTACACGATATTGCTCAAATTTGCCGAAGAAGAACTTATGGCTAAGGAGAACAGCACGTCCCTTATTTTGAAATATTTTGTATACAAGAGAGATGACGTGTTGCAGCACAGGTAGTGTGAAAATCATGCCCAACATTTGTGACTAATCTCCTTAGTAACCTAGAAGACAACCACAAAGATCGCTAACGTTAACAAAAGCTAAACTGCTAACATTAAGTTAGCATCAAAACAGTCCAGCAGACATCCATTGATCAGGGTTTATCTGGAGGAACAAAATAACTTTAAAGTTATGCTCCATGTTTGCAGAGTTATCATTGCAAATGTTATTAAAAGGAATGCTTAAATTAAGTATAAAGGCACTGTGTGTAGGATCTGGAGGCATCTATTAGTAAGGTTGCAGATTTGCAACCAACAGAAACGTCTTATTCTTATTTTCAGGAAAAACATACTTATAAATAGAGCTGTGCGATATGGACAAAATTGTATATCCCGATATAGCCAATTTTATATCCTGATAATATATATACGATGTAGTATTTTTTTCTGATGTACTGGAAACGTTATTTTCGCTCTCCTCTGTCTCCTTTGTGGTGTAATCAGTGTTATATCCCCAATATGCTTTTATTCTGAAGGCTTACTTTGAGAGGGACCCGAAGTCCGGCTATGTTTGTGCTGTACTTTTATTCTGCAGTTTGGCTGCTAATAAAGATGTGTTTGAGAACTAATAACTCGCCGCAGGAATCATTCACACGCATCATGACGTCCTCCATGCTGCTTAACCTCCGTTTACTCCCGAGCTACAGCTGCTGCAAACCTGTCCTTGAGGGTGACATGAACATGATACCACAAAGCAGTAGCATTGCTGCAGTTACAGTAGCCATCATACCATCAAATCTATGCTTCATACAGTGAACATTTGGATTATCCAGCAGTCATTCCAGCGTTGAGATGTGCTTTCCACAGCGTATCTAAACCACAACCAGAGTAACGTAACGTTAGCAACAGAGCTAACCAAGTAGCCTACACGTTAAAATTACGATATAAACAACAGAGGCTAATATCGCACGGTAGACTTTTTTATACGGTACTACGATATATATCGTAATATCACACAGCTCTACTTATAAATATAATAATCCAGCTCTGTTTCAATAAACTCTGAAAATATGGAACAGGTGTAGAAAAATAGGTTAACATCATGTCAGGACTGAACAATTTTGAATATGAGCATTTTTTTTATTTCTAAAATCATTATATTATCATAGATATTTTCATTAAATTAGCTTGATATGTGGTGTAGTGGTTAGCACTGTCGCCTCACAGCAAGAAGGTACCGGGTTCGAATCCCAGACCGGGGCCTTTCTGTGTGGAGTTTGCATGTTCTCCTCATGTCTGTGTGGGTTCTCTCTGGTACTCCGGCTTCCTCCCACCATCCAAAAACATGCATGGGGATTAGGTTAATTGGCTAATTTAAATTGACCGTAGGTGTGAATGTGAGTGTGAGTGGTTGTCTGTCTCTATGTGTCCTGTGATGAACTGGAGACTTGTCCAGGGTGTACCCTGCCTTTCACCCTAAGACAGCTGGGATAGGCTCCAGCCCTCCTGACCCTATGAGAGGATGGAGAGGTGGAAAATGGATGGATGGATGGATAGCTTTATGTGAAAAAATAACAGGTTTTCAGTCTGGTGATGGCGAAAATTATAATCCCAAAACACAGCAACGTGCACACAAACAAAACACAGGGGTTTACCTTTGACTTCATTAAATACATATTTAGAAGTCAGTGTTTTTTTTTAAAATTATATTCTTTATCAGTCTTTCTTTTTTTATCATGGGCAGACATGTGACATGTTTGTGGGCTAACCACTAAGTTTTATCTCGATCATCATATATTTTATTCCATTGAAATTGGGACCATCTTTCAAACTGACTTTATGTGAAATAATTCCAAATGAATCATTTTACGCTACAAGCTATCTAGTGTCGTATTTTAAACATAAATATGTCTAAAAATGTCAAGAGATGAACAGTTTTTGCTGTGCTATCTCGTCAGTGCAACCCCTCTGGTCCTTTCTCACGTGTGCTCTGCTCTGTCTCGTCCCTGCAGGGGGTTCTGTCCAACATCTCGTCCATCACAGACCTGGGGGGGTTGGACCCAGTCTGGCTCTTCATGGTGGTCGGGGGGGTCATGTTCATTCTGGGCTTTGCAGGATGTATTGGAGCACTGCGGGAAAACACGTTCCTGCTCAAGTTTGTATGTCCCATGACTGGAGCTCCAGTTGGCACACTGCAGTGATGCATGATGGTAAAAAGTGACAGTGTTGTTGTGTGTTGTTCTTCTGTAGTTTTCTGTGTTTCTGGGGATCATCTTTTTCTTGGAGTTGACGACGGGGGTCCTGGCCTTTGTCTTTAAGGACTGGATTAAAGACCAGCTCAATCTGTTCATCAACAACAACATCCGCGCATACCGGGATGACATCGACCTCCAGAACCTCATCGACTTCACTCAGGAATATGTACGTGTGATATCTCACTTGCTAGCTTTTCACTAGGGATGCATGTATAGATATTGAAGAAAATCCTAGATCGGGTATCTAGGATGGCAGATCTATTCTGTGTCATTTTATGCTGCGAGAGAAGTTTTGTTAGATTTTTTTATTGGGCTGTCAAAAGTAGCGAGTTACCACGGCGGCAAGCGCAACATTAACTCTACTTGGACAGTCATGAAACAGGACTCCATTCAAAAAATCAAGGAAACTACCAACACGATTGTGACAAATGATTAAACTTGATAAAATGAGATTACCATATTTTTCGGACTATAAGTCCTGGAGTATAAGTCGCACCAAATGATGTCATCATGATGAAAAAAAAACATATAAGTCGCACTGTCACATCTTTTGGGGAAAATTATTTTACAAAATCCAAGACCAAGAACATTTCATCTTCTTGAAAGGCAAGTTATAATAATAACAACAGAATAAAGAACAACAGGCTGAATAGGTGTATGGTTTTTTAAGGTCACAGCTTTCACAGCAGAGCAGTAACGTAACACATTATGGTTATTCAGCAACACGAAGCATAAACAACAAACTGAATAGGTGTCTGGTATGTTAGTGTAATATCCACCCATCCATTTTCTTCCTCTTATCCTTACATAGTGTCGTAGGGGGGCTGGAGCCTATCCCAGTCTTAAGCCTGGTTTATGCTTCTGCGTCGCGGCGACGGCGTAGCTACGGCGTCGACGCAGACCCCTACGCGGACCCTACGCCGTAGCCTGACGCGCACCTCCAAAAAATCCTGACTACGCGTTGTGTCAACGCGTTGAGACGCGAACGGCAAGGACGGTGATTGGGCCGCTCAGAACGTAATTTCCGGCGGTTGCTTTTCCGGTCAACAGCTCAACAACACCGCTAGTAGCGGAGCGGCACGAGCGGTACGGAATAGTCGGACAGACCACCTCCTCAAACGTCTTCTGTGCTTCAACATTTGTAGTAACAGCATTTCTTCAAATTTTATGAGCTCCATCTCCAGAAACACCCGCTTCATCTCAGTTGTCATTGTTTACTGTCCCTAGCAGCTTGGCGGTGAATTGCAGAGCAACGCGTTCCCTCGACGCAGAACTTTGAATGCTCAACGACGGCGTCGGGTCTACGCCGTTGCTCCGCTGTCGCCGCGACGCAGAAGCATAAACCAGGCTTTAGGGTGAAAGGCAGGGTACACCCTGGACAAGTCTCCAGTTCATCACAGGACACATCGAGACAGACAACCACTCACACTCATTCGTGACCCTACGTGAAGATATGCGGTAGAAAATGGATGGATGGATGGATGCTTCAGTGAAGTCTGATGTTGCCTTGCACAAAGGAATGATCCCAGTCTTGATCCCAGTTCCACACAATGAGACAGTTTGTTAGGTAATTCAGTGCTGCTTTTCTGTATCGGTATCGGTTCGGTATCGTACAAAACTAAACCTCAGATATTGGATACTGGTTGGTATCAGGGGTGAAAAAAGTGGATCGGTGCATTCCTACTTTTCTCCAGAGCTTCCAACCGTAACTTAAAGTCTCACAACTACCAGCCTACTACTGGCTGTGGATCAGAGCAGGTCGGCCACCAATCAGAAGGTTAGTGGTTTGATTCCTGCCCCCAGCAGTTTATATGCCGTGGTGTCCTTGAGCAAGATACCTAGCTTCAGATTTTTCCCAATGCTGAGAATGATGGTGAATGAATGTGTTATAAATGTGTGAATGTGGTATTTACCTCCACCAAGGAGGTTATGTTTTCACCAGGGTTTGTTTATTTGTTTGTATGTATGTTGGTTTGCAAAATAACTCAAAAAGTTGTGGATGGAGTTTGATGAAATTTTCAAGGTTGGTCTGAAGTGGCCTAAATTAAAACTGATTAATTTGTGGTGGTGATCGGATCTGATTCGTCGGCACCACCAAAAATTAATCGGTTTTAAAGGTTCCATATTATACACTTTTTCGGCAATTTTATATGCCTCAGACGTCTCAGACGTCCAACAATATTGTATTCAAAGTGTATTACCCCAAACTCAGCCCTGGTCCTGAATTCCAGCCAGTTAAAAATCACTGTATTGAGCTCTGCTGAGAACAGACTGTTTCTGTGTCTGTACCTTTAAATGTTCCTGAGTTGTCTGACCACGCCCCCTCTCTGGAGACAGGAAGTGGCTCTGTCTCTCCGAATAATGTGCACTTCTCTTTACTTATAGATGTGTACTGGCACTGGCTAAAGAGGCCAACGTCACTCTGCAGTGCACAGACAGTACCGTTAACAGTAGTCAGAGTCACCCAAATTACAAATAAGTGTATAACGCTAGCTTCAAATGAGCCTTGTACTCACAGAGCTTATGTTGAATGTCTACTGATATTAATTACTCAAGGACACAAACGTTAGCTTTGCAGCAATCACGGCTCCGTTAGCTGCAGCGCTCCGTCTGTATACATGTCCCTGTAAGCTAGATGCTAAGGTGACAAGTATACCCAGTGCCGCCCCTGACCGAATTGGGGCCCTAAGCAAAATTTTATTTGGAGGCACCAATTAGAGCTTTGCGGTATTACGATATATATCGTAATGCGGTATAAAAATTGAAGAAATACACTCCTCAATGTCAAGAATTAGTTTTTAATGACGAATGAGATGAAGAAGCCCTGCAGTAAAACATAAAACAAAAATTACAGGCTGATCTCAAAACGAAAATAAAGGCATAATATTCTTCAAAAAGAGTCAGCAAAATAAAGTAGCAAATACTGTATGGTATAGCAAACACTGTGCTACATAGTTTCATTAAAACCCAAAAGAAGACACACAATAATAAAGTGGGAACAGCTTAAACAGCTTCCAAACTCCATGACATGGATGACTGTCTCAATGTGACTCTCATGAACAACAGTGCAACAGCAATCATCTTGTATCACATCCCTGTTTGTATCACATGATTCTGTATCACATGACTCTACACAGCAAAACAAGGAACCTAATGTGACACTGCCCCCTGGTGGCTGTCAGAAAACCCTTCAAAAATGTCTACCGTACAATATAAGCCTCTGATGTTTATATCATAATTTTAACATGTAGCTACTTAGTTAGCTCTGTTGCTACGCTAACATAAACGTTACTCTGGTTATGGTTTAGATACATCGTGTAAAGTACAACTCAATGTCGGAATGACCGCTGGATAATCCAAACGTACCATGCGAGTTAAAAACGTGTATTGTATGAAGCATAATAATATGTACATATATACGACATGATAGTATTACGGCTACTGTAACCGCAGCTATCACAGTTCACCTGACAATAATCAGAATTTTGTGGCACCAGAACTTTCATGAGTGAATATAGCAGTAGAGTATCTGTGTATTAACTTCAGGGAAGAGTAGCAGAGTTTAAGCCTGCTATTACAGCCAGCTTTTAGAGGCTGTAATGACAGCTGTCAGTTGTGGCGCATAGTTTCTCATCTTGTTGAAAAGCTGGGTATCTTTGGAATCGTGTGTGTGTGTGTGTGTGTGTATTTTGGGGGGTAGAAAGCTGGCATGGTTTCATGATAGACACACTGGAGAGTGTGGAGGAGCAGCTGCAACTGTTCTGTTAATGTCTGTATATTATACTTACATGAAGTGACATCACTACAAAGACTAACACGTTTATTAGGGCTGTTGATAGAGCTGTGCGATATTATGATATTTAGCTGCTCTGTTAGCTGCAGTGCTAACTGAGCTCCAGAGGACTGCTTTGTAAACATGGGCCCACACAAATTATGCTTGGCTACACAGTTGAAGATGAAGCATGGATCGGTACCAGTTTCTCCTATCGTTTACTTGGGAGGGCTCCCCGCCCCCCCAACAGACACCCCCACCCTGCTAACAGGACCCCCACCCAGAAATTTAAGTCATATATTTAAAAAAAACAAAACATTATTTAATTATTATTTTTAATCATAACAGGTGTACTTTTTATCTAATAAAAAAGAGAACTCAAATTTGCGCAGTTTCAGAGAGTGCATCATGATCCTGCATTCTCCTCTCCTCGCAGTGGCTGCGGCCCTCTCTCCTCTCTCTCTCCTCTTTCTCTCTCTCCTCTCTCTCCCCTCTCTCACTCCTCTCTCTCCTCACTCTCTCCCCTCTCTCTCCCCTCTCTCTCTCCTCTCCTCTGTTTCCAGTTCTGGTGAGTGTGAGTGTTTGGTGGTGGAAGTGCCAGTGGCGTGGAGATTTGAATGGTTTCTGTCCCTGTGGTTGGACTTTTGCACTGCTTCTTTTCATTCTCTACTTTGTACATGATCAGTTAAGAGTATTTAATTGTTTTTGTGGAGTGTTGTTGTGTGATCGGTGGTTTTGAGCGGCGTTTTTCTGGCAGAATGGCGTCTGCTGAGACGCCACCTCCGTCTATCCGGCAGGGAGTGTGGATTGTCCCGGTGAATGTGGAGGAGGTTCTGCTGGCTGTGGGGGAGCAGGTCGGCCATGAGAACCTGTCTCATGCTTCCAGGATGAACAAGGTGGTGGTTGTATTCCTGAAAGATGAGCCTCATGTTTTTCGGCTGATAGAAAGTGGTGTTTTCATCCATGATTTGTTTGTACAGGTGTCCCCGTTGTCAGCTCCGTCTACGAGGATCACCATATCCGGTGTTCCCCCCTTTATACCTAACGAGCTGCTGGAGAATGAGCTCTGTAGGTTTGGTAAAATTTGCAAGTGCTATGAAAGCTGTTAATTTGGGTTGTAAAGATCCCAAACTAAAGCACGTCCAGTTGCTGAGGAGGCAGATCTTTATGTTTTTAGACTCTCCTTCTCAAACACTGGAGGTGTCGTTCAGAGTCAGGCACGGGGATGGGTCCTACATGGTGTACACGAGCTCAGGACAGATGAAGTGTTTTGAGTGTGGAGATATGGGACATAAGAGGTCCGCGTGTCCTCATAAACAGCAGGGAGCTGCAGGTGCAGCTGAGCCAGCGCCTGGCGGCACTGAATCTGCAGTCGGTACGCAGCTGGCGGAAGTGAGCATGATCATGTCTCACCAGGTTTATGGTGGGACGGCTCATGTGTTCTTAGCCATGGCACTAATACCAGCGCAGGGGTGGCTGTTCTGTTCAGGACATCTGTAAAGGTGTTATCCTCTTCTGTGGTGGTGAAGGGCACGCTCCTGATGGTCAGGGCTGAAATAAATGTGTTCTGTTTTATTAACATTTATGCTCCAAATCAAGGAACAGACAGAGCAGCTTTCTTCAGCTTGCTGGAAAGAGAGCTGGAGGGGCTCCATCAGGAGCAGTTAATTATGGGTGGAGATTTTAACTGCACAGTAGACTTCACTATAGATAGGACAGGTAAGGAACCCCATCCACCATCCTCACTCTGCCTTAAAAACATCATCACACAGTCAGATCTAGCAGACACATGGAGAGTTAAACATCCACAATCCAGACAATACACATGGGTGAGGGTCAGGAACACCAGACTAGACAGGATATACATCTCTCAACATCTCACCTCCAGGCTAACAGACAGTAAAATAACCCCAGTTGGCTTCACGGACCACCACTTTGTCACCATAGACCTGATCACTTCACCAGGTGAGAGGGTTAGCTCCTACTGGTGCTTCAATAATAAGCTCCTGAAGGACAACAGCTTCTGTAGGAGCTTTGAGTGCTTTTGGCAGCGGGGGAAGGAGAGGAAAGCTGACTTTAGTTCTTTGAAGCTGTGGTGGGAGGTCGGTAAGACACAGATGCGGGTGTTTTGCCAGCAGTACATAGCTCATTCTACTGCTAGAATAAAGGCAGTAGTTAATCAGCTCGAAGCTGACATTAGACTTTTAGAGGAGCGGCTACATCGGGGCCCGGATCCAAACATGGGTCACCTGCTGCAGGAAAAGAGGCAGGAGCTCAGCTCATTCCTGCAGGAGAGAGTGAAGGGGGCGCTGGTCCGGTCTTGTTTCCTCCAGCTTAAAGACATGGATGCTTCAAGCTCGTTTTTTTTCAATCCGGAGAGATCGGTGGCACAAAGGAAGCAGATGACCTGTCTGCAGTTTCCAGGAGGCAGGATATCAACTGATCCAGATGAGATGAGGTGTCATGCCATGGCGTTCTACGCAGACCTCTTTCGGGCCGAACCATGTAACCCTGAGAGTTGTGGGGAGCTCCTGGTGGGTCTGCCTCAGCTCAGCCAGGAGGAGAAGGCTGCTCTGGACTTAGAGCTGACCAGATGGCATCAGGTTGGGCGCCAGGAGTTGATGGCTTCTCCACTGACTTCTACCAGCGCTTCTGGAAAACTCTTGGGCCTGATCTGCATAGCGTTTTTATAGAGTGTTTTAAAACTGGGGCTCTTCCTGTTTCCTGTCGGAGAGCAGTTCTCTTTTTGCTGCCCAAGAAAGGGGACCTGGCACTGCTCAGGACCTGGAGACTGGTGGCCTTACTGTGCGTGGACTACAAGGTCCTCTCTAGAGCGCTGTCAAACAGACTAAAGGATGTCTTGGATTTAATTGTGACCTCCGATCAGTCATACTGTGTCCTGGACAGGACAATTATGGACAACATTTTTCTCGAGAGATGTTCTTGATCTGTGTCGGGGCTATAATGTAAATATTGGGGTTGTGTTACTAGACCAGGAGAAGGCTTTCGATAGGGTGTATCATTCTTATTTGTTTTCTGTGTTGAGGACTTTTGGCTTTGGTGATGGGTTTGTGTCTTGGCTTGGTTTACTGTACAGCGGTGCACATTGTATGGTGAAGATGGGGGCAGGGCTGAGTCGGCCGATTCCTGTGCAGCGAGGGATCAGGCAGGGCTGTCCTATGTCAGGACAACTCTACAGCCTTGCCATAGAGCCCTTGCTGTGCAGACTGCGAAGGCGGCTCGGTGGTATCTCGATACCTGGTTCCTCTTGCTTTGAGCGTCCCCCAACTGTAGCAGCTTATGCAGACGAGGGGTACTCTGTCACTACATGTAAAGGCCTCATCTGCACGGGTGAACTGGGGAAACAGTGAGGCATTGTTGGTGGGGCAGTGGAGGGACCAGGTGGTGCCCACGCTGCCTGCAGGTCTTGAGTGGGGAAGGGAGGGGTTGAAAGTGTTGGGGGTTTTTCTGGGAACCGAGGGTTTCCAGAAGAGGAACTGGGAGGAAGCGAAGGAGAAGGTGCGGGCTTGGTTGTCTAATTGGAAATGGTTGCTACCCCACCTATCATACAGGGGAAGCGTTCTGGTTGCTAATAACTTAGTCACTTCGACTCTGTGGCACAAGCTGATCGCCTTAACGTCACCACCTGGTCTGATGGAGGATATCCAGAAAGACGTCGTGGATTTCTTCTGGTCTGGTCAGCACTGGGTCTGGGCAGCTGTGCTCTACCTGCTGGTTGGTGGAGGGGGACAGGGGCTGGTAAACATTAAATCCAAAATTGCCTCCTTCAGACTTCAAACAGCGCAAAAGTTGCAGTGGAGTTAAGAAGGAAGCTATGGCTTCCCCTCTTTGTCCATCGCTCCAGGTGTAGGGGAGTGGAGGGAAGGAGGAGGTCAGCTCCTGACCCTCGCAAGGCCGAAACACGTGCGTGCTTCGTTCGTGCTGGTTTGTGCGGTAAAAAATTCTGTTTGTGCTGCAACCGTTTTTGAGTTATTAAATATTATTTTATAGGTCATCCAGAGTTCATCCAGCCCCCCATTTGCTCCGAATGGACCCGAAATTGTACCGTTCGTTTGTGCTGTAAAAACTTTCGTTTATGTCGCTACGGTTTTATAGATATTACACACTTTCATTTCCGGCGATGACGTCATCCAGCCCCCCATTTGCTCCGAATAGACCCGAAATTGTACCGTTCGTTTGTGCTTCGTTTGTGCTGGTTTGTGCTGTAAAAAATTTCGTTTGTGCCGGTGGTTGATGGTCTACAGACTGATTGAAACTGGTGTCTTCATCTTAGATTTGTTTGCTCAAGTTTCCCCGCTGTCAGTGCCATCCACACGGATCACTGTATCAGGTGTTGCGCCGTTCATACCCAATGAGGTGATAGAGATTGAGTTCAGGAGATTCGGCAAGCTAGCCAGTGGGATGAAGACGGTGAGTTTGGGGTGTAAAGACCCAAAAATGAAGCATGTTCAGTCCCTGCGGAGGCAGGTGTTCATGTTTTTAAAATCACTGACACAAACACTGGAGGTGTCATTTAGGGTGAAGCATGGTGACGGGTTTTACATGGTGTATGCAAGCTCAGGCCAGATGAAGTGTTTTGAGTGTGGCGATGTGGGACACAAGCGCTTGACCTGTACGCACAGGCAGCGGGCTGCACCACGAGCAGACACCATAGCGGCTGCTGCGGATGGTGGCGGAGCTGCTGCGGATGGTGGCGCGGCTGCTGCGTATGGTGGCAGAGCTGCTGTGGACGGTGGCGCGGCTGCCTCCGCCGTTGGAGGCGCAGCAGCCTCAGTTGGCATTTCATCAGGTAGAGCCTTGATGAAATGGACTTCAAATCTGAGTCAGACGCACTACTGATCAGTGACAGTCAAAGAGATGCAGAACTGTACTCCTTGGAGGAGATAAACCACTTTCTTGATGACACTTTCAAAAAATCTGTTTAAGTGACCAATTATTTCTCAGACACTGACGAATTTATAAAATCTGTAGGAGTGATGGTTGGCTGGTCAGGTTTGATCTGCTAGATGAGAAAAAAACGTTTCAGACTTAAAAAAAAACATATAACCAGGCTGAGAAAAGCAGGGAAAGGGAGAATCACCAGGAAAACCAGGACGTAACCATGGTCATGCACAGCACTTTGGTTTCCATCTCTCACTGTCTTCTTGTCCTCTTCTGTCTCTTTCTGTCCTCTGATTGATCATGCAAAGCCTAAATATAGGATCTTTAAACTTCAGTGGTGGAAGGGACAGACAAAAACAAGCTGCAATGTCTGAGGTCTTCACACAGAAGAAGATGGATGTTTTATTTCTGCAGGAAACACACACCATGCCCTCTGATGAAGCTGCTTGGGGCTTATGGTGGAAGGGCCCCCTTGTCCTCACTCACGGCTCCAATGTCAGTGCTGGGGTCGCTGTCCTTTTTAAAACTGCTTCCAATGTGACTGTTTTACCCTCCACTGAAGTGGTAAAGGGTCGTCTCCTAATAGTCAGAGCTGAAATACAGGGATCTGTTTCGCATTTTGTTTACATTTATGCCCCAAATCATGGAGGGCATAGAGCAGACTTTTTTAAATTGCTGAGGAACGAACTGGAAAATCACAGTCAGGTCCAGCTGATTATTGGGGGGGATTTCTACTGCACATTGAATTTTACTATGGACAGGACAAGTGAGGAGCCACATCCCCTTTCCTCTCGGAGCCTCCAAACCACCATCACAAAACTCGGCCTTTTGGACGCTTGGAAGGTCAAACATCCACTAGTTAAACAATACACCTGGGTCAGAATCCATAATAACTTGGTCAATGGAGCTAGGCTGGACAGAATTTAGATCTCAAACAGCCTGAACTCCAGATTAATGGAAAGTAACATTGTTCCAGTTGGATTTTCTGATCACCACTATGAATTAAACTGGTAATCACACCTGCAGAGAGAGTTAAATCTTCTTCGTCTTTTAACAACAAACTTCTCCAAGATAGGACATTTTGCCAGAGCTTTGAGAGGTTCTGGCTGATTTGGAGGCTGAGGAAGACTGATTTTAACTTTGAGGCTGTGGTGGTAGATAGGCAAGACTCAAATACCTGTATTTTTTCAACAGTACACTTTTAATTCTACCGCCACAGTTACAGCAGCCATAGTGAAGCTCGAAGCATCCATCCGGAGCATGAAGCAGGATATTGGTAGAACTTTAGATCTGTCCTGTCAGCGAGCAGTGCTTTCTCTGCTGCGCAAAAAAGGAGACCTGGCCTTATTACTTTGTACAGACTGCAAAGTACTCTCCAGGGTCCGGTGAAATAGACTTAAGAACTTTTTGGACATAGTGGTACAGCCAGATCAGACATACTGTGTACCTGAAAGGAATATAATGGACAATATTTTCTTTCTTAAGGATGAATTAGATGTCAAGTCAAGTTTATTTGTATAGCCCAATATCACAAATTATGAATTTGCCCCATTGGGCTTTACAATCTGTACAGGATATGACACCCTCTGTCCTTTACCAATGACCCTCACATGGACTAAGGAAAAACTCCCCAAAAAAAACCTTTTAACAGGGAAAAAGAAACGGAAGAAACCTCAGGAAGAGCAACAGAGGAGGGATCCCTCTTCGAGGATGGACAGACGTGCAATAGATGCCATGTGTACAGAATAACAACAATGAAAACATATTAACACTACATATAAAATTGTATGGAAATGTTCAACTCAATATAACAACAGCTAATATACAGTGCGTATATATAGAATTGTATGAGAGTGTCCAAGGGGATGAAGAGCATCATCAAGCTATCAGCAAAGGATGAGAAGCATGTCTTCCTCTCCACCACGCCAACCAGAAGAAGCCTGGGCAGCACGTCCTCCTCTCCACCACACCAACCAGAAGAAGCCTGGGCGGCACGTCTTCCTCTCTCCACCACACCAACCAGAAGAAGCCTGGGCAGCACATCTTCCTCTCTCCACCACGCCAACCAGAAGAAGCCTGAGCAGCACGTCTTCCTCTCCACCACACCAAACAGGAGAAGCCTCCGCAAGATGACCTCGTCACCACCACGTCGCTCAGAACCAGAAGATGAAGCCTGACTGGTCTGCCCAACCACGACTCCACCAGGTAGACTGGGTCCATGGATATCTGTGAGATGAGAATGCACAGGGACTACGAGGCACAAAACTAATCTGCAGCATGTGTTAAAGGGAGGAAGAGTAAACACATCCTCTTCTCCACTACCCTAACAGATACAACCTGAGCAGCATCGCCTCTTCTACATCTCACCACCATCACGACAGACGAAGCCTGGATGACACCACCTCCTTCTCACCAAGTAGCCTCAGCTCACGGACACCTGGGAGCTGAGAGCACAGGGACTCCGGGGAAGAAGATAAGTTAGTAAAATGACTTAATGGAGGCATCGAAATGAAGAAGAAGAGAAGCTCAGTGTGTCAGAGTAAGTCCCCCGGCAGTCTAGACCTATAGCAGCATAACTAAGGATTGATCCAAGGCAGCCTGAGTCAGCCTTGGATCAGTCCTAACTATAAGCACTATCAAAAAGGAAAGTCTTAAGCCTACTCTTGAATAAGGGCATGGTGTCTGCCTCCCGGACTGAAAGAGGGAGTTGGTTCCACAGAAGAGGAGCTTGATAATTGAAAGCTCTAACTCCCATTCTACTTTTATAAACCCTAGGAACCGCTAATAGTCCTGCATTCTGAGATCGCAGAGTTCTAGCAGGGTTATAAGGCACTATTAGCTCTTTAAGATAAGATGGTGCCTGACCATTCAGTGCCTTGTAGGTGAGGAGGAGGATTTTAAATTCTATTCTAGATTTTACAGGGAGCCAGTGCAGAGAGGCTAACACTGGAGAAATATGGTCTCTTTTCCTGGTTCTGGTCAGAACACGTGCTGCAGCGTTCTGGACCAGCTGGAGAGTCCTGATAGACGTATTAGGGCAGCCTGATAATAAGGAATTGCAGTAGTCCAGCCTAGAAGTTACAAAAGCATGGACTAATTTTTCTGCATCATTTTGGGAGAGAATATGCCTTATTTTTGCAATGTTACGCAGATGAAAAAAAGCTGTTCTAGCTGTTTGTTTCATGTGGACGTTGAAGGACATATCTTGGTCAAAAATTACCCCTAGATTCCTTACAGTGGTGCTCAAGGCTGGTGCAAAGCCACCTAGAGTAAATAAGTCATTAGATAGGTTATTTCTGAGATTTCCGGGGCCAATTAGAATAACCTCAGTTTTATCTGAATTTAACAACAAGAAATTGTGCGTCATCCAAGTTTTTATATCCTGAAGACATGTCTGGAGTTTAGCTAACTGGCTGGAATCGTCTGACTTAAATGACAAATATAGCTGAGTATCATCTGCATAACAGTGAAAGTTTATGGAGTGTTTCCTGATAACATTGCCTAAAGGAAGCATATATAAAGCAAATAGAATTGGCCCAAGCACAGAATCTTGAGGAACTCCATAACTGACTATGGACTGCATGGAGGACTCATCATTAATGTGAACAAACTGTGATCGATCCGATAAGTAGGACTTGAACCAGCTTAAGGCAGTTCCTCTGATGCCAATTAAATGTTCTAGTCTCTGCAACAGGATATGGTGGTCAATAGTATCAAAAGCAGCGCTAAGATCTAACAAGACAAGTACTGAGACGAGTCCATTGTCTGACGCAATTAGCAGGTCATTAGTAATTTTCACCAGAGCGGTCTCGGTGCTGTGATATTTTCTAAATCCTGACTGAAAGTCCTCAAATAGATTATTGTTCTGGAGGAAGTCACACAGCTGACTGCACACTGCTTTCTCAAGGATCTTAGAGAGAAAAGGAAGGTTGGATATTGGGCTATAGTTGGCTAAAACCTCTGGATCAAGACCGGGCTTCTTCAGAAGAGGTTTGATTACGGCTACTTTAAATGACTGAGGTACATAGCCTGACAGCAAAGATCAGTTGATCATGTTTAATAAAGAGGTGTTCAGTAATGGTAAAACTTCTTTAAGCAGTGAAGTTGGGATGGGATCTAAGAGAGAGGTAGAAGGCTTAGATGAGGAAATCAATGAAGTCAGTTTGTGGAGGTCTATGGGAGAAAAGCAGTCCAAGTAAACATCAAGTTCTTCAATGAGTCCTATGCTTCCTGCGTTTAAAGACAAAGCAGTTTCAGTTAACGGCACAGTGTGACTGATTCTCTCCCTAATAGTTATAATCTTCTCATTAAAGAAGCTCATGAAGTCACTACTACTGAGGGTTATGGGAATAGATGGTTCAATAGAGCTGTGGCTCTTTGTCAGCCTGGCTACAGTGCTGAAACACAGATGTATGTAAACTTCACAGGGTGAATGCTGGTCTAGTATCCTTAGATCAGGAAAAAGCTTTCGACCCGGTGGACCACTCTTATATGTTCTCTGCACTTAAGGCTTTTGGTATTGGTGATGGGTTTTTGGCCTGGGTTAAATTGTTGTATCGGGATGCACAGTGTATGCTAACAATGGGCGCAGGGCTTAGCCGTCCGATCCCAGTGCAGCGAGGCATACGGCAGGGTTGTCCTCTGTCAGGACAACTCTACAGCCTGGTGTTTGAGCCTCTGCTGTGTAGGCTGAGAGGCCAACTCAAGGGTCTTTCACTGCCAGGGTCCTGTTAGCTTGAACATCCTCCTACTGTCTCTGCTTATGCAGACAACCTTAACATCTTTGTGTCCAGTCAGGAAGATGTTCAGAGCTTGCAGGATGCCCTATCAATGTATGAGAGAGCCTCCACGGCACGGGTAAACTGGTGAGTGAGGCTCTCTTATTGGGTCGTTGGAGTGATGGGACAGTGCCCAGTCTGCCTGGTGGGCTGGAGTGGGGGAGAGAGGGATTGAAAGTTTTAGGGGTGTTTTTGGGCACAGAGGGCTTTCAAGCTAAGAACTGGGAGGGAGTGAAGGAAAAAGTGTGTGCCCGGTTGTCTAGGCGGAAATGGTTGCTGCCCCAGATGTCATACAGGGAAAAGTTCTGGTAGCCAACAGTCTGGTCACCTCGACCCTCTGGCACAGACTGCTTGCACTATCGCCACCAAGAGGCCTAATTGACGACATCCAGAGGGAGATCGTGGACTTCTGGTCTGGCCGGCATTGGTTACGGGCAGCGACCCTGTATTTGCCGCTGAACGAAGGTCAGGGACTTGTACATATTCAGTCAAAAATCACTGCTTTCAGCCTGCAAACAGTAAAAAGACTGTTATATGACTGTGGGCCGAGCTGGATACTGAGGAGGGTGGGAAGACTTGGCTATGACAAACAGCTCTTCCTCCTGCGGCTCAACGAGGTGGACCTGACTGGACTAACACCCTTCTACTCTTCAGTCCTGCAGGCCTGGCAGGCAGTGAGGACCAACTGCACTTTGGAGGGTACAGCTGGAATGGAGCTGTATCGCCACCTGTATCGCCTGCTCAGAAGCAGGTGGATGTGGTGTTCCTGCAGGAGACACACACCCTCCCATCTGATGAGGTGGACTGGGGCTTATGGTGGCAGGGGTCCTGTGTCCTCAGCCATGGCACTAACGTCAGTACAGGAGTAGCTGTGCTGTTCAGAGCTGCTGCTCAGGTGACTGTTTTATCCTCCACTGAGGTGGTGAGGGGTCGGCTGCTGATCAAAGCACAAATTCAAGACTCTGTGTTCTGCTTTGTGAACATTTATGCCCCAAACCAAGGAGCAGAAAGAGTAGCCTTTTTTACCCTGCTACAAAAAGAACTTTACACCTTCCATCAGGACCAATTAATTATTGGAGGAGATTTTAACTGCACACTGGACTTCACTGTGGACCAGACAAGTGGGGAACCCCATCCACAGTCAGCCCAGACCTTGATAAGGGTCATCACACACCTGGACCTGTTAGACACCTGGAGGGTCAAACATCCACACACCAGACAGTACACTTGTGTGAGGGTCACTAACAACTGGGTCAATGCAGCGAGGTTAGACTTACATTTACATTTCAAAAACACTCAGCACTAGATTAGCACAGAGCACCATTTATCCAGTAGGTTTCACTGATCACCATTTTGTCACGATAGAGTTAGTCATCACACTGGGTGAAAGGGTCAAGTCATACTGGCTTTTTAACAACAGACTCCTTCAGGACAGAATTTTCTGCCAGTACTTTGAGGCCTTCTGGCAGCAGTGGAGGGCCAGAAAAACTGATTTTAATTCTTTAAAGCTGTGGTGGGAGGTGGGGAAGGTGCAAATCTGTTGCTTCTGCCAGCAGTACACTTCTCACTCCACAGCTAGAGTCAGAATTGCGGTGCAGGACCTAGAGGCTAGAATCAGGGACATTGACGAGGGGTTACACGGGCACCCAGATCCTGCTAGGAACCACCAGTTGCAGGACAAGAGGCTGGAGCTGAGCTCCCTCCTGCAGGAGCGAGTGAAGGGGGCTTTGGTCAGGTCTTGTTTCCTCTAGCTGAAGGACATGGAAGCCCCCAGCTCCTTTATCTTCAACTTGGAGAGGACGACGGCCCAGAAGAAGCAGATGACCTGTCTTCAGCTCCCTGGAGGCAAAGTAACCACCAACACGGGCGAGATGAGGAACCATGCTATGGAGTTCTATGCTGGTCTCTTCAAGACTGAGCCATGCAGTATGGAAGGTCGCCAGGAGCTCCTGGAGGGGCTTCCTCAGCTGAGCCAGGAGGAGAAAGGGGCTCTGGATGAGGAGCTGACGCTGGAGGAGCTGATGGCTGCTGTCCACCAGATGGCAGCAGGACGGGCCCCTGGGATCGATGGGCTCCCTGTTGACTTTTTCAAACAGTTCTGGAACACCCTTGGACCTGACCTTCACAGTGTTTTTATGGGCTGTTTTAAAACTGGAGCACTTCCTGTCTCCTGTCAAAGGGCAGTACTTTCGCTGCTGCCCAAAAAAGGAGATCTGGCTCTGCTCAAGAACTGGAGGCCAGTCTCCCTCCTCTGTGCGGATTATAAGATCCTTTCCAGAGCCCTATCTAATAGGCTGAAGAACATTCTGGAACTGATCATTCATTCAGACCAGACTTATTGTGTCCCTGACAGGACAATCATGGACAACTTCTTCTTTATGAGAGATGTTATTGATGTGTGTAGGTCTGAAAGTGTGAATATTGGTATTGTCTCTCTGGACCAGGAGAAAATTTTTGATATGGTGGATCACTCCTATTTGTTTTCTGCACTTAGAGGTTTTGGTATTGGTGAGGGGTTTTTGTCTTGGGTTTGTTTATTGTATAGTGGTGCACAGTGTTTGGTGAAGATGGGGGCAGGGCTGAGTTGACCTATCCCTGTACAGCGAGGGATCAGGCAGGGCTGCCTTATTTCAGGGCAGCTGTACAGCCTAGCCATAGAGCCCTTGCTGTGCAGGCTGAGGGGTCGACTCAGCGGCATTCCACTGCCGGGGTCCTGCGGCCTTGAACGTCCTCCTACTGTCTCTGCTTATGCAGACGATAATAACGTCTTTATCTCCAGTCAGGGGGACGTTCAATGTCTGCAGGACTCCCTGTCACTGTATGAGAGGGCTTCTTCTGCACGGGTGAATTGGACTAAGAGTGAGGGTTTGTTGGTGGGGCAGTGGAGGGACCAGGCAGTGCCCAGTCTGCCAGAGGGGCTGGAGTGGGGCAGGGAGGGGCTGAAGGTCCTGGGGGTGTTTCTGGAGTCAGAGGGCTTCCAGAAGAAGAACTGGGAGGGAGTGAAAGAGAAAGTGTGTGCCCGGTTATCTAAATGGAAATGGTTGCTACCTCAGCTGTCGTATAGGGGGAGAGTCCTGGTCTCCAATAACTTGGTCGCCTCAACTCTCTGGCACAAACTGGTCGCTCTAACGCCACCTAGAGGTCTGGTGGAGGATATCCAGAGAGCCATCTTGGATTTTTGCTGGACGTCACTGGACCCGAGCAGCAGGACTTTACCTGCCTGTGGATGAAGGGGGACAGGGACTGGTGGATATTTAGTCCAAAATCGTCTCCTTCAGACTCCGGACTGCTCAAAGACTACTTTACAGCTGTGGCCCAAGCTGGCTCAGCACAGCTGGAACGCTGCTGAGGAGAGCTGGATGTTTAGAATATGATAAGCAGCTGTTACTCCTGCAGTCTGAGGACATGGACCTTTCCTTTTTATAGCTCTGTGCTGCAGGCTTGGCAGATTTTAGACAGCACCAGGACCTCTGAGAAGACCAGGCATGTGGCTGTTTGAGGAACCTTTGTTTTTTAACAACTTTTTAAAGAGTCAAACGCTGCAGTCTGCCAGCCTGAGAGCCAAACTCAGAGAAGCCGGCTGCACCAAGCTGGGCCACCTGAAGAGGATGACAGCAACATCTGTGGACGTGCTGAGAGACATCAGCAGCATCACCTCCATCAGACTGATTAACAGGGTGGTGCAGGAGGTCTGTGCTGATCTGCCACAACACCTCAGATCCTTCGTTGAGGACCAGACTCTGTGTGAGCAGTGGAGTGGGGAGGCTGAGTACAGCTTCCCCTCTCTGGTAATCACACCAGCTGTGGGTGGGTGGCAGGAGGGAGGAGGCCAGCTGCTGTCCTTCACCACACCACACCTGGACAAGCTTCAGACTGCAGGGAAAAAGGAGCTCTACCAGACCTGTGTCAAGGTTTTGAACCTGAGGACATTAGAAAACATAAGGGAATCAAGGTGGGCTGAGTTCTTTGGTCCAGGTTCTTCCCCGAAAGGCAGCTGGTGGTCCCTGTACAAGCTGCCCATTGAGAAGAGGACAGCAGACCTCCAGTGGAGGGTTGTACATGGTGCAATAGCCACAAACAGGTACAGGGCACACCTTGATCTGGAGCTGGGGGAGGGGTGTGGGTTCCGTGCCCAGGTAGAAACCCTGGAGCATTTGTTTGTATTGTGTCCCAGACTAACTGCATTGTTTGACCTCCTTAAAGGATGGTTCCAGGGTTTGGGGTACAGGTTTCTTTTCAGTTGTTTATATGTGGCCCAAAGTACACTGTCAAAAAGAAAACTGTACATACATTGATGAACTTCTTGACTGGTTCTGCCAAGTTGGCCATCTGGTTGACTCGCAGAAACCAGGCACAGGGGACTGGCAGTGTGGAGGTGGTACCGGTTCTGCTGGGACTGTTAAAGACAAGACTGAGGGTAGAGCACACCTACCATCAAATGATGGACACTGTGCAGGCTTTCAGCAACAGGCAGACTGTTGGGGGGGGGGTTCTGTGCTCTGTGGGGGAGGTGGAGGGTTGATTTTAAATTTCTGAAGGGAGAACTTCTGAGCTGAGGTTGTTTTGTTTTGTCTGTTTTGTTGTTTATGTTTTTCAACATAGCACGAAAAGCTGATGGTGAGGGTGTTCCCTGTGGAACAATAAAGGGATTACCTCTCTCTCTCTCCTCTCTCACTCCTCTCTCTCTCCCCTCTCTCACTCTTCTCTCTCCTCTCTCTCTCCTCTGTCTCTCCCCTCTCTCACTCCTCTCTCTCCCCTCTCTCACTCCTCTCTCTCCCCTCTCTCACCCCTCTCTCACTCCTCTCTCTCCCCTCTCTCTCCCCCTCTCTCCTCTCTCTCCTCTCTCACTCCTCTCTCACTCCTCTCTCTCCCCTCTCTCTCCACTCGCTCTCCTCTCTCTGTCCCCTCTCTCTCCTCGGCACAGACACACCCACCACACTCAGAGAACGGGTTGCCGACATCATTATGGTACAAAAAAGTTTTCAGTTTCAGAAAATTTAAGAATATTGTAACAATGCTTTCAGATGTCACCAGGGACAGAAGGACATGTCTCCTTTAGAGTCACAGAGACACTGACACGCCCCCCCCCCTTTCCCAGCATAAGGAAACAAACATCACCGTTAAAACGAGAGTTACGAATGTAACTACGGCTCTATGAATCCTGAACGTTAGCAGGGATGAAATACAACAGAGGATTAATGTCACTGCAGCAGCATTGGGAGCTTGGCGTTTGAGTTCCGACTCATGTTGCATTCAAGTTGTACAAGAATGTTGAAATTTCCACGCTCCAAATCAGTTTAAATATATTTAATTTAAATCAGAACCCCCCATGAAGACATGAAGTTGGATTAATCTCACCAACCAGACAGAATGTATGCTATCTGCTATTGACGTAAACAGTAGCTACATGTTTTGTTGTACGTCTGTAAGGCTGGAAGAGATGGGAGCTCTATATTCCAACTTCCAGTTAACACCATAAGGCAAACTCTCACTCCTCAGGGTCCTAAAGAGGAACTTGTAGCAGCCTGTGCCTGTTGATCTGTTGATCATAACATAATAATAATAATAATAATAATAACAATAAATATTTAAGATGACCATGATTAAAGCCAATTTACACACAATTACCCAGTTCAAAAATCCCATTACATTATATACAAATTGTATGAAAAAATGTTCCATTGCTAAAATAAAAACAAAAAAAACAAAACAAAACAAAAAAACAAATCAGGATTAACTGTTTATCCAGGTCCAAATGCTCTGTTATTATGGTTATGGGGTCCTGTGGAGTGACGGTCCTGTAAGAACCCCAATGACGGCCCACGCTAATTCCAGCCCAGACATCCCCCCCAAGTGAAAACCCTAGGGAAAACACTGGGTACTAACTGTCCAGGACACTACAGGTGTGGAAGCTGTAATTTAATCCATTTATTGCAGCTCTACTTAGCGTGATGGCCTATAAACATGTTCTGTTTAGCACTGCAGCTACCAGAGGTATGGGAGCTACCCTCAGGTAGCTGCAGTGCTAACGTTACACGGACATGTTTACAGGCCATCATGCTAAGTAGAGATACACAGTAAAGCAACACAAAATGGAATGACTTACAGCTCCACATTTGTAGCTGTGTCCCAGACAGTTGGTGCAGTTCCATGCTTCATCTTCAGCTGGTTAGTGAAGCCTGCTTTGTGAGATGATGAGCGCACACATGCTAAACTTTGGGAAGCTCTCTTGCTACATTTCCAGATAAAATAAATCGATCCACTGGATCTTCAGAGGATGAACAGAGTAAAAATAGCTTCCTGTACTCGTTGAAGCAGCCAACATACAGAGCAGCTGCCGTGCTTTGCTCCTAACTTTGTCAGGTTTGTTTGCGAAAGTTAGTGAGAAACAACAATGGCGGCCGCTTGGTAACTTCAGAGGAGGGTTATCTATCCAGGGGTGCCTGGCTCAAAGGCAGTGTCCTCTACTGGAGGGAGGGGCATTCTTCTTATCTACATAGATAAGGGGGAGATTTTAGACTCGTCTGTTTCAGCACACATTGTCAAAGAAGAGGAGCGAGCAGGGGAAGGAGGTGACAGATTTTTTCACTCCTGGGGCCTCATTCACAGGCTGTGGGGACACATAGTACTGTTATACTACCTTTATAAAGTGAATTTTGCATAATAGGTGACCTTTAAGTTAGGCCACTTCCGGCCAATCCTGAAAATTTTGTCAAAACTGTCCATAACTTTTTGAGTTACTTTGCAAACCAAACCAACATACATACAAAGAAATAAACAAGCCCCGGTGAAAACATAACTTCCTTGGTGGCGGGGGTAACTTTAAATAAAAGAGTTGCCACCGCTGTGACAGAGGTCTGCACTCTCCGAGTGCTTTCCTTGTTAATACATAAGAGCTTTGAGTGGTCAGCAGACTAGAAAGGTGCCCTACAAATATAGTCCATTTAGGAATAGCTTTAGCTACCAGTGAAAGTGAGAGTGGTGCATCAGTTGTGTTGCTAATAATCCTTGACTAGCACTAAGTGTGCACAATTACAACGAGCAGAGCAGCTACCGTTCACATGACAGGGCTCAACATTAACTTTTATAAGCACCATGATAGGCAAGTTCATTTGAAATCCCCAAAAAAGAATTCACTGGCCACTTATTCTGTGGCAAGTCTGAAGGCCGTATAAACATGCTGTATTCTTTATTGTTTAAGATATGATCATTGATCTGAGGCAGTCTGAGAAACATGCCCTATTAATCTCTATTCTCTTTGATCTGCCTGAATAAATCCAAACTTGAAAAGGCCTGACGACATGATGAGCTACACAAAGGCAGGGATGCTTCTTTCACTTCTCGCCATCTCGAGCAGGTGATGAAATTGAGAACAGAATGCCTTGCTCATAGGAACAACTGGTTTGACATTTCCAGCTGCTATTATCTTCAAATTGGTAACATATTTTGAAACTGTAATTAACAATGAAAGCATTCAGTCTGTTTTCTTTCAAACTGGACATACTGGAAGCCCAGGCGTACAGAAGCTATCCCAAAGCTACACTCTTTACTCGTATCAACTAAAGACCACATTGCAGCAAAACTTGGTGTTGTGAATTCTTCATCAACAGAGACTCTTATTCTGAAATAGAGACTTTTGTTTTGTCATTGTGATTGGTTTCCTTTTCCTTCCACATAGGTTTAGTTCAGGCTCTAGCCAGGTCTGTCCAGGAGGTGTCTCATGTCTGGTTGCCTTCACGTTGTTCCCAGACCTCAGCATGTACTTGTACTGAGGTCCTGATGACGATGATGATGATGATGATCAGTCTGGACTGAATCTTCAATCTCTGCAGCTCATCTCTTTAACGCTGCTCCTCTCCTCCTCAGTGGGAGTGCTGCGGAGCGTTTGGAGCTGACGACTGGAACCTGAACATCTACTTTAATTGTACTGATGCCAATCCCAGCAGAGAGAAGTGTGGAGTCCCTTTCTCCTGCTGCACCAAGGACCCAGCGGTACCATCCATCCATCCATCTATCTATCTATCTATCTATCTATATGCATCTCTCTCTCTCTATCTATCTATCTATATACATCTCTCTCTCTCTCTATCTATATATATATACATCTCTCTATCTATCTATCTATCTATACATCTCTCTATCTCTCTGTCTATGTATATACATATACATCCCTCTATCCATCTATCTATATACATCCCTCTATCTATCTATCTATATATATATATCCCTTTATCTATCTATCTATATATATATACATCCCTCTTTCTATCTATCTATCTATCTATCTATCTATATATACATCCCTCTATCTATCTATCTATCTATATACATCCCTCTCTCTTTATCTATCCATCTATCTATCTATCCATCTGTTTATATCATCCATGTATGTATATCTATCCATCCATCCATCCATCTAATGATATCATCTGTCATATCATTTATCTATTTATATCCATCCATCTATTTACATATACACACACTATATTGCCAAAAGTATTCGCTCACCTGCCTTGACTCACGTATGAACTTAACTGACATCCCATTCCTAATCCATAGGGTTCAATATGACGTTGGTCCACCCTTTGCAGCTATAACAGCTTCAACTCTTCTGGGAAGGCTGTCCACAAGGTTTAGGCGTGTGTTTATGGGAACTTTTGACCATTCTTCCAGAAGTGTATTTGTGAGGTCACACACTGATGTTGGATGTGAAGGCCTGGCTCTCAGTCTCTGCTCTAATTCATCCCAAAGGTGTTCCATCAGGTTGAGGTCAGGACTCTGTGCAGGCCAGTCAAGTTCATCCACACCAGACTCTGTCATCCATGTCTCTATGGACCTTGCTTTGTGCACTGGTGCACAGTCATGTTGGGAGAGGAAGGGGCCAGCTCCAAACTGTTCCCACAAAGTTGGGAGCATGGAATTGTCCAAAATGTCTTGGTATGCTGAAGCATTCAGAGTTCCTTTCACTGGAACTAAGGGGCCAAGCCCAGCTCCTGAAAAACAACCCCACACCATAATCCCCCCTCCACCAAACTTTACACTTGGCACAATGCAGTCCGACAAGTATCGTTCTCCTGGCAACCATCAAACCCAGACTCGTCCATCAGATTGCCAGATGGAGAAGTGTGATTCGTCACTCCAGAGAAAGCATCTCCACTGCTCTAGAGTCCAGTGGCAGCGTGCTTTACACCACTGCATCTGACGCTTTGCATTGCACTTGGTGATGTATGGCTTGGATGCAGCTGTTCGGCCATGGAAACCCATTCCATGAAGCTCTCTGTGCACTGTTCTTGAGCTAATCTGAAGGCCACATGAAGTTTGGAGGTCTGTAGTGATTGACTCTGCAGAAAGTTGGTGACCTCTTCACACTATGCACCTCAGCATCCACTGACATCAGTTTACGTGGTCTACCACTGCGTGGCTGAGTTGCTGTCGTTCCCAAACACTTCCACGTTCTTATAATACAGCTGACAGTTGACTGTGGAATATTTAGGAGTCAGGAAATTTCACGACTGGATTTGTTGCACAGGTGGCATCCTATCACAGTTACACACTGGAATTCAATGAGCTCCTGAGAGCGACCCATTCTTTCACAAATGTTTGTAAAAGCAGTCTGCATGCCTAGGTGCTTCATTTTATACACCTGTGGTCATGGAAGTGATTGGAACACCTGATTCTGATTATTTGGATGGTTGAGTGAATACTTTGGAAATATAGTGTATATCTGTATACATCCCTCTATCTATCTATCTATCTATCTATCTATCCCGCTCTCTGTCTATCCATCCATCCATCTTTTCATCATCCATCTATCCATCCATCCATTTCTTTCTTTCTAGCTATCTATCTAGCTATCTATCCATTCATCCATTTAGCTATCCATCCATCTGTCATAGTAGAGGTGAAGAACCTGAATCTCAGCAGTGTGTCACAGTTCAGGTCTCTATGTTTCATTCCAGCTGTGATCTATAGACTTCCAACAGGAAGTGATGGATAGTAGTAGCTCAGTACTCCTACTCAGTAGCAGCCAGTAAGCACATCATGGCAAACAGCCATGTAAATAGATCTGTTGCTATGGAAACACCAATGGACTTAGTTATTGCTTTGGTCATTCTGATTTACTAGGTAGGATTTGTTGAAATGCTCATGTTTGGATCACTAGCTAACAGGATGCTAATTTAACATGATGCTAACTGAAGACGCTCTGTGTTGTTCAGATCACCAATGTGGGATCACTTCGGTTTCCTGGTGAAAGACAAAAGGACGACACAAATACAGTTAGCTGACATTGCTCAGTAGAGATCAGCTACACATTGGTGTTTCTGGAGCAACAGACAGACAACCATAGTCCATTGTTGAGAACCCAGGTTTTAAACATAATAATGCAGGTTAGTTTATTTAGCCCTGAAATCACTTTGGCATAGATGAATATTTATTTAAGATCACGAACATTTACAGTGTTCCAGCAGCACAGTGATAGAGCAGCATGACAGTAAGGGTCTGTCTAAAACTAAGACGCAGGGACAGAAGTGAACAAGTAGAATAAGCAGAAATACTGTGATTTTTGTTTACTGCCACATCTCTATAAAAACACCATGAAGGTTATGGCTGTCTTCTGTTTCCAGGAGGATGTCATAAACACTCAGTGTGGATACGACATCCGAGCTAAACCAGTGAGTAACTCTCTCTCAACGTCTCATTTCTTCCACGGTGACACTCCCATCATCCTCCTGTCTTTTCCTCTTGCTTGTGTTCGTTCCATCAGGACTCGGAGCAGAAGGACTACATCAATGTGAAAGGTTGCGTGCCTCAGTTTGAGAAGTGGCTGCAGGACAACCTGACGCTGGTGGCTGGGATCTTTATTGGAGTGGCACTCCTGCAGGCCAGTTTCATTCATGTCTTCAACATGTCCACACTAGGGTTGTAATGACATATGTGTTCGTCCTGTGCTGTCATGGTATGAGCTTCACGGTTCAGTGCCACAGTCATACGACGAATACGTCTGAGTGATTATAAAAAAGTAAAGTCCTCACTCCAGTCCAGGTGATGGTAATGAGAATAAAAGCTGCCAGCAACCGTCATTAGCTACAGAAGAAGTAGCAGTTACAAAACGAAATGAAGAAGAAAAGTGCCGATAGTGTTTTGTTAGAAGCAGAAAAGCCGTCGACTTCAAATGGGAACACTTCTCAGTGCAAGAAAACGGTGATTGTAAGATAGAGATAGGTAGGTAGGTAGGCAGGTGGGTGGGTTAGGGTGTGTTTAGGTGGATGGGTAGGTAGGTGGGTAGATGTTTCACTGAGGTGTGGTACGACACTGAAAGCACATCAAACATGCCTTTAATCAGCCATTTAACACAGACAGGACCAAAACATTACCGAAGCAATCCACATATATGTGCCCATATGCCGTAGAGGAGCCGGCTTTAAGTGTTTATTGAAAGTCCTGTGAAAAGTGTCCCATCCTGTGAGCACCAGTACTTTGTGGTCCAGACATTTACAAGCAATTAAAAGCAGTAGTGGAGCAAGAGCTGTCTGCTGCACAAGCTGTTTGACCTCACAACTGAATCACAATCAGAAACAAGTTCATTGCCAAGTAAGTTTACACAAACAAGGAATTGAAATGAACCCATTCAATGTGGATGTGGTTGCACCGCGCAAAGGCGCAGTAGTTTTGTCGAGGTGAGCGTGCTGCAGGGGTGGAGTTTGCTGCAAGAGAGATGCCAGGAACTGGGGGGAGCATATGTGTGTAAATGATGTTTTTGCCGTATCACAATTTGGTGAGCTGTGGGACACGAGACTGTAGCTCCTGGATGAGTCGACACTCTCCACCTCCTGCCTCCCCTCAAAGTGACGTGTACTGGATCTCCTCCTCATCATCATCATTAGAATGTATTTCTCTACACTGGGATGTCGAGAAATACATGCTGTCCTCACAAAACTGAAGAGCGCTACATTTTCCCTCCACTCTATCTGTAGCTGAGCAACTTGGTTACGGTGCGTCCTGCTCTGCGCTCACGCCCCACGCTGCGCAGCACGCTGCACCTTCTGCGTTTGATGTGAAACCAGCTTAAGAAATAATATGGGTTGCAAAAGCTCTGATTACTGATGAGTGGACCTCGCGTTCCACTGGAAGCTACCATACCATACCGTGCCGAACCGTGACCTCCATACCGAGGTACATACTGAACCGTGACGTGTGTGTACTGTTACACCCCTATTCCACACAACAAAAACAATCACTCCATATTTCCTTTTTGAAAATGTTACTATTTTATGCTGTTTTTCTTTCATCTACAGATTTTTGGAATTTGTTTGGCCCAAAACTTAGTGAGTGACATTGAGGCTGTGCGGGCGAGCTGGTGAGAAAATGATCTTTACTTATAGCTCATATATCCTCACACAGACAGACTCACTTCACTTGATTTGCTGTTTCCATTTCACAACATGAGGCCTTTCAGCTCATACTGTAGATACATTAGGGCCGTATTTTATATTTTTGAATACCACTTCAATGTAAATGTGCTTTTTTGTGTCTGTGGATTACATGAGGATCTGATATTGTCAACATTTACACTGTATAATTATATTATACTCATACGTATTCATACTGCCTCATATCAGTGATCTTATAATGAAGGTAAAGCATCATAATACTTCATCATAAATTATCAGTGACTCACTTGCATTTTGTGTATTACAATTTCAATAAGGGTAATACATTAACATTTCTATAATGCATTATGATGTGCTTATTCTAAGTGGTCATGAAGCTATGAAAATCCTGAGGCAAAGGCAGATAAAATGCATATTAATACAATAAAGTGACAAAATATCATTAAATCTATACAAGAGCAACACAAAAAAATATTTATTTAACAGGTCAAAATATAGATAATACCTGAAACTATCTCTGCTTTACTTGTGGCTGAATAGAAAGAAATATCATGATACTTGACCTTACAAGTCAATATTCACTGCTTTATAATGTCTTATTATATGAATATTTTGCACCATAATTATACAGTGCTAAGAGAAGAGTTTGCCATTTATAATGCATTGTAGATATGGATGTCATAGAAATGTTGCCCATGTTGGCACAAAATTCAATCCATCCATCCATTTTCTACCTCTAATTCTCACATAGTGTCGTAGGGGAGCTGGAGCCTATCCCAGCTGTCTTAGGGTGAAAGACAGGGTACACCCTGGACAAGTGTCCAGCTCATCACAGGGCTGGCACATAAATTATTGATCACTTAATTATGTTAGACCTGTATATTATGGAGGTAGATATTATCTATTTCACATCTTGTTTGCCAAAGAGCCTGAGTTTGTGAGCACAAGATTAAAAAAAAAAATCAACAATGAATAATTTGTGATCATTGCATGCGAGACAGTAAAATTATAAAGATGTTATAAAATAGAAGTTGTATACGGTTAAAGTAGCAAGGCAGTGTGACATCACATTTTACATTTGAATTATAATAACTAGTAAATAATAACATCTCCAGTCTTAATCCAGGGCCTGGCCAATAAGTGGTGCAGGTTGAGAATATGAAATCACTATAATGAAATTATCCTGTTAAAACAAGCTGAGGAGCTAAAGACTGTGTTGTCATGAGCTTGTCGTCAGGCAGCAGCTTACTGTGCTTCACCGTCACCATGCCAACGCTCACCTCATTCTTCCTCCTCCATGCTTCATCAGGGTGCCCCCCCCTCTCTCCATGCGTCGACTCCCACCACACCCCAGCAAGAAAGCAACGGCTTACTACTCATGAGGCACACACACACACACTCACACACTGTATGTGTGTTTGTACCTGGTGGGTGTGACAGATGCTTTTGGTCATTGTTTTGTCTCGAGCATTGCTGTGACTGCCTGAACGATGTGTTTGATGTCTGTAAACCTGCAGCCGCTCCAGTGTAGTGGAGGCATTTTGTAATTAGTCAGCATTGTTGGGAGTGAGGCGTTACAGTAATCTGATTACATTTGTGTGTAACGCAATATGTAAGGCATTCAACTCTCTTAATAACAGGAGGACAGAAAATCAAATCAAACATTTTTTTCCTGTTTGATCACCTTTCATCATGACTTTGACTTTAGAGCTGGAGCTCATGAACACAGATGTAGGAGCTGGTTAAGACGTCTTTAGAGGGTGGAAATATGAACATCACTGAGGATTTATTGATCTAAAGGAACCAGAATGAGATGGTAAAGAAGTGTAAACTTTTGCCAGGCCAGAAACAACTCACAAACCTTTGTTAAGTTATATTGTTGTATTATAAAGAAATTTTGAAGTATAATTTTATTTTGACATCTGCTGTCTGTCCTCCATTCATTAGAATAAGGGCTTTTACTTTGAAATTATCGGGAGCGTGTCCTCCTTTTATTACAACAAGGAGCTTTACTTTGAAATGATCTGCTGTCTGTCCTCCTTTTATTACAATAAGGAGCTTTATGGAGATAGAATTGTCTCAAAAAGATTTATAGGAATAAATATAAAAACATGACATACAAATAAAAAACGAATTAGTATAAATACACGTGCATTTGTAAATATATTTTTGAGATTTGAAAATAATTATGCTTGACTTGGTATGTGGAGTCTGCATTTGTGGGTCCCTTTTTAGCTTTTCTCACGATGATGTAATTTTGAGACATTCCTACCATGTACACCCTCCAATGAACAACCAGCAGATGGCAGTGTTGTGCAGCTAGCGCCCCTCACGGTTCTGGCTGTGCAATCATGGTACCAAGTTCTGGCTCAGTGGGTAACACTGGAGGATATTCCATCAAAGTCACTCATCATAGCGGCGCTTAAGTGATTAAGTAGCATCAACTTTAACATGAGGCTGAAGCCGTTCCATTAACACGTTTAAGCTGCGCTTCAGCTGAGTTAACTTCAGCGAGGCTTATCCAAGCTTCTATTAGGGGTGTGTGTGTGGTACACAAGAAGCCCAGAGCATGTGATTGTAGAAAACACGATCATGGCGAAGAGTTGGGCTGATTTTTTCAACAGTGCAGAAAAAAAAAATGCTTCTGGGACTCTGTGAGGAGTATAAACCGACAGTAACCAATAGGGGAAATACAGGTGTGGCAGGAAATTGCCAACTGCTTAAATTCGCAAGTTAAGTTTTATAACAATGCTAAACGTCAAATTTGTTTTTTAAAGTAAGGATATGTGTTCCACAGCATGTATATGAGCTGTCAGTAGGATAGAGGAAACACTACAGTCTGATATGTGAGAGACCTGCGTTCAGTACCCAATCAGTGCAGATGATGTGTAAAATATTTTCATATTTATAGAGCTGTCTTTTCAGTTGTAGTTTCTTTTTAATGTGTAAAAGTACTTGAACTTGAACTAATATGCCAAATTGCGATATCTCTGAACACAGGAGTGATGTTAATAATGTGAAGAGGACTGATTTGCAGGTTAAGACAAAGAATAAAAACATTTTGCAGAGTGGTCAAGTGTTAATGTTAGGCCCAGCTGATATTTATAAGTTCTGTAATGATATGAATAATAGTAAATAGGTTAAATATAGGTTTAATAGCGTGGCATTCGTTAACATTTGTGTAATATGTGACAAATGTAAGTTAGTGAAACTATAACAAATACTTCCTTAAATATAACTTTCGTTTCCGTTGGGAATCGAACCCCAGAATCCTCCTTAATTTACGTCACACTTAATCACTCATCCAACACCCCAACAGTAATCTTGTAGAGACATGATCATATTTGAAGATATAATCATGACAACAAACTTATTTGACATGATTTTAATTGATACAAATTCTCCAAAACTGACCAAGAATGTAAGGTAAATTATTTTTTGCTCACATTGTCACCTTTGTTTTTGGACAACACAGACAATCAGGAGGGGGGCGTAAGGAACTGATTGTTTGATACTCTGTTTCCTACAGGTACGTATTCTTTGTAACACCGCTTAGGGTAAGCCTGATAGTTAGCGAGAGTGATGGAACCCAACTCTCGCTAAAACTAGCGGGGCTCATCAAAGTTAGTGAGGATTTAGCGAGGTTAGCGCGGTTGATGGAAAACCCCCAGGTTCATTCTAGAGCACCACAACATTAAAAAAACCTGGTCAATGGATGTCTGCTGGACTGTTCTGATGCTACTTGACTGAACATCAGCAGTTTAGCTTTCTGGAACTCTCCCTATAGATCTTTGTGGTTGTGTTGGAGGTTGTCATGTTTAACTGTATTGCCCAAAACTGTCACATCAGTGCATCCACAGTAATTTCAGACTGTTTAATTATAACCAGTTAATAAAAGTACGGTCAGCCTGTTATATGTTGGTGGAGGTCATCTCTAGGTTGCTACTGGTCTCACCATATTTAAGGTTTTGGTGGAACACTGCTTGAATCTTTACATGAAGCAGGAAATGAAATTTATTACATCAACCTTTAAAGAAACAGACAAATCAAACGTATGTTAAAATATAACTATAAATGCTCACTTAATGAATGAAATGGTGACTACTTTTTTAAATTGCTTTTCTCATGAGTTGTATTTCCATTTGAAATCAAATGCTGTCAGAGCTGAGGTGGCTGATGTTGTTATTGGTGGAATATGAAGGAATTTCTGTAGTTCGACCCACCAGTGCAGCATGTAGTCACCACTTCATTTATATCATTAAACCCTGAAAAGCAGTGTTGGGTAGTTACTTGACAAGCAAGTACTCATTGCTATATATATACAGCGTGTATATATATGTGTATATATATACACATACATATATATATATATATATATATATATATATATATATATATATATATATATATACATATATATATATATATATATATATATATATATATATATATATACATAGCATATATATATATATATATATATATATATATATATATATATATATATATATATATATATATATATATATATATATATATATATATATATATATGTATATATATATATATATATATATATATATATATACAGTATATATACACACAGTGTATGCGTGTGTATATATATACACAGATATATATATGTATATATATATATATATATATATATATATATATATATATATATATATATATATATATATATATTACATATATACTGTATATATATATATATGCGTATATGTATAAGGACTTAACCTAATCCCCATGCATGTTATTGTATGGTGGGAGGAAGCCAGAGTACCAGAGAGAACCCACACAGACATGAGGAGAACATGCAAACTCCACACAGAAAGGCCTCGGGCCGGGAATCGAACCCGGTACCTTCGGTTAGCATGGCCTAACATTAACACTTGACCACTCTGCAAAATGTTTTTATTCTTTGTCTTAACCTGCAAATCAGTCCTCTTCACATTATTAACATCACTCCTGTTCAGAGATATCGCAATTTGGCATATTAGTTCAAGTTCAAGTACTTTTACACATTAAAAAGAAATTACAACTGAAAAGACAGCTCTATAAATATGAAAATATTTTACACATCATCTGCACTGAGTGGGTACTGAACGCAGGTCTCTCACATATCAGACTGTAGTGTTTCCTCTATCCTACTGACAGCTCATATACATGCTGTGGAACACATATCCTTACTTTAAAAAACAAATTTGACGTTTAGCATTGTTATAAAACTTAACTTGCGAATTTAAGCAGTTGGCAATTTCCTGCCACACCTGTATTTCCCCTATTGGTTACTGTCGGTTTATACTCCTCACAGAGTCCCAGAAGCATTTTTTGTTCTGCACTGTTGAAAAAATCAGCCCAACTCTTAGACATGATCGTGTTTTCTACAATCACATGCTCTGGGCTTCTTGTGTACCACACACACACCCCTAATAGAAGCTTGGATAAGCCTCGCTGAAGTTAACTCAGCTGAAGCGCAGCTTAAACGTGTTAATGGAACGGCTTCAGCCTCATGTTAAAGTTGACGCTACTTCATCACTTAAGCGCCGCTATGATTAGTGACTTTGATGGAATACCCCCTGATGTCATGTAAGGAAATACCTGTGACTCTTAAAGCATGTAGGTCCAGTGTGCCAGCATAGTGAAGAGTCTCCCGCCTATCTTTGTTCCACTGTGACGTGTCCGTCAGGTCTGCCTCTCTGTGCAGCCTATCATTTAGACCAGGGGTCGGCAACACGTGCAAATAATAATATCTGGATCGTTTTATTTATTTATTTATTTTTTTAGCAAAAAGAAACTGACAGTCCCACACACTGTTGTAATAACCAAGATGATGCAACCCCATATGAACAAGAAAGTTGTTTTTGTTTTTTTTTTGTTTTTAGCAGTGATGCAACTTAGAGCTTTTATTTTGAAAAAGACTAGTGCTGTTTGCTTGACAGACCTCTGAAATGAACATGCTGTTGAAAAATGTGTGGCCTCATAAAATGTGAATGTGTAGCAGACCCATTAGATGAACTTCATGGGTTTAACTCCATTCAACCACAAACACTAGAACTGCAGGTTTCGCTTCTCTTAATGTGAAAAGACAGTTTTTTAACTTTAATCCTCAGAATGTTGTCCAGGTTTTTATACATCAGTCAATTCCTCTCATTCATCTTTATCTCATTTATTGATGAAAAGGTCAACTCAATGCTTTAATATTTTTTTCTTGTTATTTCTATTTATTCTCTCCATCTCCCAGCTGTGATTCACTATGCTTTTATTCATTAATGTATCATAAAACCTCAGACAGCAGCTCATTACTGTGGCTCTTTTTATTTGCCACTGTACTACAGTATTTATTTAGCCATTGTACTGTTCTGGACCTCCATCTGATAGATTAGAAAAAGAATTACCGACCCCTGGTTTAGACCAAGCATTTATAGTTTTCCAAGCATTCCCAACCTCACCCGTTCTGCTTTCTGTGCTCAACTTTTACTTTGAAAATGTCAAGCTTGCTTTATGAGCAGATGCTTTATTGAATGAAGCTTTTTGTCTTCTTCCTTCCAGTTTCTTCACCTGATGCTGAAGCAGTATTTCAGCTCTAACAGGTAACTTTTTTTAATATGACTGCACTCACTATATCCATGTGTTAAAATACTGTTAATTAGCTTTTGTCTTTCTGTGTCGTCAGCTCTGGTCGCTGGAGGCGCCTCCTTGAACACATCACCAGACGACCTCCTGCACCATTTGTTCACTGAACCAGCACCTTTTTAAAAGCACTACTGCTCTGTATATAACACTGTGGCTTGTTGGCAGGATGGCTAAACATCTACAGCTACATGTAGGGAGTTTTTGATACATCTTTTTGATATTAGATCTGTATTTTTCACTGTGGATTTTCTTTACTCCATTGGTAAACACATCATGTAGGACTGAAGTAGTTGTGTGCAAGAAACTGACTTAAAAATCTGTTTAAGTTGAGCGTGAGTTGATTTCTGTACCTGACCACCACTTCTCCAGGACGGAGGCTCTGGTGGGCCCAAGATTTAGGAAACCTTTTTCTCAAAATAACACTTTAGGATATTTGTGTGTTACGTGCATCTCCATGAATAATCTGCTTTATCGTCACACCTGAACAGACTTGGAGCTGTTCAGTGACAGTCAGAGACTCTTCAGACAGCATTAAGATCCCCATCATTCAGCATAAAAAGTTCCAATCTACGAACAGATCTGCATTTGAGTGTAGAATCTGCAGGCAAAGGGACAAGATTTCGGTATTGTTCTGGTTTCTGTTTGACCAATCAGGTTAGAGCAGGCTTTGGATGAGTTGCCTGACAGTGATTTAGCTCTTTATTAGCTTAGCAGTAGCTTGTAAACTAGCTGCTTGTGAAAGAATCCCATCACACAGTGGTGTTGCTAGGGTCTCTTGGGGCTCTAAGCAAGAAATCCCTAGGGCCCCCACCCCACCTGTGCACACAATTTGGTATTTACAGCCCTATAGGGGACCCCCCCTATTGGTCAGGGCCCCAAGTAACTGCCTGGCCACAGTAAATTGAAAATAATAGCTAAAATTCACTGCCATCACAGCATCAACATGTGTGATGTACACGTTAGAAAAGACAGTTTGAACTGTGATAAAGGGCAGTCAGCGTACCAATCATTGACACTCTGCATGTCAATAAAACTGACCAATCAGATGGAGCCTTACTGTCCTAGTATACTAGTGACTGAGACGGTAAAGAGCAAGCAAATAAAGACAATTTAGTGGTCAGGATGCTGAAGGAAGAGGAACCAACACTGAAAATAGGGAGGATGAAGACACTCTTGTGGCTAAAAAGAACAACATGTCTCTTATTTTGAAATATTTTAGATACGAGAGAACATCAAAACATTAAAGCGCCACAAAGAAATGCTGCTTTTCTTTTTTCCAGATCCTGCATAAGCTACTGTCTCCAGTCTATGTTAGCGGAGAGCTATTAACACTGGATACTTAATTTATCATAAGTAATATCATCATTGCAGTAGTCAACAATGTTATGGCATGTTTTCCTGATATTGTGCCCAGTTAATGGACTGGTGACATCATTAACGTCATGTTAATGTAGTTTTTGCTTTTAGTTTCATTCGGGTAAATTCTTGTGTTGAAGATTGTGCTCAGACACATTTAAAAAGCAACCAGCTTTTTTTTTACTGAATCTCAAGATAATACATTTATTAATATGATACTGTTAAAATTGGTGTGAAAAACTGTCCCTTTTAACTCTTTGAATGCCATTTTGGGGCTTCTGGGAGATGTAATCGGGACATAAAGAGACGGTATACACCACAGAGATCAAAACAGGAAGTGGAGACGATGGAGATTAGAGAGCAAAACAGAATCTGGAGAAAAAGTGGTGATTTTGGTGAAAGTGTCCTCTACTCTGCCTCTGATAAAACAAGAATGGAACAAGATAAAAAGAAACATTTTTTTCATGATGAAATAGAGAGTCTCTGCTTTCATTTGAGATATTCAGTGTTTTCAGAGACATAGTACAAAATATTCTGTAGGTCATGAAATATGACTGAAAATGGACAAAAAACACTGGAACAAGGCACTTTGTTTTAAAAAACAGCTGGCACTTAAAGAGTTAATGGGAAAAAAAAAAACAAATCTAAAAAGTATTTCTCAAAGAAGGGAAAAACTATAGTCCTGAAAATAACTCCATAGCCCCTTTTTAAGACATAGTGGGATCATTCTGATCCACTCAGTGTTCGTATTTTGGTTTCACACGCTTTGGAGGGTTGAACATGGATCTGAGAAGTTTCACAGAACTATTTTGTATTGTGAGGGAACATTTTCGATTCTGTCCTCTTTCACTTCACATTGTGACACGTTTGAATGAACTAAATCTTGTGGATTTCCACAATGGAAAGTGTTTCTCCCTGTTTCTTTAATGGGTTTACTCTGTTCAGATTGATATTGTGGAACTCTGGGGGGAAAGAAAGGGAGAAATTGTGTTTTTGACACTAAATATTTGTTTCATAACTTTGCTAAATTTTGGTTATTATAGCAGATAAATGCTCTACTAGTCTCACTCATCACTAGCTGTACCACTACAGATGTGTAGATGATCACAGTATATCCCTCAGACACTGTAACTACCTCCTCTAATGTCCTCGTCTCATGTCCTGTTGAAATTGGACTGATTTTAATATCAAGTAAACTTCATTAAGATGGCTAAATACATTGGGCTTTTTCTTGCATTCTTGAGTCTATATAAGTGATATTTTTTGGCACCATTAGCCCATGATGTGTTGATGCTCTGCTCTTCCCACACATCATCTGTTGTTCCTGGACATGATGAGTGTCTGATGCTGCCGACACGAACTGCTCTCACTTCTGTTTATTACAAACAACTGGACTCATATCATTGATTTTCAAAATTACAGTGGGAATGCATGAAAACATGATGGAATCGTGCATTACTTCTCTTTAAGTTGAAAAGATAATATTTAAATGACCATGACATGTCATCAGATTAAGGAAGCATGCTGATTTGAAATAGTGTGCTAACACATGCTGTTATCAGTCAATGTCAAATTTAATACATTTTGAGACCTCAACAAATATAATTCAAGACCCAAAAATGTCACAACTGTGTTGGTAGAAAATAGTCAATTTATTGTAGGGCCTGACCAACATATCAATATTTAGCAGGGAAAAATCTGATAACCGATTAATTTCTTTAAATAATTTTTTTGAGCCCTTTAACACTTGCAACAATTATATAAATTGAAGGCATAACTTTTTTTCTAATACTTTAATTTCACAACTTTAAAGAACAAAGAAGGGAACTTTGTGAACAAAATTATGTGCAAAATTGCAGTAAATGTCTGAAGCATTTAATGCATCTGAAGATTTAATACCTACAGCAAATTTAAGACATTAAGACACTTTTTACGGAACCGCGGGAACCCTGCCTTTAAATAAAAAGTGACATCAGTGTACTAGTTCACTGGTGTCTGAGCTGAATCACACTTCACTGCAGCAATGAAGACACCGACCATCACAGGCTATCATCTGTTTTTAATTATCTGCTGAGTTACAATCCTCCAAATGTACAACTCATGACATTTACAACAAACACTTAAGTTTTATGCAATTACTATGGATACATCTCCACAGGCATGTGTCTTTAGAAGAGCACAATCTGATAAATAACCATTCATACCTTAAAAAGAAAAAAAAAAAGGAAAGCATGGGCCCAGATCAGGAAACACGCTGTGGCTTGTTAACAGTGGCAGACATGACTAGAAGAACCAGCTGTCACACAAAAAGAGAGCAGTGGTGCGTTCACTGACCTGCTCTCTCTCAACATAAACATACTACCTACACACACGGTGGTTTGCAAGCTGTTTTATTTCACACTGAAGAAGTGAATGTTGGCTGCAGCCCTGCCTACTTTAACTTGAACTTGTCTTGTTCATGGTTGCACTGCACGACTCATGCCCATCCTCAATGTTAAAAACAATTTACTTTCCAGTGATAGTTTCTGTTGAGTTTGTCCATGGTGATACGAACAAGATTTATCTGGAGAAATTTGAGTACGCCAGGTGAATCAAACTGATTAGGCAACAAAATAAAAATTCTTGGCAAGCTCTAGCTGCAAAGTAACAAAGCATGATCAAAGAGTCTACCATGAGAAAAGAAGATATATCCTGTGCCATCTTTGTATTGATGACAGTGGAAGAAACTTTTCTGTCAAACAAAAGAGCATTTTTTTGTTACCTTGCATCACTTTTCTCACCTTGTAAGTCACCAAGATGATAGGTGAGTCTGATGACAAGATGGTGATGGACTGAGGCCAACGTAGCTCCTGCAGAGGTGGAACATCTCTGTTGATGGTAAACTAAGCACTGCAGTATTTCCATCTGGACTTCACCTGGCTAGCTGCGCTCTAGGAGCTGAAATGGACTACAGCTCTGTTCTCCACTCTTGGCTTCACCTGGTTCTTCATGATCTTCTACTATCACTGTACAAATGTTGGAGCATGGAGGGAATGTGTGCACACAACTGTGGAATTAAAAATCAGATAAAATCTGTAGATCGAAGTGGTGTCGGTGTTGGGAGAGTGAAATGAACACTGTCACATCTTCAACAGGACTAAACCATGCACAGTTTCTAGTCAGTATACTCGAGCTACATGGGACACGACTGGATGGCTGCTTTTCTTAGAAATGAAAGAAAAATCACGACAGCAAGTGTTTTATTTTATTTTTTGTTCTTTTGTGCACGTATTTCACTGGTGGGTTACCGGCGGATGGCATCACAGCTATGGTCATAAAAGAGAGTCTTAGCCTCATCTATTGCCTTAGGCTGTTTATGGCGCCTCAGCTCCTGTGGAGATGAGATGCATGCACAGGGAGAGGTGGGGACCAGGGTTAGACTGATGGAGACGCACCAGGAAGACAACGCTGTCCACTAGACATATGGCTACCAGTGAGCATTGAAGGGGAAATGAAACTTGCCTTAAGGACCTGCTAACCCACCTAAATATAAATCTCATTATTATGGCTTTCAGAGGAGTGTCAGTGTCCCACAGAAGTCTAAAACAGTTTCCAAGGCCTTTGACCCTCACAAGGATTTAATTCGGTGTGAATTCTAAAATAAAATGCTCACATTTCGTGATGTGTACACAAACACAAGGTACTGGCGAATCCACATCGACATCAGTCTGACCCTAGTGGAGGCGGACCTGGGGCGGACATTTGGGGTTAGAGACGTGACATGGCTATGTCTGGCTGGCAGTTACCGCAACATGGTACCTTGGCACATGACGATGGGGCACAGGGGAGACCAGTCATGAGGTGTCAGTGGGTGATGAGGTGGTCAGGCAGGGCGGTGGGCTTGGAAAGTCATTTAGCTCTGGGCAGTTAACCGCTGCTCTGTGAGCGACGCCTGGTGTGACACCGTTTTGTTTTCGTGGGCTCTCAGCTTGGACACCACGTCGATGAATGCCAGGCTCTGGACCTCTTTATGGAGAGGCTCTGAAAACAGGGAGGGGACACCAATTACAACCAATTATTTTAAGTGTTAATCCAGTTACTATGGTTACTAGGGATGTAAGAAAAAAAAAAAAACCCCGAAAAAACACTTTGACGTTGTATTATGTCAATGGCACTCAAAGAGTTAAGAAGAGCACACACACTATATTGTGAAAAAAGTATTCGCTCACCCATCCAAATAATCAGAATCAGGTGTTCCAATACCTTCCATGACCACAGGTGTATAAAATGAAGCACCTAGGCATGCAGACTGCTTTTACAAACATTTGTGAAAGAATGGGTCGCTCTCAGGAGCTCAGTGAATTCCAGCGTGGAACTGTGATAGGATGCCACCTGTGCAACAAATCCAGTCGTGAAATTTCCTCGCTCCTAAATATTATGGATGCAGTGGTGTAAAGCACGCCACCACTGGACTCTAGAGCAGTGGAGACACGTTCTCTGGAGTGACGAATCACGCTTCTCCATCTGGCAATCTGATGGATGAGTCTGGGTTTGATGGTTGCCAGGAGAACGATACTTGTCGGACTGCATTGTGCCAAGTGTAAAGTTTGGTGGAGGGAGGATTATGGTGTGGGGTTGTTTTTCAGGAGCTGGACTTGGCCCCTTAGTTCCAGTGAAAGGAACTCTGAATGCTTCAGCATACCAAGACATTTTGGACAATCCATGCTCCCAACTTTGAGGAACAGTTTGGAGCTGGCCCCTTCCTCTTCCAACATGACTGTGCACCAGTGCACAAAGCAAGGTCCATAAAGACATGGATGACAGAGCCTGGTGTGGATGAACTTGACTGGCCTGCACAGAGTCCTGACCTCAACCTGATAGAACACCTTTGGGATGAATTAGAGCAGAGACTGAGAGCCAGGCCTTCACATCCAACATCAGTGTGTGATCTCACAAATACGCTTCTGGAAGAATGGTCAAAAATTCCCATAGACACACTCCTAAACCTTGTGGACAGCCTTCCCAGAAGAGTTGAAGCTGTTATAGCTGCAAAGGGTGGACCAACGTCAAATTGAACCCTATGGATTAGGAATGGGATGTCACTTAAGTTCATATGTGAGTCAAGGCAGGTGAGCGAATACTTTTGGCAATATAGTGTGTGTACATATATATATATATATATATATATATATATATATATATATATATATATGTGTGTGTGTGTGTGTGTATACATTATTTTTACTTTTGAGCTCACAGCTGCTAGCTCAAACTGGAAGCACTTTGGTGATATTTTAATTCTGTCTGGAATCTGTTGTTCTTCTCCATGACTGCAGCAGGAAGCAGGAATGTATCATGCTTTGACTTTAAAAATGACCAAAGCTGACAGCCCTAATAATATTACATTTAAAATACATCTAATGCTCGTGTGTGTCATCTTTTACCCCTTTTCCACCAAAAGGAACCAGGTGCAAGTTCCATGCTGGTGCTTAGTTAGTTCTGCGTTCCTCCTGAACACCGGTCGTTTTTCCACTGGCAAGGAGCACAGTCAGAGCCACCTCATTAAGCTTGTGCGGTGTGAAATCAAAACAAGACGTAAAATCCAGAGCCGACAGAACTAACTGTATAGCATTATATTTGTGTCACATTCCTGAGCGAACAAAGACAGATTCTGAGTGAGCAAATGAACGAACAGGAGAAACACTGAGACTCAGCAGTGACCGTGGCATGAGGAAAAAAAATTACGAAGCACAGAATACATTTCTGTGCTCAAATCTGCATCAGTTCGCTCAGTTATGTGGCACAAATATAACGTCATATAACTGACACTGACTTCCGTAATGGCTTCAAGCAGCGGCTCCGAACAGATCAGAAAATAGCTGACTTGCGGATGCCAGCGAGACGGAGAACAGCTATTTCCTGATTATTCAACACATTTAATTTGCGATCGAACCAGGCAGTATTTACTCCGGTTGGCAGTAACCCCGCCCTAAGACCCCGACGTAATTGATGCTTAGCTCTGGACCAGCAAAGACTTGGTGCTTGTCTGGCCCCAGTTGTAAGCACCAGGGGCCGGTGCTTAGGCTGTGGAAACACAAAGAACAGGTTCTAAGTCAGGCACTGGCCCCGAACCAGCCCTGGAACCACCTTGATGGAAAAGGGGTATTAATGTCTACTCTTAAGAACAATAATAATGCGTAAGCATTGTGAGGTCTCACCTGAGCCCATGACGGCACAGATGAGGATCATGGAGTTGTACTTGATCTCAGGAGCACTGCACTCATCTGACAGCAGCTTGTGAAGCACTGACACCAGGCTGGCTCCAACAAAGTCCTTCTCAGCTGCCACTGCCATCCACAGAAAGAGAGGCTCACTGTGGTGTACAGTGCTTCAACAACAACAAAAAAAAAAAACCAAACAAACTGGTTCTGCCATTGTCCTCCTCGCCTCAACAAAACAGTCTATTGAGCAACCACTTAACATTCACTAATAATATAAAAACGGGGGGAAAAATCATATTGCCAGAACAATTGAACACATCACAATATAGTTTAGTGGACACTGATAGTGTGTGCAAAAAATATTAAGAAGTATTCAGAAACTGTGTAATAACAGTGTAACAGTGCAGAGAGGAGACATGTATATACACACACACACACACACATACATACATAAATAATAGCAGAAAGAGACTAGAGTATTTTAACAAGGTTGTGTAAATTAAAAGTGTGTTGATTACAGCAGTTCAGCACTTCAGTGCTGCGTGAACGGACCTTTTCCTCCCAGGTGCTCATTACAAAAATGACCACAATCGACTAAAATGTTTTTGTCTGTATCAAATAAAATGCAAACAATTACTAATCTACTATTCTGGTTCATTAATGGTTGTTCTTACCAAGATCCAGGGCTGCTATGAGACCTAAAGCAACCAGTGCTTCGTTCTGCATAATCATATGCTCACTAGTTGCCATGGTAACTAAGTGCTTGACTCCTCCGCCCTGGATGACAGTTCTGACAACTTCCTGAAAGAGACAAGAAAAACAATCTTTAATAATCCAATCCCGCTACGTTCAGAATGTATACCTATTGAGAACTATGGAAGCCCTGATGTTCTTGACACCATCAGGGTATCAGTCTGTCCATCATCATTTCTCAAAGTCACACTGTGAATCTGTGAGGGCATGAAAATAACAACAGCAAATGAGCGTTTTTCATTCATAAGCAATAGAAATGTAGTGTGTGAGTGAGTGAGAGTGAGTGAGTGTGTGTGTGTGTGTGTGTGTGTGTGTGTGCGATGTGCTGATTTAATTTATGGTGGCCAGCACTAGTCAACTGATTTTACTTTTCTTCATTTCCAAAACTGTTACAGGGCTGTATATTTGCAGGATAAGAACGATACTATTATGTAGTACATACAATGACACAAGGGATATGATTCAATATAACACCACACAGTACATTGTCGCCTCACAGCAAGAAGGTCGATTCCCAGCCCAGGGCCTTTCTGTGTGGAGTTTGCATGTTCTCCCCGTGTCTGTGTGGGTTCTCTCTGGTACTCCGGCTTCCTCCCACCATCCAAAAACATGCATGGGGATTAGGTTAATTGGCTAATTTTAATAATATGCGGATAAGCCGTAGAAAATGGATGGACGGATGGATATGCATGCTATAACTTTTCTTTGAAAAACTGTCATAGTATAAAGAACACCACCATAAGTACCATTGCACTGTTGATTTGTGAAGCCCCAGAGGGTCCCATCTGCATAGTGTGATATTGCATCTGTGCAAAGGCCTTTGCCTAAGCATTGCATACAGATAATCACCATTTCGGTCAGGCAGTCGTAGCCTGAGAAACAGGACACAACATTTCAATTTTGACAACTGTGATTCCAAGACGGAGCAAGGATTTTGAAGTAGTGTGGCCACCTTGTTCGAAGGTTTTCAAAGCTGCCTGCTGACAGCCAAAAGACCTACAGAGTATTCAATATCTGACCTTGGACTTGCTGTGTCGAATGAGGGCTGACAGGAGCCTGTTAGACTCGCCCATCACCCCAGCATGATCTTTGGCTTCACACCACTCCACTAGCCTCTCCACCAGTTTCCCATTGGTCCCCAGCTGATTGGCGGCCTCAGCTGAAACGACACACACCACAGACGATCACTGCCATTTAGGCTTCCTCTAGTATATTACAGCAATTCATAGTGAATTCTTTCATTAAATTTTATATTGGTATAATTACCCCTTTAGGGAACAACCCCATGTGTAGATATTGTGCTAACATTAGTGAGTGTTGGTGAGCCTATGAGGAAGGTGCTGACAGTGAGTGGGAGGTCAGTAGTATGGTTACAGCTACTTAAAGTTAGCCCCAAAGTTAGCCAGTTTTAGCCACCTTGAAGCTGGGCTGGCCTTTTGAAGTCGACCAACACTGTTCTCACAAGCTACAGTTTTGATCCCTGTCTCTCACACACTGTCAGTCTCTTATTTGGAGAAAAAAAAAAAGCTCAAATGTAAATGAGTTTTTCCTCTCGACTATGATGACTTTCTTTATGTGAAACCATCTGTCTTCATGACTCAGAATTGAGGCTGCATGGAGTCAACATACCAAAGCTTAAGTAGAGCTGAGTGAAAACTGTTCACATGGATGGTGTGTAACATGTTCACTTTTTGCACTCCAATGTTGTCCTGTATTGCTTGTGTCAGTTCCTGTTTCATTCTGTTCGTAATTCTTCCCTAGTAAGTGCGTCTTTGTAAGTGTTACTCGTGAGTACAAGATTATTTTTTTTTTTTTTTATTAAAGTTGCCTTTTTGCCTGCAAAAGAAATGCTCAAATCTCTACCTTGTGTATCGATAAGCATGCGTAAAGTCCCCAGGAGTTTAAACTGGACTGGAGGCATCTCTGACTGCAAAAACTTCAAAACCACATCCGCTACTCCAGCAGACAGCATCTTGGATTTGTTTACCACTGGAGAAAAGAAAAAGACATGTTAACGCACAGATTTAGTTTTATTTCATTCTAATCTATTTAGACTACCCCTCTTGATATAAATGGGGGAATAAAATAATAGAAACACCTGTATGAAATATACTGACACAGACACTCACCAGGTATGGCCAAGTTCCTCAGGGCGCTGAGTGCTGCATGTTGAACCGTGACATTGCCCTCCTCGACGTGCCGGTCCAACAACTCCAGAAGCTTCTGCACAATACCAGTGTCTACCATGTGGATGCAATTTCCATCTACAACAAGAGCAGAAGCCTAATGTTGTCTTACAGTTCGACTACTGTTACCAAAAATCTGTCAGCTGACATGATAAAACATTTCCCTACTTTAGAATCACTTCTACACTTATTTTCTTGAGTATTCTTAGTATTTGTAATATTACAGATCTTAAATTCTCCATTTGACGATATGAACTGATGTTACATGATGACACATGGGGTTTGAGATGTTCAAATAAAATTAAAGAAAAAAAAAAAAATATCACCATTGCGAGCAAAATTAGCAATGGCCAGAGCCCCGGCGAGCTGCAGCTGATGGTTATGAGACGGTATCCAGGACAGGACCCTCTGGAAGACGCTGCCCTTTCCTCCTTCAAACAGCTTCTGCATGGACTCATCTGCATAACAGGAGGAAGACAGGTTACTGTGCAATATCAGTGAATACGTCACTGACTGCGGTCAGTGTTCTGAGGCAGCAAGGCCATAAATTCCACTTGTGGAGTTTTTTTTTTGCCCTGTGCTTTGTCATTCAGGCAACATTCAGGCTGAATCCCAGTTCCAACCCTTATGCTGCCTTCGATTTACATCAGAAGTCGGAGGTGGGAGCTGGGAATGACGTCACACCTGAGTTGATGCTGTTCTAGTGAACAAGTTGGAAAACCAAGATGGACGCCACCAATGAAAAATTTGTTGTGCTTGCTGTCGGAAAATCCCTAAATCCCTATGATGAGTATGCAATTAAAAGTACCTTAAAACCAGGAACAGTCACCCAAAACCCAGAAAAGCAATTGAAAATACCTTAAAATCGGCCAAAATACAGAAAAGTTGTTTTTCATGGCAGAGCATCAAAGTTTCAAGCAGTGCCACGGCCACACCCTTTGACCTACCAGCAGACCTGATTTTTTGGATATTATGTTCCCCAACATCAAATTTATAGCCTGGAGGTGAAATAATATCAAACTTGTATGTTGTTTGCTTTTGAGGCATCTATTTGTACGGCATGGTAAAAAGCACTACTTTTGTTCAAGGGGGCGCCGTTGTCACACCATACATCCAACCCCAAATTTTTTTTGATAACTTTTCAACTACACTAGTGGGGGCATCTGTTGCTTAAGTTTCAGCTTGCTGCCTTAAAATCCGTATCCAATTGAAAATACCTTAAAATCAACCAAAAAAACTGAAATTTCAAATCAAAATGGCAGACTTCCTGTTAGACGTGGCCCATGGGTCCATGAGGCTTTTTTGTTCATCTTTGGGTCCTACATAAGCCTACTGAATTTCACAGGGACGGGCTTTTTGAAAATTTCTAGGGGGCACTACAGAGCCGTTTTTTTGGCTTGTCTCCATTTTGAGAGTGGATTCTTTAAGAGGACCTCCCTCTTGATCTGTGTAGTAAATTTCATGAGATTATGTCCTTCGAAGGCGAAATCCCAGAATGCTATTTTTTGAGAAACAATATAACGCAGCCTTGGTGCAGTATCACAAAACATGTTGACAATTTTTTAACAGCTTTGTCAATGTATCAGAAATAGCCTGAAGCAACTTTAGCTGTTTCGCATCATTATAAGAGGAGTTATAGGCCAGAAAGTGACGAAACACATTTGCCTTTACCACTAGGTGGCACTATAACATACAGAATCAAGTTTGGTGTCAATGCGTTCAGGGTGAGAATGTTATTAAACGTCAGAAATATAGTGGGGCTGTGACCACGTATGACATAGTTATGACAGATTAAAGCATGAAAAACACGCCTTACTTGGCCACGCTGCCATGGCCATGCCCTTTGGTGTGGAGTCACCATATTGATGCTCTAGCAACTTGAAGATGTTTGTGATTTTTGAGACCATTTAGACCTCGGTAGCCTAAACACAGTGGGAGCTGTGCGCCCTCTAGCAGTGTCCAGACTCCAGACAAAAGTGTTGGGGTTTTTTTTTTCTGAAATGTAAATTTTGTCTTCATTGCAATGGCAGTGAGTTTTTTCAGATCACATGCACAGAAAAATTCCTAAAATTCCAAACGTAACGTGTGAATCACCAAAATTGCCCGAACAAATATTCGTAGCACCTTACTTGTGCATTTTAGAGAGAAGTGTGAGTGGACAAAATCGAAGGACTTCATGAGTACTAGGCACCTACAAAATTTCAGTCCTACGAAAAACTCAGATTGACTTCAGTCGTCAATCTGAAGGGGGCGCTATCGAGCAGCTTTTTTTGATCCATTTTTGTACATGTTATAACCTTGCAAGTTTCACCAGACCCAAACCGCCTGCAAAATTTCAAATGAAACGTCGCACGTCTAGTGGTTCAAATTTGCAATTTATTTGGCGGAATAATAATAATAATAAGAAGAAGAAGAAGAAGAAGAAAAAGAAGAATAATAGTTCCTGGGGATACAACAGGGCTCTCGCCGCTGCTTGCAGCAGTCAGCTCAGGCCCTAATTAATAGGCACAAAGAAGATGCGGAGGGCGTGTGTTTGTTCTCCAGAGTAATTATGTGTGGGAAAAACGTTTGACTCTACTTTGGGCGCAGCCATCTTGCATTATGTCATTAAGTCGGGGATGGTGAGGTTCGTCCGACTTCCCGAGTCAGAAATCGGAAATTCCGACTTCCGAGTACAACTTAAACGCAAGCTTAGCCCTTCCCCTTAGCCCTAGGGGTAGGGGTGTCTCAGTTCTCCTTTGGATCAAGGGGTCGGGCCAAAGAGCCGTTGAAACTAAGATTGTCTGGGAGCAGACTCAAAACCAACGGGTACAGGGAATCTTACCAGCATGCAGTGCAGATATAGCTTAAGTCATCAATTCCATTTTTACAACAAAATGACCTACAGGCTTTGTGACTCAACACTGTCAAACATCTGCTGCCGTTTGTGCAGGAGACATTGGTGGAAACTGTCTTTGTGGAAAAAGAAGAAAAGCGTCACAGTTTTCCAGGAAAAATTTATCGGTTCCATTGCCTTCACTACATGAAATGGGAAAGCAGGGAAGGGAAGGATGAGGGAGTATGAGGAAGCACCAACTCCCTCACTATTTTCTACACCTCTTTTTTGTTAGAAAAAAGAACAGAATTTGCTGACAGACAATTAAAGTGATAGTCCAGAATTTTGGACATGGGGCCTCATTTCCAAGTGAGCCGGAGTGTTGGAGATGTGTGGAGACAGTCCTTCTAGCTGCAGAGTTCACTGGTGCTAAGCTAACGCAAGTCAATGGTTCTAGTTTAGCCTGCCATTAAAAACAGTCTAACCTACTCGCAGTGCACCTTGAGGCAAATCAGTTATAAAGCCAGACTATTGATGTAAATGTGTTGATAGAACGATTTTAGACATAAAACTAACCTAAAGCGGTGGATTGATATCACCTAACAGCGACAGTAGGTTACCAGATCTATAATAGTTTGTTTACATGCAGCTGTAACATGAAGTACATGAAGAAGCCTCTTCTGAAGACCAAATATGGCCACGTTTGGAAGACTTTCTGATGCCTTTGTAGACGATAGTGGGCAATTCTCTCCAATGAACCGTACCTGTACGAGCCGGGATACACAAATGAAGAGCTGAGATGGATGCTGAAAAGGAAGAATGAGAGCGAGCGTCTGTAGAGACATCCCCTGATGGAGCTGAAGAAAACCAGGACAGAAGAACCAGAGACTGGTGTTGCCAGTGAGGAAAATGCACACAAATGCAGACGGAGAAGGAATGCAAAGTAAACAAACTATTATAGCTCCTATAAACTAGCTGCCAGCTGACATCAGTCGGCAGCTGTCAAACTAGCTGTTGCTACTGAGACATAAATCCTTCAAAATGCAAGGTTACTTTTATGTCTAAAATGATTCTAGACATAACCACTGCGGAGTGGTTAAGACTGTTTTTAATGGCGGGCTAAACTAGACCAACTGACTTGCGTTAGCCTAGCACCTCTGCAACTAGAAGGACTGAATGAATTTTTTGAAAACTGTCTCCACATTTCTCCAACACTCTGGCTCACTTGTCCAAAATTCTGGATATGGTCTGATGAGCAAAAGTGTTGTTTACTTTGAATGTCTAGCAGTGATGAGAACAAAGTGAGGAATGAAACAGAGGCGTTGCTAGTATAAGAAAGCTGGAAAAATGCTCCACAACCCCACCTTCCACAGGACTGAGCTGATGGACAGGTCGTCATACTTTAAGTAGACTGGTTAAGGAAGAGCAGCACCAGAGATGTGTGCCACATTTTGTTTTTTACTCTGTTTTTGAAGACTGAAAAAAGAGGTCAACATAATTTTTCTGCATAAGTCCCTGTAAATATGTTTTCTTTGCTCTCCCATATATATACACATATACATATATACACACACACACACACACACACACACGTATATATGTATGTAGACGTGTATATGTATATATACACGTCTACATACATATATGTATATTTTTTATATACATACATATATGTATACATATATATATATATATATATATATATATATACATATATATATATATATATATATTTATATATATATATATATATATATATATATATATATATGTATATATATATATATATATATATATATGTATACATATGTATACATATATATACATATGTATATATATATATATATATATATATGTATACATATATACGTATACACACGTGTGTACGTCCTTACATTTCAGTAGGACGTATACACACGTATATACACTGTATATATGTGTGTGTATATACATATATATATATATATATATGTATATACACACACACACACACACACATCTATAGATATACATATACACACACATACATATATATATATATATATATATATACATATATACACGTGTATATACGTGTATATATATACATATACAAAAAATAAATACATATATATATACACACACACACACACACACACACACATATATCTATATATCTATATATATATATATATATATATTTATTTATTTTTTTTTTTGCAAACTCCACACAGAACGGCCCCGGGCCGGGAAACGAACCCGGTACCTTCTTGCTGTGAGGCGACTGTACAGTCTGAAGTAATTATGAATTTTAATGACTGTTATGTAAGGTTTTTTTTTTAGTTCAGATTCAGATGGAATTTGAATATGGATGCCTGTGCATACAGTTTGCTCTGGAACTGGATTCATACATTTTCAGCCCTTCTAACCTTATGAACACACATTTTACTGTTAAATACCTTATGAGAGAACACATCAATCCCTGTTTGTGGTGGTGATACTGCACCACATACTAGGGTTAGCAGTGGCTCCTTGAATTGGACAGTGTGTGAGGTGCTTACCTCCCAGCAGCAGGAGAACCATGAGGTCTGAGGCTGTTTTGAGCTGGGCGATGTCCTCCTCCCTCTCTCCATCTACAGTATGAGCCACTACCTGCAGGAGACACTCCACCAAGCCTGCCTCCACCAGCTGTAGCTTTATCAAGTCTGGCAGGAAAAGGGGGACAAAACATTGAGAGCTGACCTCAGAGGGCTTTTAGGTCTGGAACACGCTGCTGCTGTAGTGCATCATATATGCAGTTAGCACACACGGTGCACATCAAGACCCAGATTACCAACTCGACTGTGCATCATAAGTAGCACAAATTTGAGTCAAACCTACAAAAAAAAATTGAGAATATAGGTGCATCTCTATGCACTAACTCTGTGAATATTAGCGAGCTGAAGTTGCTGAAGTAAATTCTCCAGTCATGTCACCATTTAACCACTGCAGAAGGGAACGATGAGATGATGTTATTAAAAGAGCTCCCATCAACATTTGCAAACAAAACATAACATTACCTTATGAAACCTGATGAACTAGGGCTGTGAGATATGAATAAAATTTTATATTCCGGAATAGCCGAGTTTATATCCCGATAATATATATTCTGATATTGTATTTTTTTCTGATGTGTTTTCAATTTCCATGGCGCTCTTCTCCGTCTCCTCTGCGGCGTAATCCCTTATATGCTTTTATTCTGAAGGTTTACTTTGAGAGCGACCGTAAGTCCGGTTATGTTTGCGCTGTACTTTTACTGTGCAGTTTGACTGCTAATAAAGATGTCTTTTAAGCGGTAATAAATCATTCACACGCAACACAACATCCTCCATGCTGCTTTAGCTGTTCACTCCCAAGCTCCAACTGCCGCAAACCTGTCCTTACAGGTGACGTAAACATGCTACCACAAAGCAGTAGTGTTGCTGCGGTTACAGTAGCCATCATATCATTATGTCCATCCTTCATACAATGCACGTTTTTAACTTTCATGATACATTTGGATTATCCAGAGGTCATTCCGACGATGAGTACTTTACACGGTGTATCTAAACCACAACCAGAGCAACGTTTAAGTTAGCGTAGCAACAGAGCTAACTAAGTAGCTACATGTTAAAATTACGATATAAACAACAGAGGCTTATATCGTACAGTAGACATTTTTATACCGCATTACAATATATATTGTGTTATCGCACAGCTCTATGATGAACTTTTGAAGACTGAATTACCCAACTGGTTAAAATGACTGTCTGCAACATTTCAGTTAACTGCTTACATGTTAATACATTCATTTTTGTTTGATATTTTAAATAACAAACAATTCACTGAAATGTAAGGACCTGACCTCAGGACAATACAGTGATTCACTGAATAAAAGTTCAGCACTAAAGTATGTAAAATAAACAATATTATTCACAGTGTTCTGACTCAGTTTAAGCCTGTTATATTTCTTTCAACACGCACTACGTGAGACCAACTCTCTACTGTATCTTCACTTGATTATCTGATGCATTGTGTGTCAACTATTAATGTATATAAATGCATAATCCTAACCAAAATCTTCACCCAAAAATGTAACAGGTCACATTATGCATGCATGCATTTTGCCCCCAGAAGGAAGGCGAGTCCCCACAATGTTAGTGTGTAAACAGATTTATGTCCCCATACACACGCATATACGCGCGCGCGTGCGCGCACACACACACACACACACACACACACACACACATACACACACACACACACACACATACACGCACACACACACGCACGCACACACACACATACACACACAGAGACACACACTTTGAAATAGAGCAGCAGAACAACTGCAGGAACTGTCTGCCATGACTGTGCAGTTAGCAGCAAGCCTGGAAAGCATGACTCACACTGAGAGGATAATTTACTATGGAGTAGGCAGACATGACTTTCATCTTGAGGCTTCAGAGAACACCGCAGCCACTCACGAGTTTATGTTGAAATGTCAACATTTCCCATACAATGGATATAGTTTAAACATTGGAAAATAACATCAAAGAAAAATCATATTACCATTTTCTGCAAGTGGAGCCAGAACCTCAAAAATCATTTCCTTCTTCTCATGCTCCGTCTGCTTCTGGAACAGACGGACCAGCTCTTCAGCAATGTTGGTGGAGGCAAACTGCTCTTTGCTGGACTCTGAAAACAACATAGGAGTATCACAGGAATGTCACAAAAATGTTTCCACTTAGTTCAAGGTTACCTTTACTGTATCTGAGCTCTGCAGGATGGAGATCCTGGGTATACTCACCAAGCTCAGCCAAATTCCCAAAGGCAATTAAACACATTTCTGTCAGGGCTGTGTTGTGGGAATGGATGCCTAGCAGCTTCACCAGAGTGGGAATCACACCCATATTGATCAGCTGAGCTTGTAAGGAATCTGAAGACAAGAAAAAACAGATACAGAAAGACAGTCAGTTGATGCGCAGATCTAACCATGATGTAGCACAGAGCTGAGGAATTCACCAGAAGAAATGCCTTAAATAAACAAATAATCACTGTTGTTTATTTAAGCTGTTATTTGTATGAATTTGATTTTTAAAGATGATTTTCAAAAACATTTAAGCTTAAAACACTGCCCCAGTTCCATGAAAAGTAGATGATGATACCATTAAGTGACCTTAGAGCAAGAATAATCCTTTTTTTTTTTTCTTAATATAGAAAAAAATACCAACAAACCCCTCTGGCACTTTGTTAACCAATATACAATACACCATCAAGTCATTAAAGAGGGAAAATTAAGCTCTCTGATTTAACAAGCTTGCTAACAGTCAGTTAGCAGTTAGCTTAGCATAGTTGCAAGAGGGACAACAAGACATGCAGCTAACATTTTGAGCATGATGGAAAAATGTCCTTTGCCCTCTGAGGCAAATCCACTAATCACAATTTCATTTGAATCAGCGGGTGTCGGCTGGAAAACACTCATCAATTAATTAATCATATTGGAATATGTTATAGGATCTAAGGGTTGTACAAAAGCACTTGACTTAAGCAGACCACTAAACAGGGGGAAGGCAAGGAGCATCATTCACGTTTCACATTTTTGGGGATAAAATAGCACCTCCACCAACACATCTGGAAAAAAGATAAATTGTGCTGCTTCTAATTAATATGTGATGTCTACTCAAACTGGTTGCATAAACAAAGCACGTAGAAGTTTGGATTACAAAATACACAGAGGTAGAGTGACGTCACGCCCTGCTCAGGTAGACATTACCCACTACATCTTCACATAGACACTGGTTGTTGCGGCTACATTAATGCGCTAGGATATCAAATTTGGCACTTAAAATATCTCTCACTATACTTTACATACAGTGGGTAACAGCTGACAAATGTGTGTATTGTTCTGGCTCGACCAATATTCTACGAAGCGTTGCCGTCATTGAAGACCAAGGCTACAGAATTTGTACTTAATCTCACAGGAAATGCATATATGCATGTCTTTTTCTTAAGAGATTGTGTTAGTAAGGGTGTTGTTAGAAAGCTGCAGAGAGCCACAGAAACTCCAATCCATTCTGCTAGCATAGCCCAAAACATTTGCATTGCCCAGCCAAACAGATCCAACCATCATCCAGTGCCAAAAGACAGTTGGCAGCAGATCTGAGTCTGTCAGATTATATATCAGCTCTGGCCAACAAGCCTCGATGTTGCAAAGATGAAAACTGTAGCATAGTTCAGAAAAAATATGTGTGGAGGTATACGTTTGAGGAGAAATTCACCTTTGTAAAGTGGAAAATACAGTTTGAAGCAGTTCATGACGTAAATTCATAGCAAATATCACAGTAAATCTATAGAAAGTAATGCAGATACACTGAAGATATAGACATATGGTAGAGAGAACAGTAAGCTGTATGGAAAATATAGGATGAGCGGCAACCTTTTGCATGAGAACATATCTTGGAAAAATGACTTCCTGAAAATTAGAATTACCGCCTCGTGGTGCTCCAACCAGTCAATTTGCAGTCTACTTTCACTTCTGTCGTTGTGTGTCATAATTCTTGATTTATAGTCAAAAACATGCAATGTGAGCTGCCTTTGGCCAACAGATTCTAATCCTTCATCCTTGGGGCCAAGTGGACGTTTCAGCAAAATTTCCAGAAACTCCCTGCAGGCATTCTGACATATGTTCACAAGAATGAGAGGGACAACACAAAAACATGATGCCTTCAGCCACAGATGCCACTGGCGCAGAGGCATAAAAATATTTTACACAGGTATTTACACATATACAGTGGGTAGAGAAAGTATTGAGATCCCTTTAAATTTATAACTCTTTCTTATTTGCAGCCATTTGCTAAAAGTATTTTGATTCATTGGTTTCCTCATCAGTGCACACACATGTTGACTGACATCCCACAACTTCACAAGATGCTAATGTCAGTATGCTAACATTCTCACAATGACATTGCCAGCACGTAGATGATGACTGTTGCCACCATAGTTTAGTATGTTAGCATTTTGCTAATTAGCACCAAGCAAAGAACATATTTGACCATAAATCAAATTGAAATTTAGACCTGATGACAGAATTAAAATTTTCAAAGATATTATGATTACCATTATGAAAGGAATGTGTGAAGCACATTCCATGGAAATCAACCCATAGTGCTAACATTATAGAGATGTATTTCACTTTGAGGCACAACTGCTGGCCTTGTGGTGGCTTTACGATACATTATCTGGGAAACAATCTAGTAGTCTACTGGTGGAGCCATTAGAATTCATCCTCTGGGGAACAGGACCACCTGAACAGAATTTCACCTATAACTGTTGAGATATTTCAGGTTGGACCAAAATGGTGAAGTGATGATGATAGCTAGCGAGCTTAAAAAGCAGGGAGAGGAACCAACTAATGCAGAGTACACATTTACAATATGAACTTACAGGAGCCAGGAAGAGGGAGAGAAGATACTGCTACTGTGAGAGCTGACTCTCAACAAATATTAATAACTCCGATAACCTCAGAGGTGAAGTTGGAAAAGCAAAAGAGAGCATGGTAGAAAAATGAGAAGAGAGGTCAGTCCAGCATAGGTCTTATGGCAACAAAATTATGCGACATTGTCTGTCCAGAAGAAAGAGAACATCCGCTGATTAGTTGTGATTAGTTAACAGTTGTTCTTGGGGTAAAGATGGTCATTACCATTATCATTGCTATAGTTCATCAGCATGCCACAAAAGACAGTCAAGAGCTTCTCATTTTCCGGCTCAGTATTTTGGGAGAGGGATTTAATGTGTTCAGCTACTATCTGAGCCCCTCCTGCCAGGTCAACTGCACTCCTGCCCTCATCTGCAAAACAAAGAGGCCAGGACACAAATCAACCACAAAGCAAAGGAATAAAGTAAAATAAAAAATAACCACAACCTGAAAAATACATACAAAAGCAATGTTAAGTAAGCAATAGAAAATATACAAATAAATGCAAACTAAGGCTATAAAACAGACAATCAAATAATGTAAAGGAAACAGTTCATGACCACAACTACATGACATACACACTATATTGCCAAAAGTATTCGCTCACCTGCCTTGACTCACATATGAACTTAAGTGACATCCCATTCCTAATCCATAGGGTTCAATATGATGTCGGTCCACCCTTTGCAGCTATAACAGCTTCAACTTTCTTCTTTCTTCAGCTTCTGGGAAGGCTGTTCACAAGGTTTAGGAGTGTGTTTATGGAAATTTTTGACCATTCTTCCAGAAGTGTATTTGTGAGGTCACACACTGATGTTGGATGAGAAGGCCTGGCTCTCAGTCTCGGCTCTAATTCATCCCAAAGGTGTTCTATCGGGTTGAGGTCAGGACTCTGTGCAGACCAGTCAAGTTCATCCACACCAGACTCTGTTATCCATGTCTTTATGGACCTTGCTTTGTGCACTGGTGCACAGTCATGTTGGAAGAGGAAGGGGCCAGCTCCAAACTGTTCCTACAAAGTTGGGAGCATGGAATTGTCCAAAATGTCTTGGTATGCTGAAGCATTCAGAGTTCCTTTCACTGGAACTAAGGGGCCAAGCCCAGCTCCTGAAAAACAACCCCACACCATAATCCCCCCTCCACCAAACTTTACACTTGGCACAATGCAGTCTGACAAGTATCGTTCTCCTGGCAACCGCCAAACCCAGACTCATCCATCAGATGGTCTACCACTTCGTTGCTGAGTTGCTGTCGTTCCCAAACACTTCCACACTCTTATAATACAGCTGACAGTTGATTGTGGAATATTTAGGAGCGAGAAAATTTCATGACTGGATTTGTTGCACAGGTGGCATCCTATCCTATCCTATCCTATCCCACAGTTCCACGCTGGAATTCACTGAGCTCCTGAGAGCAACCCATTCTTTCACAAATGTTTGTAAAAGCAGTCTGCATGCCTAGGTGCTTGATTTTATACACCTGTGGCCATGGAAGTGATTGGAACACCTGATTCTGATTATTTGGATGGGTGAGCGAATACTTTTGGCAATATAGTGCCCATGAGGTTCATAGTCCATCTGATAAATTCAAATCTAAATCTATACCACCTCGACTTGAATTCATTTGAAACCACAACTGACAATGGTGGCCCGGGTTTTTCCCATTTTTTAATGCATAAAAAATAATTATATGTGGGAATAAAGCTCTCCCTACACAGTTTAGTTGCTATTGTAATTATTACTGTCGCAGCCAAGAATTAAAAACCAACAAAGTACAAATGCAAAATCCATCCATTTTCTACCGCTTATCCTCATAGGGTTGCGGGGCAAACGGAAAATCAAAGAATGTAATCTTTAAAAAAAAAAAAACAATAATAAAATAAGCTTGAATAAATGAACTATTGACAATGTATACGTTATACGGCATAATCAAGTCTTTGTGTCCTGTGTCATTTCCAGATCCTTTGAAGGCTTTGACATACGTTGCAAATTACCTCATTGATGTTTTTTTTTTTTTCAGTTCTTTGTTTCTTTAAAGAAACATTAAATGTGATGACTGTCTCACTCCAAGGGCTTTGTCTGGAAGAAGAGCTGCGAAAGGAAGTGTTGGACTGCTGCTTTCATTCACCGGTGGAGGCATAAACACACAGCAGTACATTTCCTATTTCTCTTATTTTCACATAAATCCACTGGAAATGCTGACCCAGAAGAAGAAGTGGCACTGTTAAACATGAATAACCAATACTCAAGTGACTCAATAGTCAAAAGGATGGTTGTTGTAGTCTGCCTAGTCTAGTCTGTCTAGTCTATGACATCAATGACTATGTGCAGCCAATCAGTGGACAGGGTCAAGTCTGTTGGTATCTCCTTTTGGCTGTCTTTATCAGGCTTGGATGAAGTATAAGGCAGTGGTGTTCAGGTTAGGAACAAGTTGATGCTTCAAGTGAAGAAGTTCAAGTACATTGAGGTCCTGTTGATGAGTGAAGACAAAGCTCTCGATTCACCACACCATGGATGGGAATGCACCAATAAACCGACAAAATATTGACCGATACCGATGTCAACATTTCTGTCACTGCCCATTACTAACATCTACTGATGTCGATATGATCTGCATAAAAGCAAATTTCAATGTTGCTGAAAAAGTTATCCTAAGCTTGTGAAACTTAGAAGGACTTAGAAGGCTGCAGAAGGACTTAGAAGGCTGTAACGGGATTCAGTGTCCTCTGTCAACTGAAGGTATTCTACGTCCTCTGCTAAAAAAAAAAAAAATGACTGGTCGTCAAGAGCAACCATCTCCATTGACTTGTTTGTGATTTTGCTTTTAGTGATTGGATTGATTTTCCATTTAGTGAGCTTACTCAGTGTATAAAAATTGGGGCTGAAATTAGACGTTACTCTGCTGTTGTTGATGTTGACTCTCCTGCAATGCATGAGACACCATGGCCACCAGCGGATACTCTGGCAACGCAGTTTGTCCAAGTAGAGTTACTGTCGGTCAAACTGGTTTTTAGTCAGTTATTAATTTCAACAGCTAGGGCCGTGCGATATGGATAAAATTCTATATCCCGGAATAGCCAAGTTTATATCCCATTAACGATATATATTCCAATATAGTGTTTTTTTTTCTGATGTGTTTTTAATTTCCATTGTGCTCTCCTCCGTTCCTCTGCGGCGTAATCCCTTATATGCTTTTATTCTAAAGCATATATTTTTTAGAATTCTTTTATTCTAAAAAATGTGTTTTAAGCGATAAGAAATCATTCACACGCAACACGATGTCCTCCATGCTGCTTTACCTCTGTTTACTTCCGAGCTACAACTTTTTTTATTTATTTATTTATTTATTTATTTATTTTTTCTCTTCTGAGCTACCTCTATCTCTTCTTGCCACAAACAAGTCCTTACGGGTGACTTAACATGCTACCACAAAGCAGTAGTGTTGCTGCGGTTACAGTAGCCATCATAATATTATGTCTGTGCTTCATACAATACACGTTTTTAACTCGCATGATACATTTGGATTATCCAGCGGTCATTCCGACGTTGAATTGTACTTTACACGGCGTATCGAAACCATAACCAACAAACAACAGAGGCTTATATCGTACGGTAGACATTTTTATACCGCATTACGATATATATCATAATATCGCACAGCTCTATCAACAGCCCTAATAAATGTGTGTTAGTCTTTGTAGTGATGTCACTTCATGTAAGTATAATATACAGACATTAACAGAACAGTTGCAGCTGCTCCTCCACCCTCTCCAGTGTGTCTATCATAAAACCATGCCAGCTTTCTACCCCCCAAAACACACACACACACACACACACGATTCCAAAGATACCCAGCTTTTCAACAAGATGAGAAACTATGCGCCACAACTGACAGCTGTCTTTACAGCCTCTAAAAGCTGGCTGTAATAGCAGGCTTAAACTCTGCTACTCTTCCCTGAAGTTAATACACAGATACTCTACTGCTATATTCACTAATGAAAGTTCTGGTGCCACAAAATTCTGATTATTGTCAGGTGAACTGTGATATCTGTGAACAAATGACAATGTGGAACAAATACGGAACCTTGTTTTGTTTTCACATATGGACCCTTCCTTTGTTCCAACTTCAAACACACCATTAACAAAATTCTGTTGTAACTACAGCTGTGCAATATTACAATATATGTTGTAGTGCTGTATAAAAACGTCTACCATGCAATATAATAGGGATGTCCAGTACTCACACCGATACTGGAATATTTTGCTGTACTCGTACTTAGGCCTGTAGGGACGCGCCAACGTCATCGACGTGTCGACTTATCGTCGACGTCATATTTTGTCGTTGACGCGTCACTTTAGAAGCACCACAGAGTAAATGGATGCACGGATGCGAATGGAGACGACTGCTACCTCGTCACAGGGTGCCCAAAAAAGCACCCAAAAAAGCCCCAAGAAAACAGCTCGCCCCAAAACGTCTGAGGTATGGGAATACTTTAAATATAGCCCCACACGAAAGGCCATTGTAATATGCTGCCAAATTGAGCTGACATATCATACAAGCACAACAGCAAATGCTGAAACATCTAAAGCGGAGGCACCCCCTTGTATCTTGTGGAGGGGACAATAATAAGTAAGTACCAACTTTGGCTAAATTAATGTCACGTTTGTATAGTGTGTTGTGCTTGTGCAACTTGAGCTCATAGTGCAGGCTAACTATCTTATCTCTCCGTGCAGTTTGCTTGTTTGGTTCATAGTTAATGTTAGCTAGCTACTAGCGACAAGATATCTGTGTATTAGTTTGTTAGCATTTAATGTTAGCTGGAGTGGTAGCTAGCTTACGGCTTCAGAACACAGCTATCTAGCGCCTACTAACCCAGCACGAACAAACTGCACAGAGAGCTAACTCCTTTGGTCAGCTTATTATACCATGTAGGTATGTAAGTATTGTTGGTTGTCATATGTTTTACTCTGTGTGTTGCTGCACTGTTTGTGTTGAATATAGCCATTTGTTTAACAAGTTAAAATGATTGCGGCCGCGATGCTAATTTACGTTAGCCCGTCTATACCGTTTTCCATTATGTGCAGCATTAAGCTAGTGGACTTTGTGGTGGGCTAACACTGAAGGCAGTACTACGGTACTTTGACAACATGTAAAACATTTTATGTGTTTTAATTCTTCTTTGTTTATGTGTGTTTAGTATTATAGTTAAACTTGCCTTGTAGTGTGTCACTAATTGGCACTAAAGCTACTTGTTTACACATTAGCCTTCAAGCAAGCTAATTATACCCTAGCACTGCAATGAGTTAAAGAATAGATTTAATATGTTCCACTGTCATAGCTGTTTCACCAATATGTATTGTGTTTTCTAGGACAAAGCAAAGGACCTTACCATCCTATCTTGGGAAAGAGGGACAGTGCACTCCACAGAAGGCAGCCTAACTCAGCAAAAGAATCTTGAGAGTAAGTAATTATTTGCTTGCTTTGAGCATCTTTTGGGAGTGAATGGCTATCCTGATCCCATTTATTGTGGCCTGTGATTTATTTATTATGTTATGGGTGTTTTTTCACTCTGCCTTTTTCTTTGTGTCCTCGTTTGGATTGTGTAATAATTAAGCTTCTTACACTGTAAGCGACATGGCTCTATGAAAGGTGCTGTGTTGTCATTAATAATAATTTTCTTTATCTTACAGGTGATCTGCAAAGACATGAGGCCTTTCTTGTTGAGGGTGAAGCCTTCATAGATATGGTTGAATATGCCTGCCCAGGCTTCAAATGTCCCTCCAGGTGGTGGTTTACCAAGCAGCTGGAAAAAGAATACCAACATGTTCTTGACAATCTGAAGGGAAACTTAAAGAAGAGGTCCTCAAAGATAAGACTCACCACTGCTGCCTGGACAAGTATTGCCACAGAGGCATACCTCGGAGTGACCTGCCACTACATTAATGAAAACTGGTTGAGTTGAGATAGTCTCATTCGTTCTCTGCACATTGCCCCTTGAGGACAAGGACACACAGGTGAAAACATCGCTCTCTGGATTGAGGAGGTTGCCGAGAAGTTTGACTTTTCTCTCCATGATGATGTCCTGGCAATTGTCCACGACAATGCAGCGAATGTTGTGAATGCCCTTAGAATCCTTGAGGAGAAACATGGTGTATCCTCACTCTGATGTGCTGGCCATACCACCCAGTTAATTGTCAACCATGCACTGAAAGAACCCCGAATCAACAAGGCACTGGGGGCAGCAAGGAGCCTCGTCACATACTTCCATAGCAGTGAGGTTGCGACCATGAAGCTGAAACTCAAACAAGAGCAAATGGGCACACCTCAACACAAGTTGTCCCAGGATGTACCCATCAGGTGGAATAGTTCTTTTTACATGATCAAATGCCTCCTTGAGCAGAGATGGCCTGTAACTGCAACCCTCTCAGACCCAGAGGTCACCAAGGCAGCAAAGCACTACCTGGATATGAAAGCTGAACAATGGAGCATCCTGTAGGACCTGCGTCACCCCTCGAGCCCTTCAAGCAGGCCACCGTCTTCCTGAGTGGAGAAGCATATGTCAGAGTCTGTCCTGTCTCCACTGGTGAAAGGCCTACAGAAGTCCACGCAGAGAGCCTTTGAGTCTGCTCCAACTGCCGCCTTCCACAGCAGCTGCAGAGATTGCTTCAAGGTCAGTTTAATTATTCAGCTCTTTAAATCTTATATAATGAACTAACTGAATATTTGAATTAAACTTTCCCAGTTTGCATCTTTCAGTGTTTTCCCGTTGTAATTCTATCATGTGGAGCTATTGATTCTGTTGTTTTCTTTCTCTTGAAGCACCTTGAATTTCTTCGATTTAAAGTGTACAAATTAAATCCATTATTTTTCAGATGGAAGGATGAGACTACATATGACAAAAACGGGAACAATGTCAGCATCTTCGCCACGGCCCTTGACCCGAGATTCCGAAAACTCAAGTTCCTGTCTGACGGTGACATCCTGAAGGTGAAAATCAAACTTCAGACCCTTGCACTTGAAGCCAGGCGAGTGAGGAAAGAGCCTGACTCCCCCAGTGGTCAGTTAGATCACTCAAGGAGACAGGAGCAAAAGTCTGTCCTGGACACATTGCTTGGTTCAGATGACGAAGAGGAGATGGAAGATGAAGATCCAGCCCATGACCAGAGGGAAGATACTGTCAGGAATGAAGTGCTTATGTACTCTGGGGAAAAAACCCATTCCAAAGGACAAAAACCCACTCCAATGGTGGAAAGGAAATGAAACCAAATTCCCTTCCCATGTTGTTGTTGTTGTTGTTTGCGATGGTGAAAGAGCAACACAGAGTGCAAACTATGTGCTGTTAAAGTTTCAAGAGGAGGTGCAAAACCTAGCTCATTTAACACGAGCAATTTGCACAAGCAAGCACGAGGCTGAGTACAAGGAGTTTTCTAATGCTAGCACCAGTAGCACAACTGATATCCAGAGCAGCACTGTTACCCCATGTCCCTAATTAGTTTAACTGCGCATTGGATTGAGGAGGATTTCACACACAAAAACGCCATTCTCCACGCAAAGCCGTTCTGGGGTTCACATACTGGCACAGCTATCGCTAGTGTGTTTGAGGAGATCCTTGAGACATGGGGAATACCAAAAAAAACAAAAAACATGATCAAAGCCATGAAGCTGGACTGCCTAGCCTGTCGTGTGTTGCTCACACCTTTCAACTAGCCGTTAACTAGGGCCTGTTGTCTCAGAGGAGTGTATAAGATGCAGTGGCAATTAGAAGCACAATAGTGGGGCATTTTAAGCATTCTCCATTAGACTACTCCCGCCTGGAAGACGTCCAGCTCGAGCTCCTACAGCCGACAGCAAGGCTACAGCAAGACGTGCTAACACGCTGGAACAGCATGTATTATTCGAGTCTCTCACCAAGCAGAAGCGGGCTCTGACGCTATATAGATCTGAATACGAATTCCCCGCCACCCTCAGCACTCATCAGCGGACCCTCCTGGAACACGATATGTCCGTCCTGTCCCCGTGTGAGGAGTTAACCAAAACGAGTGAGTTCCTCTGACGCCCTGGCCTCGGATGTGATACCTGCAGTGACTGTGCTGCTCCGAGCTTTGATACAAGAAACAGAACAGGACCAAGGCATCAAAACCATGAAGGCAACCTTGACTGCAGCCATGACAAGATACTTCTCTGACATAGAAAGAAACTCACTCTACAGCATCGCAAATGTACTGGATCCAAGGTAAAGTGTGTGTGTGTGTGTGTGTGTGTGTGTGTGTGAGTGAGATGGGAGATGTCATTATTTACTTTCATATAAGTTAATACAGTAAATTAATATTCATTTAAGTTCAAGGTTTCATTGAGTGATTTGAAAGCAATATGCTGACATTCATTCTGACACCTTGAACTTACCTAAGAGCAGCACCAGCGGGTGGGGCCATCAAGTTGGAAACATATCTTGGAGAGGCCCTATCTAAACAGAGTGACAAGCCATTGTCACATTGTTGATGAAACCAGAAACAGGATCACACCTGAGCATGCAGAGATGCTTCTCTTTATCAAAAAAAAAAAAAAACTTGCCTCTCACTTTTCCTGAAGAGGCCACTGAAAAGGCTTAGCCCCCTCACAGATAGCACTACACAATATTTTGATTTTCAGTTGTTGTACAGTTTCAGACAGTTGCTGTACAGTTGTGTGGTACTGAAGGTTACAGCTTACTTGAAATGTATAGCACTACATGTAGCATGTTGATTCAGGAAAGATGTTTTATATATATTATCAGCACATGCATAGATTGCCCAGGCTAAACTTGAAATGTGAAAAATGAAGTCTGTGTGGCAGTGATGTCATGTTTGTTCAGGGATTATGTGCTGAAAAAATAAAAAATCTATAAAAAAATAATAAATAAAAACAATAAAAAAAATAATTTAAATTTGTTGCTATGGTATTATTATTTACTCATATCGGTACTCAGCATTGGCAAGTACTCAAATGCCAGTAGCTGTACTTGTACTTGGTCGACAAAAAAGTGGTATCGGGACATCCCTACAATATAAGTCTCTGTTGTTCATATCATAATTTTAACATGTAGCTACCTGGTTAGCTCTGTTGCTACACGGACATTAACATTACTCTGGTTGTGATTTAGATACACCGTGTAAAGCACATCTCAACGTCGGAATGACTGCTGGATAATCCATGTATCATGAGAGTTCAAAACGTGTTCATTGTATGAAGCACGGACATAATGGTATGAAGGATACTGTAGTTGCAGCAACGCCGCTTTGTGTTAGCATTTTTATGTCACTGGCAAGGACTGGTGTGTGACACTGGTTGCTAGGGAGGAAACAGAGGTAAAGCAGCATGGAGGATGTCGTGTTGCATGTGAATGATTACACACATCTTTATTTTGCAGCCAAACTGCATAGTAAAAATACAGCGCAAACACAGACGGACTTCCGGTCGCTCTCAAAGTAAGCATTCAGAATAAAAGTATATTGGGGATATAACTATAATAACACCTCAGAAGAGATGGAGGAGAGTCAAGTCAAGTCAGGTTTATTTGTATAGCCCAATATACAAATATTGCAATGGAAAGCGAAAATAACTTTACCAGTAACATTATAGGGGTGTTAAAAAATATTAATATAGCAATATATCACTATACTTTGTCTTCTGATTAGGGCTGTGACTGTACAGATTTTTTTTTATTACCGTGGCGATAAAGCACCCAATCAATGCAGTATGGCGGTTTTCAATCCCGCTATTCTCCTTGATCACTGCAACTCCGCCACCCCCGCCGCAATCCAGCTACCCTCCTGATCACTGCAACCCTGTCGAATACTCCTTGTCCTCTGGCATAAAATGTGCAACAGTGTTTGGCTTTATAACATGATTTGCAGCTATTGTTGAATAAAATTAATTCAACAGAGGAGCGTAAGCAACTATGGACAGTACTACGTAAGAGGGGTGTGTCTGCTATAAGTTACTTACTGTTTGAACACCTGTTAATGCAATGCTTCTGTCTTTTATGCCTGTGTATTATGTGTGAATATATTTCATTTAACCATGAGAAGTACTGAAACGTTGAAATAAATTATGATAATATGAAAACAAAACCACCCCCCCTTAGAGTTAATGGACTTCCGTGTAGCTGAAGTGTGAAAAGTTTTGTTTCTCCGTCAGCTTTAAAACAGGACGTTATTAAATATTACCGTTGATATTTCATATCAAACACAATATACAGTCCTGTAACTTTCAACAGCAAATATGGAGGGATATTTTTTTTCATTATTTAATATATTGCGGTGGTGACGGTAATGAGCTCAACACCGCAGTAGGCATCACATGACCGCGGATTGCGGTGATGCGGTTATCATCCCAGCCCTACTTACGATATCGTATTGATTTTTAATTTCTTAATATCAATATTTTCCAACCCCAAAATAATCATATTTTGGGCCGATTTTAAATCCAGAACGACTTCCGCTCCTCCGCTCCGCAAGGTGTCGCTGTACCGCTACTGCGCTGCACGGCTTTTGTGGTGTGTGAGGCAGTGAAGAAGTCAGCAGGAAACAAGCGGAAGAGAGCAGAGAGCTGTGAGCTCGCCGGCATCCGCAACAAAACAAAGCCGACGTTTGGAGGCACTTTGGCTTTCAAACGAAAGAAGGAACTAATAAGCTAGACAGAGTACAGAGTTTGTAAACGATACACTGAGATAATAGCACAGCAGCCACTGCTGAACGGACTCTCCTCTCGCTCCCTCTCCCGACAAACACCGGCACAGACACATCACCACACTCAGAGAGCGGTGCAGAAAAGTTAAAAGCAGTTTCAGGACATTTAAGAATGTAATAATCATGCTCTCAGATGCCATTGGGCACAGGGGGACATGTCCACTGAAATTTATCCGTCACCCAACTTTCCCAGCATAAGGCGACAAACATCGCCAGTAAACTTGTATGTAAAGTATACAACAGTGAACGATGCATACAATATCCTTATAGTTCTTTTTGTAATCTTTTATGAAAAGAATGCAAAAGTGGCCACTTTCAAGAGTAAATCATATACTATTCATGAATTTCTGCACTTTTTTTTAATATTTTTTTTCTGTTTCTTTTCTGTATGGGTAAATTGTACAAAATATCTTATTGAGTTTAATAATCATAAACTAACATATGTTTACTATGCTATGACAGTTTTCCTGCAATTAAATTCTTTAAAAGAAACTCAATATATGGTTGTTTCTATAGTATCGCAATATTTCATATCACCAGATTCTTGCCAATACACACCCCATAACATTACATCAGAAAAAAATACAATATCTTACGTATATATATATATATACATATACATGAACACAGAGTAAATATATATACATATATATATATACACACACACACACATATATATGTATATATGTATACACGTGTATACATATATACATATATATGTATACATGTATACATATATACATATATAGACATATATACACATATATACATTTATATATACACACATATATACACATATACATATACACATATACGTATATATATATACACATATATACATAAATATAGTCATCGGGATACAAAATTGGCTACAGTCATGGAAAAAATTATTAGACCACCCTTGTTTTCTTCAATTTCTTGTTAATTTTAATGCCTGGCTCAACTAAAGGTACATTTGTTTGGACAATTATAATGATAACAACAAAAATCACTCATGAGAGTTTAATTTAAGAACTAAGGATTATTCATTTTCCATGGTTTTCTTGATAATAACCAAAATTACTTAAATTCTTACATCAATAGCTATGGCATTGTACCGCCAAAAACACTACTTTTAAGCATTCCATGTTTTCTTTTCTGTTTGCTTTAAACACATGATACACACAAGAGTTAATACTTGATTGCATAACCATTGTTTTTGATGACTGCAGCCATGCGTCTTGGCATGCTCTCCACCAGCTTCTGACATTGTTCTGCTGTCACAGCAGCCCATTCCTGTTGGACAAATTCAAACAAATTTTCTTTGTTTTTGGGCTTGTGGTTCTCCATTTTGAGTTTGATGATTTTCCACAGGTTTTCAATTGGATTAAGATCTGGTGATTGAGCAGGCCAAGGCATGGTGCGAATGTTGTGGTTCTCCATCCAGGCTTTAACTGACCTTGCCGTGTGGCAAGGGGCATTGTCTTGTTGGAAAATCCAGTCATTCGAGGCAGGAAAGAGTTTTCCAGCTGATGGAAGAAGACTGTTTTCAAGGGTAGTCCTGTACTTGACCTGGTTCATTCGGCCTTCACACAATTGCATTTGCCCTGTTCCACTCAGACTGAAACAACCCCAGATCATGACTGATCCACCCCCATGTTTTACTGTAGGGGCAAGACAGTCTGGGTTGTAAGCTTCTCCAGGCTTCCTCCTAACCAGTAAGTTGGCTGGAGTGGGCATCAATTCAAAATTGGATTCATCACTGAAGAGAACCTTAGCCCAATCATCAACAGTCCAATCCTTGTGGTCTCGAGCAAAGAGTAACCGGGCCTTCCTCTGCCTTTCATTGATGAAGGGCTTCTTGCGTGTTCTGTGTGACTTCAAACCAGCTTCAACAAGTCGGTTTCGAACTGTCCTTGATGAGCAAGTCACATTTCTCGACAGTGCCCACTCATTTTTAAGGTCCCTGGAGGTCTGACGACGATTCCTGACACAGGAACGGATGAGTGCACGGTCATCTCGTGGGGTAGAAAGACGTTTCCTGCCACGGCCAGGTAGCAATTTGGTAGTGCCATGTTCAGCTTGTTTTTTTTTGTTGTAATGAACGGCTGTCTTGGAGATCTTCAGTTTTTTCGCTACCTGTCTCTCACTCATGCCAATTTCCAGCAGTGCCAAGATGGCTGCCTTTGTTGCTTCACATAATTCTTTTGTTTTAGGCATTATGTGAGAGCTGACAACTTCTGAGTTGTGCTACGGCTTGAATGTAAGCAGGAAACCACTCTAGGCCTTTGCATGTGCAGTGCTGCTTGTGACATGAAATGGCCTCTTATATACCCTGGGAATCAATTAAGCTTAAGAATGTCAAATAGGACATAAAGTATTATGTGACCAGCTGCATTTTTTGTTGTGTTCATTGTATTATACGTTTAGTGGTACCAGATATTAGAATGAACAAGAAATTGAAGAAAACAAGGGTGGTCTAATAATTTTTTCCATGACTGTATATACATATACATGCGAACACAGAGTAAATATATATACATATATATATATACACACACACACACATATATATGTATATATGTATACACGTGTATACATATATATGTATACACGTGTATACATATATACGCATATATAGACATATATACACATATATACATTTATATATACACACATATATACATATATACATATACACATATACGTATATATATATATACACATATATACATAAATACAGTCATCGGGATACAAAATTGGCTATATTGGGTAGGGCTGTGCAATATGGATAAAATTCTATATCCCGGTATAGCCAAGTTTGTATCCTGATAACAATATATATTCCGATGTAGTATTTTTTTCTGATGTGTTTTACTTTCCATTGCGCTCTCCTCCATCTCCTCTGCAGCGTAATCCCTTATATGCTTTTATTCTGAAGGTTTACATTGAGAGCGACCGGAAGTCCGGCTATGTTTGCGCTGTACTTTTACTGTGCAGTTTGACTGCCAATAGAGATGTCTTTTAAGCGGTAATAAATCATTCACCTCCATGCTGCTTTATCTGTTTACTTCCACGTGAGAACTGCCACAAACCTTTCCATACGGGTGACGTAAAGATGATACCACAAAGCAGTAGTGATGCTGCGGTTACAGTAGCCGTCATATTATTGTGTCTATGCTTCACACAATACACGTTTCACTTGCATGATACATTTGGATTATCCAGCGGTCATTCCGACGTTGAGTTGTACGTTACACGGCGTATCTAAACCATAACCAGAGTAACATTCATGTTAGCGTAGCAACAGAGCTAACTAAGTAGCTACATGTTAAAATTACGATAAAAACAACAGAGGCTTATATCGTACGGTAGACATTTTTATACCGCATTACGATATACACTATATTGCCAAAAGTATTCGCTCACCTGCCTTGACTCACATATGAACTTAAGTGACATCCCATTCCTAATCCATAGGGTTCAATATGACGTCGGTCCACCCTTTGCAGCTATAACAGCTTCAACTCTTCTGGGAAGGCTGTTTACAAGGTTTGGGAGTGTGTTTATGGGAATTTTTGACCATTCTTCCAGAAGTGTGTTTGTGAGGTCACACACTGATGTTGGACGAGAAGGCCTGGCTCTCAGTCTCTGCTCTAATTCATCCCAAAGGTCGGGTTGAGGTCAGGACTCTGTGCAGGCCAGTCAAGTTCATCCACACCAGACTCTGTTATCCATGTCTTTATGGACCTTGCTTTGTGCACTGGTGCACAGTCATGTTGGAAGAGGAAGGGGCCAGCTCCAAACTGTTGCCACAAAGTTGGGAGCATGGAATTGTCCAAAATGTCTTGGTATGCTGAAGCATTCAGAATTCCTTTCACTGGAACTAAGGGGCCAAGCCCAGCTCCTGACAAACAACCCCACACCATAATCCCCCCTCCACCAAACTTTACACTTGGCACAATGCAGTCCGACAAGTATCGAATAGAATAGAAAAGTTTTTTTATTCATCCCCCTTGGGGGGAAATTTACCTACCACAGCAACAAAGACAAAATCACAGACACAATATTAATAATAATAAAATAGAATACAGACTGGCCCTCCTGACCAGCCTGTTCAGTCTCTTCCTGTCCCTCTCTGTGCTCCCTGCTCCCCAGCAGACCACTGCATAAAAGACTGCAGACGCTACCACAGTGTCATAAAAGGTCCTTAGCAGAGTCCTGCAAACTCCAAAGGACCTCAGTCTCCTCAGCAGGTGGAGACGACTTTGACCCTTCTTGTACAGGACATCTGTGTTTTGAGTCCAGTCCAGTTTATTGTTGAGGTGAACCCCCAGGTACCTGTAGCTCTCCACCATTTCTATGTCCAGGCCCTGGATGTTCACTGGTGCAGTCTGGGGTATCTTCCTCCTGCGGAAGTCAATGACCATCTCCTTGGTCTTACTGGCGTTGAGCTGAAGGTGGTTATGCTCACACCAGTCGACAAAGTCAGTGATGACGGTCCTGTACTCCCGATCGTCCCCCTCAGACACACATCCAATAATAGCTGTGTCGTCGGAGAACTTCTGGAGGTGACAGCTCCCAGAGTTGTGGCTGAAGTCCGATGTGTACAGGTTGAAGAGAAAGGGGGAGAGCACTGGCCCCTGTGGGGCCCCTGTGCTGCAGACTACCATGTCCGACACACAGTCCTGAAGCCTCACGTACTGTGGTCTGTCTGGGAGGTAGTCTATGGTCCATTCAGCCAGGTGACAGTCTACTCCCACACTTTCAGGCTTCCCCCTGAGCAGAGAAGGCTGGATCGTGTTGAAAGCACTGGAGAAATCAAAGAACATGATCCTCACAGTGCTGCCAGTGTTCTCCAGGTGAGTCAGTGATCTGTGCAGCAGGTAGATTACTGCATCATCCACTCCGATGTTCGGTTGGTAAGCAAACTGCAGTGGGTCCAGATGTGAGCTCACCATGGGGCGGAGGTTTCTCAACACGATCCTTTCCAGGGTCTTCATCAGGTGAGAAGTGAGGACCACAGGCCTGAAGTGGTTGGTCTCCCTGGGGTGCGTTGTCTTCGGGACAGGAACCACACAGGAAGTCCTCCACAGCTTTGGGACTCTCTCCAGACTCAGGCTCAGGTTGAAAATGTGCAGCAGCACCTGACAGAGCTGGTCTGCACAGTCGTTCAGGAGTCTGGAGCTGATGCCGTCGGGGCCTGTGGCCTTCCTTGCCTTCATCTTCTTCAGTTCACTTCTCACCTGGTCAGCTGTGATGGAGATGGTTTTGGTGGTGGTGGTGGAGGAGGAGGATGAGGTGAGGATGGATGGTGGTGGTGGTGGGGTGTTGGTGCTGGTGGTGGATGAGGATGAGGTGGGGAGGGGTGGTGGTGATGGTGGGGGTGGCAGTGGGCTGAGGTGTTGAGAAGAAGGAGCTGGCTGGCTGGTGCTTTGATGAGTGGGGGGAGGAGTGGGGGCACAGTCAAACCTGTTGAAAAACAGATTGAGTTCATTGGCCCACTCCTAGTCTCCTTCAGCTCCCCTCTCATGGCCTCTGCTGTGACCAGAGATGGTTTTTAAGCCTCCCCAGACCTCCCTTGCGTTGTTCCGTTGCAAGTTATTTTCCATCCTGGTCCTGTAGCTGGCTTGCCCTCCTTGATCTTCTTCTTCAGCTCTCTCTGCACCCTCCTCAGCTCCTCTTTGTCCCCAGATCCAAAGGCCCTCCTCTTCTCCTTCAGCAGGGTCTTCAGCTCAGGGGTCACCCAGGGTTTACTGTTGGAGAAGCACCGTACTTTCCTGGTGAGTACAGTGTTCTCCACACAGAAGTTTATATAGTCCGTCACACAGTGGGTCATGGTGTCGACCCACTGTGGGCCTCAGTGGCTTCCTCTGACCACAGCTTTACACACCTTATGGTGGGGGGTTGCTTCTTCACCATAGGTATGTAAATGACTGCAGTCTCACCAGGTTGTGATCTGAGCGACCCAGCGGGGGGAGGGGTGATGAGCTGTATGCATCCTTGGTGTTTGCATACAGTAAGTCCAGAGTTTTATTGTCTCTAGTAGGGCAGTCCACATACTGGCAGAATGTGGGGAGAGTGGTGGAGAGCAATGTGTGGTTAAAGTCTCCTGAGATGATGATCAGAGACTGAGGGTGAGCTGTTTGAAGCTGGGACACTTCACTGTGGATGAGCTCACAGGCTGCAGCAGCATCAGCCGAGGGGGGGATGTAAACGGTGATCGCGATCACGTGTGAAAACTCCCTCGGCAGATAAGATGGCCGCAGACTAACAGCCAGCAGTTCAACATCCTTAGTGCAGCGCTGTTGTTTAACGCTCACATGTCCAGCGTTACACCACCTCTCATTAACGCACATCGCAATCCCTCCTCCCTTCTTCTTACCACTCTCCCTCACGCTCCGGTCCGCTCTGACGAGGTGAAATCCGTCCAGAGTTACGAGCGAGTCCGGAGTGAGTTCATTCAGCCATGACTCGGTGAACATCAGCAGGCTGCTCTCCCGATACTCCCACTGCAGCTGGGTCAGCGCTGCCAGCTCCTCCGTCTTATTCGGCAGAGACCTCACGTTTCCCATGATGACAGACGGGACGGACAGCTTGTAGCGTCTCCTCTTCTCCTGACGCTGCACTCCTGCCCTGCATCCCCTCTTCCTCCTGCGGAGCTCCTCGGGGATGTCCGGCCTCTGCCATAACAGCTGTTCACGGCTGTAAACTATGGAGCCGTGACTGAACGGGTTGCCAGATGTGGACTTAAAAACTCAGGAAAAAAGAAAAAAACAGACGAATAAAATCACCATTTGCACGTTGTGTTGTGCAAATGTGGCACTACTACTTGAAAGAAAAATTAAGAAAGACGGAAAAATAAAGGTAAATAAATAAAGAAACACAGAAGAGACAAGAGCTGCTGTGACTGGCTGGCACTCTTACGGCGCCATCTTAAATTATGTGTCGTTCTCCTGGCAACCGTCAAACCCAGACTCATCCATCAGATTGCCAGCTGGAGAAGCGTGATTCGTCACTCCAGAGAACACGTCTCCACTGCTCTAGAGTCCAGTGGCGGCGTGCTTTACACCACTGCATCCGACGCTTTGCATTGCACTTGGTGATGTATGGTTTGGATGCAGCTGCTCGGCCATGGAAACCCATTTCATGAAGCTCTCTGTGCACTGTTCTTGCGTTAATCTGAAGGCCACATGAAGTTTGGAGGTCTGTAGTGATTGACTCTGCAGAAAGTTTGTGACTTCTTTGCACTTTGCGCCTCAGCATCCACTGACCCCGCTCCATCAGTTTACGTGGCCTACCGCTTCGTGGCTGAGTTGCTGTCATTCCCAAACACTTCCACGTTCTTATAATACAGTTGACAGTTGACTGTGGAATATTTAGGAGCAAGGAAATTTCCCAACTGGATTTGTTGCACAGGTGGCATCCTATCACAGCTCCACGCTGGAATTCACTGAGCTTTTAAGAGCTTTCACAAATGTTTGTAAAAGCGGTCTGCATGCCTAGGTGCTTGATTTTACATACTTGTGGTCATTGAAGTGATTGGAACACCTGATTCTGATTATTTGGATGGGTAAGCGAATACTTTTGGCAATATAGTGTATGTCGTAATATCACACAGCTCTAGTATCAGGATATACAATTGTGTCCATAGCACACAGCTCTAGTTTTAATTACATATATATTCCACCAGCCATGTCTGATTACATTGTTACCTTATTTAAATATGTAATTTCAACGCTTTCAGTTGAAAATGAATGCATACTTTAAGGTTTAGAAGGTAACTCAGTAACAGTACCACTGTCCTGGTCAGTATTTATCTTAACAATAACAAACAATAACAAAACATAAAAAACATGAGGGACCCAATTCAAGATTATTATGTCATCATGTTGATTTTTTGGGGATAAATTACCCGAAAACCACAGTATAGATATTGATCTATATCGCCCAAAACTAGAAAAATTAATTTTAATATACTAATATATCAATATGTGAATGGAGTTCACTCCCTCACTGGCATGTTACTTCACAAAATAACAGATCTGTTTTTTTCATTTCAAAGCATCAGAAAAGATGCTCAAAATAACACTGTGTGAAGACATACTGCATGTAGATATCAGTGCACTGTAATTTGTTCAGTTACTGTCTACAGTGTATGAGTGTATCTATTGCCTGCTGTGTTGTCATTGTCAGTAACAAATGGTGAGTTATGTGTGGGTGGTGTTGATTCGTACTCCATTGTCATAATGGACAGTATATTTCCATACAGACTCCAGTAATACAGCAGCATTTAGTTCCAAATAAACAATTTACATCAATGTTCAAAGCTAACAAACAACGAGGTAGTGACTGTAATGCAACTGAAAATGCAGTAAATGGGATCTGGTTAATATAAGCTCAACAACATTTCACTATAACCCTATTAAAGTTTTGTGCACCTGAAACACATGGTTAAACATCAAAGCTTCCAGTCGCCAAAAAGCAGAATCCTTTTGCTATTAGCCATGTGATGGTGAAGACAAGCTTGTGACAGATTCAGTGTCCCCTGATCAAGCAAACTCCTACTTACGGCTGTCGTAACAGATGTTGCCAAGAGCTCGGCCAGTCTGCAGTAAAACCTCCTGGTCAGTGGAGTTTAACAGCTGAATTAGAGGAGGGATGAGGCCAGCTTCCACGCAGGGACTACGCATGAACTCTGAGAGAAGAAGGAAAGTTGGTGGACAACAGATCAGTATAAAACAATCTAAAGGGAGTTAATAGAATAGAACTTTACTGTCATTGACATCAAACAAACAAGCACGCACGCACGCACGCACACACACACAGTGTGGAAATCACATTGTAGGTATTTGGTCAATTACAAAAGTTCAAATCAATTCTTTGTAATATAACCTTTTTGGTCATGACAGAGGTCAAATGTTTACTGTAGGTCTTCACCAGGTTTGCTGGCATTTTGGCCCATTCCTCCATGCAGATCTTCTCATGAGTAGTGATGTTTTGGGGCTGTAGCTGGGCAACATAGACTTTCTCCCTCCACTCCCTCCACTGATTTTCTGTGGGGCTGAGATGTGGAGACTGGCTTGGCCACTCCAGACCAGGCTTCTTACAGAGCCACTCCTTTGTTGCCCAGGTGGTGTGTTTGGAATCATTGTCATGCTGGAAGACCCAGCCACATTTCATCTTCAATGCTCTCACTGATGAAAGGAGGTTTTGGCTCAAAATCTCATGATACATAGCCCCATTCATTCTTTCCTTAACACGGATCAGTCGTCCTGTCCCCTTTGCAGAAAAACTGGCCCAAAACATGATGTTTCCACCCCCATGCTCAGGGCTGAACAGTGCAAGGGCACTGTACAGGGCCAGGGTAAAATGGTGCTCTAGACTGGGGGCTGGGGATCCACGGTGATAGTGGCCACCCAGGGAGTCGACCCATTCCGCCTACCATAGTTCCAACCATGTTGCAATGCACAGTTGAAAATGCGTGCCGCTACACAGCAAATGCAAAATCCAATTTAACCACTAGGTGGGAGAAAAAATTACACAGTGTACGTTTAAAGAAGTTACAGGTCTGAGATCTGTGAGATCAGAGATCTTGCTTGTTTGTAGGTGACCAAATAATTATTTTCCACCAAAATTTACAAAAAAAATTTAATTTAAAACTCCTACAATGTCATTTCCAGGATTTTTTTTCCACATTCTGTCTCTCACAGTTGAAGTGTACATATGTTGAAAATGACAGTCTGTCATCATTTCAAGTGGGAGAACTTGCACAATCGGTGGCAGACTAAATGCTTTTTTGCCCCGCTGTATGAATATAAAAATAGTATTTTAAAAAAATTAAGTAAGTTTTGGGGCACTTAGCACTGTTGCCTCACAGCAAGAAGGTATGGGGTTCGATTCCTGGCCCAAGTTTGCATGTTCTCCCTGTGTCAATGTTGGTTCTCTCTGGTACTCCGGCTTCCTCCCACCATCCAAAAACATGCATGGGGATTAGGTTAATTGGTTAATTTAAATTGACCGTAGGTGTGAATGTGAGTGTGAGTGGTTGTCTGTCTCTATGTGTCCTGTCCCTAAGACAGCTGAGATAGGCTCCGCCCCCACGCCACCCTATGTCAACAGCACCATGTGGATTGATTCTCTGCAAAGCTCCAAAATCACCCACTTATTTGCACAACATATGCACATTTTCTTTCATGTCCTGTATGTGAAGATCATTTCTCACCAGCCACCATACTGTGATCTGATTTTCATTTGGGTTTAATTGGTTTTTACAGTAAATCTTTCCTGTTGTAGCTTCAAACAATCGTGTCAGTTGAAACCGTCAGACAGGAAAGAAGTTGTCTTTAGCCCAGCAGTCACTTGGCTGCTGGCAGACATTTCCGGAAGCAGTGACAGATAAATGCCAGCGGGTTGTTGCCAAGCTCGGCAAACTGCTGGGCAGTGATCATTAGCTGCCGTCTTGCAAGCTGATAAAACCCATTCATTATCCTAACCTTTTCTCGCCCCAAGCTCTATTCACGTCTGCTCTTTTCTACTTTAAAAGCATCTCCTGTGGTCACACAGAGGCATTTTGGAAAACTGAAGCTTTCTGACACTGCTGTTATGCAACGCTTAAGTCTTTACACAACAACCTCATAGTCAATGACAGCTTAGCTCTGAAATGCCAAGTAGGGCTGCTAAAACTAGCGCTGTCTGAAACAACTTGTCAATCAAACATGTTGCTGTTTGATTCATCAAATACTTTAATCCACAAAAACTTCTAAAAAAAATCTGAGGCTAAAATGGTTGCACTGGCCCACCAAATAATGTGTTCACGGGAAAAAAAATACAGAAGAACAAAAAGGAGCTGAGCTAAAGAAAGAGGAAACATTAAATATTGATGAATGCAGGATAACCCTGGGTGGATGGGCTTGGAAAGCGAGCCTCACCATTTTTGGCCACCTCAGCTATGATGTTGGCTACTTTAGGGGTGCAGGAGGACTGCGGGTTTAGCAGGGTAGGGAGCAGGGGAAGAACACCCATCTCCTGGATCTTCACACTGGCCTCGGTGTCTGCAGGAGAAACAAAGACAATTTCTGCTGCATTAAAGGGACAGTCAGTGTATTATCTACTGTAGATGGTAACAGACTATCCTCAGAAATACAAGTTGCCTCAAGGGGCAGCTATCACCACTAATACGGTGCCTGGGAAGCAGCTCGTGCTCAATGACACATCAGCAGCATGAACTGGCATCTCTCCAATCTCCAGTTGCTGCTTGGTCAACAATACAGCTGCTAATCACTGAAATATTCAGCGGGTTTACATGCACATCTCAGCCGAGCTATCGGCAGTAACCAAGCTGAGGATTTAACTGCAGTTTCTGAGAAATCTGAGTGTCCATGCGCGGCAAGAGAATCTAATTATTGATTGAAGTACATTTGCCTCTGAGACACTCGGTGGTGCTACACACCCTTTCACATTGGCAGTCTTCCGGTTCCTCTACTACTGTGTTTTTGTCATCCCGCTTCCGTGGTCTACTCACTTCCAGAACGGGGAGTGCCCAGGCCAGTCAATGGTATGGTTAATCGTGGTCTGCATATATACATGCCAGACAAGCTTGACTTAGAACTGCATTATCTAGCACTAATAGTCCGATCATAAAAACTCCAGTTCAGTTTGACTACTACAAGACACTAGGTGGCGCTACACATCCTTTCGTGTTGGCAGTCTTCCAGTTCTTCTGCTACTGTGTTGTTGTCATCCCGCTTCCGTGGTCTAGTCACTTCTGGAAAGAGGAGCAATGGCCGAGCTAACCGTGGCTGGCATATACATGCCGGAAAAGCTTGATTTAGAACCGCATTATCTGGCATGAATAATCCCATTATAAAAACTCAGTTTGACTACAGTCCAACTAAGGTGTATATATGGATTTTAAAACTTTGATATCAGCCGAACTAAGGCCATAAGTCAAATTTCTCATGCTGACCTTAGCATTTAGCTTAGAGCACAGCTGAATGGTGTTTAGCTCTTTTCTATGTTATTTTAAATGGTACTTATCACAAATAGAAACACACCACTGCAATATTGTTACATAAATGGCCCATTTACAATACATATTTCTTATCAGAGTGCAATTTATGCAAGTATATTAGGACTGTCAAAATTTACGCAGATTAACTGGTTAACGCCCTAATTTGCATGACGTTTTTGTTGTTGTTTTGTCTGGCTCCATTCATGTTTTGTTGTTGTTGTTGTTGAAATGCAACATTGAAAACGGTAAATAAAAGTATTAAAAATAATGACACACATTATCCAGAGGGTTTACTTTATTTGAATAATATAGAAAATATGGCAGAAATCACAGAACACTATGATGAGAGGTAAAAACTTGAACACACCAGGTGCCAGTCAGGCTCTACTTACTGTTGTTGGTGAGTGCTTTCAGCAGACAGTCCAGACAGCTCTCCACACTGTCAGTGGCACTGTCTGTGGATGCTAGCTTCAGCTTCTCCAGGGCTTCACTTAGGTTATCTGGAAACAGAAGCATTTAATGAACAAAAGTTGGGAGAGAGAAAACCATGACAAATTTGCTTCAAATAAGACATATAGACCACTGTTTTTTTGTTTGTTTTTTTTGGCTAAAACACATTTATCCTTGGAGCAGATACTTGAGCCTAGTTCCATGGGTTTACTGCATGTTTGTACTGTTTTTTACTGTACTTTTTCTGCAATTTTATATCAGTCTCAGACGTCCAACAATATTGTATTCAACGTGTTTTACCCCAAACTCAGCCCTGGTCATGAATTCCAGTCAGTTAAAAATCTGTGCATTGAGCTCAGCTGAGAACAAGCTGTTCTCCTCCTCCTCCTCGCCTGAGAGAGGGCTGGGATGATAACCGTATCACCGCAATACCATGTCATGTGATGCCTACCGTGTTGTTGAGCTTATTACCATCATCACTGCACTATATTAGGCTAAATAATGAAATAAAATTATCCCTACATATTTACTGTTGAAAGTTACAGGACTGTATATTGTGTTTGATATGAACTATAAACAGTAATATTCAGTCGCTAGTCCTGTTTTTAAAGCTGACGGAGAAACAAAACTTTTCACGCTGCAGCTCGGCAGCGGGCCAGTCCATTAACTCTAAGGGGGGTGTTTTGTTTTCATATTATCGTAATTTATTTCGAGGTTTCAATACTTCTCATGATTAAATTGAATATATTCGCACATAATACACAGGCATAAAACAAATAAATCAATTTAAACAATAAGTACTTGAAGCAGACACACCCCTCTTACGTAGTACTGTCCATAGTTGCTTACGCTGCTTCAACAATAGCAAATCATGTTATAAAGCCAAACACTGTCGCACATTTTATGCCAGAGGGTTGCAGTGATCAAAGTAGCGGACTTGCACCGGGGTGGCAGAATAGCGGTGATCACAGAGAGTAGCAGGATTGTAGCGGGGGTGGCGGAGTTGCCGTGATCGGGTGGGGGGGGGATACCGCGGTAAACCGCATTGTGTGCTTTATCACTGCGGTAAGAAAAAATCCATACCGTCACAGCCCTAGTGTGCGCTTATGTTTTCTTAGATGCGTACTTGCACTGGCAAAAGAGGCTACTGACATCTCTCTGCAGTGCACGGACAGTAGTAGTTAACAGTAATCACAGTCACCCAAATTACAAATACATGTATAACGCTAGCTTCATATGAGCCTTGTGCTCACAGAGATTATGTTGAATGTCTACTGATATTAATTACTCTAGGACGTTAGCTTTGCAACAATCACAACTCCGTTAGCGGCAGTGCTTCGTCTGTAAACATGTCCAGTCACGTTAGCACTGCCGCTAACGGAGCTAGCTAAGGTGACAAGTATATCACAGGGGAAATAAAGTACTGGGAAGATCTCAACTGCATAGAATACATTATTCTATGATGGAGCTTGGTGAGCTGCAGTGCTAAACGAGCTCCAGAGCTCTGTTAGCTACAGTGCTAACCAAGCTCTGTAGGACTGCTTTGTAAACATGGGCCCAAACAAGTTATACTTGGCTACACAGCTGAAGTTGATGCATGGATCGGTACCAACTGTCCAGGACACTCTAGGTGTGGAAGCTGTAAGTTTATTGTTGCAGCTCTACTTCGCGTGATGGCGTATAAACATGTTCTGTTTAGCACTGCAGCTACCAGAGGTATGGGAGCTACCCTCAGGTAGCTGCAGTGCTAACGTTACAGGGACATGTTTACAGGCCATCAAGCTAAGTAGAGATATACGGTAACACAAAATGGAATGATTTACAGCTCCACATTTGTAGCTGTGTCCCAGACAGTTGGTGCAGATCCATGCTTCATCTTCAGCTGGTTAGTGAAGCCTGCTTTGTGAGATGATGAGCGCACACATGCTTAAATTTGGGAAGCTCTCTTGCTACATTTACAGCTAAAATAAATCGATCCACTGGGTCTTCAGAGGACGAACAGAGTAAAAATAGCTTCCTGTGCTTGTTGAAGCAGCAAACACACAGAGCAGCTGCCATGCTTTACTCCTAACTTTGTCAGGTTTGTTTGCGAAAGTTAGTGAGGAACAACAATGGCGGCCGGCCGCTCGGTAACTTTAGAAGAGGGCTCATAGCCAGGGACGACTCAAAGGCAGTGTCCTCTACTGGAGGGAGGGGCATTCCTCTTATCTACATAGATAAGGGGGAGATTTTAGACTCGTCTGTTTCAGCACACATTGTCAAAGAAGAGGAGCGAGCAGGGGAAGGAGGTGACAGATTTTTTCACTCCTGGGGCCTCATTCACAGGCTGTGGGGACACATAGTACTGTTATACTACCTTTATAAAGTGAATTTTGCATAATAGGCAACCTTTAAACTGAGCTCCAGTGACAGCAGTTTGTTTGGATGCATATTTACTCACAGTCTACATTTTTCAGCAAATATATGATGAGGATTGGCCTGATGGGTTTGGGCCACAATGCTGTTCTTATTACTCTTGCTGCTGACAGCAAACTTTCTGGTTTAATTACCTGAATTGCTTTAAATCATTGCAGTAACAGAGGAATTTTCCAGCATTGTGGAAATTACAGACACTGTGGCAGTGACCTGGTTGTTTATGTCAGCTGTTTGTGCACTGCACAACCCACACACCCACCCCCATGATAGATGCTCTACATGACATGACAACATGGCTGATCTAGTCTGGGAAAAATCCTCATAAGCTGTCCAACAAAATATTGCTATAGATGCCATTTTGGGCTGCCACTACCTCGTATGGGAGCTGGTTTTCAAATGTGAGAGAGGGAGAAGAGCTATTATCTGAATATAAAAACGGTTGTAATGTCAATGGTTTGGGCCTTTGCCCAAAAATATCTGTGGGTTTCAGTGTTCACCATCAATATCCAGTATAAACCACAACACTATAGAGAAGAGTAGTATAAAGAGCAACACACAACGGGCTGCTGGATCCTATTGCATAACAGCTGTGGAGATGGAGGAGTGCCATCTACACCATCAGCAGCACTGCCATTTTTCATTTAGCCAGTTAAAGTCCCCGCTCAATTCCATCGAGGGAGAACAAATGCAATACGATTATATCACATTATCAGAGCCAATGAATAAATAAAAAAAATCACCACCCACAAGAGCGGACAGTGGATGGAGAGTCAGGAAAGATACCCCACCCGAGTACTGAAGCAGGCGCGCGCGCGCACATGCACACGATTTAGCTCTCGTCAGCTTTCCGTATGAATAACTAGCGTTGAGTAGTAAAGCATTATGAAATGTATATAATATCAACTCACAGTGGAAGAGTGGCATTATTGCATGATACATAACGTTAACCAGGAACCGTTTGCATGTTAAACCTTTTCAAGGTTTAACTAACGTTAAGTGATGAAACAGTTCTTCTTCGCTAGCTTACTGGGCTTAGAGTGAGCTGGCTGCTAGCTGGCTGCTAGCTGTCTACTCACCCATCTTGGCAGGATGTTGCTCCGGAGAATAAACCCGGGTGTTGAGCTCTCCAGGGCAGCTGTGACGTTAGTCGTACTAGCCAGAGGCCCCGCTTTCACCACACTGTTCGTCCCTTAAACCGCCTTAAACTGGTGAAGTTAGCGGGTTAAGGTTAGCTAGCAAGCTAGCCGGCCAGCCAGTAAGGTAGTGACGGCAACCACCGAGCTGTTCGAGCAGTCCCTTTCAGATGGATGCAGCTGGTGGTCTGGGTGACTACCAGCTTAACACATCTCACTTCCTTTCATAGTCACAGCAACACTCAGACCTGCTGGCTGCCGCTCCCCTGGACAACTGACTCAGTCTGACATGCAGCCACAGCCGAGGACCAGCAACACAACTTCCGGTTATGGGCTTCAAAATAAAAGTTTTAAGGCGTTATGTGACATCATCAATAGGTGGCAGTCAGTATCTGAAAGCCAGATGCCAACCTGATATTTAATGTATTTACCTTGGACAAAGAACAAACCCTCTATTTAAAAGAGTAAGTTAACACTAGGCTAAAAGCAGTGTGTGCAGCCCCTCTGCCTTTGCAACCCTGTTTCAACTCCAGTGTTACTGGGGTAGTTACTGAAAAAAGTAATGGATTAACAGTGGTGTGTACTGGGGGCCCCCTCGTGGCCCATTTGTTTTTGTTTTGTTTTTTAAATATATGTTTATTATTTTCCAAAAACGGGGAAAAAAAAACAAAAAAAACATACACAAGAACATTACAAAACGCAACAGCTTAGCTCACACATACACTACCAGACATACCACAGGAGAAGGACTCAGGGTTCAAAATGTTAGACAATAATCTATCATACAATCTATATCTATCTATATTATATAATCTATAATACAAAAAATCTATCAGTACACAGTACACACATACCAGGAGGCCGTATGCTACTTTCCAGCACTGGACTACATGAACCCTCTTGAGAAGATAGCAGAGATGTTTAAATCACTATACAACATGAAAGGTTCCCATCCTATATATATATATATCCTATATAATACATTCTTCTTGTCATGTAACAAACATGTCAGAAAGTCCAGAGAAGTGTACTCAAGTACAATCCTTTGCCAGTGTGTTTTGGAAGGGATTTTGGCCGTTACCCAGTTCAGAAGGATGCACTTCCTTGCACAGAATGTCAAAACTCTATAAAGCTTTCCTTTGTACTTATCACGCACAGAGGCGTTTGATATCTCCAAGAGCATGCATAGTGGGTTACATTCATCTGTAATAGTCAATACATTATTTATCTCCCTCCCAATAACAGGCAGTGGGTAAGGCTGCCCGTTTCCATTTTGCATTTAGGGCACAGTGGGGAGAAGTCGGCATTAAACCTGTGACGTTGAGAGGGGGATATGTGAGCCCTATGTATAATTTTCAGCTGAATTGCTTTCACTCTATTACAAACACTCAAGGTTTTAACATTCATCCAGACCTCGTCCCAGACCTCATCTGTGATCCCCACATTGAGTTCTCTTTCCCATGTATATTTTAGGTGACTAGTATTTGTAACGGTATACTCTTTTAGCATGCAATAGAAGGTTCTTATAGAGCTGCTCAGCTGGGGTCTAAAGAGCTGCCTTTCAGAACTAGAGCCATTGTGATCAGAAAGAATCGAAGTGTCTCTCTTAATATAATCCCTCACCTGTAAATAACGAAAAAAGTCCCTTTCAGAGATGTTATATTTTTCAGTTAGTTGACTAAAAGACATAAGGGTGGGTCCCTCTAGTAAGTCCTGCAAAATAGATATTCCTTTAGTTTCCCAGGTTCGAAAACCGTTGTCTGTTATTCCAGGTGGAAAATCAGGGTTATTACATATAGGAGTAAACAGAGGTTGAATGAGATCTGCCCTCTACTCTCCTGACAGTCCGCCATGCTGTGACAGTAGATAGTGTAATTGGATTATTACATGCCGATTTTAGAGATTTGAACTTCCTGATGAATAACAGGTTTTAAAGAGGAAATTTAGACATAGAACCTTCTATATCAAGTCAGAGGGATGCAGACTTACTGCAAGCCCAATCAGCCATAACACGCAAATGGGCACTGAGTTGATATTTCCTAATATCAGGGAGGTCAAGGGCTCCCTCTGAGGATGAAAGACACAGTGTAGCTAATTTAAGGCGAGCCTTTCTTTTAGACCAAATAAATGAGCTAAACCAACTGTTTAAGTTTCTGACAGCTTTATGTGGGAAAATAACTGGAACCATCTGAATCGGGTACAGCAACCAAGGGAGAACGTTCACCTTTAAAAGAGCAACACGGCCTAACCATGATATTGGGAGGGAGTTCCATCGTTCTAAGTCTAATTTAATTTGTTCAAATAGGGGAAGAAAATTTGCTTTGTAAATCTGATTGAAAAGCGGTGTTATATGTATACCTAAGTACACAAAACCCTTTGGTGACCATCTGAAAGGGAAGGGAGATGGGGATAGAGGCTTTTGTGTTACATCGCCCAGTGGCATCACTTCTGATTTGGCTAAATTGATCTTATATCCTGAAAAGGCACCAAATTTAGTAATAATCTCAATCAAAGCAGGAATGGATATCTCAGGTTTCTGCAGAATGATCAAGACATCATCCGTGTACAAGGTTATCTTATGTTGTTTGTTGCCGAGGATTAAACCATGTATGTCTTTATTTGCCCTAACAGCCTCAGCAAGTAGCTCTATAGCCAGAGCAAAGCAGAGGCGAGAGCGGGCAGCCCTGCCTTGTACCCCTCTGAGTTTGGAAGTTAGGGGATCGCAACATATTGGTGAGAACTGCAGCAAGAGGGTTATTATAAAGTAATTTCATCCAATTGATAAAGCTAGTACCTAGGCCAAATTTAGACAGTGTATTAAACAGATAGGGAGAGAAAGCACCAAACCCTGCATCGACCGCTGCTGAAAAAACTGGATCGTGTTTAACAGTCTGTGCATGTTATTATATGAGTGTCGGCCTTTAATGAAGCCCGTTTGGTCTTCATTAATAAGCAATGGAAGTACACTTTCCAATCTTGTCACAAGAATTTTAGAGAGAAGTTTCAGATCTACATTCAATAAAGTGATAGGCCTATAAGAGGCACAGTTTTAATAGAATCATTAAACATGTCTAACAGTGGGTCGACCAATATATTCTGGAATTCTTTATAGAATTCACTACCGAACCCGTCGGGCCCAGGCGCCTTCCCGGACTGTAATCCTTTTATAGCATCTAGTACCTCTGTCTTAGTTATGGGAGCATTAAGCAGAAACCTGTGATCCTCCGAAAGGCTAGGGAGCTCAAGGGAGGCGAAAAAATCCTCCATCAACTGCGAAGCGTCATCCTGTGTTTCGGATTCATATAGTTTTTCATAAAAGCTCTTAAATGTATTGTTAATTGTCACTGAGTCAAAAGATAACTTACCATTTTCATCTGCAATTGAGGAGATAGTTTGAGAGTCAGATTTTTTCTTAGTTAAGTAAGCCAGGTATTTCCCTGCTTTATCCCCGTGCTCGAACATTTTTTTGTCTAGTCTTTGCTTCTTTAGTTAAAAGAGAGTCTAGGGTAGAACGGAGAGCAGTAATTTCCTTAAGCTTAAATGAAGATGGGTGTTTGATATAGTCTTCCTTAGCCCATTTAAGTTTGGATCCTAAAATCTCCCTTTGTTCAGCCTGTCTGCGCCTCTTACTGGCCATATAGGATATAATAATACCTCTAGAGTAGGCTTTAGACGTCTCCCATAACAATGATGAATTGCTTGTAGTAGATGAGTTAATAGTCAAAAAAGATCAAAATTCCTCTGAGAAGTAAGAACTTTTGATCGGTCAAGATTAATGGGTTCAACCTCCACTGTCTACTCTGAGCAGCTGAGTCCCTGAGATCATATCGAATGAATACGGCAGCTTGGTCGGATATGGCTATGTTTCCTATAGAGCTGGAAATGACTGATTGCAGTGTCATTTTCGATACAAAGAAGTAATCTATTCTCATATAGCATGTATGAACATTGGAGAAAAAAGTGAACTCCTTATCTGTCGGGTGGTGTGCCCTCGTGGCCCATTTGTTGAAAAATGTGCTTTGCTCTTGGGGGGCAAAACACACTAAATTGTCCTCTTGGGTGGAAAACACACTGAAGTGCCTCCTAGACTGGTTAAAACATGATTAAATGGTATATTGGGTGGCAAAATTGTGCTCTTAAGTGGTCCTCAGTCCTCCCCCCTCCTCAGTGGGAAGTTCGCACTGTAATTGCTCTTTTTTCTTTTCACCCCTGCCCTTCAAAAAGTTTATGCATACCACTGTGGATTACACACTACTAGTTAATTTTTGAAAAATAATCCCATTCTTTACTAAATGACTCACTACTGAAAGTAAATACTTATACTAAGAGTTACAGTATAATTTAATCACTCTGTAACATCACCTGAGACTCACAATAAATCAACTACCAAATGATTTCAAAGTAAAGTTCCTTATTCGAATAAAAGGACAGACAGCAGATCTCTCTTTTCTGCTCTTTATTATCACAAAGCTGAGATGAAGTGATGAACATCAGTCCAAAAAGCCCTTCACAGTAAAATGCTTCACACTTTACCGTCACATTCTTGTCCTTTTGCACAACTAATTTTCATTAATGTTCATATTCACGTTCATATTTTTTACACCCCTCAAAGGAAGTCTTTATTGGCTTTGCCATCTATTTTCCATACTCATACATTAGTTTGAGTGCTAAAGTCGGGTCATGTTAAATCATGATGTTGATCAATCAAACATCAAAATGTTTGATGTCTGATTTGTTTTGGTATATATATATATATATATATATATATATATATATATATATATATATATATATATAGTAGTATTGAGTAGTATTACGGTCAGGACATGCTCATTCTAAGCTCTGAACTAACGGTGGTACCTGTTGTCCTGTTGACGCTCAGCCATTGGCCTTATCAAAGGGCCAACGCTGGCAGACTCCTCTGACCTTGGTTACTTAGTCAACTCAGAGATAACTAGCCATCTGTTTTCCTTGAGACACTGTGCTTCAACCCTGCATTCAAAAGGGACACTAGCTAACCCTAGGAACCCCTACATTTAAAAAAAAATGACATAACATCCTTTTTTAGATGATCTTATCTTTCATTTTCTTTCCTCTTCAGCAACTTATTGGGCAACTTCACCTGCTGAAGATCACTGGATACGATTGAAAGCTCCAGAGGAGTTACCATGTATGTATACCCTGTGATTACACAATGCAGTCAACTTACAGTGGACCCCACCTTTAACATCCCATACCATGCTCATTTGCAGGTATATATTTCTACAAGAATAAGTTATCTCACACTATTCGTCCTCTGTCTGAGATACTCTTTTTTAGCTAATTCAATAGAACTGCATTGCTACTTCCTGTCAGCTGATGTCATTCACATATACTGCAAAAGGAAATAAGTTGGGACAAATTTATAACGGTATAATCAGGGACACTTCCTAAATATGGGCTGTGTTGCTGTATCTATGGATACTTCCTGTACTTCTACAGTGTTTATACTGCACTTAAACCTACATTATTATTAAATTAAATCTATTAAAACATGAAAATCTCACTTATGTGTGTGTGTGTGTGTATGTTATAATATAGGTGTGAAAAATGTTAATGCCAATCAGTTATTAGTAGAAGACGGACAGTCTGATGGATGTGGTGTATTTTGTCCACAGAGGGGTGCTGTGGTACTAAATGACAGCTAAAACTCAACCCAGTTTACAGTTTTTCTCAGTCACTTTTCACATTGCTCTTCATATTTGCACAACAGTCCAATCACCACAACATTTAGTCATTTGTGCACATAATAGTAGCAGTTTCTCATTCCTTCCAACAAATCAGAAATGCATCATATACATCATGGACATACATCAATTGCTTTCATACAACTCTGGTGTTTCATAATATTATCATTTGCTTATTTGATGTCAGTCAAAATGAACTATACTTGTGAATGTTCAATAGAAATTCCCTATAAAACTGACAGTCCTTATTTCATTGGTTGAGTCATTATGTTCAACTAGTTGTCAAAATCTATCAAGCAAATATTACAGTATATATTTTTTAATCTTCTTTTTTCCTGAAAATCTCTCCTAAATTGAACAGTTTCTCTCAGATGAATCTCAGCTTTCACTGATGAGAAGGACTGTGTGAAGCATTAGTTGAAGCAATGATAAGCCACTTCTCCACAGTCACTCAGAGTTGCATGAACTCATATTTGTATATATGAACCACGTGGGACATAATGTGAACCATTTCTACAATACTGTGACACAGAAATGGAAGGTGAGCCTTGTGGAAGAAGGATGAGGATGTGGAGAGGAAGAGGAGGCCATGTTCAGGAGGATTCCTGGTGAAATCAGGGCTAAAATTATGGATCATGTTGTCAATCACAAACTCACAATGACTGAGGCTGGTCGAAGGGTGCAGATAATGTTGGGAGAACAGCTGTAAATTCAATTATTCAAACATTTCACCAGGACAGCAGGTGTTTATAATGGACAGTAATTCAACACTAACCAATGTGCACTGCACTGCTGGCATTGTGTACTACATGAAGCTTGCAGTGGGACAAGAACCTGTCATTTTTTACATTTTGCATTTAGACTCACAGCTTTAGTGCAGCACAGATTTAGTGGGTTGTGGTGTACAGCAGTGTTACAGTAACGATTTGCCATATTTACTGTAATTTTACTCTGCGCCACATTGAATGGCGAGACAACCTTACAGAGGTGGAAGAGGGCCTCGATTTACTCCACAACAAGAGGAAGCCATTTGTGCAATGGTGACTGCAAACAATGTCATAAGGTTGAGCGAGATAGAGGATCACAACATCTTTAGGAATATTGAATGCATTTCAAACCAACCCAAAAGGGAGTTTATGTTTGATGTTAATAAGGATGTACTTATTCTTTTAGAATTGGAAAGAGCACTGCAGTAAAAATGTGAAACATAAAATATTCAGTGTCTTGTACTCATTTACCTCACTAAATACTGTCATGTGTAACTTTACTGTGTAAATAGTCTCTAGCGCTGTCTTGACCATTTTCAGGTAGTTTCACCAAGATCTGACTTTTTTTGCATTAAAAAACACAGACAAGTGTCATCATGAAAACATGACAAAGCCTTTTGACTAGATCTAGTTCATAAACATGATGTCAGCACTTTTCATCTTGATGACACTGACACTTTCATTGACATGAATACTTGATTTTGAGGAATGAACTATCCATTTTGAGCAAGTGACACACTTTTGCAGATTATCAAATAGGTTTTGCAGTTTGTACTAATTGTTTTGAGAAAAAGCAAAACTGTAACTTCTCTGGTCTGTTGGGGTGTCTATGTTTGTGTTTTCATTGTTGTTATTCTGTACAAAGAACATCTATTTCCTGTCTGTCCATCCTGGAAGAGGGATCTCCCCTCTGTTGCTCTTCCTCAGGTTTCTACCATTTATTTTTCCCTGTTAAAAGTTTTTTTGTCGAATTTTTCCTCATTTGATGTGAGGGTTGTTTGTAAAGGATAGAGGGAGTCATATCCTGTACAGATTGTAAAGCCCTCTGAGGATAATTTGTAATTTGTCATATCGGGATATACAAATAAAACTGATCTGACTTGACATGTTGTGTTTTGCGGCTCTTTTTGGTCAAAGAGGGTGGGTTTGCAGACCACGGGAGTAGATCAAAAACAATATCAAAGACAAGACCTTGTAATTATCCTTTTACATAAAATGTGTTTCCCAATGGGGAAGTTAGGCAATTCCTAATCTCTGGCTGGTGTCATAAAAGGAGAAAATGTCAGAGACACCTTGAGTGGGGGAAGGGTTGCAGAGGGAGGACTTTCGCTCTCTCTCTCTCTCTCTCTCTCTGTGTGTGTCACTCTGCACACACACCATCACTGACTGGCCATCAGCAGCATCTGTCGGCTCCATCTCTTGCTGTAGCAACGCGGCTCGTCTCCATCCTGCCGTGCGTCTCCTCTGCACCGTCTCTAGTGTCTCCTCTGTGGGGTGGTGTGGGGAGCCATTGTGATTTCTCCCCTTTTTTGGAGGAATATTAAAAAACAACAACACCATGGACATGATGGGTAACAAAGAGCGACGAGGCGTGAATTTTAAGGGCTTGCTGAAGAGGAACTGGCTTCTGATCGCAACCGTTGCGTCTGTACTGCTCGGTATGTAAAAGACCCTGAATGCATCATGAGACGTTGTTTGTCTTTATCTACCCTCCTTTGGGTTAGGATTGCTTTCTGTTGAAATAAGTCAGCCTGTTTTGCACCCGATGACTGATTAATATGAATAATACTGATATTATTATTAATAATAATAATGACTGCATCATTGTATGTGAAAAGAGACTGGATGGGGAGACAGCCTCTGTCTGTCTGGACCTGTCTCAGTCAAACGTGACCAGACTGTAGTGACAGCTGATCCTGGATCTGCCAGCAGCTCAGTGATCCCATCTCTGTTACTGACTGTATGTGCATTAAAGACCAGTTGTTTCTAATGGAAAGCTGTCTCTTATAAGAGCAAGTGGGCAATTAGCCTAGCTTAGCATAAAGACTGGAAGCTGGAGGAAACACTAGCCTGGCCCTGTCAAGTTCAAAAATGCACTTTGCAACACCTTTCAAGCTCATTGATTAACACATTAATATGCTGCCTTTTCCCTTGGAAGCTTCTTTTCACACTATTTTGCATTTTGGACTATTCTGCACCACATTTACATTTTTACAACCTGTTAACATTTCCTACTCTGTAGAACAACTGCTGCACAGCAATTTCATTCAGGATAACTAAAGTTCTGTCTTATTGTTTTCTATTAATATGCTGAATCAACGCTGCAACTAATGCATGACTCATGATGATTGAATACATGATTTAATTCAGGAGGTGTCATGAGTTCCTGTTGTTCACCGTAGTTCAGGAATCTGGGTCTGTTTGAGAATGGCCTTAATTGCTGAGGATTCAAGAGATTTGTCACATGCATAATTGTACATTGGACATGTATCAAATTAAAGGATTTATTTACAAAACAAATTCTATGACAGGGAAGAATTACCACTCACACCTGATAACAAAGAATCACTAAAATAGGGAGTAATATACTGCAAAAATAAAGACTCTGACTCTTGGCTATAAAAGATTAACTCTAAAAAACAATGCAGGCTCTAAGGCTATAAAACATTAATATAAGAACTCAGGCACTGAGACAAACAGACAACCAAAGGGAAAATCACGAAAGTTAACTTGACTTTGAAAGGATGTTGTAAAGTTGAAACGAGAGGGAGATAGTTGATTTCAAAATAAAACAGGAAAGGACAGGACAAAATGCAAGACTGAAATAATAAACACAGCTTGACCTGACAGACATAACAGTACACCCACAAAGCTTTGCAAAAAAAATCCAGAGCTGACAGAACTAACTTTTGCCATTTTATTTGTGCCACATTACTGAGCGAACAAAGACAGATTTTGAGCGAGCAAATGCACGAGCAGGAGAAACGCTGATACTCACCAGTGATTGAGGCACATGCAAAAATAAATTTACTAAGCATATAATATATTTATGTGCTCAAATCTGCATTTGTTCACTCAAAATCTGTCTTTCTTCACTGAGGAATGTGACACAAATATAATACCATATAACTGTTACTTCCTCTATCTGACGGTGGTCCATGCCATGTAGGGGCTTTGTCCCTCAATGTTGTCTGCTCCTCACCGTCCTCACACACTTCAGGTTTCTGCTGCCTGAGGCTTTCACTGAGCAGTTCATCCTTCGGGGCGATTTTCCTGATGTATTTTTGGATTTTCAATGTTTCATCCTGGACAGTGGCTCTGACGCTCACTAGTCCTCGGCCTCCCTCTTTCCGCTTAGTGTACAGCCTCAGGGTGCTGGACTTGGGGTAAAACCCTCCGTGCATGGTGAGGAGCTTCCTTGTCTTGATATCTGTGGTTTCTATCTCCTCCTTTGGCCAGCTTATGATCCCAGTGGGGTATCTGATGACTGGTAGTGCGTAAATGTTGATGGCTCAGACTTTGTTCTTCCCATTCAGCTGATTGCCATTCAGTGTCCTGTTGACCTTGTACAGTTCCAGACATTCCAGTATCCGTGTGTGGCATTGAATCGTAGGCTTTCTTGTAGTCAATCCAGGCAGTGCACAGGTTGGTCTGTCAATTCTTACAGTCTCTGTGAACTGCTCTGTAGACAAGCAGCTGGTGTTTGACTCCTCTGGTGTTAGCGCCAATTCCTTTCTGTGCCCCGCTCATGTATTGAGCCATTTGCCTACTCATTTTAGCCGCCATGATGCCTGACATGTTGTACAGAGACAGGTTATCGGCCGGTAGTTGGATGGATCCAGTCTGTATGGATCATATGGGGGCCCGGAGCTGTCCAGTTCTTCATCTTTGACACTCTTTCTTTGGACATCTGCTATTGAGATGGTCACTGGTTCTTGTTCTGGGAGGCTGCTGTGGTCAGTTCTCAGGTCCACTAGCCATTGGGCATTGGTGTTGTGTGATGCCTCTCTTTCCCAGATGCTCTTCCAGTATCTTTCCATCTCAGCTCTTGGTGGGTCTCGGCTGATGTTACTTCCCTGCCACTGAGAGTATACCTTGGCTGGGTGAGTGGAGAACATCTTGTTTATTCTCCTAGCCTCTACCTCCTTGGTGTATCTCTTCAGCTGAGAGGCCAGAGCTGTTAGTCTCTGTTTGGCAGTTTCGAGTGCTTCAGGTATGAAGCTTGTTGTATTTCCTGGGTACCCCTTTATTCACCATGTTCCCTTTCTGCATCTCTGTTAGCTGGCTGACTTCTCTCTGTGTTGCCTTTATCTTGGCCTCTAACTGTCTCTTCCATGGAGGGTACTGCCTCCTGCCAGTACTGATCTTATATCCTAGCATCTCAAAGAGTACTGTTGCTGTACTGTGTATCAGGTTATGGATGTCCCAGTCATTGCAGCATTGGATGTCCCAGTCATTGCAGCATTCACATCTTCTAGCAGATCTTCTGAAGGTACTTGACAATTCAGCTTCTGTAGTTGTCGGAAGCTCCAGGTTTTCCAGTTGGTTCACGATCATCCTTCTCAGGTCAGCAGCTCTTGTGTTGATGCAGTCTATTGGGGCTTGGTACCCAATCTCGGATTGTGGGGGTGATGGTGACATCCCCCCGCTGACCTGTCGTCCTGGCTCCCCCTTGCCATAGCATCGTTGTAGTATTTCATTGATCTCTAGTTGTGATAGCAGTTTTCAGTTACAGATGTTGGAACACTGGGCTAACAGCTGTTTCTTTGTTAACCTTGATTGTGGGTTTCAAAGCATCCATAGGTCCCACATATTCCCTCTCTCTGGGTTTGCTTGTATTTCCATGTATGTCTTGTTCCAGTAGTCCATTTCTCATCAGATTGCCCTGGTACCCTAGCATCAGATGCAGACTGACTCTATCAGTATTGTATCCACTCATATTGAGGTAGGCTGGTGTAGCAGTAGGGTCTTGCCTAAGGACTGGATGAGCCCTGACCGGGATTCAAACTCCGGTCTCCTGTGTACCAGTCACCGTTCTATCCATATATATACAAGAGTTGGACAATGAAACTGAAACACCTGGTTTCAGACCACAACAATTCATGAGTATGGTGTAGGGCCTCCTTTTGCGGCCAACACAGCATTAATTCATCTGTGTTTGTAAAGAGAAATTTACACGTGACGTTTGGATTCCCCGGACTCTGATTAATCGATTGAGGTGTCATCATTAAAACTGACCAATGGGTTGTCGAGATATTCTCCTGTAGCAGGACAGCTGCCTTTTACACAGTCGTGTGTATATGACACAAGATGGTGCAATTGGATTAGAAATAGGTGCATTTGGGTGGTATGAATAACCAGTGAGTGACATATCAGTGTAACACAATTAGTTTTCCACATTTGTTCCTGAGAAAGGTCAAATGACACATAAAAACTGTCAGGTTTATTTTTTTTTTCAAATAAGGAATGTTTACCACTAACACAACATATGTATATATATATACGTATATATATATATATATATATATATATATATATATATATATATATATATATATATATATATATATATATATATATATATATATATATATATATATATATATATATATATATATATATATATATATATATATATATATATATATATATATATATATATATATATATACGTATATATATACATACGTATACGTATATATACGTATCGTCTATATATACGTATATCGTCTATATAGACGTATCTATAGACGATACATGTATATACGTCTATAAATATATATATACGTATATACGTATATATATATATATATATATACGTATATATGTGTAACAACACAGATCTTTTGGCAGTAAAAAGTGTTAAGCTGGCCGTATACTCGCCGTGTCTCCTAGCGTGCGCGTCATTGCGGATGTCACCAGCATGCTCAAACTATACTGCCGCACGACAGAAGCGGCATCCTCTCCCAAACAGAGGTGTTACATCCACATCCACAACCCACCGCCGAAGCAGAGGAAGTAGAAGGTTGCTATGGACTCCCTGGTTGCTAATGATTTGCTGATCATTTGAGCCTCTCATTCATAAACCCAGCGAGAGGAGGCTGACTGGACAGCAGTGCAGTCGGACACGCCGGCTGAATAGAGAGTCCTGTAGTGTGAACACCTTAAAACTCTGACGGGGGAGAAGAGAGTCACGCAGTGTAAACAGCACGGAGATTCAACGACTCCGACAGTCATGTAGTGTGAAACAAGACATTAAACAAGTGTGCTTATTAAGGGCAATAGCTCTCTATGACATCATACAGATGTCTGTAGAGTTGGATGTGTTCGCTCAGCTTGGTTTCCAGCGCATCCATCCTCTTCCAGCTGGTCCGTATCCTGTTTGGCATGCGCAAGACAGAAATTTTGTTGTGTACGCGACAAGCAGACGCGGCGCCTTTTTGTGCTGCGCGCGATGGGTTTCCACATCATTTTGATCGCCACGATCGCCACGTCACGATTGCGTGCGTGCTGGTGGACACAGTATACAGTATACAACTGGCCTTATTCTGAAAAACTTTAGAAATGGACTCTATGTGGTCCACTTGGTCTGTGGTATAGCCCACATAATTTCCTTTAAGGATAAATGGGTCTGGGTTCTAATGGGTTAAATGTGCACCTCAACTCTCCTGTTTCCACCAAAACTGTCCGTCAGGAGCTCCACAGGGTCAATATCCATGGCCGGGCTGCTATAGCCAAACCTTTGGTCATTCGTGCCAATGCCACACGTCGGTTTCAGTGGTGTCAGCAGTGAAAATCTTGGGCTATGGACAATGTGAAACATGTATTGTTCTCTGATGAGTCCACCTTTACTGTCTTTCCCATATTCTGGAGAGTTATGCTGTGGAGAAGCCCCAAGACTGAAGAGTACCACCCAGACTGTTGCATGCCTAGAGTGAAGCATGCAGAGTCTGCAGAGTCAATCACTACAGACCTCCAAACTTCATGTGGCCTTCAGATTAGCTCAAGAACAGTGCACAGAGAGCTTCATGGAATGGGTTTCCGTGGCCAAGCAGCTGCATCCAAGCCATACATCACCAAGTGCAATGCAAAGCGTCGGATGCAGTGGTGTAAAGCACGCCGCCACTGGACTCTAGAGCAGTGGAGACGTGTTCTCTGGAGTGACGACTCAAGCGTCTCCATCTGGCAATCTGATGGACGAGTCTGGGTTTGCCAGGAGAACGATAGTTGTCGGACTGCATTGTGCCAAGTGTAAAGTTTGGTGGAGGGGGGATTATGGTGTGGGGTTGTTTTTCAGGAGCTGGGCTTGGCCCCTTAGTTCCAGTGAAAGGAACTCTGAATGCTTCAGCATACCAAGACATTTTGGACAATTCCATGCTCCCAACTTTGTGGGAACAGTTTGGAGCTGGCCCCTTCCTCTTCCAACATGACTGTGCACCAGTGCACAAAGCAAGGTCCATAAAGACATGGATGACAGAGTGTGGTGTGGATGAACTTGACTGGCCTGCACAGAGTCCTGACCTCAACCCAATAGAACACCTTTGGGATGAATTAGAGCAGAGACTGAGAGCCAGACCTTCTCGTCCAACATCAGTGTGTGACCTCACAAATACACTTCTGGAAGAATGGTCAAAAATTCCCATAAACACACTCCTAAACCTTGTGAACAGCCTTCCCAGAAGAGTTGAAGCTGTTATAGCTGCAAAGGGTGGACCGACGTCATATTGAACCCTATGGATTAGGAATGGGATGTCACTTAAGTTCATATGTGAGTCAAGGCAGGTGAGCGAATACTTTTGGCAATATAGTGTATATAAGCTGTTGTCATATGGAGTCAGACACTTTCATACAATTCTATATGTATTAACTGTTGTTATATGGAGTGTTGATGTGTTTTTCATTGTTGTTATTCTGTACACATGGCATCTGTTGCACGTCTGTCCATCCTGAAGAGGGATCCCTCCTCTGCTGCTCTTCTTGAGGTTTCCTCCGTTTCTTTTTCCCTGTTAAAAGTTTTTTTTTGGGGAGTTTTTCCTTAGTCCATGTGAGGGTCATTGGTAAAGGACAGAGGGTGTCATATCCTGTACAGATTGTAAAGCCCTCTGAGGCAAATTGGCAAAATGATATTGGGCTATACAAATAAAATTGACTTGACTTGACTAGATAGTAATCTGGCGTGGAACTCACACTTCTCCAACTTGACATACAACTGATTTTCCAAAAGTCTAGTTAACACTTGGCATACATCACTCTCGTGGGTCTCTTGGTCTGGAGAGTAGATGAGTATGTCATTGATGTACACAAATACAAACCTATTCAAATACAGCCGTGGTCAAAAGTTTACATACACTTCTTGAGTTTCCAGTTATTTCTACAACTCAGATTTTTTTCTGAGTGATTGGAAAATACACTTCTTTGTCACAAAAAACATTCATGAAGTTTGGTTCTTTTATGACTTTATAATGGGTCAACTGAAAAAGTGACAAAATCTGCTGGGTCAAAAATATACATACAGCAATGCAAATATTTGATTACATGTCCCTTGGCCATTTTCACTTGAATTAGGTGCTTTTGGTAGCCATCCACAAGCTTCTGGACTTGTTTCTTCAGCATTGTCCACATGTTCTCAATGGGGCTTAAGTCAGGACTTTGGGAAAGGCCATTCTAAAAAACCTTAACCTTAATTCTAGCCTGATTTAGCCATTCCATTACCACTTTTGATGTGTGTTTGGGGTCATTCTCCTGTTGGAACACCCAAGCACAAGACCCAACCTTCGGGCTGATGATTTTAGGTTATCTTGAAGAATTTGAAGGTAATCCTCCTTCTTCATTATCCCATTTACTCTCTGTAAATCACCAGTTGCACAGCATAATACTACCACCACCGTACTTGATGGTAGACATGGTGTTAAAGGCCTCACCTTTTCTCCTCCAAACATATTGCTGGGCATTGTGGCCAAACAGCTGGATTTTTGTTTGGTCTGACCACAGAACTTTCCTCCAGAAGCTCTTATCTTTGTCCATGTGATCAGCAGCAAACTTCAGTCGAGCCTTAAGGTGCTGCTTTTGGATCAAGGGCTTCCTTCTTGTACGGCAGCCTCTCAGTCCATGGCGATACAAAACACGCTTGACTGTGGACACTGACACCTGTGTTCCAGCAGCTTCTAATTCTTGGTGGTTCTCTGTTGACTCTTCACCCTCCTGACCAATCTTCTCTCAGCAGCACGTGATAGCTTGCATTTTCTTCCTGATCGTGGCAGTGACAAAACAGTGTAGTCACTCATGATCACTCACAAGTTAAGAGGCCATGCTATGAAGCTCATTTCATTGGCACAACTTTCTAAGTCACCAAAATTGTTAAGTCATGTTGCTGTATGTATATTTTTGACTCAGATTTGGTCACATTTTCAGTCGACCCATAATAAAGTCATAAAAGAACCAAACTCAGAGAAAACAAGAGTTGTAGAAATAACTGGAAACTCAAGAGAGCCATGACATTATGTTCTTTACAAGTTTACAACAACTTACTTACAACTTTTGACCACAACTGTATTCCCTAAGCACTTTGTTTACAAGGTTCTGGAAAAACACTAGATACTAGTAATAACCTGACAGTGTATTAAAACCCTGTTTTTCCTCCAGGCAAGAGTTCAGATGACAGTGGAGGAGGGAGTGGAGGTGGGTGACCTTAAGGTATAGTTGTGTGTCATCAGCATAACAATGGAATTGTATTCCATGCCTGCTGATGACAAGAGTGAGGGGGAGCATATAAATGGTGAAGGGTACGGAGCCCTGGGGACCCCACAGGTGACAGTGTGGTATGAGTGAAATCAGTGAAGGGCAGTACCAGAGATAACTATGTAGTGTTGGAGGCGATGTAGGAGGATGTGATGGTCTACGGTGTCAAATGCAGCAGAGAGGTCGAGAAGGATGAGGAGGGATGAGAAGCCTGAGTCAGAGGTCATCAGGAGGTCATTGGTGACTTTGATGAGGGCTGTCCTAGTGCTGTAACACCGGCCATAACCGGGCTGTGCTTACATAACCAGGGATATCCTAGCACCAAGACATGGTTAGCAGAGTCATACACATGGAAATGGAAATCCTCTCGGTGGTGGTCAATACAAATAGTCAGTAGTACCGTAATGTGTATGATATTAAAAATTTCATGACCATTCAAAGCCCTGGCCACTAGCTGCTGTGGTAAGGTCTCTGTCTGCAATCCCAGCTCCCGCATCACACCCCAGTCCATCAAGCCCCAGAATCTACAAGTACATTGTGTGTATGTCTTTTCACAGTCATTTACTGAACAGGTTACCCGGGTCAGTTGTCTTGGAGGGGCTTCAGCAGCTGCGAATAGGCTCACCAGTCCTCTCCGGTCTACTGGTGAGCCTGATCTTTTGCTGGGCAGGTGCTGAGACGAAGATCAACTTCACCACAGTAAAAACACAGGCCCTGCTGCAGGCAACACTGTCACTCCTCTGGGGTGAGTTTCGCCTGTACCACCTGCATTGGTTCCTCTCTTGGTGTTGGAAGCACCCGACGCCCCCTGACGCCCTCCGAAGCCAAAGTCGACTCCCGGGTTCTGCTGGTCTCAAGCCCCCGTCCCGATCCACCTCGTTGTCGGTAGAGGCAGTCCCGGATCCAATTGTCAATGTGTATGGCGGCCTCGATCACCACGTCGAGGCTGTCGGGACGTTCCTGAGGTCCCATCTGTTCATGGATATGGTCAGTAAGTCCGTCCAGGAGCCTCCACCAAGGTGGGCTCTCCCAAGCCACTGTGCCTGGCCAATGGGTGAAACTGGATAGCATAGTCGGCTACAGTTCTGTTTCCTTTTGTGAGCCAGCCACCTTCCGGGTCAGGTGTGGTCAAACACCCGGCGAAGCTCAACCACAAAATCCTCTGGAGAGGAACACAGCGGAGAATTATGTGCTCATTCAGCCGTTGCCCACGTCACCGCTCTGCCAGTCAGATGGGATGTCATAAAGGCAACTCTAGATAGTGGTGTGGGAAAAGCACTGGGATTCATCCTAAAGTGCAGCTCACATTACACCAAAATGGTCTCCACAGTTCAGATTCACCAGCATACTCCTTGGAGGAGCCAAGCGGGAGGATGCATGAACTCCGGCAGATTGACTTTTTTGAGCAGGGAGGAAGAGGATGACAGCTGTTGGTAGACAAGGAGCTCTTGCATGTTACGTGTTAACGCATTCACTTGGGCTGTCATGGTCTGTCGGAATAAAAGCAAGAGACAGCCCTAATACCTGGAACTAGGAGTAGAAACCTCCAGTATAAAGATATAAAAATATAGCCTCTACACACGGGGGGGAGGGGGAAAGACATTAAAAAAATAAGCAAAACTAGATGTACATAATAACACACCATTGAACACACTAATAAGCATCTTATCATAGTTTTCTTGTTTCATTTTTTTGTGCTATTCTGCACTGTACTTAATGTACTACATTTTTACAATCTGTACATTTTGTACTTTGTATGGAACGTGTTGCACATTGTCCTTCAGGATACAGTGTATAAAGTTGTATCTTATTCTTCCCTATTAATATACAGAAGAAATGCTTAACTAATACATTACTCATAATGATAGTCATGCATGAGTTCCTGTTGGTCAGAGTGGATCAGGAATATAGCGTTATTGCATTTCTGTTTGAGAATTTCAGTTTTAATTTCTGAGCTTCAACTTTAACTTTAATTTTTAAATTGAAAACTAGTGTAAATATTGAGTACTTTAGCACCTTTCCAAATACCTATCAGCTACTTTACATGCCTATACCATAAGTTAACCATTTGACCATTTTCTCTACAAGCAATGTAACCTTTAAAAGGCCGTTTTTAAATGGAGTTTATGAACAAGGTGAAAACCCAAATACATGACACCACAGTCAAAGTGACAAAAACGGATCTTTAAATAACAAATTGGCAACTTGACAAAATACATGGAACACAACCTGATTTCTAATTAGTACTATTGAAAAGTAACAGTCACAACTAGAAGAAAGCATAATGATTAACAAATGGCCCTCACAGGGACAAGGAACTAATTAACACAAAATCACTCAGGGATTGTTGAGGATATCTAAAAAATGTACAACACTTTTCTTTGTAAATTCTTTCTTTATTTTGGAAGGATAGGAAAAAGCAATACAAAAACTAGAAAACCGCAAGCGGTTATGTAGGGCCCTCGCGGTATGTCGCGGTCGGGCAACAGATGGGGACGGTGGTGCGAGCAGGGGGCAATAAATGTCAAGCGATTCGGACAATACACAAAGGAGTTACGGCCATTCGATGGTTCAATGTGGAAATAACGCCAAAATGAAGAGTCGAAACAAAATGGCCGACTTCCTGTTTGGAATAGACAGTTGGTGCAAGAGACTTTGTTGTGCAACTGGTCAAGTTGACATGACATTAACAACGTAAACTTGGAGGGATATACCCTAGTTCGTTATGATCGGGACCCAACACAGACAGCAAAGCGCATAGGAGGTGGGCTGTGTATGTTTATAAACTGCAGCTGGGCAACAAACATTACGGTACGTGACACTAAATGCACTACTCACTATGAACTAATGACTGTTTCATTCAGACCACACTACTTACCTTGTGAATTTGGTCAGATAACAGTAATCCTTGTATATGTGCCTGGTCCAGATTTTAAACTGGCGACAGACAGCATAGCTGCCAGTTATAACAAAGCGCTGTGCCACTCAGGTGATGACCCTGTTTTTCTCCTCGGGGATTTTAATAAATGCGACGTCTCAGCACACTTGCCAAACTTGGAACAATATATTACATGCATGACAAGACTGAACAAAATACTTGATAAATGTTACGGGAACGTGGCGAGTGCTTACGTTTCCCGGTCCCGTCCCCCTCTTGGCCTTTCAGACCATAACGTCATTCATCTTCTTCCAAAGTACCGGCAATCATTGAAGAGGACCAAACCCACTGTAATTCTCTGTCAGGCCTGGACAGACAACTCGGTGGATATGCTGAGGGGATGTTTTGAGGCAACTGAGTGGGAACTCTTTTTTAATGACTGTGATAGCAATAATGAACTATTAATTGACATTATAACCAGTTATATTAATTTTTGTGAGCATTCAGTAGCTGGAACAAAAGAAACCAAAATCTATTCCAATAACAAACCTTGGGTCAATAAAGAACTGAAACACCATTTAAATCTTAAGAAAAAAGCCTTCATTGAGGGTAACCTTGAAAAAACAAAGGAACTGACTAAGGAAGTCAGACGGCTAATGAAAAAGGCCCAATTGGAGTACGAGGATAAGGTTGAAGAAAAACTGAGGACTGGTAATGCTAGAGATGCATGGAGAGGGCTGAACAAAATGATGGGCAGGGAGCAAAGACACACCTCTCAGTGTGACGAGGACCCTGTCCAGCTTGCAAACAACCTAAACAGATTCTGTTTGACATACATGACTTTCAAGAACAGTGTGATGCTGTGTGCACTGGTCTAACCCCTGACCCAATGATAATTCAAGAACACACTGTAACCTCCATACTAAAGAGGCTTAACCCTCACAAAGCCCCTGGCCCAGATGGACTGAAAGGGAGGGTGTTAAAAGAATGCGCCTTCCAGCTAGGCCCAACTATCACCAAAGTATTCCAGTTGTTCCTGAACTGCAACTTTTATCCTAAAGCCTGGAAAACAGCAACCATCATCCCTGTGCCAAAGATTCCCCACACCAAAACAAATAACGACTTCAGACCCATTGCCCTCACACCCATCCTCAGCAAATGCATGGAGCGTCTAATTCGCAACGATCTGACCCACCAGGTAGCAGGTCAAATGGACCCCATGCAATTTGCTTACCGTACCAACAGAGGGGTGGAGGACGCCACACTCACCCTATTAAACAACATACATAGTCACCTGGATAATCCAAAAACTCATGCCCGCATTCTTTTCATGGATTTCTCCTCAGCGTTCAACACTGTGCAGCCTCACCTCCTCCTACAGCGGCTTCTTGACCTGAACGTCAGCGGTGGCCTAGTCCTGCTCATCAGGGATTTTCTGAGAGACCGGCCCCAGCGTGTGTGCATTAAGAACTGCCTCTCTGACTGTCTAGTCCTTAACACCGGTGTTCCGCAAGGATGTGTGCTATCACCCCTACTCTTCTCCATATACACCAATGAGTTACAGTGCAGCAACAATGACCTCTCCCTCATCAAGTATGCAGACGACATGGCCCTAATTGCCTGCCTAAGGGACACAGACAGATCTCCCTACCTGCTGTATATCAACACCCTATCTGCATGGTTTGATAGCAGCTTCCTGGATCTTAACGTCTCCAAGACCAAGGAGGCTTGGAAGCTTGGCTTCAGGACCCCACTCACCCTCTTCACTGTGCCTTCCAGCTACTGCCATCAGGACGGAGACTTAAAGTTCCAATGACAAGGAAGAATGGCTACAAGCGGTCATTTATTCCATCAGCTGTGGCCATTCTCAATAAAGAACTTTCTAGGGCACAGAAATGCAATATAGATAGGCTCTGTTTACACCCTAAACAGTCTTCTATCAGGAGAAGGATAAATTGTTTTTAATTGTTTTTAATCGTTTTTAACATATTTAGGTTTAGCAGAGTGGAAATGACAGAGTAATGAGATCATGTGGATTGTGATGTGGATGTGTGATGTGTATTTGTCTCTGTGTGTCTGTTATGCCACTACCAAAGAAAAATTTCCATTTCATGCAAGGGTAATGGACAATAAAGAAGACTAAGTCTAAGTCAAGTTACACGTGTGTACTGATTTTCATGTTCCAACTCCATAAAAACCCCTAAGGTGAGGGGTTTTTAAAAAATTCAAGGGGCGATGTGGAGCCATTTTGCCCTGCCCGTGGGCGTGGCCCCCGTCAGATGTTAGAGGTCGTCACCCTTGACCTGTGTATCAACTTTCATGATGATATGAGTTTATTAAAGCCATCAAAAACCCAAAGAGCTGGTCAAGTCGATCGGACAAAATCCCGAGGACGAGTTCGTTTTCATCAGAAAATCAAAAATTCAAAATGGCCGACTTCCTGTTTGGAGTAGACAATTGGTGCAAGAGACTTTTTTATGCATCTGGTCAAGTTGCACATGTGTACCAATTTTCATGTTCCAACTCAATAAAAACCCCTAGGGGGAGGGGTTTTTGAAAAATTGAAGGGGGCGCTATGGAGCCATTTTGACCGCTCATGGGCGTGGCCCCCATCAGATGTTAGAGGTTGTCATCTTTGACCTGTGTAATCATGATGATACGACTTTATTAAAGCCATCAAAAAGCCAAACGTATTTTCTTGGCAAAAGATTGGAAGACGCGGCACCGCCATACGGACGCCGTTTATCATAGCTTCAAGGCGTTCGTAATGTAGCTTCACCAATGTATTGTGGATGTTTTAGAAGTGGAATGAAGTTGATGGAGTCAACTATGTTGTATCACAACGTGTAAATGTAAAGGGTGGCGCTGTGGAGGCATTTGGCCACGCCCCTGGGTGGGGACAACATCAGATGTTAGAGGATGCCAGCCTTGACCTGTGTATCAGTTTTTATGATGATACAACGTTATTAAAGGATCAAAAAGCCAAACGTACTTTCTTGAAAAACGGTCAAAAATTGCAGCGCCGCCACACGGCGTAATGTAGCTTCACCAACTCGTTCTTTGTGTTTCAGAAGTGGAATGAAGTTGATGGAGTTAACTATGTGGTATCAGTACATGTAAACATTAAGAATGAGTTCGTTTTTATCAGAAAATAAAAAATTAAAAATGGCCAACTTCCTGTTGGAATTTCAACTTTGCGCCAAGAGACAATTTTGTTCATATATGTATGCTTAACGAGGGGCAGCACGGTGGTGTAATGTTAGCTCTGTCGCCTCACAGCAAGAAGGTGCTGGGTTCGAATCCCGGGCCCGGGGCCTTTCTGTGTGGAGTTTGCATGTTCTCCCCGTGTCTGTGTGGGTTCTCTCTGGTACTCTGGCTTCCTCCCGGTGTGATTGTGAGTGTGAGTGGTTGTCTGTCTCTATGTGTCCTGTGATGAACTGCAGACTTGTCCAGGGTGTACCCTGCCTTCTGCCCTAAGACAGCTGGGATAGGCTCCAGCCCCCCTGCGACCCTATGAGGATAAGCGGTAGATAATGGATGGATGCTTAACATCTGTTCCGATTTTTGTAGCGGTATGACAACGTTGCCGACTTACAGTTTCAATAGGTCCCTTGCAGACCTGTTTCACAGTCCGCTCAGGCCCTAAAAACATGTCAACAAGCATCATTTCCCTTTCCATTTTTGGAAGACAAGTCCTGGAAGAGTGCTGCCCAGTAAATCAAAGAGTTTTAAACCAGTTGCATGTTTCAAGTCCCCCATTTCAGTCTTTGCTCATGAAACAGGGAGCCCACCCTCCATCGATGCCTTGGGTTACATACCCGTTGTAGCGTCACCATAACAAACCCATCATATTGTGTTCATTAAGGCATACTGACAGGGAAGGGAGACATTAACCAGGGGGACTCCTTGCACATCTATGTGGACAACTCCAATATAATTTAACAAAACAATTAGGCTATTTAAAAGAAACAGTGGACGTCACCTGCTGCCGCTGTCAAAGAAACAATAAGGATAATCAAATCCTGTCACATCGTGTTATCAACAATCCGGAACAGTGAGATGAAGTGAGATTGTTATAAATATGTTATAGAAATGTCAAGTCAAGTTTATTTGTATAGCCCAGTATCACAAATTATGAATTTTACAATCTGTACAGGATATGACACCCTCTGTCCTTTACAAATAAAATTTAACATGACTTAAATCCGACCATAATCCTAAGGAAAATATGTTCCCCACTAAAGGCAACTGAAAATGTAATTTTGTAGTGTAGCAGCATAATTTTGTAAGATGTGTCGTGTCTGTGTCTTTTATAAGTGTAGAACTGTGTAGCAAGTGGGCAATAAGCCCAGCATAGCATAATGATCAGAAGCAGGGGGAAACTCACTCACATTCCTCACCATTAAAGCTAGCAAGAGAGCTACTGAGATTTAAAGTGGCACCTCCTCTCAATCTCCTCTAAGCTCCTCCCCCTCCCATCAGTGCTCGGTCTAAAGCCACACCCCCTCTCCTGCTAACTGTATTTGTGCTGAATATGTCTGGCAATGGTGAAATGTGATGCGAGACAGAGGGGGGAATGGGCAGGATGAGACATGAAGGCAGGCGGTATCATGAATTTGGGCATGAAAATAGAATTTTTCATTTTTGTGCTGAGCTTTAGAGATGCTGTATTTCCCCAAGGTTTAACCCTGTTAAACACTATTCTCCCACCCATTTTCATTTTTTTTAACTTAAATTTTTATTGAGTTTTCACATGTATATAAGCAAAAACTATACAACAAACAAGGTACAAGTTAAAATAACAAAATGAACACAAACAGACTGGAGATGCTACTGATCAATCCACTGTTCATTAACATTCATTCAGTTGGTGTCATATCTCATATGAATATTCCATTTTTCCCAATTTTTTTGAAATACATTCTCTTTCAGTCTCAACAGATGTGTCAGTTCTTCTATAATGAGAATTTCCCGCCCAATTTCAAACCACTGCTCCTGGTTTGGAGCGTCCACATTGAGCCACTTTCTTGTGACCGCTTTCTTGCTTGCTGCGAGTAATACTTTAGTCAGGTACAGATCTTCTTTTGTTACAACCTTCTCAATATTCCCACGATACATCACTGGCCAAGTATTTGGGATTTCATATCCCAAAACGTTTTTAACAACCGAGTTAACATTTTGCCAGAATATCCTAATTTTTATGCAATTCCAGAAGATGTGTGCATGGTCTGCCTCAACGCTCCCACATAATCTCCAGCGGTCTTGCCAGTTGCCTAGCTTTTATCTTTGGTGTTATAAAATAGCGGGTTAGGTTTTTCCAGCAGAATTCCCTCCATATTAATGAGTTTGTTGATGTACATTGAGTCTCACACATGGGGTACCATTCCTCCTCTGGCATTTGGATTTTTCGTTCTGCTTCCCATTTGACTTTTATATAAAGTGTTGATTCCTTCCTGTTCTCATCCAAAGCTCGATAAAAAGCAGAGATGGGCCGAGACCCCTTCTGTTTGTATGAATCAATAATAATGTGAATCACCTTATTTAGAGTTTCATTTGACCTTATCTCTTTTGTGAAATAATCCCTCAACTGCAAAGATCTATAAAAGTCTTTGTTTTCTAGGCTGTACTTTGTCTTTAGATCTTGGAAACTTAGAAATTGTCCATCGTCTGATACTGTACATATTGCTGTCATACCTTTTTGTGCCCATTCTTTGAATGCTGGATCGGACATTCCTGGCTTAAACTTTAAATCATACGCAAACCACCTCAGAGTGCATTTAACCCTCTTAAGTTTGTATTTTCTTACCACAGTGCTCCATAATTCAAGTGTAAATTTTACTATTGGGTTCATAGCGTGTTTCAAAGCACCTTCCAAATGTTTATCCCCCAGCAATATCTGGGTTTGAAAGCCCTGTACTTCCCTTTCCATTTCTTTCCATTTAGACTCATAGTCAGGTCTACACCAACAGGCCATAACAATATTCTGGAAGGTTAGTTAGAGCCATCCCCCCTGCTTTTAGGTAGCTGGAGTGTAGTAAATTTTATTCTTGGTTTTTTACTATTCCAAATAAATCTAGAAATCATCCTGTCCCAAGCCATAAATTTATTTTGGGGGATATTAATTGGAATAGCTTGGAATAAATATAACCATTTAGGTAAAGAATTCATTTTAACTATCTGTATTCTAGCGCTGAAGTCTAATGGGAAGGTAGACCACCTTTCAAAAACTTTTTGGATGTTTTTTTTCAATTTCATTGTTATTGTTCTCAAACATGTCGGGAAGTGTTTCAGTCAGAGTTACACCGAGATACTTCATTGTTTTAGAATTCCATTTCAAATTCTATACATCTCTTATTTATTGGGATGGAGAATAATTTAACGAGAGAGTTTGTGTTTTTAATATATTCAGTTTATACAAGGAATAGTATTCGTACTTTTCCAGAAGAGACATTAGGTATGGGAAGCCAATATCTGGCTGTTCTAGAAAAATAATGACATCATCCGTGAAAAGGCCAATGATATGTTCAGTCCCTCCTACAGTGACACCCTGCAGTTCCCCACTCTGTCTTATTGCCTGTGCTAAAGGCTCGACATATAAAGCAAAAAGAGTGGGAGACAGACAAGAACCTTGTCTTGTCCCCCTCTCCAACTGAATAAAATTGGACAGGCGTCTTTTTTTTTTTTTTTTCACTTTGTCTGCATTGTTCTCATTGTTCAACACCACAAAAGAGTGTCGACCTTTTATGAGATTATGCATATTTTAGTCTTGCAGCAAAAGGTATTAATATTTGGTGAGTGTATGTGACCATCACCGGCCCTCCCTGGAATCTAATCTTACTTTATTTATTGGAATTTCCTGTTATAAGCCAGAGAGGGACGTGCTACACCTGGGTGACAAGAGGGGGAAATAAATGACAGACAGGGAGATAAGACAAAACAAAAAGGGAAGTTTACAGACAGGCAGTGCTATTGGAATAAAAAAACGTGTAAGCTACTGTGTCATTCCTAACACCTTCATCCCAACACCCAACAGTATTGAACATCAGAGTAGTGGAGGACCTAACCGTATAGAGTAGGCTACCGAGAACACAAACGAGAGAAGTATGTGGAGAAAATATGAGCTTAGTGAGAAGTCGGACGAATGATTTGGCACATACTAGCAGTTCACATCAGTACTCATCAATGTGACTCGGGAGGAGTTAATAAGATCTGCATAAAACATGCATGTATGTAGAACACCGAAGCCCAGAGCGTCTACCACGACCCCTCATGGCCAGATCGGCCAGGTGTCCACAACAACCCGGGGAAGTGGGAGCATCGACGATGCCAAACCCAGAGAGCTACCTGGGCCACCGAGAACCACGCAGATCCAATGACCAGGAGGAGACAGAAACCACCACTCCCCAGGAGGCCAGGACAGGTCCAAGGGGCCAGTGACACGAGGGCCCACCCATCTCCAACCACCCCACCATCCACCCCCATCCCCAACCCCCACCCCCCGCCCACATCCCCCCCAGCCACCCCAACACCCGGGGAGACAGGAGGCCACCACCGCCCATGAGGCAAGACCTGCGCAGCAGGCCATCACCGGGTCCGAACGCAAACCCATGGGGCCAGTGTGGGCGAGGAGGGAAAGGGAGAGGGAAAAGCGGGGGGACGGACCAGCGCCAGTATGAATCCGACAGGGAGCCCCACTCCACCCACAGAGACAACCGAGAGCACGGGCGAGAGCAGGCCGAATCTACCTATCAGGGCGCAGCAACCCCACGCGCCGACCCACTCACCCAACCCCCGGCCAGCAAAGAGCCCACCATCAGCCCCCCGACCATACCGACCAGCCGTCACACCCCCAAGACCTAGCCGCCGTGGCACCGCCACTGAGGCCACAGCATCATGGGGCCCACCATAGCTGCAAGGGGACCCCCCAGGCCCCCAACCTCCCCCCCCTCGCAGCACCGAGATTCGAGGGGGCAGGGTCCCACCAGAATGGCCATTAATTTAGTTTAGTGATCCCAACCTATTTATGGGCTTCCCCGGTTCCAGACGAGGAAGCCTATCACCCAGAACGTCTTTAGTGCTACCCTGTGTGTAATGTGGTGCATTAAAAATTGGACAGGCTTCTGTTTACTCTGATCATGGCTGTGGGCTCTTGATACATAGTTTTAATACACTGGATTACCTCTTTAGTACCTCATACAAGAATAAACAACTAACACTATCAAAAGCTTTTTCAGCATCTAAACTTACCAAAATTGTACTCTTACCACTCTTTTGGGCGTTATCTAGAATATGGAGGGTTCTTCTAATATTATCATGTGTTTGGCGACCTTTAATAAAGCCGGTTTGATCTTCATTAATCAAGTCTGCTATGAAGATCTCAAGTCTTTTGCAAATAATTGATGTAAATAATTTGTAGTCTACATTGAAAAGTGAAATTGGCCTGTAGTTTTTACAGTCTTCTTTATCTTTGCCTTCTTTAGGTAGGACGGTAATAATTGCTTCCTTCCACGATGGGGGAGCCCCACCCTCATTAAGGGTCCAGTTAAAACAGGATAAAAGCAAAGGAACTAGCTCCTTCTGAAAGGCCTTATACCATTCTGAAGGGTACCCATCACTACCTGGTGATTTGCTGGTCTTTAACCTACTAATTGTGACTTGTAGTTCCTTAACTGTGAATTGTGACATAATTGTGTCATTCTGTGTCACACCAGTAGGTGGCAGGTCAAGTGTGTCAAGAAAACTTCTTATTGTTTTTTCATCAGCTGATGATGGTTTAGAATAAAGTTTCTTGTAGTATTCTTCAAATATTATTTCTATTTTATCTGGCTCATGAGTTGGTTGGTTGGTTTGAGGATTCTTTATTTTATGGATTGTGTTATTGGCCTGCTGTTTCCGCAGTTGTCTAGCTAAGAGCCTGATTCATAGTATGTCTGCTTTACAAATCTTTCCCTCTTTTCTATATTTGTCCTGAGTACCTCATTTATCTCTTCCCTTGTCTTCTTTATCTGTTGTAACATAGACTGTTTTTCTGTATTCTTATGTGTCTTTTCCAGTTCCTGCAGTCTTTCTACTTTGTGTTTATATATAGCTAGCCGAGCCTTTTCTTGTGAAGTTGTCAAAGCGATTAGCTTCCCCCGAACTACTGCCTTCATACCATCCCACAGAATTGCAGGGTTTACTTCCCCATTATCGTTCTCTTCGATATACCTTTTTATTTCTTCTGTTATCTGTTCCATATTTATCTGATTATTCAAGATGCCCACATTTAGCCTCGACACAGTATTTATTTTCCGATTATTCAGGTGAATTGTCAAGCTGATCCCGCTGTGATCTGATACATCTGGCACCCCAATTTTACATTCTTTGACCCTGTAACTTTCACTTGTATTAATTAAAAATGAGTCAATTCTGGAGTAGACAGAATGGGGTACTGAATAGTGTGTATTGTCCCTTTCTAGTGGGTGAAGTTCTCTCCACACATCGATTAGTCCAATTTCCTGCGCTGCTGTATTAATAAACTTGGTTAGATACTTCTTGCTTCTTTTTGGGCTTGTTGTATCCAGATTATGATTCATGACCACATCATAATCTCCTCCACTTATCAGAATACCTTCAGTTTCTGTAGCAATAGGGTCAAACAAAGTTTTGAAGAAACATTTAGTGCTTTCTGGGGGGGCGTATACATTGATCATTGTCAGCATTGTTTTTTCTAGCTTTACTTTAATGAATACAAATCTCCCTTCCTTATCCCTAATTTCTTTAAAACATTCAAATTGAACTGAATTTGTGATAAGGATAGCCACTCCCCTCCTCTGGCTGGGTCTGTAACTACTATGAAATGTATTCCTAAAACAAAGCGTTTTAACTTTTCACACTCTTGTTGAGGTAGGTGAGTTTCCTGCAAAAACAATACTTGAGCCTTTTCTTTTTCAATCTAGCCAGGACTTTGCTCCTCTTGACTGGATTATTCATCCCATTTACATTGAGTGACACCAATTTTATATAGTTATATGGCATTTAAATGATCTGATCCCATGTTACATTCTTTAGCCTCCAGACAACTTAAAACTGCACAGACCTGACCATCTGGACATGTGCTAACTGAGGAAAACAAAGACAAGGAAAAAACATCCGACTCCCAAGTTGGGGTGATTCTTCGCCACCCTATGTCCCTGTTGGTAGTCTGATGGGAGATCCTCCTCCAGGAGGGCCCCACGCTAGAGGTGAAACACGCCATTTCACGCATCCTAGCAGTCCAACGTCATCCGATAGCATGTATTTTATAATCCAAATGAGGTCTTTGAAGTCTCCAAATGTGCCAGCATAAAATATGTATGTATATATTTGAAAAAGATGAAGTAATAATAATAATGATAACAATAATAATAAAGTAGCTGCCCTGCCAAACCATCATATTTGAATGAAAAGAGGGTATCCCTCAAAATTAAAATTTAAAATAAATTTTAAAAAAAATGTTTTTTTCATTATCTATTGCTACTCATAATATGAGAGAAATAATCAAATAATAGAGAATGGCATATGGGTATATTTTAATATTTGGTTCAGGGCTCATATCACAAAAATAAATGATATATCAGTCAAAACATTAACTTCTCACCGCTGGTTTCTTTAAGGGGCCAACCGAATTTCTCATACCGTGACAAGGTAGAGGATAAGATGAGTTGGGGGGATTCTGCTCAAACTCCTGTAGTCTTTCTCTGGTGTGATGCGCAGTGTCTGTGCTCCTCTCCCCGGCTCTCTGCCATGAAGAAGCCGCTCCATCTCCCGGCTTGGGTCCGCGGCGTTGCCTCCTGGCATTTCCACGGAGTATCCTCTCTTCCTCAGCTCCTGAGCTGCATCTTGTGCGTGTTCCCGAATCCCAGTGAATGCACATTTTGTCCTTTCTCTTTCAGTAGTTTCTTTATCCCTGTGTACGCCTTGTGCTTCTGAATAACTTCTGTGGCATAATCATGATCAAATAACAAGCGTCGCCCTTCAATCATTGTTTGCTTTCCACCACGATAGACCTGGGTGGTTGGTTCCGCTCTGGTTTACGAGCTAAAGCTCGTTGTGCACGCTGCATCTGCAGGCTAATGTCCGCTGCCAGTGCAAGTTCACTTTTCAGAAATTGCTCCATAAAATCAGGCACGGATTTGCCTTCTTTTCCCTCGGGTATGCCATAATGCGAACATTATTTCGCCTAGACCGCCCCTCTATATCTGTCAACTTTTCCTGCATCGTTTTCTGTCTTTCCATGGACTTAATGAGCGCCTCCTTCATGGCCATGTTAGCTGACTCGGCCTCATTGATCCATGCTTCTGCTTCACTCAGCCTGGTTTAGTTGGTCTGGATCCGAACGGAGTTAGCAGAAAGTTTTTGCTAAATTTCCTGTTTGAGATCTTTGATTTTTCGTGTCTTCTTTAAGTGCTTCTTTGAGAGCGTGTAGATCCACTTTATGCTCCGTCCTAAAGTCGCGTATTTCAGCAAGGAAATACGCGACATCTTGATGTCCTCCGACCGGAAGTCCACCCATTTTCAAATTTAACGCTTAAATATTTAGCTGTTACTTCACGTCGGCTTAAGTTAGCATGTGGTGTGTTTCCCCACAAGCAGTGTAGGTTTAAAAACAACTTTATGTGCAATGTGAGTACCTAAATGCACAACACTACAGTCAAACATAAAAAAAAGATAATTTAAAGGAACAATATGTAAGAAATGTATTTAAATTACTCATAAAATGGCCCTGATATGTGACCAGACATTAAGAAATCGTGTTCATTTCAAATACTTATTTCACTGACAACAGTAATCCAGCCAGGATATTCTCATTTAAAAAGCCAAGTTGCAGCCCTCAACTGATGTTCATGTTGTCATGTTGTGTTTTGGTCTTTCTTTCTTTTCTTTCTTTATTAGGATCCCCATTAGCACCCGCGACAGCATCGGCTATTCTTCCTGGGGTCCGACATACACACAACAGACATCAACATTCACACTTACATACACATGACACAACAAGAACAAACAACAACAGCTCCCTAACAATTAACAAAGCTCCCTAATAATTATCCAACCACAGCCAAAAAAAACCCCCAAAAAACAATCAAACAAACATTTAACAGCCACTACAGACATCACCATTTCTCTACACTCAGATTTCATTCTATACTTCAGTTCCATCAATAAACTATGTAGTACATCACACACATAAAGTAAAAAAAAAATCACATGAATTGTAAGAGCCAGTTAATGGGGAATTCATAGAGAGTAATAATTTAGTTAAAAATGTATAAACACGCTTAATTTAATTTTAAGAAATTCATGATGTATATTATATTTTGTTTAGTTAATATAAAAAAGGAACTTTTACTGTGAACTGTAATTTTGGCTTCCACTACGTAATGTGTCATACGTCATTTGATATTGCTTGCATGAACGTCAAGTCAGATTGCAGCTGGACGCGAGGGAAGCAACACAGTTTTTTGACCGTACTGAAACAATTTGTAACCCTTTTTATTTTCTGTAAATGTGTATATACGTCTTTAAGTAAAGGCATAAAAGGAAGACTTGGTTTCAGTCGAGTGATTCAAATACTGGTTGTAGACAAGCTGCAAAGGTGACACAACGAACTTTGAAGACACAGAGTGCCACTACATTTAGTCAAAAAACTTGCTATGGAGCCTCGACGCCTGGATTGCCTGGATAACGCGGCCGAGGGAGGAAAAAGTTTGCGCCTCGCCGAGAGAAACTGAGACGGAAAGGGGTAACTCTTTGAGTGATTCTCCAGGAAAAGGTAACGAAAAAGCTTCTTTACCTTTGAATATTATGAGGAAAAGACGTCGTGTGGATGTATGAAGGAGTTCGGACGAAAACTAAAGTTAAAGACCTGTCGGTAAAATTCCATGGATTCAGTTTAATTGCCTGAAGCTACACGTGTGCATATCAGTATTGGAATCTGTCAATGTGGAGCTTTTTGTGATATTGGACAGTTTGTTAGCACTCTGTTAAAGAAGAAAGGCAACTTTGAAGTAAGTGCTTTAAACTTTGTGCCTGCTTACTGTACATTAAGTCCGCGATTATTAAGATGGCTGATGACTAAGATGACACGCGTGGAGGGGATAGACAGGAACGTGGGAGAGCTCGCAAGCTAACCGAGAAGGGCGCGGAGGAAAAATTACAACGGTTCATAGCATTGAGAAAGCGAACGTTAGCAACTCTAACCAGCCAAATTAAAGAGATAAGGGCATTGAAGTGTGACACTCAAAATGTGGAAAATGTAAAGAAGAAGATGGAGAGTGATTTTGCACGGTCTCTAAACGAGTTTAACAGGCTCAATAGTGAAGTTTGCAGTCTATTGTCTGAAGATGAAAAAGTACTGGACCAAAATAATTGGTACGAACCTAAAATGGATCAGATAATAGACTTCATGAAAGAAACTAAAAGATGGCTGGCAGGAGTGCATGATTCTACAGTGCAGGAAAACTTGCAGTTAGATGAACCTACTGAGGGAGAGCAAAATGAAGAAGATGCTGTTGTGCCTAGTGACAGTGTTTCAAAGGTAGGAGCCAGCATTGTTGCAAAAGCGCACTCTCATGTAAGTAACGCCTCCAACACTTCACGTGTATCGTCCACTCGTGCTCGTCAGGAAGCAGAACATGCAGCTCTACTGCAACGCGCAGCGGCGCTGAAGAAAAAACAACACCTTGAATTCCAAGAAATTCAAATTAAAGCAGAAATAGAAGAATTAGAACTGGAGACAAAATTAGCTGAAAGCCAAGCAAAAATACAAGTGCTTAAAGAATATGAAACATTGGAAGATGGCAGGAGTAGCCACGTGTCAGTGCAAAAATCAATAAGTAGGAACATGAAGAAAGAAAAAATTAGCATGTCGCTACCGCGACATGCTACAACGAATGTTCAAGCACCAAGACAGGCACAGCGCTCACAATTATCACAACTACCACAGCTAGTCACGAATCAAGGTCCTGGAACACAGACAGGAGATGACATTGTGTCAGTCATGCAAAAGCAGAACACAATTACTGAATTGCTTGTAAAGCAACAGCAGCTTGCGCAGCTACCAACCAAGGACATTTCTGTGTTCAAAGGTGACGCACTCCAGTTCAAATCCTTCATGAGAGCATTTGAACATGCCATAGAGCAGAAAACAGACAATGACCAAGATAAGCTATACTTCTTGGAACAGTTTACAGATGGTGAGCCACAACAACTTGTGCGTAGTTGCGCTCACATGTCACCAAGCAAGGGCTATAAGGAAGCAAAGAGTCTTCTGCATAAGCATTACGGAGATGAGCTTCGGATAGCCAGTGCCTACATGGAGAAGGCACTCAAATGGCCACAAGTGAAAGCAGATGATGGAAAAGCGCTAAACGCTTATGCAATGTACCTGGTAGGATGTCGCAACTCTATGGAGGACATTGAATTTTTAGAAGAGATGGATAATCCTACCAACCTGCGCTCACTGATATCCAAACTGCCCTACAAAATGAAAGAACGGTGGCGAACAGAAGCTTTCGACCTCAAAGAAAGACGTGGTCACAGGGCCAGATTTACTGATTTGGTGAACTTCATAGACCGCCAAGCTAAGATTGCAATCGATCCGCTTTTTGGTGATATCTCGGATGGCCGCTCAACCACAGCTGCAAGGACAAACCAAAAGGCAAAGCCGCCTGCGAAGAAGGAGGTTCGTGGAAGCAGTTTTGCAACCAATGTGGTTACTGAGGCCAAAGAGCCTCAAGGTAGGCCTAACAAGGTCAAGCCTGCTAGCAGTGGTAAAACGGTGAATGCCTTTGATAAACCATGTTTGTACTGTCAACAGTCTCATGCTCTTGTATCATGCAATAAGATCAAAGGCCAGCCACATCAAGAACGAGTGGAATTCCTGAAATCCAAGGGTCTATGTTTTTCATGCTTGATTCCTGGCCATCTCAGCAAATCCTGTAAATGAAAATCGGAGTGCACAGAATGCGGATTTAAGCACCCAGACATTCTGCACAAACAGAAGGATGAGAGTTCTGCCTCTCCAGGAAAGAATGATGGTGCTAATGCTAAAGAGGAGCTAGCTGATGAGGTTCCCATCTCACAGGAGTCTTGCGGCCTCACTGGGGCCGGAGAAGCGGATTGTGTGCTGTCGATAGTACCGGTGAAAGTCAAATCGAAGAACAGTGATCGGCATGTAGAAACATACGCCTTTCTTGACCCGGGAAGCACAGCAACATTCTGCACGGAAGACCTGCAAAGGAAACTGAATGTGAAAGGGAAACCAGCCAGAATACTTCTCAGTACCATGGGCCAAGATGCCCCAGAAAAACAGAAGCTCCTGAACAGTTTTGTTTTATCAGAGCTTGAAGTGTGTGGGCTGGAGGACAGTATGTACGTCGAGTTGCCCAAGGTGTTTACCCACAGCAACATACCTGTTCACGCTGGAAACATACCCAAGCAGTCAGATATCCAACAGTGGCCTTACCTTCATGAAGTGAGCTTGCCAGACTTAAAAGCTGATGTAGGCCTACTTATTGGAGCAAACTGTTCAAGAGCAATGGAGCCCTGGCGCATCATTAACGGTCAAGATGGAGGTCCATACGCAGTCAGGACGGCCATTGGCTGGGTCGTGATCGGACCTATAAGAAAAAATGAAACTGAGAACGAAACATCTCACGCATCCGTGAACAGAATCTCATTGGTGGAGATAGAAAACATGTTGATCCAACAGTACAACACTGATTTCCCAGAACGCAATTATGATGACAAGGAAGAGATGTCTCAGGAAGACAAGAAGTTTTTGCGATCTGTGGAAAAGACAACAGTTTTCGAGAATGGGCATTACTGCATTGGATTGCCACTCAGGAATGAGAAAGTCCAAATGCCTAACAACCGTTGTGTGGCAGAGCAACGCATAGCGTCACTGCTCCGGAAATTGAAGAAGAATCCTGAGTTCTTCCAAGATTACCAGAACTTCATGGAAGCCATAATCAGCAAGGGCTACGCGGTCCGGGTTCCAACACACCAACTGAGCCGAGAGGACAACAGGGTGTTCTACATACCGCACCATGGGGTCTACCACCCGAAGAAAAAGAAGCTTCGGGTGGTATTTGACTGCACATCCTCCTACCAAGATCGGTGTCTGAATAGTGAGTTGCTCCAAGGGCCCGACCTGACCAACACGTTGGTTGGTGTCCTCCTCAGATTTCAAGAGGAGCCTGTAGCGGTAATGGCAGACATTGAGTCAATGTTCTATCAAGTTAATGTACCAGAACGTGATGCAGACTTACTCCGCTTTCTTTGGTGGCCCAACGGCAACTTGGATGGGCCCATGGAGGAATTCCGAATGTCAGTGCACCTCTTTGGAGCCATTTCTTCTCCAAGTGTAGCCTCATACGCACTGAGAAGAACTGCAGAGGACCACAGAAAGACTGCATCTCCAGACGCGGTTCAGACAGTCCTGCACCATTTCTACGTCGATGACTGTCTGAAAAGTGTAGCCACGGAAGACGATGCAGTGAGACTGGTCAAGGATCTTCAAGCTTTGTGCCACAGCGGAGGGTTCACCTTAACAAAGTGGATGAGTAACAGCAGAAAGGTGTTACTTTCAATCCCTGCAGAGCACAGAGCCACCAATGTCAGAGACCTGGACTTACAACACGACGCTCTACCAGTGGAGAGGACACTCGGAGTGCAGTGGGACACAGACTCAGATACTTTCATGTTTAGAATCAAGTTGCAAGACAAGCCAGTGACCAGAAGAGGCATCTTGTCGATCGTCAATTCCATCTACGATCCTCTTGGCTTTCTGGCACCGGTTATTTTGCCTGCTAAGCTTTTGTTGAAAGATCTTTGTAGAGAACATCTTGGCTGGGATGAAAACATTGATGGAAAGCATGCTGAAGAGTGGAGCAAATGGCTCAAAGATGTTACTTACCTCTGCAACTTCCAAGTGAGTAGATGTTTGAAACCCACCAACTTCGGATGCACTAATGCAGCGCAGTTACATCATTTTTCGGATGCCTCAGAGTATGCCTACGGCACTGTGTCTTACTTACTGCTAGAGAATGAGCATGGCGAGAAACACTGTGCTTTCCTCATGGGAAAATCAAGAGTGTCTCCACTCAAGCGGGTCACAATCCCTAGACTTGAGTTGACCGCGGCGGTTGTCGCAGTGAAGGTCGACAAGATGTTGCACCAAGAACTGCAAATTCCACTGCAACAATCTGTCTTCTGGACAGACAGCATTACGGTGCTCAGATACATTGACAGTGAAACAACACGTTTCAGAACCTTTGTTGCTAACAGAGTTTCGTTGATCCGAGAAGCAACCAAGCCTTCACAATGGATGTATGTCAGGACAAATGAAAATCCTGCTGATCAAGCCAGCAGAGGCCTGAAGGCCAAGAGCTTGATCGAAGGAGGAATGTGGATAAGTGGACCAGACTTTCTGCCAAATAAAAGGTATTGGCCAGAACAGCCTGTGCGAAAGAAGGAAAGCCTTGAAGATGACCCGGAGGTCAAGAACATAGTCGTTGTCCACATAGTCAAAGTGAAAGAAAGTAAGGAACCAATGAACCAGCTACTTACCTATTACTCGGATTGGAACAAATTGAAACGATCAGTGGCTTGGATTGTAAAAGTAAAGGATGCTCTGAGGAAACGCAAAGAAGAACGCAAAAAGGCATTAAGAACAATCAGCCAAACTGAAAGTGACCCTAAAAAGCAAAGAAAGAAGTTAGAACAACATATGAAGACATTTCAAACTGTAAATACACTTACCTTGGACGACCTGGATGCTGCTGAAACAGAAATAATACAGTTCAGTCAAAGACAGCACTTTGAGGAAGAAATCAAGGTCCTGCGGAAAGGAAGTCACCTCAGTCGCAACAGTGCGCTGTATAGACTGGATCCGATTCTTCAGAATGACACCTTGAGAGTAGGTGGAAGACTTAACAAGTCTGCTATGCCGGAAAGTGCCAAACACCCGGTCATTCTTCCTAAATATAGCAAAGTTGCCACCTTGATCTTGAGGGACATACATCAAAGAACAGGCCATTGTGGACGCAATTATGTGTTGGCCAAGACGAGACAGAAATATTGGATTCCACAAGCCAATTCTGCAATCAGGAAGATAATCGGCCAATGCACGGTGTGTCGTAGGATGACTGGTAAGGTTGGTGAGCAAAAGATGGCGTGCTTACCTGAAGATCGTCTCCTCCCTGACCAACCTCCTTTCACGAACACTGGCGTTGATTACTTTGGCCCGTTTGAGGTTAAACGGGGCCGGGGTACTGTCAAGAGATATGGGGTGATGTTCACTTGCCTCACTCTCCGAGCCGTCCACATCGAAGTTGCTGACAGCCTTGATACCGACTCCTGCATAAACGCCATTCGTCGTTTCATATGTAGGAGAGGCCAAGTTACCACCATGCGGTCAGACAATGGCACAAATTTTGTGGCGGCTGAACGAGAGCTAAGGGAAGCCATCCAACAATTGGACAACGACAGAATGGAAAGAACCCTGCAACCGAAGGGAATAAGGTGGATATTCAACAGCCCGGCTGCCTCCCACCAGGGTGGGGTTTGGGAAAGGCAAATTCGCACGGTGCGAAGAATCCTTAATTCCCTACTGAAAGAGCAATCAATGAATGACGACTGCCTCCATACAGTAATGTGTGAAGTGGAAAGTATAATCAATGGCAGGCCGCTCACAAGCGTCTCAGAGGATGCGGATGACATTGAGCCTTTAACACCGAATCATTTACTGCTTCTGAAGGCTCAGCCAACCCTGCCTCCAGGCATCTTCAGCAAAAATGATACCTACACCAGAAGAAGATGGAAGCAAGTCCAGTATCTTGCAGACTTATTCTGGACTCGCTGGACACGCGAGTATCTTCCACTTCTTCAGGAGCGACAGAAATGGCTGAAGCCTAGAAGAAACTTCATGACAGGAGATGTAGTGCTCCTGGTGGACAGTTCCTCCTCTCGCAACTCCTGGGTCATGGGGAAGATCGTGGAAACACTGCCAGACTCAAGTGGAGCAGTGAGAAGAGTGAAACTGAAGACCAAGACCAGCACGCTGCAACGACCTGTGAACAAGCTATGCTTGCTGCAGGAAGCTGCGTCAGAAGACTGATGAAGGACAATTAATATTTGTGGACTTTATTAGTTTAAGTAGTTTGGCTCTTGATGTTTAAGTTTATAATTGCTTAGTTTTCCAGCCTAACCAATTAGGGGCCGGGTAATGTAAGAGCCAGTTAATGGGGAATTCATAGAGAGTAATAATTTAGTTAAAAATGTATAAACACGCTTAATTTAATTTTAAGAAATTCATGATGTATATTATATTTTGTTAGAATGCATAATTTAGTTAATATAAAAAAGGAACTTTTACTGTGAAATGTAATTTTGGCTTCCACTACGTAATGTGTCATACGTCATTTGATATTGCTTGCATGAACGTCAAGTCAGATTGCAGCTGGACGCGAGGGAAGCAACACAGTTTTTTGACCGTACTGAAACTACTGAAACAATTTGTAACCCTTTTTATTTTCTGTAAATGTGTATATACGTCTTTAAGTAAAGGCATAAAAGGAAGACTTGGTTTCAGTGGAGTGATTCAAATACTGGTTGTAGACAAGCTGCAAAGGTGACACAACGAACTTTGAAGACACAGAGTGCCACTACATGAATGAAAAATGTTTCGGTAGACAGTAAATACATAAGTGCGCCCACTGTCCAATCAGACCCCTTCCCGACCGCCAGATGTTGAGCGGAATTAAATAAAGGTGATTTAATGTGTTGTCCATGTAAACCTGAATTCGGAATTATTTCCATGTAAATGCGAAGGAGAATATTTTAATTCTGAACTATTTAATTCAGAATTGAAAACATCATGTATACGTGGCTAGTGTGTTTGCATGTGGTGGTGCATGTTTCTCAATCATACTCAAAAATAATTCCATAAAAATTTGAAAAAAAAGTGCATCTTCTGGATTGTGCTCATGTAATACACATTTCCAAGACATATTTTCAACATCATTTCTAAAGGACCTTTCCCAAAAATGTCTCATTAATCCGTCCAGGGTACAGTCCATAGCAGGGGTCAAAACCGACAGTCAAGCAGATCAGGCAGCAGTACAAACTGACTGGTATAAATACTGAGAGGGAAATGGGCGGATGAGAAACGAGGGTGATGGCTGAGCAGGCTGGTCTCAGATTGGCTGACAGTCGATACAGGGGGAGAGTAGCTGGGCGTGGACAGAGTATTGGGGGGAAAAGCTGGCAGGAGCTGACTGGATGAGCAGAGGGGTGTGTGCAGGAGCAGCAGCAGCAGGGTGGAGCTAGGAAACTCCAGCAGAGTCCATGACATAATCTCTTAACTGTTACTTTAGGCCCCACTTTTGGAACCTTTGCTTTCCGGACAAGCACCACCAAATTATGATCACTACACCCGACTGGGATTGATAGTGATCTGGAACATAAATTGCTCCTATTTGTAAATATAGAATAGAATAGAATGCTTTTATTGTGTGTCCCAGAAATTCATCTTTGACATGGCTCACAACATACACACACAACACATTTACACTTTTCAAGAACATAATAAAAGTGAGCAAGTACATCTAAAAATACATTAAGAGGCATACAAATGCAACATTGTATTTTTTTGGATATTAATTTGAATTTTCATAATTTATTGGGTGACTTCACTTGGTATGATACTGAACATGAATGAACAAAAGCAACAATAGAAAAATTAATCGACATGGATTACAAATGTCAGTATCTTGTGTGATCGTCGTGGCATAGACATGATGAGCGCGTTGATTTCAGCCACTGGAATCGCTTCCCACTCTTCCAAGAGTGCAGTACGGAGATCAGCAACTGTCACCGGCAGTGGAATACGACGCCATACACGGCGATCCAGATTGTCCCAAAGGTGTTCAATCGGATTCATATCTTGGGAATAAGGTGGCCAGTCCATAACGTGCACATTATGTCCGTGCATAACGTGCCTGCAGACGTGAGATAGTGCATATGTGGACGCCAAAATGCCTGGCCAACCTCGCTTCAGTCATTCTGGATCTCAGCATACCAATGGCCTGCTCCCTCATGTTTGCTGCTAAGCGTGGCATGGTGACCGTCTGTGAGAGCTTGCATTTTTCCTCCGGGTTTTTAAAGTCTTGACCAGTTGAGCTCAAATCACCAAAAGAACTAATTGAAAGCTTTTAAACAATGTCCTAACGAATCACACATGCAAAAACAGGGATTGGTACCGTCTGCCACGTTAATTTATTGTTTGAGCTGAAAAATGTGGCTCCATAGTTTCAATAGAGTGGTAGTAAACAAAACATTCTTTTGTATACAAAGTAGTTGTATCCAATTTTATTTTACATTGACTTTGTTGCGTTTTTAATGCCTCTTAGTATACATTAAAACATGTGACCAGTGCATGTCGCAAATAAGTGCATGTTGAAGAGTGCAATGTTCTATTTCAGGGTGTTCAGGATGGTTATGGCAGGTGGAATGAAAGACTGTTTTCCGGGCCAGTGGGACTTTATACCTCCTGCCTGACGGCAGTAGCTGAAATGATTGGTGAAGGGGGGGGGTCCTCTGTGATCAGAGTGGCCTTCCTGATCACAGAGCGAGTGTAAAGTTCAGACAGGGGAGTGTGTGGTGAACCGCATATTTTGCTGGCCTGGTTTATTATACGGGAGAGTCTGGTTTTGTGTTTGGTGGTGAGCAGATTGTACCAGGATGAGATGTTGAATGTAAGGAGGGATTCAATGAGTGAGCGGTAAACCATGGTTAAGATGTCCTTGCTGATATTGAAAGTCCTTAGATTCCTCAGTAGGTGGAGGTGCTGTTGTGCTTTTTTGTATATGGAGTCTGTGTTCTGTGTGAAGGATAGGAAGGTGTCCATTTCAATCCACAGGTATTTAAAAAAAAACTGGACCTGCTCTACCACCTGCCCCTGGATGGTGATTGGCTGGAGAAGAGATGGTGTTGTCACTGTCTTGCTTCTGCCTCCATAGCACAGCTCTTTGGTTTTGGCAACATTCAGCTCGAGTGAGTTCTCACTGAATGTTCTGACCAGGTTGCTAACTGCCTGTTGGTACTGAGACGGAGCATCAGAGCCAGTCATGTGGGCCACCAAGGCCATGTCATCTGCGTATTTAAAAAGTGTCATTCCTTCACTGCTACAAGTGATGTTATTAGTGTATGCAGAGAAGAGGATGGGGGATAAAACACAACCTTGGGGGAGCCCTGTGTTTAAAACCATTTTGCTGGATTTAAAACCATTCACAAGCACCTGTAAAAAGTTCCTTATCTATAAAACCAGTGTTAGCTGTATCTGGAGGTCTAAAAGGCTGTGCAGTTCGTTTTTACAGTGTTAAAAGCAGAGAAGTCCATGAATAAAATCCTAGTGTGTGGGTGTGCCAAGCCCAAGTGTTTTGTGACAGTGTCTGAAAGTGTGAGACTTGCATCCTCTACACTGCGTCTTGCTCTGTACGCGAACTGGAGTGGGTCCAGATTGTCGGACAGCTGGTCTCCCACTGCTCTCCCATGCACTTGCAAAGCACTGAGGTCAGGGCAACTGGTCTGTAGTCCTTCATGTCTTTTGCATGTGTTCTTGGGGATAGGGATGATTATGGACTCCTTCCACTGGTTGGGGACACAGCCAGAATCCAAGAGAAGCTGAAACAGTCTGGTGAAAACTCCACCTACTGAGTGGAGCAGTCCTTGAGCACCCTGCCTCTGAGCCTGTCGGGGCCAGGGGCTTTGTGAGGGTTGACTGTATGCGGGATGGAAGTCACCAGTTGTTCGTCGATGATGAGGGTTGATGGAGAGATCAGGGTTGGGCAGGTCCAGTTGCTTGGTGTGCTGTTGTTATTGAACTGAGTGAAGAAGCTGTTGAGTTCTGCGAAGGAGGTAGGGTCAGAGCAGTTGACCACTGCAGGTTTGGAGGGTCGGCCCATCATGGTGTTTCATCCCTGTCATGCCTCCCTTGCATTCCCAGATGTGAAGTGGATCTTGGCCAGCTTAGCCTTACTCCTGAACTCTTTTTCCAGTTCCCTCACCCTAAGTTTGTCTCCTTGTAGGAAAGCCTTTTTCTTTTGAACAAGGTAGTGTTTCATGTCCTTTGTAATCCATTTTTTATTGTTTGGGTGAATAGTTATTTGTCTGGTGGGAGTGACAGTGTCCTCACTAAATAAAATATATGAGGTTAGTGTGTCTGTCAGTTCGTGGAGATCACCACCACAGTCATTAAAAAATAAATCCCAGTCTGTGAGGTCGAAGCAGCCCTGCAGTGTTTCAGTTGCTTTGCTATTCCAGACTCTGATTGTTTTGGTTCTGGGTTCGCAGATTTTCAGCTGTGACCTATATTTGGGCCGTAGCAGGATGACATTGTGATCTGAACGACCAAGCGGTGGGCGTGGTTTTGAGATGTATGCGTTGGGGATGTTACCATAGCACAAGTCCAATGTGGTTCTGGTGGGAGTTGTGACATATTGCTCCAAGCTAGGAAGCTGTGTGCTGATGTCACACCTGTTAAAATCCTCCAACAGAAACACCGGTTGTTCCCCAGTCTGATTGACCGCTCTGTTATAACTCTCAGCTGTGTGCTGGTACATAAACTAGGAATGATGGCCATTTGGGAAAACTCTTGGGGTAAATAGTGAGGTCTAAAAGACACGGTCAACAGTTCATAGTGCTTGCAGCTCATGGTCTCTTTCACTTTGAAGGTAGTTGTCCACTTACTGTTGACAGCTATACAGAGCCCACCCCCCAATCGACTTCTTTGTTTTTGCTGCATCTCTGTCAAAGCTGATGATGTTAAATCCGTCTGTCCTTGGACAGCCATGTCTCTGTGAAGCAGAAGATACTGGTTTGACAGTAATCCATGTCAAACTTTGTGAGTGTGGAAAGTTCCCAAATGCCACCCTAAAAACAGGCTAGCTACTCCTACTGCCACCCCATTTGGCAGCAATGAATTCAAAGAAAAGTTACAGCCAATTTGATATTTACGAGCACGGATTTCCAATGTCGGACTGCAGTGAATGCAGCACGAGCTAACATCAGAGCGGCAGTGACCGCGGGACAAGAGACTGATTTGTTTGGAAAAGCGAGTGACATGGGAGCCCTGAGGAAAGGAGACACGGGAAGAATGAGGTAAAAACTGATTCACTATCTGTCAAGACATTAATGAAAACACAGTGCTAGTGTAGTAGCAACACTGATTTTGAAATGATAAGAATCAGGTTGAAGAACGTTATTGCACTAACTATAGGCTACACATGTAACGATAGCAGCTAGATCTGCTGTTAGTTCTGTGTGGGCTACTTCCACATGTGTCAGAGAAAACAAGAAGAGAGGGCAGAGGTGGAAGGAGAGAAAGAAGACAAGTGGAAGAGAGGAGAGAGACAGAAGGGCACCAGAAACGTGACAGAGTTAGAATACAAGGCCTAGTCGACCAGGGACAGGAGGAGGTGGAGAACACCATGGTGGTGAATATGTGGAGGAGGGAGAAAGAGAGAGAAGAGATGAGGTGCAAGAGTCAGACAGTGAAAGAGAAAGAGCCGTCATCACCAAAGAGCTCCAGTAGAGCTGCTCCACATGGTATGGAAGCTGTGTAGAAAAACTGACATTTTGCTGGAAAGTGTTTTAAGAGACATTGCTTAGACTTCTTCAAATAAAAACAAAGATTCACGTTTGCTTAAATATGAATACTTGGGTGAAAGTATGATGAGTGTATTTTAGATCCATTGTTCAGATTAAATTCCAAAATTAAACAAATGAACCTAATAATACTCTCCCAGACTAAAATGTTAGTGTATGTTGACACAGTCTGAGGGTTATAAATAACCAATGATAGCTCCAAATTAATTTAATTAGTAGTTATATTATGTAATTATTTCAGATGTAATACAGTTTGAATATTTCCTCCCCTCCTTCTTCTAGATGTATCCACGTCCAGGTGTGAGGTGACGCTCAGACCCTGCAGGGAGGAGCCAGGAGAAGCTTCAGCAGCGACTGGTACAAATATCATCTCTGATCAGAATCTTCACAATCAAAAGATGCAGCTGATAACTGTGAACAATAAAAGTGATGTCCAGTACCTTGTTTGAGTGCCGTGACTCATTCATTTCCACAGTGTATTCATGCTCATCTTAGTACAGCTCAGCTCAGTCCATGGATCTTCATGGGTAAGTTTCTCCTTGAACAGGTGTCCTTGTTTGTCTATATCAGTTTGTAAATGGCAGCTCATGCCCTTTTATGGTGTGTACTATTTCTTATCAACTATGATTTAATTTAGTGTACATCACCCCTAAAAAAATCCTGCCCCTCTCTCACCACCCCAAAAATATTTTTCTAGATCCGCCCCTGCTTTTGTACTAAATTACTTGCATTAGTTATTGACATTAACTTCTCCTTAAGTGGACAGAAGGGCCTATTCCAATTAGTATTTAAGTCTGCCAAGAAATAAATCGCATTATCAAAATCGCCCACTGTATCTAACATTTCACACATTTTCTCTAAGTAATTTAATTTTGCATTTGGAGGCCTATAGCCACATCCTATCAGTAAAGGTTTCAAATGACGTAAATTAATCCTTTCTGTACTCCTGAATTCCCGCAGCTGCATCACTGAAAGTACCATCTAAACTGCCAGCAGGTGAATTCCACATGACAAAATCTATTCAGTTTCATTCACTTTATTTCTTAAGCTACAAATATTTAAATGAGCCAGTTTCAGCCCTTTCTTGGGTAACTTAATTGAAGTCATTGTGGTTGTTTATTATGTATCCCATTTCACCTATGTCTTTACATACACTGTACATAGACTGCAAACCATGGTCTGATGCTCCACCCTCCACCTATCTCCCAATCACCAAGTCAGCAGTGTGTCAGCATCTCTGCTCTAGTTACCACAGCTGTAGCTACGAACGTGTCAGATAAATAATGTCTAACGTTACAAAACCTAAAAGACCTTGTTATGAATCTGAAATATGTCCACGAAATACGCACCGCCTGGAAGCTCCGCTCTATTTACCCCGTCCCTCCACAGCTCTCCTCTGGTACATTTCACTCCTTCTAAGTGTTCATGGTGATGCCCAAGGTGGCTGCTTTTCATTCACTGTAACACTTTCTGTTCCTGTTGGATCCTGCAGCCAAGCTGGCAACCTCTATTCAGGGGAGAGGGAGAGGGGAGACACTGCTCTACAGTAATTTGAAAGTGATTGTAGTAACAGTTTTGGCCACCATCCTACGTACGGTTCCTTTAATAAGAACATTTCTTCTGTTTGTCGGTTTGCTATTCCTAGCTTTGTCCAGAGTTTATAAGCTAGCTCACTTTTCTCCCCACATTTGCTCATATTTCTGAAGAAAACTGGATTTAATCATTCCATGCTTTCCCTATCAAGTAGTGGTCATGTTGTTCTTTTCATGAATATGGGAATTATAGCAAAAATACCTCTAAAATGCATAGTTTTATGTTAAATAATGTCAACATTTTCTGCTAAGGGGGGACCAGTAACATTTCTTTTCATGGGGCTAAAATCCCTGCATACTTTATGCAGCCACACATGGGTTTAGAGCAGGGGTGGGGAACCTCCGGCCTCCGGGCCGTATATGGCCTGCGGAGCCATTTTGAGCGGCCCGGACTGGGCAGAATTTGGGCAGATGCCAGAGTGGCCGCACAGTCTCGGGGCCATGCAACGTCATGGAGATGAAAGTGAAACTGCGTTCCGCTTCAGCGCAGCGCGGAGACGGGGAGCCGCTTGCGGCCCCTCAGAGCCTCTCTGTGAAGTCGCTGTCCCCGGATGCTGCTCTGTTGTCTAACCATGGAAGAATGTATTAAGTTGTTGTATAATTTATCCATTATCTCCACCTCCGCTCCCTTCCACTGATGGTGCTGCACTGCAGCGCTGTGTCTGTCACCGCCTCTCCTCCATTGATTGGTCAGAAATGCTCAGATGCGAAAAAAGCACAAAAAAAATATATATATATAATTGCCCAGAAATTACAGTGTTTTTTCCGTAATGTCAGTGAGCAGCACGTGCTGCAGTCAGTTGGCTGGAGTGATCGACGCTGATGACAAATGCCGCATCATGGCGACTGCCAAAAAAAGGAAAGTGGATGCAGAATGCCGCGCATTTCAGAAAAAATGGACAAATTATTTTTTCTTTGTTGAAGTGACAGGCAAGCCAGTGTGCTTAGTTTGTTCCGAGGCACTGGCAGTAATGAAAGAGGCCAATCTGGAACACCATTACACGTCAAAACATGCCCATCTCCAGGAGTTGAGAGGACAAGTGCGGTTGGATAAAATAAACGCACTTCATCAGAGTTTGGAAGCTCAACAAGCAGCTTTTGCATGACCACAGACTGACAGGGACAATATTGTGCGTGCAAGTTTTGTGGTGAGTGAATTGATAGCCACAAAGCTGAAACCTCATGCCGAGGGAGAGTTTGTGAAGGAGTGCCTCGTAGCCACTGCCGAGCTGCTGGCGCCTGACAAAGTGAGAATGTTTCAAAACATCAGTTTGTCCCTACGCACCGTTGCAGACAGGATAACAGATATGGCACAAGATATTGAAAAAACACTTAAAGTCACTGCAAAAGACTTTGTGTATTTTTCTCTGGTTTCTCTGGAGACAACAGACATCAGCAACACAGCACAGTTTGCCATTTTCGTGCGTGGGATTACCGCCGAGTTTGATACGAAGGAGGAGTTGCTGTCTTTGCAAGCCATGCATGGCACTACCAAAGGTGAGGATTTGTTTAAAGAAGTCATTGTGGCCATGAAGAAGTTTGAACTGCCATTTGAAAAGTTGAGTGGCATCGCCACTGATGGTGCCCCCGCGATGGTTGGTGCACAGGAAGGATTGACTGCATTAGTCAAGAAAGAAATGAGCCGTCTGGGTCTGAATCCAAGTGACTTAGTTGCATGCCATTGTATCATACATCAAGAGAGTCTGTGTGCCCAATCCCTGAAGCTAAATGATGTGATGAAAACTGTTGTGTCCACCATTAACTTCATCAAAAGCAGAGGACCGAACAACCGTCATTTCAAGGAGCTACTCAGTGAGCTTGAGTCTGAGCATTGTGATCTGGTTTATCACTGTGAAGTGCGATGGCTGAGCCGAGCAAATATGCTTGCACGGTTTTATGCACTGCGGGAAGAAGTAAGACAGTTCATGGAGATGAAGGGAAAACCTGCCATGGAGCTCAGTGATGGCAAGTTCCTCTGTGATCTGGCTTTCATGGTGGACATCACCAAGCATCTTACAGAGCTCAACATCAAGCTGCAAGGTCCCAACCAGCTCATCAGCTCTCTGTTTTCAAATGTGAAATCATTTGAAGCAAAGTTGAGGCTGTGGCAAGGACAACTGGAAAGAGGAAACACTGTGCACTTTCCCACCCTGCAAGAGCAAAAGCCTGATGTTACAGCTGAATATGCTGAGGAGTGTGCAAAACTTCTCCAGGAATTTGAAGACAGGTTTCACGATATGAAAACTGTACAAAAGGAACTGGACATGTTTGCTATGCCATTTAATGTGCAGCCATCTGATGTCCCAGACAACCTCCAAATGGAGATAATTGAGCTGCAAAACAACAATGAGCTCAAAGCAAAATACAACAACCTCTCCCTGCTGGACTTCTACAGACTGTACATTTGTGCAGAGGACTTTCCCCTGCTGAGGAGACATGTCCTGAAGTTTGCATCTCTGTTTGGGACAACATATTGCTGTGAACAGTTCTTCTCAAAACTGACTCTCGCAAAGACTCGCTTGCGTTCAAGGATCACTGACACAAACCTGGAAAACCAGCTTTGGATAGCATCATTATCACTGCCAGCTGACATTCAACACCTTGCCAAAGACAAACAGTTTCAGCCATGGCATTAGGTGAGCAGTGACAGTGGTGTTAATAGTCAGTTTGCAAGTGTTGTGTGTTATGTTGTGGTAGTAGTTAGTTCAAGGACAGTCCACAAGGGGACACAAGTAAAATTGCTGTGAGAAAAACATTTGTATTTTGTATTTGTATTGTTTTCAGAGTTCACTAAAGAATCTCAACTCTAATTAAAGTGTCTGAGTTTTTATTCCAGAACTTTACAAGTGGTTACCTGACGTTTTTGTCATTTTTTTTCACCACTAGGTATGTGTTCATTTGATGGCCCACGGAGGACTTTATAAAAATTGAACTGGCCCTTTATATGAAAAAGGTTCCCCACCCCTGGTTTAGAGTATACCCACTATACATAATAAACCAGACGACACCACTGGATCTAAGGTCTAAATTAGAAAGTAACAACAGATAGCGCTCTCAAGGAGGAGGAAAAAAAAAGACAAGAGAAGATAGAACTTATCCAAAGGAAGTTTCTATGGAAATGATAGAGAGCATCTATCATAGGCTGCTGTTACCAGCACAAGTATCACACCGTGTCATGGACTTGCTTAGGAAGTAAGGTAAGAAGGCAGGTTTACGGACATGAATGACATGACAAAGTGGTGTGGGACAAGAGGGGAGAGCCATCTGAAAGGAGAGGAAACATGGTTACGACAAATTCAAACCAGGCAGCAAGAAAAGACAGAACAAAAAAGGTTTGAACTCTGAAAATTATGAGATATGATATGGAGTCCATCAGAGCCAGGCTCGCTGTTTCCCACTGCTTCCAGTCTTTTTGCTAAGCTATGCTAATCATGTGCTGACTCCAGGGGAGGATTCCATCAACCCTGCTAATTTTAGCGAGAGTTGGTTCCATCACTCTCACTAACAGGAGTCTAAGCTGAGTTACTGGGTAACATATGCTTCTGAACTAACCTGCTCCATGGCAGGTTAACTATCAGGCTTACCCTAAGTGGTGTTACAAAGAATATGTACCTGTAGGAAACAGAGTATCAAACAATCAGTTCCTTACGCTCCCCTCCTGATTGTCCGTGTTGTCCGAAAACAAAGGTGACAATGTGAGCAAAAAATAATTTACCTTAGATTCTTGGTCAGTTTTGGAGAATTTCCAATAATTAAACATATGTTAATGATGTTGTTGTCATGATGATACACATTGTGTTTTAATAACTAGAAAAGCACTCAGAGAGCGCAGACCTCTGTCAAGGCAGCGTTCTGAGAGAGCGTGTACTCTTGCAAGCCCACAACACCTAAGAGTGAATGTGTTGATTTTGACAAAAGGTCAATATTTGACTGATTTCCGAGCCACGATTTTGATTATCGCAGAAGTTTAATATTTGACTATAAGAATGTCTCCAATTATAAATTGAGAATTATTTTCCAGATGTTTTGCGACCAGTTGCATTGCTCTAGCTCCTCCCTACATGAAGTAATGGTTAAAAACACATACTGTATTTCACCTTTTACTGATCTTGACCAAACTGAATCGGTGACTTCTGGATTCCTATATTAGTTCATATACCAAATTAGGTGACGATTAGCTGAAAATTGTCCCCCCTTTAGCACATTGACCAATCCTGAAAATTTTGTCAAAATCCGTCCATAACTTTTTTGAGATATTTTGCAAACCAACAAACGAACAAATAAACAAACCCCAGTGAAAATATAACCTCCTTGGCGGCGGTAATTAATTTAGTTGGACATTCTGAAACTTCTGTGCCCAGAGGCCTGAAACATTGAACTTTGATAACAGCATACTGATTCACCAGGATAACCTTAAGTTTTCAGTCCAAAAGTGTTTAATATTTGCATGACAGGAAAATAAAGTAATGTATATATAATGTAATATTTTAACAAATTCTTATTAGAGCCAGGAGAATATGAGGTATTTTGTGATGGGTCAGTGTTTTATATTTTAGAGGATGCTGAATTCATTGGATTGAACAGATGACTTATGCATAGGGCTGGGTACTAAACTTCAATACTTTTGTAGCACCAACTGAAAAGCTCAGATCCTATCAGGTATCAAAAAAATGAATAATTTTTCGGTGTCAAATTCCAATACCCAAGTGTCTGTGAACTATGCTCTCAGATATCTCTATTGATTGACATGTCCCCTTCAGATTCATAGTGACACTGATCTGTCCCATATCCCCCCCACTTCCCCAGCATAAGGAGACAAACATTGCTGGTAAAAGAGAGCATTAATGTCATTGCAGCAGCACTGGGAGCCTGGCATTTGTGTTTTGACTCATGTGTTCAAGTTGTACATGAATGTCAGAATTTCCAAGCTCCAAGTCTGTAAATCTGGGAAGCACTGGGAGCACTCAACTTTGGGGTTACAATGTAACCAAACTTGGAGCTCAGATCAATGTAACCGTTATATTGGTCTGAGCTCCAAGTTCTAACTTCCAGTGAACACACCATAAGACAAACTGTCACTCCCCAGGGTCCTAAAGAGGAACCGCTGCAGCCTATGTCTGTTGATCATCATCAGACCATTGTTTAGTATGTCTACTGTGATAAAGACCAAACTTTATGATGACCATGATTAACTCATTGAGTGCCAGCCCTTTTATAAAACAGAAAGTGTCTTGTGCCAGCGTTTTTGGCCATTTTGAATTGTCTTTCACAACCGACAGAATATTTTGTGCTATGACTATTCGAAAATACAGAATAGCTGAAATGAAAAACGAGACTCTCTATTTCATCGTGGAAAAAATGATTGTTCACATCTTGTTCTAATAAAGAAAAGTTAAAAAAACGATGGAATCTCTCCTATATAGAATTTGTCTGAATTTACATATTACAGTTATATTACAAAAAATGAATGAACGCTACCCTTAAAGTCCTCAAGATATGAATGTGTTACTTCACTCTTTATTGGTTCCCTGGCTTGTGCCGACTTTACCTTTTGGAGAATGTGCAACTCGCTTAATGTTTCTCCAGCTCAGTGTAGTTGTGACATCCATGCACAGGTTTGCTGGGTCATCTCAGTCTTTTACAAGTGTCTTTAATGGTGCTCTGCTATGTGTGATAACACAGATGGGGGTTTGGAGAGCATTACTAAACTCATTACCTGCAATACAGCAATATAGCTGGAAAAGATGTCTTAATGTGTGAATATAAATGTGTACTTCATGAATTCTGTCATGGTGAAACCTCACGGATCTGTGCATTAATATGTCATTTCAGTGTTACACTGTGCTCTTCTGTCCTGTGGACTCATGTATGCAGCCAAGGACTGACAAGCCAGGACTTCTCTGTGATGTGATTCTGTCTTTCTCCTGACCAGGGATCAGTTTGGGCGTCGTGGTCAGAGAGTATGTGTCCCTCTCTCATCTCCAGAAGCAATATTTCGGCTTCCCAGGAGACATCCTCATGCGAATGCTGAAGCTTGTCATCCTGCCGCTCATCATTTCAAGCATGATAACAGGTAACTACAACATGATCGTGTCTATTTGTAGTCATAGTGATGTACAGTAATGGAGTGCATTACAAGACGTCGCTCAGTCTTTACAGTGTGAACAGGTCTGCTATCATCCCAGTCAACATGGCCATAAACAGATGGTAGAAATAAAAACAAGTACAGGTCATTTTAGGTTCTGGCTACCTGTTTAAAGATTAACTTATGATAAGTAACTCATTTCAGTCACAAAGAGGCCAAGAGGAAGTGCGCATGAACGTGTTATTATACGACAAATTAAGGCTACATTCACACATTTTCCACCTTATACATTTAAGCGTTTGAAAACTTGCCATATAGTGAAGGATCTAAAGGACATTTGACAAAGTTTTGTCTGAAATCCTGACAGTGTTGGTGGTAATGCGTTACAAACATAGGCTGTATAGAAAGAGTGGATGGCGCTATCGTGATGGTTTGTGAACAACGGCAATGAAGCCCATAGGAAGTAACCTAAACTTGCATTCTCTCCAACAGCCAGCAGGGTGCGATACTGATGGTTTCAAGAAGAAGCTCCTTCATATTGAAATGACCCTTTTCTTTCTTGGTGTATTCCCTCTGTAAACAATGTAAACAAGAGCTTATGGACTCATCAGTGCTGCTCCTCTTCAGGCTGTGATTGACAGCAGAGACCTGTCAATCACAGGGTAGACACACCCAAACCATAATTCAGTAAATGGACATCCTGATGTATTCAAACATTATTTAAACTAACCATTCAGATCATAAACTCATATCAGGGAAGAAAAGAGTCATTTTCCCACAGGCTTCAATCCAAACTGACTTCTTTTTGAAGCCACCAGTATCGCCCCCTGCTGGGCAAGAACCCAAACGCACAACTCGAAACACAGTACAAGTTCATTAACAGGGGGTTATTGGATCAAGGCAGGCAGACCAGGTAGGCACACACAGTAACATCCAGCAGTGACGGGCTGAGATGAGAGCATGTTAGGAAGTCCTACACTCACTAGACTACGGAAAACAGAAAAGCCACTCACCAAAAAGGGAGGGAAAAACAACAGCAACTGGAACAGAAAACACTCTCTCTAAGAGGCTACAAAAAAACTACAAGCCAAAAACTCTCTTAAAGAGGCTATAAAAATTAGAAACCAAAACACTCTCAAGGAGGCTATGAATATTATTAACAAAAAACTCTCACTAGGAGGCTGGTGGTATCGTGGTTAACACTGTCGCCTCACAGCAAGAAGGTACCGGGTTCGAATCCTGGGCCCGAGGCCTTTCTGTGTGGAGTTTGCATGTTCTCCTCATGTCTGTGTGGGTTCTCTCTGGTACTCTGGCTTCCTCCCACCATCCAAAAACATGCATGGGGATTAGGTTAATTGGTTAATTTAAACTGACCGTAGGTGTGAATGTGAGTGTGAGTGGTTGTCTGTCTCTATGTGTCCTGTGATGAACTGGAGACTTGTCCAGGGTGTACCCTGCCTTTCACCCTAAGACAGCTGGGATAGACTCCAGCCCCCCGCGACCCTATGAATAATGAGACTAAGCGGCAGAAAATGGATGGATGGATAATTAAACTACAGGGACACCCTGATGGCTGAGAGGTTAAGGCACTGACCATGAACCATAATGTTCATGCCCAGCTGGTTGACGTGTTAAATGACCAATCTGTAAAAGTTTTGACCAGATTCATTATGGTATGCCCTGGTAAAAAAAAAAAAAAAAAGTACTTTATCGTATTTCAAGTATTTTCAAATTTTCTATAATATATTGAAAATGTGCTTTCACAAATTGTACTTTTTATCAATATATAAAAAGTATACTAAAATCACACTTTCACACTGACACTATTAACACACTTTAAAATAATTATACTATGATTGCACTTTGTAGAAATATATTGCACTAAAATATACTTTAAGTGAAACTTAGCAATTTCTAAAGTGTACTTATTTTCATTTCTTTTCACATATATTTTTGATATATTTTTAAAAAAATGGCTCAACATTGTCATTGTAACATACACTAAAAGCCTTTTTTCAAAGTACACATTTTAATACAACACTGTAATATCAAGTTTAAGTGTATTTTAAGTTACATTTAAGTCTGCTTATAAAGTGAAGTTATTTTAGCTTGTTCTTCAGTACATTCTTTTGGAAAATCTTAAGCAGTATTGCCGTGGAAATGCACGTAAACCCTTTTGTGAAATGTTGTGCTGTTGCTATCTGCACGCCTGGACGAACTGGTGAGGAAGACAGGCTCTGTCTGGACAGTCTGACATCTGTAGCAGAGCAACATCCACTGAGCAGTAGGGCTGTAACAGTGTAGGTCTATGTTATATTCTTCCTGTACCGTCACAATACGGGCTTCACATGCACACAGTCATACGCCGAATATAAAGTCCTCACTCCAATCTAGGTGGTGGCAATGAGCCTGAAAGGTGCCAGCAACCATCACTAGATACAGAAGAAGAAGTAGGTACCAAAACAAATGAAGAAGAAAAGTGTTTATTTAGAAGTAGAAAAGCCGCCAGCTTCGTTTAAATCACCAACATGAGAACACTCTGGCTTCTCAGTGGAAGATAACGGTGATGACACAGAGGTGCAATATGTCACTGGAAACACATCAAACATGCTTTTAAACAGCCACTTAACACAGACAGGACCAAAACAATCCACCTATGCCGCAGAGGAGCCGGCTTCAAGTACTTATTGAAAGTGCTGTGAAAAGTGTCCCATCCTGCAAGCGAAGAATCTTGGTGCATGACATATAACATACTGTAGAAACATATAAACACAGTGCAGAGATGCAGAGAACCAAAAGATAATAAAGTGACTAAAGCTGGTTTCACACCGAATGCACAAGGCGCAAGTGCGCCGAGAGAAACCCATTCAATGTGTATGTGGTTGCGCTGTTGCACGCTGCAGGAGAGATGCCAGGAGCTGCACAGAAAGGAGGGAGTGTGTGTAAAGGATCGACAATCTCGAGTCCTAAATGAAGCCATGAGCTTGACGCTCTCCCCTCTGTCCTTTCCGTGATCTATCTATCTAATAGTATAATTATTTTAAAGTGTGATGTTAGTATACTTTTCATATATTTACAGAAAGTATAATTACATTTTCAATATATTATTGAAAATATGGATATACAGTCCTTGAAATACAACAAAGTACTTTTTTTCACCAGGGTTTCTCTTTCACTCTTTCTTTTTTCACATTACAAATTAATACTTTCACGATGCTCTTTGGTGGATTATTTGTTTGTATGAGAAGGTTGGACAGATTCAGAAAAGATGATTAATCTAATTTTAAAATCATGCACTAATTTCAACAGCCCTAATTCAAACAGAAATATGAAAGACAGATGAAAGGACAAATGAACTTCAGGACGTGCACTGTATCCTGACCACATTGTATCCACTTGAGGTCATGATCATTGTCTGCTAATGATCTTAATGTGATCAGTTCACGAACAGATGTATAAACTATATTAATCTACTATGAGAATAAGATAAATTTCCAGATATAAACTAGAAAACAAGCAGGCAGCTCGTCTCCTCCAGGAAGCTGCTTCATGCGTAAATACGCAGCGCACCAGGCACCCTGCAGATGCTAGTGTCTGACCTCTGTGAAATGTGGCAGGTTTGGACGGTTGATGTGGTTTTTTGTTTGTTTGTTTTTTTGCGCCCTTTTGCGCATTTTTGGGTGCGGTAAACTATCTCATGTGGTTATGTGTCCATACTTGACATCTTGCATACTTGAAGTCACACTAATCATCACTATACACTATATTGCCAAAAGTATTTGCTCACCTGCCTTGACTCTCATATGAACTTAAGTGACATCCCATTCCTAATCCATAGGTTCAATATGACGTCGGTCCACCCTTTGCAGCTATAACAGCTTCAACTCTTCTGGGAAGGCTGTCCACAAGGTTTAGGAGTGTGTTTATGGGAATTTTTGACCATTCTTCCAGAAGTGTATTTGTGAGGTTACACACTGATGTTGGACGAGAAGGCCTGGCTCTCAGTCTCGGCTCTAATTCATCCCAAAGGTGTTCTATCAGGTTGAGGTCAGGACTCTGTGCAGGCCAGTCAAGTTCATCCACACCAGACTCTGTCATCCATGTCTTTATGGACCTTTCTTTGTGCACTGGTGCACAGTCATGTTGGAAGAGGAAGGGGCCAGCTCCAAACTGTTCCCACAAAGTTGGGAGCATGGAATTGTCCAAAATGTCTTGGTATGCTGAAGCATTCAGAGTTCCTTTCACTGGAACTAAGGGGCCAAGCCCAGCTCCTGAAAAACAACCCCACACCATAATCCCCCCTCCACCAAACTTTACACTTGGCACAATGCAGTCCAACAAGTATCGTTCTCCTGACAACCATCAAACCCAGACTCGTCCATCAGATTGCCAGATGGAGAAGCGTGATTCGTCAATCCAGAGAACGTGTCTCCACTGCTCAAGAGTCCAGTGGCGGCGTGCTTTACACCACTGCATCCGACGCTTTGCATTGCACTTGGTGATGTATGGCTTGGATGCAGCTGCTCGGCCATGGAAACCCATTCCATGAAGCTCTCTGTGCACTGTTCTTGCGCTAATCTGAAGGCCACATGAAGTTTGGAGGTCTGTAGTGATTGACTCTGCAGAAAGTTGGTGACCTCTTCACGTGCCTCAGCATCCACTGACTCCGCTCCATCAGTTTACATGGCCTACCACTTTGTGGCTGAGTTGCTGTCGTTCCCAAACACTTCCACGTTCTTATAATAAAGCTGACAGTTGACTGTGGAATATTTAGGAGCGAGGAAATTTCACGACTGGATTTGTTGCACAGGTGGCATCCTATCACAGTTCCACGCTGGAATTCGCTGAGCTCCTGAGAGCGACCCATTCTTTCAGGGTTAGGGTATATACACCTGCGGTCATGGAAGTGATTGGAACACCTGATTCTGATTATTTGGATGGGTGAGCGAATACTTTTGGCAATATGGTATACTTCAAGTGTGTTTATGATCAGTTAACTTGAAGCATGCTATTTTGGAACAACTTATTTTGTGCTTAATGTATTTTAATTGTACTTAAATTGTAAAAAAGCTCAATTTGAAGTGTATTTAATGTACTTTCACGTGCTAAAGTCCCAAAAGGTGACAACCTAAAGTATATTTAGTATACTTAAAGTATAACTATATGACTTATATACTTAATAGTAAACTAAATATACTGTAAGTTGTTCCACTTTAGCACGTGAAAGTACATTAAATACACTTCAAGTTGAGCTTTTTTACGATATATGTACAATTAAAATACATTTAAGCACAAAATAAGTTGTTCCAAATAGCATGCTTCAAATACACTAAGTATACTGAATTTCAGTACACTATAGTGTGCTTTTTTCACCAGAGTGAAGAGTTCAAACAAACCAGAAAATCTCAAAATCTTCTGTCTGGTCTTTCAATTCTTGCTAGGATGAGATTAAATATAATGCTTTTTGTCCACAGGTGTTGCGGCGCTGGACTCTGAGGTGTCAGGGAAGATTGGTCTGCGAGCTGTTGTTTATTACTTTTCCACCACCATCATTGCTGTTATTCTTGGTGAGTTGATGATTTGCCTCACTTACTCCAGTTCTCAGGAGCACTCTGTTTGAATTCTGTTGAAGTCACTTTTTAATGTAGGTAATTCGTGAATTTGTGTTTCATTCTCTTCTGCTTGTGTTTGTAATGCACACTGGTCAGCTCACACTCTATTAAAATTGCTTTAGAAATAAATTTGATGTGATTTTGTCAATGTGGTGTCGTGTTTTGCAGGGATCATTCTGGTAATGACCATCAAACCGGGAGTCTCTCAGACTACTGAGCACATTGACAGATCTGGGACCACGCCCAACGTCACAACAGTTGACACAATCTTGGACCTCCTCAGGTGACCTGCCAGCTGTCATACTATTTTTATATTCGAATGACAGTATACTGTACATGCTAAAATTTTTCAAAATGAAATACTTAATGTAGTGATTCATTCATTCAGAAGCCAGCAGTGTTAGTGTCCACTATCTCTTGCATGTCTCTGTAACACAGTTTCTTCTCGTAAGTATTCTCACAATAACATTAAACACATTACAGCACAAAATAATGATACGGGCCGTATATGGCCCAAAGGCCGTAGTTTGCCCATGTTGGTTTTAGTCCTTAGAAGTTCTTCAGTATGTCTTTAACTGTCTGCTTGAGCTTCAGATAATTTTACTTTAAAGAAAGACACTGTAGCAGATGACATTCAGCTCATGCTGGATTGTACGCTGTAACAGCTGCATGGCCTGAGCACAAATGCACAGCTCTGAAACAAAGGAAAGAATCAGATAAATAAGTATTTCTTTTAAAAACAAAAGCTGCTTGCACTGGAAGGTTAACATGGGCATGGTGTCAGGGGAGAAAATAAAATCAATATGACGGGAAACACTAAAGGTGCTCGCCAAGGAGGGAATAAATATGCAATTGACTTGACAAGGGGGAGAAGACAAAAGACTAAGGGTGTTCACTAAGATAGAAATAGCTACTAAGGTGACTTGACAAAGGGGAAAATACTAATAAATAAGGTAGTGCTAGGAGGTGAGCAAAGAGCAAAGTACATAACAAGACGACCATGGACAGGAAGCATGGCGTGGCCGGTAGGTCCGACACAACGGACAGGATGAAACGACACAAGGCGGCACGAGACTATTTGAACATAAGGAAGGGAATCACAAGTGGAAACAATCAGGACGGGGTAATATAATCATAAACACAGGAGAACACAAGGGCAGGAAGCAAAGTGATCTGAAACAACAGGGAGACAGCATTACTGCAAAATAAAACCAGAACTGGAGGTGTAAAACGGGACAAAAATGAACTCACTGAATTAACTAAAGGTGAATGACAGGACATAGCATACACGGTGCTTCAACAAATTCATTAGTAGTGCAGTGAACAAAACATAAGCTGGAAGGGTTACAAACCATTTTAATAACAGTACATCAACATGATACACACTATTTCAAATGACAGATAAAAGTCTGAACCTTCCCTTAACTTCAAATCGTGGCCATAGTGTCTGTGACACTATGAGATTTTTTCAGAAAGTTATGATGATGATGATGATGATGAACAGTTACATCAACTCAGAAAGTTATGTCACCATGGAATGCTGATTCGGCTGTCTGAAAGGAGTTTTTTCCTCAACTCTCAATAGACTGATGTGCTCTGAATGTGAATCCTCCTGACTTGCACAAATCATCTTTGCACTGACCCATGTGTCAGGGAATGAGTGTGGCACGCCTTACATTCTGTCTTTTTCATTCACCTACAATGTTGTTTTTCCCTTCAATAGAAACATGTTCCCTGAAAATCTGGTGCAGGCTTGTTTTCAGCAGGTAAGAGGCTTTTCCCACTTGTCCCTTTTCCTCCTACTGCCCATGTTTGAACGTTCATCAGCCAAGTGAACTGCTACAGTGTCAGGAAAACATGCAATACGTGATAACATTGTTTTAATACTGCAATGCAGATATTACTTACAATATATAAAGAAATCCTCCAGTATCCACTGTGTTTTATTTTCTGTTAGCATAGATCAGAGACAGCAGTTTATGGAGAAACAGGAAATAATAAAGAAAAGCATCATTTCTTAGTGGAGCTTTGATGTTTCCTCATCAGGAGTTCCTCCAGATAAAGTCGGATCAATGGATGTCTGCTGCACTGTTTTCATGCTACTTGACTGAACGTCAGCAGATTAGCTTTTTGGAACTCTTCCTTTAGATCTTTGTGGTTGTGCTGCAGGTTGCTATGGAAACTGGCCATGTTTCTTCAGGTGGTTACCACAAGTATTTACGATGACTTGCATAGTACCTCTGCGTCATCTCAAAATATTTCAAAATAAGAGACATGCTGTTCTTTTTAGTTAACTTCTCTTCATTTCCTTGCTGGGGGGGCACCTAGAGCAGTAGAGCTCCAACTGATTGGCCAATTATACTGACATGCGTTGTACAGAGGGTCTGGCATTCCTCCACTGAGAACCGATTTCAGGCAGGAGGCGTGAACTCTGTTGAAGTCTGAAACATTTGGATCTGACCCAATCACTGACGTTTGGTTGTGACGTATGTAAAACTAACAGAGCTAACTGAAAAATAAGACTTTCCCCAAACCCCGTGGAGAGTAAAGCCATGACATCTTTGCCAGCAATAAATCTGGTTAAACATTCCTGTTGCTCCCACTTCAATTGCTCAATATTTGCTGAATATTTGGGAGCCTAGCCAAAACAGATGGCTTCCTTCACTTCTGTCTCTGCTGCCATTACCAAACTACAACCAGCTCGACCACAACGCAAATGTTCGACGTCATCATTGAAGGGGTACTTCAGAATTTTGGACATGGGGCCTCATTTCCAAGTGAGCCACAATGTTGGAGACATGTGGAGACAGTTTTCAACAAATTTCATTCAGTCCTTCTAGCTGCAGAGTTCACTGGTGCTAAGCTAACGCAAGTCAATGGTTCTAGTTTAGCCTGTCATTAAAAACAGTCTTAACCACTCCACAGTGCACCTGAGGCAAATCAGTTATAACACCAGACTATCGATGTAAATGTCTGTGTAGATAGAATCATTTTAGACATAAAAGTAACCTTGCATTTTGAAGGATTTATGTCTCAGTAGCAACAGCTAGTTCAGCAGCTGCAGACTGATATCAGCTAGCAGCTAGTTTATAGGAGCTATAATAGTTTGTTTACCTTGCATTCCTCCTCCGTCTGCATTTGTGTTCATTTTCCACACTGTCACCACCAGTCTCTGGTTCTTCTGTCCTGGTTTTCTGCAGCTCCATCAGAGACTGTCTCTACAGATGCTCGCTCTCATTCTTCCTTTTCAGCATCCATCTCAGCTCTTCGTTTGTGTATCCCAGCTCGTACAGGTCGGTTTATTGGAGAAAATTGCTCATCGTTGTCTTTAAAAGCATCAGGCAGTCCTCCAAACGGCCGTAGACCCCGGGTCCTTTTCAATACTTTTAGCTGTCTTTTAAATCCCACTGACTCTTCCTGTGTCGTACCATCACCTTCTGTTTGCCAGCATTTTCTTCCATGTTTTTAATGATAAAGTTTCTTCCATCAGGTCTCCACCTTCTCCCTCCAGCTCAGATCCAGCTGTGTCTCCTGTGTGTCCAGCTGTCTTTGAGCAGTTTGATCAGGTGTCACTTGCTGAGCTATGTGAAGTGGTTCAAAGATTGAGGCCTTCACATTACCCCTTAGATTGTATTCCACTAAGGCTGTGGAAATATGTTTTTGACAGTGTTGGGGCATACATTTTAACCCTGATAAACACCTCTCTTACCTCAGGCTGTGTGCCAGCTGTTCTTAAACATGCTATAGTGCAGCCTCTGATCAAAAAACATAACCTTGATCCGACTGTTCTATCCAACTTCAGGGCCATCTCTAAACCCTTTTTATCTAAAGTTTTAGAGAAAGTGGTTTTAGAGCAACTGCAGTTGCACCTTGATCTTAATGGCATAACGGAAAAGTTTCAGTCTGGTTTTAAATCACGCCACAGCACAGAAACTGCACTTTTAAGAGTTTTTAATGATCTCCTGCTCACCGTGGACTGAGGACACCCTGCTTTTAGACTTGACTGCTGCCTTTGACACAGTCGACCACCAGATTCTGTTGTCATGCCTGGAGGAGTGTGTTGGCATCAGGGGAATGGTGCTGAAATGGTTGCACTCTTATTTATCAGGAAGAACCTTTTCTGTTCACCTCGGCCATCGCTCATCATCTGTGGCCCACTAGGGTGTGGGGTCCCTCAAGGCTCCATTTGAGGCCCTGTACTGTTCTCCCTGTACCTGCTTCCCCTGGGATCCATTTTGAAGAAATATAACATTTCCTATCATTGTTTTGCAGATGACCTACAAATCTATCTGCCAATTCTCAATTCAAACTCATGATAGATCATCCCATACTTTGCTGAGCTGCTTGAAGGACATAAAATCCTGGTTGGAATTAAATTTCGTAACACTTAATGAGGAAAAACTGAGGTAATTGTTTTTGGTAATTCTGACTTCCTGGATGGCACTACCAGTTCTCTTGGTCCTCTAGCCTCCTACAGTCGCCCCTCTCTCAGAAACCTTGGTTGTATTATCAACAGCTGTTTTAAATGTGACAAACAAATAAATGCAGTTGTCAAAACCAGCTTCTTTCAGCTGCGGCTCCTGGGGAAGGTCAACGCCTATCTCCCTCAGTCTGAATTTGAAAGGGTTATCCATGCTTTTATAACTCATGGTGTTGCTGCTCCAAAATACAGCTGCACGTCTCCTGACCGGTAAGAGACAACGTGATTACACACCTGTCCTCTCTTCCCTTCACTGGCTCCCAGTTTTTAAGTTTTTATCACTTGTTTTAAATCTCTGCATGGCTTGGCACCTACCTAGCTCTGAGTTGCTGCACCTTCATGCTCCAGCCAGAGCAATGAGGTCAGCACACCAGGTGCTCCTGGATGTTCCAAGGTGCCGGCTGAAAACCAGAGGAGACAGAGCTTTTGCTGTAGACACTCCCACTCTGTGGAACAGTCTGCCTTTTTCGATCAGAGCTGCACAGTCTGGTGAGAGTTTAAATTCCCTGCGAAAAACTCACCTCTATGCACTGGCTTTTGATACAAGTTGAGTTTTTAATGCTCCTTTTAGTTGTGTTTTTAATTCAGTTACTTGTCTTATTTATTTATATTACGTGTTTGTTTTTACTTTGTTGTTTTATATTTGCATCAGCCTTGTGCAGCACTTTGGTCAGCTATGGTTGTTTTAAATGTGCTATATAAATAAAGAAAGATTGAGATTGAGATTGAAACGTGGCTAAATCTGGTGTTCAGAACAGGCTTCTTTGTGTACTCTATGTCTTCTATCCATGACAGCTGCATGTAAGCAAACTATTATAGATCTGGTAACCTAGCTGTTAGGTGATATCACTCCACCGCTTTAGGTTAGTTTTATGTCTAAAATTATTCTATCAACACAGACATTTACATCAATAGTCTGGTGTTATAACTGATTTGCCTCAGGTGCACTGTGGAGTGGGTTAGACTGTTTTTAATGACAGGCTAAACTAGAACCATTGACTTGTGTTAGCTTAGCACCAGTGAACTCTGCAGCTAGAAGGACTGAATGAAATGTGTTGAAATCTGTCTCCACACGTCTCCAACACTCCGACTCACTTGGAAATGAGGCCCCATGTCCAAAATCCTGAACTACCCATAAACACCCACCTCTATACTATACATATATGATATAGGGGTTAAGTTGCAATAACAGTGATGTTGTGAAATGTGCTCACTTTAGTACAAGACCACTCGCAAAGAGCTGGAGCCTCCGAAAGTTTCATCCAACAACAACACCACCACGATTCCTCCTCTCACAACCACTATCATGACGGTGGTGGAGGTAGGTGTATATATATATTATATATATATATTTTTCACATAGAGCAGTCGGTACATCAGTGTTTTCTGTTGGGAACATCCATCGACATCATTTTTGGGATGTCCTTGTTGCTCCGTCTGCTGCACCTGACAACCAGCATGGGATCTAAATTCATCACAAGTGAGGTGATGTGCCATAAGTGGTCGTCATTGTTGTGTCACTGGAATGTGATCCTGTCGAAAACATCTGTACAGCTCATCAGTGGCTCTTTAGAGTAAGCTAATGTGAGAGAAACTTCCTGACTTGCTCTTGGTTCGCAGCATGAATCACCTCTCTCTTTCGTCTCTTGGCAGAACATAACCAAGGACTATAAAATCGTCGGGACATATTCAGATGGAATCAACGTTTTGGGGATTATCGTGTTCTGCGTTGCTTTTGGCCTTGTTATTGGGAAGATGGGAGAAAAGGGACGCATCCTCCTGGAGTTTTTTGACGCTCTGAATGAAGCAACCATGAAACTTGTCCATATCATCATGTGGTATGTATAAACCACTGATCTACAGCTACATGGTGAATGTTTTTAAAATGTTGATGACTATACAAACATACATTTTCAGTCATTTTGGAGAAGGAATCCTTGAATTCTGCAAAAAAAAGGCCTTTCAGCAGAAAGACACTCAATCTGTTTCAACTCACACAGTTATTAGGGTGGGGCTAAAAATTCCATGCACCAAGAACAAGAGTTTTTGGATCTCCAAATTTAATTGTTGGAATTTAGATATTAACAGTGTTTCTCAAAAAGTAATGTCTTACTTTAGTTACACTGCTAGTTCCATTACTTTTGGATTACTCTGTAACATCACCTAAGATGCACAATAACTGCAAAATGATTTCAAAGTAAAGCTCCTCATTGTAATAAAACATGGACAGACACCAGATAATTTCTGGTAAAGCTCTTGATTGTAATAAAAAGGGGACAGACACCAGATAATTTCAAAGTAAAGCTCCTTGTTATAATAAAACATGGACAGACACCAGATAATTTCTGGTAAATCTCTTGATTGTAATAAAAAGGGGACAGACACCAGATAATTTCAAAATAAAGCTCCTGATTGTAATAAAAAGGGGACAGATACCAGATAATTTCAAAGTAAAGCAACTTGTTATAATAAAACATGGACAGATACCAGATAATTTCAAAGTAAAGCTCCTTGTTATAATAAAACATGGACAGATATCAGATAATTTCAAAGTAAAACTCCTTGTTATAATAAAACATGGACAGACACCAGATAATTTCTGGTAAAGTAAAGCTCCTGATTGTAATAAAAAGGGGACAGATACCAGATAATTTCAAAGTAAAGCTCCTTGTTATAATAAAAAGGGGACAGACACCAGATAATTTCAAAGTAATAATAATAATAATAAAAAACTTTATTTATAAAGCACCTTGTTGTACATCACTTTGTAACAAATGTTACAAAGTGATGTACAACAAGGTGACCCACAATAAAAACAAATGCACAGTAAACAACTCAGCCCATAAACAACTAAAACAAATAAATAAAATCACATAAAATCCGGAAAGGCTTTCCAATAAAAAAGAGTTTTGAGAAGTGATTTAAAAAATGACACTGATGAAGCTGACTTTATGATCTCTGGCAGACCATTCCAAAGCTTTGGACCCCAGATGGAGAATGATTTTTCTCCCTTAGTCCTTAGACAGGCCCCGTGGACAGCTAATAACCCTTTATCTGAGGATCGCAAAGTTTGGGCTGTAGTATGGAGAGATAAAAGGTCAGTGATGTAAGCTGGACTAAGACCATTGAGTGCTTTAAAAGTAATTAATAAAATCTTAAAATCAATCCTAAATCGTACTGGGAGCCAGTGCAGGGAAGCTAAAACAGGGGTAATATGGTCATGTTTCTTGGATCTAGTTAAGAGCCTGGCAGCAGAGTTTTGCACTGACTGTAGCCTATCCAAGGAGGTCTGGGTAAGACAGGGAAAAAGACTGTTACAATAGTCCAATCATGAAGAAATACAAGTGTGTAAAATCATTTCTGTGTCTTTAAAAGATAAAAAGGAAAGAATCTTTGAAATATTTCTAAGGTTTGGTCTTATGGAATTCAAAGATTAAGTTGATGTCAAACCAGACTCCCAGGTTTTTAGTGCAGGGTTTAACACCATCCTCTAACATCCCAGCAGATGCCAGAATTTGTTTGGTCATTTCATGAGACCCAAATACAATAACCTTGGTTTTACTGTCATTGAAGAAAGTTTTATGACATCCAGTTTTTAACAGAAGTAAAACAAAGTCAAGTAAAGCACTCAGTTTCCCAGAGTCAGTGACAGCTGAGTGTCGTCAGCATAGAAATGAAACGACACACCATGTTTTTGTATTATGTGCCCCAGTGGAAGCAATTCCAATGAAAAAAGAATTGGTCCCAGTACCGACCCCTGGGGCACCCCGAACTTCAGAGAAGTGAAGGAGGTCATGTAAGTATTTGCTGCGACACAGAATTTTCGATCTGATAAGTATGAATAAAACCTTTCTAGGGCAGTATCTGATATTCCTACCTAGTGCCTCAGTCTATTTAAAAGAATCCTGTGATCAGTCGTGTCAAAAGCAGCACTGAGATCCAGGACCGAGCATAACCCTTTATGAGCTGCCATTAAAAAGGTCATTGGCTACTTTCAGCAGACCTGTTTCTGTGCTGTGGTATTTCCAGAACCCTGACTGAAATTTGTCAAAGATCGAATTTTCCTCTAGGGCTGCTAAAAGCTGAAAAGACTTTTTTCTAACATTTTTGACATAAAAGGTAGTTTAGAAACTGGTCTGTAATTGTGATGTAAGGAAGGATCTAGTCTGGGTTTTTCCAGAAGAGGGGGTACACAAGCTATTTTAAAATAATCCGGCACACAACCAGTAGTCAGCGAGCTGCTCAAAATAGAGAGCAAGCTGGGCCCAACAGAAACAATTACTTAAGTTCGGAACCTAGGTGGAATTACATCAGAAAGGGAAGATGAGACTCGAGGGTGAGAGATGACGTCTAGAAGTTCAGATAGAGTTATTGGGTAGAACTGGTTTAAAATGTCCTTTTGGGGATATCAAGCATCACTAAAAGCATCACTCAAAAAGGCACTGGGTGTAACCGAGGCTCTGGTTGATTCCACCTTATTATTAAAATAAGATAAAAACAAATTACAGTCAGCATTAGATTCAGTGGGAATAGTGGGAGCAGGAGAATTGCCCAGAAGGTCAACAGTCTTAAATAACATCCTGGGGTTATTATGGTTTGTGAGAATCAAATCTGCTAAGCCTTGTCTCCTCACCCCTTTTATCATTCTGATAAAAGTAAATAAAAAGCTCCTCATAATGTTAAAATGAGTCTGGAGACCTAATTTTTCCCACGACGCTCTGCTCTCCTACAGTCTCTTTTGAAACTCCGGATGTTATTGTTCACCCATTGTTGTCTCTTATTTGAGGACTTAGTTATAAGCTTCTGGGGGGCGATGGCGTTGAGGCAGGATAGGCAGACAGAGTTAAAATAAGTAGCCAGATTGTTAGTATCTGCAAGATCAGGGGCTGGTTGGTAATTGAGATTGAACTGGGCGCAGAACTCAGCCTGGCTATTTTCATTAAAGACATGTTAGACCCAAGCCTAGGGTGAAAACAAGGTCCAGTGTATGCCCATGATTATGTGTCGGACCCTGAACATGCTGTTTAAAATTAAGGGATTGGTAATATTCTGGAAATCAGCAGCCTGAGTATTAGTGGGATCATCTACATGTAGATTAAAACCCCCACAGAGCACCACTCTGTCATAGTTTAAGACAATGGAGGATAAGAACTCAGAAAATTCTGCTGAAAAGCTGCTGGGAGATTTTGGAGGGCAATAAATAAAAGCAAATAAGATTGGATCAGAACCAGCAAGTTTAAAGTCAAAGCCTCAAAGGAGGAGAACCCGTTGAAATTTAATAATTGGCATTTAAAATATTTCTTGTAAACACAGGCTAAACCACCACCACGATCACTGACTCTGAGATGATTAAAAAAGTAAAGCTCCTTATTGTAATGAAAGGAGGACAGACAGCAGATCATTTCAAAGTAAAGCTTCTTATTGTAATAAAAGGAAGACAGACAGCAGATCATTTCAAAGTAAAGCTCCTTATTGTAATAAAAGGACACACTCCAGATCTCTTTTTTTCTGTTCTTAAACATCTCAAAGCTGTCAGGAAGTGGTGATCAATAAATCCTCAGTAATGTTCATATTTCCACCCTCTAAAGACGTCTTAACCAGCTCCTCCATCTTTGTTCATGAGCTCCAGCTCTAAAGTCAAAGTCATGATGAAAAGTGATCAAACAGGAAAAAAGATGTTTGGTTTGATTTTCTGTCCTCCTGTTATTAAGCGAGTTGAAGGGTGTAAAGTAACAACATGATTTTTTGATTAGTGACTGTAATGTGATTACTTAACTTAATAACAGTAACACGTTACATGACTGCATTACTCACAAATTGGATTATAGTAACATGTTACATACATGCCGTAATGTGTTACCCCAATACTAATTCCTAGGGATTTATTCCTAAAGATTGTGATTCTGAAGGCTTATTAACTGTTTGCAAACAAGAGCCTTTAAGAATGTTCAGTATCAGTTACATTACAGCTTATACATTTGTATCATTTGTTGTTTGTTTCGAACAGGTGCATGCAACAAGGTCACCAAACAGACTGCAGCACTCCTGGTCTGCACCTGGCAACAGTAGTCAATGTAAATGGAAATTGAATGGCCTACTTTTATGCAGATCATACAAGTTAACAGACAATTTGCATTATAAATCACAGTCATATTGATTACACTAACAGAATAAAACACAGGAACATTACTTATGCTACTTTAAATAAAACTCCGGCTTCACCATGTCAAGCCAACTAATGTATGAGTAATGCTCTGCTATATTTTTCTCTCTTCTGTTTGAAGTTTGATCAAATTAAAACCAGACAGGAAACATGAGGTCACAGCATGTGTATATTTGTTTTATTGGTCCAACCAGCAATTTTAAATCCAAAAATATTGATTCAGCCAATATAGAAACCATAAAATACTCATTATTTTGTTGGTCACAATAATCAGGTATTCAAACTGAATGAATTTCCGATGTAATCCACAGTGCATAGTATTCTTCTTCTATGATCTGACTCTCAACATGCTGTATGTTTCAGCTACATGCCAGTAGGGATCCTGTTCCTAATTGCTGCTAAGATAATCGAGGTGGAAGACTGGGAGATCTTCAGGAAGATGGGTCTTTATATGGTGACGGTGCTGAGTGGGTAAGCTGTCCCATTACTCTATATCCGCCTGTTCCAGACACTGGGATTTATGGTTGACATTTGGGCTGATTCCCCCTCCAATGATACAGTAAAAGCTAAGCTCTGTGTAGGCACTGATAAGGGCCAAGGACATTTAAAACTGCTCAACCTGCAGATGCAGTAATGAAAGCTTGCCCATGCCACTAAATCTAAGTGGCACCATTAAAGCCTGTACTGTAAATCCCCTCCAGTCAGGTCACAGGGTTGGTCCAAAGGCCCAGAGTGCTCATGTGACAACGCAGTGTTCACTGCTGCTTTCAGAGCATATAAAAAGCTTTTTCATGCTGTATTGCTATGGATCACAGCAAACAACGCTGCAGTGTGAATTCTGAAGAGCTAAAGCTACACTGATAATGCTAACTTGAATGTTGCGACACTCATTCCTTTCTCTGTCAACCCTATGCTTCACCTGAAAGGACGGTGCCCTATTTAAAACAGAATAAGAAAATAAAGTAGGCGCTATAGCCTACGCTCTCTGAGGTGTCCCCCTCTCTTTAGCCAAAAAAATCATAAGCACTTTCACATTGTATGTGTTATTATATGTACAACAGACCGTTGCTAAGACACTGCTATGGACGCTATCTAGTCAGAGGAGCACAGAAAAGAGAAAATGCAGGATGTTTACCTTAGCCTATGTTTCATTTTTACCATCATTAAACTGCTTGGGACTAATTGTAATGATAAATGACTTGTAGCTTGTTACAGGGAGAGTCTGGGAGGCTCTGGGCTAAAAACCTAACCTGCTGATCAGAGGCTCGGACCCAGTGTCTCTCCTCCATGCACTGTCACCTGTTCTTTGACAGATATGACTACACAAATACACACATCGTAAGATGTATCATGATAATGCAATAAAGGGGGTTGGGGGGGGCAATCTCTGTGATCGTGGATTGCCAGTAGTCCAGGCTATTAGTACTGTAGGTACAAACAACAACAACCATTATTCATGCCTTATTACATTTGTGGGAAGTTATAACAACATTTAAAGTTGAAGATTTTCACTTCCCCACAAAAGTAATAAATCTCTACAAACGTAATAGTTATTACATTTGTGGGAATTTGCACGTTACATTTGTAGTCGGCAGCAGCTATTACGTTTGTGGAAAATGTATTACCCTTGCAGGATTATTACATTACAAGCTGCATATTTTTACAACGTTTGTGGTTTATTACGTTTGTAGACAGTATTACATTGGCGGCCGTTACAACAGTGTATAAAAGAAGTGGAATATTTTTAACATTTTTTGAAGCACTGATGCTACGCTGACAATGTTGGCTTTAAAATATATGAATGGGGGAAATAGTATGAATAATTTGAAAAGTGAAATTGAGTATAATTTGTATAAATATCAGAAAAGTTGAATAACAGTGTACAGTTGGCTATAGTCATTTTAAAAATATGAATAAATGAAAGAGGATTATTTTGTCTTAGCTTGTTCCAAAGGATAGGACAGGTTAAATGAGGCAACTATAATTTGGCTATAAAAGACTATAAAATACAACTGTTGTTGTCAAAGATAGAAATGACTTATCATTTTATCCAGAAAACATAAAACCATAACATTCTGAAGCCAACATGTAAAACAAGAATTAAATAGGACATAAAATAATAAAAATAGCTCAGTTGGTTGTGATATTACAAATTACCTACTCAGCCTCCTGAGCCTGAAACCTAAACCTAAGCAACCAAACCAATGGGAAGGTTTTGTCTGTGAGACTCCATGAAAGTTCTAGACCTTGAAAAGTTTCATTATTTTGTGAAACACAATTAATTTTCCAGGAGTGAGATGAGAAGCTGTTGTTAGTCTAGCTTAGCATGAAGACAGGAAGTAGTGGGGAAACACCTGTGATGACCACTAAATAACTTTAAAATAAATGTTAAATGCTGATTGTTTTGTCTGTACATGAACGGGAAAGTGAATGCCACCAGTTGGTGTTTTTTACATTTTTGAAAGAATAAGGCTTCCTGTTGTTATGCGAAGTTATAGTTCAGTTATTTGAAAGTCTAATATTGTTCTATAATAATGTATGTTATGCCCCTCAGTCTAGCTATCCATGCCACCATCTGTCTGCCACTGATTTTCTTCATCATTGTGAGGAAGAACCCGTATACATTCACACTGGGAATGGCTCAGGCCCTGGTGACAGCACTCATGATCTCCTCCAGGTCAGAAAGGCTTTACATTGCCTTAAAACAACATGTACAAAAATTGCAGGAAATTACACATTGTCTTATCTTCTAGCTCTGCCACCCTGCCTGTCACCTTCCGATGTGCAGAGGAGAACAATCGCATCGACAAGCGGATCACCCGTTTCGTCCTCCCAGTGGGTGCCACCATTAACATGGATGGGACGGCGCTATATGAAGCGGTGGCCGCCATCTTCATCGCCCAGCTGAATGACTACAATCTGGATGTGGGCCAGATTGTCACTGTCAGGTACTATAAAGTATTTATATATGTTGACTTGAAGCTGAAATATCTTGTCGAAGAACATAAAATACTGAAGATTACATGTATCTTCATTGAAGAACTTGATGTATACTTGGACTGCTTTTCTCCCATAGACCTCCACAAACTGACTTCATTGATTTCCTCATCTAAGCCTTCTACTTGTCTCTTAGATCCCATCCCAACTTCACTGCTTAAAGAAGCTTTACCGTTACTGAACACCTCTTTACTGAACATGATCAACTTATCTTTGCTGTCAGGCTATGTACCTCAGTCATTTAAAGTAGCCGTAATCAAACCTCTTCTGAAGAAGCCCGGTCTTGATCCAGAGGTTTTAGCCAACTATAGACCAATATCCAACCTTCCTTTTCTCTCTAAGATCCTTGAGAAAGCAGTGTGCAGTCAGCTGTGTGACTTCCTCCAGAACAATAATCTATTTGAGGACTTTCAGTCAGGATTTAGAAAATATCATAGCACCGAGACCGCTCTGGTGAAAATTATTAATGACCTGCTAATTGCGTCAGACCATGGACTCGTCTCAGTACTTGTCTTGTTAGATGTTAGCGCTGCTTTTGATACTATTGACCACCATATCCTGTTGCAGAGATTAGAACATTTAACTGGCATCAGAGGAACTGCTTTAAGCTGGTTCAAATCCTACGTATCGGATCGATCACAGTTTGTTCACATTAATGATGAGTCCTCCATGCAGTCCATAGTCAGTTATGGAGTTCCTCAAGGTTCTGTGCTTGGGCCTATTCTATTTACTTTATATATGCTTCCTTTAGGCAATGTTATCAGGAAACACTCCATAAACTTTCACTGTTATGCAGATGATACTCAGCTATATTTGTCATTTAAGTCAGACGAATCCAGCCAGTTAGCTAAACTCCAAACATGTCTTCAGGATATAAAAACTTGGATGGCGCACAATTTCTTGTTGTTAAATTCAGATAAAACTGAGGTTATTCTAATTGGCCCTGAAAATCTCAGAAATAACCTATCTAATGACTTATTTACTCTAGGTGGCTTTGTACCAGCCTCGAACACCACTGTAAGGAATCTAGGGGTAATTTTTGACCAAGATATGTCCTTCAGCGTCCACATGAAACAAACAGCTAGAACAGCTTTTTTTCATCTGCGTAACATTGCAAAAATAAGGCATATTCTCTCCCAAAACGATGCAGAAAAATTAGTCCATGCATTTGTAACTTCCAGGCTGGACTATTGTAACTCGTTATTATCAGGCTGCCCTAATAAGTCTATCAGGACTCTCCAGCTGGTCCAGAACGCTGCAGCACGTGTTCTGACCAGAACCAGGAAAAGAGACCATATTTCTCCGGTGTTAGCCTCTCTGCACTGGCTCCCTGTAAAATCTAGAATAGAATATAAAATCCTCCTCCTCACCTACAAGGCACTTAATGGTCAGGCACCATCTTATCTTAAAGAGCTAATAGTGCCTTATAATCCTGCTAGAACTCTACGCTCTCAAACTTTATTTGTATAGCCCAATATCACAAATTATGAATTTGCCTCATTGGGCTTTACAATCTGTACAGGATATGACACCCTCTGTCCTTTACAAATGACCCTCGCATCGACTAAGGAAAAACTCCCCAAAAAAAAAACCTTTTAACAGGGAAAAAGAAACGGAAGAAACCTCAGGAAGAGCAACAGAGGAGGGATCCCTCTTCCAGGATGGACAGACGTGCAATAGATGCCATGTGTACAGAATAACACCAATGAAAACACATTAACACTAACATACAAAATTGTATGGAAATGTCCAAATCAATATAACAACAGCTAATATACAGTGTGTATATATAGAATTATATGAGAGTGTCCAAGGGGATGAAGAGCATCATCAAGCTATCAGCAAAGGATGAGAAGCATGTCGTCCTCTCCACCACGCCAACCAGAAGAAGCCTGGGCAGCACATCTTCCACTCCACCACACCAAACAGGAGAAACCTCCGCAGGATGACCTCATCACCACCATGTCACTTAGAACCAGAAGCTGAAGCCTGACTGGTCTGCACAACCACTACTCCACCAGGTAGACTGGATCCATGGATACCTGTGAGATGAGAACGCACAGGGACTACGAGGCACAAAAATAATCAGCAGCATGTATTAAAGGGAGGAAGAGTAAACACATCCTCTTCTCCACTACCCTAAAAGATACAACCTGAGCAGCATCGCCTCTTCTCCATCTCACCACCATCAGGACAGACGAAGCCTGGATGACACCACCTCCTTCTCAACAAGTAGCCTCAGCTCACGGACACCTGGGAGCTGGGAGCACAGGGGCTCCGGGGAAGAAGATGAGTTAGTAAAATGACTTAATGGAGGCATCCAAATGAAGAAGAAGAGAAGCTCAGTGTGTCAGAGGAAGTCCCCGGCAGTCTAGACCTATAGCAGCATAACTAAGGATTGATCCAAGGCAGCCTGAGTCAACCTTGGATCAGTCCTAACTATAAGCACCATCAAAAAGGAAAGTCTTAAGCCTACTCTTGAATAAGGGGATGGTGTCTGCCTCCCGGACTGAAAGAGGGAGTTGGTTCCACAGAAGAGGAGCTTGATAACTGAAAGCTCTAGCTCCCATTCTACTTTTATAAACCCTAGGAACCGCTAGTAGTCCTGCATTCTGAGAGCATAGAGTTCTAGCAGGATTATAAGGCACTATTAGCTCTTTAAGATAAGATGGTGCCTGACCATTCAGTGTCTTGTAGGTGAGGAGGAGGATTTTAAATTCTATTCTAGATTTTACAGGGAGCCAGTGCAGAGAGGCTAACACCGGAGAAATATGGTCTCTTTTCCTGGTTCTGGTCAGAACACGTGCTGCAGCGTTCTGGACCAGCTGGAGAGTCCTGATAGACTTATTAGGGCAGCCTGATAATAACGAGTTACAATAGTCCAGCCTGGAAGTTACTAATGCATGGACTAATTTTTCTGTATCGTTTTGGGAGAGAATATGCCTTATTTTTGCAATGTTGCGCAGATGAAAAAAAGCTGTTCTAGCTGTTTGTTTCATGTGGACGTTGAAGGACATATCTTGGTCAAAAATTACCCCTAGATTCCTTACAGTGGTGTTCGAGGCTGGTACAAAGCCACCTAGAGTAAATAAGTCATTAGATAGGTTATTTCTGAAATTTTCGGGGCCAATTAGAATAACCTCAGTTTTATCTGAATTTAACAACAAGAAACTGCATTCTCAAGGATCTTGGAGAGAAAAGGAAGGTTGGATATTGGTCTATAGTTGGCTAAAACCTCTGGATCAAGACCGGGCTTCTTCAGAAGAGGTTTGATTACGGCTACTTTAAATGACTGACGTACATAGCCTGACAGCAAAGATAAGTTGATCATGTTTAATAAAGAGGTGCTCAGTAACGGTAAAACTTCTTTAAGCAGTGAAGTTGGGATGGGATCTAAGAGACAAGTAGAAGGCTTAGATGAGGAAATCAATGAAGTCAGTTTGAGGAAGTCTATGGGAGAAAAGCAGTCCAAGTATACATCAAGTTCTTCAATGAGTCCTATGCTTCCTGTGTTTAAAGACAAAGCAGTTTCAGTCAAAGGCACAGTGTGACTGATTTTCTCCCTAATAGTTATAATCTTCTCATTAAAGAAGCTCATGAAGTCACTACTACTGAGGGTTATGGGAATAGATGGTTCAATAGAGCTGTGTCTCTCTGTCAGCCTGGCTACAGTGCTGAAAAGAAACCTGGGGTTGTTTTTATTTTCCTCTATTAATGATGAATAATAAGCTGCTCTGGCCTTACGGAGAGCCTTCCTATAAGCTTTCAAACTATCATGCCAGTCCAGGTGAGACTCTTATAGACCAGTTAAACGCCACTTCCTTTCAAATCTTCTTGCTGCTTGCTTTAAACTGCGGGTGTGAGGCTTATACCATGGAGCCAGCTTTCTATGCTTTACTATCTTCTTTTTTAGAGGAGCAACAGACTCTAGAGATGCTCACAGAGAGTCTGCAGCACTATCTACCAAATTATCAATTTGAGTAGGACTGAAGTCTGAGCCCTCAAGTATATTGATATTAGGTATTGAATAAAAAGCTAATGGAATTATATCCTTAAACTCAGATAAACATCTAGTGTACATGGATTTACCTGATGGAGTGTAGTCCAGAAGAAAAAATTCAAAGGTTAACAAGTAATGGTCTGATAGGAAGGAATTCTGTTGGTGGACTGATAAATGCTCCACTTCAATGCCGTAGGTCAGGACCAGGTCGAGGGTATGGTTAAAACAGTGAGTTGGTTCCTGAACACTCTGACAGAAGCCAGTTGAATCTAACAGCGAGATGAAAGCAGTACCAAGGCTGTCACTATCAACGTCCACATGAATATTAAAGTCACCTACAATAATTACTTTATCAGTTCTCAGGACTAAAGTTGATAAAAACTCAGAGAACTCAGATAGAAATTCAGAATATGGACCTGGAGCACGGTACACTATAACAAATAAAACTGGTTTCTCTGTTTTCCACTTAAGATGAGAAAGACTAAGAACCAGGCTTTCAAAAGACTTATAGTTTAATTTAGGTTTAGGATTGATCAATAGACTAGAATCAAAAATGGCTGCAACTCCTCCTCCACGGCCTGTATCTCTAGGAATATGAGTATTAATATGACTAGGAGGAGTGGATTCATTCAGGCTGACATAATCATCTTGACACAACCAGGTTTCAGTAAGACAAAATAAATCAACCTGGTTATCAGATATTAATTCATTTACTAGTAGAGCTTTAGATGATAATGACCTGATATTTAAAAGTCCACATTTAATTCTCCTGTCCTGATTAACTATTTCAGCAGTGGAATTTTTATTAAATTATTTTAACTCCCCTCTTGTTTACTATGGATTTAAGTGATTTCAGTGGTCGTGGGACAGACACCGTTTCTATGGGGTTCTGGGTGGGTGACTGCTCACCACATTACACCTAATCATTTCCCATGGGGTGTCAGTGTCAGTGCAGATTTCCCCATCTCTGACCACTCTCTCATACTGTTTGACATCCGTGCTGCTCCACCTGCACCCACACCCACTGCTCTCCAATGCTGTCACATTATTACCTCCTCTACAGCTGATGACTTTGCTGCTGCCTTTTTAGCTTCAGAATTGTGCTCCAATGCTGAACTGACATCTCTATGTCCAGACCTTTTCCTCTCTTCCTTCCACACCACTTGCTCTCAGATTTTGGACTGTATTGCACCTTTCAAGGTAAAGAAGACCAAATGCATATGTGACCCCTGGCTCAATGACAGAACTGGAGCCTTGAGGTGTCAGTGCAGACAGGCAGAGCGGGAATGGAAGAAGGATCGGTTGCAGGTGTCATCGGAGATTTTTATTATTATTTATTTTATAAGATTCTCGCCACCTATCAGAGAGCAGTGAAGGATGCTAAAGGACAGTGTTTATCTAGGCTCATCAGTCACAGCAGCCACTGTCCTGGAATCTTGTTCAATACTATTAACTCTGTTGTAAATCCTGTCTGTTGCTTTGGTTGATGCATGTGAACACACCTGCAATACATTCAAAAAGTATTTTTTCTGTTAGACAAGCCATCACACACGTCACTACCACTGTTACATCTGTCCCAGCTGTACAATGTGTGTTTGAGAACTTTGAGCCAGTTGCTCTTGTGGACCTCAAAACAGCTCTCCAAGCGCTGAATCCTACCACCTGCCCTGTAGACGCTGTCCCTGCCAGGATTATAAAGGACACCACTGACACCATAGGCCCCTGCCTCGTCTCCTTTATAAACAGCTAGTTTGGGTACTGTTCCTACTGCCCTCAAACATACCGTTGTCAGACCTTTGCTCAAAAAACCTAACCTCAATCCCTCTCTTCTCTCCAACTTCCGTCCAATATCTCATCTGCCTTTTCAGTCCAAGCTGTTGGAGAAGCTTGTTTTTCCCAGCTTCAGTCATACCTCCATCTGCATGCTGCATTGTTAACAAGTTTATTTTAGTTTAACAGGTTTATTTGTATAGCCGAATATCACAAGTTACCAATTTACCTCAGAGGGCTTTACAATCTGTACAGGATATGACACCCTCTGTCCTTTACAAATGACCCTCGCATCGACTAAGGAAAAACTCCCCCCAAAAAAAACTTTTAACAGGGAAAAAGAAACGGAGGAAACCTCAGGAAGAGCAACAGAGGAGACATCCCTCTTCCAGGATGGACAGACGCCATGTGATAGATGCCATGTGTACAGAATAACAACAATGAAAACACATTAACACTACATATCACAACAGTTAATACATATAGAATTGATGAAAGTGACAGCTTATATACAGTATGTGTGTACATATATATGTGTGTGTGTGTGTATACAGTATATATGCAATAATGGCTAATTCCTGCAGCTGTTTTTTTGAGTGATTATTGTTAGTGAATATTTTTATGATTATTTTTAATTTATTATTTATTTTAATTTTTATTAATTTTTTTTTTTTTTTTAACCAAACTTAATGTATGTTTTTCTCTATTTTCTTGGCTGTTTTTTTCATTGTACTAAGCACCATGTGAGCAAGCACTAATTTCTAATACTGAGTAAACTAATCACAAAACAACTGACAAAGTGAAAATCATTAATAGAGAAAAAAAGCTTTCTGACGAGTCAAAAGGCATAAAAAAAACAAACAAATGTACTGTAGCAAAATGATCTGAACCATGAAAACATTTAGTGACAGTTACAGTGTCTCTCATTTAATTTATACCTGCCATTATGAATTTTTTTACAGTATTGTGTCTCTGTGTTACAGTATAACAGCAACAGTTGCCAGTATTGGAGCAGCAGGTGTCCCTAACGCTGGGCTCATCACCATGGTGATAGTCTTAACAGCTGTTGGATTACCTGCAAGTGACGTCACGCTGATAGTTGCTGTGGATTGGCTGCTGTAAGTCTACCAACTCAATTAACTTTTTTTTTTACTAACAGTTGAAATTGTAGCTTCAGAGTGATGCTGTAGATTGACTGTGAACGGTGTGTTTCAGGGACCGTTTCCGCACTATGATCAACGTTCTTGGAGACGCTTATGGAGCCAGTATCGTCCAGAAACTATCCAAGAGGGAACTGGAGAGGATGGATCTGACATCGGACGTGGACGTCGCCAACCCCTTCGCCCTGGAAGCCACTTTGGATGACGAAGAGTGCGAGAAGAAATCCTATGTCAACGGAGGTTTCACCGTCGACAAGACGGATGCAATCTCCTTCACTGAAACATCTCAGTTTTAGTTTTTTCCAGAGGAGCAGAGAAAGTGCCATGCTGCTATGGATGTAAAACGGAAAAACCTTCCATCGTGTGTCAGCACCATGACGAGAGAGGACAACCAGACTCATCCGAGCTCAGACATCAGCAATAGAGGCCTCCACTAAGCTCACCCTTCATGTCGGACATTTACAACCACGACTAGATTTAAGTGCTTCCTAATTACTCTCAAAATGTGCCATGATTAAAAAAAAGTCTGTTTTCTTGGGAAGTGTGTTCTTTTTTGCATTCAAAAGAAGATGTGTCTGTATGTGTGCGTGCACACACGCACAAGGATGTATCTGAAGTGTTTTTATGTATTTTGCAAAAGTAGGAAATTATTTTACTCAAGTAGAAACAAAACAATAATTTGAAACTAACTTCACGATTTGTTTAAGGCTTTCTATAATGTCTGAATGAGACATTTTTTTTCCTGCGTGGCTGTCCCATAATGCACTGCTTGTATATCTATCTGTATATTTAAAATGTGCCAAACATATTAAGAGTTTTTTTTCACCAAGCTGCATGAAGCAATATGTGAAAAAAATGCTTTTTAAGGAGACTTCACAGAGACTGGACATGCCAAACAAAAGCTTATGAAGTCATTGAACACTGTGACATTTTAGGACATTTTTTCAGAGTATAATGATCATAAATAGTGCCTATGTTTAGGCAGTGTGGGGAAACATTACAGTACATTCAATACTTTTATCACTGTTATTTGTCACCGAATGGATTTTTGTGTCAATAATCAGAGGGTGCATTTTAACACAATTACACCACTATACTTTTGTGAAAGGTGAAATATGTTCAAATGCTTCTAAATCAAAGGCACTCACTTGACATGTGGTCATCTGTCATCTGGTAAACTACATTAGACATTTTACTTTTACTCCCTCCAAAGCTCAGATATAGAACTATTAAAGATTCTATTAAAATTCTCAATTTTCAATGTTTAATGCACAGATCTGGCAAGAAAGTGAATAATTGTATTTCTGTGATGCAACTCATAAAAAGCAGGATCAGTATTTACAGAGACTGCTGCATTAAAAATCAAAAACTGAGCAGCATGTCGGAGCAGCAGTGCCATGTTTAACAGCTGAAAATGAACTGTAAACTGGTACCACATGAATAATAATTACAAAACGTTACATGGTTAGTCCCATAAGCATCTTTTGTCTCTGCCTGTCATACCAGTTTATTAGGCTCAGTAGGCCATTTATACATCGACATGTGCTATATTTGCATTGCTTTTGCAACTAAGTTAGCGTTAGAGCAAAAACACTTTGAGTTTGAGTTTTACTGAGAAGATGAAAGGCAAAGACTGTGTAAATATAAGGTGCAAAAAAAGGCTGGCACAGGGAATGAAAACAGCATGACAAACTGCTATAATGGCTAACCTTAAAAAAAACAATAAAATCACACTAAGCAGCATCATTAGGCCTATTTTAATGAATAAATATAAATATTCTTAACCCCCCCCCCCAATAATTTGGTGTTGGTTTATTTATTTCACAAAAAGTGCAGACAAATTCAATATAAAATGAGTTTAAATACATAATCACATAATGTATTATTCATAAATCATAAATTAGGAGGCAAAAACCTGCACTTAATTGCTCCCGTTTGGCAAAACACCATAAGCTGCTCTGTTGGCTGGTTGAAACATGATGAAGTGCCCTCTTGTTTGTTTTTGCTCCCACCCTTCAAAAAGTCTTTGCATGCCACTCCGTATATATACATACACTATATATGACAATACAATTATCCTCACCCGGAGGTAAGCCTCCCAGTCCATTAAAACCTAGTGATGCCCCTGCTCACACTCTTAATATTGGTTTTGTGTGGGACTGTAGATTGTGGCTGATTGTGACAGCAAGTCAAAATTATTAACTTTATTTTTGTTGAAATTTCAAATTTGGCTGTTTGGGCTCATGCCCAGGACAATGGACATGTTTATTTTTTCTGATATTCAACAAATTCATTTACAGATTGACAGTAAAATAAGTTGCAGCCTGAAAATATTCAATTCAATTTCTACAAAACCCAGGCCGAGTTTGGTGCATGAGGAAAGGTAAACCATTGTCTAAGACCGGGGAGCAACTTTCGCCAGGTTTCCATTCAAACTTTTCAACAAATGTCACGAAAAAAAAAATGGCAAAAGAAACTGTGAATGAATTGCTTTTCCCATTCACTACTCACTGAGATGAGCGCTTTTCTCCAGAAAAACAATGTGGAAAATGGAAATATCGTTGATTTAACTGAAGGACATTGGGATATTCCTTGATGTTTAAAGAATTTACGTTTTCACAGTTTTCTTTTATTGACACACCAAACTTTGCACCTAAAATATTTTTTGGGTGATATTTCCAGATTATTTTCTTAGTTTGGGGTTTTTCACTCAGGTTTCTTTATGAAGAAAACATGCATAAAACAGGTGGATGGAAAGTTCTTGGTTTATTTTATACCAGTCTAATAACACTTTGATAGTTCTTGTGAACAGGTGGAAATGTGATTGTGATCAGTAGATTTTGAAATGTAAAAAAAGGGACAAATGTGTCGAACGTCGCTTTGACTAATATGCCACAAATAATCCAAATGTCTGTACTTGTGATGTTATTACCGCTCCCCGCTCACAGCCTTCAATGCTTGTGGCTTGTCTATGAACTGTATGTCCACATCTGTAACTGTTTATTGGACTCCAGGCAGCAGCTGCATACTATGATGCCTGCACATGCACATACTGAACAGTACTTGGAATAAGTGACGTCGAGTTGTTTGGTGGAATCAACTTGATCCTGGGACCAGCGCTGGTAATGCTGATGGTTTTCTCCTGTACTATTTATGCAGCGTTCCCAGGGCTGGTCCCAAAATCACTGTTCCAAGCATGACAACCAATATTGTTTTTAGGTTGAAGTTTCCATGGCTTTATTTCCACCATGCCAAGAGTCTAAGCCTGTACCTTCTGGTGTTGCAGTTTAGAACACAACAGCACACTTAGCTCCATTTGACAGTTGGAATCCTTACTGTTAGCTATATTAGTGGCTAGGTAGGGGTATAAAACTAGCGCCTGCAAATGTTACCTGCTAGGTAAACGTGCCAATTTAAGTGATCCAGTTTGGAAAATCACAGATGAAACACTGTTTTCTTTTTCTCTGCTTGGTGTTATACTGTTCCCAAATCAATGGTGTTTATGCTTTGTAATGTTAGCAGCTCCCTATTATAGCAATGCTATCTTTCAGCATTATCCTTAACCCAGTGTCATACAGAGTGTTTGCTGTAGTCATGGAGAGTTGAATAACCAAACTATATTTTTGGATATAATACAATAATCAGTTAAGTAATGGTCCTTACAGAGTGCCGCCAGGTTTAGCGTAACTTCACATGACTACATATCCCAGTTAAGTTTCTTACTTGCTTGTTTTATTTCTTTTCCCAAGAGGTCAAACTTTCCAAATCCACTGCTTCTGGAATGAACTTTCACGCCTAATTTCCACTGAACCCGAGATGGCGCTGATGTGCCGACGCCTGCCCAAACAAATCGACAGAGCTTCTATTTTTGTCGGATGTCAGCACGGCGCATGAATTCAGCGCAGAGCAGACCGTGTGGGGCAGGAAGTCGTGTACAGACACGAAAGAAAACATCCGGTTTATTTTCAAAATAAAATAATCAGCTTAGGTGGTGCAGTGGTTAGCACTGTTGCCTCACAGCAAGAAGGTACCGGGTTCGATTCCCGGCCCACCATCCAAAAACATGCATGGGGATTAGGTTAACTGGCTAATTTAAATTGTCCGTAGGTGTGAATGTGAGTGTGAGTGGTTGTCTGTCTCTATGTGTCCTGTGATGAACTGGAGACTTGTCCAGGGTGTACCCTGCCTTTCACCCTAAACAGCTGGGATAGGCTCCAGCCCCCCTGCGACACTATGAGAGGATAAGAGGGAGAAAATGGATGGATGGATGGATGGATGGATAATCCGCATTTGCTGCGGATCGTATAATCGATTTCCTTCTACTCAGTAGACACAGAGTGGTTCTCTCACTGGCGCTCTGCTACAACCCGCTATATCGCGCAATTATACCTGTACGTGAATTCGCGAGATCTCGTTAGTCAGTGAGATCTCGTTCTCACGATTCCAGCTGCCTGGCGGTAACGCTGATGGATGACAGATGTCGACGGACGTTGGTGTCGTCCTGCATACAGTGGAAATTAGGGGTCAGTGTCTCACTTGTAGTCGACCCTACACTGCCAAAAGGACCTTATTTGAAATAAATCTTGGTTGCTCTACACTGATCTGCAGATCAGGTCATCTTCTACATTTCAAAAGCACACTGACATCAACCAGCCCTGTAACCTCTGTACAGTCCTACAGTATGTGAATCAACATGTACAACATTACTAGACATAACTGCAAGGAAATAAAAGATTGCTCATTTTTTGTCTGATTTTGTTTTCCATCCTGAATAGGGTAAACTAAAGAAATATTCTGCTAGTGTAGGAATTCACAGAGAAGTTTCCAGAAATACAGTAGCTGCACTAAAAATCTCCGAAAATAATTTTTTAATGATTTTTTTCAGCCCCTTAACACTTGCAACAATTGAAGGCATAAAACTTAACTTTGTTCTACAACCTTAACTTTACAACCTTCAAGAACAAAGAAGTGAACCTTGTGAACAAAATAACGAGCAAAGCTGCAGTAAATCTATGAATACTGTGTTTTCCTACTGGCATTAAACACACCATCTGAAAATTTAATATCTACAGCAAATTTACGTCAAAGGCAATACCTTAATTACCCGGATTTTAAGTCAAGACTGTGGGAAGCCTACAGTGTCTGAGCTATTTTTTTTTGTTTCCAGCTTTATTGTGTCTTTGAATGAGAGGTTCAGATAAAATAAGTCCTGTGGAGTGTAGGGAGTGAGGGGGCACACTGTGGGCACATCCTGCTCCATTTCTGTTCTTATGTGCATAGAAAAGATGAACGGCTGCCATTCTTGCAAGAAATCCAAACCCTGAAAGACAACCTGTTACTTGACCGTCTTTATTGACCTCAGAATCAACTCTCCACTGGACAGAGGCACAATCAATGCCCATAACAGCACCTACACACTGATATAATCAGGGGTTTTTTTCAGGTGACTAGATATCACATGCACGGAGAGCTTAACAAATGTATCAGTGTCAGGTGTTTACCACCACTGCCCTAGATTAACAGTATTGATGATTACCAGAATTTTTTACTGCTTCTGTGATGGTTAATCACAGTGGTATTAGTATGTGCAAGTTCTTTAATCAAAATGATATCTTTAATGATAAAATATAACTAGTGTTGTTATCCATAAATTTTCAGATAGACTGTTTAACAAAAAAAAACTATGAAACCACATTATTATTATTATTATTATTATTTTTGATTAAGATGTTAAATTGTAGTTATTCCCTGTCATTCCTGTGTACTTCCTACACAGTGGGGCTTGGTTACAAGAAAATAAAACAGGAAATGATGGGACTACATGAATGAATGAGACATGACAGATTTGTCAGGTGTGCAGAGAGTAGACAGTTTAAACTCCTCTAAGCACAACAACTCCACACTTTCAGAGAACGTCTGAAAACGTGTGCTGTTATACAGCATCCATCCATTTTCTACCACTTATCCTCACATAGTGTCGTAGGAGGGCTGGAGTCTATCCCAGCTGTCTTAGGGTGAAAGGCAGGGTACACCCTGGACAAGTCTCCAGTTCATCACAGGACACATAGAGACAGACAACCACTCACATTCACACCTACGGTCAATTTAAATTAGACAATTAACCTAATCCCCATGCATGTTTTTGGATGGTGGGAGGAAACTGGAGTACCCGGAGAGAACCCAGGCAGACACAAGGAGAACATGCAAACTCCACACAGAAAGGACCCGGTACCTTCTTGCTGTGAGGCGACAGTGCTAACCACTACACCACCGTGCCGCCCTGTTATACACATTTGTTTATTTATTTATTTAATTAGTTATTGCAGTACAGCTATTTAGAACAGGTAAAACATGTTTGCCTTGTGATATTGTGATAGAAAAACACTGAATATGTATATTGCTGAGTCGTTGTTATTGTAAATCGTCTGCTGAATAAGTCAGTAGGGACACTATGACCGAGGCTAAAGCGGACTGATCAGCTGTCGTCTCCTAACACCTTCACTGTCTTTGCATACGGTGTGTTATTTGCAGAATTATTTGAAGCCTTATGTTAAATCCACACTGCTCGATTTCTGTTTCAGCAGTCATTCTGCAGTAGATCACAATGTCCCTGACAGAGTCGGTGCTTAACGCCTCACAGTCACAGTGAGCAGCTATTCCTCTGATATATGGTGGTAGCTCACACAGAACTGCATCGCCGTGGACACAGCTTGTAATGACCTTCTGGGGATTCACCTGAGGACTCCTCAGTGTCAGCTTGATAGATTAACAGGATGTGACATCAGCACTCACATGGCCTCGTGGCTTTGTTAAGATAGAAGTTTCTAAAAGGTTTATTTTAACACCGGTCATTGCTAGTTTGTGTCAGGACATGTATCAAACCACTGCAGTGAAATACCTCTCTGTACACACACACACACACACACACACACACACATCAGGAGAGTCTTGACGTCTGAAGCCTCGACTGGCAAAGGTGACCGTCTCTTTCTCTGCAAGAGAAGGAAAAAAACAGACATAACACATATAACAACAATACAATTACAGTACAGGACAGTACTAGTATTATTAGTAGTAGTTGTGTACAGTAGGGTTAGATCAGACGTGGGCAAACTACGGCCCACGGGCCATGTAAGGCCTGTTGGGCTTTTTAATCCGGCCTGCTGAACTTGTCCAAATTATATTAAATACAATTATATTATATTTAGGGCTGCCATTGCATTAAAGTGCTCCTTGGCTGCATGTGTGATGGTCTAATTGTCTAATAACAGTCTAACTGGAAAAACTACCTGAAATGCATAACAACGAAAGAAGATAAAAGCAGGTCATGAAGCAGAACTCCATTCAAAAAAGCAAAGAAACTAACAACACAGTCATAACAATCAAACATGCTGATAAAATTAGATTAACCATCTTTTCTGAATCTGATGAAAGTTTTCATTTGTAATGTGAAATGGACGAAAAGGAAACGAGAAAGAGATGTTTTATTTTCATAAACACAACGCTTATTAAGGCGAATGTGGTGTATATATATCTATATCTATAGTATATATCTGTCTATCATCTATCAACAAACAGATAGACTTTTTCCTCAGTTGATGTGAGGGTCCTTTGTTCAGGCCAGAGGGAATCATATCCTGCATAGATTATAAATTGGCCTATACAAATTTAATTGACTTGAAAAGTGCCTTAGATGTATGAGTATGAGTAGGTTTATTGTCATTGTACCAGTAGAACGAGACTGAATTAAATAGGATCTCCCATGTGCTAAGGAACCTAAAGAAAAGATAATTATTTTTAGTTTTTCCTTGTTGGATAGTGAAGAAAACAAAGGCTGGTCACCAGAATCGAACCACGCTAGTAGACAGAGTAGCTCCACCTCACCTGTCCAGAGCCTGGCCAGGTCCTCATGGTGGACCAGGAGAGATGGACCTCCTGGCTAAAACCTCATCTACCTCAGAATGTGCAGCTCCCTAAAACACAACAGCAATCACATTGTTTAGTCACTAAAGAGCAAGGAAAGAATGCACTAAACTTTAGTGCATTCTTTCCTTGCGATCTTCAGTGCACTCCTGGAGCTATTAATGCATTGAAGTAGAAAAATATACTTACACCTCCAGAGATAAGCTTTCCTTCAGAAATATAATGTAGAGGAGAAACATGTCTATTTGTCAAAAATGACTTTAAATTTTAAAATAGCAAAGAAGCAGATTGCCTTCTATTTGAAATTTTCAAATAAAAAAGACCAGTCAAATAAATGTGCATTAACTTAAATTCAAACAGGAACAGACCCAAAAACATGAAGTCTTCTTAATGACATATAGATATATTTATGAAACATGGAAAATTAAAAAAAATAAAGGAACTCTAAATTGCTCAATTTATATTTATATGTATTATATTGCTTTTTTTGAGAGTTCAAAACTCATTTTTATTTTTCTGAAGACTACAATTTTAAGGTAAATACTGGGCTACACAAACAAAACTGATTTGAAATATAATGGTGTTTACATGGCAGCAGGTCTTAAACCCATGCTGTGATATCTGATGTCATGTACTGTATATATTTCTTACATGGGCAAGTCTGCGTACAGCTTTTGGTGTGGTAAGAAGTCCCCGAACACGCTCTTGGACCCGTTCCCACTCTCTATGAGACCTGAATTGAGACCTGGACATCACACAAAAATACATTTTCACAAACAGCCCCAAGGCTTATATAATGACTGCATCTTTTTAACTTTCTGGTAAATGATTTAATTTTGTGACTTTTTCTATTCTCCATCTATGAAATAAAATGCATGATTACACTATGATGTCAATATTTAAAACTAGTCAAGAGAAGGACCTGCTGTACGTGGTCTGTTCCCAGTAAGACCGCCAAAGCCCTGGGGTGTCAGGACCTTGGTGGTGGTCAAGGTGATCATGTGACAAACTGAAGTCCTCTGATATCCCTCCAACCTGCCAATAGAAGCAAAGAGGAGTTTCTTTCATTGTCAGATGACCATCCTATTAATGCATCTGCAGCAAATAGGAGTTATTAACAATTCAATCTGTGACTTTTAACAACCTAAATTCTTCTGATATATTTGAGTGAAAACTATCCAGGGATCTTATAGCATTTTAAAAGTCAAATTTAATACTTTTTTAAGACTTTAAGACCCAAAAATGTCATAATAATTTCTTTGGTAGAATAAAAAATAATAAATTTTGTGTCTGGCCTGACCAATATGGAGTCTTTGAGACAGACGCCAATAACCGATTAATCTCCGATAATTTTTCAGTTGTTTTTTTTTAGCCCTTTACCACTTGCAACAATGACATAAATTGAGGGCACAACTCTTGGCTTGCAAAAATATTCACAACCCCTTGGCAGTGGTCACATTTTGTTGCCTCACAAGCTGGAATCAAAATGGATTGTTTGAGGGTTTGCATAATTTCATTTACAGAACATGCAAACAATTTAGAAGATGATTTTTGTTTTTATTGTGAAGCAAATAAAAAAGACAAAATAACAGAAAAATTCAGCGTGAATACAGTTATTATTCACCCCCATTAATTCAGTACTTTGTCGAGCCACCTTTTGTTACATCCCATCTTGCCACTGGGATTTTTGCCCATTCCTCAAGACAAAACTGCTCCAGCTCCCTCATCCATCCATTTTATACCTCTTATCCTCTCATAGGGTCGCGGTTTAGTCCTGCTGTAAGAAACCTGGGTATTATTTTTGACAACAGCCTCAAGGATCAGTTCAGTTGTCACAGTTTAGTCCTGCTGTAAGAAACCTGGGTATTATTTTTGACAACAGCCTCAAGGATCAGTTCAGTTGTGAAGGCAAGCTTTTTCCAGCCTTGCAAAAGTAAAGCCATTTTTGTCCCGCGTTGAACTTGAAAAGGCTATTAATGCCTTCATCAGCTCAAGATTAGAATATTGTAATGCCCTTTACACTGGACTAAACCACACTCTTCTCCATAAACTAAAACTGGTGCAAAACGCAGCAGCACGCCTGCTCTCAAACACCTCCAAACATTCCCACATCACCCACATTCTCTGCGCTTTCCACTGGCTCCCGGTGCGGTTCAGGGTGGAGTTGAAGGTCCTGCTGTTCATATTCAAGGCCATTAAAGGTCATTACAGGGTAATGTGTTTGGTGGCTATAGTAGTGTTGGGCCTCTAGGTGGCAGTTATTCTGGTGGATCAATGGCGTAGCCCTGACCTATCTCACTGAGGTCCCTGTCAGGGCAGAAAGGAGGATCATTGCAGAGACCACAGCTGAGAGATTCTGTGCTATGTTTGATCCCTGTGACTTGAGCCAATGTATTGATGTTGATGGTTTTATGTACTGCTTTAATGCACACTGTGGCTCTATTCTGGGCCAAGTGGCACCACCAAAATCTAGCCAAGTCTCTCGAAAGCTGTCATGTCCCTGGTTGAATGAAAATACTTTGTCTCTGAGAAGATTATGCCGCAAAACTGAGTGCCTCTGGAAATCCACTAAGCTTGAGGTTCACAGATTACATCTTAGGGATCTTATGTTCTCCTTAAATGAGACAAAGAGGCAAGATCCAACTACTTTGCTAAACTAATAGCATCTAATAAGAAGAACCCTAAAGTGTTGTTTGACACTATAAGCGCTATTGTGTCTCCTGTCTCCTTGGCTGCTCCTGTCCCCTGTAAGGCAGACAGCAATGACTTCTTGACCTTATTTGTTGAAAAGATCAGGGACATAAAAGATAAAATTCCACCACCTTCTCTCTCTTCTTCTCCTTTGCATGTCTGGTCCTCCTTTAAGCCTGTGTGTCTTGAAGACATCTCAGCACTAGTGGCCAAAATGAAACCCTCCCCTGGTCTGTAGACTTGCTATCATTTAGGCTCTTTGTGAACATCTTTGACGCAATTGGACCATGGGTGACCAGAATGTTCAACCTGTCACTCTCATCTGGTGTGTTCCCGTGCACCTTAAGTGAAACTTAAGAAACCTAACCTGGATCAGTCAGAAATGAAGAAGTTTAGACCCATATCTAAACTCCCCTTTCTGTCCAAAATGTTGGAAAAAGTCTCTTCACAACTTACACAGTCACACAACATTTTTGACACCTTTCAATCAGGCTTTCGGAAAAACTACTCTACAGAAACTGCTCTACTGAAAGTGTACAGAGATGTACAGTTTTGGTCTTGCTGGATCTGTCAGCGGCCCACCAGATCCTGATATACAGGGTCCGGGACCAAATTGGGTTGTTAGGTTCAGTGCTCCAGTGGTTCTCTTCGTACCTAACTGGTCAGAGTTTTAGTGTGTTTGCTAATCACATTGTCTAAGCCAGGCAACCTGCTGTGTGGCGTGCCTCAGGGCTCTGTTCTGGGACCCCTCCTGTTCTTGTTGTATGTTCTTCCACTTGGTCAAATAATCCAGCAGTTCAGTGATGTCTCCTACCACTTATTTGCAGACGATCTTCAGTTGTACTGCTCATTTAAGGCCTCTGAAATCCACAAACTAAGCTCCTTAATTAACTGCTTGATGCAAACTAAGCAGTGGTTAAATGACAACAGTCTTCAACTTAACACAGGAAAAACAGAGATGCTTATTATTGCCCGGATAGTGCCATTCCCACCATTAAGCAACACTTAGGTGATCTGAGTTCCTCAATCAAAATCAGACTGAGGAACCTTGGGGTAATCTTTGATGAAGCCATGTCACTATATCACCATTCAAGCCAACTGGTTAAAATTGCTTTTTTTCAGCTACACAATATTGCTAAGCTCAGGCCCATGGTGTCAAAGGATGAGCTGGAAATGATTATTCATGCGTTTGTGTCGTCAAGACTGGACTACTGTAACAACCTTTTCACCTGCCTCAACAAGAAACAGTTGGCCCGCCTTCAGTACGTTCGAAACTCAGCTGCGAGTCTGTTGACCAGTACCAACAGGAGGTCCCACATCACACCAGTCTTAAGATCGCTCCACTGGCTCCCTGTTGTCTATCGGGTCCACTTCAAAATCCTGGTACTAACCTTTCAAACTCTACATGGTCAGGCTCCCATGAATATTGCCGATCAAGCCCTACAGCTCAGCCCGAAGCATGAGGTCGTCAGGACAGAACCTGTTGATGGTTCCACAAACTTGTTTTAAAACCTGGGGAGACAGATCTTTTAAAGCCATAGCACCTCGTCTTTGGAATGAACTCCCTCTAGAGCTGCGTTCATTGGACTCTGTGGGTACTTTTGAAAAACACCTGAAGACTTATTTGTTTCAGAAAGCATTCTTGTCTATTCTGACCTAGCGCTGTGTTTTTGATTGTACTCTTTTCTATCTACCCGACTCCTAGCGCCTGTCCTGGCCTCCTCGGGGGTGGTGGTTTCTATCTCCTCCTGGTCACTGGATCTGCGCGGTTCTCGGTGGCCCTGGTGGCTTTCTGGGTTTGGCATCGTCGGTGCTCCTGCTTCCCTGGGGGGGTTGGTGACACCCAGCCAGTCTGGCCATGAGGGGTCGTAGTAGACGCTCTGGGCTTCGGTGTTCTTCACACATGCATGTTTTATCCAGATCTTACCAGCTCCTTCTGAGTCACATTGCTGAGTACTGATGTTAACTGCCAGATTATGCTGAATCATTCATCTAACTTCTCATTAAACTCATGTCTTCTCCACATACCTCTCTCACTTGTTCTCAGGCGGCCCACTCTATACTGTCAGGACTTCCACAACTCTGGTGTTCAGTACCATTGGATGTTGGGATGAAGGTGTTAGGAATGACACAGCAGCTTAGATTCTTTTATTCTAATAGCACTGCCTGTCTGTAACCTTCCCTTTTTGTTTTGTCTCATCTCCCCATCTGTCATTTGTTTCCCCCTCTTGTCACCCAGGTGTAGCACTTCCCTCTCTGGCTTATAACAGGAAATTCCTATAAATAATGTAAGATTAGATTCCAGGGAGGGCTGGTGATGGTCACACACACGCACAAAATATTAATAGCTTTTGATGCAACACTAAAATATGCATAAGCTCATAAAAGGTTGACACTTTTTGTGGTGTTTAACAATGAGAACAAGGGTACTTTCTGAAATGGGGCTTGTACCTTGACACCATATCTGTCCCAATGTAAAAATAACAGGATGCTCAGGAATTGTGATATATTAGGTGATATATATGTATATAACCTGTTTTTAACCTCTCTTTATTATTGTATTTTTTATTTTTTATCATTATTATTATTATTTTTTATCTTACTAATTTCCTCTGTAGGGTTTATATGATTTATTATAAAAAAAAAAACCTAGACATGAAGAGGACAGGAGGGATCAGGAGCACCCACCCTGTTTTTGCTGTTCTCTTGACACTTGTTTTCTTTGATGCCTACAGCCAGAACAGCCTAAGTTATCACCTGGATGGCAACTGTATTGTCAGGTTTGTAGGATTTCTTTTTGACAATCACAACCATTTTTATTTATCCCTTACGGTTTGTTAAAACAAAATTGGAATTCAAAAATAGAATGGAAAAGGAATTCAGCAGCATGAACACTAGGCAGGCTTTCCAGAAAGTAAAAACTCTAACAGGATGTGAACCCAAATTCAAACCGTGTCAGACAAATAACCCAGAATTCTTTGCAGCAGAAATGAACACTCGGTTTGACAACCAGGATTTCTCTGCAGCGAGTGAGGAATGGCTGGGAAATCTCCCTCCCCTAGATCCTGCAGACCCGGACCCCTTTTCTGTAGGGGAGGTACAGCACCAACTCAGCCGATGGAAAGTAGGCAAAGCCCCAGGACCTGATGGCATCTCAGCTAGGGTGCTAAAGTCCTGCTCCATGGAACTTGCCCCCATCCTCCACTCACTCTTCTGTGAGTCCTATCACACAGCCACAATACCCACACTCTGGAAAATTGCCACAATCATTCCAGTACCCAAGAAACCCTGGCCCAAAGAACCCAACCATTATCGTCCCGTTGCCCTCACTTCCATAATAATGAAGTGCCTGGAGAAACTCTTGCTCACCATCATTCTTCCAGTTGTCACCCCACAACTGGACCCCCTTCAATTTGCCTACAAGGCCAAGAGGGGCACAGAGGATGCTGTGGCATGCCTGCTGCACCTCCTCCTCCAGCACCTGGACTCACCAGGCACCTTCGCCAGGATCCTCTTTGTGGACTTCAGCAGTGCTTTTAATACCATCCAGAGACACCTGATGATCCAAAAACTTCACCACCTCAACATCCCCTCACGTCTCATCCGTCTCCTGCACAACTTCCTCAGCGACAGACTACAAGCTGTGCGAGTGAGCAACACTACATCACCGACACTTACCATCAACACCGGCGCATCACAGGGCTGTGTGCTGAGTCCATTTCTATTCACACTGTATACAAATGACTGCACCAGTCCTTCACCCTTCCTCAATGTCAATAAAACAAAAGAACTCATCATCAGCCCCTCTACACTACAGCACCCCATCACCATCAATAATCAGTCGGTTGAAATAGTTGACAGCTTTAAATACCTTGGCATAACACTGGACAATAAACTCAGTTTCAACCAACACACCACCGAAATCTTCAAAAGGAGCCAACAAAGACTGTCATCCGTAAACTTAAAGGACTCTATGTTTCGCCCCATCTCCTCTTACTACTCTACCAAAGCATAATCCAGCCCATCCTCATGTACTGCTCCTCCTGCTTTTTCAACCTGTTAACGGTAACTAACTGGGCCAAACTCACTCGTATCACCAGCACTGCTGCCAAAATAATCGGTAATCAAAAATCTAAATCTAATGTCTTGATATGAAGTTGCTTGAGTTAAACCTTGCCATGGTATTGTTAAGTTGACCCCTCCTTTTTATGGGGGGGGGTATTCAGTGTTTGTATACAACACATTCAGTAATTGCAGAGATTGCACTGATTTGAATACTATAAAATAAAAAAATGAGAACAATGCAGACAAAGTGGAAAAGAAAGAAAGCACCTTGTGCACCATTTTGGCTGTTGTAAGGTGATATACAAATAAAATTTGATTGATTGATTAATTGATCAACTCACTCAACTCAAAAGTTCAATAAAAACAGTGCTTAAGTCCCTCTGAAAACAAAGAAATTATGAATTGAAAATAAAATAAATAGCTCCTACCAAACCACTGGATAATGATTTTCTTCTGCCAGCTGGAGAAAAGCTCACTAAAACAGCAAAAAGAGGGGAAAGTCATGACAGATTAGAAGTTCTCAGGTGACTGACACCTGATCGTTGTTATGTCATGCAAATTATGTTAAATTCCTGTCTTTCCACTTTTTTCTAGTCATCCTTGTGAGTTTTCACCAAGCCTCAGCGTCAGTGATCTAGTGATTTTGTGTTTCCGCAGTTACTAGTGATTTTTACAATTACAGTGTTGAGTCCTATTCCAAGTCTTGTCTAGTCTTGTTTGTGGAGACTTTTTGTATTCAAGCCCAGTGCTTCACAACTGTGAAAAGATTTCCACCCTAGAAGCTGACAGTCATGTCAACAGAGCAATAAAGTAATAACACTAAACTTTACAAGCTCTTACGCCAAATTATTCCAGGCTATAATCCATGTTTAGTAGCATCAGAGCAGCATTATGAGGGGATTTCTACCTGTGGATGAAGACCTGGTCAAAGGTGAAGAGGAGTGGGTAAACTCTGCAGATGGACTGGCTCCGGGCCATGAAGGCAGCATCTACACAGCACAATCATGACACAGTGAGTCTGTCAAGCTGCTGCAGGATGTTCCTCTTGGAGTCCAGTGACTCTCAAACCTTCTCACCAAACATCACAATAATATCAGAGAGGAGAGGTGAGCAATATTTGTACTGAGTACAAGTTCAGTGTGGGTCAGAACAGCATTAATGCATCATTGCATCACTTCTTCACTGATGATACAATTGTATATTGTCGTGCAAACACACTTGGGCTCAAAAGTATGTACTCGACAGGTGTGGGGTGGTTCTATGCAAAATTCACGGCTCCTGACGTCAGGAACCGTGGGAAATTAAAACAGCTCACAGCAGCATACCGTTCTTGACAGAAAGCTACTCAAAGAAAACGCATGGATGTTTTTTTTCACGTTTGGAGTGTTTATAAGAACAGCAGAGACCAAAATGTGACCACAAAGTAGAGAAGTTCCAATACCATTTTTTCCTTCCCGATACCGATTCTGATACTTGTGCTGTGGGTATCGTCTGATACCGAGTACCGATACCAGTATGTTATAATTTATTTTATTTTTTTTTTAAGAAAATCACACTATGCCTGCATGACTGTTATATGATTATCACTGTGATGAGGCCTGGCTCAGATTAAAACCTTTGAAAAACATGAATGGACACAACAAATTGAAGCCATTTATTTTTGAATTTATTTTTAAATAGAAAAGTATAAATAACTAAATGGTGCAACAGCAACTTAACTAAATAAATCTAGGAACAATTATGAGGAAAAATTAATGTGCAGCCACAATATTTTACTAGTTAGCTCAGTTCTTCCTAGCCCCTCTAAAACCAGGAGGTGTTTGCCCAGGGCGCAAAAGGCTAGGACCGCCCCTGCAACTAGCTACCACCTTAATTTATTTTACATATTTTATTTCTTTACATTGTGTGCTGCTGTCTGTCACTTTGTATTTTTTATTCTATTTTGAGTCAAACTCCTCATATGTGAAACCATACCTAGCCAATAAAGCTGATTCTGAATCTGATTCTTCCTATTTCATATTTGATCAGTAGCAGTTACGCCCTCCGTGCCCTGTCTGAACAGGTGAGCCACCTGTTTGCTGGCCGATCACCAGCTCAAATTTCAGTTCACACATATGAACATGAACTAGTTCATGCTCATAGTTCATGTTCACGTGTGTAAAAAAATGAACTAAGTTCAGTCCTAAAAATGAACTAGTTCACGTTGTTACATTTTTAAAAAAATAAATAAATCAGACACTATGTTATTCAGTAGAACCTCTTCTTAACCATTCATCACCAGCTGTAAGTCACTGCCACTCCTAAACCAATCAAATTATCGGATCAATAAAGAATCGCAGACGCCAGCACCAGCCAGGGTCTGCCACGGCAGCAGGCTCCGCCGCAGCAACAAGCTAAGCCGGTACCAGCTGTGCTCCACCGCGGCAGTGGCACAGGCCGAATCGATTCAGCATATACTCTCTTCTTTCCCGATGGAAAAAATTATGTTCTCAGCATACCACAGCAGGTGACAGATGGCGCAGGTGCCGCTATTCAGTCTCAGCCTCATTTCCGATACTGGTATCAGGAACAACTCTACTACAAAGGCCCACAAAAAGTGAGTTTTGCATAATTTGTCCCCTTTAAAAGAAAGTGCTGGTAGTTCTATTATCTCCATGTATAGCACCTCCTGTCCTATAAATTCATGGGCAACTTATTTGATGAAAATACCACTTCCAATTTTAGTCCCATATTAAACATGTTTTAATAAAAACTAAACCTAGAGTTCTTCTGAAGGAATAAATTTTGTTTTTCATTCCATGCTGGGAACCGGCCTGTTGCTGCCACCTTCTTACCTCTTCTTGATTATGGTGACATGAATGTGGGATTTCAAATGAATAATTTTAATATTATTTTACACTTCCATTTAGCACTTTCCCTTATTGTTGTATGTTTTATCTGTCTGTAACTACCTGTTGTATTGCATTGTCTGTCCAAAACAAGCTTCTCTTGAGAATGAGACCAAGAGATGAGCTGTATAAGTATAAGGTTAAGAGAACACTCTTAGGCCTACCCTGCCACCTGGTGGCTGAAATTGAAAATCTACCTGGGGCTAAATGTGCAGTTTGTGCTTACAGGTTGTGACGTGCTGGTTGTGTCCCAGTCTGCTGGTCTGGGAGCTGCAGAGTCCAGGCTGAGCCGCTTCGAGCGCTGGGTATTTCCAGCTCTGAGAGGGGACAGGGACTGGGTTCTGGGAATGTATGAGTCTGACCTGGAGCTGCCACCTCGTTTCCTTCCAAGGATTTGAGATGGTTTCCTCTTAGGAGAGGAGCTCCTGGGTCTGCTGCTGTGTTTCCTATTCCTCTGGAAATAAAAGAGAAGATGCATCAAATCTATCTACAGCCTTAACATAGCAGAAGGGCCGGGCTCTCTAGCTGTCTGAAGGTGTTCAAACTCTGGCTTTGAGTCAAGGGGAGTTGCCAGGTCAGGCTTTCTATATTATAGTTTGGAAGTTTGGAGGGTTTCTAAGCTTTCAGCCCATCACACCTGCCCTCATGTTTGCTTCTTATAAACTTAGGTGTTACTTTCTTTTCTAGCACTGCTCTGACTGGCCCCAGAATATGTATGACATGTCATAAAAGTGTAGGCTGACTGTGGTCTTAGATCCTCTAAACTCTGAGATTAGAGCTGAATGAGTTGGAGAATCAATGACCTATTTTCTGAGGACATCATATCATATCATATGTCCATTGGAATAAAAAAATAATTTGAAAAAAAGCTCCTTTAGCTCCAGAACTTGCCAGAAAATCAGGTTGTCACAGTAATGCAGTGACAGCTGCCTGTACATCATGAGTACACTGACAACAGGAGCTGCTTCAACATTCATTTAATAATGACAAATGTTAATAAATAGAGTGTAAAATGGGGCTTGATCTTTTTTCCTTAATTTGTACACTATTTTATTACTTTAGGAGGAAATTGTTTGTCCCACAGCGATATAAATTCGCTTTTTCACCTGTATGTTACTTGAAAATGTCAGCCTGATGCTGCAGATGCTGTTGATTAACAGTTACTAGCCCAAGCTCCTCATATATACAGTATACGGATATAAACAGCATATCCACCTATTACCTTACGTGTGCTCTGCTGCAACTTTTGTGCATGTTAATACACAAATACATATTAACATATACTGCTGATCATATGTTTTATGTTAAATACATTTTATAAATTTATCTAGCCATATTGGAGTAAAAATCTGTACCATTGGTACACTGGGGTAAATGTTGATCTCTGCATCAGCTGAGCACTCGATGATGGTTGTTTTGGTAGAAAACTCCAACCTTGGAGCAATACCCTGGGAGAAAGAGATGAGATGAAATATTATTATGTCATCTACCAAGTCAGTCATTACCTTTTTCCTTGCTACTAATAAAGGATGTGCGACTGATGTGTCGATCAGAACAAGCTGAAAAGGGACAAAGTTATTGTACTTAAAGGCAGACCAATCCGGCCCTTTAGCTGTCCCTGACCAGCCCACAAGGGGTCAAAATTAGGAATCAAACGTTAATATAAGGAAATGCACAAAAGCACATCATGCACACAATACAGCTGAGCATTGCTTTCATTTTGCAGGCATTATTTTGTCAATTTAGGAGTGATTAATTAGCAGTTATCCAACAAACATGTCTGCCCATACTAAAAAAGAAAGACTGATACAGAATATAGGGTTTTTAACAAAGCATAGACTTCTAAATATCTATTTACTGAAGTCAAATGTAAAGCTGTGTGCGTCGTTAGTGGAGTACAAGTCACTGTGATTCAGGATTACAATTTGCCAGACTAAACACCTGTTACTATTTTGTATGAAGTTAACTTAATGTTGGTCTTAAATACTACAAAAACATGCTCATATTCAAAATATTTTTTGGTGAATGTAGTTCACATTCACATACTACAATGTAGTAGTAAAAAGTAGTGACATGATTTTGGCCTATTTCCACACTTTCATTGCCTATTGAATCCACACAATTTATTGCTTCTTATGAAGAAATGAGGGAGGGTAGGACCTACTGGAAAGTGAGGGGCTCGTGTCATCAGAACCTCTCGGTCCACTCCAGAGAAGGAGGGAACCAGTTTGGGTTCTGGGAATAAGAAATGTCGAGCGTCTTCTTCAAAGCAGGCGAGAGTGTCCGCCACTGAAAAACAACAACAACCTCCTGTTCCACTGTTATCCTGAATGGAAGCTGTTAGTTTAATGAATGCTTCCACAACATTGTGTGTAGATGGGAAAGATGAGTCAGGTTTAAATAAAAACCTTATATAAAAAGTATGAATATGACAAATAAACAAGCTCACCTGGAAGAGTCAGTTGCACCAGTTCAACTGTGACTCTCTCATCTGAAGAGAACCAGTGTAGAGTTGAAAAAGACAGAAGTATACAGAAGTATTTTGTATGTCAATAAGACACACAGTCCTGCACTGACTGATATCATACAGTATGTTCCTTACATGAAGCTCAGTCTGACCTCAGAACAGCATTTTACAGCTCTGCTTTAAAGCTGAAAGGAACACCTTTTAAGCTCACTGTAAAGTTACTGGTGTTACGACAAATAAGGTCAAGACAGGGGTCTTTACTAACAAAACAGCCAGTTTGCCCTCTCTTCCACCAAAAAAACATTTTCAAGGAGTCGCAAAACGTAACAGCTTCTAAGGTGTGAATGCAAATAAATCTGTCCACACAGTTAAACTCTCTATTTTCTTTTTTGGGGGGATTTATCCATGATTAGCTTACTGAGGGTTAAGATACTCGAGATTAAAAATATAATTTAAATATTAAAAAAAAAAAAAAAGATCTTATTATAAACTAAATCTGCCACAAAATAAACATTAAAAACTGCAGAGGGGCTGAAGTGAACTTACACTCAAGCATTAGAGCGATGTCTCCAGGGTCAACTGCATGCCTGAAAATCTAGACAGAAACAAACCATTATTAATTACAAACCATATTAGTGTACTATCATCATGTCAGTCTTATTCATGACATTCAATACAGGCTCGTCTCAAACTTCATGGAGAATAATTGGTTGTGTTTCTCCTAAATGGATGAGAAGCAAAGACTTGCCTTTTCAAAGGTCATCTTCTCATGAAAGAGCAGAGGAAAGATGGAGGGGAGACAGTGTGACTGACAGTATTGACCCATGAAGCACATGTTGAGGTAGACATCGTTCTTTGCTGGCAGATGGACTCCAGGACAAGAAACCTGACAGCAGTGATAGAATATACAGTAAAATATATCAATCAGAGACTGTCGCCTCACAGCAAGAAGGTACTGGGTTCGAATCCCGGGCCCGGGGCCTTTCTGTGTGGAGTTTGCATGTTCTCCCCGTGTCTGCGTGGGTTCTCTCCGGGTACTCCGGCTTCCTCCCACCATCCAAAAACATGCATGGGGATTAGGTTAATTGGCTAATTTAAATTGACCGTAGGTGTGAATGTGAGTGTGAGTGGTTGTCTGTCTCTATGTGCCCTGCGATGAGGTGGCGACTTGTCCAGGGTGTACCCTGCCTTCCGCCCTAAGACAGCTGGGATAGGCTCCAGCCCCCCCCGCGACCCTATGAGGATAAGCGGTAGATAATGGATGGATGGATGGATATCAATCAGAGTTATATAAATGTCATATTTATATTGTGCCCGAGCCATTTTTCACTGGTTGCTGGTGAAGGGGACTAAAAGAAAAAAATATTACAACATATTACTGAAGGTAAAAGATATATTTCCCTTTGACGTTGCTTTAAGGTTTAATTTCACACTGGGCAAATGCCACTTTGCAATCTCCTGAAAATTGTACAGAAGTTACATGACAAAGTAGTTAATGTCTGGGTAACAACAATGAATAAAAAATAATAAGTACTTCTGAACTTCAGTAATATTGTAAAAGTAATGTATATATTATCATTCATCATTATACAGTAATATTGAAATGTGGTGCATGCATTACTCTTCATAGAAAGTAATATTGTAATATAACTGGGTTTTTTTTCAGAATAACTCTATATGGTAATATAAAACGATTACATTTTGAAAGTAATAGTTTAATATTTTTACAGATTGCAGTATTTTAATTTGTAGTAACACACATATTGTATATAATTGTCTTTACAGATGTCTACAACTCTCAGACATGTGACCTTTAACAATAAAGCAGGTGAGCTTGTATCGGAGACAGTCATTCTATATGTTTACAACCTCGTTTAACCCATTCATTACATTTACTTAATAGATAAAATGCACCTTCCTGAGAAACAACCCCATGCAGTGTTTTCAATTGTGCAGGCAGTGATGGAAGAAGTAGAGCCTTTCACGTTACAAATTAATACTTTAATGATGCTCTTTGGTGGATTATTTGTTTGCCGAATGACAGGAGAAGCTTGGACAGAGTCAGAAAAGATGGTTAATCTAACCCTCAGGCATCAGTTTAATTTCCAAAATGTCCATTCACGGATTAATATTTTTTTCCAATTTTTTTTGCATAAATCTCTTCAACCACTTCCGCCCTGCTCAAAACTACCAAACATTCAGTCATTTTGAGGATTTTAAGCCTTTTAATGCCAGTTTGATTATTTAATGTCACTGTCATTTTTTAATTGAAAAAATACAAAAAAATAGTTATTTTCCATAAAACAAATTTTTGGTGGCTGGGTTTTTTTTTTTTTCAAATCAGTCTTGGATATATTAAAGATTAGCCAAAGTATTGACTTTTATGCATTCTTAGTTTTTGTGTAGCATCAGATTTAAAATTTACTATCCTTTGTGCCCTTAAGGACAAAAAAGTCCCATTGAGTTCCATTATAACCACATATTTTAATCTCACAGCCATTACAACATATAATCATGCAATCTGTAATGTTACGGTTTCATTTATGAGAAAAATAGTGGAATTTGTCCTTTTACCTTTCACTACTAAAATCAGCCATTTCCTCCATTATAGGCCAATGCCAAAAAATGTTGTCATTTCATTAGTTTTTGTGCGTGTGCATCCATGCCTGTGTGTGTCCATGTGTGTGAGTGTCCTTGAAATAGAGAGATTAACCTCATTGTAGAACTTGTAATGTCAGATAAATGGATTTCATACGCCACATCACAAGTATACTGTCATACACAGCCATATGTGCACTCTTTCAAGTAAATAAAAACATGGCCACTTTTCTTGCACATCTGGCACTGCATAGAGTTTACTGTGGAGAAAACAGAAACAATGCTGAGTGAGGTCATGCACCTGGCTCTTATAAACTTCTTGTAGCTTGGCTGTGTGGTCACTTCATTCGTTCAGTAGTGCTCTGTTAGAGAAATTAAAATTTCAATTTCAAAATGTGTCAAGACAAAGGCTTTCTTACTAAAACGTGTGTCATATAGAGTAACACAGCCAAAATGACAGCTGGAAAAATTTGCTCAAAATGGACAAAAATGTCCACAGTGGTGCAGGAGGGCTAAATTTATTAATTTCTTGTCCAATTACACTTATCGCGCATGCCTCCACGGCAGCCTTAAATATAATTGAATTTAATAACATAATTTGGACAAGTTATAACAAAACCCAGCGGTACGTATATGGCCCGCGGTACGTATATGGCCCGCAGGCCGTAGTTTGCCCATGTTTGTCATATACCACAAGGTCGGTGCTGTAAAATCACAATAAAACAAAAATATCGCCCTTGGAATTTAAAGCTAATTTAAGTCAGAAGACTATACATTTGATATTAATGCAGCTGGTAGAACAAATACATATAACAAAATGCATGTGTCACTCTCACTAACTTATTTTGTATACAGTACTATTTCCTGAGTTTTCATTGCTGTTGAACCGCCTCACATTGTTAAACGACAATAAAAAAGTATCATGTTCATTTTCAGTGACCTGTGACGCTAACAGACGTGTAGCCGAGTCTATAGCTTTGTAGCTACTTGAACCTTGAACGCACCAGTTTCTCCTTGAATACATGACTGACCATATTAATGGAGAAAAGACAGCTCTTACCGCTCTGAACTTTAACTCAGCCACCACTTTCAGTGCTTTTCGGGACATTGGACTCTTCTGTCTGAGGCTTTAGACGGTCGCATCAACTGAACAGACCGGTTTACCTTCCCCTTACCTTGTTACCGTGGATACTACAACTTCCGGGTTCAGTTGCCAAAGCAACCAGGGCATACATATATTTCTGGCAAATGCTGTTTGTTGTTTTATCTAATAGTTTATTAACCACGACTGGATTAATCTTTCCAGAAACAACCAGGCACCAGCTATGGGTCAGTCTTACCTTTTTTCCTGATTAATTTATTCTGTTAAAATATAACATAATCACATTTAACTTGTCTGTAGGTCAACAGCATGTCTGGGGCAATAAAGTCAGACCTTACTGTTCTGACTGTTCTTAGGTGCAAATTTAGAATAGAAGGGGCAGAATCACTAACGCTTCACTGCCAACTGTAAAATTCAATTTCAAGATTTGTTTCATCATTTAAATCTACTGTTTTAGTACACTTTTCTTTTTGATTTTCATCTATGAGCTCATCTCCCAACTGCAGAGTGGGAATAACAGTTCCACATCACATTACCCTGTATTAAACTAACATAAAAACAGCCATTTGACTTAATATTCCCAATTTCTCCAAAAAATGTACCAAATTCATTCATTTTTATATTGTTACTACACTCTTAAAAAATCCATAATATTCCAAGAATCCCAGGGCCAGTGACGATAAAAATCACGTTGACTTTATCTGCTATAAATTGTTTCTTTTAAATGAATACATTTAACACCAGTATGACAGCTTCACATTTAAGCTCAAAAAAAGGTATACAAATTCAAGTCAAGTCATTTGGAAATTTCAAAGGAACAGAAAGTTTGATAACAGAAATATGTCCAGACATTCTCCCATGACATCAACTTTGTCTGGAGTTCTCCTTGTAAACTAAGTGTGTGACTCTTCTCTCAGCCTGGTGTGTTGGGGATCAGAGTCAGAGTCTGAATCATACTCTTCTTTTTCATTAGTTGTTCTATCCTTTTCGACAGCAACTGCTCCTTTCCTTTGTGGGAGGACGGTGAAGAAGGCCTCCTGCCAGCTGCTCTTCTCCAGGTAAGCCAGGATGATCTCAAACACTGAAAGAGACACCAACGCTAACTACCCACCTACTCAGAAGTCGGAATCTCCGAGTTCCGAATAGGAAATTTCAACTGGAACGCCCCCAAGACGGACGAACCTCACAACCCTGACTTGATCACAATGTCATAATGCAAGATGGCAGCGTCCTGGATTTGCCCTAAGCTGGCCGTATACTCACCATGTCTGCTAGCGCGCTCAAACCATATATGCTGCCGCACGACAGACGCAGCAGTAGTTGCAATCCTCTCCCAAACAGAGGTGTCAGTGTTGTAAAAACACATCCACAACCCACCGCCGAAGCAGAGGAAGTAGACGGTTGCTATGGACTCCCTGGTTGCTAAGGATTTGCTGATCATTTGAGCCTCTCATTCATTAACCCAGCGAGAGGAGGCTGACTGGACAGCAGTGCAGTCAGACACGCCTGCTGAATAGAGAGTCCTGTAGTGTGAACACCTTAAAACTCTGACGGGGGAGAAGAGAGTCACGCAGTGTAAACGGCACGGAGATTCAACGACTCCGACAGTCGTGTAGTGTGAAACAAGACATTAAACAAGTGTGCTTATTAAGGGCAATAGCTCTCTATGTTCTTTCGAAGAAGGATCATTCAGATGTCTGTAGAGTCGGATCTGTTCGCTCAGCTTGGTTTCCAGCGTGTCCATCCTCTTCCAGCTGGTCCGTTTCCTGTTTGGCGCGCGCAAGACAGAAATTTTGTTGTGTACGCGACAAGCAGACACAGCACCTTTTTTTGCGGCGCGATGGGTTTCCACGTCATTTTGACATCATAATTGCATGCGTGCTGGCAGACACAGCGAGTACACAGCTGGCCTTATACATTACAGCCTACAGTAGAGCCAAACGTCTTTCCCACACATAATTACGATGGAGAACAAACACACACCCTCCGCGTCTTCTTTGTGCATATTAATTGTGTTTGAGGAGGACCTCATATTGCTGCATTAGGTTTCTGTATTCCGACAGAGCAAGCACAACAAAATTTTCATTGAAGGCATCAATCTTGGTTTTCCAACTTGTTTATTAGAAGGCCGTCAACTCAGGTGTGACGTCATTCCCAGCTCTGACCTCCGACTTCTGATGTAAATGGAACGCAGCACTATCCAACAATTTGAAAGTTTTATCTGTTTTATCTGAGTATGTTTTTAATGTTAATTTGTGGGAAAAAAATACTATATGTTACCATTTTACTATAATAAAGTATTGTGCACATAAAGTCCATACAATATATTTGTATGAAGTTCATGTTGTCAATATATACTGTAAAGTTTCATTGTTAAATACACCTTAATTACGCATCATGAATTTCTTTTAATTTCATGATGTTTTAAATCTACTTCCTGCAATTTGAATTTGAATTGTAATTCTGCTTCCTGTTTGCAACTGCAATTCAAATTCAAATTCAAGAATTGAATTGGAATTTAGGGGTCATTCTCAATTCACTTCTGAATTTTGTACAGCTCAGTGTAGAGCACACATTATGAACATTGGATCACTGTCTAGTAGTGATGGACCAGTGAAGCTTCATGAAGCGCTGATATTTTTTTCACTCCTCAAGATGCCACTCTTGGTTTAAAGATGAAATTGGAAATTTAGTAAACTTTCATTGCACTAGCCTTTTTCTTTAAACCAAGAGTGCCATCTAGAGGAGTCAAAAAATATCACAAGTGATTCATGAAGCTTCGTTTGTCCGTCTCTACTGTCTGGTCTCTGTGGTGCAGCTTTTGCGGCAGTGCCCATTTTGGCAGGCTAAATACTGTCTGTATGATACTATAGTTATGCCACAGACAAGTGAGCAAAGGCAGAATTTGAGCGCAGAAATATATTCTGTGCTCAATAAAAGTATTTGTACAGGTGCAACAATAAGCGCTCAGTGTCAGCTTTACTCTTAATCATGCTAGACTCAGCACGGCGTTACATCTGTGCCACAAAAACAAACCAACCAACCTGACGGCTGAAGAATTCTGATTGGTTGTTTCGTCTCCAATCATGTCACCTCTAACCTTCTTATTACGATACAGCTCCTGTCTAAAACATCCATTGGTCCTGGAGGGAACTCCATGTTCTGATGCCTTTTCACCGGACAGAGGGAAGAACCAAATGATGGAAAGACCTCTTTAAGTTTTGTGATATCATATGTAAAGACAAGAGATTCCCTCCAGTATCCATGGATATATTAGAGAGTAGCCGTATTGAAAGTAGAAGGACAGAAGCCATACGATTGGAGATAAAACAGACAATCAAAATAAACCTTCGTCAGCCACAATGTGTCACAATTCTGTCAGAATTAGACAAGGCCCTTATTGTTGCTGATGGTCAGTTTCATACTGTACATTAGAATGACTCCTGTCCTTACCATGGTTAACTGCCAGAACCTTTCGACTGTTCATCTTAACAAAATTGCTCAGAGGAAGCTGAGCGTGATCAACCCCCAGCTCCTTTGCCCTCTCAAAGGTGATCCCCTGCAGACAAAACACAGATAGAAACCAGCTCAAATCAGTTGACAGGAACTACGTACATCCAGCAGGACATGGCCTGTGAAGCCCGACAGACCTTATGGTGGTTGTGGTCCACCAGGCCTCCTATCACATAGGCCTTTTTGTGGTCCAGCTCTTCCAGCACGTTGGGGGAGTCTGACGTCAGGTACACCAGCTCCTCCTTCGCCATGACATCACAGTAGTGCTCCGTTTTAATGCTGATGTCCTGCACACAACATCAGCATGCTCACATACACACAGGCAGCACTGCATAGTGAGAGGCACTGCACCATGACACAAACATAAGTCAAAAATCAATTTACGCAAATAAACCACAGTTTAAATGATGCTGCAGAGAGCAAAAATCATCATCATGGTAATTAGGCACAATGCATGATGTAAAGAAAACATGCAAAACGCGTTAACGTTGTTCAACATGCATACGCATACACAATGTTAGGTTTTTGAAACATTTCCTATAGATATACACTATACTGCCAAAAGCATTCGCTCACATGCCTTCACTCACATATGAACTTAAGTGCCTCGTAGTCCCTGTGTGTTCTCATCTCACAGGTATCCATAGATCCAGTCTACCTGGTGGAGTAGTGGTTGTGCAGACCAGTCAGCCTTCATCTTCTGGTGCTGAGTGATGTGGTGACGAGGTCATCTTGCGGAAGCTTCTTCTGGTTGGCGTGGTGGAGAGGAAGACGTGCTGCTCATCCTTTGCTGATAGCTTGATGATGCTCTTCATCCCCTTGGACATTCTCATACAATTCTATATATACACATTGTATATTAGCTGTTGTTATATTGAGTTGGACATTTTCATACAATTTTATACGTCGTGTTAATGTTTTCATTGTTGTTATTCTGTACACATGGCATCTATTACACGTCTGTCCATCCTGAAGAGGGATGCCTCCTCTGTTGCTCTTCCTGAGGTTTCTTCCGTTTCTTTTTTCCTGTTAAAAGGTTTTTTTGGGGGGAGTTTTTCCTTAGTCGATGTGAGGGTCATTTGTAAAGGACAGAGGGTGTCATATCCTGTACAGAGTGTAAAGCCCAATGGGGCAAATTCATAATTTGTGATATTGGGCTATACAAATAAACTTGACTTGACATCCCATTCCTAATCCATAGGGTTCAATATGACATCTGTCCACCCTTTGCAGCTATAACAGCTTCAACTCTTCTGGGAAGGCTGTCCACAAGGTTTAGGAGTGTGTTTATGGGAATTTTTGACCATTCTTCCAGAAGAGTATTTGTGAGGTCACACACTGATGTTGGATGAGAAGGCCTGGCTCTCAGTCTCTGCTCTAATTCATCCCAAAGGTGTTCTATCGGGTTGAGGTCAAGACTCTGTGCAGGCCAGTCAAGTTCATCCACACCAGACTCTGTCATCCATGTCTTTATGGACCTTTCTTTGTGCACTGGTGCACAGTCATGTTGGAAGAGGAAGGGGCCAGCTCCAAACTGTTCCCACAAAGTTGGGAGCGTGGAATTGTCCAAAATGTCTTGGTATGCTGAAGCATTCAGAGTTCCTTTCACTGGAACTAAGGGGCCAAGCCCAGCTCCTGAAAAACAACCTCACACCATAATCCCCCCTCCACCAAACTTTACACTTGGCACAATGCAGTCCGACAAGTATCGTTCTCCTGGCAACCGCCAAACCCAGACTCATCCATCAGATTCCCAGATGGAGAAGAGTGATTCGTCACTCCAGAGAACGTGTCTCCACTGCTCTAGAGTCCAGTGGTGGCGTGCTTCACACCACTGCATCTGATGCTTTGCATTGCACTTGGTGATGTATGGCTTGGATGCAGCTGCTCAGCCATGGAAACCCATTCCATGAAGCTCTCTGTGCACTGTTCTTGAACTAATCTGAAGGCCACATGAAGTTTGGAGGTCTGTAGTGATTGACTCTGCAGAAAGTTGGTGACCTCTTCACACTATGCTCCTCAGCATCCACTGACCCCGCTCCGTCAGTTTACGTGGTCTACCACTTCATGGCTGAGTTGCTGTCGTTCCCAAACACTTCCACGTTCTTATAATACAGCTGACAGTTGACTGTGGAATATTTAGGAGAGAGGAAATTTCACGACTGGATTTCTTGCACAGGTGGCATCCTATCACAGTTCCACGCTGGAATTCACTGAGCTCCTGAGAGCGACCCATTCTTTCACAAATGTTTGTAAAAGCAGTCTGCATGCCTAGGTGCTTCATTTTATACACCTGTGGCCATGGAAGTGATTGGAACACCTGATTCTGATTATTTGGATGGGTGAGCGAATACTTTTGGCAATATAGTGTATATTGCGTTCTAGGCTGTTATGGAGATAAGTAACTAGCGTGCATGAGGGATGGACATCACGAGCAGCAGAGCTCCATCTAATTGGTCAGTTTTATTGACATGCAGAGTGTCAATGCCTGGAACAGTGAACTGCATTTATCACAGTTCAAAAAGTCTTTTGCAATATGTATATCATGCATGTTGATATCACGATGATGGTGAATTTTATATCGTGCAGGCTTTGGGTCAAAAAAGGGAAAGTAAGTAATTAGAATAGACAGTGTAAGTATGGGTAGAGTCAGAATCTACAGTAGTAGTCCTGTGTGCGTCGTTTCTCAGACTTAATGAGAATTTAAAAAAAAAGGAAGACAACACGTTTCGTCATTCATGAGCCTGCTTACCTTCCAGTTTACCCATCCTTTGTCCTTTTCATCCATGCTCTGCTTCAGCTGTCCTCCCAGACTTGTCAGATAGAACTGGAGAGGTGAGAGGAGTAGTTACACATCAGACAGGATTATCTCTGCATGTTTCAGGTCAGCCAGTCGCCACTAACCTGCACTGGATGCAAGGCTCGTCTGTTCTCAGCGTAGCACCGCTGGATCTGTTTGTGAAGCTTCCCAACGTCCTGGAGACACAACAAGGCTGACGGTCAGGAGACACTACCTGAGTTTATATCTCATATATCCTATTTAGGGTTGCAAATGGCTGGAAAATTTCCGGAAAGTTTCCTGTAAATTTCCATGGGAAGTTAATCTTGGAAATTTTGGAAATATTCCATATTGAAAAATTTCCATTTCCAATTTATGGGACTTAATGGGAATTTAGGCAAACTAACTGGGAATATATTATCCATCCATCCATTATCTACCGCTTATCCCCATAGGGTCGCGGGGGGGCTGGAGCCTATCCCAGCTGTCTTAGGGCGCTCACATTCACACCTACGGTCAATTTAAATTAGCCAATTAACCTAATCCCCATGCATGTTTTTGGATGGTGGGAGGAAGCCGGAGTACCCGGAGAGAACCCACGCAGACACGTGGAGAACATGCAAACTCCACACAGAAAGGCCCCGGGCTTCGAACCCGGTACCTTCTTGCTGTGAGGCGACAGTGCTAACCACTACACCACCGTGCCGCCCCGGGAATATATTATATCCAAGCATAAATATAAACAGAAGTCAAAAGAAAACATCCATACAAAATGTTTTCAACAGATTCATTTGTCAGTAGAACAGAACACATTTCAATTACTTCCTGGGCCTAACAACATGTCCACTTCCTCTGAGTCCTCCTCTTCAGTATCACTTTCCAGCCTTGCTGAGGATGGCTCTGTGTCAGGCTCAAAGAGCCTTTGGTTTGCACGAATGCCAACCAGCTTTTCCACTCAGCACGGTGCCAGTAGGGGGTGTGGTCCCAAAAGGCATGCACAGAGCCATATATAGAGTGAGTACTGACAACTAGCATTTCTGCTAAAAAAAATTACCAGTTTATTCCAAATTCCCTGAAATTCCTTTCCTTTCATTTCTGAAAATTCACAGAATTTTGCAACCCTAATCTTAATATACACATGGTGGTCTCATTTAATTTCCTCAATTTCACAAGATGTGTGGGACTGGTAAGAGCTAGCAATAACAAACCACCTTACATAGAGAGACAATAACCTGAGCCTCAATGCCAAAAAAACAAAAGAAATAATATTCAACTTCAAGGAAACAAAAGTGACACAACATGCAGGACTGAGCATAAACAGAGGTGGTGGAGTGGGTTCCTGGGAATTTATGAAAACTTTATCAATCTATTTATTACTGGTCTTTCATCTTTTCTTTATTTATCTGGGTTTCGTATATTTGAAAGAGACTGCTGCTGAACAACATTTCATTGTATTTTATGTGCAATGACAATAAAGCATTTATCCATCCCTCCACAGTGGAGGTTTTTTTCTTCTTTTTTTTTTTACCTTGGTCAGCATGATGCTGTCAAAGCTGCAGTCCACCACCAGCCTCAGTGAGCTGGGCATCACCTCCCTACGTGGGCGTTTCCTCACATTCAGGGCCTCTCCTCCATCCTCTTCCTGCCTCTGCAGCCGTCGCTGTTGCTTCCTCTCCTTCCGTCTCTGCCTGTAGCAGGACAGACAGTTAACTGACACCACATTGCAGACTGAACTGTTGCCAAACCACTCAAGAAAATACCCATTCAGTGGAGTGGGTTCTGCTAGGTCCTTCCATCGACTTACGATATACAAACATTAACTTGATCATTTTTGCTGACCTTTGTGCTTATTGAAGAATGTCACCAACATTATTCTGGGAAAAAACAGCAAGTATTTGCCTGACTGATAAGACTCACTGCACACACATTGCACATTCCTTTAGACAATCCAGTTCCAATGTATGAATTGTATGATTTTTAAGAATTAAAAATTCCTTACGCTTTTACAAGGTGTACTTCAATTATTATGCTCTTATATTAGCATAACATCAGTGGCGGCGCAAAATGCCAATATTATAGTTTCTAACTAGAACTTCTTGAAAAATATATGGTCCAACAAATCATGTAGTTACTGCAACAGTTTCAGTTAATGTGATGATGATGAACCAGAATATTAACATTTCCAGGGGATTTTTTTTGTTTGTTTTTTTACTTTTAAATCACCTGGATGAGTTGCTGGTTTGTTTCCAACCTGTATATTAACCTTGTTACTGTAAACTGAGTCAGTGGCACAAACGGACGAACGGCCACTGCAGCTAACCCAACCTTAAATTGACACATTTGTGTATGGAGTTTGGCACATCAGGGAACATAGCACTTAATGGCTAATTTAAAAAGCACGTGTTATCGCACTGGGACAGTGTTGAAGCGAGCTTGCTTACTTTCGCAGCTCCCTCTCTTCTTCCCATTTCTGCTGCTTCAGAAGCTTCTTCCTTTGCCTTTTGGACACAGTTTGATTTTCTTCTCCTCCATTACTGTCCACTGTCTCCTGAAAGCTCTCATCATCTCCATTATTGTTCTCCTGCTGGGATGAAGCTTCTTTTCCCAAACTATCATCAGCCATCTGCGAGGAGGACAGAGTCCACAGGCTAATGTTGCTGTATCAACTAGCTGCTGACGTTGTTAGCTGCTTTTAGCAGAAAGCTAACCGGCAGCAACGTCTAACAGCACACTTCTTCCTTATAATTTCACCAAGAATGAAACCTTACTTTACGCACTCTGTGATACTCAACCACAGACAAGATACACCGAGACAATAAACTGAACTAAATACGCAGCTCAACTGTTTTTTTCAGTCACACAGCTCCACATGTCTATTGCTGGCGCGCGTGTGACGTTATTTCCCCGCGCCAGATGCATTCAAATGCCATGGGACTGTCACAGTCACTCCCCGATCCAAAACCAAACATCTGCAATTAGAACAAAATTCTTTAAATTCCCAATCCCTCCGAAACATAAAGAAATACATTTAAAAATTTTGAATGAAATTAATCCTTCAACTGAATTTATCAAAAAATATTTAAATTTGAGGTTGAAAATTGTCACTTTTGTACCACAAATGTGGAAACAACAGATCATTGTTTTATTCCTGTCACATGATCAAGAACCTATGGAAACTGGTTAAGTGCCAAATGTAGAATTTTCTTCTTTCACAATTATCCAAGCAGGCATATAATAAGAAAATTGAATTCATTGTTAATAACATAATGATTATCACCAAATTTTATATTCATGCCGCATTGCACCCCCCCCCCCATGGAAAAAGAACTGTCCCTAGACCCCTGTTCTGTTATCTTTTTTTCTCTTTTTCTTCTCTCTTTTATTTTACAGAAAAAATACATTTGTAGTACTGATTGGAGAATCTCTTTTTTTGTTTTGTTATTGTATTGGAGTTGTCATAGTTATTATTATAAATGCAAATATGAGAAAGTCATTGTAAATTTGTTTTCTACTTGTTAATAAAGTTAAAAAAAAACTGTCGCTAACATTCTTCCTCTTCTCTGGAATTAATGGCATGTTCCAACCAACTTTTAAAGTTGTGTGTAATCTCAGGGTGACATGTACTTCAGGTTACAGTCTAAATGAAATAATTATGATTCAAAAATAATAATAATAATAATAATAATAATAATAATAAAGAGACAGGAAAGCCCATACCCTATCCCCTAATCCTGTGGCTTTCAGAAAGTTCAATAGAGCCTTGAAGCATTCCCTCATGTTCTCACCTCTTCCTGAAAGCCCTTTCAGATTCTATGGGCACTGCAATTCATTTATTCTGTTTTAAAGTTCCTTTCTCTCCCTTTCATATTTAATACATTTCATGATGACATGTTCAACATTTTCACTAACTTTACAAATATCACACCGATCTGTTAGACATTTGCCCATCAAGTTGCGTGTTGCTTTCAGGCCTGTATGTCCTAATCTTAGTCTTGAGATTATTACCTCCTCTCTTCTGCACTTCTCTTTGAAATCTGTTATGTTAATTGAGTTCTGAATGTTATGGTAGTGTCTGCCTTTCGGATCTGCATCCCACTTCTTCTGCTATGAATTCCTCACTGTGTCTATTATTAATGATTTGGCTTCATCTCTTCCAAATGGGACTTGTAGGATATTGTCATTATTTAATTTCAGTGCGCTCTTAGCTGTCTCATCTGCTTTCTCATCACCTTGGCAGTTAGTTCTGCTGTGAACACAGATAAAGTGTTGCTGAGTGTTTTGCAGATTGAGATATCAAACACTGCTGCTCCTACATGTCCACTCTCAGGCTCTTTAGATCTGTCTGTATAAATTGGGATATAGCCATAAAACCTGTTTTGTATGTATTCTTTCACTATCTGTCCAATATTATCCATTCCTTTCCCCAGCCATTCATGTTTCCTCTCTATAAGCTTCAGATCCACAGCTGGCTCTGGAAGTATCCATGGGTGAACATTACCCCACATGACATTTGGACTGTATTCCAAGCTGTCTAACCCATGCTCTTTTGCCTCTGCATTAACATGCCTTCCAAATCCTTTCCCTTCATGATGCTTAGAGTCCTTAGTCCCAGATATTTAAATTCCCTTACCCTTTCTAGGTTTTGCTGATATAGCTTTAGCTGAACTTTATCTACCTTTCTTTTTGGGGTGAAGATCATATAACAAGACTTTGCTGCTGACATTTTGAAGCCCCAGTCATACGTCCATCTCTCTACTTTTTGAACAGCCTCTTGCAAACAATTAATCACATGTTCTATGTTTTTTCCATATAGCCCTATCATCTGCATAAAGTGATGATCCCACTCCTGTCTAAACATGACATAGCATAGTCTATCTTACCCTGGCGCTGTGTTCCCACTTCCCTCCAAAGCCTTCTTTACCTCATGCAACGTTATCTTCATTTCTAGGGGTGAATCATTACTTTCTTCTTTGTAACCTGATCATTGTCTTTTAGGATTTCCTCTTGCATTTCTTATGGTTTTCATCTAAGTGGCTTCCACTATGTACATTTGCAAATGTTTTGCCCAGCAAATCCACTTTCTGCTTGTTCGTAATTGCCAGATAATCACCATCTACCAAGACCGGGATTTTAGCAGATTTTCTTTTCCCACTCATCTTTTTAATCATTGACCATACTTCATTAAGCTTTGTTTCTCTACCTATGGAAGAGCAGAACTGCCTCCATGCATTCTTTTTGGATGACTTTATTGTTTAACGTGCTATAGCTCTCTTTCTTTGGTAGTCGGTCATCTTGTCTTCACTGAAGTTCCTTCTTAGGGCTCTGAATGCAGAGTTTCTTTCTTCGATAGCATTACTGCAGCTGATGTTCCACCACGGTACTATTTGCTTTTTCCCGCTAACTGTGCGTTTAGGAATGCTTGTTATTGCAACATTCATGATCAATGAAGTTATATCTGCTTCACAGCTATCAATATCTTCTTTCATTTGAAATCCTTTTGCCGACTCTTTGCAGCATGTTCTAAATTTCTCCCAGTCAGCTTTAGGAAAGCACCATCTTTCTATAACATAACCTTCTTGCTCGTGCATATCAAAGTTTATAGATACTAATATTGGAAAATGGTCACTTCCTATGTTCGTATTTGTCATTACATCCCAGTTGCACTGGTTAGTTATTCTCCCAGACACTAAGGTGAGGTCCATGAATGACATTTTGTTTCTCCTGATGTCCACTCTAGTGCCTCTTCTGTCATTGATACAAACTGGACCCCTCTCTTCCAGAAGTTCTTCCTCTACTTCTCCCTTATTATCTATGTGATCACTGCCCCAAAGAGTACTATGCACATTAAAGTCACCACACCATATTTCTCTTCTAATTATGCTCTCTGCAATGTCTTGAAATGTTTGTAATGTTAAATTATTACAAAGGTTGTAAAAATTTATGACTGCAATATTTCCTCTAGGGCTACATACACTATATTGCCAAAAGTATTCGCTCACCCATCCAAATAATCAGAATCAGGTGTTCCAATCACTTCCATGGCCACAGGTGTATAAAATGAAGCACCTAGGCATGCAGACTGCTTTTACAAACATTTGTGAAAGAATGGGTCGCTCTCAGGAGCTCAGTGAATTCCAGCGTGGAACTGTGATAGGATGCCACCTGTGCAAGAAATCCAGTCGTGAAATTTCCTCTCTCCTAAATATTCCACAGTCAACTGTCAGCTGTAGTATAAGAGTGTGGAAGTGTTTGGGAACGACAGCAACTCAGCCATGAAGTGGTAGACCACGTAAACTGATGGAGCGGGGTCAGTGGATGCTGAGGTGCATAGTGTGAAGAGGTCACCAACTTTCTGCAGAGTCAATCACTACAGACCTCCAAACTTCATGTGGCCTTCAGATTAGTTCAAGAACAGTGCACAGAGAGCTTCATGGAATGGGTTTCCATGGCCGAGCAGCTGCATTCAAGCCATACATCACCAAGTGCAATGCAAAGCGCTCCTTTTCGTCTCGTTTGCAGCCTGGTAGCTGTCACTGCTTTCCCTCCTTTTATCTCCTGGACCATCTCCTCCATAGCCAAAGGCACACCATTAATCACCCCTTTAAGTTTTGCTGCTTTCCCTGGTATATGCACACTGACTTTTTCTCCATTTAAACCGTATCGGTTTTGAGGAATTTATCTCTTTGCTGTTTATTTTTCGCAAAAATCAGAAGCCTCTTTTTATTCAGAAATTTAGCAAACTAAATCTTCCCCATGTAGCGGTTAGCACTGTCGCCTCACAGCAAGAAGGTACCGGGTTTGAATCCCGGGTCCGGGGCCTCTCTGTGTGGAGTTTGCAGCCCCCCACGACCCTATGAGGATAAGCGGTAGATAATGGAAATCAGTCTTGGATTCCTTGCTCCTTTAATTTCCCTCCGATGCAGAACCTGCGCTTCCTGAGCTGCTACCCCTGCCTTTCTTTTTCTGCCTGGCCTCCTGCCATGGCATATAGCCATCGCTCTCTCCGTCCGTACTGTCACCCATGACACTACTCTCTCAATACAGTCACTACAACACTTCCTACTCCCAAACTCCCAGACCTCTGGCCGTGCTTCTCTCCAAAGTCCACCTCCCACCTGCCATGGGAAAAGAGAAAAAGGGCACCTACTGCAGCACGTTCTCGCCCCTGAAGAGGGCACTGAAGTTCAACATGTTTTCAAGGGCACTTTAGCACACGTTTTTGCTTTTTTATCATGTTTGAACAAGCCAAGAGTTCAGTTTTGTTCACTCCACTGGTACGGGAGCTCTTTAGGTACCACTGTTTCTCATAAACTGTTTTTTTATTCCCATGCTCCAGTAAACATTCCTGTTGAGAGAGTGTGCAACGATTTTAATTATTTAATAATGTCCACTATCACTACTATTCATTTCTCAACATTTACAATACTTATGAGTTTTTCACCTTCATTTATACATTGCCAGTCATTTTTGACATATTTCTAAGGTACATTTTTTACATTTACATTTGTTATACATTCAACAGTATTCCATATCCCATATCTTTTCTACCTATTCTACTTGTTTACTGGCATCACTGGTTCTTATTTTTATATAAGCCCTTACTGTTATATCCAATACCCACTTTGCTGTTGTAAAAATATAGATTTCACTGTTCACTGGGACTAATAAAGAATTACTCTATATTATCTGAAATGTGTTACCATCTATGATTTAAGTGTTTCACAAAAGTGACCCCAGCCACTTGCTTTCAACACTAAAACAACAGCCCGTCCCACTCATAACACTTCATAAAGGTCCATTTAATAATAATGTATTTGTTCATTCAGATAACGATAACTGAAGGCAACATCAGCTGGAGAAGCTCGAAGATGGACCTCTTGTTCCATTGAACTGCAAATATTTGCCATTTTGTGTGAGCTAATAAAGTGTAGAAATTATGGATTTATGTAGCTATTGTGGTTTAATAAAGGCAATACAGATCCAAAGTGGAGGCAGGAAGCATGTGTATGTCAATCTGCACCTCCAGTGACGTCACTGGTGCGTGAATGCGTATGAATGCTTCAGTGGCGCAGATTGCCTGCCATGTTTCTGTCAGTTGTGACTACGCATGTAGCTTACCCTCACCAAGTGTGAATGAATGATGCATCTATGTAAAGCTTTGACTTTGAGTGTCATGAAAAGCGCTATATAAGCATGATGCATTATTATTATTATTTATAATACATCTACACATATGACCATGTTACAGTACTTATTTCGATCAGTATTCAGTTGTGTCTTGTGACTATCTGTGTTATTAGTGACCTGTCCATTTAATTTCAGTGTTCCCATTTGGTCTAGTTAAGATTTTCAATGATATGAGTGATTTTCTTTCGCTATACTTTTGTAACAGATCCAGTGTATTTAACATCCTTGCATTGCCAAGCATTTTCTGTTGTTTTTGAATAAATAACTTTATTTCTAAACTTGTGGAGCATATATTTGAACCTGGAAATGAATATGATATGGCCCCTTTAACCCTGACACTTAACACCTGAGCCTCAAGGTTTCTGTCTGGATTGTTCTTGCTTATCCAGAAGACTTGGAAATTACAATACCTGGTAATTATTTACAGTTTACTGCATGTTATAAGAGTGTAATAATAGTTTAAAATGACAAAAAGCACAAAACAGAATTTGATTTCAGAGTTGCATTTGGGGGAAAAATGCAATTGAAAGATGTAATGAAAAATGATTATACTTCATCAATGCACTTTATCAATATATACATCAATTGTTATACTTAATATGTAAATATGTCAGGTCATTATTTAGAATATACTCAGTATTTCTCATGTGCTTGATGAAGGTTAATATTGTCTGTTGTTTTCCACTGTAGGCCAGATGGCTGTGAGCGAGGTGGGAATTTGCAGGCAAAGACTCATGTTATCGTCTTTGAAGGAAGTTATTTTGGCTGTAGCTTGGAATCCTCTCACACGTCCTCTCCGGTATCAATATGCAGGGTTCTTTTTTTCATTGAGATCTGCTGCAAACTCTTCTGACTTTGTGGTTCACATTTCCTCTCGTGCACAAGAATAAAAGACTCAAAAGACAGTTTTTGTTGAACTTACTCTCTTTATTTAAAATGCCTCCGACCTTAAAAAATCCATGACAAAGAATAACAAATTTTACATGTTCAAATTTTACATGTTGAAATTTAAATTAAAGAGGCTGCTTCACCGGCTTCCAGGTGAGACAGTGATGAAATTATCATAATGACACCATGTTGGCTGTAAAGCGCAGCTTTTTTTCTGGTAGCACAAACCGTGTGTCACCGGCAACACGTAAGGTGTTAAAGGCTTAAGCAACATATGCATGGTTCCAACTGTAGGTCCTGTAAAATCAATAAGCAACAAGTGAGAGTTCTGCAGAAGGGTTTTCATGTTTATTCCATTTTCACACATTCAGCATCAGGATCTGATGAAACATTCCATGTGGCATTCATGACACATTTTCGAGCCAACATTTTACATTTGCACACACCAACGTGACAAATGTAAACTACATTTGAACAGTACTTTCAGGATTTTCAGTTTCATTTCGACATGTAAACCTACCTTTCTCTACTGTGCATTCACCTTTCCAAATAAAAGTCTCCTCATTCCAAAAGTCTAGTTGCACCCTGCAGTGAAATGCAGTCCCTCTCCCGACACAGAAACAGACAGGTATCCTCCGCAGCAGCGTGGACAGGAACTAAAGTATAGATTAGCCTTATGAAACGCAAGTCAAATACATTCAACTTGTTCAAAAATCCATTTAATTCATTTAGTAATTATGGCTGGGGTATATTTCCACAGATCATACTGAAAGTTGTTGGTTTGCGTTCGCTATTATCCGCGAACATCTGTTATTTTCTCTCTTTAGAGGAGCTTTAACGACTGAAAGCAACCAATGTTCTTCTCTTCTATCTCCCTAACAAATAATTAAATCTTAAAATGGTATTTTCCCCTGCTTTTGTCTGTTATATTATGGTGAATTGCTTCACTATCCGAGGGGGTGCATTTCACAGCAAGGTTGCACAACACGCCCCGCGACGGAGAAGTGTGAGGGCTCGAGGGGTCTCCATAGCTACAGAGTCAGATAAGGTTTAAGCAGTCGGAGAAGTATATTCCAGCCTGAAGTTCTAACATGCTGTACATTTCCTCTATTATTAAAATCTTCTCTTTGAACATTCAACAACTGCTGGAATATGACTTTTAAAGTGCTGCAGCAACCCAACACAAGGCTAGGATTGACTAGTCTGATTAAATAATAATTCAAAAGACCCAAACTAATCAGTGGGACCAGTCAGTGTGAGGAGACCAGTGAGGTCATTCACAATGTGGTTAACTAGAAAAAACAGTAGATGTGTGGATCATTAAAATGTGCTTAGTGACGTAACATCACATTGAAGTGGTGAAAAGTGAAAAGTACAATCAAAATAGTGACATAGTCATGTTTTATTTTGGCAGTTAGAAATCTATCAACACAGCACTCAAACATCAGACAACATTCTGCATTTAGTGTTTATTAAATTTCACCAGAATCATAATTCATATATTTTCCTCCTGACCTCCAGCGATGTAAGCTGGTTTTATTTGTCTGGGTACATGACATAGAGTATGTCTCTTAGGTTTCTGCCTCCAGTGGTGAAAACATTGGTTTAGAAAACATCATGAAGACACACATGAAATCCATGAGTACAAACAAAATAAAGGGCTCGATAAACAGTACAAACAGAAAGTACAAGTAAGCACAAGTCCAGATATATGTCTGGTATTCATAATAAATGCAAATCAAAAAGTCATGTAAAAAGAAACACTTTTGCATAAATTTCCCAGGGGAAATTGGGACATTTATGCATTATTTAATGTGTTAATTTAAAATGTAAACAGTTTATTTTTGCAGGGTTCATCAGTCTGATATTATTCATTCATTTGGGGATCTATTTCTGGGTGTATTTGTCTCTGCACTCAGTTTATCAGTTGTTTTAGCAAGTCCCTCTCAGCTTTTCACATCAATTTTATTTTTGCCATAAAACCCATACTATTTTATTTGTCTTTAAAATCTACCAGTAAGAGTAAATTAGAATGTTTTTGTAATTTGAATGAACTGACCTATTCGTTTAGATTTTTTGGTGTAATATGATGCAGTCGGGCAGTGATGGAGCAACATTTTTAAACCAAAACCATGACTTAGCATTTTCTACATGAAGGAAGCAAACTAAAACACCAACCCAAACTTCACAATCCATTCATTTCAACTTAACACAATAATTAATAATACTTCTAAGAATCACTTTTCACAAATGGTGTGCTTTCCTTATGTGACAACAACATCACTATTACTGAAGTCATTAAATAAGAACGTTTAATGTACGGTAAAACCGGGGTTTCTTGTGTCCTAGCAAAAAGACAGTAGAGGAAAGGATGGACTGGCCAGCAGATCCACAGTCTGAATGATTTTAAGTACAAAACACAAAGTAAGGTTGAAAACACTGACTGAAACAGTGATACACACAGGTCACACAGTTTTTGTTCTGCTGCTGGATAAGCAGAATCCTGCAGCTCCACTTTAAATATAACACTAACTATTCATTAGATCAGAATTTAAATGATTCTGCTGAGAAAACGAATTAATATTCTGCTAAATGTGCAGGCCAAGTTCTCAACGAGAGGATGTCTGTTTGTCTATAGTAATATTATGCTTTTGATTTCAGCAGGACATTTCCAAAACATTATAACAAAATACAACACATGAGGAAAGGATTACCTTTGCATAATAGTAAATTATGCTAAATATTGTCATCATGATAAAGGTTACTATGCAACAGTGATGTGCATAGACTTTTTGAAGGGCATGGGTGAAAGGGCACCCACAGCACATTCTTGTTCACACTACATGACTGTCGGAGTCGTTGACTCTCCCTGGTGTTCGCACTGCGTGACTCTCTCCTCCCCGTCAGAGTTTCGAAGCCTTCGCACTGCGTGACTCTCTTCTCCCCGTCAGAGTTTCGAAGCGTTCGCACTGCTTGACTCTCTGTCCAGCAGGCGTGTCAGACTGCCTCACTGATGTCCAGTCAGCTTCCTCATGTTGATTCCTGGTTAATGAGCTGCTCGTTGTTTTCTAGTGTTTACAGTGATCACTGAAATGGCTCTGAGGCTGACAGGAGCTTTTCTTTTTCCATAAAGTTTCCACCTCAGTCAACAATGAGCTTTTCATTGTAAACATGGACATGGAGCAGAACGCAGCCCTCCAGGATGTTTGTGAGCTACCATGTGGTGAAAGAACAAAAAGAGAAAAGTTGTTTCTGTTGTTTATGTTGCTGCTGCTGCTCCTTTCAACCATGTCTGCTCTCATTATGGCTGAAGCTCTGCGTAACGTCAGCTTGACTGGACTGGATATTTAGCAGGGTAGATGTTTGGTTTTCGTCGGCGACAAACAGTCAAGATATCGGCGAGTTTATGACTGGCATCTTTGAGGTGTTCACACTTGATGACAAAGGCTCATCTAGCTGACGACTGCCTCACCCCGATCTGGGGGAGGGCTGTGAAAAAACCATCGCCGACACGCAGATTGGCATAAAATCATGTAGTGTGAACAAGACATTAAGCACACAGTTTTGTCATCCAAGAGAACATTTTATTGTGTCATAATCAGCCAAAGGGGCACTTTAGTGTGTGTTTTTTCCACTCAAAAGGGCAATTTGGTGTGTTTTGCCAACCAGGGGGGCACACGTTTTTGTCTCCAAAGAGGGTACTTTAGTGCTCAATTTGGCCTTAGTTCAAAAACTATATAAATTACAATTTCTTTTCATGGAGTTTAACCCTGATTAGCTTATTTATTGATTACTGTGCAATAGGCCTACAACTTATGTTAACTTTCACTTATTTTACAATGTAGTGTTATAAACAAAACATATACATACCTTATACAAAATGGAAAAGGTGAGACAGGATGTAAATGAGCCATTTATACAACCATGATCCATCACCTGCAGCCAACAAAATAAACAGCGTTGTACCATGAAGACAGCAAAACCTAGAGCAGTCCAGCATCCAAGCGCTCAGCCCTGTCAATGTCCAAGAAAATAAAACAGACAGTAAGTTCTTAAGAATATATTATCGGATGAAACACTTTTCTACAGTTTCTCTTATACAGGATACAGTAGAATGGTAGAGTTAGTCACAGTGTCTCTATAAGGCAACAAATGAACAGTCCTGAGTTGATGTTAGAAGCAGGAATATAATATATATATATATATATATATATATATATATATACAGTCATGGAAAAAATTATTAGACCACCATTAGTTTTCTTCAATTTCTTGTTCATTCTAATATCTGGTACCACTAAACGTATAATACAATGAACACAACAAAAAATGCAGCTGGTCACATAATACTTTATGTCCTATTTGACATTCTTAAGCTTAATTGATTCCCAGGGTATATAAGAGGCCATTTCATGTCACAAGCAGCACTGCACATGCAAAGGCCTAGAGTGGTTTCCTGCTTACATTCAAGCCATAGCACAACTCAGAAGTTGTCAGCTCTCACATAATGCCTAAAACAAAAGAATTATGTGAAGCAACAAAGGCAGCCATCTTGGCACTGCTGGAAATTGGCATGAGTGAGAGACAGGTAGCGAAAAAACTGAAGATCTCCAAGACAGCCGTTCATTCCAACAAAAAAAAAACAAGCTGAATATGGCACTACCAAATTGCTACCTGGCCGTGGCAGGAAACATCTTTCTACCCCACGAGATGACCGTGCACTCATCCGTTCCTGTGTCAGGAATCGTCGTCAGACCTCCAGGGACCTTAAAAATGAGTGGGCACTGTCGAGAAATGTGACTTGCTCGGCAAGGACAGTTCGAAACCGACTTGTTGAAGCTGGTTTGAAGTCACACAGAGCACGCAAGAAGCCCTTCATCAATGAAAGGCAGAGGAAGGCCCGGTTACTCTTTGCTCGAGACCACAAGGATTGGACTGTTGATGATTGGGCTAAGGTTCTCTTCAGTGATGAATCCAATTTTGAATTGATGCCCACTCCAGCCAACTTACTGGTTAGGAGGAAGCCTGGAGAAGCTTACAACCCAGACTGTCTTGCCCCTACAGTAAAACATGGGGGTGGATCAGTCATGATCTGGGGTTGTTTCAGTCTGAGTGGAACAGGGCAAATGCAATTGTGTGAAGGCCGAATGAACCAGGTCAAGTACAGGACTACCCTTGAAAACAGTCTTCTTCCATCAGCTGGAAAACTCTTTCCTGCCTCGAATGACTGGATTTTCCAACAAGACAATGCCCCTTGCCACACGGCAAGGTCAGTTAAAGCCTGGATGGAGAACCACAACATTCGCACCATGCCTTGGCCTGCTCAATCACCAGATCTTAATCCAATTGAAAACCTGTGGAAAATCATCAAACTCAAAATGGAGAACCACAAGCCCAAAAACAAAGAAAATTTGTTTGAATTTGTCCAACAGGAATGGGTTGCTGTGACAGCAGAACAATGTCAGAAGCTGGTGGAGAGCATGCCAAGACGCATGGCTGCAGTCATCAAAAACAATGGTTATGCAATCAAGTATTAACTCTTGTGTGTATCATGTGTTTAAAGCAAACAGAAAAGAAAACATGGAATGCTTAAAAGTAGTGTTTTTGGCGGTACAATGCCATAGCTATTGATGTAAGAATTTAAGTCATTTTGGTTATATCAAGAAAACCATGGAAAATGAATAATCCTTAGTTCTTAAATTAAACTCTCATGAGCTATTTTTGTTGTTATCATTATAATTGTCCGAACAAATGTACCTTTAGTTGAGCCAGGCATTAAAATTAACAAGAAATTGAAGAAAACAAGGGTGGTCTAATAATTTTTTCCATGACTGTATATACATAGATGTATACATCTATGTATATATATGTTAATATATATACATAGATGTATACATCTATGTATATATATATATATATATATATATATATATATATATATATATATATATATATATATATATTAACTTCTCTGCTCTGGTGGATCAGACCACCAGGACCAGCCTTCACTCAGTGATCCTTGTCCTCTCATGACCCTGTCTCTGGTTCTCCACTGGTCCTTCCTTGGACCACTTTTGATAGATCCTGACCACTGCAGACCAGGAACAGTCCACCAGAGCTGCAGTTCTGGAGATGCTCTGATCTAGTCCTCTAGACATCACTGTTTGCTTCTTGGTGTCAAACTCCTGAAAAATCCTGACACTGGACCATTTTTTCCTGTTTCTACACTGCAAAAAATTTAAATCTTGCCAAGAATATTTGTCTTATTTCTAGTCAAATTATGTCTCTACATTAATTTCAGACTCTTAATTTAATTTAAGAAATTATGTCTTATTTCAAGATATCTTATTGAGACATTTTCACTTGGTCCATTGGCAGATTTTTTTTTTCTGAATTCAAGTATTTTTTTTGCTTAAATTTTTCGCTTGAATTCAGCAAGTGCAAATTTTGTTCTAAGTGATATTGTCTGAAACTAAGTGTACAGACATACTTTGACTAGAAAATAAGACAAATATTCTTGGGAAGATTTTGATTTTTTGCAGTGTAACATCAACTCTGAGGATAAATGTTCATTTGATGCCTTATATATCCAGGAGCCACAGCTATTATACTATTGTTCTTTTATTGTTTTTCTTACTTAGAACTTGTTCATACTGCTGTAACAAGTGATTTTCCTCCAATGGCTCAATAAAAAACACATTATTTTCTATTATATTCTATTCTAAATTGTCCTAACTGTTAGGCCCTGGGTCCTAAACGAGTCATGCTGACGTCCCCTCAGTGCACTTCAGTATCTTTTCCTGGGAAAACATGTCTTTGGGTGTCTTTCCCAGGACTTAACTGCCAAAGGCACCACAACAGTAGTTTCTGAAACACATGATAATTTTGTTACGCTGTTTTTCATCCCGTCCAGTTTAATTGACCTTCCACTCAACAGCCCATTCCTCCAGCCTCTAGACTATCAGGCTATCTGTTTTCTTTGAACATAGCTGAACACTATGCTCTCACATGAGAAGGGGAACTCCAAATGTCCTGCTGCTGTGTGGCATGTTGTGTTTATGTAATTGCTGATCAGAGGCCATGTGAACCGGGCGTCTCACTCTCACTGTCTTTAAATGACTGGTCCTATAAAAAGCCAAGCGACTGTGAGCTGCCAGGCAGCCCGGTGATGTCCAGCAGCAGCTGAAGCTGTCCGTGTGCACACATAACAAACCTCTGCCATGACCTTTCCCTTCTGCACACACACTACTATATGTTCACCATAGGCCTCCAAACACCGAGGCAATGAAAAGTCTCAGATCAAAACAATCCTCTGTGTCTCTCTGAGTGCTACAAGTAACAATCACATGCTGTTTCCTTCTTGTTGAATCCACTGCATGATGTCATCTATATGTGCATTTTGATGTCCTTATCTAAATGACATGATACAATGAAATGATACAATAATATTCTTGAAGAAGTTGCCTTTAAAGTACAGAAGTTAAATTGTCACATGGAGAGTGTGCAACAAATCCTTTCATGTTCTGTCATTAAGTTCTGTCAAGTTTCTCAGTTTCAGTCCTGTCTTTGAGATTACACATTTAAATTTTCAGGAAGTTAAGACAGAAAACTGGTTATTTGCACAGAAACATGATGGATTATGGTGACATCATCCTCTGCCTCCACTCTTAAAACTGTTGATTAGGTTTATCACTGACCCATTCTACGCATCATTGCATCCTATATGAGAAGGTTGGGCGGACGTCTTGAACAGTTAGACGTCACCAACACTGGTTTCTATTCATCTACAAAGCCTTAAATGGAAACTTAGCATCTTACATCTCCTTCTTATTATTTCTGTGTAGCACACACCCTGAGCACATCACAACAAACATGAAAACTAAATGCATTTGTATCTATAGTCCTGTTTACAACCATGAATGCAACCTACTCTATGTGAATGCATGTGGCGCATGTATTTACTGGTGTATATGGTATATGCACTCCTGCTTTGCGTGTTTATTCTTGACATCATTGAAAATGAGAGATATCCCTCAATGAACTCTTGAGACTAAATAAATTTGAGTGAATGAACAGATAAGGTTTGATTGCTTTTAAATGTCACTTTGAAGTTTTCCACCTCCTCATGAGTGATTTTGTGTTGTTTCATTTAGTGTCAGCGATTTTTCATTTGTTTGTGGTTTTACGAGTCTTGTAGTATTATCCTCTTGTGAGTGAGGGTTTTTTATTGCATTTTATTTCTTAGTTAATTCCTCTCGAAGCAGTTTGTCTTTATTTACTCATTATTTATGTTGTATTTATTTTTTTCATTTTAACTAGAGCAACTTTTTAAATGGCAGAATTTCAATGATTCTTTTAAAGTATTCACATTCTTATTTCACATTTCTGTTCTGTTATTTTACATTTCACAACCAATTTTAAGACCAATGCAAATCAATTATTACCAGCGCATCTTGACTGGAAATCAAATGAATGCAAACAAAGTGACTTTATGAACTTCACTTTTAGATTTATTCATGATCCAGCGGAGGCCTGTAAGTAACAGAAATTCACCCACAACACATTAGCTCTGTTACACTATACTGAGTTCAGTTGAGGTTGCTTGAGTTGAGTTGCTTATCAGCCCATGAGCAGCCGTCTGATGAGTAACACAAGATGCATATTACATGTGATCTGTGTTTTTTTTTTTTTTTTAATTAAATGAACTGATTCAGAAATGGGTGGCACGGTGATGCAGTGGTTAGCACTGTTGCCTCACAGCAAGAAGGTACTGGGTTCGATTCCCGGCCTGGGTCCTTTCTGTGTGGAGTTTTCATGTTCTCCTCATGTCTGCGTGGGTTCTATCTGGGTACTCCGGCTTCCTCCCACCATCCAAAAACATGCATGGGGATTAGGTTAATTGGTTAATGTGTCCTGTGATGAACTGGAGACTTGTCCAGGGTGTACCCTGTCTTTCACCCTGGATGGATCGATGATTCAGAAATCTATTGCTATTGTTCATGACAGCAGCAAGAAGCACGAAGAAATAATGCATGATGCTTTGATTTTAATGTTTAATTTATGTAAATAACTGTATGTAACTGTCATGTTCAGTAATAGTGTTTGAATGTTTATTGTCATATATAATGTGAACATATTCACCCCAGTATTACCATAAAATATGTAAAGGTGTTACTTATTCCACCTTATTTTTATTCTATTTATTTAATGTCCATTTCATGTGCGTTGTCATTGCTGCTAAAGCTCAGCGCTGCTTAATATGAGAAATAAGAAATAAACTCAAACACTTTTCATTGCTTATTAATTAAATTATGAACATTTGGGTTTCTGTAGCTTTCACATTAAAAAATTGATAAACTTAACAGTATTATAATTATAAGTTAGTTATAAGTTATAAGTTAGCCTTCTAAAAATAACATGGTAATGTTCACAATGAATCTTAGCTAATAAATTGAAGCATAAGCGAGAGTAGCAGCAGTTTTAAAATTAGCACCGACAGCAGCAGAGTAACTGTCATACCAATAGCAGTAGAATAAGAGTGAGCTCTAAGATGCAGGAATAAAGAGGTCACACCACAGTGGGACATGATGCTTGACAGAAACTGACCAGCCCTAAAGTTCATTCTTATGTGACATTAGAGCAAAAACAAATCAAAGACGTGTCCCAGTAGGCTTCAGATATATCCCCTAATTAATATTGACAAGGTGGTCACATCACTGACACCTTTAAAATGTAATTATGCTTTCAACTTTCAAATAGTGTCAATACACAGAAGAAACAGTAGTATTATAGTAACTGTTATTACATTAGTAAGACGAAAATAACACAAGAACATATGCAGAGATTTGAGAATGAATGTATGAGCATCACAATTAAAATTAAGTCAAGTTCATGTTTTTCTTTCATCCGCTGTAACCTCTTATCTTGTATTCACTTATCCCGTATTCAGGATCTTTGGAGGTCTGGATCTGGTCCCAGCTTCACTGGATGAAGGTGGTTCACCCTGGACAGATCAGCAGGCCATCGCAGAGACAGACTACTATCTAACCACTCAGGACTTATACAGTGTACATACACAAGAATCAGAGCTACTCACCTGTCCAGGTAAGCTGCCGTTCATCTGTGCTCCACCACAAAGCTCATGGTGGTCCCATCAAAGGAGGGTGGGGCAATGATCCGGGGCCCTTGTGGGGAGGTGATGCTGATAACCGGCTGCTTGGCGATGGAGAAGCCCTGCGGTGGTCTGTTGGCAGTGGTCTGCTGTTGAGCTGCCTGGGGAGACTTTCCAGTGGCCATGTAGAATGGAGTCTCCATGTACATGCCCTCAGTCTGCTGTGACAAGGCTTTCTCTCTGCCCTCCGCCTCTGACTGCACCGACATGTGTGACTGCACCAGTGTCCGGGCCGGGATCACAGATGGTGTCGGCATGAAGCTTGGACAGATCATGAAGGTGTGTCCGTATGCTGCTGGACTGAGGGCCAAAGGTGAGATTGGCATGGGCACCGGGGTCATGGGAGGTTGCGGCATAGGCACGTCCACATACTGGCCCGTTTCAGGGTCAAAGAGGCGCTTGGTGGCTGGCTGCACAGGGGTGTCCACCAGGTAGTAGTTTCCAGTGGTGGGATCCAGGAGCATCTTCCTCTGGGTAGTCTGGAAGGGGTCCAGGGTGGAAGCAGGTGTGACTGCTGGAGAAAAGCAGTACACCTGAGGCTGATTAGTGGGTATGCCCAATGGTAAAGAGTGGTAAATGGTGGCAGAGGGGGTCTCTGGTGAGCTTGTGTCCATCACAATGCTAGAGGGCAGAGGGGGCTGGTTGTGGTCTTCCAAGCCCCTGGTGCCAGATCCCAAATGTACCGAAGGAGTGGCTGATTGTGCCTGAGTAGTGAATGTGTACACTGATGTTTTATCAGCAGACATGGCTTGCTTGTTGCTGCTGGCCTGAGACTTGACTGGTATTGTTAGGTAATTCTCGTTGTCAGCTGAAGCGCTAAAGAGTTCCTGTGTGGACCTTTCAACCTCCCTTGATTTAGCGCCTTCATTTTCACTGAGCTTCTCCTGGCTGATTTTTAAGGAAACAGGCAATTTTGGAACAAAGCTTTTGGAGCTGAACGGTGTTTGTGATGTGATGGTGTTTGGCTGAGGTGCTTTTACTGTTGTGGAGTCTTTGCTGAGGCCGAACATGTTTTTGTTCCCTGTGGTGCCTTGCACTGACCTGGCACTTAGTCTGCCCTCACAGATCACAGGGAGGTCTGCGTCCTCTCGCCTCAGCAGGCTGTGGGTGCCAGGGGACGCCGCTGGCTCCGGTGGCGTCTTGTCGTTGTTGGGGTAGGAGTCTCTTCTGACAGTCCCGTTGGACCCCCTCGCTCCTTCCTCTTCAGGTTCATGCTCTTCACTGGCTATCAGTGAAAGCACGTGGCTGTCTGTCAGCAGACTGGGCTCATTCTTCCTTTTCCACTCCTTTTTGTCGTACACATAGAGCTGCTCCATGGTTTTCACTGCAGCCTGGAGTTTTTCTAAAGCCCCCTGGGTCGCCATCTTTGACTCAGGTTTCTTATCTGTCATATCTGATATTTTTTCCTGCTTCTTTGAACCTGATCTGCTTTCAATTCTCAATCCAATGACTGCATCTGAGGAGTTATTTGACTTATCCACTGGTGCTCTCCATGCTGCCCTTTGCAGTGAAGCACTTTTGGCGCCCTCTGGAGACGATCTGTCCACATCACGGTCCCCTTGTTGAGATAACTCAGTGAGATTGCCAGAATATTTCACGTTATTATTTGTATTCACAGATTGACATTTGATCACTATAGGAGACACAGAATTGGGATTTCGATAGGACTTTTGCTTCTTTTGCTCAGAATGGCTGTCAGCAGATGAAAAGTTGGATTTATTTTCGTTGTTATCCAGAGAAACAAAGTGATAGGAACTTTTGACCAATTTACGCACGTCTCTCACTTGGTGTATGGGCGTCTGCAGCTTTCCTTTATTATCTCTGATGTCTCTAACCATGAAATGCGGCACTTTATCTGACGACTCACCCTTCAGAGCTGCAGCCAGCGCCTGGCATTTGAAGTCATCTGTTCTGATGAGGCTGGCAGCGTTACAGCCTATATTAGGAGCGCGCAGTTTGGAGACGCCAAACGGCTCCGTTTTATTGTCTCTGACGCTCCTTAAGTTAATTTTAATTTCCGGAGACTTGGATGTAGCCACACTCCTGGAGTCTGTGATGTATAACGTGTTGTCAGAGCGCAGTTTTATCCCCTCTCCGTCTCCATATGGAGAATGACTCCTGTTCTGCAGCTGCTGTCCGACTTCTCCGCCGTCACTAGGCAGCAGTTGGATGCTTGGCACAAACAAATGTGACATTTTAGTCGGTTTACCGCTGTCCGCTGAGTACCGATCCAGCTCGTCTTCTTTGTCGTGAGCTGACGGTGACTTCTCCGGAGTTTTATCGTTTTTATGATCCGTTTGTAACTCTATCTCCTCGTCCTTCCAGCACCTGAACGCGCTATTTTGGCTGCGTTGCAGCGTGCTCTTGGACACTTCCAATGCGCCTTTTTTAGTATCGATCCCAGCTTCATTTGCGGGTTCCAAATTAGTTTCTGATGCGGGAGCGGCCGCGTCTTGTCTTCGATAGTCGTTCTTGGTATCACATGAGCCGCTGTCCACGGTGTCCTCTAATTCATCCACGCATATTATAGCGTAGTCGGAGCTGCTCTCGGAAAACTTGGAGTTCTGTCTGAGCAGCTCCCTGTTCCCCTTCTCCCTGTGGCCGTCGCTCTCCTGGTGCACGACGCACAGGGAAGGCGGCTCGCGGATCTCCCCTCTTTCCATCATGCGCTCCTGCTCGAATTGCATCTTCTTAGAAATCACATTTTTGATGAGACTCGAGGCGAATATGGCCTTCTTGTGCGTGTCTTCCATGGTTTTAGAGGGCGACTTGCTGGCCCCTCTCCTCTGTCCGCTTGGCAACCTGTTGGTAACTTCATCTGTGGAACGTGATCCTGCAGCGTTTTGTGCAAACTTAGTGTTTCTTTCTCCCCCAGACATTCCGGATTTCACATTGCAACGGAAATTCAGAGTCTCTGTGAGTCTGATCATGCCACTGTGTCCCTGACTGAATTCCCCCATCAGCTCGATTTGCTTTGATGACGATGCGCTGTGGGGGTTGCCATTCAGAGTGAAGATCTTGCTGGTGGGCGGTTTGATGCTTGCCAAAGCAATGCCCTTATAACCTCTATTGTCTAGATTCTTGGCTATTTCAAATGAGGCCGTTGAGTTTTGGTGGGAAACAACACTTTGGTCCAGTCCCTGTGATATATTCATGTTGCCATATTTCAGGTCGACAAACGTGGACCACCTGTTGATCCCTTTGCAGTGCTCTGATGCAGAGGACTCACTGGAGGTGCTGAAATTGATGGTATCAAAGTAAGGATATGCCAGGCTCTTGAAGGCTTTGGCTGTCAGGTTGCGCACCTCCTTGTCAGCGTCGTCCAGCTCGCTGACAGCGCTGGACGCACCGCTGGAATACTCGGTGACCTCTTTTCCCCTCAATTTGCGACCAAAGTGCAACCGTCTGGGCGCAGCTATGAAACACTTTGCTCTGTCACACAACGTGTCTGCCTTCCCATCAACTCCTCTAAACACATAGTGACTCATGTCCCCGGAGCGCCTGGCATGATAAAGGATATTTTCCTGTTCATGGATGCTTCCAGGGTCATTTATAGCTCGAGAAGTTGTCCTGATCGACAGGTGGATCTGTCCCGTACTGTTGCCACCGCACTGCTGCTGTTCGGGCTTTGGCACACTCTCATCTGAGCTGGTGAACTTGGCAGCATCGCACAGATCACTTTCAAGCATAGTGCTGACTGCTGCTGCGCCCTGAGAGCAAGGGGTCCGGCCGCCCCCCCTCTCCGCCGCCGCTCCATCACTGTCCAGCGAAGCGTAATCGACAAAAGAGTACACCTGGTTGTCATCCTCAATGTCCCAGCTGGCGGAGGAGCCCACTCCGAGGTCGTAGTCCTCCTCGTGGTCAGAAAGCTCCGAGAGCTGGATCTGGTGTGTTGTGATATAATGGGACTCATCCTCCATTAGGCACGGGGCGCAGATGTCGGAAAGCACCAAACTAACACTATCATCCTCCGCATCATCATCCGATTCACTTGTTCCGCTCAGATAATTATCACTGCAGTGAATTTCCTCATCTTTTGGTGTGTTTTTTACCTCTTCTTTGGGCTTCTCCGGCTGCGTTATGGTGCGCTCGCTTTTGTATCCCGATTTAAGGCAATCCTCTGGCTTTGCGTTAAGACAAGGGCGATTCGATGCATCAGATGGAAAGTCCTTAACATCTTCTGCACATTTCCACGCTCCTGAATCCTCTTTCCGATTAGTTTCAATATTGACTTTAATCGCCAAATCGTGGTTCAGGTCAGTTGCGCGCAGGTGTCCGGCCTCGCTGCTGCCAGCAAGGACAGAATTTTGGTTTCTTTCACCAAAACCACAGTCTTTATGCAGTGTTTCCCCGCCTGTGTTTACGTTCACTAAATCCAAATCGACGTATCTGCTTTCGTCTTGCTTCTCCTGGGCATCCTCCTCTCCGGACGCCGGTTTTTGGAGCAGATCTTTGCCCTCCTGGAAAGGCGCGGGTGTCTCCACACAGCTTTGCTCAGACTTCATAGCTGAAGCGGCTGGTTTAACTTCACATATGGTGTGAGACAGAGCAGGCAGAGTAGCGGAGCCTCCCAGGATCCTCCAGTCCTTCAGGCAGAGATGGTCCTGTGCGTAAAGCTCCAGTTAGCAGACTCTGTGGTGACAGGGAAGCGCTCCACACATTCCAGCTCAAGCCCAAAGAAGAGCATCTAAAAGGGAACAGAGACATCACTAACTGTCTCTAGGCCACATGGTTCTCAAGCCGAGGTTCGCGGACTAGCAGGGGTCATTGAGAGGACTTCCCTGAAAAATGAAAATTTACCTGGTTGTAGGTAACATTTAGAATTTTGTTTTATTTCTGGCTATAATTTAAAGTTAATAAATAATGATGAAAGTAAGAGTTCTAATACTTAGCAACATGAAAGTGAAATTTGTAGTTCTCCCCAACAAAATAGACCTAAAGTTAAGAGTAAGTTTTTAAACACAAAACATGTGATCTAAAAATCATTCTTTTGAATACTTTTGTATTTATTGTCAAGTATTAATACATATTATTTTCTTTCAAAAAGTGAATAAATGGTACAACCAACAGTGCTCCCAGTAATCACTCACACCAAAATGGACAAAATGTGCAATAATGCTGGTAGAGTGCTCATATTGTGCAACACACTGATGTGAAAAAAAACATGTGCAACATTTCTCTCGTCTTTATTACAGCAGTTTTATATGTTTGCTAACTGATCTGTTGCTTCTTTAGATATCTGTACACTGTTTATTGATCTATATTAGTTATATTAGTACCACACATATTTTTGTAACTCCCCGTTGTTTGCTTATTTCCATTTGTTTGCTACTTATATTGATACATTTTTCTGCTTATTAGCCTTCATGTTTATTGATGACACAGCTTCTTATTTTACATAGGTCCTAACCATAATGTTACTCTGTCCACTTTGCTGCTGTAACAGTGTAAATTTCTCCGTTGGTGGGACAAATAGAGGATTATCCATTCTTAAAGATTGAATTTTTTATCAGAACTTGCCAGTGAAACATGAACATATTGTAGTTTCAAATCATTTAAAGGGGATATATCATGAAAAAAATGTCTGTGCCTGTGCATGTATTTAGTAAATTGGAGCACTGGAGCACCGACCAACCCACAAACTGTGGCGGTTTTTGTGGACTGCCAACATCAGAAAACATGATTTAACAAGTCATGAAGATCTGCACCATCTGGAAGGGTGAATACATGTATATTTAGACAGTCAGAGCAAGTAAGCATGTTCCCAAAATAAGTATGAACCTGAAAATAAGCATTATGTCCCCTTTAATATCAACACTGTAAAAAATGGATAAAGTCTTGGCACAAAATTACCACGAATGTATCAGTTACTGTCACGACACATCTGTTAATCCTAGAACGGATAATTCCGTAGATTTATAGTATGTTCTCTGTTTTGTATTCATAGAAACTTTGTGAGGCTTCCATTGTTGGGACTCACATGCATGACTCGGGAGTCAGATGGTAACGGTGTAACAAAAGGAGTTTATTGAAGCTGGCCACAGGTGAAACAGGCAGACTGAGTGCTTCCAGGCAAGGAAGGGGAGCGCATCAGGGAGTCGCTACTGTGGCTACACTATGACAAGACAGAACCATGATGATCTCACAGTGAGACAGGGGAGACAAGACTACATGAGGTAAGGGGACACAGGTGGAAACAATCAGTTTGACAAACACAGCCTCTGGTAACACAGGAGGGCAGGAAGCAAAGCAATCTGAAATGAGAGGGAGACAGGCTTATTTCAAAATAAAACAGGAAAGACAAGACCACATGCAGGCAGGAGACAAAATGGGTAACTTAACCAAACCAATGTGTCCGTAAAAATACGGTGAAAATACCTGTAAAAAATATTATAGAAAATTCCTTTACTTTATATTGTGGTACGTTGTGCCGTATATTTACAGACTTTTCTTACAGTGAAGTCAGGAGACAATAAAGCCACCACTGACTGTCCCGTTTCCTGCAGACAGACAGTCGTCTGCCTTTTTGAAATATACGCGTCAAGCTCAAATATAGGCACTGAGGCAAAATGTGAAGACAGGCTAGTGTGACACCTCAGATGGAGGCTGTCTGGCAGATAAACACCAAAGTGACAACAGCTCAGCAATGACACACCCCCATGAGGAGTAAGCCTCTGAGCTCAGGGGGTGGGGGTGGGGGGCAGCCTGGGGTCCAGGGACCACCAGAGGTCTCTGAAGGATGCCAGGGGGTCCAAAGCCGAGGTAGGTCACATTTAATTTAGCGATCCTATTGCTCAAAAGTTAATGAGACACCAATTTATGGAAACACGGAACATCTTCAGCAGTAGTAGAGTAGTCTTTAATAAGTGATGCATCATTTCACACAATGAATTGTCGCTGTTGGTGTTAGAATATGATAGAATAGAATAGATTGCCCCTTATTGTCATTGTGCAAATTTACAACTAAATTGTAGATCTTCTCATTTTATAACGTACATAATAAAATAAGTATAAAAATGAGAAATAAGAATGAAAAATACATATTTACTGTAAATATACCTGTCAAGTTTTGAATTTGAAAATAAGGGCAATTTTCTGGTGCCCAGCAGTCTCACTACCTCAACCAAGCTCCAGTATCCCTTACATTTTGAGACAGATGCACAAGAAAGTTAAAATCAGCACTTGTCAACTACTTATAAACTACAATTGGTAGGGGTGTGACGATACACTCAGGTCATGAGACGATATTGGGTTCACAAGAACAAGACAAGACGATATTTTCACATTATTTTAAGAAAACTAAAATGACAAAATACAGTATATGACTGGACAAACAGTCATTTAACTCTATTTCTTTCAGTCTACCTCTTAAATAATTCATAAAAAACACATAAATCACTTTTTTGTCAAAATTAGTCTTGTGATATCAGCAGCATGAGGTGAGATGTGTTTGAATTTGATGATGCTACAGCAGATATAAGGGGAACGTTTTTCACTCTGGTGTTTCACTTTATAGAGGGTCTCCTCAAAATCAAGTCAAGTCAAGTTTATTTGAATAGCCCAATATCACAAATTACCAATTTGCCTCAGGGGGTTTTACAATCTGTACAGGATATGACACCCTCTGTCCTTTACAAACGACCCTCGCATCGACGAAGGAAAAACTCCCCAAAAAAAACCCTTTTAACAGGGAAAAAGAAACGGACAAAACCTCAGGAAGAACAACAGAGGAGGGATCCCTCTTCCAGGATGGACAGACGTGCAATAGATGCCATGTGTACAGAATAACAACAATGAAAACACATTAACACTACATATTGTAGTGGAATGTCAGGCCACAAGGTGGCGCTCTAGAAATAGGGAATACATAATGTACCTAGTCAGGGAACAACAGAATAAAACAGTTCATCCAGAGAGATATACGCTGGTGTCGATGTCCACTTCTTTAATGAAGATTATACCCACCCACACAACAGTATACATGGTGTCAGAGGTTGGTGACAAGGATCCGACAGGAGAGAGAAAGAAGTGAGACAGAGAGAGAGAGAGCGAGAGAGAGGAAAAGAAAAAGTTGTACCTCATCAGTGACTGCACCAGCAGTGGAGCAAGCTAGCTCGCGGAGAAGCAAGCAAGTTGCTAGCTCGTTTACTCGCTTAGAGAGAAGAAGGGAGGAATGAGAAAATGGATCAGATATTTACAATACCACCTACGGGCAGTTTTAACTTCAATGAGCCAAGCAGTTGGACTCAGTGGCTTTGACGCTTCGAGCGATTAGCATCAGGGTTAGCAGAGAAGAATGAGGAATACCAAATCAACTCGCTGCTCTACATAACGGGGGAGAAAAGTGATGACGTGCTGAACACATTACCGTTGGAGGAAGACAAAAGGAAGAAATTTGACGAAGCGTGCAAAGCTTTAGGTGAGCATTTTATTGGCAAACACAATGTTATTTACGAGAGAGCCAGATTTAACAGCAGATATCAACAACCTGGCGAAACGGCAGAGAACTTTATTACTGATGTGCACAGACTGGCTGAGCATTGCCAGTATGGCGTTCTACTCGAAGAGATGATAAGGGTTCGGATCGTAGTTGGGATAAGAGACGCTAAATTGTCAGAGAAACTACAGTTAGATTCAAAGCTCACATTGGAGAAGACAATAACACAAGTCAGACAGAACGAAGAAGTGAAAAAACAACAGCCATTGATATGATGTGAAAAGCCTGAAATTAGGGAAGGCAATGCGGATGCTATAGTAGGGAGAAAACCTGCCAAACCTAAAATGGCGAAACAAACACAAAGCAACGCAACACAGAGAACAGAAACGTGCAAAAGATGTGGGCACAGTCCTCAACATGCATGGAAACAATGTCCAGCAAGAGAAATAGAGTGCAGGAAATGTAAAAAGAAAGGCCATTATGCTGCAGTTTGTAGGACAGGACAACGAGTTGAGGCTATAGAGGAAGTGTATGAGACTGCAGAATGTGCTTTCCTGGGAGCAATAGAGACTGATAAACAGAATGTCTGGAGAGATGACATAGAAATGAATGAAGAACTGATTAACTTTAAGTTGGACACAGGGGCAGCTGTCACCGCCATATCAGACTCCATGTACTGTAAAGCAAGAGACAGTAACTTAAAGAAGGCACAGAAGACAATCTGCAGTCCCAACAACCAGCCACTGACCGTGCTGGGCACATTCAGAGCCTGCCTGAAAAAGGGTAAAAAGAAAACAGAACAGGAAGTATTTGTTGTTAAGGATTTAGTGATGCCACTACTAGGGCTTCCAGCCATACAGAGCCTACCTCTGCTGCAGCAGATAGCTGCAGGTCAAGCAGCAGATGATAAATTCAAAAAGATGTTCCCAAAAGTATTTTCAGGCTTCGGGAAGCTGCAGGGTAGTTATAAGATAGAGTTAGCTGAGGGAGCGGTGCCATATGCCTTGTCAGCTCCTAGACGTGTAGCCCTGTTCCTAATGGACAAAGTCAAATCAAAGCTCCAGAGAATGGAAGTTATGGGCGTGATTAGACAGATCCAAGAACCGACCGAGTGGTGAGCGGGAATGGTGGTTGTACCCAAGCCCAATGGAAACATCCAGATCTGCGTTGACCTGACATGGCTCAATGAGAGCGTGCATCGAGAAAGACACATACTCCCAGCTGTGGATGACACACTAGCAAATCTAGATGGAGCCATCGTCTTCTCAAAACTGGATGCTACATCGGGGTTTTGGCAACCTTCATTACGCCATTTGGGAGGTATTGTTTCAGGAGACTTCCATTTGGAAGTTTTTATCTTCTGCGTCGGAACATTTTCAGCTCAGAATTTCCCAGATTGTCGCCGGCACACCAGGGACCCTCTGCCATGCCGACGACATATTGGTGTTTGGCAAAGACCAAGCTGAGCATGACAACAGGCTGTGCAAAGTCCTCAGGAAGCTTGAGGATGCAGGTCTGACCTTAAACGAAAAATGTGAGTTCAGCGTAAAGAAAGTGAAATTCCTAGGGCATAAAGTAAGTGCCAACGGGATTGAGGATGACCCAACTAAAATTAAAGCCATCTTTAACATGCCCGAACCAGAGAACATTGAAGGGGGGAGACGCTTCATGGGGATGGTGAACTACATCTGCAAGTTTTCCCCTCACCTTCCCAATCTCACAAAGCCCCTGAGAGACCTGCTGCGTAACAACAGTGTGTGGACCTGGGACGCGCAGCAAAAGACAGCTTTTGAGGCTGCGAAAAAAGATCTTAGCTCTCCAGCTGTCCTGGCCCAATACAGTTCAAAAGAGAAACTCTGGTGTCAGCTGATGCATCATCTTATGGACTGGGAGGAGTACTGATGCAGCGACAGCCAGATGGAGAATTCAGACCAGTGGTGTAGATATCCAGAAGCCTGACACCCACAGAGACTCAGTACGCTCAAATCGAGAAAGAGGCACTCGCCGTGACCTGGGCATGCGAGCGTGTGAGCGCCTATCTCCTGGGATTAGACTTCATGGTGCGTACAGATCACAAACCTCTCATATCACTGTTAGGTACCCGACCGCTGGATGACTTACCTCCACGTATACTCAGATTCAGACTGAGAATGATGAGATTCAAGTAGAAGATTATTCATGCACCAGGGAAACAGTTGGTAGCTGCTGACACGTTGTCACGAGCACCACTTGGACAGATGGAGCAGCACTTGGAGCAGCACGGAGTGTGACAACCTGGAAAGAGAGTGTCATGTGTACATCGACTATGTCATGGAACACTTACCTGCAACAAAAAAAAAAAAAACTGGAGGAAATCAAAAACATGCAGAACAGAGATGCAACAATGAAACAGCTGAGAGCATACACAGACAAAGGATGGCCTCTGCACAGACAAGCAGTTCCAGAGCACCTGCTCCAGTATTGGCCGTACAGGACTGACATCCATGTGGCTGATGGCATCCTCCTAAAAGGAGAAAGAATCGTCATTCCAGTGTCAATGCAAAGAGACATGCTAGACAGAATCCACCATGGACACCAGGGCATGACAAAGTGCTTTGCAAGAGCACAACAGTCCATGTGATGGCCAGGCTTAACAAGGGACATCAAAGAGCTAGTGGAGAGATGTGAAATATGCAGCCAGTACTCCAGCTATCGCACAGAGCCACTGCTCACGACCCCTTTACCTGCAAGGCCATGGCAAAGAGTAGCGGCTGACCTCTTTCAGTGGGGGAGGAGCCACTACCTAGTAGTAGTTGACTATTTCTCCAGATACACTGAAGTAGCCAACCTGCCAACACTTACAACAGCGACCACCGTCGAGAGACTGAAAGTCATCTTTGCAAGATTCAGCAACCTTGAGGTACTAGTGACGGACAACGGGCCACAGTTTGCCTCTTCAGAGTTTCTGGCATTTGCTCAGGAATACCACTTTGAACATATGACTAGTAGCCCCAGGTACCCACAAAGTAATGGGGAGGCAGAGAGAGCTGTGAGAACAGTGAAACAGATACTGAGCAAGAACCAAGATCACCACAGAGCTCTCTTTGCTTACAGAACGACCCCATTAGCTCACGGAGCCTCACCAGCAGAACTCCTTATGGGGAGAAGATTGCGATCAACAGTTCCTCCAAGCTTTTAAAAAGAAAGATGTGAGATTGAAAGAGAATCAAAAGAAAGCATATGGAGCAAGACACAGAGCAAGAGAGCTGCCGATACTTGAACCAGGTCAGAGAGTGTGGAACCGCTTAGCAAAGACTACCGGGACAGTCCAGTCACCATCATCAACTCCAAGATCGTACAACGTGAAGACAGAGTTGGGACACTGAGAAGAAACCGAGCTCAGCTCACTGCTCTTCCAGAACCCGACCAGCCTGATCCAGAGCCAGCCCAGCAGCCCAGCTCCAATGTGACTGTGACCAGATCGGGGCGAGTCTCCCGTCCACCAGAAAGACTGAACTGGTAACACTTAGTATAGTGGCCTGCTGTGAACAGGGCAGAAGAAATCCCTAAAGCAGAGCCTGAAGAGTCAGGCAGTCTACCCTGCCCTTCTAGTTAGGAAAACAGAAAAAAGAAAAATTTATGTTCTGAAAATGTAAGCTCACAGTAGAGACAGTGTAGCTTGTTGTTGACCATATTCCTTACTGTTAGAATTTAAGTGAAGAATTAAAAAGGATATGGTAAATAGCTAAAAGGGGGTATGTAATGGAATGTCAGGCCACTAGAAATACACGCTGGTGTCGAGATACACGCTGGTGTCGATGTCCACTCCTTTAATGAAGATTATACTCACCCACACAACAGTATACACATATAACAACAGTTAATACATATAGAATTGTATGAAAATGTCCAAGTCTATATGACAACAATTTATATATATATGTATGTGTGTATATGTATATATATATATATATATATATATATATATATATATACATACATATATACGTATATATATGTATGTATATATATATACATATATATATATACATACATATATATGTATATATACATATATATGTATGTATATACGTATACATACATGACTGTAAATCTTAGAATGTAAATACAAAATAAGCACAAACAAGTATAAATGTCTCATACAAATATGAACATGAGCATGAATTTATGAACAGCATGAACAACAACTGACTATATTAACAGGAAATGTACAAATGTATTTCACTGGACATTAGGCTATATGTAACTTCAGGGTAAATGAATTATATCGCACAGGGTGTTTAATAGAACAGCAGCAGTGACAGTGCTGGTTGTATTGCACATTGAACATTATACTGATGTTAGATAGAGATTGTGAAGCCTCCTGTGTTCCCAACGCTTCCCTCTTGACTCCCTCGTGGTTTTCTTTTTCTAAGTTTTACAGCCTTATGTCTTGTTCACACTACACGATTTTTGGCCAATCTGCGTGTCGGTGTCTTTTTCACACCTCTCCCCCAGATCGGGGTGAGGCAGTCGTCAGCTCGATGAGCCTTTGTCATCAAGTGTGAACACCTCAAAGATGGCAGTCATAAACTCGCCGACGTCTTGACTGTTTGTCGCCAATGAAAACTGAACATCTGGCCTGCTAAATATCCAGTCCAGTCATGCTGACGTTACGCAGAGCTTCAGCCAATGAGAGCAGACATGGTTGAAAGGAGCAGCAGCAGCAACATAAACAACAGAAACAACTTTTCTATTTTTGTTCTTTCACCACATGGTAGCTCACAAACATCCTGGAGGGCTGCGTTCTGCTCCATGTCCATGTTTACAATGAAAAGCTCATTGTTGACTGCTGTCCAGTCAGCCTCCTCTCACTAATTCCTGCTTGCCAAATGAGCCACTCGTCTTTTTCTACTGAGCAAATGATCGCGTGTTAACAGTGATCACTGAAATGGCTGAAATCCATCTTCAAAGACAGCAGAAGAGGCTTTGTTCTAGTGTTTGGAAGACAATATATCCATTTATTTATTAATATTGTCACTCATATTTACAGTGAAATACTGAAAAAAATGCCGCAGACATTTTCTTTATCCAACAAGTTTAATAAATGATGTACTTCAACAAACTTTGTGGAAAAAGAAAAGCTCCTGTCAGCCTCAGAGCCATTTCAGTGATCACTGTAAACACTAGAAAACAACGAGCAGCTCATTTATTAACCAGGAATCAATGAGAGGAGGCTGACTGGACATCAGTGCAACAGTCTGACACGTCTGCTGAATAGAGAGTCACGTAGTGCGAATGCTTCGAAACTCTGATGGGGAGGAGAGAGTCACGCAGTGCGAACGCTTTGAAACTCTGACAGGGAGGAGAGAGTCATGCAGTGCGAACGCTTCGAAACTCTGACGGAGAGGAGAGAGTCACGCAGTGCGAAGGCTTCGAAACTCTGACGGGGAGGAGAGAGTCACGCAGTGCGAACGCTTCGAAACTCTGACAGAGAGGAGAGAGTCACGCAGTGCGAACGCTTCGAAACTCTGACGGAGAGGAGAGAGTCACGCAGTGCGAAGGCTTCGAAACTCTGACGGAGAGGAGAGAGTCACGCAGTGCGAACGCTTCGAAACTCTGACGGAGAGGAGAGAGTCACGCAGTGCGAAGGCTTCGAAACTCTGACGGAGAGGAGAGAGTCACGCAGTGCGAAGGCTTCGAAACTCTGACGGAGAGGAGAGAGTCACGCAGTGCGAAGGCTTCGAAACTCTGACGGAGAGGAGAGAGTCACGCAGTGCGAACGCTTCGAAACTCTGACGGGGAGGAGAGAGTCACGCAGTGCGAACGCTTCGAAACTCTGACGGAGAGGAGAGAGTCACGCAGTGCGAACGCTTCGAAACTCTGACGGAGAGGAGAGAGTCACGCAGTGCGAACGCTTCGAAACTCTGACGGGGAGGAGAGAGTCACGCAGTGCGAACGCTTCGAAACTCTGACGGAGAGGAGAGAGTCACGCAGTGCGAACGAAACGCAGCTCAGACGGCTAGGAGAGAGTCACGCAGTGCGAACGCTCAAACTCTGACGGAGAGGAGAGAGTCACGCAGTGCGAACGCCAAACTCTGACGGAGAGGAGAGAGTCACGCAGTGCGAACGCTTCGAAACTCTGACGGAGAGGAGAGAGTCACGCAGTGCGAACGCTTCGAAACTCTGACGGAGAGGAGAGAGTCACGCAGTGCGAAGGCTTCGAAACTCTGACGGAGAGGAGAGAGTCACGCAGTGCGAACAACACGGTGAGTCTATGACTCCGACAGTCGTGTGGTGTGAACAAGGCATTAGGTAATTTTGGGGTTTTTTTGGGTTATATTTCATTTCCTCCCAAATGAGAAGCATTTCTCTTGTTAGTGTTTTACTCTCGAGCCTGAGTTCTTTTGTTGTGAACTTTTGATAGCTGGATTAGTTTAGAGTGCTTTGTGTTTATTTTTGTTTATTAGTCTTAGTCCCTCCTCATTGTGTATGACTTACGGGTGTTATTTTGTTTTTTGGTTTTCATAGCCATTTCAAGTGTAGATCTTGGTTTCTTTTCTAGCATTTTGTTTCTAGCCTCCTTATAAGCGGTTTTGATTTATAGTGTGTTGTTACTTTTGTCCCTAAAGGCTAATTTATAGTACTCTGTAAAGTGCTGTACGTACAGACGGAGAGCCCTCTGTGTCGCTGGAGAGCCTGACGGAGAGCCTCTCCGTCCTCTCTGGGCGCAGGAAGCGTTTTTGAACAGTCCGTCACTCCATCAAGGGAAAACTGAGACGGCAAAGGCTGTGATTGGTCCTCTAAATGTTCCCTTGCCAGAAACAGACAGCATTTTCTCTCTTTAGAGACTGTAAAGCAACCAATGTTCTTCTCTTCTATCTCCCTCACAAATAATTAAATCAAAAAATAGTATTTTCCCCTGCTTTTGTCTGCAATATTAAGGCAAATTGATTCACTTTCCCAGGGTGTGCATTTCATGGCAGGGCTGCACAACTGCGAGGGCTCGAGGGGTCTCTGTAGCTACAGAGTTGGATAAGGTATTACGCAGTTGGAAAAGCATATTCCATTGTTTAGTGTTTTGTTTTCACTCCCATTTTTGGCGAGTGTTTTTGTGTTTTCACTTTTTTTAGTCTAGTGTAGTGGACAGTGTAGGGCATCCCTGGCCTTCCTCCTTTCCCCTTCGGGAAACGTTCTTGACCTGTGCTGCCGCCATCGCAAATAAAGATGTCGTTGTACTGCACCCCTGCCTGTCTCAAGAGTCATCCGTTTGGGTTCTCCACAGAACCAGAGCCTCACAGTGATGTTGGAAGGAGTTCTGTAAAATGAATTCCTGTCATTCTTACTGTGAAGAGAGAGTGAAAAATGAAATCATAAAAAACAGGTGGGAGTGAACTGTGTTTTTCCTTCGTTGCGCTGTAATGCCCTCTAGTAATGGTAGCAGGTTTGTTGTATACAGGTTGATACAACAAAAGTTGCAGCGACAGTGTTGATAAGAATAGTAAGAATGGATCAAAACAATGAGCCACAATGAGCTAAAATTCTCTGTGGGCTTGGACACCTTTCACATAACACATATGATCCAGACGCAGCTTTAACTGCAATTTTCACTTATTTATGCCACCAATAAGACGGCTACTGGATCGGAAGGTCACTGGTTTGAATCCCAGCTCCTCCTAGGAGCGTGTTGAAGTGTCCTTGAGCAAGGTACTACTGAAGCAAGACACTGTGTTGCTCCTGATGAGCAGTTGGTGCCTTGCATGGCAGTCATCAGTGTATGAATGTGTGTGCGGATGGGTGAATGTGGCATTGTAAAGCACTTTGAGCTATAGAAATGCAAGACCATTTACCATTTATGCATTATATTAGTACAACATATGATAATAACCATGAGCATAAGTATCAGGAGAATTTAATCCATTTTCTATCACTTATCCTCACATAGGGTCGAGGGGGGCTGGAGCCTATCCCAGCTGTCTAAGGGTGAAAGACAGGGTACACCCTGGACAAGTCTCCAGATGTCTGCTGTTGGCATTGCCAGTAGTGTAAATACAGTAGATACTGTGTGAGAAACCGAAGATGACTCTGATCTTAACTGGATGAAACTCTGCTCTACTTGTGTCAAACACTGTGATACAGGCATCCGAGCCATGTCCTGTCCCAGTATGAGGTGGTGGCAATGCAGACAAGAAGCATGTAGAGAATCTGTACAGTATGTCATCCATGTTTCAGAACTCAGCTCTAGTTAGTTCTGAACACATTTCAGTTGTTAGGATTCAAACTGTACTGGTACTGCCTCAAGGTTTTCAGAAAGTGCTCAGCTGTCCATGCTGTGACCGCCAAGTACAATAATTATAACAATTTAGAATTAAGATATATTCAGTTTCATGTTCTCCCTCTCTTGGCTCTCTCTGGATCTCTTTGGTTCTCTCTGGTTCTCTCTTGGTTCTATCTGGTTCCTTCTAGGTTCTATCGAGGTTCTCTCTTACCCCATTTCCACCGGGGTGGTTCCAGGGCTGGTTCGGGGCCAGTGCCTGACTTAACACCTGTTCTTTGTGTTTCCACAGCCTAAGCAGCAGCCCCTGGTGCTTACAACTGGGGCCAGCAAGCACCAAGTCTTTGCTGGTCCAAAGATAAGCAGCAACTATGTCAGGGGCTTGGGGCGGGGTTATTGAGACCAACAAGACCGGAGTAAATACTGCTTGGTTCGCAAATGTATTGAAAGGATTTCTTTCCACAAACTGTTGAGCGCTGAAATCCAGAACCATAGTGTCCCATCAGTACTGTGATCGTGGATGTGCCCAAGCAGTATGCAACCTCTGTCTCGCTGGCAGCCGTGATAAAACCTGTTCTTAAATGGAGCCGCTACTCGAAACCATCAACAGTTTGTTTTTTAGGCTCTGGATTTCTTGCAAAGCCAGGAGCAACCATGGGAACAGCAGCTAGTTTCGATTTTGCACGGCACAAGCTTTAGGGTGAAAGCGAAAATGCTGTGATGTAATGACATCGCTCTGACTGGTTGCATTGCCAAAGGAAAATCAACTGGTGCTAAGGAGGAACAAAAGTTGAACCAACGAAGCACCAGCACTACCACCAGGTTCCTTTTGATTGGGTATCTGCTCTCTCTGAGTTCACTCTGACCAGAATGTGCCAGCACAGTATAACATATTTACTGTGAGCTGTCAGCTTTTGTGAAATTAAAGAGCAGAAAAGAGAGATCTGCTGTCTGTCCTCCTTTTATTACAATAAGGAGCTTTACTTTGAAATGACCTGCTGTCTGTCCTCCTTTTATTACAATAAGGAGCTTTACTTCGAAATTATCTGCTGTCTGTCCTCCCTTTATTACAATAAAGAGCTTTACTTTGAAATGACCTGCTGTCTGTCCTCCTTTTATTACAATAAGGAGCTTTACTTTGAAATGACCTGCTGTCTGTCCTCCTTTTATTACAATAAGGAGTTTTACTTTGAAATGACCTGCTGTCTGTCCTCCTTTTATTACAATAAGGAGCTTTACTTTGAAATGACCTGCTGTGGATTGTGGCATGTATTTTAAAGGACTTTGAGCTATAGAAATGCAAGACCATTTACCATTTATGCATTATATTACAACAACATATGATAATAACCATTAGCATAAGTATCAGGAGAATTTAATCCATTTTCTACCTCTTATCCTCTCATAGGGTCGCGGGGGGGGCTGGAGTCTATCCCAGCTGTCTTAGGGTGAAAGGCAGGGTACACCCTGGACAAGTCTCCAGTTCATCACAGAGGAGAATTTATTATTTATTATTTATTATTTATTTCAGAGAAATCTCCTCTCTAAAATACAGCCAGCGCCAGGCAGTCCAGCCAGATTGAAATGAATGACTGGGAATGCTGATGGTTGGCTGGCCGACACCCTGACCTCACCACCAGGCCATGAGGGAGGCCATGCTAGAGCTTCCTGTGAAATTTCCGTGAATCGGAAGATCGGTATCACATTTAATGCGGGTCGATGTGAAAAATAGGTGGTGCAGCGTTTTGTGTGACACCAGTGTGGAGCAGAGTCCATGCGGTAGCGCACACACACTTTGCAGACGTCCGCTTTGAGGACACATGGACCTCTGCGGAGTCCGCTCTGCTTCCATTCTGCCTGAGTATCAATTGGCCTTTACACCCCAATTATGTCAATAAGCCACTTGACTTTTTTTCACCGAAAACTTGATGAATATCATCAGTAAACAAAATGCACTGTAGCCTCATACAAAGCTGCCTGTCACATTCAAGGTACAAAAAAAACTCAGACAATAGCAGAGGAGCTGATGCTCCCAGCAGTGGACATGGTCACAATCATGCCATCTCATTTTATGAATCTATTTTGATAATCAGCTGCTTGTATGCAGAATGGGGTGGCATGGTGGTGTAGTGGTTAGCACTGTCGCCTCACAGCAAGAAGGTACCGGGTTCGATTCCCGGCCCAGGGCCTTTCTGTGTGGAGTTTGCATGTTCTCCTCATGTCTGTGTGGGTTCTGTCTGGTACTCCAGCTTCCTCCCACCATCCAAAAACATGCATGGGGATTAGGTTAATTGGTTAATTTAAATTGACCGTAGGTGTGAATGTGAGTGTGAGTGGTTGTCTGTCTCTATGTGTCCTGTGATGAACTGGAGACTTGTCCAGGGTGTACCCTGTCTTTCACCCGAAGACAGCTGGGATAGCCCCCCCATACTGTATATACAGTGGTGAGCTACATATTAATGGTATCCAGGTGCAAAGTGTAGAAAGAAACAGAGTTGGTTCATACTGTAGGAGCCTAGCATCTAATTTCCCCACTGGGCCACCAAACAGGTTAAACCAGCCCTGTCATCAACATTGCCTTCTAGTTTTTGTACTCAAGGGCCACAAGATGCATTCATATATCTCTTTATATGTAGAGAGATGGATCCACATAGCAAAAGAAGCACAATCAAAGCAGCGTCTTATTGTTCAAACTGTCTATGAAATGCCCCATTGCTTAAATGGAAGAGTTTTATAAGCCTTGTAAATTAGTTACATTAATTCCAAGACACTTCATCTCCCATTTGTCATGATAGTTGTCATGGAAGATGTCCGATGAAATTCCAACTGTCTGTCAGGCCAAGCAGTCTGCGGTTCTTAGCTGTTGCTCCAAACATTGACTGGAGCTGAATCACTGAAAGCCCAGACGCACAAACAGGGTATATTTAGCGTACTATTTTAGTGACGCCGGCCTGGAGACTGCAGGACTTGAGATACAGTTACTTCTGGAGTCCACATTAAAACAGCTGGCGATCAATCATGTTAGGCCATTAGTCAAGAAGGATTATTAAGGCAACATAAGTGGTTAATGAGGAGAGTGCACTGATAAATCTACCCTTCCTTTCCTGCAGTATCCACTATGTCACAGGCTATATAATATCTCCATAGAGGCAAACATACATAACATTGACACTTAGGTCATGCATGAGTACGGTGTGGGGCTCTGAGAAGACATGAAATAGCTTGTAAAAGCTGTCCCCCACAGCGCAACAAGACATCTTTCTAGACACATTTATGCAGATTTATGGGTCAAGATTAAAGGGTCACTTAACTGATTTTACACTTGACGCTCAATTTACACATCAACAGCAATGGAAATAGTTATCAGATGAAGCTCAATATCACAAATACTTCAAAATAAGACATGACAAGACAATGTAAACATAACACAAAACTGAACAGGACATGACAAATATTACAAATTTGTATTTGAAGTAGAAAGGTTTGCCTGTTTAAAAAACCCCAATGCAGAGCCCTAAATACCCTGGGACCTGCAACTCTCTAGACAAGTCTTTGGGGTCAGTCTGTTAATTCTAATTGCCATTTTGGCCTCCATTGTTGCTGTAAACAGGTCTTTTTTTATAGTGCTCACATTCTAATTGACGAGCCTACAATCAGACAGTAAGGTGGCAGATTGGCCAGATGGTGCATGTATCGGCCACCCATGATCCACTGATATGTCATTTTGAATGGGAGTGTTGAAACGGAGACAGGTGACTGATGTAAAGATCTGTGTGCAGTGTCGAAACTGGGTTCAAAGTAGAGCTGCACAATATTGGAAAAAAACTGTAATATCAATATCGCTTCAGTATCCAGTGCTAATTTCTTTCTGCTAACATAGACCAGAGACAGTCACAGAAAGTGAACAAAAAAAATCTGGAATGAATGGATGTCTGCTGTTTTCATGCTTTTTGACTTAACATTAGCAGTTTAGCTTTTTGGAACTCTTCCTATAGATCTTTGTGACTGTTGCAGATTGCTATGGAAATTAGTTGCATTTCTTCTGTCCTAGGAGGATAAGTGGAAGATGATGGATGGATGGGTGGTTTCCACAAGTGTTGGGCATGGCTTCATAGTACCTGTGCTGCAGCATGTCATCCATCCATCCATTATCTACCGCTTATCCTCATAGGGTCGCGGGGGGGCTGGAGCCTATCCCAGCTGTCTTAGGGCGGAAGGCAGGGTACACCCTGGACAAGTCGCCACCTCATCACAGGGCACATAGAGACAGACAACCACTCACACTAACATTCACACCTACGGTCAATTTAAATTAGCCAATTAACCTAATCCCCATGCATGTTTTTGGATGGTGGGAGGAAGCCGGAGTACCCGGAGAGAACATGCAAACTCCACACAGAAAGGCCCCGGGCCCGGGATTCGAACCCGGTACCTTCTTGCTGTGAGTAACCACTACACCACCTTGCCGCCTGCAGCATGTCATCTTTCTTGTATTGGAGATATTTCAAAATAAGAGACTTCTTTTTAGCACCAATGCCATCAAAAGTTGACACCTCCCATCTTGTGGTGTTTAATGATGAGAATAGGTGCTGACAAAAAAAAGGCTGTTTGAGAGCACTCTTTTGTCCCTAGTACTGACTTAATGAGTTAATGTCAGTCTGGTGACCTTTGACCTTGATCCTCTGCAGAATGGATGTATTCTTTCCACCACTAGAGAGCAGCATACACTATTTTATTGAGAGCAGCACCAGTGAAGTACTGTATCCATGAAAGACCAGAGTAATATTATGGCGCTTTTCCACAGGTGTTTCCAAAGGTGCGCTTTTTACAGTACGGCACGGCTCAACACGGTTGTGTTGCTTTTCCACTAGTACCTGGTACCTGGTACTAGGTACTTTTTCCGTACCTCCTCAGCCCTGGTTCCAAGCGAGCCGAAGCGATACTAAAACACGACGTCAGCCGACTGCCTTCCACTGATTGGCCAACGAGTGTCGTCATTGGAAGCGTCATTGGATGCAAGATGTCTGATTGGACTGTAAAAACCAAAAACAACTCGACCCCGCCATTTTTAAAACTGGCAACTGCTTCGCTATTTTTTCACTTCCTGGAGTCTTCTCTGCCTCTCTTCTTTTATTTTGTGAGTGAAAAAAAGTCACAGAGTGAGCAACAAATACATGATCACTTCCTTGTCCTTGTTTGTGTTGTTGATGTTCTTCTACTTCCTGGTTTTCTGTGTCGCATGCAAATGAAGTTACGGCAATTTCGCGCTGCCGTATGATGGCCCCGCCCACCCTGAGGTGGTACTTAGTTGTAATGGAAAAGCAACAAAACTGGGCCGTACCGTGCCGTTACTGTGTGGTGGAAAAGCGCCATTAGAGTGCTTTGAGAACAATACACCAAATACTATATAGATATTGACTATAAAATGTAAATATAATGAAGATTCAAGACCAGTGTGACACATATTCAAACAGCATGTAGAAAGCTAAATGGTTTTATCACGTAATATCATAATGCAGTAATTATTGTATATGTATCATATATTCCTCTGTACACCTGGAGCTCCATTGATGTCTAAAGAATATTAAAAATTGAAATTATAGTGATTTTATGGTAGCAGAGAGGTATAGAATATAAAGACGTGTGTAAATACAGGATATATACTCTAAAACTGGGCAAATAGTGTGTAAGAAGGCAGAAATCTTCATTTAAGTAGCTGCCGTTTTGTGAGATGGTGTTACTGTTGCCTCACTTTCACCACAGCTATGAGGTTACGACACACATCATCATCATCATCATCATCATCATCATCATGTCTTCAGTTTAAGTCCTTCCTGCTGCTAATCCTAACTTTCTAGAGCTCATTGTTCTCTACTGATTTCTCTACTTCTTTTTCATGTCCTAGTGTTCTTTTAGGAGGGTGGGACTAGCTGATGTCAGACATGCGATGACCACTTCCTACTCACTGCAGAGTAATAACTGTAATAGCCTGAGGAAGCACTAGAAAAACAGATATTACAGCATTTTTTTCTGCTCCCAGTTGTGAAGGAGGGTGATGTAAGAGGCGGGTCTCTGTATACTGGGAGAAAACAACAGCAAGGAGCCACAAACTGCACCGCACAATGATTCCCTTCCCACTCCAGCAGGGATTATGAGCAGCCTCTGTTACCTGCAACAACAGGAGACTTCACAGCGATAATGTGAGTCAGTACGATGAGAGTTACAGCAGTTTTTTGTTCTTGCTGTGGGAGGAATGCTCTTCTGTGTCTTTCAGGGCGTGTTAAGGAATGTTAGGAAAACTACACACAGAGCTTCACTTTCTGTCATCCTTCCAAGAATTAACAGCTAAATCCTCTGAAGAGGCCTTTTTCCAGCTAATTGTGCAGGTTTCATATCTGAGGTGCTCTTAAAACACACAGTTTTCTCATGAGAATATTTTTTTTAACGTGCAGTCAATGATGATAATCCAAATAAATATTTTTATTTGTGCTGACATGATGCTCAATGAAGATGTATTACTTCTGTATTCTGTTAGTTTATTGTTTTGGCTTAAAGCCTGTATTTTTTCTGTTCTCACCCACTCCCACCACTCCTCTGGACATTACGGGCTCACCACCAACCAGCAGCCAGACACATTTAGAGACTGGCTGCTGGACATAGTGGAGCATTCAGCAGTTAAAGAGGAGTTGGTGGAGGCTAAAAATGGAGCTAAAAGGAGAGGGAATATTGTACCTGATTGAGCAAGTGTATATAAACACAATTGAAGTCTAATATTCAAAAATATGCTCAGGAAAGCCAATGAGTGCATGGTGTCTCATTTGTTTAATTCATACTCAACAAGAAAAGTAAAAACAACACCTGGTGTTAGAGTGAGTGCAGGGAGAAAGCATATGCTACATGTAAGCTCAGCTAATCAAAGCTAAAAGGAGTGAATGTTGCACCTGATTTGCAAGGTGGCCATAAACACAACTTTAGCCTAAAGAATTGCTAATGCTGCTGTTTGCTAGCCTGTTAGCCACAGGCTAAATTAAATTAAATTCATATAATTATAATATACCATACAACTTGAGATGGTGAGTCTAGCAGCTGTTAATGTAGCTTAACATAAAGTCCAGATGTAAGGGAAAACAACTGTTTAGCCAATGTTCAAAACTACAGCTAGCCTCACCTTTAAAGCTAATGTGTGACTTATATGTTGAATTCATACTCAACAAGAAAAGTAAAAACAACACCTGGTGTGAGACTGAAATGATTTCTTGACGGGTCAGGGAGAAAGCTAGGCTTCCAGTTTATGCTACATGTATGAGAGTAAATATTGCACCTGGTTTTCCAGTTGGACATAAACCCAACTTTAGCCTTAATAAATGCTAATGATTCCTAGTATGGTAACCACAACAAATTCAACAGATAATATGTCATGTTGTGCTTAAGGCTTGCAAGAGTGCCACAGCAGCTGTTAGCCTAGCTTAGCATGACGTCCAGAAGCAGGAGGAAAGAGCTATCTTTGTCCAACATTCAAACATATGGGGAGCGACACCTTTAAGGCTAACTGCTAACAAGAAATGTGAAAACAGAGTCACATGGCATAATTATTTCTTGATTGGGTGCAGGGAATTCCCAGAATTCCTGCTCAAGCCCTAAAGTCAAAGTCACGTCATGACAAATGCTGCGCAAAAATGCAGAAAAAGGAACGTTTGACTTGTTTTTCTGTCCTCCATTATGCAGACAATTGAAGGACGTAAAGTAACATTATTTTTTCAATAGTAACTGAAATCTGATTACTTAAATTAACAGTTAACAGTAACATGTTACATTACCGTTACACACAAATATAAGGTGATCGCAGTAACATGTTACCGTGTTACACTGTTGTAATGCAGTAATTTTTCTCAGATATATGGAAGGCTAATTGTCTGTAGGCTAATTAAGCACCTCGGTGCTACTTGAGCAAATGCACTTAAATTTCCAACTTTGCTTCAGTTTACTCCATTTATGGGCATTTATTTATGGGCATATAAGTGCAGCTCTAGAGTAAACAGACCCTTCTGTCATGTCAATGAAAGCACAGCAGGAGTGTAACTAATGACATTAACAATGGCTCTGCTCTGTTTACTCTGAGTGTGCCACTTAGCCAAGTCAGGAGGCCAGTGAGAAGTAACACAACAGAAATGTTTCACTAACAAGGGAACATGTCTGGAGCGTGAAAGATCAATACTAAATGGCATTTTTTGCTCTCTTACAGGCTCAGCTTCAGGCTTGCCTACATTTTCTTGTACAACCTGCTCCAGTTCTGCGGCCACACATGGATCCTGGCTAACACCATAGCCAGGTTCCTCTCATTCGGTCAAGGTAAGGTTCATGAAAAAAAGGAAAAATGATGATGTGCAGAGCTGTGCATTCAAGCTCATTGTGGCCATTTCATTTTAATTTAATATCGGAGAGCGGGAATAGACTAAACTTCCTCCAGGCTGCATACGTTGGCATGATAAAATGTATTTCTTTACTTTGCAGATGCCTTAGCCGACACATTTTACTCTGTTGGCTTTATCATGAGTCTTTGCCAGCTGCTCTCCATCCTGGAGCTTTTCCATATTGCAGATGGGATTGAAAAAGCCAGACTCCTTCCTCGCTTCATTCAGGTGTGTATCACAATAATTATGAATCATGTGGATGTTTAACATAGAATAGAGCAGATTTTTATTCATCCCCACTGGGGAAATTAATTTGCTACAGCAGTGTAAATAAGATGTACTAAGAAAGAAACAATAGACACTAATGACATAATAGAATAAGTCATAAAAATAATAAATATTTACAGTATATACTAAATAAAAAAAATATATTTTCTAATGGCAAATAAAATTTAAATAAACACAATAATTAAAATGTATTATTCATATTTGGACTATGGCTCTGACTCATTATTTTCTTTCTTTCTTGCTGTTGCTGCAACATAATTTCTCAGGTTGGGATCAATAAATTAATTCTATTCAACAAAGTAATTTGCTGTGCAAATTAGTTATTGTTTCATTTTTATTACAAGAAATGAGAGAATGACAGTAATGAGTCCAGTTTGTGTTCATATCAGCCAGTGATGCTGGTGTTATGGAGTTTTATTGCTGATGGTATGAATGACCTGCGGTAGCGCTCCTTCTTGCAGGGTGGAAGTCTCAGTCTGCAGCTGAAGGAGCTGCTTAAAGCCTCCACAGTCCAATGCAGAGGGTGAGAGGGGTTGTCTATGATGGATGTGAGCTTAGCTAACATCCTCCTCTCAGCCACCTCCTCTATGGCGTCCAGGGAGCAGTCCAGGACAGAGCTGGCCCTCCTGACCAGCCTGTTCAGTCTCTTCCTGTCCCTCTCTGTGCTCCCTGCTCCCCAGCAGACCACTGCATAAAAGACTGCAGACGCTACCACAGTGTCATAAAAGGTCCTTAGCAGAGTCCTGCAAACTCCAAAGGACCTCAGTCTCCTCAGCAGGTGGAGACAACTTTGACCCTTCTTGTACAGGACATCTGTGTTGTGAGTCCAGTCCAGTTTATTGTTGAGGTGAACACCCAGGTACCTGTAGCTCTCCACCATTTCTATGTCCAGGCCCTGGATGTTCACTGGTGCAGTCTGGGGTGTCTTCCTCCTGCGGAAGTCAATGACCATCTCCTTGGTCTTACTGGCGTTGAGCTGAAGGTGGTTATGCTCACACCAGTCGACAAAGTCAATGATGATGGTCCTGTACTCCCGATCATCCCCCTCAGACACACATCCAATAATAACTGTGTCGTCTGAGAACTTCTGGAGGTGACAGCTCCCAGAGTTGTGGCTGAAGTCCGATGTGTACAGGGTGAAGAGAAAGGGGGAGAGCACTGTCCCCTGTTGGGCCCCTGTGCTGCAGACTACCATGTCCGACACACGGTCCTGAAGCCTCACGTACTGTGGTCTGTCTGTGAGGTAGTCGATGGTCCATGCAGCCAGCTGACAGTCTACTCCTTGAGCAGAGAAAGCTGGATGGTGTTGAAAGCTCTGGAGAAATCAAAGAGTGCATGATCCTCACAGTGCTGCTGCTGTAAGTAAGTCACTGATTTGTGCAGCAGATAGAGAATTGCATCACCCACTCCAGTGTACGGTTGGTATGTGACCTACAGTGGATCAGTCAGTCATCCATCTTGCGCAGCTGATGGATTGGGCATGCTATCTGTCTTTCAGGTAGCAGAGAAGAACCTCCTGCTGATAATGGTCATCATGCTTGAGGAGATCCAGAGCAAACCTGTCGTGTGTGCACAGTTCTTCTTATGGAATATTCTGGACCTCTTACGGTATGTGCACCTCTCTGCATTTCCCTTCATCCAATCTTTACACTTTAATGATGTACTGTAGGTCTGTTTATCTGTCTGATAGAATGGTGCTTGTGTTTTGGAATATCCCCCAAGTGAATGCAATATTTGTCATCAATGCAAAGTGAGAAGAAAAAAGACTGCCGACTTCAGTGTCTTGGTCAAAGGCACCCCAGCAGTGTCCAGGAGGAGGACCTGTTACCTCTCCAGCTACCAGTCCACACTCTGTACATGGTCCAGTCTTACAACTAGATTTTGACCACCACCAATGTTTTTGTTGCCCGTTTTGTTATTTTAGGTATTCCAGTCACGCCTCTTCAGACTTCTTATTTTTGTCTCGATGAATATTAAAAAAAATCATCCACAGAGCTTTAAGAAAGGTGCTGAATAATAACAAAAATATGGTGATTGTAAGATAATATCATTTACTAGTCCCACCAACAGGGAAATTCACATTGCTGCTACAGCAACAAACTGATAGAGCAACATTACAATAAGGGCCTATATAAAAATAAAAAAAACAGCGACATCAAAACAAAACTATGCCAATATAAGTAGGTAACAGAGGAAAATAACTAAACAATGTAACTTAAAAGTATGTGCAGACTAATACCTCATGTAGATCAGTAAACACTGCATAAATGTTTAAATAAGCAACAGATAAGAGGAAAAGAGCATAAATGGGCAGAATAGATGAACTGGTGTAATAAAGATAAGATAAACATAATAAGTATTGGAATAGCAGCGACGTTACACACTAATGAATAAATTACTGCACATGCAGGTTATGAGAGAGTTGCAGCAGTCTTATTGTATGAGAGCCAAATGCTGCACAACTAGAACTAAGGGTTTATTCATGTCAGCTTGAACATATAGACATAAATGTCATAGACTAGAATGAAAGAAAGTACACAGAGAGCTGCCTGGTGCATGTCTGACTGAGACTACTCTCACCTGTTCAACAGGTACCCTCATGAACTGCTGTGTGTGATGGACACACCCTCCATCACCATGCTATGGACACGCTACACACTCTGGATCCCCTTATACATCCTGTCAGTGGCCACTGAAGGTGACCGAATCCTTTCTTAACTCCAGTTTTACCAAAACACACCATGAGGCTTCAGGCTGCATGAAGCAGGGTTCAACTGGGCTCCCAGTATATCCAGTTTGAAGAAGACCCAGTCTGATTAACTCAACAGGTCTGAGATCAGTGCCAAACGTAAGGTCATTGTCCCAAAGAATAAGTCGAGCAAGAAACAAGCTGAATAGTTTCATTCTTAATTCCAGTTTGTGACTCAAAGGATGTTGCCAAGATAAAAGCAGCTTGAACTCCATGCTGCTTTGCAAAAAGCATTCTGGTCTTGATTTCAGGCCTGAGAGAAGCATTTTTGCAGGCCTTTTAAGTTTGGATTGTTTAACTCTAAATTGTGTAACTCACCTGAAGCTTTTCTTTAACATTTGGTTCTGCCATCTGTCTATCCAGGGCACAAATACATTTATTGGGCACAGCCCACACGGAAAAGAAACAGAAAATCATTCACTGTTGTATGCTTTACATACAAGTTTCACGCAAAGGAAATGTCCTTTGCGTGAAACTTGTATGTAAAGCATACAACAGTGAATCTGAATATAAGCTCCTTAGTAAAAATGAAACTTGTGTGATTTGGGTATTTATCAGAATAGTATATGACAGTAACAATACATACAATATCCTTATACTTCTTTTTATTATCTTGTATGAAAAGAATGCAGAAGTGACCACTTTCAAGAGTAAATCATATACTATTCATGAATTTCAGTTTTTTCTGTGCTCGCTCAGGAATGTGGCACAAGTAGAACACCATACCTTTAAAGGCATTGCATGAGCTGAGTCAAGCTGCTTTCACACCAAACACGGCAAGCGAGGGGCGCTGCGCAGGGTATGGTGCAAACTGAAATATTCAACTTGGGCGCAGCGCGCAAGAGAGCAAACTTCACCCCGGCGCTGCACAACCACATACACGATGAATGGGTTTCTCTCGGCGCACCTGCGACTTGCAAATTCGGTGTGAAACCAGTTTAACCAGGCTGAATATTTTCATTTTTAAATCCAGGATTTGCTCTAAATATCAAACTCAAGGTACCAGTTCTACCCCATGCGCAATGCATTCTGGTCGTAATTCATCGTCTGCTCCAGATCAGGAGAACTGAGAGGAGGCATCCCCACCTTTTTTGGAGTTTATCATGTCGTCAGGCTTTTCCAAGTTTGGATTTATTAAACCAGATAAAACAGAATAGAGATTAAGAGGACATGTATCTCAGAGTCAGTGCCTCAGATTAATTATCATATTTTAAACAGTAAGGAACTCAATATGTTTATATGCCCTTCAGACTCGTGGCCAGTGAATCATTTCCAGATTCAAATACTTGCCTGACATGGAAACAGTTTCAGTAGAGCCTTGTTAGGGATCATGATCTGCTTTAAAATGCTGAAGAAGAGAAGTAGTGCGAGCACACAGGAAACGAGTTGGCAAAGCAGAGGCGATGATAAAATGTCAGGAAGTGTGTGAGGAAAGAGGTGTAAACGCACACTCCAGACAGCTCCAGTAGATCAGTGGGTAGAGTGGTGGATCCTCCTAAAGCTCCTTCTGCTGTACACAGCAGCCTAAAGACTAGTGCTAACTTCCAGGAAGTATTAGTAGTTGAGCATGTTTTCCTCGTCTTCCTCAGGGGTCATGATATACCAGGCCGTGCCTTATGTAGAGCCAGCAGCAGCGTCAACATACAGTCCCTTGCCCTTCGTCCTGATGCTCTACCTGCCTGTTCTGGCTTTAGGTAAGACGAGCCTTCACACTGGAAACAGCATTAACTTTACACAACACAAGGCACTATGTGGAAAGACTGTATCAATGTTATGTTGTACAACATTAGGAAAACATTAGCCTGGCTATCATGACTACTTGCTCAGTGAGTGCAGTCTGGCCAAGCTGCCTTGTAAACAGAGTTCTCAGAGGGCGGGCTTAACCCGCGTCTATCAAACGCCTCTGTGTGCTACTGGACGAAGCTTCAACCAATCAAACCACTCTTTCCTCTGACGTATTTGTAGCGACGAAAACTGCTTCATCCAAAGAACTAGTGCGTCTTTGCCTTAAACGCGCCTCAGTCGAGTCGTGGGAAATGCTAGATTTTCATTGGTCCCCATTCCTGGGGAAAACTGAAATTGAAAAGAACAGCAGCTTGGCCAGACTGACTCAGTCACGAAACTTTATGCAGCATCACAGGAAGTATGAGCGGGCCCAGGCTAGGAAAACAATAATGCAATAATGTGGTTGAATACTGCAATGATGTTATTGGGACAAACTCACAAATCCTTCAGCATTCAGTGTCTATTTCTCTCCGCTAGCATAGACCAGAGACAGTCAGCAGTTTATGGAGGGACTGGAAAAAATAAAAAGCATTGTTTCTTCGTGGAGCTTTGCTGTTTCCTCATCAGGAGTTCCTCCAGATAAACTTGGATCAATGGATGTCTGCTGCACTGTTTTCATGCTACTTGACTGAACGTCAGCAGATTAGCTTTTTGGAACTCTTCTTAGAGATCTCTCTTATATCCAAAGTATTTCAAAGTAAGAGACATACTGTTTTTTTTATCCATGAGTTCTTCCTCGTTGCCCACATATTCTGTTCCTTCCTCTTCCTTCAGCATCACAACCGTTAACTTCATTTCCTTCAGCGCTCCATCTGATTGGCCAATTACACTGACATGCAGCATGTCAATGCCTGACCACAGAATACCATTTATCACAGATTTTGCTAACATTAGCTTTTTTTATTCCTATAGATCTTTGTGATTGTGTTATTGGTTGCTATGGAGACAAGTTGTGTTGGTCATGACTTCATAGTACCTGTGCTGCAACACATCATCTCTCGTATCCAAAATATTTCCAAATAAGACTTGCTGTTCTTTTTAACCAGGAGTTGTTCATCGTTGCCAACATTTCCCTCTGCTTCTGGTCTTTATGCTAAGCTAGGCAAACAATCTCTATTGTAAACAGATATGAGAGTGGTATCAATCCTTTCCCCTTTCACTTTTGGAAAGGAAGTAAATAAATGGATTTCCTCTTACAGTATTGGTCTAACCCTTAGTATGTAAGATAAGTCAGACTAGAATCAAGGGTCTAATAAAGCCAGAACTGAGCTGTTTTGAGACCATAGCTTGTCATGTCTCAACACGTACCAACTCCAACCAAACGGACAGAAATTTGGAAGTCGACATAGAGCAGGTATTACTCTGTCATGACCATATTTTGCCATCAATATGAAATGAATTGGACAAACCACTGTTTGTTTTTTGCGACTTTTTCACAGCAGTGTTGTCTTTACTTTTCTTTTTTTAGGGGCTTCTGTAACAGTCTGGCAACTGCTGAAGGAGAGACAACAGCGCCTGGATAAATGGAACAAGAAGATGAAAAGGAAATGACACCTGAATGTTTGGAAGACTTTTTTAAATTCTCTGATTATTAAAATCTCCAGAATCATACAAAACCAATTCAATTTTTTTTTTACTGACTTTGAGAATAAAGTCATCATTTACGAGACAAAGGTCATCACTTATGAGAAATAAGTCGTAAATTTACAAGATCAAAGTCATTATTTATGAGATCAAAGTCATTATTTACTACAAAAAGCCATTATTTATGAGAATAAAGTAATATTCTAAAGTGTTGTTGAAGAGGAGGAGTTGTTAAAAACGTCGCTAAATTTAGAAAGATAGTGGCAGATTCTAACTTCCTGGATAAATGAGTCAAATACAGTCTGATCTAAAGATGTAAACGATGCATTTCTGCAGTGTTGGTGAGGCACATGATGAGACACAACCGTAGTTTCACCAGAACGATGATCCCCGGTGCTCCACCGTAATCGTAAATCATGACTTTAATCTCATAAATTTACACCTTTATTCTTGTAAATTTAATTTTCTCGTAAAATAAGGACTTTTTTTCTCAAAGTCATTGTGGCCCTAATACTCCGTCGTAAAAACTACTGGAACTGTGGAGTGAAAACATTTGGGGTTTGACAAAGAATAAGCGACAAGATATCAATATTTCAGCTTTTATTTGCAGGTATTTACACCTAGATCTGTGGAAAACATGATTCATAACATAGCACCAATTCTGTGATCAGCAAATAGGTAGACTAGAGTAGTGAATAATACTTCATATACTTCAATAATACTTCATATTTAGTTGCAAATCCTTTGCATGGTTCAAACATGTATGGTTGCATACTTTTTCACTACTATTTCTGTCAGTATTTTTTGTTAAAAATGAAACAACATGTTAATCAGCGAGCAATAGAGCATGTTTCCAGTCTTTATACTAAGGTAGGCTAACAATCTCCAATGTGTAACACAGATATGAGCAGTGGCATGCAGAGATTTTTTGAAGGGTAGGGGCAAAAAGAAAAAAAGGGGCACCTACAGCACATTTTTGCTACCCAAGAGGGCACTATCATGTTTTAGAGGGTATCTTAGTGTGTTTTGCCAACCAGGGGGTCACTTCAACATGCATTTCTGCAGAAAAGGCACTTTAGTGTGTTTTCAAACAGAAGGTGCCATCTGCTCAGTTTCTGTACCTGGAAATAAAAGGTGAAATACTAATTTCTTGTCTAATACTCATCTGTTGATGTCAAACCGAAATGTTTTCAGTCTACAGCTAAAATAAAGGAAATGGCCTCGTTGTTCCAGTAGTTTTGGAGGGGACTAGAAGATCTTGATCTCAAGAGCCACAAACTCAAACTCAACAGCAGCAGATATCTCCTGTGTTTGATGAACTTTTAATGGTTAGACATTGTTTTGATGTGATTGAAGTTTGTACTACAATAGCAGTGCATTGGACCTGCGCAGTTCATGTTCAGTCAGATGCAGGAAAGATGTTTTTGTGAAGAGCCTCTGCATGCGTTGCCATAGTAACAGCCTGTTGCGTCTCCTCTGGGCTACCATCCATACGCTCTGGTCCACACAGCTTTCTTCTTGAACTCAGCGGAGGACTTCAAGGCCATCAGGGCAGCTGCAACAACAAGGATCATCGTATAACCTACAGCACATTTAAAACAATTTAAGCCCTAAATTAACCGGATTTTAATTTAAGACTTTTTAAGGAACTGCGGGAACCATGACACCGCACTCCCCTTTGCAGCTCCGTACACAGAGAACACTGCGCCCTCCCCCCTCACCCTTGAAGGTCGCTCGCACTCCCATCATGCCTCTGCACCCCTAGTTTGGGAACCACTGGAATACAATCACAGTGAATTGCAGCCGAAAGATGCAGAGAATCATCGAAACAAAGTGAGTCCTCTTGATTGATGTGTAAAAAGCTGAAGAACAATTAAAGCACCATCCATATCAGCAGACATGTAAAATGCTGTCTTTCACATTAAGAGACGCTAAAGTTGCAGTTATTGTGTTTGTGGTTGAATGTAGTTAAACCCATGAAGTTCATCCAGTGGGTCTCCTTAATGTAGCCTACTGTCTGCTACACATTCACATTTTATTAGGCTACACATTTTCTTTCTCTTCATTATAGCAGTGTGTGGGACTATCTGTAATTTAATCTAACTGTGATTTCCCCATTGAGGGATCAATAAAGTAATTCTTATTATTATTATTATTAGTCCAACATGGTTAAAGATAATAATACTAAATAAAACAATCTGGTGGGTCAGATAGTATTTTTGGGCCAGGGTCCCCTGGTCTATTGGATGTGTGTTGTGTGTGTTACACATCTTACCTTTGGCTGTGCTGATGGTTGAGGCTGACAGACTCTGTTTAGGACCTTCTGTGATGCTGAGAAGCCAGTCTATGAACTAAGACACACACCCACATGTTGTCATCATCTTATCTTTGTGAATATTTTTCAAATCACAGTGCAGTGTAACACTGACCTTCCCTGTGTCGCTGCTCCAGGGCTCTTTGTCCAGAAGCAGAGCCAGGCTGTGGGGCAGACCCAGCAGGCACTGGGGCAGGGCACGCTCACTAAATGACTCTGCACCGTACAGACTGTGCTTCACAGTGTGGGGCTTGGAGCCGAGTTGCCATGGGAACCACTGGGCTCTAATGCCAAGGAGGTGGGGCATGGTATGGTCACCCCAGGAAACCACCGCAGCAGCAAAGACCTGGAACAGGAAGTCTGTGGCCTGAAAAATAAAGGGCACCTATGTTCAGCTGGATTTTTCAATGACATTGACACAACAAGTTTCAGACACAAAAAATGTTGGGAGCTTAACACAACAACAGTATGTCACAGACATAGCATCTACAGTTCAATTGAGCAGCTAAAAATATCTATTTCTATACAAAATAATAGAAAATGCTAAAACTGACTGGGCAAAATAGTGTACACAAGTTTCATAGGTTTATAAGGGAGCTCCAAACTTGTGATGTGCCTGAAAAGGGCCGGCTCCCAGCCACATTTCTGATTTTTGAACTCCAAAAAGACATCACCTGCAGAAGTTCTCTGACTCATCGTACAGAGATCTGATCCAGGTCTTTGTGGCTGGTTCCAGCAGAACCAGCAGAACCACCTCCAGATATGCACAATATCGATATTCTTTATTCCATCTTTCAGGCAAATTTCACTTCATTTTCACTGACAATGTGCAGTATATTTCCATCAACACTGTCTACAGGAGGGCTTTAGGATATACTGTTTGAAATACAGTCGTTATAATTGCATTTTATTCTGTTTTTTTGTCATCTTTTATATTTCTAATTTTGCTTTCATTTTTTCGATTTATTCTGAAAATTTTATTACATACAGAGTTTAAGAAATTTATTAGACCGGCTGTCCTGTTTGTCTCAAAGATCCTCCAGCATCATCTCCTTCACTTTAACTGGACTCTTTCTCCCTCACTGAGTTCACTACTCTTCACCATTTTAATCAGGAGTGAGGAATTTAAACATTTTAGACCCAAATTTGATCCAGAACACTGGAATTCACTGAGAGGTCAGAAATGAATCCAGAATAACAAACAACCACTAAAACACTGTTTTCTGTTCAGGAAGGACAGCAAATAATCACAATTTAACATCTCAGTAAAAAAATAATGAGAATGTTCTTTGATATTTTTATGATTTTTTGTAAATTTGATAATTCATAGACAACAACAAAAAAAGAGCTGGCACATAGTGGTGGATTAATCATTTGTTAAGCTCTGTATATATACAGTCAATACAATTATTCTATATTTTTAGTATTTTCTGCGACACTGTAAATTTCTTAAGGCTAAAGTAAATGACTAAAGGCTTATGAGCATGCTCACTTTTTAGTCTATGGGAATGTTTTTGTTTCTGTCGAGCCAAGCTATATTTATAACCTGTATGACTGCTTGTATTTCTAGCATCATCGGACTTCATTGTAGTGATGTGACAGTGCTGCTCAGTGATTAAATAAGACCCAAGTTAATATAACCAAAAAGTGTCTATTAACAAAAGATGATCACATGTACCCATCCATTTGATGTTTAGTTTACTTTTCAGTACAACCACCTGAAGAATAAAACCTGTTCAATTATTTTAGTTACAACTGTCATTCTTTTTTTTGGAATCCAGTGTTGTTGTCACTAAAATAAGTGAACAGGTGACCGCTCACCTCTATGGGAAGAGAGACCAAAACAATGACAGCTAAAACTAAAAAACGTACCATCATGGTGTCTCCACATGTGACAGAGGTCGCACCATAGGCAACATTTCGGATGTGTCCCATCAGCTCCAGCAGCCACTCCATTCGCTTCAGCACGCCTGGAAACAAGAGCGAACCATCTGAATGTGCAGGTGGACGTTACCATAATTGGTAGTTGTTAAAAAGCATAGTACAGTGGGAAACAAAAAGAGCCACAGTTATGAGCTGCTCTCTGAGGTTTTGTCAAGTTAAGTGTGTTTATTATTTCAGTCCTGTCATTTTGTCTTGTCCTTTCCTGTTTTATTTTGAAATTAACTGTTGCCCTCTTGTTTCAGCTTCACAACATCCTGCCCTCTTGTTTGGTGATTGTCAGCCCCATCCCTGATTGTTTCCAGCTGTTCCCCATCACCCAGTGTATTTACGTCTGCGTCTCCGCTAGTCATGTGCCAGTACGTCTTATGTCCATGTGTCAAGTCTACCAGCCCTTCTCCATGTCATCGCTTCGTTCCATGTCAGGTTTCCCCCGTCAGTGCATGTCTGTCTCCAGAGCTGTTTCTTTTGTCACTTTGTTTGTTGCCCACATGTTAGTCTGTCAGTGTAGTTAGTCTTCACCGTTTAGTGTTTTTCTGTAATATAGTTTATTTTCTCACCATTTGTGAGTGCTTTTTGTTAGTGACAGTTTTGCCCATTTATCCTCACCTTTTGTGAGCATTTTTGTGAACATTAAAGTCACCTTTTTTCCTCACCTTTTGTGAGTGATTTCTTGTAGTTGTATATCTGCTTGCTTTTGTTATTTTCAGTTTAGATAAGAAGCAGTAAGAGTTGGGTTGTTTTTGTTGTAACTTTGATAGCCGTGATCTTGTGTTTATTTGGTAATTTTGATAGCCTTTTTTTAGAAGTGTTTTCTGTTTATTTCCAGGTAGTCAGGTTAGAGTGCTTATCCCTCCCTGTACCGTTATTTATTATTTCTGTTAATAAATCCTTACTTGATACTTTGTTTTTGAGTTGTGCATTTGGGTTGAGTTCTCCTGATGTGTTGCCTAGTTCTTACAGGTTTTATCTTACATTAATGAACAAAATCATAGTCAATCACAGCTGGGAGATGGAAAGAATCGATAAACATGACAGAAAAAATATACAACGTTGAGTTGACCGTCTCATCAATGAATGTGATAGAGACTGATTGATTGATGCATAAAAACCATGAGAACAGCCTGAGGATTAATGTACCATCCATACCAGCAGACTGTCTTTTCACATTAAGAGAAGTGAAACCTGCAGTTCTAGTGTTTGTGGCTGAATGTAGTTAAACCCATAAAGTTCATCTAATGGGTCTGCTACACATTCACATTTTATGAGGCCACACATTTTTCAACAGCATGTTCATTTCAGAGGTCTGTCAGAAGTCTTTTTCAAAATAAAAGCTCTCAGAAGCGCTGCTCCAAAATCACCTTTCTTGCTCTTTTATTTAGTAATATGCTTCAAATGGAAGTGACTGTGTGGTAGCTGTTGCTGCCATGATGGACATCTATTTCTGTCTTTCTCTCTGTCTTGAATTAGCGTCAGTCATTCACTCTCGACATTGAAAAGTAGAAAAAGTGCTCTTCATAGGGGGTCACATTATCTTGGTTACTACAGCAGTGTGTGGGACTGTCAGTCCAGTATGGCATGATAAAATACTAATAATAACAATAAATAAAATGATCAGGCAGGTCAGATATTTCTTTTGGTGGCCATCAGGCCTCTATGACACGACTTGTGTAGCACACAGAGATAAATAAATACAAAGAAAGATTTGTGCCTAGTATCATTAAAAGCAAGGTGTGTGTGAAATTCGAAACTTACGTTACCCAGGTGTTGTATTATAATTTCTGGAAGAATTCCAGCTATGCACTACCACTGTTCCTTTATGATGGAAATGCATGCAGCTCACTTCTGGCCTAACCTGTATTGGGGTTGGTGGCCAGGCGACACTGGTAAAAAGTCTGCAGGAGGAGCCAACCGACTCTGTGGCTTGGCCAGCCGTGAAGCACACCGGCAATGACGTCGTTGAGACCCAGGAGGGGAATTCTGCCTTGGGACGTCAAGTAAGCCAGGATGAAGCAGGTCTTCTCCATGTGAGCCTAAACAGCACAGAATACAGAGCTACATTTACTTTACGTACTACAGCTTTCACCCCACTTATGTCCAGAATGTACAGTATGATAAATATGTCCACCAGTATTCTCCACATTTTCCAAAACTATCATGATATTACTAGATATTTTTTCTTGCCACGCTCCGACCATTGGTAGTATCTTCTTTCAAAACTGTAGAGCAAAGCAGCATTGTACGCTGATGACCTCCTACTTTATTTGTCTGTCTCCATCCCAAAAGCAATGAGCATCATCAGAGTTTGGGGAAATATCTGGGTATAAGATACAGTAAAATAAGATACAGCCTTTCTAGCTAACACCACAAAAAATCTTCAGAAAAATAACCAATAGTTCTCCACTATTTGAGTCTTTTCTATTCCATGCAGGAGTTCTTTGTCACATCATACTGTACCTCTGTGACTTGTGCAATTCGGTCAATCTCTGCATCAGACATCTCAGACAGACACTTGGAGATTCCCACGTACAAATCCACTTCATCATCCTAAAATAAATGAATTCATCATCAGCAGAAGAAATAGGAGGATATTTTTGGCCAATAGTCCAGCAGAGTACAATTTGTTTTCTAAACAAACCATGTTAAAATGCCTTAAAACATGAACTGTTTGCATATGAGATGTATGGGAGTTACATTTCGAAGAGGAAGCACTGAAGGAATGCGAGGTGTTTGTTAAAGTGCAAGAGTCAAAACTGAAAGCAGCTGTTTTGTCTGGCTTTTTGCACCATTGGGCAAAAAAAAACAACAAAAAAAACATGTAACAGTATTGGCAAAGCATTTCAGCAGTGGAGAGAAATTGGTGTGAATTTCCATGTGCCGAACACTGACATTCTGAAAGTCAATATAACTGGCCAATCAGGTGTAGCGCTAGTGACTGAGATGGTAAAGAGCAAGGAAATGAAGCTGGCAGGAGTGAAGCTGAAGGAAGAGGAACGAATAGAGAAAATGTGGGTGACAAAGAAGTTCATGTCTCTTACTTCGAAATACACTATATTGCCAAAAGTATTCGCTCACCGATCCAAATAATCAGAATCAGGTGTTCCAATCACTTCCATGACCACAGGTGTATGAAATCAAGCAGCTAGGCATGCAGACTGCTTTTACAAACATTTGTGAAAGAATGGGTCGCTCAGTGAATTCCAGTGTGGAACTGTGATAGGATGCCAGCTGTGCAACAAATCCAGTCGTGAAATTTCCTCGCTCCTAAATATTCCACAGTCAACTGTCAGCTGTATTATAAGAACGTGGAAGTGTTTGGGAACGACAGCAACCTATTCTGATTATTTGGATGGGTGAGCGAATACTTTATACATGTATATATATATATATATATATATATATATATATATATATATATATATATATATATATACACACACACACATATATATATATATATATATATGCATATATAATATATATACATATGTATATACGTATATATGCATATATATATATATATGTATGTATGAACACATGTAAATTAACAAATATTATATGCACAAAGTCCCATCTCAGATTTACACCTGTAAAGGTGTACAGTATAAACTGAGTATGAACCTCAGCGTCCACAGTATCATGCTCCATGGCCTCTCCCCCTCCCTCTCCTTTTTTTTCTAAATAATTCAGGGAAATCACAGTAATTTTGTATAATTGCAAGCCACCACAAATACTGTGCCGATTGGTTGAATTTGTGTTAATTATTGCAATCCTTGAGAGACTGCTTTATTGTTGTTTTTTCATTTCAGTACCTGGATGTGGCAGGGCAGCAGGGTGAAGATCTTCTCAGCAGTGGAGCAGAGGATGGCCCAGCAGTTGTTGGGGGGGTTTGGGAGAGCCATGGCCTGAGCGAGGCCCTGCAGCAGGGAGCGGCACAGGGGCAGGCGCTGGGGGCGAAGGTCCTCTTGGAAGTGCTGTAGACCCAGACTCTCCATGTAGACCTGGAGCTTGTCCTCTGCAACATGCTTCATCCACACAGCCAGGCTCTCATACAGGTGAGCCCGAGTCTGGTACTGGATAAGATACATGGAGAGATATAAGTCCACAAGTCAAAAGTACGGCAGAGTACTGAACTTCAATATACTGGTACTGCCTTTTGTGTCTGTAGCATTAACTGTACTCAGCACTGGCAATCTTCTTTACTTATTCATTTCCTAAAACTAACCTAAACTAAAATGAAAACTGTTAATTTCCTTAAAAGTATTGAAGCAAAGTCACTGTATGGCTGCTAATAGACAACATATGTACACAGGGAGCCTTTGTTAAGAAGTTAAATTGTCAGTGTAAATACAGATTTTCAACTTGGAACATAGTTATATTTGTAAAATTGTAAACTGAAGCTTGTTTGCATTTATTTGTGAATTGAGCGATGCATACATGAACACTGTCAAATTACTTTAACTACTTCTGGATCATGAAAATTAGCTCCTTTTGCCATCATGATGAAAAACAGATGAAAATATGGGCTGTGCAGTACATTGCGGTACATCAGTGTTACATATTTTAATATTTTTCTTATATGTTTTTGCACAGACACTGTCGTCCAACATACATGCATATGGGAATATGTCTGTTGACAAGTAATAAGCATTACATGTTTTCCTCATATTGTGTAACCCAAAGACAAATACATCTGGGATCAGCCAATAACTGTCAATAATACCCAGCATGTGGACAGACCAGTAACATATAACATGTAACTATGACCTATAATTTGATGCTGAACACTGTTAAACACCAAACCCTACTCAAGAGGAGCTTACACTGAGACTGTGCACAAGAGGCGGTGACAGCCAGGATCCCAGAAAGAGAGAGGCACTCTGGGAAGACTGAACCTGACAGGCTGCCAGCAGCACACACTGATGCTGGACATCCTCTCCTGTCAAAGACAAAAAGATGGTGAAGTAGAAACAACAAAAGACTGTAACAAAGACACAACTTACTCTTGATTGATGTATATAAATCTAAACTCACTGGAAAACCAAAGCTCAAGTAGTACCAGTGGGAGGTGAGGGAATTTAGATGGAAAAATATCATGATAATGAGAGTTTTTCATCACTCAAACACTGAAACTATTCCAGAAAGATTGGCCAAGACGTGGATAATGCTGAGAAGAGTGTGGAAGCCACATTTCCTAGGACTTACTTGGGAGAAATCATAGGAATGAAAAATTTCTGTACAATATATGTTGGGAATATCTCTGCCATCAATTCCAATGATCAGTATGTGGTTCAAATATTGAATATTGAGCTAGGCAGTAAACTGCTCAGGGTGCCTGTATATGGCAACTCCCTCACTCTGATATCTCTCCATTCAATGCATGTACTGTATATAGGTTCTGTTGTGTGTGCATTTTATTCTATAGGTTTTATTGTTCTTCTTGTTTTTAATTGCTTTTATTTACTATCTATTGTGAAGCACTTTGAGGTGCTGTTAGTTTGTTTATTTATATCTTATTTTATTATTACTCCACCTTGTGTGCTGCTGTCTGTTCCTTTTATTTGTATATATCTATATATATATATATATATATATATATATATATATATATATATATATATATATATATATGTATATATGATATAAGTAAGACCCAATTTGTCATTTGTGGGACGTTTCATATTCTATAACTGTCTGTGTTTTTAAATTTCATTTCTTCTTTTTTCATTGTGTCTTAAATTTGTTAAAAAAAAAAAAAAGAAAAAAAAAAGAAATAAAATAATGGGTTTGGTGCTTTGACCCACACTCTTACCGAAGCTGAGGCGCATCAGAGGAGACAGGACAGAGCTCCAGTTGATGGGTGGGAACTGGAAAGTGGCTCCAACTGAGGCCAGCGGGCTCAGGGCAGTCTTAACCAGAGATGGATGGGTGAACTCTGGACCTGGAGTGTATTGTAGAATTATGCAGGCAGTTTGTATGAATAGAATTTCATATCTTATGTTGGAATTTATGGACTGTTTGTTGTTATTAAGTGTGTCGCCAAACCTTTTTTTCCTGCCTCTGTGATGAAGTCAATGATGGCTCTGATGGCACTTTTCTCTGAGAGGTAACTGAAATCCTGAGGAACTGTAGAGATGACAGGAGGACGTGTTGAGAAACAAGTTTAAAGATGTGTCACACTGAATGCCTCGAGTCAATCTTGATGACATGAAAAGCTTCACACTGGGACTGCACCTACCTGCTGTGTGACTGTGACTGGTAGACACATGCGCCAAATGCAAATGACCAACCAAACAAGCACTGTTGGACTGCAGGCCGATGGCTCCAGAGTATGTTATTATCTGCAAACGATGATGGTGTAATATGTAATATGTATGTATGTAATATGTATGTAAATGCAACAATAACCGCTCAGCCTCAGTTATACATCAAACAATCAGTGATTGAGCAAGATACCTGTCCCCCAAATTGCTCTCAATGCTAGGTACTAGAATATGAACGTGTGAATTTCAAGGTTGTCTCTTACCATTAGAAAGAATGGGTGGCTGAATGTGACATGTAGTGTCAAGTCACTATACCAGACATCATTCACATTTTCAGATGGCTGAAGAAGGTCGATTCTATTCCGGCTGCCATTTCGTCTTCAATCGTAGGACTTCTATCCTTCTGATTATGATATGCTTGCTGTCTAGCACTGGACAGTATTCCATGTTTTGGATAGCAACAAAGCTAATGCCATACACACCATAAACTAAAGTAACAGCTGCATAACGGGCCAAAATCAATTCAGGACATAATGTCAACATCAAGCTTATAAGAGTTCTGGATTTTTCATTATAGTTTAGTCTTATTTTGTGTTGACTTTTTTTCTCTAATTCAATTAGTTTTAATTCATTTTTAGAGTGGGTTTGCTAGTATTAACAGAAATTTGTTGATTGTAACAGGAATACTAAAGACACTAAGAGGGAGGGTCACATTTTCACCAGTGATAAAAAAGCAGCATTAAGAATAAAAAAAGTGACGTACCTGTGTGATGGCTCGGATAACTTCATTCAGCCTGCTCTGCTGCTGGGTGGAGAGCTCCGACTCACTCGTTTGCTGCACCATAACAAGTTTAATCAAACATACAGTTCGGCGCAGTATGATAACAGAAACATTCACAGAGCAAAAGTGTTTAGAATTAGAAATAGAAAAGGCACCGAAGTTAGAGCTCATTATTGCAAAATGATCAAGGGTCGGCTTGATCCCTTTCTATTTCTTTAATCACAATGCACAACATGTAAACAAAGCGGTAAAAGAAACACATCTTCCATAACTCAGGCAACAACCCTGCTCTGCAAAACATCACGTTAGTTTCTGTGGCAACATCACATGACAGAGTGAATGACTTCTTACCTGTGTGAGGTAACTCTCAGATCCCACTAAAGCCACAAGGCCGTTGACGGCAGCCAGTCGCTGCATAGTGGGACAACCCTGAAACACACAAGTTAAACTTGCTTGGTGTCATGAACATTAAAGCTTGAACAGAACTAAATAAACTTTAGACACCACCTGGCTAGGTTCAGCTTATGTTTCTGGACAGGGTGTCAAGTTAGGTGGAATTTGCATTAATACAGTATCTAACAGCTGTAAAAAGGAAATAAATCGCACCTCAGCCAATAAGATCTTGATCCAAGCAGCCAGCAGACGAGGATGGATGTCCTCTGCTTTACCATGGCCGGATAATGACAGGCCGTGGACCACCAGCCCCAGAGCGAGGGCGAAGCCTGGAGTCTGAACATAAATATGACCAGTATAGACCAGTAAGTATAGAAAACTGAGGTTAAACTATAGAGGAGGCCTCACAATGCTACTCACAAAATCCAAAATGCTAAATAGATTAAAATCCAGTGTTCTTGCACCATTTTAAAAGTCAAATTTAATATTTCTTAAGACCTTCTGAAGACCTCAACAAATATAATTTAAAGGTACAATATGTAATAAATGTATTTAAATGAATCATAAAATGGCCCTGATATGTCACCAGACATTAAGAAATCATGTTCATTTCAAATACTTATTTCACTGACAACAGTAGTCCAGCCAGGATATTCTCATTTAAAAAGCCAAGTTGCAGCCCTCAACTGATGTTGATGTTGTCATGTTGTGTTTTGGTCTGATGCTCCACCCTCCACCTATCTCCCAATCACCAAGTCAGCAGTGTGTCATTATCTGGGTTGCCAGCTCTGCTCTAGTTACCACAGCTGCAGCTACGAACGTGTCGGATAAATAATGTCTAACCTTACCAAACCTAAAAGACCTTGTTATAAATCCAAAATACGTTGTGACAAAGTTTGAAATAAAACAAGGATTTGTATATGAGATGTTTTTAAAAGATGGAGACGACTGAAAGCGGACAAGCAGCAGCACTCCCGATAGGCCACTCTCACCGCATACCCCCGGCCACCACCTGGACCTTTTGCTTTTCATTCACTGTAACACTTTCTGTTCCTGTCAGATCCTGCAGCCTAACTGGCAACCTCTATTCAGGGGAGAGGGAGAGGGGAGACACTGCTCTGCAGTAATTTGAAAGTGATTGTAGTACCAGTTTTGGCCACCATCCTACATATGGTTCCTTTAAGACCCAAAAATGTCCTAACATTTTTTTGGTAGAAAATAGTCAATGTATTGTAGGGCCCAACTAATATGGAGTTTTTCTTTTATATTTATATTAATCTTCATAACATTTTTTATGATTTTTTTCAGCCCTTTAACACTTGCAACAGTGATATAAATTGAAGGCCTAACACTTAACTTACTTCTACAACTTTAATTTCACAACTTTCAAAAACAAAGAAGTGAATGTGCAAATTTTCTGTAAATCTCTAAATATTGTTTTCCTATTGGCATTAAACACACCACCTGAAAATGTAATAACTATTGCAAATTTATGGTAAATTTAAGACAATTTAAGACCTTAATTACCCAGACTTTAATTTAAGATATTTTAAGACTGTTTAAGGAACCAGAGGAACCCTGTGATCATAATTTAAACATAAAAGAAAACAGATCTACTGCTTCATCATATTTGATAAATACATCATGGATAAATATTACCAGTGTAGCCTATACTTTTCTCTCACAAAATAATACAGAAGTTAAACAGTCCATATCCAGTCCAAATCCCGAAAAACAGCTTATATATATATATATATATATATATATATATATATATATATATATATATATATATATGTATGTATATATATGTATAAATATATGTATGTATATATTATATATGTATTCAACCATGAGCAGTGATTTCCCAAAACAAACCCATCACAGTAGACTGTTTCATTTCATCACTCCCAGTAATCAGCCACACTAAATACACTCAATGTGCAATAAGACTAGAGAGTGCTGCAACTCATTTTATGAATGTGAAATATAACTCTTCATTTGGCAGCACTTGAACGTTGAACAATGTCACTGATTGAACAGACTTCCTGCTGACCTGCTGGCTCTCCTCAGTCAGGGTGCGCAGAGTGTTCATGACCTCCTCGGCCTTGGCAGCATCTATAAGACCTCCGCTGAAGGCTGCGACGCCCACACATGCCACGGAGTATGCCAAGACCTGCGCAAGAAAAACAGTTTTCCTTCCATTTAGTACCATTCCACGATTAGAATAAAGATTCAGGCTTTTTTTTATTGATACCATTTCTACTCAGCCTGTATGTCTGCATCCACTATGCTGCAATTCAGGTCTATTAAAGTCCGGGTCAAGTAAAAGTAAAAAAACTGAATCTGAGATAACCACATCACAGAAACAATGTTTCATGAACCACCAAATTTAGCTAACAAAAGTGGAAATGTTTGAACAGTACATGACTTTTTTGGGATATGAAGAAATTAAAATCAATATTACAGCAAAAGAAAAATATGCCAATATATTGCCATATGGATATTTTTTCCCATCCCAAGCACAAACTAGTGGATTAAATATTACAGAAACATAGACAATACCTAAATACACCTGACACTGGTTCTAAGAAATGTGTTAAGCACTGAATATCAATTATCAAACAGCAACATCTCCAAGAGGGAAACACAGACTGTTAATGGCCGCGTTTCCCAGATTTAGGCTCTTAGCGCTAAGAGTGTCTTAAGAACACTCTTAGGGCTCCGGTGAAAGAAAAATGCGTTTCCCAGAGTGCACTTAACTTAAGAGGCTCTTTCACTGAGAAGGAACTCTTAAGATTGAGCTGACCCACTTTTAATAGTCTTCTAAGTGACCGATCACCCACAGATCCAGCCATGACAGTCAAATTAATATTACAATAAGCAGGGAGTTATTAAAATATATACATGTTTTAATCTACTTTATACTTCAGATTTATATTATTTAGCCACAAAAGAACTGTCGAACGTCCAGGACAATTCTGTGTGGGACTGGTTAAAAGGTATTCATGTGTTAGGCGCACGCCATGTTTAATATGTAACAGAAAAACTAGTTGTCGGTACTCTCTCTAGACACGGCTCTGCCATACTGTGGTCTGATGCGCCATCTAGTGGCACAAACGCAAACAACACTCAAGTTAGTTTGTTCTGGCCTTAAATCCAGCTTTGTTTACTACTATGGCCTTATTATTTCCAAGCAATGATGGACATGTTCTCAATTGTCTAAAACATTTGTTTTGTTTTTCATCTCATTACTCTATATATGTAAATGGTGTGAATTTGCACATTTGGTATAGCTGCCACAAATTCTGTATTTCTTAATTTACACAAAACCACACCCATCAAACACAGCCATACACTGTATTTCAATAAAACTCTTGGTCGCAGCGGCATATATATATATATGTACACACACACACACACACATATATTGTATAGATATATATATATCTATACAATATATGTGTGTGTGTGTGTGTGTGTGTGTACATATACAGTCATGGAAAAAATTATTAGACCACCCTTGTTTTCTTCAATTTCTTGTTAATTTTAATGCCTGGCTCAACTAAAGGTACATTTGTTTGGACAATTATAATGATAACAACAAAAATAGCTCATGAGAGTTTAATTTAAGAACTAAGGATTATTCATTTTCCATGGTTTTCTTGATAATAACCAAAATTACTTAAATTCTTACATCAATAGCTATGGCATTGTACCGCCAAAAACACTACTTTTAAGCATTCCATGTTTTCTTTTCTGTTTGCTTTAAACACATGATACACACAAGAGTTAATACTTGATTGCATAACCATTGTTTTTGATGACTGCAGCCATGCGTCTTGGCATGCTCTCCACCAGCTTCTGACATTGTTCTGCTGTCACAGCAGCCCATTCCTGTTGGACAAATTCAAACAAATTTTCTTTGTTTTTGGGCTTGTGGTTCTCCATTTTGAGTTTGATGATTTTCCACAGGTTTTCAATTGGATTAAGATCTGGTGATTGAGCAGGCCAAGGCATGGTGCGAATGTTGTGGTTCTCCATCCAGGCTTTAACTGACCTTGCCGTGTGGCAAGGGGCATTGTCTTGTTGGAAAAGCCAGTCATTCGAGGCAGGAAAGAGTTTTCCAGCTGATGGAAGAAGACTGTTTTCAAGGGTAGTCCTGTACTTGACCTGGTTCATTCGGCCTTCACACAATTGCATTTGCCCTGTTCCACTCAGACTGAAACAACCCCAGATCATGACTGATCCACCCCCATGTTTTACTGTAGGGGCAAGACAGCCTGGGTTGTAAGCTTCTCCAGGCTTCCTCCTAACCAGTAAGTTGGCTGGAGTGGGCATCAATTCAAAATTTCACTGAAGAGAACCTTAGCCCAATCATCAACAGTCCAATCCTTGTGGTCTCGAGCAAAGAGTAACCGGGCCTTCCTCTGCCTTTCATTGATGAAGGGCTTCTTGCGTGCTCTGTGTGACTTCAAACCAGCTTCAACAAGTCGGTTTCGAACTGTCCTTGCCGAGCAAGTCACATTTCTCGACAGTGCCCACTCATTTTTAAGGTCCCTGGAGGTCTGACGACGATTCCTGACACAGGAACGGATGAGTGCACGGTCATCTCGTGGGGTAGAAAGACGTTTCTACCCCGTAGCAATTTGGTAGTGCCATGTTCAGCTTGTTTTTTTTTGTTGTAATGAACGGCTGTCTTGGAGATCTTCAGTTTTTTCGCTACCTGTCTCTCACTCATGCCAATTTCCAGCAGTGCCAAGATGGCTGCCTTTGTTGCTTCACATAATTCTTTTGTTTTAGGCATTATGTGAGAGCTGACAACTTCTGAGTTGTGCTACGGCTTGAATGTAAGCAGGAAACCACTCTAGGCCTTTGCATGTGCAGTGCTGCTTGTGACATGAAATGGCCTCTTATATACCCTGGGAATCAATTAAGCTTAAGAATGTCAAATAGGACATAAAGTATTATGTGACCAGCTGCATTTTTTGTTGTGTTCATTGTATTATACGTTTAGTGGTACCAGATATTAGAATGAACAAGAAATTGAAGAAAACAAGGGTGGTCTAATAATTTTTTCCATGACTGTATATATATATATATATATATATATATATATGTACACACACACATACAGTTAGGCCCAAAAATATTTGGACAGTGACACAATCTTCATGGGCAAATTCAAACGCCACACCACAACACGTTGTCCACAACTTTTAGCTGCTTGATTAGGTTAACAAGGGAAGAGCCCATGCAGCCTTGTTTTATATATATGCAAGGGTTGGACAATGAAACTGAAACGCCTGGTTTTAGACCACAATAATTCATTAGTATGGTGTAGGGCCTCCTTTTGCGGCCAATACAGCATCAGTTCATCTTGGGAATGACAGACAGAAGTCCTGCACAGTGGCCAGAGGGATTTGAGCCATTCTTCTTGCAGAATAGTGTTCAGGTCACTATGTGATGCTGGTTGAGGAAAACGTTTCCTGACTCGCTCCTCCAAAACACCTCAAAGTGGCTCAATAATATTTAGATCTGGTGACTGTGCAGGTCATGGGAGATGTTCAACTTCACTTTCATGTTCATCAAACCACTCTGTCACCAGTCTTGCTGTGTGTATTGGTGCATTATTATCCTGATACACAGCACTGCCTTCAGGATACAATGTTTGAACCACTGGGTGCACATGGTCCTCCAGAATGGTTCGGTAGTCCTTGGCAGTGACGTGCCCCATCTAGCACAAGTATTGGGCCTAGGGAATGCCATGATATTGCAGCCCAAACCATCACCGATCGATCCCCATGCTTCACTCTAGGCATGCAACAGTCTGGGTGGTACGCTTCTTTGGGGCTTCTCCACACTGTAACTCTCCCGGGTGTGGCAAAGAGAGTGAAGGTGGACTCATCAGAGAACAATATATGTTTCACATTGTCTACAGCCCAAGATTTTCACTGCTGGCACCATTGAAACTGACGTCTGGCATTGACATGAGTGAAGGTTTGGCTATAGCAGCACGGCCATGGATATTGACCCTGTGGAGCTCCAGACGGACAGTTTTGGTGCAAACAGGACAGCTGAGGTGCACATTTAATTCTGCAGTGAGCTGGGCAGCTGTGGTTTTATGTTTTTTGGATACAGCCCTTTCAGACTGCTTCCTCTTGCGTCCACAGTTACTCCTGTTGGATGTGGTTCATCCTTCTTGGTGGTATGCTGACGTTACCCTGGACACCGTGGCTTTTGAAACATCACAAAGACTTGCTGTCTTGGTCACAGATGCGCCAGCAAGACGTGCACCAACAATTTGTCCTCTTTTGAACTCTGATATGTCACCCATAATGTTGTGTGCATTGCAATATTTTAGGCAACTGTGCTTTTGCTCTGCTAATTGAACCTTCACACTCTGCTCTTACTGGTGCAATGTGCAATCAATGAAGTTTGGCCATCAGGCTGGTCACATTTAGCCATGAAACCTCCAACACTAAATTGACCAGTGTTTCAGTTTCATTGTCCAACCCCTGTATATACACTACCCCATTCTAATATATTAATATAATTCCTCATTTCTTCATGATTCTTGTAATTTAGTTGTAGTGAAAATGGAATTTGTGTGTCAGGTGCGCAGCGTCTGTTTTTTGTGGGTGATTGATTTGCCTGACATCGACTGATTCAATTTCAGCACAGCAGAAGTGATCAGCTCCTGTTAAGAGCATCTCAAAGAATGATCTTAAGAGGGATCCCAAGAAGGGCATTAAGAACGCATCTGGGAAACACTCTTATCTTAGTGACCCTTCTTAGCTCAGACCTTCTTACTGCGCTCTTATCGTTCTTAACTGGGAAACGCGGCCAATAACAGGAAGTTTTTTTCCATCAAACTAGTGATGTACCTCCTGCAGCATGCGTCCCTGACCACTGCTGTCCTGCAAGTTGGACAACAGTTTGTCCAGTGTTTGTGTGACGCGCACGTGTTGATCCGTCTGTCCACTAGTACAGAGAGCTGCCAGCACCAGACCCAGGCCTAACACACAGCCAGTACTGAGGGACAGCACAGGGGAGGAGACAGGTCACAAATCATACTGTAGCTTCTTTACATCCCTTAGTGAGAAATTCAATTTCAAAATAAAAGCACAATGTCAGAACACATCCAAACTATTCTTTCTGACGATGTTGACTCACATGGCCATGAACCAGCAGTTACAGCTGGTATAAAGCATACAACATATTATTATCCCTTACTGGTTAGTGGTTCACATCATGTCTAAGAACTTAGCAGCACTGACTTGTATTCCAGGTTGGGGTTGAAGGAGCAACTTTCCAGAGCATCCAGAGAGCTGAGGAGGAGATCAGCGTCCTTCTGAGCAGAGACATCACTGGATGACAGGGAGAGACCATCAGCTCATCAATACACTAGGAAAGCACTCAGAGAGCGCAGACCTCTGCTGTAGCGGCAGCAACTTTTTTATTGAAAGTTACCCCTGCTGCCAAGGAGGTTATGTTTTCACCGGGACTTGTTTGTTGGTTTGTCGGTCTGAAAATTTAGTCAAAATTCGTCCATAACTTTTTGAGCTATTTTGCAAACCAACAAACCAACAAATAAACAAACCCCGGTGAAAACATACAGTCGTGGTCAAAAGTTTCCATACACTTGTAAAGAACACCATGTCATGGCTCTCTTGAGTTTCCAGTTATTTCTACAACTCTGATTTTTCTCTGATAGAGTGATTGGAACAGATACTTCTTTGTCACAGAAAACATTCATGAAGTTTGGTTCTTTTATGACTTTATAATGGGTCAACTGAAAATGTGACCAAATCTGCTGGGTCAAAAATATACATAGAGCAATGCTAATATTTGGTTACATGTCCCTTGGCCATTTTCACTTCAATTAGGCGCTTTTGGTAGCCATCCACAAGCTTCTGGTTGAATCTTTGACCACTCCTCTTGACAGAATTGCAGTTCAGTTAAATTTGTTGGCTTTCTGACATGGACTTGTTTCTTCAGCATTGTCCACATGTTCTCAAAGGGGTTTAAGTGAGGACTTTGGGAAGGCCATTCTAAAACCTTAATTCTAGTCTGATTTAGCCATTCCATTACCACTTTTGATGTGTGTTTGGGCTCATTGTCCTGTTGGAACACCCAACTGCGCCCAAGACCCAACCTTCAGGCTGATGATTTTAGGTTATCTTGAAGAATTTGAAGGTAATCCTCCTTCTTCATTATCCCATTTACTCTCTGTAAAGCACCGGTAGGTTGACGGTAGGTATGGTGTTAAAGGCCTCACCTTTTCTCCTCCAAACATATTGCTGGGCATTGTGGCCAAACAGCTGGATTTTTGTTTGGTCTGACCACAGAACTTTCCTCCAGAAGCTCTTATCTTTGTCCATGTGATCAGCAGCAAACTTCAGTCGAGTCTTAAGTTGCCTCTTTTGTACCAAGGGCTTCCTTCTTGTACGGCAGCCTCTCAGTCCATGGTGATGCAAAACACACTTGACTGTGGACACTGACACCTGTGTTCCAGCAGCTTCTAATTCTTGGCAGATCTGCTTTTTGGTGGTTCTCCATCTCTTCACCCTCCTGACCAATTTTCTCTCAGCAGCAGGTGATAACTTGCATTTTCTTGCTGATTGTGGCAGCAACAGTGCAAACAACTGACAAAACAGTGCATAGCACTGTTTTGTCAGTTGTTTGCACTGTTGCTCTTGGGACCTGCAGCAGCAGATTTTGGTCACATTTTCAGTTGACCCATAATAAAGTCATAAAAGAACCAAACTTCATGAATGTTTTTTGTGACAAAGAAGTAGCTGTTCCAATCACTCTATCAGAGAAAAATCAGAGTTGTAAAAATAACTGGAAACTCAAAACAGCCATGACATTATGTTCTTTACAAGTGCATGTAAATTTTTGACCATGACTGTAACCTCCTTAGCGGAGGTAATGACACCATGCAGCATGTTTGAGTCATCACTACAGACTGTACCTGAGGCGCTGGTGATGCAGACTGGACAGCACCATGCCCAGTGCCAGGCCAGAGTGGAACTGGACAGTCTGGGAGTCATCAGTAGTAGGGGAGCGTGGCAGGCCTGCCTGCAGCGCTGACAGGACCTGGACCAGATCGTCCCTCTGCCACACCACCAGCACTGGGACCAGCAGGGACAAGGCCAGGCTGGCACAGGAGCGAGCTATGGCACTGGCTGTGTTCTCGCCAGAGTAGGAACGCTGTGAGGGAGAGGATGCACTTTAAAGGCACTCTGTTGGGCAACTTAACCCTCCTGCATCACTATGGACACTTTTGTCCATTTGAGCAACTTCAGTTCTGATCAACACTATCACATGTTGAATAATTATCATGACTTTAACCCTTAAATGACAAATGTAATGTCTGATTACATGCCCATAACCCTTTTTTTTTTAATCAGTCTTGGACATGTCAAAGATATTGTTGCATTAGTAGATTTTGTGTAGTGCCAGATTTAAAATGTACTACCCTCTTAAGCTCCCATTAAGTTCCATTATAACCACCTATTTAATCTTGCAGCCATTACAAAATATCATCATGCATTATGTAATGTTATGGTTTCATTTTTTTTATTATTTTACATCCTTATATTGAACGTTTGGTAGTTTCTGAGCAGTGCTGAAGTTGTTTAAGAGATTCATGCAGAAAAAATCTTAATCGGTTAAGTTACAGCACTTTTTGTAAGTGGACATTTTTGTCCTTCATGACTCACGAGGGTAGTAAATTAAACTGACGCCTGAGGTTTAATGTGAAATCTTGCCCAAAAATATTGAACTTGCCACCTATTTTGCGGTGAGTCTGAAGGGTGTATAAATGTGCTGCACTCCTTATTGTTTAAAATATAACAAGTCAAAATCAAGTCATTTTTTGTCAATTCTGGAGCATATACAGAACATAGAGAGGACTGAAATTACGGTTCTCTCAAACCATGGTGCATGAAGGACAAAGTAAAATAAAACGAGTGCAATTAAACTAGAGGAGTAACTAAGACACTGTAATTAATATAAATATACACACACACACACACACACACACACACACACACACACACATGTCCCAATAAATCTCAACTGCGTTCAAATCTTTGACAAACTACCACAGAAGTAGCTAGATAGAAAGCAACTGAGTATAGAAACAAGAGTTACTCTTTATAATAATCATGTTTATTTTGTTGCAAAAATAGTTCAATATAAGAAGGAAGGAAGGAGGAGGATTGTTATGAAGGAGGACTGGTAGGAAGGAAGGAAGGATAGGCAGGAAGGTAGGGAGGATAGGTAGGTAGGAAGGAAGAAAAGATGGGTAGGAAGGAAGGAAGGAGCACTGGTAAGAAGGAAAAAAGGAGGATTGGTAGGAAGGAAGGTAGGAAGGAAGGAGGATTGGTAGGAAGGAAGTAAGAAAGGAAGGAGGGAAGGAGGGAATGATAGGTAGGAAGGAAGGAAGGAAGGACAGGAAGGGATGACAGATAGGTAGGTAGGTAGGAAGGAAGGAAGGAAGGAAGGAAGGAAGGAAAGAAGAAAGGAAAGCTACCAATGAAACTGTGATCTTTTTTACGAATTCAATCTTGCTTCCAAACTTTGGCCTGTGGTGTGTGTCTGCCATGATCATATCAGTCCTAGTACATCTTTGCACTGGCTCCAGTTTAAAGTAGTATTCATTGTTTTAAACCATTAAATGCTTTGGCACCATTGTATTTATCACACTAGTGCTCCTAGCAGTACCCAGGTGCAGGCTCAGTGTTCTAGACAGATATGGATAGATGGAGCTTCTTCAGTGGAGGCCTCAAAGCTGTGAAACAGTCAGCCTCTGCACATCAGTGCTCAACAGTCAACTGAGCAATTCAAACCGCTCCTGAAGACTAGCTTTTTTCCTTCGCCGTTCAGTCCCAGCGAGGCCGGAAAGTTTGGCTTTTTTACTTAATTCATTTTATGTTTTTTATTACATGACTTGTATTGTTTTTACACATTTATATCATACTCCTGTCATGTCCCATCTGTCTGTCTGTCTGTAGTCTTTTAGCTCTTCTTCTCTATAGCCTTTTTATTTGTGACAAAGTTTTTCCTCATTGAGAGCATTTTTTTGTTAATTGAGTTTATTTCATTAACTCTTTGAGTGCCAGTCTTGTGCCAGCATTTTTGCCCATTTTCAGTCATATTTCTAGACCTACAGAATATTTTGTACTATGTCTCTGAATAGCTCAAATGAAAGAAGAGACTCTCTATTTCATCATGAAAAAATTGTTTGTTTCTTCCTTGTTCCATTCTTGTTTTATCAGAGGTAGAGGCAACTTTCACAAAAATCACCACTTTTTGTCCAGAATCCATCCATTTTGCTCTCTAAATGTGATCATCTCCACTTCTCTTTCTGTCCCAACTACAAATCACTGAGGCTCCAAAATTACTCACAGGTAATGTGAGTAGGTGATCAGCTGCCTGCTGCAAAAAAAACCCCACTTTGACAGCTCATGTCGATTGCACTCAAGCGTCAGATTTTGAATGATGTCAAAAGCTAGCAATGGCACTCAAAGAGTTAAAAGACCTTTTTACTTTGACCCTTGGTCCGCAGCTTATTGCGTTTTGGGTCCTGTAGGAGCCAAAATAATTTTGGTTTCATGAAAATTGTTTTGCCTCAGTAAAGGTTGATTTCTTACGTTAATTAATATGAATTATTATTAATATTACAACAATTGGCCATGGTGACCTGCCTGATGTTTGTCTTCATTTCAAATGTTCCTCTGGTTCCCCCCAACACCTTTATCTTGTCAGGTGACTGAGGACTCACGCTGGCTCAGGTAGAGAGACCATTTTTTATTTTTTATATAGTCAATTGGGGCTGTTGAGTGCAATTATTTTCAATTTTCTTCTAGAATAAATCACTTTAATACAATTCCTGTGGGAGCCTTTCTTTTTTCTTCATCCTTTTTTGGTCAAATAAAGTGTGCCGACTGCAAGCAGCATACCTGAAGCCAGAGGGCTGGATTGGTTGGTACCAAGCAACACCTGCCTTTATAGGTCCTCTTTGCATTGCTATCAGCAACCCCTTTCCTGACAAATCATTTTATATAAATCTTTCTACAAAATGGTACCTTGAACCAGTGCATCCTAATATTAGAAGAGCTAATTGGACAAAGACTCAGAAGGAAACTTACATGGAGGAACCATGGGAAGACTTGTCCTCTGGCTGTGTAGCTGCTGCTGCTGATGCTGAGCAGGGTACTGAGGACCATGGAGAGCCAGCTGGCTGTGGGAACAAACTCTGGTCCAGCCTGCAGAGACGAGTCAGTGAGGATGTTCAGAGATGAAGGATGACAAAAGTCTTCCTTGTACCTGACTGGTAAATAGCAAAGGGTCTAGTATGGTTGTCTCATAAGTGTGTTTTAACAGCTGTTGATTCTGGTTTCTGGGGACAATTTGTAAAATCTAGATCATTAGCAGCTTTCTCTATTAACTCTTTCATAACCACACATGATAACACCTGTAAAATGTTCAAAACCCCTGCATAGCATGGCCTCTCTTAGATTACTGACAGATACGTTTATTTTAACTATTTTTGATAACTAGGGAAGAAAGCATAACTAACATCCATCTAGGTCAACACAGTAAATGAAAACATGACTCAGAGCTGATGATGGGATTTCAAAAGCTCTGCTGTCTGCAAAACTAAAATAAAAAACTAAAATACAATACAAAACACTTCAATATCAAATGAATCTAAATTTAGAAATAAATGATAAACATACCACACCATAACTTACCTGACACAAACCAAAGGCTAAATCATGTTTTCACACATTGATAACCAGTCACATAAGAAAGAGTCGTGGTGAAAAGTTTACATACACTTGTTAAGAACATAATGTCATGGCTCTCTTGAGTTTCCAGTTATTTCTACAACTCTGATTTTTCTCTGATAGAGTGACTGGAACAGATACTTCTTCGTCACAAAAAACATTCATGAAGTTTGGTTCTTTTATGACTTTATTATGGGTCAACTGAAAATGTGACCAAATCTGCTGGGTCAAAAATATACATAGAGCAATGCTAATATTTGGTTACATGTCCGTTGGCCATTTCAATTAGGTGCTTTTGGTATCCATCAACAAGCTTCTGGTTGAATCTTTGACCACTCCTCTTGACAGAATTGGTGCAGTTCAGTTAAATTTGTTAACTTGTTTCTTCAGCATTGTCCACATGTTCTCAATAGGGTTTAAGTCAGGACTTTAGGAAGGTCATTCTAAAAACCTTAATTCTTGCCTGATTTAGCCATTCCATTACCACTTTTGATGTGAATTTGGGGTCATTGTCCTGTTGGAACACCCAACTGCGCCCAAGACCCAACCTTCAGGCTGATGATTTTAGGTTATCTTGAAGAATTTGAAGGTAATCCTCCTTCTTCATTATCCCATTTACTCTCTGTAAATCACCAGTTCCACAGCATAATACTACCACCACCGTGCTTGACGGTAGACGGTAGGTGTTAAAGGCCTCACCTTTTCTCCTCCAAACATATTGCTGGACATTGTGGCAAAACAGATGGATTTTTGTTTGGTCTGACCACAGAACTTTCCTCCAGAAGCTCTTATCTTTGTCCATGTGATCAGCAGCAAACTTCAGTCGAGCGTTAAGGTGCCTCTTTTGGATCAAGGGCTTCCTTCTTGTACGGCAGCCTCTCAGTCCATGGTGATACAAAACAGGCTTGACTGTGGACACTGACACCTGTGTTCCAGCAGCTTCTAATTCTTGGCAGATCTGCAGGTGATAGCTTGCATTTTCTTTCTGACAGTGGCAGTGACAAAACAGTGCCATGCACTTTATACTGACAAACAGTTGTTTGCACTGTTACTCTTGGGACCTGCAGCTGCTTTGAAATGGCTCCTAGTGACTTTCCTGACTTGTTCAAGTCAATGATTCACTTTTTCAGATCCGTGCTGAGCTCCTTTGACTTTCCCATTGTAGCGTTTGTGGGTGTTTGTATCCACTGAGCCCAATTTAAATGGCCTCAGAGAAGTCACCAGCTGTAGTCACTCATGATCACTCAGAAGTTAAGAGGCCATGCTATGAAGCTCATTTCATTGTATATTTTTGAGCCAGCAGAATTGGTCACTTTGTTATGGGTCAGTTGACCCATAATAAAGTCATAAATGAAGCAAACTTCATGAATGTTTTTGTGACATCTGTTCCATTAACTCTATCAGAGAAAAATCAGAGTTGTAGAAATAACTGGAAACTCAAGAGAGCCATGACATTATGTTCTTTACAAGTGTATGTCAACTTTTGACCACAACTGTAAATATTGAGCATGTTACCCTGAGGCTGCCTTCACTGTCAGCAGGCAGGTTGCTCTCATATTTAGCCAGGACAGCAGCCAGTCCACTCAGAGCCAGGATGCTGTTCCCCTGGACCACTGGACTGTCCCTGAAGAGCAGAGTGTGCACTGCTGTTAGTACCAACCCTCCATAGTGGACCTCAACAATGCTGCTTCCTGTCAAGGTAAAATGCTGTGAAGCAGTGGACTCACTTTGTAGCAGCCTTGATGACATCAGCCAGCTGATCTCTGGCCCTGAGAAGGATGGAAAGAAAAAGACAGAAATGCAGTGTGAAAGGAGGCCCTTCATTCTGCTGATGCACTGATGTATGAACAAGACACCAATACAGTTTGTCGTTTCATCTCACACTGGTGCTCTTTACTGTGGGTCTGTTTTAAATTAAGTACAGAAATAGAATAGAATAGAACAGAATTACTTTATTGATCCCTGTTGCAGCAACAGCAAGATATGGGATCTCAATATTAAAAAGCAATATGTAAACAGGAGCGTTATTTGCAGTATCATCATGTATAAGAAAAGAAGAACACTCTAAAAAGTATATAAATGTATACACAGATAAATAATTATGACCCATGGTAAAATATTTATAGTGCAAGTAAAAGATGTATTACATCTTATAACATCAGAATGAGGTCTTATTGTCCAGTGCAGGAAATATTTCCTGTATCTGTAGCTGTAACAGTCTGTTAGAGGAGCTGCTCTGCTGAGTGAGATGGAGAGGATGCTCCTCTTTAGGCTAACCCTAACCCTAACCCTGGGGCAGGATGGCTTTCTGAGTGTCCTCCTCTCCACCACAGTTTGAAAAATGTCCACTTTTAATCCAACTACAGAGCCAGCCTTCTTGATGGTCTTATCAAGTCTGTTGGTGTCGCTGGCTCTGATGCTGCTGCCCCAACATACAGCAGCAAACAACAGAGTGGAAGAAGATTTCCAACACCTTACTGCACACGTTGAAGGATCTCAGCTGAAGACAGTTATACTGTGATAAATGGTATTCTGTGGTCAGGCATTGACAGGGTTGTGATGATGAAGGAAGAGGAACGCACAGGGAACATGTGGGCAACGAGGAAGAACTTGTGGATAAAAAGAACAGCATGTCTTTGATTTTGGAAGACTTTGGAGATTTCAAGGGAGAGTTTATCTGGAGGAGCTGCTGATGAGGAAACATTAAAGCTCCACAGAGAAATGCAGTTACTGCATAAACTACTGACTCTACTGACGTATAAACTACTGACCAACTACTGTGTCTGGTCTATGTTAGCAGAAAGAAACTAATGTGTAGGAGAAGGAATGAAGGAAGGAAGATGGATTGATAGGAAGGAAGGATCCTTCCTTTCTTTATACCAATCTTGTAGGAAGGAAGGTAGGAAGGAAGGTAGGAAGGAACATAGGCATGTAGTGCAGCGATGCAGCATGTGGTGTGTCTGTGTGTGATCAAGCAGCAGCAGATCAGGTGTCAGTGACGCTCACCACAGCCAGGCACAGTGCTGCTGGTACTGAAGCTCCTCTGGGTCCTCTTTGTTTTGTTTCTGCTGCAGCCCTAAATCAGCACGTCGACCCTACAGACAGACATGAAAGGAAAACACATTTGATTTGAGCGTGCAGGACATCCATTCTGTCATTCATTCTGTCAGTCTCAAAGAAAGTGATTTGGGATTCAATTGGTTTGAAATGTGAGGGCAAAACAGTTAAATTACACTGAAAATGTGATGAAATGACATGATGCCCTGAAAGTATGTTGCAATAGAAATTATGTAATTACTAAGTAATATAGAGGCAATTCATAACAAATTTATGACTAGCTCCATTAGAGGTGTAACAGAACAGAGGTGTAACAGAGGTGTAACAGAACTGTAACAGAACTGTAATAATCAATATAGTCAATAATAATTAATAATAATAATAATAATAATAAAAAATAATAATAATATAGTCAATAATAGTCAATATACCGTAGATGACAGATCCGTCACAGTATGGGCCCTACTGGTACGTTCCAGAGGTGCACCACGCTTAGCTTATGTTCAGCTTGTCTTAATTGTGGAACTAAAAACTTCAAGTCAGATGACTTAATCTCTGGTTCGCACATGCTCAGTAGCAGTCAGTAACAGCCCCATGGTCAACAGATCTGTTGCAATGGAAACACTATACACTTGGTTGTTCTCTCTTGTAGAAATGCGGCCAGGAACAGCTTATTGTTTCTTCCTTACAACAAAAAGGGAGTGTGTGCATGAGTGGAGAATGTATGTGAAAGGTGTTGAGTGCAGGCAAACCAAAGACACAGGGTGCCTGGAGAGTCAGTCAGGAGAGAGAGAGAGAGAGAGAGAGAGATAGTTAACATAATTAATTATAATTGTAAGTCGCTGATTTGATTCCTGCCTCCAACTGTCCATGTGCCGTAGTGTCCCTGAGCAAGACACCAAACCCCAAACTGCTCCCCATACTTTGCATTAGTGTATGAATGTAAGTGAATGTGTCCTCTGATGGTCATCAGTGTATCAGTGAGTTCCATACATATCCTTACCCTTTCTCCTTGCTCTAGTTAAATGCCTAAAAGATGTTTTGATCAGTTCTTCAATAAGTATGTCTACATCGAGCTGTCAATGATCAATCAATCAGTGCCATCAATGCCAGAAGCACAAACCTGCAGGACGGCGTGGAAAGCTCGACTCATGAAACCTCTCCAGGCCTGGGGCAAGAGGATAGCGCGGTGCCACTCGGACGGCTGAATGTTCACCTGCAAATCACAACCAACAAGCAGGGGTGTTTTTGGGGCGTTTTTTTAGAAACTAGAGTGAAGTGAGAAGGATCGGACATACTTCATGAATGAGGGCTGCTAATATCTGCTGGTAGCTGCGGCTGCGGCTGACAAGGAACCGGTCGATTGGTCTGCCTTCGCGGTCCATCTGCACAGGCAGCTCGTAACAGAGCAGCAGTCCAGCTGCAACACACACACACACACACACACACACACACACACACACGCACGCACACATGCACACACACTTCGTTACAGTAGTTTCTCCCATGTGTCACACCAATATGAAAATTAATATATTTATCATAACAATTATTTATCTATTCTTTTCTATTTTTGGTAACAAAATCACAAGGACTGTGCTGCCTGTAAATTCCTGTCCTGCTCGTCTTGTCCAGATTGTCTCGTCTACTTTGCCCTTCGTCTCGTTTGGCTTGTGTGTAAATGTCTTTATTTCTCAAATGCTTATGCATTGTGTACTTGTACTGCACTGCATCACTATGCACACAAAAACACATAATTAACTCTTTGAGTGCCACTGACGACTTTCGCAATCATATAAAATACAACGTTTGAGTGCCATTGACCAGTTTTGATATCAAAATGTTTTTTTTTGCAGCGGGTCACTGATCATGGTCTCCCGCAGCCCGTGAGTAATTTCGGGGCTTCTGGGATTTGAAGGTTAAAAACAATATGATGAAACAGAGAGTATCTTCTTTCATTTGAGCTATTCAGTGTTTTCAGAGTCATAGTACAAAATATTCTTTGGATCCTGAAATATGATTCAAAATGGCCAAAAACGCTGGAACAAGACACTTTCGATTTTAAAAAATGACTGGCACTCAAACAGTTAAAAAAAAGAAACTTTCTAATTGTAAACATTGTGAAAAATGAAAATAAAAAATATGAAAGAAAAATCAACCTTAAAGGGCGTGTGTGTGTGTAGCATGTATGGCCTGTTTTGTGTATAAGTTAAGTTTATTCATTTATATAGCATTTGAAGAGCACAAAGGTTTGCACCAAAGTGAGTCACAAAGACAGAAACATACTACACATACTGTATGTACATATACACATACAGGCAACAACAGACATATTTGCAACATTTTAAACTCGAAAATTAGAGAAAGTGTCTCTGCCAAGTGAAGTCAGCTAACATCATGTCATCACTTATTTTTTTCTTTTTCTTCTTCTTCCTCCATTTTTGTAAAATTGTCAGAATTAGCATATGACTTCTTGAGGTATGGCCAAAAATCAGTTCCTATGTCTGGGCAAAATTTAAAGAAATTTAAGAGACATTAAACCATCTTAAGCTCCAAACAGTCATGGGATGGACTTGCTCACCTGCTAGTCCAGGCTTCAGCCCCGGCTGCTTGTTCTTCTCATAAGTTTTCAGCATGAATAAAGGAATGCCTGCCACTGTTTTACCCTGATCTGAGCGCAGGTTCCCCCCCCTCAGAGCAGAGAAGTACACCCCCCGTGGCATCCGGCTCATCTCCTGCTTCACCAGTGAGGCCAGGAAGAGCTTGAAGGCTGAGAAGAAAAAGAATCTAAATGAGAATCTGTAAGGAGGAGTTGAACCAACATGTGGAAAGTCAGACACCATAATGGAGAGAGAGGTTAGCCTCATAGCTCTGATGTAAGTGTACTGCACCTGGTAGGACTGACACAGGGGTGACAGCTATCAGCTTCATATATGATGAACCTGGGATGGAGAGATCCTTCTCCTCTTCCTCATCCTCCTCCCCTTGTTTATCCCCCTCCTTTTCAGAGACCTTGGTAGCTGGTCTGGCCTACAGAGTAGACCACAGGAATACATGTGAACAGATGGTCAAAACAAGCCACAATGGAAGATGTGAAACTACTACCAGCAGTGTTGAGGGTAACGCATTACAAAGTATGTTTGTGTAAAACGATTGAAAAACTGTTGACCTAAGTAATCACATCACAGTTACTTATAAAAAAAAAAATCATGTATATTTTTTTCCTGTTTGATCCACTTTCATCATGACTTTGAGCTGGAGCTCATGAACACAGATGTAGGAGCTGGTTAAGACGTCTTTAGTGGGTGGAAATATGAACATGACTGAGGATTTATTGATCTAAAGGAACCGGAATGAGACGGTAAAGAAGTGATAAGACTTTTACTGTGAAGGGCTGTTTGGACTGATGTTCACCACTTCCTGACAGCTTTGTGACATTAAAGGGCAGAAAAAAAGAGATCTGGAGTGTGTCCTCTTATTATAATAAGGAGCTTTACTTTGAAATTATCTGCTGTCTGTCCTCCTTTTATTACAAGAAGGAGCTTTACTTTGAAATGATCTGCTGTCTGTCCTCCTTTTATTACAAAAAGGAGCTTTACTTTGAAATTATCTGCTGTCTGTCCCCCTTTTATTACAAGAAGGAGCTCTAGTTTGAAATTATCTGCTGTCCTCCTTTTATTACAATAAGGAGCTTTACTTTGAAGTTATCTGCTGTCTGTCCTCCTTTTATTACAATAAGAAGCTTTACTTTGAAATTATCTGGCACTTGAGTAATCATGCATCCCAGGTGATGTCACAGTAATGTCATTAGCAGTGGAACTAGGGATGCACTAAAACTGAAATGAATATTCTGAAATACTTTGCCATTTTTTTACCACATTGCACAAAATTAATACCCAAATGTGTTTTTTACTTTTTGAGCTCGCTTGAGTTCAATTCCAAATTACAGTCTTAAATATTTATTGAAACACTGAACATTTGAGTCATTCCAGAAGACATTACCAAAACAAAGCACAATATAACATAATATAGCCTGAATAGTCTTCATAAAGTCTAAATAAGTGACTGCTGAAAAAATATAAATTAAATCTGCTCTGTACATCTATCACTAGAAAAGGTCATCAAAAGCAGGGTGAAAGAAGTGGATGAACCCACAGTAATGTGACACATCTCAGGTACTGTAAGCTCAGTCATCACATCCTTTTGGAAGTCACAAACTGTTTTGCCCTGTTCTGCATGTTTTCCAGACATTTGAACATGTTTCCACACTGCCAACATGCTGCCTTTATGGAGCTATGGGTTGCTATGATAGAAGTGTGAATTCAAAAAAAAATAGTTAGTCTTTGTAATTCACTTGGCCGAATTATCAGTGTATCCCTAAGTGTAACTAATTACTTTCAACAGTGAGGAAATTAGTGAAATAAGGTGTTACTTTTTTAAAAGATAAAAAGTAATGTGTAATCCATTACATTTTTCGAGTATCTACCCCAACACAATTACTAACTTCAAGGGAGAAGCCATGGACAGGCCATCCAAACTGACAAGGAATCTGTAATTAAGGTAATAAACTATAAATGGACCAAAAGCTGAATTCTCCAGCTCGTGGAACCTTATCATCAGTTTTCTTTTCAGGTTTCCCATATCATATCACGCAAAATTATCTGCATTAATTTACTTGGAAGGAAAATCCATTACATAAGTTTTGCATGAATACAGTATTTCAATGTGTAATGTAAAGTTATGGACTTGCTGACTCTTACTGCCTCAGGAAGCAAATTTATAACGTGGACTTCTTCAGGAAAATCTGCCAAAGCCTTGTAGCCACAGCTGGCCACCTCAGGATCCTGTGACAGAAAACACAGAGTTTTTTAGAGTTTTGAACACACACACACACACACACACACACACACACACACACACACACACAATCATGACAAAATGTATTTAAGGCGGCCAAGTGCAAGTTGTTCTTCTTCTCTTTGACTCTCCTCTGAAGAGTGGCAACATGGAGGCCTCAAAACAACTCTCAAATGACCTGAAAACAAAGACTGTTCAGCATTATGGCTTAGAGAAAGGCTACAAAAAGCTATCTCAAAGATTTTAGCAGTCAGTTTCCACTGTGAGGAACACAGTGAGGAAATGGAAGGCCACAGGCACAGTTCTTGATAAGGCCAGAAGTGGCAGGCCAAGACAAATATTAGAGAGGCAAAGACGAAGGATGGTCAAAATGGTCAAAGACCTGCAAGGTCATCCTGCTGCAGATGGTGTCACTGTGCAGAGTTCAACAATACAACGCAACTTGCACAAGGAAAAGCTGTACGGGAGAGTGATGCAGAAGAAGCCACAAACTGAGTCACTTGAGGTGTACAAAAGCACATTTGGACAAGCCAGCTTCATTTTGGAATAAGGTGCTGTAGACTGATGAAGCAAAAATTAAGTTATTTGGTCATAACAAGAGGCGATATGCATGGTGGCAAAAGAACACAGCATTCCAAGAAAAACACTTGCTAGTAACATTTGGTGGAGGTCCCATCATGCTGTGGGGCTGTGTGGTCAGTGTCAGTACTGGGAATCTTGTTAATGCTGAAGGTTGCATAGATTTCACTCAGTATCAGCAGATTCTTGAGAATAATGTTCAAGAATCTGTCACAAACACAACAAGACAACGACCCAAAACACTACTCAAAATCTACACAGGCATTCATGCAGAGGAACAACTGCACTTTTCTGGAATGGCCATCCCAGTCCCCAGACTTGAATATCATTGAAAATCTGTGAGATGATTTGAAGCGGGCTGTCCATGCTCGGCAACCATCAAACCTCACTGAACTAGAGATGTTTTGTAAGGAGGAATGGTCCAATATACCTTCATCTCCTTTTGCAAAAATCCTTTTGTGATTTTTGCAAAAGGAGGCTCTACTAAATATTGATATGACTTTTCTGTTAAGGTGCCCACCGGTCTAATTTTGTTTTGATGCATATTGCACATTTTCTGTTAATCTAATAAACCTAATTTCACTGCTGAAATATTACTGTGTCCATCAGTTATCTGACAGATCAAAATGAAGTTGTGGACTCAAACGCCCAATGATTTATGAATGAAAATAATGGCCATTGTCAAGGGTGTCACATATATATATATATATATATATATATATATACAGTCATGGAAAAAATTATTAGACCACCCTGGTTTTCTACAATTTCTTGGTCAGTCTAATATCTGGTACCACTAAACGTATAATACAATGAACACAACAAAAAATGCAGCTGGTCACATAATACTTTATGTCCTATTTGACATTCTTAAGCTTAATTGATTCCCAGGGTATATAAGAGGCCATTTCATGTCACAAGCAGCACTGCACATGCAAAGGCCTAGAGTGGTTTCCTGCTTACATTCAAGCCGTAGCACAACTCAGAAGTTGTCAGCTCTCACATAATGCCTAAAACAAAAGAATTATGTGAAGCAACAAAGGCAGCCATCTTGGCACTGCTGGAAATTGGCATGAGTGAGAGACAGGTAGCGAAAAAACTGAAGATCTCCAAGACAGCCGCTCCTTCCAACAAAAAAAAACAAGCTGAACATGGCACTACCAAATTGCTACCTGGCCGTGGCAGGAAACGTCTTTCTACCCCACGAGATGACCGTGCACTCATCCGTTCCTGTGTCAGGAATCGTCGTCAGACCTCCAGGGACCTTAAAAATGAGTGGGCACTGTCGAGAAATGTGACTTGCTCGGCAAGGACAGTTCGAAACCGACTTGTTGAAGCTGGTTTGAAGTCACACAGAGCACGCAAGAAGCCCTTCATCAATGAAAGGCAGAGGAAGGCCCGGTTACTCTTTGCTCGAGACCACAAGGATTGGACTGTTGATGATTGGGCTAAGGTTCTCTTCAGTGATGAATCCAATTTTGAATTGATGCCCACTCCAGCCAACTTACTGGTTAGGAGGAAGCCTGGAGAAGCTTACAACCCAGACTGTCTTGCCCCTACAGTAAAACATGGGGTGGATCAGTCATGATCTGGGGTTGTTTCAGTCTGAGTGGAACAGGGCAAATGCAATTGTGTGAAGGCCGAATGAACCAGGTCAAGTACAGGACTACCCTTGAAAACAGTCTTCTTCCATCAGCTGGAAAACTCTTTCCTGCCTCGAATGACTGGATTTTCCAACAAGACAATGCCCCTTGCCACACGGCAAGGTCAGTTAAAGCCTGGATGGAGAACCACAACATTCGCACCATGCCTTGGCCTGCTCAATCACCAGATCTTAATCCAATTGAAAACCTGTGGAAAATCATCAAACTCAAAATGGAGAACCACAAGCCCAAAAACAAAGAAAATTTCTTTGAATTTGTCCAACAGGAATGGGCTGCTGTGACAGCAGAACAATGTCAGAAGCTGGTGGAGAGCATGCCAAGACGCATGGCTGCAGTCATCAAAAACAATGGTTATGCAATCAAGTATTAACTCTTGTGTGTATCATGTGTTTAAAGCAAACAGAAAAGAAAACATGGAATGCTTAAAAGTAGTGTTTTTGGTGGTACAATGCCATAGCTATTGATGTAAGAATTTAAGTAATTTTGGTTATTATCAAGAAAACCATGGAAAATGAATAATCCTTATTTCTTAAATTAAACTCTCATGAGCTATTTTTGTTGTTATCATTATAATTGTCCAAACAAATGTACCTTTAGTTGAGCCAGGCATTAAAACTAACAAGAAATTAAAGAAAACAAGGGTGGTCTAATAATTTTTTCCATGACTGTATATATATATATACATAGGGGTTGAACAATGTAACTGAAACACTGGTCAGTTTAGTGTTGGAGGTTTCATGGCTAAATGTGACCAGCCTGGTGGTCAAACTTCATTGATTGCACATTGCACCAGTAAGAGCAGAGTGTGAAGGTTCAATTAGCAGAGTAATAGCACACTTTTGCTTAAAATATTGCAATGCACACAACATTATGGGTGACATATCAGAGTTCAAAAGAGGACAAATTGTTGGTGCACGTCTTGCTGGCGCATCTGTGACCAAGACAGCAAGTCTTTGTGATGTTTCAAAAGCCACGGTGTCCAGGGTAACGTCAGTATACCACCAAGAAGGATGAACCACATCCAACAGGAGGAACTGTGGACGCAAGAGGAAGCTGTCTGAAAGGGATGTCCAGGTGCTAACCTGGACTGTATCCAAAAAACATAAAACCACAGCAGCACAGCTCACTGCAGAATTAAATGTGCACCTCAACTCTCCTGTTTGCACCAAAACTGTCCGTCTGGCGCTCCACAGGGTCAATATCCATGGCCGGGCTGCTATAGCCAAACCTTTGGTCACTCGTGCCAATGCCAGACGTCAGTTTCAATGGTGCCACCAGTGAAAATCTTGGGCTGTGGACAATGTGAAACGTATTGTTCTCTGAACCACTTTGGAGGACCATGTGCACCCAATAGTTCAAACCTATCCTGAAGGTGGTGCCGTGTATCAGGATGATAATGCACCAATACACACAGCAAGACTGGTGACAGAGTGGTTTGATGAACATGAAAGTGAAGTTGAACATCTCCCATGGCCTGCACAGTCACCACATCTAAATACTATTGAGCCACTTTGGGCTGTTTTGGAGGAGCGAGTCAGGAAACATTTTCCTCCACCAGCATCACGTAGTGACCTGGTCACTATTCTGCAGGAAGAATGGCTCAAAATCCCTCTGGCCACTGTGCAGGACTTGTATCTGTCATTCCCAAGATGAATTGATGCTGTATTGGCCGCAAAAGGAGGCCCTACACCATGCTAATGAATTACTGTGGTCTAAAACCAGGTGTTTCAGTTTCATTGTCCAACCCCTGTAACTGTACATCATGGTGACATGCATTTTGACCCCAGGTGGAAGGCGTGTCCCCACAATGTGTCTGTGGAAACAGATTAAAGTCCCCATAATGTAGGTGGTGCATGCCCACATTCACATAGGGCAGATATCACACACCTTGCTCACTGCATAATTCCAGAGAAAGCTGACCACCTCCTCCTTCAGTTTCTGAAAAACAAAAGCGACAAAATTATGTTTTAAAGCTGCAACATTTTGAATTTTCAAAAACCCATATGCAAAATATGGCTGTCAGGGAAATTTAACATGAGAAATTATTTGTGGGAAATATGCTTATACTTTTCTGAGCTTTATAAGACTGTGTCAACATCAGCCTCATGCCTCGGTGTGTTGTTAGCCCAGCTCAACATAAAGACTGGAAGTAGAGCTACAGTACACTGCATCCTTTTACATTTTTGTTTGAGTACACATTAAGCTAATATATCCAACATGTTAATAAGTGTCATGCTGGTCAAGTTAAGTGTGCTTATTATTTCAGTCTTGTCATTTCCTGTTTTATTTTGAAATTAATTGTCTTCCCTTGTGTTTCAGCTTCACTCTCCCTGCCCCGTGTTTCCCGTGTCTGGTTATTGTCAGCGCCGCCCCGATTGTTTCCAGCTCTTCCCCATTACCTAGTCTATTTATGTCCATGTCTCCCTTAGTCTTGTGCCAGTACGTCTTGTGTCCATGTGTCAAGTCTACCAGCCTTTCTCCACGTCAACGCTTCTCGTCAGGTTGTTTCCCCGTCAGTGTGTCTGTCTCCAGCAGAGCTGTTTCCTTCATCACTTTGTTTGTTTCCCCACGTGTTTGTCTGCCCGTGCAGTTTGTCTTCTACAGTTAGTGTTTTTCTGTCATATAGTTTCCTTCCTCACCTTTGTGAGCGCTTTCTGTTAGTGACAGTTTTGCCGATATATTCCTCACCGTTCGTGAGCATTTTTTGTGAACATTAATGTCACCTTTTTCCTCACCTTTTGTGAGCGATTTCTGTTCTTGTAGTTTTTCTCCTGCAGTCCTTTAAGATAAGCACTAATAAGTGTCAGGGTGTTTCTGTTGAAATTTTCATAGCCGAGCTCTTGCATTTATTTGATAACTTTGATAGCCTTGTTTGCTCATGTTTTGTTGTATTTCCAGGTAGTCAGGTTAGAGCGTTCATTCCTCCCTGTACCGTTGTATTTTAGTTCTGTTAATAAATCCTCATTTGCTTCTTTGTTTTTGAGTTGTGCGTTTGGGTTCTGTTTCCTGTCTTTTTGCCAAGTTCTAACAAATACGTGTTAGCATGGATCTTGTAGAACTTTGGAGAGAGTCATGCTAGATTTTTCCAGTCTTTTCCAGGGCTCAGTGAGGCTAACCATATTCTACCTGGTCTTTACCTCTGCCAAGGAGGTTATGTTTTCACCAGGGTTTGTTTATTTGTTCATTTGTTGTTTTTGCAAAACAACTCAAAAAGTTATGGACAGATTTTGACAACATTTTCACATTTGGTCAGAAGTGGTCTAACTTAAAACTGATTAATTTTTGATGGTGATCAGATCTGACTCAAGGTCATCAAGGTCAAATGAAAGGTCATGCCATAGTAATGGATGGGAGATTTTCCACATTTCTGAATGCTCCAGGGTGTACAGTTTTCAGCCAATCATCACCTAATTTGGTATGTAAACTAATATAGGAATCCAGAAGTCACAGATTCAGTTTGGTCAAGATCAGTAAAAGGTCACAGTCACCAAGGTCAAATATGTGTTTTTAACCATAACTTCATGTCTCAATTTATAATCTTACATCCTTATAGTCAAATATTAATATTTTTCATGATAATTGTGAAAATTGTTTCACAAGTTTCATTTTGTTTAAATTTACTAAGGATCTTATAGCCAGATTCACTGTTGTATGCTTTAGAGATTTTCTTTGTATGCAACTTTTCTTTTCTGTATGGGAGAGTATGTCATTTAGTTTATAACCCCAAAATTAACTCAGAAGGCCAAAGGTCAAGGTCACAATGACCCTTTAAACAAATATATTTAGTCCTGCAGTATATCTGTATCTGTGGAGATGATTTTCTCTGATTTTTTTGTAAGTAGCCATTTATGACCCCTTAGGAATGAAAGAAAAAAAAAATCGCCAGCGAGCACAATAGTGATGTCATGAAAAAAATGACATCATGTCACTCATATAAATGTATGAACAAATGTGGATTTCAAGGTTGCGTCAAACTCAACACATTCACTCTTAGGCTTTGTGGGCTTGCAGGAGTATAGAGGAGCAGGAGAATGCTGCCTTGGCGGTGGTCTGCGCTTTCTGATTTCTCTCTCTTGTTGAATACACATTCAAACTTGCTGCAATCAATCAAAAGTATGGCATGTTTGAGTTTGAGTAGTTTGAGTAGCTTTATTGTCATTGTACCAGTACAATGAGATTAAATTAAATATTTAAAAAAAGATAAGAGATAAGTAAGATAAGAGACTATGTTTATACACTCATTTGTTTATATTTCCATATAAAACATATACGCATAGCTTGTTAGCTAGCTAATTTATGCATGTTGTGGCTACATGGCCCTCCATGTTTGCACTACATGATGTTTGCGTGTGTAATAATTACTTAGAAATGTATACACTCTTCACCTATCTATATTACTATTTAGTCCTGCACATAATTTTTCTCTCAATAGCCAATGGTGTTACTTATTCTATCCTTTTTTATTATATTGTTATATGCAATTTAATGTCTACTTCATGGATGTTTTCATTGCTGCTAAAGTAAAGGGAAGAAGTTTTTCATTGTTGTACAACAATAACAATAAAGATCCATTCTATTCTATATGATAGCTCTGCTTGAGACAAAAGCCTATCCACTTTGATTCTGGGACCTGACATAAAAAAACATATTTGATCTGTAAAATAGAAAAAAAGTTACAACACCAAAAGTAAACACGGTAAGTCTCAAAGAGTGGTCCGTGAGTGCCTCTCAGTGGTCTGCAAGTAGACTTAAAATATCATGTTTAGATGAAAAGTGTTTCTCAAACAGTCTGTGACTAAGTCACTCCACAGCCTGACAATGAGCAGCATAGGTGTTCTTTCTATATTAAATCAACTCTTACGTAAATTCAAACATTAACATCTGAATTATTTTACTGTGTTGCAGAAAGAAGCAGAACCATTCTTCTCATTAAGATGCAAAAAAAGTTGAGGTGTTTATAAAACTTTCATTTACTGGGGCTGTACCTGTAATACTTCTGTTAATAGGATTATGGCTGCTGTTAACAATGATATTAATCCTGTCTAACGATGCTGAAGTCAGCCTATTGAGTTTGAGGATGTTTGGAGAGTATTGTACACTATTGCAGTACATAAGATACCTCATACTCCTCTGACTTGGCAGTGAGCTGAGGAACCAAAGCCAGGAGTTCAGCTATAACCTTGACCATCAGTGGACGGGAATCGCAGCTCAGCTCGGGTCCGAGACTTCTCCATGTTGAGATGATGTCCACTACCTGCAAAAAACAAAAACAAAAAAAAAACAACAACTCATCAGCTGTTTACTGTACATGTATGCAATAGAGGCTGGCTGCATGTGTGCAAGTGGGCATGTGTTACTGACATTAAGGGGACATAAATCTGTTCACATGTCAAATTGTTGGGACTTGCCTGCCTTCTGGGGACAAAATGCAAGTCTTCATAATGTAAACCATTACATTTTAGGGCAAAGACTCGGTGGTTAGGGTAAGGATTATGCTAGTAGTGGTTATGGTTAGGGTATTTAGGCTACTAGGGAAATTAATGCAAGTCAATGTAATGTCAGCAACATATCAGGTGTGTGTGGTTGTAACCTCTGCCCGGCACAGCTCCTGTAGTCCTTGCAGGGCGAGAGCAGCAGGGGTTGCCATGTCTGGTTTGGTACACTGGCTCAAAGTAAGAGTAATGGCAGCCAACATGTCACCTCCATGCTGGTAAGGCCTAACAAACCAAAGGCAAAACACACAGGTTGATATATAATGCATGACAACCTTCTAGAAGCCCTATATTTTGCTATATTTTCACCAATAAAATATGAATGTAATTTAAATGACCACAGGAGAAGGGTCAGTGGTAGAGCAGGCTGCCCACCAATCAGAAGGCTGGTGGTTCCATTCTAGCAGTCCATGTGCCTTGGTTGAGCAAGATACCTGATCCCAAATTGCTCCCAATACTGTGCATTAGTATATTAATGTAAGTGAATATGTACTGTCTTCTGGTGGTTATCTCCCACCATCAGTGTGTGAATGTGTGTGTGAATGATATGATATGTAGTGTAAAAAGTGCTTAGAGGGGTGGGATGACGACAAAGATGCCATACAAGCACGAGTCAATTTACAATTTACCTTAACTTGCATTTCTCCAATTCTCAAAATGTAAAAAAAAGCACCACTTCTGACCTCTCTCTGCAGATGTCCCTGAGGCAGGCGGCCCTGGCCAGGACCTGCTCCCACTGGGCATCCCTCCCCACCACCACCCTACTGTCCTGCTGGCCCAGCAGACGCTGCAGCTCCGGGTAGACTCGATCCTGACAGGAAGACGCACAGTCAGTTGTCAGGAAGCAGCAGACAAGAATACAACACAGGACAGATATTAAAATATATGAACATGATGATGGCCATCTATTATCACAGACCTGTTTCTTCCAAAGGGTGGTCATGAGGCGCATTGCGACTGCTCTCAACTTGGGGGAGCTGGCCAGCGTATAGAGAGTCTGCAGTACCATCGGGACACAGAGCTGGAATATGACAGCATGACAGAGTGTTTTAATGATTAAGGGCTACTGAAAAGAGCATGTTCTCACACATCTTATGAGTCCACTGCACATACAGTGCTGCTCAAAAGTTTATGAACCCTTCAGACATGGTCACTGCTCTCGTTAAAAAAAAAAAAGATAATACTAATAATAGAATAGGAAATATAAAATAATATGAATAAATAAATATCATAATAAAATATTACAATAGATACATGATAATAAAATGAGGAATCTTCTTTCTTTTGAGCCGTTTCTTGTTAACTCATTGAGTCATCTTTCATGATGCACAGAATATTTTGTACTATGACTCTGAAAACACTCAAAAGAAAGAAAAGACTCTCTATTTCATCATGAAAAAAAAGTGCAAACTTAACTCTTTGAGTGCCAAAGAGTTACGTTTGCAGGAATGTTTTTGGTTTTTGTCTTGTCGCATATTCCACTGCATGCTCAGCTTCAACTTCTGTACTGATGATCGGAGATTCTGATCAAGAACTTGTTAACTCTCTGAGTGCCATAGATGTATAGTTATATCAAAGTGTTTTTTTGGCAGATGGCACAAAAGGGCACTCTCACACAGCCTGTGAACAATATTGGGACTTCTGGGATTTGTAGTCGGGACATAAAGAGACGGTATACGCCACAGAGATCAAAACAGGAAGTGGAGACGATCGAGATTAGAGAGCAAAACAAAATCTGGACAAAAATGGAGATTGGTGGGGTTTTTTTTTCTAAATCAGTGTTGCCCAACCTTCCTTTGAAATGAGACCAGACCAATGTGTTTCACCTGAAACTCCTCGACCTGACCATTGCAGCCGGGGTTCAGTTACAGTTCCATGTATTTTTTTGGCTACTTACACAATTCCCTCTGTACAAGTCCATGTAACTGATGAACAGAAATCTGAAATTTCCTGTAAATATAGGGTATAAAATTGGAAATGCTAAAATAATGGTAAAAAGAGAAGGGATTCACATACTGTCAAGTACCATTGTATACACATTTGTTTTATAATCAGGCTTTATTAAGAACAGCACTTGAAGGTGTAATGGGGTAATGAGGTTAAAAAAAATTTAAAAAAATCACAGTAGGGTACGTACCATGGTTTTAAAATGACAGTTCTTATTTTTTTTATACAAGCCCTAATTGGCTTTTTAGTTTCAGACTTGTCTTCATGTTGTCTTGTCAGTTCCTGTTTTATTTTGAAAACTTGTCTTCTTGTGTTATGTCTTGCTTTACTTCCTGTCTATCTTTGCCACTCTTGTGATTGTCAGTACCCAACTGATTATTTACACCTGTGCATGATTACCTCTTGTATAAAATAGTCTCCCCCTTCCAGATCAAGCCTTTGTCAAGTATCTGCAATTTGTCTTCTACTTTGTCTGGTTCTTACTTTGTAGTATTAGTTTAGTTTACTTCTTATGTCTCCTTTGATGAGTGACTTTCTGTTTTGTCATTTAGACCCTCAGTGTGAGCGCTTGTGTGATCCCACACTGGTGTGTCTTCAATAAGCATCCTGTTAGCTTAGCATCCTGTTAGCCAGCGATCTGCAAGGCAGAAACAACAAACTGCTCCCAACAACATTTCAACGAGTGAAAGCAATGACCAAATCAATGGTGTTTCCATACCAACAGATGTGTTTACATGGTTGTTTATTCTCTAGCTCGCTGCTAATGTGCATGAGCCAGCCAGAGAATAAACGGTCCAACAGTTAACTCTTTGAGTGCATGTTCGTCCTTTAAAATAGAAGTGCCATAGAGTGCCATAAACAAGTATACTTGTCTGTCCTTTTTTGCTGATCGCGGTCTCCTGCAGCCTGTGAGTAATATTGGGGCTTCTGTGATTTGTAGTCAGGACATAAAGAGTTAATATACGCCACAGAGATCGAAGCAGGAAGTGGAGCCGATCGCGATTAGAGAGCAAAACGGACGGATTCTGGACAAAAAGTGGTGATTTTGGTGGAAGTGTCCTCTACTCTACCTCTGATAAAAGAATGGAACAAGGAAAAAACAAACATTTTCTTCATGATGATGATGAGAGTTATTCAGAGTCATAGTACTAAATATTCTGTGGGTCTAGAAATATGACTCAAAATGAGCAAAAATGCTGGAACAAGGCACTTCTCATTTAAAAAAAATGGCTGGCACTCAATGAGTTAAAGTTGTTTTTCCAAAATTAAAACAAGCTGAACACTAGCGAACCACAGTACACCCCTAGAATGTACTGGAAGTGCCTGTATCGTGACGGTACAGTAAGGGTTTGTTTCTCATGTCATAACATGCTCATTACAAAGCAGGACAGAGGTGCTCAGTACCTTGTGAGTCCCAAGGTTTGGGAGGCAGTGCAGCACAGCATGAACCAGGCCTGGATTCTTTTCCTTCCCCAGCTTGAACAACAGAACAGGAACAAGAGCAGGGACCTGCAGATGAAGGAAACACTCGAGTGAAACAAGGGTCTGTATGTGTGACACATTAATGGTCGTACTTCTACACTAACTCAAACTGACTTAGACCCCATTCCAACTTCACTGCTTAAAGAAGTTTTACTGTTACTGAGCACCTCTTTATTAAACATGATCAACTTATCTTTGCTGTCAGGCTATGTACCTCAGTCATTTTAAGTAGCTGTAATCAAACCTCTTCTGAAGAAGCCCAGTCTTGATCCTGAAGTTTTAGCCAACTATAGACCAATATCCAACCTTCCTTTTCTCTCTAAGATCCTTGAGAAAGCAGTGTGCAGTCAGCTGTGTGACTTCCTCCAGAACAATAATCTATTTGAGGACTTTCAGTCAGGATTTAGAAAATATCATAGCACTGAGACCGCTCTAGTGAAAATTACTAATGACCTGCTAATTGCGTCAGACAATGGACTCGTCTCAGTACTTGTCTTGTTAGATCTTAGCGCTGCTTTTGATACTATTGACCACCATATAGAGATTAGAACATTTAATTGGCATCAGAGGAACTGCTTTAAGCTGGTTTAAGTCCTATTTATCGGATCAATCACAGTTTGTTCACATTAATGATGAGTCCTCCATGCAGTCCAAAGTCAGTTATGGAGTTCCTCAAGGTTCTGTGCTTGGGCCAATTCTATTTACTTTATATATGCTTCCTTTAGGCAATGTGATCAGAAAACACTCCATAAACTTTCACTGTTACGCAGACGATACTCAGCTACATTTGTCATTTAAGTCAGACGAATCCAGCCAGTTAGATGAACTCCATGCATGCCTTAAAGCTGCAGTCCTTGATTCTTTTCAGAAACACTTTTTGTTCTACTGGGTGAAATGGTCCTTCCACCCTGAGAGCAGTCAATACATGATGTGTTCAGAAAAAGGAAGGAAAAGAATCAGACCTCTGTGGCAGCTCACATCATTCTGCTCACATGTTGCCGGAAATATCCAGCAGACTCCTCTGCAGAAATACAGAGTTAGCAGGAGAATCTGTTCTGTAGAGAACAATGGCAGAGAAAATGGAGCCAAAAATACCACTTCCAGTGTTACTTCTGAAGACTCACCCTGATAAACAGACAAAGAGAAGAAAGAGGGAGACAGAAAAGACTGAAAGACAAAACTCTGAATAAAGCTAAGAGGACAAACCAGAGTGAACATCAGTGGAGACACTGAGACATCTGAAGGGACTGAAAAGTGATGTAGAAGTTTCTGCTTTCTTTCTGTTGGACAGGTCATTATATGTTGAGCTTTGGGAGAAGTTATTATTTTCATGAAATATGTAATGTTTGCTAACTTCGCTACTGTTGTAGCGCGTATAAGCCCGATGCTAGCACTCGCTTTCCTGTGGATATATGCTGGTCATAGGTGCGGCTTGTATTTATAGGATATGACATTTTGATCATATTGCACAGTCAGTCTCCAGTGTCTGCATTATAAAGATGCTCACAGACTCCAGCAGACTGTGAACAGAGCAGAATCTGGATGTCCATTCAGCTCAAAGCTTCCATAGTGGAGCGCTCTGCCGCTAGCCGTTTCCTGTGAAATTTCTCTAAATCAGAAGATAGATATCACATTTAAAGTGGGTCGATGTGAAAAATAGATGCTGAGCAGTGTTTTGTGAGACAATAGTGTGGAGTAGAGGTTGGAAAATTTCAGCTTTGCCCACTCCGTGTCCGTTTTGCTGAGTATGTTTGGTTTGGTCCTTTCGCCCAGTGCTAACTTATCATGCTAGCTTATCTGTGCTTGTAAACTGGTCATCAGTGCCGCTTGTATTGAAGAGGTTATGGGATATAACATTCTGACCATATTGCACAGCCATAGTCCACAGTGTCTGCATTATAAAGGTGACAAAATGACGTTGATATATTAAAACTGTGGTGATGTAACATAATGGCTCTCCTCTCCCTGCTGAATCCGACTGCTCAAGTTTGAGGGGGCGTGGCTTTGGACAGGGCACTGATGGGAGGGGGAGGAGAGAGTGGAGCTTAGAGGAGGCTGACAGGAGGAGCTACTTTCAAATCTTGTTGGCTCTCTAAGATGCTGGACTATACCTTTAAGCACATAAAAACCTGGATGACGGACAATTTCCTGTTGTTAAATTCAGACAAAACTGAAGTTATCCTAATTGGCTCTGAAAATCTCAGAAATTAATTATCTAATGACTTACTTATTCTAGATAGCATTGCACCAGCCTCTAGCGCAATGAATCTAGAGGTAAAGTCCAAACAGCTAGAACTGCTTTTTTCCATCTGCGTAACATTGCAAAAATCAGGCATATTCTTTCTCAAAACGATGCAGAAAAATTAGTCCATGCATTTGTAACTTCTAGGCTGGACTATTGCAATTCCTTATTATCAGGCTGCCCTAATAAGTCTATCAAGACTCTCCAGCTGGTCCAGAACGCTGCAGCACGTGTTCTGACCAGAACCAGGAAAAGAGACCATATTTCTCCGGTGTTAGCCTCTCTGCACTGGCTCCCTGTAAAATCTAGAATAGAATTTAAAATCCTCCTCCTCACCTACAAGGCACTGAATGGTCAGGCACCATCTTATCTTAAAGAGCTAATAATGCCTTATAATCCAGCTAGAACTCTGCGCTCTCAGAATGCAGGACTATTAGAGGTTCCTAGGGTTTATAAAAGTAGAACGGGAGCTAGAGCTTTCAGTTATCAAGCTCCTCTTCTGTGGAACCAACTCCCTTTTTCAGTCCGGGAGGCAGACACCATCCCCTTATTCAAGAGTAGGCTTAAGACCTTCCTTTTTGATAGTGCTTATAGTTAGGACAGACCCAAGGCCAACATAAGGCCACATAAACTGATGTTGCCAGGAGAACGATACTTGTTGGACTGCATTGTGCCAAGTGTAAAGTTTGGTGGAGGGGGGATTATGGTGTGGGGTTGTTTTTCAGGAGCTGGGCTTGGCCCCTTAGTTCCAGTGAAAGGAACTCTCAATGCTTCAGCATACCAAGACATTTTGGACAATTCCATGCTCCCAAATTTGTGGGAACAGTTTGGAGCTGGCCCCTTCCTCTTCCAACATGACTGTGCACCAGTGCACAAAGCAAGGTCCATAAAGACATGGATGACAGAGTCTGGTGTGGATGAACTTGACTGGTCTGCACAGAGTCCTGACCTCAACCCGATAGAACACCTTTGGGATGAATTAGAGCAGAGACTGAGAGCCAGGCCTTCACATCCAACATCAGTGTGTGACCTCACAAATACACTTCTGGAAGAATGGTCAAAAGTTCCCATAAACACACTCCTAAACCTTGTGGACAGCCTTCCCAGAAGAGTTGAAGCTGTTAAAGCTGCAAAGAGTGGACCGACGTCATATTGAACCCTATGGATTAGGAATGGGATGTCACTTAAGTTCATATGTGAGTCAAGGCAGGTGAGCAAATACTTTTGGCAATATAGTCTATGTTATAAATACATATCTTTTGTGCAATAATGGTCAATAACAATGTGCAACAATGTGCAATATTCGAATTCTGAAAATGTGCAATAACTTTATTATTTACTCGTAGCAAAAACTGTTTTATCCTTATTACTGTAAAACTGTGCCTTATTGCTGTAAATTTTGTTTATTTCTTACAACTTTATTTATGTCTTTTCTATTCTATATTTAAGATGACTATCTTTTTTTTCCACATTTGTTACATTTCACTGAGCACCATGTGGAGCAGCGCTCCTAATTTCCTTGTATGCACTGTCATATAATGACAATAAAGGCTTTTGATTTGATTTGAATTGACTGATTGATTGAATTTGATTTGAAGTTAGAGAGATGACAGAAGGACAATGCAGGTTCTATTATTCCCTTCAGAGCTGTGGTCAAAAATAGGAACTAGTCAGGGTCCTTGGATGCACATAGTCGACAGCTCTGCAGTCTTACAGCCTTTAATTAACATAAAGCACTTACTTCTGTCCTGCACCTTGCTTGAGAAGGGGGGAGGAGGGTTAAAGCAGGAAATGGAAATAGAATCTCTGAACGGTCTGGTGTTGACCCTGAACCAAAAACTTCAATCAATAAACCATAAGAAATCACTATGAGTAAACTTGTGGTCTGTTTCCACTTACACACAATGGTGAGAGTTTGTTTTTTTTGTAAATTTACACTCATCTCTTGTAACACAGAGTGTTGGCTAGTGTAAGCAGCAGGCAGATGTGAGGTGATGTGAGAAGGGAAATCAAATGCATTCAAATATGCCAACAACCTACCAACGCGTCAAATGAGCAGCGCAAGTGTCACTCTGGGAGCCATTAGAGCAGTGGGGGAATACTACGAGGCATCTAACGAGCCCCTGTAATGAGGAGCCGGTAACTCCATGTGATATTTCACATCATCTTCTGGAGCAAGTGACTCCATTTACAGTCCCACAGGGTCAGAGACTAGTCTGTCAGTTAAAGCGCCCTCTTCTGCAGCAGGTAGAGGAGTTTTTTTAAACAATACACTTTGAAGAACGAGCTTCAAAACCAATAATGCCACAGTATGTGTAAAAGATGTCAACATATCAATATTACAAATGAAAGGATAAATCCAAGGATCCTGATTAGTAGAGGCTTTGTCAGGTTCATCTTTACTTCACTGTTGATCATTTTCCAAACTTTCAGACCTCTCAGGGCTTAGACTGGCTTTACAACTGAATTGCATGCAATTGGACACAAGCTACCTATCTACCTCAACTGTGATAAATCTGACCTCATCATCATTAGTCCCAAATCCTGCGCCACAACCACCTTCAGCTTCAGCCTCACCTTAGGCAACATACCCGTCCACCTCCTCACGCATCCGTCACCATGGTATCAAGTCTGACATCAATTTCACTTTGAACACCACATCAAGCACATCACCAGAACTGTTTTTTCCCAAAAAAGCAAAAGTAGAATGGGAGCTAGAGCTTTCAGTTATCAAGCTCCTCTTCTGTGGAACCAACTCCCTCTTTCAGTCCAGGAGGCAGACACCATCCCCTTATTCAAGAGTAGGCTTAAGACTTTCCTTTTTCATAGTGCTTATAGTTAGGAGGCTGACTTGGATCAGTCCTTAGTTATGCTGCTATACAGTAGGTCTAGGTCTCCTCTGACCAATCAACTGCCATTCGGTGCAGATGGAAAGAACCAATAAGATGCCTTCATGTCTCGTCCTGCTCATGTCCCTCCCTCCTCCCCGCTGTTGCCGGAAATATCCAACACACTCCCCTGCAGAAATAATAATAGTTAGCAGGAAAATCTGTTCTGTAGGGAACAATAACAGAGAAAATGGAGCCAAAAATACCACCACCATTCCAGTGTTACTTCTGATGACTCACCCTGATAAACAGGAAAAGAGAAGAAAGAGGGAGACAGAAAAGACTGAAAGACAAAACTCTGGATAAAGCTAAGAGGACAAACCAGAGTGAACATGAGTGGACACACTGAGACATCTGAAGGGACTGAAAAGTGATGCAGAAGTTTCTACTTTCGTTCTGTTGGACGGTCGTAGGTGCTTTAGGAGCTTTGGACAGAGCACTGATGGGAGGGGGGAGCACTGACTGTGGTCTTCCGCAGCCTGTGAGTAATTTGGGGGCTTCTGGGAGATGTAGTCGGAGCATAGGGAGACGTTATACACCACAGAGATCAAAGCAGGAAGTGGAGACGATCGAGATTGGAGAGCAAAACAGAAGGATTCTGGACAAAAAGTGGTGATTTCAGTGAAAGTGGCCTCTACCTCTGATAAAAAAAAAAGAATGGAACAAGGTAAAAACAAACTTTTTTTCATGATGAAATAGTTTCTTCTTTCATTTGAGCTATTCACTGTTTTCAGAGTCATAGTACAAAATATTCTGTGGGTCTAGAAATATGACTCAAAATGGGCAAAAATGCTGGAACAACACACTTTCTGTTTGATAAAAGGACTGGCACTCAAAGAGTTACTGTGAGGACCACTGACACCAGAGGGTTTTCTCTGTTGCAGGTCCACAGCCATGGAGATTTTCAATACATCCTACTACTCACTGACTTTCGGAACTGTACTTTAACTAACCATAACCTCATATATGATCTTTTAAATCTGTTACTCCTCAGTAAAGCACTTTGGATCAACTATGTGTGTGAAAGGTGATACAAAGCTTCATTTTGTGGAAATTATTTACAAAATATATGTGATAAGAAAAGACCCTCTATTTTCTCTAAATGTACTCCCATGCATTGGAGTGGTGTAACTTATTAATATTATTGTGTGAAAATTCTTATTAAATGCATTGAAGATAAAATAATAATAAAGATTATAATTATAATAATGAAAAACTGGATTCACAAATTAAGGTCGCCTGTTCTGTGGAGTTGTGAACAAACCACCAAGCAGAAGAGAGAGTGCTTTCATTGACTATGTTTACATGCAGTCAATATTCGCGTTAAGATCAATATTCTAGTTTCTGAAACATTCGGAACAGAGTTATTCCTGTATACATGGTAATTGTAACCAATTGGGATATCCCAATCAAAACAGTGACGCACGGACAACTTCTCGACGCATGGAGAACATCATGACGCACCGCGCGTCATTTCTGTTTCTTCTTCCTGTATCTAAAAACAGCAGCAGCAGCACAGTGGATAATGAACAGCCCGGGGCTGGTAGCAGCCCTGTGGTACGCCTTTTTCAGCGTCTTCCAGCAGTGCTTGATCTGGTCTGGCGTTCGTGCAAACCCTGCTTCGCGTAACTTTTTAATCACCTTCTTGTATATTTCGCTATCCTGGTACTTTCTACCATCTACAAAAGACATAAAATTCATCTCTTTCACCACACTAATGAGCTGGTCTGTTTCCTCCTCGCTCCAAATGTGTGGTGCTGTCTTTCGTTTCTCCATGTTTAAGTAGTTCCTGTACTCAAAAGACCAATATTCCTTGCGCATAGAACATGCGCAGAACACAAATTAATGTTCCTTTCGATGGGGATAGCCTGATAGGCATATACATGACCAAATATTCGGGTTAGAAAAGGAGTAACCCAGGGGTCATATTTGGGTTTTTAAAAAGGGTTATTGGTGTTTACATGGCCGTGTGCAACCGGGTTACTGCTAATATTCTGGTTAAGAAAGCGTTATTGACTGCATGTAAACGTGTCATTGAGAGTCTAGTGATCCTCTACCTGGCAGGCGTCGGTTGTAGCAATGGCCTGGCTTGCCTCCAGAGCGAGCTGGCAGACATCTTCTTGACCAGTGAGGATGAGATGGGTCACAATGAGGGTGACCGAGCACAGCCTCTGGCTGGACGAGAGGGCAGAGCTGACCGACAGCAGCCAATCAACTGCCGCTGCCGGATCGGCTACCACTTTGCGCAGTATGGATAGAGCCACGCTGAGCTTGTTGTACCAGGAAGTGAGAGGAAGAGCCAATGATGGACCAGACTGAGATGAAGGAGGGAAATGGAGAAATGGAATTAGCAAATGTCCATGTTACTCCCTAAAACAAATTGGGGGCGGTTCAATGGAGCCCATATGGAAGTAACTAAAGTTGTATTCTCTCCAACAGCCAGCAGGGGGCAATACTGGTGGTTTCAAAAAGAAGTCCGTTTCCATTTATGTGTATGGGGAAATGACCATTTTCTCTCCTGCTGTATTACCTCTGTAAAGACTATACATATGAGTTTATGGTCTGAATGGATAGTTTAAAGGTCCCATATTACACACTTTTTCTGCAATTTTATATAGGTATCAGATGTCCAACAACATTGTATTCAAAGTGTATTACCCCAAACTCAGCCCTGGTCCTGAATTCCAGCCAGCTAAAAATCACTGTATTAAGCTCTGCTGAGAACAGACTGTTTCTGTGTCTGTACCTTTAAATGTCCCTGAGCTGTGTCTGACCACACCCAAGTGAGGACCACTTCCGCGTTCAAAGTGACTGTGTTTTCCCTCTCGTTTCAGATTCACACTTCCACTTCCTCCTGTTTCCCACGTTTTGTGATTGTCTGACCCCGCCCTGATTGTCTCCACCTGTTCCCCATCACCTCGTGTATAAATAGTCCAGTCTTCCCCCATCTCATTGCGTGATCGTCATGTTCCCTGTGTCCGTGTGTTCACCGCTCTCTCGTTTGCCTTGCATGTTTTCCAGCTTCCTTGTATCTCCTGAGGTAATTTTGATTTGTAGTTTTGATAGCCTTTTCTTTTTAATTACACTAGAAGAATCCTATGCGGAGTAGATCCTAGTTGTACCCCTTTAGTTTGTCACCCTTGGTTAGTTCCCCTTAGTCCACAAGAAGAATCCTCCTCTGAGTAGATCCTTGTGTGTTTTTCTTTTGTTATATTATTTCCTGTTTTGTGATAATTCCCTCCTCTAGTGTAGAGTTGTAGGTGTCCCTGTTTATTTCCTTAGTTTCCCTTCTCCTAGTTGCTTTAGTCGTGTTCTCCCTCCCCCTAGCGCCCCTCGTAGTTTCCCTCCTTTTTCTAGTACTGTGCTTAGTGCATAATTTTCATAGCCAACTAAGTCAGCATTCTCTCTTTTGGTTTGTAGGTAATGTTAATGATTTTCCCTCTCAGCTTTGAGAGTGGGTTTTGATTTCTTCCCCCTTAATAGTTGAGCGTAGAGAAAGTAGGGCTTCCCTGGACGCGCGCCTCCACCTGCCCGGTGGCGCGTGGCCATGCTCCACCTCCCCGCTGAAACATTGTGCTCATTTGCCTGGCCTTCTTGAATAAAGACTTTGTGAGAACTGTACAAACTGAGTGAGTTGTGCATCTGGGTTCATGGCTATGGATCCTTGTCAGGTACATTTTGATTTTTTTGGTCTCTACCAATAGTTTCCATCTCCGTAAACACTGTGGGGGGCTTAAAATTCTTGCATCAATTAGGGTGCGGTTACGTTGAGTGACAAGTTCACAGACAGCTACCTCAGTCTGCTCTTTGCTAAAGCATCGGTTTGGTTAGGCTAGGCTACGCCCAGAGGTCCACAGCTACATCCAGCGGTCAACAGCGTGTTTGTTTGCCTATTTTCGTGTAGTTTTTTTTCTGGTAATAATGCGTGTTGTGGGTGGCACGGTGGTGTAGTAGTTAGCACTGTCGCCTCACAGCAAGAAGGTACCGGGTTCGACTCCCTGTCTGAGGCCTTCCTGTGTGGAGTTTGCATGTTCTCCTCATGTCTGTGTGGGTTCTCTCCAGGTACTCCAGCTTCCTCCCACCATCCAAAAACATGTATGGGGATTAGGTTAATTGTCTAATTTAAACTGACCGTAGGTGTGAGTGGTTGTCTGTCTCTATGTGTCCTGTGATGAACTGCAGACTTGTCCAGGGTGTACCCTGCCTTTCACCCTAAGACAGCTGGGATAGGTTCCAGCCCTCGTACGACACTATGTGAGAATAAGCGGAAGAAAATGGATGGATGGATGGCGTGTTGTGCTGTTGACTGTACTGACCGACCGTCAAATGATTCTGTGTTGCATTTTTTTGGTGAGTAAATATCTAGTACTATTTTACCCATAGACTGTATAAAATAGATTTTTACCTAGATGCTGGCACTTATTGGCATGAATCAGCATATTTTGCCGCTGGCTTGTAATGACTTTATTGCCGACTCATGGTCCCTGCTGATACAAACAGATGACCAGAGCATGTTGAGTCTGTTTAGTGCGGGAATACAACCTTATTTCGTATCATTGTTCTGTTTAAAAAGTCCAACACTGCATGGACAGAGATGCTCCTTCAGAACGCGGCTGCTGTTTGTGTGCTGCTGTGGTGGATAACGTTAGTGGATGGAGGCAGTGTTGAAACCCGTAAATAACATGTTGAACTAGAAAAAAAAATCCTGAAGAAATTTTAATATGTGCCTGCATACATTAAGCCGGGCCTACGTGGCCTAGATTTTTGGACGTGATGCTATGTTGATGGACGCGCATGCATATCACCTAATTCTGCTGGCCACCCCTGCATGACTTGGGCCCCCTTGTGCCACCCCTACAAAAAAAGTCTAGACCCGCCACTGGTCTGTCTCCCACACTGGCCCTCAATGACAGCCACTGATATGAAACTCCTCTGAATAAATCAAAACCCGTAATGAGTACGGTTTTGATTTCTGGATGTGAGACGAGGGATGCAGCGGTGAAAATTTTGTGTCTCTACTTCACTCAGTTACCGCCTCGCCATAATTCATTAATTCAACACTCTGATGTATTAAAACATTATTTAAACTATCCATTGTGTTTACAGAGGTAATACAGCAGGAGAGAAAATGGTCATTTTCCCATACACATGAATGGAAACACACTTCTTTTTGAAACCACTGGTATTGCCCCCTGCTGGTTGGTGGAGAGAATGCAAGTTTAGTTACTTCCGTATTGGCTTCACTGCCGTTGTTCACAAACCAACGGGTGACGTCACATAGCTCCGTCCAGTATTTATATACATTCTGTTGTAGATCCACTAATCAACAACTGTCAAAACAGAAATTCTACATTTGTGTGAGCTCAGAGATTAGCACTTAATCATTTTATTTTTCCACACTAATGGCGCTTTTCCATAGGCGTGGTATGGTACGGCAAGGCTCTACACGGTTGTGGTGCTTTTCCACTAGTACCTGGTACCTGGTATTAGGTACTTTTTTCATACCTCCTCAGCCCTGGTTCCAAGCGAGCAGAAGCGATACTAAAACGCGACGTCAGCCGACTGACTGGCCAATGAGTGTCGTCACTGGAAGTGCCATTGGATGCAAGACGTCCAATTGGACTGTAAAAGCCAAACACAACTCGACCCCACCATTTTTAAAACCGGCAACTGCTTTGCTATTTTTACACTTCCTGGAGTCTTCTCTGTCTCTTTTCTTTCGCTTTGTGCATGACAAAAAGTCACAGAGTGAGCAACAAATACATGATCGCTTTGGTGTCCTCTATTGTTTGTGTTGTTGATGTTCTTCTTCTTCTTCCCGGTTTTCTGTCGCATGCAAATGAAGTTATGGCAGTTTCGCGCTGCCGTATGATGGCCCCGCCCACGCCGAGGAGGTACTCAGTTGTAATGGAAAAGCAACAAAACTGTTACTGCCGTTACTGTGTAGTGGAAAAGCGCCATAATGCACTGTATGTTGTACTGTGATTTAACCAGTGTTGAGGGCAACACTTCACTGTAATCAGATTACATTTGTGTGTAATGCAATCGCTGCTGGAATCACATTATACCCATTAATAAAAAAAAAATCATGTTATTTTAAGTTCAACTCTCTGCATAAAATTCTTCCTGTTTGATCAACTTTCATCGTAACTTTGACTTTAGAGCTGGAGCTCATGAACAAAGATGGAGGAGCTGGTTATGACGTCTTCAGAGGGTGGAAATATGAACATTACTGAGAATTTGTTGAGCTAAAGGAACCAGAATGAAATGGTAAAGTGTAAAGACTTTTACTGTGAAGGGCTGTTTGGACTGATGTTCACTACTTCCTGTCAGCATTGTGACGTTAAAGAGCAGAAAAGACAGACCTGGTGTCTGTCCTCCTTTTATTACAACAAGGAACTCTATTTTGAAATGATCTGGTTTCAGGATTATACATTACTAGTTAGACTAACTAGAGTAACAGTGGTGACAGCTACCACTGATGTTTCCTCAACATTCAGCATATTACTATATCCTCTAGCACTGCTGACGCTGGATATAATTGGTTCTAGGAAGTATAGGGTATTTTTCTAATGTACCAGTGCACTCATCTTGGTGCACACCTTTGTAAAGACTAATGAGCCGGCACAAAGAGGAACACAAAACAAAGAAAAGAAAATCATGATTTTGAGGGTAAACCAGTTTGTTTGGTATTGACAGGAACCATCTGAGTCTCTGTGTTACCTGTCGGACTTGATCCGTCTCTCTGCTGATGCGGCGGAGCAGATTGTGTGCCAGGTCCTGGATCAGGCTGTGAGTCCGCTGGTCGGCCAGCGGCTCAGTCAGGCTGGAGCAGGACAGGAGCTGCAGCACAGGAAGAACCAGGACTGGACTCAACCAGGGAGTCAGCTCAGTCTGCTCAGGGACTAAACTCAGAGCTGTGTTAATGACAGAGAGAGACAAATTAGGTTGTAAAGGTAGTGTATGGCTGCACCATGTATGGTCAATTTGGCTAATTGTTGGTAACTTCTGAAAGAGACAGTCAGTGGCTGTGCTCCAGTCAAATAACTGAGGAATAGTGCTGCACAATATTAGAAAATCACACAACATGCAATAATTTTGGTTAAATCCTGCAATGAAGATATTACCTGCAATAAACATTTTCTGCAACTCAAAATTGGGAATGGGGGAGTTTAATGTTTGATATACACATTGTAAAAGACTGTTTGAACTGAGCCAGGCAATGATGTTCTGCATGTCAATATAACTGACCAATCAGGTGGAGCTCCCATTCGTGGTCTTGAAGGAAGAGAGACAAACACAGAAAATGTGGGAACAAAGAAGAACTAAAAAGAACAACACATCTCTCATTTAGAAATATTTTGGACACGAGAGAGAGAGAAAGCTAAACTGCTAACATTAAAGGTCACCTCTTATGCAAAATTCACTTTATAAAGGTAGTATAACACTAGTATGTGTCCCCATAGGCTGTGAATGAGGCCCCAAGAGTGAAAAAAGTCTGTCACCTCCTTCCCCTGCTTGCTCCTCTTCTTTGACAATGTGTGCTGAAACAAGCGGGTTGAACATTTTTCTGCTTATGATGTCAAGAGGAGGGATGCCCCTCCCTCCAGTAGAGGACACTGCCTTTAAGCCAGCCTCCCCTGGATAGATAACCCTCCTCTAAAGTTACCAAGCGGCCATCATTGTAGCTGCTCTGTGTGTTGGCTGCTTCAATGGAAGCTATTTTACTTTGTTCGTCCTCTGAAGACCCAGTGGATCAATTTATTTTAACTGGAAATGTAGCAAGAGAGCTTCCCAAAGTTTAGCATGTGTGCACTCATCATCTCACAAAGCAGGCTTCACTAACCAGCTGAAGATGAAGAATGGATCTGCACCAACTGTCCTGGACACAGCTACAAATGTGGAGCCCTGCAGCTACAGGGACATGTTTACACTGCAGCTACCGGAGCTCCCGGTACCTCCGGAGGGTAGCTCCGGTAGCTGTAGTGCTAACGTTACAGGGACATGTTTACAGGACATCACTCTAAGTAGAGCTACACAGTAAAGCAACACAAAATTGATTACCTTACAGCTTCCACACTGGAGAACTCCTGATGAGGAAACATTAAAGCACCACAAAGAATTGATGCTTTTCGTTTTTTCCAGTTCCTGCATAATTTATTTATCACAAGTAATATCATCATTGTGGTATTGCACAACTTTATGTTTGTCTATTTATTTTCTTAATATTGTGCAGCCCTTGTCTGAACTATCCACTGGATATCACACATCTAACATACCAACATCACTTTCGCTGCATAACTCTTTGAGTGCCATTGACATGTTTGTACGTCATTTTAAGTCCAACGCTTGAGTGCCATTGACGAATACAGCCGTCAAAGTGTTTTTCTGGCAGCTGGCACAAGAGGGCGCTCTCGCACAGCCTGTGAGTAATTTTGTGGTTTCTGGGATTTGAAGTCAGAACATAAAGAGACGGTATACACCACAGAGATCAAAACAGGAAGTGGAGACGATCGAGATTAGAGAGCAAAACAAACAGAATCTGGACAAAACGTGGTGATTTTGGTGAAAGAAACAAGAATAGAACAAGGTAAAAACAAACATTTTTTCATGATGAGAGAGTCTCTTCTTTCATTTGAGCTATTCAATGTTTTCAGAGACAAAGTACGAAATATTTTGTGGGTCTTCAAAAAAATGACTCAAACTGGCCAAAAACGCTGGCCGGTTTTATTAAAGGGCTGGCACTCAATGAGTATAAATTTTATCAATGAAGCTCTTTTTTACCCAGACTGAGCAGGCTGGTCTGCTGAGCTGCAGGGACCTCTAGCAGGAGCATGGCTATGCCCATCAACAGCTCGTCCAATGGCAGCTCCTACACATATAAACACTCATAATGCACTGTGGTGTGTGAGCTTTTCTAAAGTTTTACTGGATCACTGTTGCTGTGTCACCTGCTGACAGAAAGGCAGGAGTCGCTGTAATACGTTGAGAAGAGGTCGGCAGTCTCCATTTAGCTGGAGGCAGCGCTGGCAGGCAGAAAGCAGCTGAAGAAGAAGCCAGACTCGCTCGGTCCTCCAGAGCTCCTCAGAGGCCAGGGCGACGCCCTGAAGCAGAGCCTCGATGAATCCACACAGTTCCAACACCGCTTCCACGCTGTCCACCTGTCAAGAGAGACTTCATGAGAAGTTTGTTGGCTGGACAATATGATTTTTAGGGGAATTATTTTTCATGTGATTGAAGTGCCTTTGAAAAAAATATGAACTATTCGACTATATTGGATGAGTTCAGCCATACATGTCTGAACTAGAGGAACCAGATTCAAACTCAGAGAGCCAACATTGGTCCTCCCAGCCTTATGTTTTAAACTATACATGGGGATTTTAGGCCTGGGAGGGAGACAGTAGCTCCTGAGGTACCAAAGGAGTAAGACCAAAAGATGAACAGTTGGTTTGGCTCCATTCAACACATTGTCTCAGATTAAAGTTTCATTTCTTCTCTGTCCAAATCAGTCGTGGTCAAAAGTTTACATACACTTGTTAAGAACATAATGTTATGGCTCTCTTGAGTTTCCAGTTATTTCTACAACTCTGATTTTTTCTCTGATAGAGTGACTGGAACAGGAAAATGTGACCAAATCTGCTGGTTCAAAAATATACATACAGCAACATGAATTAGCAATTCTGGTGACTTAAAAAGTTGTGTCAATGAAATGAGCTTCATAGCATGGCCTCTTAACTTCTTGTGAGTGATCATGAGTGACTACAGTTGGTGACTTCTCTGAGGCCAGTTAAATTGGGCTCATTGGATACAAACGGCCACAAAAGCTACAATGGGAAAGTCAAAGGAGCTCAGCATGGATCTGAAAAAAAATCATTGACTTGAACAAGTCAGGAAAGTCACTTGGAGCCATTTCAAAGCAGCTGCAGGTCTCAAGAGCAACAGTGCAAACAATTGTTTGTCAGTATAAAGTGCATGGCACTGTTTTGTCACTGCCACTGTCAGAAAGAAAATGCAAGCTTTCACCTGCTGCTGAGAGAAAAGTGGTCAAGAGGGTGAAGAGTCAGCCCAGAACCACCAAAAAGCAGAACTGCCAAGAATTAGAAGCTGCTGGAACACAGGTGTCAGTGTACACAGTCAAGCCTGTTTTGCATCACCATGGACTGAGAGGCTGCCGCGCAAGAAGGAAGCCCTTGATCCAAAAGAGGCACCTTAAGGCTCGACTGAAGTTTGCTGCTCATCACATGGACAAAGACAAGACCTTCTGGAGGAAAGTTCTGTGGTCAGACCAAACAAAAATTGTTTGGCCACAATGCCCAGCAATATGTTTGGAGGAGAAAAGGTGAGGCCTTTAACACTATGCCTACCGTCAACCTACCGGTGCTTTACAGAGAGTAAATGGGATAATGAAGAAGGAGGATTACCTTCAAATTCTTCAAGATAACCTAAAATCATCAGCCTGAATGTTGGGTCTTGGGCTTGGGTGTTCCAACAGGACAGTGACCCCAAACACACATCAAAAGTGGTAAAGGAATTGCTAAATCAGACTAGAATTAAGGTTTTAGAATGGCCTTCCTAAAGTCCTGACTTAAACCCCATTGAGAACATGTGGACAATGCTGAAGAAACAAGTCTATGTCAGAAAGCCAACAAATATAACTGAACTGCACCAATTCTGTCAAGAGGAGTGGTCAAAGATTCAACCAGGAGCTTGTGGATGGCTACCAAAAGAGCCTAATTGAAGTGAAAATGGCCAAGGGACATGTAACCAAATATTAGCATTGCTCTATGTATATTTTTGACCCAGCAGATGTGGTCACTTTTTCAGTTGACCCATAATAAAGTCATAGAAGAACCAAACTTCATGAATGTTTTTTGTGACAAGGAAGTATCTGTTCCAATCACTCTATCAGAGAAAAATCAGAGTTGTAGAAATAACTGGAAACCCAAGAGAGCCATGACATTATGTTCAAGTGTATGGAAACTTTTGACCACGACTGTAGTATAACGTGATCAGGCATAACATTATGACCACTGCCAGGTGAAGTGAATAACACAGATCATCTCTTCATCATGGTACACAAGACAACAAATGGACTTTTAGTCCTCAGAGTTGATGTTAGAAGCAGGAAAAATGTTCCAGCATCAGGATTTTTCAGGAGTTTGACTCCAAGAAGCAAACAGTGATGTCTAGAGGACTGGATCAGAGCATCTCCAGAACTGCAGCTCTGGTGGGCTGTTCGTGGTCTGCAGTGGTCAGGATCTATCAAAAGTGGTCCAAGGAAGGACCAGTGGAGAACCAGAGACAGGGTCATGAGAGGACAAGGATCACTGAGTGAAGGCTGGTCCTGGTGGTCTGATCCAACAGAGCAGAGAAGTTAATGCTGCTGAAGATAAGAGGAGTCGCATACCACAGAATAAACCTTCAGTGGTCAGAGATCACCAACACTAATAACTTGTGTAATATGCAAAAACAAGTTGATTCTCACTTTAGCAGGTCTTTATTATACTTACTTATTTTGTATTTTGTCTACTGTTTTTTACATCTGTTGAGCAGATGAAAGATGTTTTTTCACAGTAATGTCAGTGACCTTGATTACATTAGCCACCATTCATCACAGAACAAGTGGCGGTGCTTTAGCTGCAACATTTCCTGAGCTGAGGCAAAGGTGTGTTTACCTGTTTATTTTCATTTGTTATTCCTCCTTTTAAAAGTTACATATAACAATAATATATAATATTTCCTGTCCCACAGCAAGATACAATGGATAGTTTTTCAAAAATACTTTGGGGCACTTATTGATGTAGGCCTTGCAGGCTAAATGCTCTCTAAAATCAGTGCGTCACCTGCATGTGTGGAACAAGCTGACAGAGAAAATGCCACAGGCTGTTGGACACTGGGGACGTCTGTTCTTGGAGGACTGATCTGACTCCTGGATTTATGGGGAGCAGCACCCTGAGGAGACTGTGCCTCAGGAGGGCGAGCTGGGGCTGCCTCTGAGGCTCACAGTACAGGTACCTCAGGAAGGGGGCCAACATGGTGATGTAGGCTGGTTCATTTCTGCAAAAAAAAACACAATCCAGAAGTGCCACAGAGTCTGTGAGTCAGAAACATCCTCAGATTCAAGTTTTTGTGCCTTAGTGTGGATTCAGTACATAATTTCTAAGAGTTGTATGATGAGATAGCTAGGATGGGTTGCTCGCCACAGATGGCTGTGAGTTCGAGGCCTCTGTGGCAGCCATGCTAACCTGTCAACAGCCTGCCGAATGAAGTCATCAATCTCCAGCAGCAGAGTTGGCCAGCAGTCTGCTCGGTTCTCCAGCGCAGTGATGTAAGGGTGAGGGCTGCTCCTGCAGAACAACAGGACGAAGCAAAGTCACACTACACATCACAGATGTGACACAGATGTTGCCTAATCCTCTGGATGAAAAGCTAACGTACACCAAAGTAATCACAAGTCATCCTGTGGGGAACACAATTCTGTGTACCAAATTCCAACAGGCTGTCCTCACAGTGGTGCTACAGGGGATGTATTGGAATACATTGTCAAACATCTGGACCAAAATTAATCATAATCAAACTAGCAGTTAGTCAAATAGTTTCAAGACATTTCACCATTTGGTGCCAATCCATCAGGACGATGGTGCCATGAAGCAGAACAGGGGCTGGCAATTAGGTTTGGCGTTGGGCCAATTATTTTCTAAGCCAGTAAACATTAAAAATGTCCATTTTTAAAAATTAACTGACACAAATCAATATGCAATTTGTGACAGATGTTGTTGTCAGTAGTTACATAGTGTAGTATAGTGAGAAACAAAAAAAGCCAGTTATGAGCTGCTGTCTGAGGTTTTATGTTACATTAAAGAAAACTATCATAGCGAATCACAGCTGGGAGATTGACACATAAAAACCTGGAGAACAGCCTGTGGATTAGTTACAGTCGCATCCATATCAGCAAACATCAAAAAAATTGTGTCTTTTCACATTAAAAGAAGCTAAACCTGCAGTTATTGTATTTGTAGCTGACTGTCTGCTTTACATTCACATTTTATCAGGTTACATTTTTCAGCATCAGCATGTCGATTTCTGTCAAGATCTGCAAAGTAAACAACACAATCCTTTGTGATTTTGCAACCTTTCAAATTAAAAACACTTTCTTGTGCTTTTATTTTGTCCTTATCCTTAAAATGGAAGTGACTGTGTGGTAGCAGTTGCTGCCATGATTGAGATCCACTTCAGCACCAGGAGCTGCTGTCTGTCCTGAATGTTAGTGTCAGTCATTCACTCTCAACATGGAGAAAAGTAGAAAAAGTGCTTTTCATATGGGGTTACATTATCTTGGTTACTACAGCAGTGTGTGGGACTGTCAGTCCAATCAAGTCAAGTCAAGTCAACTTTATTTGTATAGCCCAATATCACAAATTATGAATTTGCCCCATTGGGCTTTACAATCTGTACAGGATATGACACCCTCTGTCCTTTACAAATGACCCTCGCATCGACTAAGGAAAAACTCCCCAAAAAAAACCTTTTAACAGGGAAAAAGAAACGGAAGAAACCTCAGGAAGAGCAACAGAGGAGGCATCCCTCTTCCAGGATGGACAGACGTGCAATAGATGCCATGTGTACAGAATAACAACAATGAAAACACATTAACACTAACATACAAAATTGTATGGAAATGTCCAAATCAATATAGCAACAGCTAACATACAGTTTGTATATATAGGATTATATGAGAGTGTCCAAGGGGATGAAGAGCATCATCAAGCTATCAACAAAGGATGAGAAGCATGTCGTCCTCTCCACCACGCCAACCAGAAGAAGCCTGGGCAGCACGTCTTCCTCTCTCCACCACGCCAACCAGAAGAAGCCTGAACAGCACGTCATACTCTCCACCACACCAAACAGGAGAAACCTCCACAGGATGACCTCATCACCACCACGTCACTCAGAACCAGAAGATGAAGCCTGACTGGTCTGCACAACCACTACTCCACCAGGTAGACTGGATCCATGGATACCTGTGAGATGAGAACGCACAGGGACTACAAGGCACAAAACTAATCTGCAGCATGTGTTAAAGGGAGGAAGAGTAAACACATCCTCTTCTCCACTACCCTAACAGATACAACCTGAGCAGCATCCCCTCTTCTCCATCTCACCACCATCAGGACAGACAAAGCCTGGATGACACCACCTCCTTCTCAACAAGTAGCCTCAGCTCACGGACACCTGGGAGCTGAGAGCACAGGGGCTCCGGGGAAGAAGATGAGTTAGTAAAATGACTTAATGGAGGCATCGAAATGAAGAAGAACAGAAGCTCAGTGTGTCAGAGGAAGTCCCCCGGCAGTCTAGACCTATAGCAGCATAACTAAGGATTGATCCAAGGCAGCCTGAGTCAACCTTGGATCAGTCCTAACTATAAGCACTATCAAAGAGGAAAGTCTTAAGCCTACTCTTGAATAAGGGGATGGTGTCTGCCTCCCGGACTGAAAGAGGGAGTTGGTTCCACAGAAGAGGAGCTTGATAACTGAAAGCTCTAGCTCCCATTCTACTTTTATAAACCCTAGGAACCGCTAATAGTCCTGCATTCTGAGAGCGTAGAGTTCTAGCAGGATTATAAGGCACTATTAGCTCTTTAAGATAAGATGGTGCCTGACCATTCAGTGCCTTGTAGGTGAGGAGGAGGATTTTAAATTCTATTCTAGATTTTATAGGGAGCCAGTGCAGAGAGGCTAACACCGGAGAAATATGGTCTCTTTTCCTGGTTCTGGTCAGAACACGTGCTGCAGCGTTCTGGACCAGCTGGAGAGTCCTGATAGACTTATTAGGGCAGCCTGATAATAACGAGTTACAATAGTCCAGCCTGGAAGTTACAAATGCATGGACTAATTTTTCTGCATCGTTTTGGGAGAGAATATGCCTTATTTTTGCAATGTTGCGCAGATGAAAAAAAGCTGTTCTAGCTGTTTGTTTCATGTGGATGTTGAAGGACATATCTTGGTCAAAAATTACCCCTAGATTCCTTACAGTGGTGCTCGAGGCTGGTGCAAAGCCACCTAGAGTAAATAAGTCATTAGATAGGTTATTTCTGAGATTTTCAGGGCCAATTAGAATAACCTCAGTTTTATCTGAATTTAACAACAAGAAATTGTGCGTCATCCAAGTTTTTATATCCTGAAGACATGTTTGGAGTTTAGCTAACTGGCTGGATTCGTCTGACTTAAATGACAAATATAGCTGAGTATCATCTGCAGGTATCAATATGGTAGTAATAATAATAATAAGGCTTAATAAAATGATCTGATGGGCCAGGTATTATTTATAATGAATCAGTTTTGCCCCCTGCTGTAAATATTACTGGTGTTATTAAAGTAAATATTCTGGGTAAAGTTGCTGTAGCCACCTCACCGGAGTTTATAACGTCTCACGTCTACTCCGTTTAGGATTTTTATAGCAGTTTAAGGGGTAATTTAGGTATTTTTCAACTCCTGGGTCTTTCTCATGTTTTGTGTGAAACGAACTACTGAGCACAACACTTTTTGGTCCAGACGGGTGGATAAAGGTGATATGCCATATTCATGTTACATATTCATTATGTGTAATGTTTCCATAAGTTAATTTGGCTTTTTGCTCCTGTCTGGTAGTAACCATGTTTCTTCTCCTTTCTGATCACTTCCTCCTGTATAATTATTAATCTTGTCCTGTACCATTTCATTGTGTCATTCATGTCGCGTGAGAGCACTTTCTAGTTCAGACCTCAGATCATAAAGTTTCTGTTAGGAGTGGTTTTTCTTCCTTTGTAGATTTGTCTGTGGTGTCATGCATTTGGGTTCACATGTGGTTCCCCTGGTTCTCATATCATGTTCATGATCGTTATTATTTGCAGTAAAATAGTAATATAACTTTTTATAAGAGTTTTCCCGTCCTCTACCTGTGCTGTCCTGCGAGTGTAAACAAGGGTTCTTGCATCATTTTAGAAGTCAAATTTAATACTTTCTCAGACCTTTTTAACTCTTTGAGTGCCAGCCAATTTATAAAACAGAAAGTGTCTTGTGCCAGTGTTCTTGCTCATTTTGAGTCATATTTCTAGACCCACAGAATATTGTGTACGATGACTCTGAAAACACAGAGTAGCTCAAATGAAAGAAGAGACTCTGTATTCCATCAATAAAAAAAAAATGTTTTTGGAATAGAGGCCACTTTCACCAGAATCACCACTTTTTGTCCAGAATCTGTCCGTCTTGCTCTCTCAATGGGATCGTCTCCACTTCCTGCTTTGAAAACCGTGGCGTAAACTCTTTATGTCATGACTACAAATCCCAGAAGCCCCGAAATTACTCCAGTCTGTAGGAGATCAGTGACTCGCTGCAGAAAAAAACACTTTGACAGCAAAACTCCTCAATGGCACTCAAAGAGTTAAGACCTCAACAAATATAATTTAAGACCCAAAAATGTAATAACAATTTCTTTGTTAGCAAATAGTCAATTTATTGTAGGGCCTGACCAATATGGAGTTTTTGCTGATATTGACATTTAGCAGGAAAAAAAAACAACCAATTCATCTCTGATTTTTTGGGGTCCACTTAACCAATGCCTTCCATCAATCACATATCTAAGTGGCTGTAGGAAGTAGGAAGGAAGATCAGTGACAGAGCATGCCTGCACGTGGCCCAGACATGGCTGAACTCCCCCCTCTTCCTACTCCTTCCCACTCTTCACATGGTGTAGAGTGGGAAGGAGTAGGAAGTAGCTCCCATCCATCAGGCTCTTGCAGCACTGCTGCAAGAGGGAAGGAGTAGGAAGTAGCTCCCATCCATCAGGCTCTTGCAGCACTGCCTGCTTTTCAGCTGCCACACAAAGGAAGAGGCAGGAAGTCAAGAAGAACACCTTCCTCCTTATATTTCAATTCTAAGTTGCTGAATCCATCTGCTGGGACGCTCAGCTTCCTGGGAATGTCTGCGGGTTACACCAACCTTTGAGGGACAGCCCTTATTTACTATCTGAAAGCACCACAGCAGAGAAAGGTCACTGAAACAATACTCTACCTTCATCATGGTGATGCATATCGAAAAAGACTGTGACCTGTGATAAATGGTATTCAGTGAGGCGACCAGTTCGCATCCTGAACACAGATTTGGATAAATTCATGTCTTCAGTTTTATCCTACATATAACAAAGCAAATCCAGGTCCTAACAAGAAACCCAGAGTAAAGACATACATCAGGGGTCCGTTTCACAAAGCAGGTTTAGTGAAAACTCTGAGTGTGTTAACCCTGAAATGAGGGAAACTGAGTTTTCCATTTCAAAAAGGGAGGTAACTCAAACCAGAGAACGAGGGCTAACTCTAGCCTGTTTCACAGAGAGAGCTAACTTAAGCTCTCGGTCAGTTACCGAAGTAACAGACTCCAGGAAGCTAACCTGGTCGGGACCAGGTTTTTCTCAATGAACCTGGAGTTTCTCTCTGTCTCCACCCTCTTTTGATTTCCTCATTCATTCATTCAGTCAGCAGGCGAGTTTTGGCGTCTGTCAAAATGACATGTCTTTTCATTAATGATGAAGGAGCAGCATTACTGCGCAGAGAATTCAATATTTGTCAGGAGACTGTTATCAGACCGTGCATGGATGCTCCTGCATTTCTGAGCGGTACTGTTTCACGTCACAGTCCATAATCTACAGACACAACCTAATCCATCCTTACATTTGCAACATTACCAACCACAGTGAGTGTGCGAAATACACGTCAATTTTCGGGGCATCTCCATCTCCATTTGTTGCGCGATACAGATTTACATTTTCTCAACATGCAGTAGCCTATGTGCATTACAATGCAAGGAAACGACTGAATAAATGTCAGGTATTGACACGCAATCGTTGCACTTCAAGGACCAGGACTGGGGACAGAGAAGGAGCTCCTTCATGTGAGACGGAGCTCCTGCATGTGAGACGGAGCTCCTGCATGTGAGACGGAGCTCCTTCCTGTGACGGAGCTCCTCCTATACGGTAAGCGTATTGCATCATGTCCGGTCTCAGCCGCTACTCTGTTGTTTCCTACAACACTCTGAGCTGCTCTCAAAAATAGTTTTGTTACTGTCTTAATCCACAGCGGTTAACGTCCCGCCGTACATTTGTAGTGTACTAATCCTATCAAGCACTCTAAAACTTCCCTGGACTTTCCCTGTCACTCATTGGTGTTTTCAAGCAGCTCTTTTCGGCTAACAACTAGCTTCCATAGCCTAGCTTAGCAGCTATCTTAGCGTATAGCCATGGCTTCTCCTCTTCCTTCTCCTGCTTTCTCTTGCTCAGTGTGTCTCATGCTCAGTTATTCCTCTGCCTCCTTTAGTGATAATGGTACGTGTAATAAGTGTAGCATGTTTGCGGTTTTGGAGGCGAGGCTCAGCGAGTTAGAAGCCCGGCTCCGCACCATCCAAAGTCCTAGTTATGCTTCCGTAGCTAGCCAGCCCCGAGCCGGTGCGAGCCAACCTAGCGTAGCTCCTGCTCCTGCTCACGTTGGCGGTAATGACATCCGGTTACTTATGGGAAGGCTCTCCATCAGGCCAGAGCAGCTTATTATTCATCATTAATAGAGGAAAATAAAAACAACCCCAGGTTTCTTTTCAGCACTGTAGCCAGGCTGACAGAGAGCCACTGCTCTATTGAGCAATCAATTCCCATAACCCTCAGTAGTAATGACTTCATGAACTTCTTTAATGAGAAGATTATAACTATTAGGGAGAAAATCAGTCACACTGTGCCTTTAACTGAAACTGCTTTGTCTTTAAACACAGGAAGCATAGGACCCATTGAAGAACTTGATGTATACTTGGACTGCTTTTCTCCCATAGACCTCCACAAACTGACTTCATTGATTTCCTCATCTAAGCCTCCTACCTGTCTCTTAGATCCCATCCCAACTTCACTGCTTAAAGAAGTTTTACCGTTACTGAGCACCTCTTTATTAAACATCATCAACTTATCTTTGCTGTCAGGCTATGTACCTCAGTCATTTAAAGTAGCCGTAATCAAACCTCTTCTGAAGAAGCCCGGTCTTGATCCAGAGGTTTTAGCCAACTATAGACCAATATCCAACCTTCCTTTTCTGTCTAAGATCCTTGAGAAAGCAGTGTGCAGTCAGCTACAATAATCTATTTGAGGACTTTCAGGACCGCTCTGGTGAAAATTACTAATGACCTGCTAATTGAAACAAACAGCTAGAACAGCTTTTTTCCATCTGCGTAACAGTGCAAAAATAAGGCATATTCTCTCCCAAAACGATGCAGAAAAATTAGTCCATGCTTTTGTAACTTCTAGGCTGGACTACTGCAATTCCTTATTATCAGGCTGCCCTAATAAGTCTATCAAGACTCTCCAGCTGGTCCAGAACACTGCAACACATGTTCTGACCAGAACCAGGAAAAGAGAGCATATTTCTCCGGTGTTAGCCTCTCTGCACTGGCTCCCTGTAAAATCTAGAATAGAATTTAAAATCCTCCTCGTCACCTACAAGGCACTGAATGGTCAGGCACCATCTTATCTTAAAGAGCTAATAGTGCCTTATAATCCTGCTAGACCTCTGCGCTCTCAGAATGCAGGACTATTAGCGGTTCCTAGGGTTTATAAAAGTAGAACGGGAGCTAGAACTTTCAGTTATCAAGCTCCTCTTCTGTGGAACCAACTCCCTTTTTCAGTCCAGGAGGCAGACACCATCCCCTTATTCAAGAGTAGGCTTAAGACCTTCCTTTTTGATAGTGCTTATAGTTAGGACAGACCCAAGGCCAACATAAGGCCACATAAACTGATGTTGCCAGGAGAACGATACTTGTCGGACTGCATTGTGCCAAGTGTAAAGTTTGGTGGAGGGGGGGATTATGGTGTGGGGTTGTTTTTCAGGAGCTGGGCTTGGCCCCTTAGTTCCAGTGAAAGGAACTCTCAATGCTTCAGCATACCAAGACATTTTGGACAATTCCATGCTTCCAAATTTGTGGGAACACTTTGGAGCTGGCCCCTTCCTCATCCAACATGACTGAATGGGAGCTAGAGCTTTCAGTTATCAAGCTCCTCTTCTGTGGAACCAACTCCCTCTTTCAGTCCGGGAGGCAGACACCATCCCCTTATTCAAGAGTAGGCTTAAGACTTTCCTTTTTGATAGTGCTTATAGTTAGGACTGATCCAAGGCTGACTCAGGCTGCCTTGGATCAATCCTTAGTTATAGGTCTAGACTGCCGGGGGACTTCCTCTGACAGACTGAGCTTCTGTTCTTCTTCATTTCGATGCCTCCTTTAAGTCATTTTACTAACTCATCTTCTTCCCTGGAGTCCCTGTGCTCACAGCTCCCAGGTGTCCGTGACCTGAAGCTACTTGGTGAGAAGGAGGTGGTGTCATGTGTTTACTCTTCCTCCCTTTAACACATGCTGCAGATTAGTTTTGTGCCTCGTAGTCCCTGTGCGTTCTCATCTCACAGGTATCCATGGATCCAGTCTACCTTGTGGAGTAGTGGTTGTGCAGACCAGTCAGGCTTCATCTTCTGGTTCTGAGCGACGTGGTGGTCACTCTACAGAGGAGGACGTGCTGCCCAGGCTTCTTCTGGTTGGCGTGGTGGAGAGAGGAAGACGTGCTGCCCAGGCTTCTTCTGGTTGGCGTGGTGGAGAGGAAGACGTGCTTCTCATCCTTTGCTGATAGCTTGATGATGCTCTTCATCCCCTTGAACACTCTCATACAATTATATATATACACACACTGTATATTCGCTGTTGTTATATTGAGTTGGACATTTCCATACAATTTTGTATGTAGTGTTAATGTGTTTTCATTGTTGTTATTCTGTGCACATGGCATCTATTGCACGTCTGTCCATCCTGGAAGAGGGATCCCTCCTCTGTCACTCTTCCTAAGGTTTCTTCCGTTTCTTTTTCCCTGTTAAAAGTTTTTTTGGGGGGGAGTTTTTCCTTAGTCGATGCGAGGGTCATTTGTAAAGGACAGAGGGTGTCATATCCTGTACAGATTGTAAAGCCCAATGGGGCAAATTCATAATTTGTGATATTGGGCTATACAAATAAACTTGACTTGACTTGACGTGTAGGCTACGGTGCAAATTGCACATGACAAATTTGCATACAGGCACGAGACTTGGCAAAAATATTTTGTGAATATTGAATTCTGACTATTGGACATTGTGAGCTTAGAAAATGTTGTTAATAGGCTACCATTCAAACAGTTTTTCCTGTAATAATATTGTGATTGCAAAGGACTACATTTAAACTTACGCACTGACCCGGGCAACAATGTTCTCCCACGCCTCCCTCTCTTTTGCAGCTGCAGTGGCGTTACACTTCTTTCAAAAACGTGTTCAAACTCGCCATTAAGATTTTCAATACCGCTTTCACACTGAAATTAGCGTGATGAAGCGATATTTTCTTACCCGCGTCGACACAGCTCGGATCACCATTTGTGCTCTTTCACAGTGACAGCTGACGCAGCTCTGACCTCCAGCTGTGAGAGCAAAAAGTATTCGCTCACCTGCCTTGACTCGCATATGAACTTAAGTGACATCCCATTCCTAATCCATAGGGTTCAATATGACGTCGGTCCACCCTTTGCAGCTATAAAAGCTTCAACTCTTCTGGGAAGGCTGTCCACAAGGTTTAGGAGTGTGTTTATGGGAATTTTTGACCATTCTTCCAGAAGTGTATTTGTGAGGTCACACACTGATGTTGGACGAGAAGGCCTGGCTCTCAGTCTCTGCTCTAATTCATCCCAAAGGTGTTCTATTGGGTTGAGGTCAGGACTCTGTGCAGGCCAGTCAAGTTCATACACACCAGACTCTGTCATCCATGTCTTTCTGGACCTTGCTTTGTGCACTGGTGCACAGTCATGTTGGAAGAGGAAGGGGCCAGCTCCAAACTGTTCCCACAAAGTTGGGAGCATGGAATTGTCCAAAATGTCTTGGTATGCTGAAGCATTGAGAGTTCCTTTCACTGGAACTAAGGGGCCAAGCCCAGCTCCTGAAAAACAACCTCACACCATAATCCCCCCTCCACCAAACTTTACACTCGGCACAATGCAGTCCGACAAGTATCGTTCTCCTGGCAACTGTCAAACCCAGACTCGTCCATCAGATTGCCAGATGGAGAAGCGTGATTCGTCACTCCAGTGAACGCGTCTCCACTGCTCTGGAGTCCAGTGGTGGTATACTTTACACCACTGCATCCGACACATTGCATTGCAGTTGGTGATGTATAGCTTGGATGCAGCTGCTCGGCCATGGAAACCCATTCCATGAAGCTCTCTGTGCCCTGTTCTTGAGCTAATTTGAAGGCCACATGAAGTTTGGAGGTCTGTAGTGATTGACTCTGCAGAAAGTTGACGACCTCTTCACACTATGCCCCTCAGCATCCGCTGACCCCACTCCGTCAGTTTACGTGGTCTACCACTTCGTTGCTGAGTTGCTGTCGATCCCAAACACTTCCACATTCTTATAATACAGCTGACAGTTGACTGTGGAATATTTAGGAGTGAGGAAATTTCACGACTGGATTTGTTGCACAGGTGGCATCCTATCACAGTTCCACGCTGGAATTCACTGAGCTCCGGAGAGCGACCCATTTTTTCACAAATGTTTGTAAAAGCAGTCTGCATGCCAAGGTGCTTCATTTTATACACCTGTGGCCATGGAAGTGATTGGAACACCTGATTCTGATTATTTGGATGGGTGAGCGAATACTTTTGGCAACATAGTGTGCATTAACGTCATCGGGTAAATAGCGAGTCGACACGGGTCGACACGGCTCGTCTTTAACACTGTAGCCGATTCGATCCGAGCCAATAAACTCCCGGGTCGATTGCCGAGTCGTTGACCTGCGTCAAATTGCCTATTCAACCCTTTCACAGTGCACAAAAAACCCGCGTCGAAGGTGTGAAAGTGGCTCAATTCAAGTGGGATGAAAAACAGCCTTCTGCTTCCCCGTTACCATGGTGACTAAAATCGGGGCTCCATTGATGCTGGCTTTTTAAAGTTGTGGTGTACGCGCTTAACTCCAGGTGAAACTACTCCAAGTTGATTAAACCAACTCAAATCAGCTGTTCTGGAACCGGAAACTCAGAGTTTTCTATCTCAGAATAGATCAACTCAGAGTTCCGGGTTACACTTTGAGTTTGTTGAACCTACTTTGTGAAACGGTCCCCAGGAAGCTGCTGAAGCTCAGTGATGCTGCCTACCACACAGCTTACAGTGTGGCAGGGCAAATCTCAAGTGTGGCATCAAACGCAGAAAAGGAAAATCACAATCTTCAAATTGAAGACAATTTCAACAATAATAACCCCAGATGCATGTTGCAAGGTATTCAGTCCACCACTGACTAAAAACCAAGGACAACCTGGCTATCAGTGAGCCCTCGATGGCAGAGGACTGGACTTGTTCTTTACCTGTTCTTTGATGATAATGACTGCTACAGGCAGGCTAACAGCTTCCACAGGACTTTCCTGGACTGATGCTAGGGCTGAACAATTTCTCGTTTTCAGATCGAAATCGCGATTTCAGACAACACGATCCTGTGATCGTCAAAGCTGCGGTTTTCTGCAGTGCTTCTGACTGACACAGGATCTGTTGTTTTAATTATTTTACACATACTGTACATGCCTTCTCCCTATCGTCCTGCCAAGCGCACCAATCTGAAGCGGCATGGACTGATCACGCTAACCAATCAGTGTGTTAACCTGCTGCTCCTGCTCCACCTTCAGAACACCAAAGCCAAGGTCATCACCTGCAACAACATTCTGCACAAACTGGTGAACTCAAAGTGGGGCGCTGATCCAACCACTGTTCGCACAACCACCTTAGCCCTCTGCTTTTCTACAGCAGAATACGCCTACTCAACCTGGAGTCGATCCCACCACACCATACTGGTCGACACAGCCCTAAATGACACCTGCCAGATCATCACAGGATGCATAAAATCAACCCCTGTCCCTTGCCTCTATGCCCTAGCTGGAATTGCACCTCCTCAGATCAGGCGATCCATCACCAGCCAAGATGAGCGAAGAGTACCGGAGGTGGATAAAAGGCACCCCCTGCACAGACAGCCCACAGACAACAAATGCAGCTGTGGAGCAGTACAGACCATGACTGGAATGTGATGACTCCCCCCAGTGCAGCCCCCAAGAACTGGATGAACCAACCCCACCAGCTGTGACCTGTGCTAGATATTGGCAAAATGACATTTGAGACTGCAAAGAACTCAAAGAAGAAGACCGAGGTTTTCACCAGTATCTGCAACCTCTCCCCGACACCTGCTAAAAGCAACTATAGTGCCTATCCCCAAGAAAAAAACTGTGGACAGCCTAAATAACCCCATTGCTCTCACACTAGTAATAGCAAAATGCTTTTAGAGACTGATCTTGGACACACCAAGCACATAAACCATCCCCTGTCAGTCAGACTAAGAAAGTACACATCCATACCCATCCATGTGACAACCACCCTAATGACAACAGTCATTAGGGATGGAGAAAAAATAACCTAAAGTTACTTTTATTCAACCAGCAAGTTTCTTCTTGATTGGAAATGACACAGGTGTCTCCCAGAAAATAATAAAAAATGTATGTAATGTAATTTCCCAAAGGGCACTAAAGGATCAATAAAGTTTTATCTATCTATCTATCTGTCTATCTACAAGAAGCATCATTGTGGAAAAAAAAGTTTCACAGCTTTTACGTACATTTGAACAAAAAGTATCATGCCTAAAATTATTCATACCGTTTGCAAACTGTCACAGTCAACTGGAAAATGCAAATTTCTGTACCATTTAGTCTAAGCTGTTCTAAAGCATCCTATTTACACTGATTCACTGGAAAAAGATGTTTTAATCAACTCAACAGGTGAAAAACAGGAGCTCTCTGCAGCTGGTTTTTGGACAGTCATAGTTAAGACAAAGGAGCTCACTGAAGACCTGCGGCTGAACATTGTGGCTGCTCACAGGTCAGGAAAGGGCTATAAGGCCATATCTACATGTTTTCAAGTTCCAGTGGCTATAGTGCAAAAGATAATTAAAAATACAAAACGTTCTGCACTGTGGAAAATCTCAGAGGTTGTGGTTGGAAGCCAAAAGTAACACCTGTGTTGGCCAGGAGGAGCAGCAGCGGCAGAAACATTAATAACAACTTTTCTCTTTTTATCCTTTCACTACATGGTAAAACACAAACACCCTGGAGGGCTGCGTTCTGCTCCATGTCCATGTTTACAATGAAAAGCTCATTGTTGACTGAGCTCCAGTCAGCCTCCTCTCACTAATGCTCCTCCTGCTTGACAAATGAGCCACTCATCTTTTTTCACTGAGCAAATGATCGCGTATTAACAGTGATCACTGAAACGGCTGAAATCCATCTTCAAAGACAGCAGAAGAGGCTTTGTTCTAGTGTTTGGAAGACAATATATCCATTTATTCATTAACATTGTCACTCATATTTACAGTGAAATACAGAAAAAATGCCGCAGACATTTTCTTTATCCCACAAGTTTAATAAATGATGTACTTCAACAAGCTTTGTGGAAAAAGAAAAGCTCCTGTCAGCCTCAGAGCCATTTCAGTGATCACAGTATACACTAGAAAACAACGAGCAGCTCATTTATTAAGCAGGAATTAACGAGAGGAGGCTGACTGGACAGAGGAGAGAGTCACGTGGTGCAAACGCTTAGAAACGCTGACGGGGAGGAGAGAGTCACGTAGTGTGAACGCCTCGAAACTCTGACGGGGAGGAGAGAGTCACGTAGTGTGAACGCCTCGAAACTCTGACGGGGAGGAGAGAGTCACGTAGTGTGAACGCCTCGAAAATCTGACGGGGAGGAGAGAGTCACGCAGTGCGAATGCTTCAAAACTCTGACGGGGAGGAGCGAGTCACGTAGTGTGAACGCTTCAAAACTCTGACGGGGAGGAGAGAGTCACGTAGTGTGAACGCCTCGAAAAATCTGACGGGGAGGAGAGAGCCACGTAGTGTGAATGCTTAGAAACTCTGACGGGGAGGAGCGAGTCACGTAGTGTGAACGCTTCAAAACTCTGACGGGGAGGAGAGAGTCACGTAGTGTGAACGCCTCGAAAATCTGACGGGGAGGAGAGAGCCACGTAGTGTGAATGCTTAGAAACTCTGACGGGGAGGAGCGAGTCACGTAGTGTGAACGCTTCAAAACTCTAACGGGGAGGAGAGATTCACGTAGTGTGAACGCTTCAAAACTCTGACAGGGAGGAGAGAGTCACGTAGAGTGAATGCTTCAAAACTCTGACGGGGAGGAGAGAGTCACGTAGAGTGAACAAGGCTGCGCAACCCGTCCGCGGCCTGCAGGGTGTCCCAATTTTGTCTTCAATCCACACACCAGCCCACCCATCAGCAACCAGAAGAGCCCTTTTCATTTGGGAATATCCCCACCTTAACACCAGTGTTGCTCCCAGAAGTGCAACAAAGAAAAACAAAGGCCGAAGCATAAATTTTTTTTTAAAATTCAAATCCCGTGCCATCGATCAAATTTTTTGGGTCAGCCCTAGTGGACAGTCCCCAGTTTAAGGTCCTGGGAATCCTTCCTACACTACACACGCCTCCAGGCCCAACAACAACTCTATTATCTGAGCTCAGACAAGCAAGACCACCCCAGAGTCTTCTCGTGAACTTTTACAGGCACACAGTGGAGAGTGTGTTAGTATACTGCATCACAGAGTCCTGTATCTTCTGCCTGAGGAGGACAAGTAGTGAAAAGGTGCGTGGGCGGGTGATGTTTGTGACAACAGGCCAAAAAATGTCCTTGAGACCAGGAATTTGAGTCTTGGCGATGCGTTGATTCTTAATGACCCTCCGCAGCACTTTCTGCTCTCTCCCGATGCAGCTAGCATACCTCACTATATAATCGCTGCCACTAAATGCTCACTATTGACTCATTGTCATTTGCACAACCTTATTGTGTGTTTTCATCTTGCGTTGTATTGCATCTATGTCACACTATATCTATGTCATACACTGTGTATATTTTTTATATTTGTATAGTTTATCAAATCTCAGGGAGTGCAATCACAATCTGGTTGTAGTGTCTGTAGCAGTATAACAACAATAAATACTGTAATATCACCATTATCGTGTGAAATGTGCTGATTATTACTATATTCGCCTGTACCTGAGCAGACAAGTCAGATATATTGGGTGTGTGGGAAAGCTTGCGAGAGACTGAACAGCCAGACTAACAAGAGAAGAGAGGTGGCGTGGTGGACAGAACCTTCTGGACCTTCCCTGTGGGACAAAGTCTCAGTGGCAGATTGCACAGGGCAGTGGCGAGCAGACGGTCAACAATGGGCACCAGTATGCATCCTCCATTAATTCTGTAGCATTTACAGTTACCCAGCAGTGCCAGGCCCGACATCCAATGGAGGGCCAGACTGCCAGGCCAACTGCGCCACCCTGCTGCCCTCAACACATTCATCTTCCCACCAGGGAGGTGCAGCCTGCCAGACAGATGCAGACAGCAGAAACAGCCATGAAGACAGAATGAGAAAAAAAAGGATAATGGGGGGGAGGTGAAGACTGTTGGAGAGGAAGAAAGAAAGGATAGAGATGTGGGGAAAGAGAGTAGAAAAACGAAGGAGGTGCAGAGAAACAGAGAGCAGAAGGAAGGAAAGAAAAAAAAGACAAAGCAGCACAGTGTTTTATCACCCGCTGTAACTGATTAAGGAGGCCCCGGGGTCTTGGCAGAGGTGCAGGTCTAAGACTGGAAGAGGAGGAGGAGCACAGCACTACACTGGATCAGCCTAAGGATATTCACGTCGTTAGACTGACCTCTCTCACAGAGAAGCAGCCCTGCTCTGAATAGTAACTGTAATATTAACATCGTGAAATCAAGACTGTTCTCTTCGCTACAGCTTCCACACATTTCAAATTAGAAAACAAGCTCTTGGTTGCAGTCACAGTAACAATGTTAATGAACAAATCACACATCTCAGCATCTTCTCCGGTCTTCAAAGTAGGGCTGCATAATATATCTGAAACCCACTGTCATCACCATATCAACATGCACCATATACAGTATATACTGCAAAAGACTGTTTGAACTGTGATAAATGGTGTTCAGTGAGCCAGGCACTGACACCCTACATGCCAATATAATTAGCCAATTAGATGGAGCTCTACTGCTCTAGATGTCCACCCATGTATGTTAGTGACTGAGACGGCAAAGATCAAGGAAATGAAGAGAAGTTATCTGTTGTGACACTGAAGAGGAATGAACACTGATGGGTGATGAAGAAGAACTGAAAAGAACTCTTTCTTATATTCTTATTTTTAAACATTTTGAATATGAGAGATGACGTGTTGCAGCACAGGTACTCAGTGTTGTGCAAGTTACTGAAAAATAGTAAGTAGTTACAGTTACTTCATTCAAAAAGTAAATCAATTACTTTACTGATTACTTACATCAAAAGGGAACGTTACTGTTAAAAGTAACTTTTCAGTTACCCATAGGACCCTGGGGAGTGAGAGTTTGTCTTTTGGTGTTTTCACTGGAAGTCAGAACTTGGAGCTCAGATCAATGTATCTTCAAATTCTCTTTCAACATTTGTTTCGGTATCTCACAATGGGACATGCCCCTCGCGCTGTCCCCGAGAAGTCTGTTCCCCAGAGGAGGGACTTCCTCCTGCTATAAGAGCACGACGCACTGACGTCTCTTCAGTCTAAAACCTCTTGCCGCTCCAAGAAGCATCTCTCAGATGGTTGGTGTAGTTAGCTGGCTAGAATTGCAGTTCAGAGAGAGCTAAACACTCGGTCGCCGAACGCTGCCAAGCACTGCATCATTTTCTGAGAATGGCTGAAATGTCACCATACTAGCCACCACACTAGCTTTTTCTCATTGCAACGGTGCCTAAACCTTCCCTCACCATGGATAAGGCTAAGCTACCGCCTAGGACATGTGAATGCAGTTGCAAGATAGCAGGGGCAGATACCCATTCTGGCTGTGAGCACTGCGCACGTCTTTCCTCAAAAACTCGCTGCCTCAGACCAGCGCGCCAAGCTAGCCTATCAGCAAAGGACCCTTTGCTGGGGGTAGCCAACCCCCCACCAGCGGAGCTTGCAGTGCCTGCAGGGAAACACCATCCCTTCGAGAAGCAGTTGGGGCAACCAGCCCGACCCTGCTACCACTCTGCTAACCGACCCCGACGACGTTAGCCAGATGGCGGAATACAACGACGGGGCGGACTCCTTCACCCTCCAGCCGGCTGCAAAGCTAGTGGCTGAGGGCAGTGTGGGCAGCGGCTCTTCAAATACAGCTGCCAGCACGGACCTGCAGGAAGCCTGCAAGAGAGTAGCTGCAACGCTGGGCATCGCATGGCCGGAAACCCCCACCGAGACCGCCACGTCTCACTACAAGGGAAAAAGGCTACCAAGAGCCAAATCCTCCACCACGCAGCTGCTGCCGGTCTTTCAAGAGTGCCCGGAAGAGGCAACCCGGTCGTGGAGCAATCCACTCTCCGCTGGACTGGGTCGACATGGAGGTGAGGGTTTTCTCACCTGCCCCCGGTCGAACCTCTGTTGGACGGGCTTAGCCAAACGCCTGCTCCATTCCCCCCGCAAAACTTTCTGTTCCAAGAATGGTTAACGAGGGCATGTTCCAGACCCTAAAAGTGCTGTGCAGAGGCCATGACGGCGCTCACAATTCAAAGCCATGCAGAGACAAGGGAAGCCAGACTCGCAGAGAGCTCAGTGGAGCCAAAGCTGTGTCGCACAAGCACACACCAGTGCCCTTCCCCTCCAGAAATAAAAATGTTTTCAGACGCGCATCCAGGCCATGGGCCGAGGGCGCAGCCACTTTTCACTGTAAAAAAATACGAAAATGAAAAACATGAAAACAAAAAAGGAACAGAGCGAGGCTATGCGGCCGCACATGAACCCACAAGAGGGCGTCATAGCCCCACTTGTGGGGCAGCGAGCCAGCCTATCTGCTATGGACAGAATGAGCGCTGCAACCATCCAGCCTATTCTGCCCATTCAGCAGAGCAGTGCGACAACACCACCTCGAGGGCCCCTTGCGGACCGTGTTCAGCATTAGTGGACATGTGGCACATCAGATTGGGTGGTAAAGACTGTAACCAAGGGCTACAGGCTCCAATTTGCATCGAGTCCACCCTGTTTCAGCGGGAAACTGCAATCGCATGCTCAGTGAGAGAAAGCTTACGTTTTGCAGAAACAGATAACTACTCTTCAAAACAAAGGAGCTATTCAGGTGGTATTTAAAACAGACTTCACACCTAGGTATGAATCCCTGATCTGGCGGACTTTTGGTCAAGACTCTTTGTCCTTAGGCTTTTCTCTCTACAGGTAGGCCTCATTTGCAGGCTTCAGTCAGAACACTAGGTCCTAAGTGCTTTGTTCAACGTGGGGAGATCCCAACAAAATTTAAATGAGAACCCCCCATGAAGTCAGCTCTCCAACTCAGAAAGTTGGATTAACAAACCTCACAGAATTCATGCTATCTGCAGTAGCAGAGTTGGAGATCTGACTTCACGGGGGTTCTTATTTAAATTTTAACATGAAGATGGAAATTCCGACATTCGTGTACAAGTGAACACACTAAGAGTTGGATCACAGAAACGTGAGGCTCCCAGTGCTGCTGCCTTTGCATTTCCCTGGCTCGTCACCGATATCGCTGTCTTGTTGTGTTTGGCAGTCAGCGCGAGCAATGAGACAGCGTGAGCAGGGCATGATCCGACTCAGTATCATCCCCACCCCTGCTCTCTCCAGGCAGCCGATGTGTGGTCAAAACTAGACACCTTGTACTTCATTCAACCAAACTTTAGTAATGCTCCACCTCACATTCTCAGTAACGGCAACAGCGTTGCGCCGATGGGAAAAGTAATTAATTAGATTACTTGTTACTGAAAAAAATTACACCATTAGTAATGCAGTTATACTCTAACGCCATTATTACCAACACTGGGCACAATGAAGTCTAGGGATGTGATATCGGCCTTCAGATCGTTCGATCGTGGCCACTGTGGATTGGTGATAGATGATCCAATCACCAGAGAGAGTGGACACAGTTATGTCAGCCTAATAAAAAAAAAAAAAAAACTTGCCTGGTGCACATTTTCAGAAGCAGGGAATGTTGTAACCCGCTACCGCAGTTTCATGATCTGTCTGTCTGGTTTGGTTAAATTATCCAATTTTGCCTTGTGCTTACACGTTGTATTGTCATTTCCTGTTTTATTTTGAAGAAACCATGTTTTCCCTCTCGTTTCAGCTTCACACATCCTCCTCCTCTTGTTTCCTGCGTCTGGTGATTGTCGTTGTTGTTGTAAGTTTATAGCCTTAGCGCCTTTTTTTTTGTTACTAGAAGAATCCTCCCTGTGAGTAGATCTAGTTATTTCCCTTACTTCCTGGTTTTTGTTTTGTGCCCCCTCTGTTGTTTAGGTAATGTTAATCTGTTTTCCCTCTCGGTTTTGTGTTTATCCTCCGTTTATAGTTGAGTGTATTGAGTGTAGGGATTCCCCGGTGCGCGTCTCCGCCTGCCTGGAGGCGCGCGTCCGTCGTCCACCTCCCTGCTGGAACTCCGTGCTCATTGCTCTGTGAAAATTAATAAAGACTTTTGTGTGAACTCTAAGCCTGTCTGTGAGTCGTGCATCTGGGTTCCCTGCCATGGATCCCTGTCAGACAGAGAAAGTCAACATGCTTGTCTTCTTGTCAAATAATTTGTCAGCAAAAATACGTCATTTTATTCACTTGTTTTTTTGTTGTTTTTTTTTTGTACAATAGGCTGCAGTGTTTTATTGCTTAATGTTTTGTTAAGCTTTAAGTTTGTTGGAAATAATGTCTAATGATAGACAAACTATGTTGGCAGCTGTAAGCAGTCATTTATTTATTTAGTCTATGTAAGACAGAAGTGTCTGTGGCACAAAATTCTATTTTGGTTTAGTTATTTGTGTGAGAAGCATTTCATTTACACACCGTGATCTCTCGACTTAATGACGTTATTGTTGTTCAAATATATGCGTGAAATATTTCTTTCGTGACTAAAAATAAAGATGATAATATAGCACACCTCTTGTGGCGCAGAGAAAAGTGTTTGATAAACAGGCAAGAAGATGAAGAACAGAGGCGCACCTCTGAAAAAAAGTGCACAGAAAAAAGATACAACAGGGTGTAATTAAGAGTTTAATATTCACTCCTCAGTTCCACAGATCAAAGGGCTCTGTATGCAGGCAGAGAAACGTTTTTAATGTTAACCGTTCCTGTTCTGTTTCCTAACCGTGGTCGGGGAATACAGGGGAGATCCGTCTCTTTCTCTTAGGGGTTAACTCCCTAGACTTAACTCCACAGGTGTCCAATTGGCAGCACATTAATAAGAAGATGTTTTGCTGAAGAGAAATGGACTTTATTTACTGACTGCACTTTATTAATAACAGACTATCCTCTCTACCTGCTCTGGTCACACAAACCCCTTTCCGCCCCGGCGGGCTCGTTCACACTCACTCACGTTCGCACACTGGCTGCCTGGACCACACATCAGAGCAGGAGACATTCCGCAACATTAAGTACACAGTAGAGTGCGGGTTCTATAGATTTTCTTTTTCTTTAACATCTTATGACAGTAAATTAATTAAAGATCGCTATTTGAAAAAAGATCATGATCCCTCCCGTCAATCGCTGATAGACGATCCAATCGAAAATCACGCCATCCCTAATGAAGTCATGACCAAAACTTGAGACTAATCTCCATAGCAACCTACAACACAACAACAGAGATCTATAGGAAGAGTTCCAAAGAGCTAATCTGCTGAGCATCAAAACAGTGCAGCAGACATCCACTGATCAGAGTTCATCTGGAGGAACTGATGAGGAAACATCAAAGCTCCACAAAGAAATGATGCTTTTCTTTTCTTCAGTCCCTGTATAAAGTACTGTCTCTGGTCAATTTGTCTCTGGTTAGCAGCAAATTAACACTGGATACTGAAATAATATTGTTATTGTGGTATTCAACAACGTAATTGAATATTTTCCCATGCAGCCTGATTTGAAATAAAATCCAGGGATCTTTAAAATATGGTCTTAAGCTGAGGACCAATCCAGTATCAATAATAGGTTTCGCCAAGGGCAAACAATAGCATGTCTCAAACAATGGTACAGGCAGCAGTGTGTGTATATGATACAGACTGACCTGATAGAGTAAGGACAGGTGAAGTGTGCCTGCTTGTCCCTCTGGTCTGCCTGCATCTGCAGCAGCCGGCCGATGACCTTCATCAGCCCCTGGACATTTCTGTTCAAGACAAAAACACAACATAGAGACTGTCAAGAAACACATTGGTAAAAGTTTCTCTCATAATCAACTTCAAGGCATTTACAATGCTTTTGACATTTAAATATTTTCTGACACAATGTTCATGACATACTATATTCCACTTACAATAGTAACCTTACATTACATTACATAATAGTAACCTTACTTACTTACAGAATAACACATCTGCAAAAAAAAGTTGCAGGACAGAACTGGCAAACAAAAATAAGCAAAACAGTCATCTATTTTTCCATTTCAATATTGTAATTATGTCAGGGCTGTCAAAATGATCATATTAACACGATTAAAAAGCATAATGCATTCCGCAATGGTAAGTCTAATCAGACAAACTGCCTGCAATGAGTAACAACTAAAGATGATTAAAGCAGGTCATGAAGCAGAACTCCATTCAAAAAAATCAAGGAGACTAACAACACAGTTGTAACTAACGATCAAACCTAATGATAAAATGAGATTAACCATGTTTTCTGAATCTGTCCAAGCTTCTATTGTAATTCAGCAAACAAATTATCCACCAAAGAGCATTGTTAAAGTATTATTTTTTAATGAGAAATAAACGAAAAGTAAAAGTTCTTTTCATAAAAACGGCACTTATTAGAGCTAATGTGGTGTCGCTCTGATTATACATGCCCTCTTCAGTTCTGATGTCCACATACGTGGAAAATTACCTCAATGAATCCATCCATCCATTATCTACCACTTATCCTCATAGGGTTGTGGGGGGGCTGGAGCCTATCCCAGCTGTCTTAGGGTGAAAGGCAGGGTACACCCTGGAAAAGTTGCCACCTCATCGCAGGGCACATAGAGACAGACAACCACTCACACTCACATTCACACCTACGGGCAATTTAGTCAATTAACCTAACCCCCATGCATGTTTTTGGATGGTGGGAGGAAGCCGGAGTACCCGGAGAGAACCCACACAGACATGAGGAGAACATGCAAACTCCACACAGATGGGATTCGAACCCGGTAACTTCTTGCTGTGAGGCAACAGTGCTAACCACTACACCACCGTGCCGCCCTCAATGAATCCAATAAAAATATATATTTTGAATTGCAAAATAACCAGTAGTTTAACTGAAACATAAGCATATACTACAGTTGTATAAAATAAATGAAAAATAAATTATAAGACACTGAAAATGTTCATGCTGTTTTTTTGTGATGCATGTTGACTAGAACAACAGTTATTACGGTAGCCGGGTAGGAAGTGGAGCATGTTGCGCGCACACAACACTTATTACGATAGCTGGGTAGGAAGCGGAAAGCAAAGCCTGACGGAGCAAGTAGAGCACAGAGAGCAACAGTTAAGCCTGGTTTATGCTTCTGCGTCGCGGCGACGGCGGAGCTACGGCGTAGACACGACGCCGTCGTTGAGCATTCGAAGCTCTGCGTCGAGGGAACGCGTTGCTCTGCAATTCACCGCCACGCTGCTAGGGGGGTGTGGCTGTGTCTTTGTGTGGCTTCTGGGGGCTCATATCGGATTCCTTGGTTTTCTTCCGACAGTTAACAATGACAACTGAGATGGAGCGGGTGTTTCTGGAGATGGAGCTCATAAAATTTAAAAAGAAATGCTGTTACTACAAATGTTGAAGCACAGAAGACGTTTGTGGAGGTGGTCTGTCCGACCATTCCGTACCGCTCGTGCCGCTCCACAAATAACAGTGTTGTTGTTGAGCTGTTGACCGGAAAAGCAATCGCCAGAAATTATATTCTGAGCGGAACAATAACAGTCCTTGCCGTTCGCGTCTCAACGCATTGACGCGACGCGTAGTCAGGATTTTTTGGAGGTGCACATCAGGCTACGGCATAGGGTCTGTGTAGGGGTCCGCGTCGACGCCGGAGCTACGCCGTTGCCGTGATGCAGAAGCATAAACCGGGCTTTAGCCACGTGCCGCTGTGTTAACTATTAACTGTTATTATCTCCGAGCTGGAGATAATAACAGTTAACAGTTCGCTGAATTTAAAGCAGGTAGGAAGCAGAGAGCCTGTTTAGGACGGACCAAGCAACAGTCAGCCATTTGTTGCTGCTGCTATAAAGTTAATACAGCAGTGATGCGACTTTCGCTGCTGTATTAACGGTTATTAATGCTGGAAATGTCCTGGGATTTCATTTCAGGAATCTGATGTTGCAGAACGTTTAACGTTTAACCTTGTTCAAACTACACGACTGTTGTCAGTGTTGTTGCTGTAGCCGCCGCTGCTCTGCTGCAGCTGCTGCTCCTTTCAACCATGTCTGCCCTCATTGGCACGAGCTCTTTGTATGTCAGCGAGACTTGACTGGATATTTAGCAGGCCAGGCCAGGTTTTTGTAGGCAACACAGAGTCAGGACGTCGATGACCCAGGCTCGCCAAGCCGATGACTGCTTCACCCCGACCTGGAGGAGGGGTGTCAAAAAAAATGTTGCCGACCTGCCGATAGGCTGAAAATCGTGTAGTGTGTAAGTTGGCCCACTCCGATGCTGACCAGGTGTGGGAGTGTTTAGTGTACCTGGCAGAGGGCAGGAGGCAGAGGACGCTGTTGAGGACGTAGTGCAGGCTTGCATGGCCTTGATCCACCAGCTGCACCACGGCATCGCAGCAGGCTGAACGCACCAGAGCTCCATCACTGCAGCAGTGCTGCCACAGGGCCTCCAGCGCTGGCCCCTAATACACACAAATCAACATGTTCATCCAGATCTCCATTTATAGGTGCCACTTAACTATATAGGCTATATAGACTATATAGGATAATAGGACCTTCACAAATTCCTATTAATATGAAAAAAAAATGTTATTTTAAGAGAACAGGGTTGATATAGTCAATGAATGCTACGCTTTTTTTATCAGTCCACTTCCTGTAGTTTTTCTGTGGAATGAAAAAAAAAATCTGTTCAATCTGTACATTTTTCCACCTAGTTCAGAAATCCAAATTGTGCATAGTGATGTATGTTTCATGCTGCATAGCACAGCTAAAAACTCAAGTGTCTGTTAGTATGAAAATATATGGTTCTTAACATCGTGCAAGATGTTACTGCTGTTTCCTGGGTGTTTTTGGAGAACCTGTTAGCTAGAAATCAAACTAGAACTAAACTAGAAATCATTTCTTAACCCTAGTGAGGGAAGAATATATTGGATTTTAAACATCCAAAGGTCTGGGCTACAAAACAGTCTGTGGTCAAAAGTAGGAGTGTCCAGTCAACTTTTTCACTTCTGAAACGATACTGGTATTGCAGCCTTGAGTATTGGCCAATACCGATATACAGTCATGGAAAAAATTATTAGACCACCCTTGTTTTCTTCAATTTCTTGTTAATTTTAATGCCTGGCTCAACTAAAGGTACATTTGTTTGGACAATTATAATGATAACAACAAAAATAGCTCATGAGAGTTTAATTTAAAAACTAAGGATTATTCATTTTCCATGGTTTTCTTGATAATAACCAAAATTACTTAAATTCTTACATCAATAGCTATGGCATTGTACCGCCAAAAACACTACTTTTAAGCATTCCATGTTTTCTTTTCTGTTTGCTTTAAACACATGATACACACAAGAGTTAATACTTGATTGCATAACCATTGTTTTTGATGACTGCAGCCATGCGTCTTGGCATGCTCTCCACCAGCTTCTGACATTGTTCTGCTGTCACAGCAGCCCATTCCTGTTGGACAAATTCAAACAAATTTTCTTTGTTTTTGGGCTTGTGGTTCTCCATTTTGAGTTTGATGATTTTCCACAGGTTTTCAATTGGATTAAGATCTGGTGATTGAGCAGGCCAAGGCATGGTGCAAATGTTGTGGTTCTCCATCCAGGCTTTAACTGACCTTGCCGTGTGGCAAGGGGCATTGTCTTGTTGGAAAATCCAGTCATTCGAGGCAGGAAAGAGTTTTCCAGCTGATGGAAGAAGACTGTTTTCAAGGGTAGTCCTGTACTTGACCTGGTTCATTCGGCCTTCACACAATTGCATTTGCCCTGTTCCACTCAGACTGAAACAACCCCAGATCATGACTGATCCACCCCCATGTTTTACTGTAGGGGCAAGACAGTCTGGGTTGTAAGCTTCTCCAGGCTTCCTCCTAACCAGTAAGTTGGCTGGAGTGGGCATCAATTCAAAATTGGATTCATCACTGAAGAGAACCTTAGCCCAATCATCAACAGTCCAATCCTTGTGGTCTCGAGCAAAGAGTAACCGGGCCTTCCTCTGCCTTTCATTGATGAAGGGCTTCTTGCGTGCTCTGTGTGACTTCAAACCAGCTTCAACAAGTCGGTTTCGAACTGTCCTTGCCGAGCAAGTCACATTTCTCGACAGTGCCCACTCATTTTTAAGGTCCCTGGAGGTCTGACGACAATTCCTGACACAGGAACGGATGAGTGCACGGTCATCTCGTGGGGTAGAAAGACGTTTCCTGCCACGGCCAGGTAGCAATTTGGTAGTGCCATGTTCAGCTTGTTTTTTTTTGTTGTAATGAACGGCTGTCTTGGAGATCTTCAGCTTCAGTTTTTTCGCTACCTGTCTCTCACTCATGCCAATTTCCAGCAGTGCCAAGATGGCTGCCTTTGTTGCTTCACATAATTCTTTTGTTTTAGCCATTATGTGAGAGCTGACAACTTCTGAGTTGTGCTACGGCTTGAATGTAAGCAGGAAACCACTCTAGGCCTTTGCATGTGCAGTGCTGCTTGTGACATGAAATGGCCTCTTATATACCCTGGGAATCAATTAAGCTTAAGAATGTCAAATAGGACATAAAGTATTATGTGACCAGCTGCATTTTTTGTTGTGTTCATTGTATTATACGTTTAGTGGTACCAGATATTAGAATGAACAAGAAATTGAAGAAAACAAGGGTGGTCTAATAATTTTTTCCATGACTGTAGATCTGATAAGATATCAACATGGTGGCACAGTGGTGTAGTGGTTAGCACTGCCACCTCACAGCAAGGAGGTACCGGGTTCGATTCCTGGCTCGTGACCATCCAAAAGGGTTTAGGTTAATTGGCTAAACTAAATTGACCGTAGGTGTGAATAGTGTGCCCTGCGATGAACTGGAGACTTGTCCAGCGTGTACGCCCCCCACCCCCAAGATGGACGAGGAGGTCAACGTTGTCTATAGATAAAAATCAATATACTGTACTTGAACTGAATGATTTTAATGCTAAATATAACACAACCTGCTCTAATGAGATATACACTATATTGCCAAAAGTATTCGCTCACCTGCCTTGACTCGCATATGAATTTAAGTGACATCCCATTCCTAATCCATAGGGTTCAATATGACGTTGGTCCACCCTTTGCAGCTATAACAGCTTCAACTCTTCTGGGAAGGCTGTCCACAAGGTTTAGGAGTGTGTTTATGGGAATATTTGACCATTCTTCCAGAAGTGTATTTGTGAGGTCACACACTGATGTTGGATGAGAAGGCCTGGCTCTCAGTCTCTGCTCTAATTCATCCCAAAGGTGTTCTATTGGGTTGAGGTCAGGACTCTGTGCAGGCCAGTCAAGTTCATCCACACCAGACTCTGTCATCCATGTCTTTATGGACCTTGCTTTGTGCACTGGTGCACAGTCATGTTGGAAGAGGAAGGGGCCAGCTCCAAACTGTTCCCACAAAGTTGGGAGCATGGAATTGTCCAAAATGTCTTTGTATGCTGAAGCATTCAGAGTTCCTTTCACTGGAACTAAGGGGCCAAGCCCAGCTCCTGAAAAACAACCCCACACCATAATCCCCCCTCCACCAAACTTTACACTTGGCACAATGCAGTCCAACAAGTATCGTTCTCCTGGCAACTGTCGAACCCAGACTCATCCATCAGATTGCCAGATGGAGAAGAGTGATTCATCACTCCAGAGAACGCGTCTCCACTGCTTTAGAGTCCAGTGGCGGCGTGCTTTAAACCACTGCATCCAATGCTTTGCATTGCACTTGGTGATGTAATCTGAAGGCCACATGAAATTTGGAGGTCTGTAGTGACTGACTCTGCAGAAAGTTGGTGACCTCTTCGCACTATGCGCCTCAGCATCCACTGACCCCGTTCCATCAGTTTTACGTGGTCTACCACTTGGGGGCTGAGTTGCTGTCGTTCCCAAACACTTCCACGTTCTTATAATACGGCTGACTGTTGATTGTGGAATATTTAGAAGCGAGGAAATTTCACGACTGTATTTGTTGCACAGGTGGCATCCTATCACAGTTCCACGCTGGAATTCACTGAGCTCCTGAGAGCTACCCATTCTTTCACAAATGTTTGTAAAAGCAGTCTGCATGCCTAGCTGCTTGAGTTTATACACCTGTGGCCATGGAAGTGATTGGAACACCTGACTCTTGGATTATTTGGCAATACAGTGTATAAGAAAGTCTCACAGATTATCCCAAAAGTTTTAGTCCAATCGATAAAGAACAATATTTTGAACATCCATCCATACGTTTTCTATCGCTTACCCTCATAGGGTCACGGGAGGGGGGATGGAGTCTATCCCAGCTGTCTTAGGGTGAAAGGCAGGGTACACCCTGGACAAGTCTCCAGTTCATCACAGGACACTTTACCCCTTATCCACCAAAAGGAACCAGGTGCTAGTTCAGTGCTGGTGCTCAGTTGGTTCAGCTTGCGTTCCTCCTGAACACCGGTCGTTTTTCCACTGGCAAGGAGCCCAGTCAGAACCACGTCATTACGTCACTGCAAAATGTCAGATCATCACTACATTTTTATTTTTCACCCGGCAAAGCTTTTGCGGTGCGAAATCAAAACAAGACGTAATAAAAATTCCAGAGCCGACAGAACTAACTGTATGGCATTATATTTGTGCCACATTCCTGAGTGAACAAAGACAGATTTTGAGCGAGCAAATGAACGAACAGGAGAAACACTGAGACTCAGAGGTGATCGTGGCATGTTCAAAAATAAATTTACTAAGCACAAAATACATTTCTGTGCTCAAATCTGCATCAGTTCGCTCAGTTATGTGGCACAAATATAACGCCATGTAACTTTTAATGGTTACCGTAATGGCTTCAAGCAGCAGCTCCGTTTGAAAACAGATCAGGAAATAGCCGACCTGCGGCTGCCAGAGAGACGCAGATCAGCTATTTCCTGATTACAACCATGATCACAGTACTGGTGGGACATTATTGATCTGGATTTCAGCGTGTAACAGTTTGTGCAAATCTTCTGTTTTTCAACACATTTAATTTGCGATCGAACCAGGAAGTATTTACTCCGGTCGGCAGTAACCCCGCCCCAAGCCCCCGACGTAATCGGTCCTTAGCTCTGGACCAGCAAAGACTTGGTGCTTGTCTGGGCCCATTTTTAAGCACCAGGGGGCCGGTGCTTAGAATGTGGAAACACAGTGGCTACGAAACCAGCCCTGGAACCACCCCGGTGGAAAAGGGGTGATAGAGACAGACAACCACTCACAATTAGCCAATTAACCTAATCCCCATGCATGATTTTGGATGGTGGGAGAAAGCCAGAGTACCAGAGAGAACCCACGCAGACACGAGAACATGCACCCGGAATCAAACCCGGTACCTTCTTGCTGTGAGGCGACGGTACTAACCACTACATCACCCCTATTTTGAGCATACCAACTCCAAATTTAAACAAAGTAAGGATAGGTGATGTGGACCTTGTAAATGAGACAAGAAGGCAGTATTTAGTCAATACCTTATATCCAAGTATCTCTTAAAGATTATAACAAATATGAAATCTCATCTATCCGAACAAAATACTTAAAATTCCCAATTCCACCAAAGTATAAAGAAGTTCATTTTAAAACCATAAACAACATTTATCCCTCAAATGAATTTGTGAAAAGCAGATTTAAGTTTGTGGTAGACAGCTGTTACATTTGTCATACGAACCTGGAAACAACAGAGCATTTGTTTTATGAATGTGTGACTGCCCAAAATTTGTGGAAATCGCTCCATGACTTAATATTGTCCAGTTCCGGAAACATTGACTTCTGGTCCTCTTAAAATAGTCAAATAGGATTAATCCTCAAAAACAAAGCGAACAAGTTTTTAGTGAATAATGTCATTATTATTACAAAATATTATATACACAAATGTCGGTATGCCAAATACCCTCCCCCCATTGCCTGCTCTTCAGAATGAACTATCCCTGTTATGAATAATTATTTTATTAATGAATTGTCCCCATGCAAAAAAAACTGTACACACAAAATCTAACCTTTCCTAAACCCCTTGTGAGGTTTTGAGGTTGTGCACGTGAGTACACGCCAATGTACGTGCACACAAGCTGGGAGCAGGCATACTATGTCTAAAGCACCTCACACTCAGCATGGAAGCCACAGTGACAGCTGTAATGAAATTACCTGCTGAGAAGAAATATGGCCAAATCAGTGTCTAACTTGAAGCCGTTCAAGTCCTGTAGTTCCCTCCACCTCTCAAATGCGACTCCAATGTTTACACAAGTTTTATTTTGCACTCGGTCAACTTCTTTTCTTCGGACATCCTTTTCTACATCTGTTTACCTCTTCTTAGTCATTGTCGTTGTGTAGGCAGTGGTTGGCAATGGTGGAAGGTATACACCATTTCTTTTGAGAAGCTTATATCAATGCTCTGGCCGGGAGATAGGGCTGGGCGATATGGCTAAAAACTGTATCACAATATGTTTCATCACGATATAAGTGTTTCATCAGTCGATATTGATAATTATTGATTTTTTTCATAAGTTATTCAAAAAAAAGGACATGAGAAAAAATCTTACATTAAACCGTTTTATTGTAAACTTAACCTTCCTGAGGTATCAAGCTGTACAAACAGGGAAAAGAAATGTCATCACAAACATGAAAAACACTAAAATGTACACTTTAATCTTAAAGAAAATTAAAATTACAACGGATACTTAATTATCTCTTTGCGTTAAAGTGCAAAAATAAATGTTAAAGAAAGGCTTAACAACAGGTGCATAAATGTTTTAACATCTGTGAGACTACGGTGGTCTGCCTAAGAGCCTCAGAGCTGTTTCAGTTATCACTCAGCGATCATTTGTGCATGTAGGAAACAAGAGCAGCACATTTATTAACCAGGAATTAACGAGAGGCGGCTGACTGGACAGCAGTGCGGCAGTCAGACACGCCTATAGTGTGAACAGCACAGTGAGTCAGGTCGCACTCACTGGCGAGCTGAATTTTCCTTTTTTTGTCCACAGTTTCATCGCTCTCTGCTGCACTCATTTCCTTTTCTCACTGCACACCGCATTTGTTTTGAGTCAGCCACGAGGTGATGAGCTGGTGCAACCGAACTGAAACTGTCACGTTTGCTGACAGTGAATCATTGTAGCGTCACGTTACTACCAGGGAAGAGTAAGATTGTTCATGCAACCGACCTTGCTTCGTTTTCATGTGATCGGATAAACCACTTATCCATCATCTTTAATGATGTGCTGCTTCAACCACTCACATTAAAACCAACCTGTGACGCTGATGAGAACGACACAGGGAAAACCAAACAGCTGACATCCACGTCACATCACATCTATGAAAATCCCGCCCGGCGATCCTGATTGGCTCAGTCATTTTTTGCTCCCTTGAAGTCCTTCCCATCAAGTGTGAGTTCAGATGTGTGGAGCTAGGCGGAACGACATGCAGCTGGCGAGAGTCAGATTAGTTTCTTGCACTGAAGTTCTGTGAAATTATCGACCGTTATATCAAGCATATTTTTTATTGATATCGATGGCATGTCTATCGCAATATATATTGCTATCGTTTTATTACCCAGCCCTACCGGGAGAACTTTCGTGAGCATGAATGTTCCTGGGAGGAGGGGATGGGCTTGTTACCAACGTGTGTACTCCTCCACTTTCTACTTTGTTAGCACCTTAGCACAGCTGTTGTTGTGGTCACTGGGCTCTGCCTGGTTCACTACTCCTGAACCGCCTGGCTGACATTGGGATCACTGGTACTGCCTCTGCTGGTTCAAATTACACCTCACAGACTACCAACAATTCATGCAGCTAAGGGACCACAAGTCTCGGTGTTCGCGTGTCTCACTGTGTCCCCCAGGAGACAGTCTTGGGTCCTCTTCTTTTCACCATTTACCTCCTCCCCCTGGGCTCACTCCTCCGTCACCATGGGATCAATTTCCACTGCTACGCCAATGACACTCAGGTCTACATCTCCTCCAAACCAACCACTGCCCTCCTCCCTCATCACCTGCCTGGAAGACATTCGGAGCTGGATGAGCAGGAACTTCCTGAAGCTCAATGGCAATAAAACTGAGGCCCTGCTTGTCAGCTCCAAACCCACACTCACCAAACTGCAACGCATTACAGTCGCACCCATCATCATCAATGGCTTTTCTGTACCCTTCTCTCCCCAAGTCAAGAGTCTTGGTGTCATTCTGGACAGCACCCTATCATTTGCACCCCATATTCATAACATCACCCGGACTGCCTTCTTTCACCTCCGTAACATCTCCAGGCTCCGCCCTTCACTGCCACAAACCAGTACCGAAATCCTGGTTCATTCATTCGTCACCTCTGGCATTGACTGCAACGCCCTTCTCACCAGACTCCCCATCAAACTTATCAACAGATTGCAAATTATTCAAAACTTATATTTATGTTTTATGTAAGGTGTCCTTGAGTGTCTTATAAGGCGCCACCAAATAAAATGTAATATTATTGTTATTATTATTATTGCTCCTGGAGAGAAGAGCTGGACTGGAGTCTGGAATGGGCTGATGCTATCACAGTGATAATATCAGAGAGTTTAGATGCAGGATGATATAATCCAAAACTCATTTTTCCGCTGATTTTGGACCAATATCAGATCAGGACACCCCTAGTCAAAAGTCCAAATGTCTTATTTATCAGGTACTTTAACTTCTTGAAAAGTTCAAGTACCTCCTTTTTTCTTTCTTGCAGTAGTGATAGAACACTTCTCACGTGTGTGCTACTTGTGTGCATTATGTTGCAGAGGTGTAGCCCATCTCTGCTCAACAATGTTGGTACATTGCTTAGTACTATGAAAATCCTGATCAGAGCAGTGTAGTAGACAGAAATTTCAATAATTATTTTTTGTTTTTCTCACTTTTCTGGTTTACACTTTTTAATGAAGCCTGTTTAAAATGTTTCATTAAAAAAATATTCACATTTAGCTGCAACTATGAGAATAAGCGGTAGGAAAGGGATGGATGGACATGTGCAACTCACCCGGATGGAGGATTGTGTGATTTGCCCACTTGGTCCTTTCTCCTTCAGCACAGCAGTAACAAGATTTCTCACAGTCTGGAAAACAATAAGCAAGAATACTTGTACATTTTTTTTGTTTGAAGTACTTTTTAGCAAGCCTTTTCAACTGGTTTTCTCTCTAAAGCGCCAAGTCTGTTTGGTATGAACCAGTCCCCTCCTGTTGGTTTGTAAGGTGTTCTGTCATTTTTTAAGACTGCTGTCCTTGATCACTCATTGGCTGGCATGACATACTTGCCACAGGCTAGTTAACTGGTCTGAACTTCTTGCGTAGTTCGCTGGTGGATGACCACACATGTTCCTCAAGGAATCACCTCCTCAATATACAAATGAAATGTTGATGGAGGGACCAATTAGTTTTTAATTAATTTTAATTATTCTGTCATGAAAAGTGGTCACTTAGAATCTCTGCTAATCGGGGAGGGATATTCCATCAACCCCACTAACCACAAATCCTCGCTAACTTTGATAAGCCCCACTAGTTTAAGAGAGAGTTGGGTTCCATGACTCTTGCTAACAGGAATCCCAGCTGAGTTACTGGGGTAACATATGCTTCTGAACTAACCTGTTCCATGGCAGGCTAACTATCAGGCTTACCCTAAGCCAGTGGTTCCCAAACATTTTCTGCTGGGCCCCCCTTTGGTTGATAAGAAAATTTTTGCGCCCCCCTATGCATATACGTGATATATATACAGTATATAAGATGTTCTCCACTAACCCAGCCAAGGTGTACTCTCAGTGGCAGGGAAGTAACATCAGCTCAGACCCACCAAGAGCTGAGATGGAAAAATACTGGAAGAACATCTGGGAAAGAGAGGCATCACACAACACCAATGCCCAATAGCTTGTGGACCTAAGAAGTGACCACAGCAGCCTCCCAGAACAAGAACCAGTAACCATCTCAATGGCAGATGTCAAAGTAAGAGTGTCAAAGATGAAGAACTGGACAGCACCAGGCCCCGATATGATCCATACATACTGTCTTAAGAAGCCTGGCAGCACAGATGAACCAGCTGCTAAGGGATGGGACCCACCCAGGGTGGCTAACTGAAGACAGGACAGTCTTCATCATGAAAAACCCCCAGAAGGGACCTATCCCATCCAACTACCAGCCGATAACCTGTCTCTGTAAAACATGGAAGCTCCTGTCAGGCATCGTGGCGGCTAAAATGAGTAGGCACATGGCTCAATACATGAGCGGGGCACAGAAAGGAATTGGCAGTAACACCAGAGGAGCCAAACACCAGCTGCTTGTCGACAGAGCAGTTCACAGAGACTGTAAGAATTGACAGACCAACCTATGCACTGCCTGGATTGACTACAAGAAAACCTACGATTCAATGCCACACACGGATACTGGAATGTCTGGAACTGTACAAGGTCAACAGGACACTAAGAGCATTCATCAAGAACTCCATGGGAATGTGGAAGACGCCCCTAGAGGCCCCTCAGTCAGATCATCACAAAGAGCGGCTTCAGATACCGATTCCAAAGTGGGGCAACAATCAGCCACCTGCTCTACATGGATGACATCAAGCTGCGTGCCAGGAATGAGCGAGAAATTTACTCACTGATTCACACCACCAGGATCTACAGCGACAACATAGGGATGTCATTCGGATTAGACAAGTGTGGCCGGATGGTATCGAGGAGAGGCAAGATGATCAGAACTGAAGGGGTGGACCTACCAGAGGGTAGGATAGGAGACATCCAAGACAGCTACAAATACCTTGGTATCCCACAGGCTAATGGAAACCATGAGGAGACCGCAAGGAAGTCAGCCACAGTTAAATATCTCCAGAGAGTAAGGCAAGTCCTGAGGAGTCAGCTGAATAGGAAGAACAAAGTTCGAGCCACCAACATGTACGCACTACCAGTCATCAGATACCCCACTGGGATCATAAGCTGGCCAAAGGAGGAGATAGAAGCCACAGATATCAAGACAAGGAAGCTCCTCACCATGCACGGAGGGTTTCACCCCAAGTCCAGCAACCTGAGGCTGTACACTAAGCGGAAAGACGGAGGCCGAGGACTAGTGAGCGTCAGAGCCACAGTCCAGGATGAAACATTGAAAATCCAAGAATACATCAGGAAAATGGCCCAAAGGATGAACTGCTCGGTGAAAGCCTCAGGCAGCAGAAACCTGAAGAGTGTGAGGAGGGTGAAGAGCAGACAACATGGAGGGACAAGCCCCTACATGGCATGTACCACCGTCAGATAGAGGTTGGCTGATATCAAGAAGACCTACCAATGGCTGGAAGATGCTGGGCTGACAGACAGCACAGAGGCACTGATCATGGCAGCACAAGAACAGGCCCTGAGCAGGAGGGCTATAGAGGCCAGGATCTACAACAGTAGACCAGACCCAAGGTGCAAGCTGTGTAAGGAGGCCCCTGAGACAGTCCAGCACATAGTAGCGGGATGTAAGATGCTAGCTGGATCAGCGTATATGGAGAGGCACAACCAGGTGGCTGGGATAGTGTGCAGAAACATCTGTACCCAGTATGGACTAGAAGTACCCAAATCCCAATGGGACATCCCTCAAACTCCCAGGACTCTGGTAGAGAACCTGAGCTTGAGGATAACACAGATACCACCCTACAAGCGTGAGAGGAGCATTTTTTTTTTTTTGTTTTTATATACATACATACGCATAGTGGGGCAGAGTTGTTCTGTTGAAGGTGTTTAATAAACACGTTCAGTGCAGATATATTCCCTAAAAAACACAGCGTTTATTAGAGCTAATGTGGTGTCACTCTGATTTTAGCACATTTTATGAAAAGACAGTCTCTTTCTCTTTTCCTTTACATCCATCTCACGTTACTAATTAATACTTTAACAATGCTCTTTGATGGATTGTTTGCCGAATTACAGAAGAAACTTAGACAGAACCAGAAAAGATGGTTAATTTAATTTTATCAGCATGTTTGATCGTTAGGTACGACTGCGTTGTTAGTTTCCTTGATTTTTTGAATGGCGTTCTGCTTCATGAACTGCCAGCACGTCACTGGCAACGAATTTCAGGCAGTTTGTCCGAGTAGAGTCACCATCACACTACTTTTTACAGCCATGCTTTAAACAAAGTAAAACTAAACTGCAACAAGTTAAAATTTGCAATTAACCTCAACTTCTTTTGAAATAAATGTATGCCTCACGCCTCCTTGTAATGCCATATACAGAAAACATTGCATCAAACAATCAGTTCCTTACGCTCCCCTCCTGATTGTCCGTCTTGTCCGAAAACAAAGGTGACAATGTGAGCAAAAAATAATTTACCTTACATTCTTGGCCAGTTTTGAAGAATTTCCATTAATTAAACATATTTTAATTATGTTGTTGTCATGGTGATATCTTCAAATATGATCATGTTTCTGTGGTATTACTATAGAGGTGTTGGCTGAGTGGTTAAGTGTGCCGCAAACCGTGTGGGAGGCCAGGGTTCACTTTCAACGGGAACAAAAATTATACTTAAGGAAAACATTTGTTATAGTTTCACCAACTTACATTTGTCACATATTACACAAATGTTAACAAATGCCACGCTATTAAAACTATATTTACCTATTTACTATTATTCATATCATTATAGAACTTATAAATATCAGCTAGGCCTAACATTAACACTTGACCACTCTGCAAAATGTTTTAATGCTTTGTCTAAACCTGCAAATCAGTCCTCTTCACATTATTAACATCACTCCTGTTCAGAGATATCGCTATTTGGCATATTAGTTCAAGTTCAATTACTTTTACACATTAAAAAGAAACTACAACTGAAAAGACAGCTCTATAAATATGAAAATATTGTACATATCATCTGCACTGATTGGGAATTGAACATGGGTCTCCTATGTATCAGACTGTAGCGTTTCCTCTACCCTCTATCTACTCTATCCTTAGGGACTTTGATGGAATTCCCCCCACATTTTTTAATGGAGCAAACAGTCATTTTACTTGTGATCAAATTTATTTAGAAATACTAAATGCCAGTTCTTAGACCTTCATTGGTCAAGGTTCTGAGTTGATAAAAGTAAAATGTGTTAACTTCAGAGTCTGATAAATGATAAAATCTTACTGAACCTTTTGTGTGTTGTTTTTTTTTTTGGAAGAGAGCAATATTTTACATCTTCATTTTAATTTCTGTATTTATGTGTGCCTTTAAGCCGAGTGACTCAACAAAATTTTGTTGCATAATCACAATAAAGGCTGGGACTGGGTTTAAAAAATCGATTTAATCAATTTCCCTTTAAATGGTTCACAATCAATTCATAAAATCCAAAGATCAATCTTTTAACGCGTGGAGAACAGCCTGAAGTGTCAACCCGGCTAGTCTCGCATGATCAGCATTTAGCTCTGCTTTCCACCGCTTTCCATGGAACAAGATCTTGTGAGATGTTACTGCCAGCAGTCAAACAAACATGGCAGAAGAGAGTCCACCTCTCACGAGTTTAAAGGCTGATGTTTGGATGTAATTCGGATTTAACAAGTTAAAGATTTGACAAGAAACCGGCGAGTTGGACAAAACAAGTAATATGCAATATGATGAATCTCCACAATTTTTGTTTCACCCAGAAACAGTCCGCATGGCTCAAACAAGCCTGGAACGGGTATTGTTTACAGCATTATTTTAACTGACTAAATCAATGTCAAATTGGATCGGATCAAATCTTGAATTGAATCGAACTGGGACCTTGTTAGCCTACCTTAGCATAAAGACTGGAAAGATGGGGAAACACATATATTTATATATCGAGGAGCCATGATGAAGAGATGATCGGTGATATTCACTTCACCTGTCAGTGGTAATACCTGATCGATGTATATATGCTACAGAGTGAATGAATAGAGGGAGCAGCGTGAGTGAGAACAAAGCAGTGATTGTTACGCCCAGAAACATCGCAAACACAGCAAAATAAGAGCACTGTAGATACAGACACCAGAAATCCCTGCATATTTTACCTTTAAACTAAGGGCTCACTCACACTGGGCCCACTGTACCACGCCCAGGCCCATTTGCTGCTAAAGTTCAGATTCTATGGCTAGTATGAGTGCAATCAAGCCGCACCTGAGGGTGGCCCATATCCCCAGTTTGGAAGAGGTCGGCCTGGGCCCGGCACAGTTGGCCACGCATGCGCACAGCCACGACGAGTGAAATGCACACCCTCGCCCAACACTGAAACAGACGGACAGGTCTGCAGCAGTGTGGACAGGAACTAAAGTATTGATTAGCCTTGTGAAACGCAAGTCAAATACATTGAAATTACTCAAAAAAAATCCATTTAATTCATTTAGTAATTATGGCTGGGGTATATTTCTACAGAACATACCGAAAGGTGTTGGTCTGCGTTCGCTATTATCAGATTTTGTGTTGAGAAGAACATCTGTTATTTTCTCTCTTTAGAGAAGCTTTAAAGACTGAAAGCGACCGATGTTCTTCTCTTCTATCTCCCTCACAAATAATGAAATCCTAATATTTTCCCCTGCATTTGTCTGTGACATTAAGGCGAATTGCAAGGGGGTGCATTTCACGGCAGGGCTGCACAACACACATCACGACGGAGAACTGGCAGGCACAAGGGGTCTCCGTGGCTACGGAGTTGGATAAGGTATTACGCAGTTGGAAAAGTATATTCCAGTGTTTCCATACAACAACAAGAGCGTCCCTAGCAACAACATGGCCAACTTTATGATGACGTCGCACCATGCGTATTAGTGATTCAACGTGATGACGTGTATGTCAGAGGCAACCAGGCCTGGGCGCGGTTGGATTACAGGGGGGTGGAAATCAGACTTTGGCATGGCACAGAACACCTGGCCCCAGTGTGAGTGCACACTAAGAGTAAAAAACATATACAACTGGTTACACATTTTAATACCTTTTAATACTCAGAACCTTGACCACTAAAGATCTAAGGACTGAAATTTTGTATTTCTAAATACAGTGAATTGCAACTCACAACTAGGATTGTCAAACGATTAAAATTTTTAGTCAGATTAATCACAAGTTGTTGTGGATTAATCTTGACTAATCATGTTTTATCTTGCATGAGCAAACAGACTCGAGAAAAAAGGGAATATGTCTGCACTGAAGTGTTTCTTAAACACCTTCAACAGTCACTACTGCTGTTCTAATAACTCTGAGTGCCACTGACATAAAAGGACGTCAAAGTGGGTTTTTCGCAGCTAGTCGCTGCGTGTAATGTCGGGGCTGTGATTTGTAACCGGGACATAAAGAGTTAACATGCGCCACAGGGATTAAAGCAGGAAGTGGAAATGATCGCATTTAGAGAGATTTATAATTCAGACATTTAGAAACAGATTCTGTACAAAAAAAGCGATTTTGGAGAAAGTGGCCTCTACTCTCCACACAAAACAAGAACGGAACAAGGTAAAAACAAACTTTTGTTCACAATGAAATAGCACAACTCTTCTTTCAGTTGAGCTTTTCTGTTTTCTCTGTTTTGTCTCTGTTTTCAGAGACATGGTACAAAATATGCTGTGGGTCTTGAAATATGACTGAAAAATGGGCAAAAACGCTGGCACAAGGCACTTTCTGTTTTAAAAAACGGCTGGCACTCAAAGAGTTAAACACCCTGTGCAATATAATGTATGTATTCTGTACATATTCTAACATCCACTGCAATACATTTGTGCATTTCCTGTTATATATTCAGTATTTATCCTTGTAGTCAATGCATGTTCATATTTGTATATAATGTGATTTTTATACTTATTTTGTATTTACATTCTAAGATTTATTTATAAACTTTTCATACTTTCATACATAGTTTTCATACTTTCTTATTTTTACAGTTATTTTATTCTTGTATGCTGAAAAGGGAGAAGCTCTACAATTTCATAGTACAATAATGTACTGACAATAAAGATCATTGTTCTTCTAGTTTCTAGTAACACAACTTGAAATAACTTAACAACACTTATCTCTTTGTTTTAAACAATCATTTATCCACAATCAACCATAGTTCGTCTATCTGCTCCACTATACTTGGTCATCAGGGTTGAATGATGCTGCTTTTCCTCCAGTTGGAGACTAGAGAAGTGGATATTTTGTGACTGTGGAAGCTCCTAAACTGCTTAGGAAGCCTCGATCAGCCACAGTGAACAATGAGGGGAAATGTTTATTAGTTGATATAAGTCAAACATTGGATGGTTTTAACTCTTTGAGTGCCACGGACATATTTATACCTCATTTAAAATACAACGCTTGAGTGCCAGAGACGTATATACTGTATATGTCAAAGTGTTTTTTTAGCAGCTGGCACAAGAGGGCACTCTCACACAGCCTGTGAGTAATGTTGGGGCTTCTGGGATTTGTAGTCGGGACATAAAGAGAAGGTATACACCACAGAGATCAAAATAGGAAGTGGAGACGATCAAGATTAGAGAGTAAAACAGAATCTGGACAAAAAGTGGTGATTTTAGTGAAAGTGTCCTCTTCTCTACCTCTGATAAAACAAGAATGGAACAAGGTAAAAACAAACATTTTTTCATGATGAAATAGAGAGTCTCTTCTTTCATTTGAGCTATTCAGTGTTTTCAGAGTCATAGTACAAAATATTCTGCGGGTCTTAAAAATGACTCAAAATGGCCAAAAACACTGGAACAAGGAACATTCGGTTTTATAAAGCAGCTGGCACTCAATAAATTAATCCAAAAGCTGCATGGTCGCCACAGTGTGGACCAACCACTGAGAAGCAGCAACTGGTCTGTTCGAGGTCTGCATCGACTCAGAGGCTCTGTAGCCTTCACTGAGACGAGACGCTGAAGCAGAGCTGCGTTAAAATTTTTTAATCAGATTAATTATGATGATGGATTTATCCACATTAACGCCCTACTCAGAACCAACTTGGAAAATGAACAAGGTGCTGGATCCTTATCCTACCTGTTTAAACCTCTAACTGCTACTGCATAGAGTTCAGGAGGGGAATGGAAATGGGAATGACAAAAAACTGAGAACTACAGAATATTGGGGAAACAATTCACAGTCACATAACCATCCAGTCCAATGAGCCAGTTGCTTACTTGGGCCTGTATAACAGGGCTGGGGAAATCAAATCTTATCTTCAAACTCTCCGCCATATCTCCTGGTTCATGCCTGAAAACACAACATTAGAAAAAGTTAACAAAGCATGACAGTTAGCAGTGTGAGAATCCTAAAACAGCTTGCTCCTCCCTTTCTATTTAACTCAGAAATATCACATACTGTATCACTGTCTGCCTTTGAAATAAAAGCTACGTGACATAGCCGCCTCTTGCTTCACAGCATTAATGGAGAAGCTCTGCTTGGAAGTATTCAGGGGTGATCATTTGAAAGTTGATCCCTGCCATGTGTGTCAAATGATGACATACTTGTGCATTAAAATATTCACAAGTCATGCTCGGCAGACCAGTGGCCCATCTCAGGTGTTCTCATTAGGGCTGACAGTATTATGGCATCCAGGTACTGACCTGCAGGCCACAGCTGCTCTCCAGCCCAGAGCAGTGCACACTCATCCAACAGGATGAGGAGTTAAAATTCACCATCATCGCCATATCAACAAGCATGATATACATATTGCTGCTTGAACTGTGATAAATTGTATTCAGTGTGCCATAGGGGTGTAAGAAAATATCGATACACTTAAATATCGCACGGGGCAGCACGGTGGTGTAGTGGTTAGCACTGTCGCCTCACAGCAAGAAGGTACCAGGTTCGAATCCCGGGCCCGAGGCCTTTCTGTGTGGAGTTTGCATGTTCTCCCCGTGTCTGCGTGGGTTCGCTCCGGGTACTCCGGCTTCCTCCCACTCCAAAAACATGCATGGGGATTAGGTTAATTGGCTAATTTAAATTGACCGTAGGTGTGAATGTGAGTGTGAATGGTTGTCTGTCTCTATGTGCCCTGCGATGAGGTGGCGACTTGTCCAGGGTGTACCCTGCCTTCCGCCCTAAGACAGCTGGGATAGGCTCCAGCCCCCCCGTGACCCTATGAGGATAAGCGGTAGATAATGGATGGATGGATGGATGAAATATCGCAATATTTCGTTTGACGATACCGTATTGATATTCAACAGCACTGTATCATTTTTCTTTTTTTTATTAACAATTAACATGCAAATACTCATGACGTTGCTTCATTTTTGTGTTGCATTTAAACCCCTGAACGCTAGTTACCAGCAGTCATCACATCCTCCGTGCCAAAGGAACAATGACATCTCGCGGGAGCACCAGTCTGTAGCAAATTGCATGCTAATTTAGTAACCGATGGCTGCAGACGAGAGGGTACAGCCGGCTCCAGCAGCTTTTAAAGCTGATGTTTGGCCATATTTTGGTTTCAGAACAAAGGAAGGCAGTTACAACTTAGACAAGAGCCATGCACTCTGTCAAATCTGCAACACCAGAGTCAAATACTCGGGCAACAATACAAATTTGCGATCACATGTGGCGAGACACCATGATGACGTAATGTTACAAGCTAACATGAAACGAGTGGATCCTGCTCAACAGACTATTCAAGAAGTGAACTTTTCGAAACTGCTGGCGACCTCAACTCGCGTAACCAAAATAACAGTCAGTACTTTATTTTATTTGGAAAGACATACGCCCTCTAAGTGTTGTGGAGAATGAGGGATTTCGTAATATGATGACAACAATGGAGCCCCGTCACAACATCCCTTCCCAACAACACATTACGGACGTAGTTTTCCCTAAGTTGTACAGAGAAATCAAAGCGACGGTGCTGGACTCGCTCAGCTCAGCAGAGAGAGTCACTTTGACATGTGACGCTTGGACTTCGAGGGCCACTGAATCGAATGCAACTCTTACAGCACATCACATGGATGACCAGTGGAACCTCAAGTCCCATGTACTGCAAACCCAAGCTATGCATGACAGTCACACAGGGGACCACACCGCAGCGTTACTGAATGAGGCTCTGACTGGATAGGGATTGGATGGAAACGACACCGTTGTTGTTACAGATAATGCATCCAACATGACAGTCGCAGCAAGACTTGAAGGCATGACGCACATACAGTGCTTTGCACACGGCCTAAATCTGGCATCACAAAAAGCACTGAAAATTCAGTCAGTGTCACGACTTCTAGGCAGTGTCAGATGTGTAACAGCCTATTTTAGGCGTAGCACACTAGCCAGTGAACAGTTAAAGCAAAAGCAGCGCCTGCTCCAGCGACCAAGTCATAGGTTGATCACAGACGTTATTACAAGATGGAACAGCTCTTATGAGATGATAGAACGATTTTTAGAACAGCAACCAGCCATCTGCGCTGCTCTGCTTTCAGTGGAGGTCAGCTATCTTAACATTAAGCAAGTCTGATATCATGTGTGCAGAACAAGTGCTCAGGGCACTCAAGCCCATGAAGGATGCCACCCTGGTAATGTCAGTGGAAAGCATGCCAATGCTGTCCATCATCACGCCTCTTCATGCCAAACTTGTAATGGGTGCAGAAGAAAGCCCTGATGACACACAGACTGAAAAGGATATCAAGGCTGCTATAGCACAAGATCTGGAAAAGAGATATGTCAGTGACACGGAGACACTGTACATGGCATCAGCTGGTCCTCAAACCCCAGGTTCAAGAACCTGCCCTTCCTGTCTGAAGCTGAGAGCAGTGAGATCTACGCCAGAGTGCCCAATGCTGTCTAGGGTGGCTGTGATAAAGAAGCAACAGAGTGTAAGTAAATAAATCAACTAATTACACTTGGAAAAAATACACAGAAGTTATAACTAAGTGCAAATCTGAATGACATATGGTTTTAATAGAGTCAATTGGATAATTATGTATTAAATACAAATATGAGTGAAGAATAGGATCAATCTTGGATTTTAATTTTAGCTTTTGGTGACATTAATGGATTAATTGGATTTGATGTTTTTCAGCTGCAAGAGGACACTGACAAACAAGTGGAGAATGTCCCAGAGGAAGCTGATCACCCATCCAGAGGACAGCGCTGCTTCCCTCCCTCAGCCACCCCCTAAAGACACCAAGGACCTCATGTGCACTGGCAGACTTGCTTGGCGCTATGTATGACACTACTGGTGACAATATAGCACCAAAATCAGCAGATGCTGCTACCGCAGCTGAGATCCAGAGGTTTAGAGATGAGACCCCTTTGCCTCTCACAGGAAATCCTCTGAGTTGGTGGTATTCCTTCAGGAAAACCATCCATCCATCCATTTTCTACCGCTTATCCTCTCATAGGGTCGTGGGGAGCTGGAGCCTATCCCAGCTGTCTTAGGGTGAAAGGCAGGGTACACCCTGGACAAGTCTCCAGTTCATCACAGGACACATAGAGACAGACAACCACTCACACTCACATTCACACCTACGGTCAATTTAAATTAACCAATTAACCTATTCACAAAAACCTTGTGATTAAAAAATAAGCACTGACATACAGACTGGAATAACTTGTAAAATCCAGTATCTGAGACTGTTTACCTTTTTTTTTGCCATTACCAATTTTGTTGAGTCCTGCAAGCTTTTACTTATGTAGGCAGATGGGTAAATTCCTTTATTGAGATTTCACAGAAAAAGTGTATGTCGCAGGGCTTTGTGCTTTCGTTTGTTAACAGTTTACATCTTTTCTTAAGAATCATACAAGCACTTTTATATTTGATTATTTAGAGAGAGAGGCATATGTTAATTCCTTTGTAGTAACAGTCAGAAAAAATGTTATGATGTTTGAAGGTATAGAGACCGTATTTTCTTTTGTTAACTGCTTTGAAATCAAAAACTCCTCTCACTGGTTGTGAACCTCTAAGCAGAGAACTAAAAATATATATGGCCTTAATGCAACATTGTTAACATTTTTTTTCTTCATGTTAAGCTAATGACTGTTGATATTGCAGAAAAAGTAATGTTAAGTTTGATTGTACAGGGACTGCATATGTTTGCAAGTATTTACTTCATTTGCTGTTTATCCAAAAAAAACCTGCAAGTGCTTTTATTTCTTCTCTAGTGAAATGCAACTATAAATCCCCCTGTTCCAGTTCAGTAAGCTGATGTTAAGCATGTACCAGCATTGTGTTTACTATGCTATGACAGTTTACCTGTAATTAAATTCTTTAAAAGAAACTCAATACATCATTGTTTCTATAGTATCGCAATATATCATATCGTTGCCCCTGTATCGTGATACGTATCATAACGGCAGATTCTTGCCAATACACACCCCAAGTGTGCCATGCATTGACATTCTGCATGTCAGCATAATAAGCCTACTGTCCTGGATGCAAGAGAGATGATGTGTTGCAAGCACAGGTACTGTGGCAGTCATTGACCAAAACCAACCACCACCTACTGTAAGTGTTGCTGCCCTAAATTAACAGCATTTTTTTTGTTTCTGTAATGGTTAATCCATCAGTATGTTCAAGCTCTTTAATCAAAATGATATCTTCAATGCTAAAATATAATTATTATTGTTATCCAGGAATTTTCAAATTTAAGAAAGCTGAAAAAATAGCAAAGCAAATTATTATTATTTTTTGGTTATTTGCAAATTTATTTAATTATTATGGATATTTACTCGCTGCCCTGAACAGAAAATGCCTTTTTGTGGTTGTATTTTGTCCTTCATTAATTTCTGTGTTTATACAAATTTGGGTATAAAAGAAAACGTGAATTCAAAGCCCAACTTACAGCACTTCAAGATGCTGGATGGACTCTGAGACATACAGGGCAGGTGAGCTAAGACAGAGATATACATCCATCCATTACCTACCGCTTATCCTCACAGGGTCGTGGGGGGCTGGAGCCTATCAAAGCTGTCTCAGGGCTGAAGACAGGGTACACCCTGGACAAGTCTCCACCTCATCACAGGACACATAGAGACAGACAACCACTCACACTCACATTCACACCTACGGTCAGTTTAAATTAACTAATTAACCTAATCCTCATGCATGTTTTTGGATGGTGGGAGGAAGCCGGAGTACCAGAGAGAACTCACACAGACATGAGGAGAACATGCAAACTCCACACAGAAAGGACCCGGTACCTTCTTGCTGTGAGGCGACAGTGCTAACCACTACACCACCGTGCCGCCCCAGAGATATTCATATACATATAAATATATACTCATGCATATGTAACATTTCCAAAAGCAAACAGAATACATAAGCACTGTAGTCTGGGAGTAACTATTTTTCTGTCCTATCTATTACTATAAACACAGGGAACACGAGCCTCATGTAGCCTAATCCCCTGCCGCCCCCTCCCCAAACACAGACACCCACCCCTAACCCCTCTGCTGTTATCTAAGTGATAAGCCAGCCTGCTTTGCTGTACTGTGCACCACCCCGCTGCTGCACGCTCCACACCAGCTCCCACTGCCACTCTGCTTCATGGCCACATAGACAGGTAAGTGAGCAGCACCTGCTGCTACAACTATACTCCAGACTGACAGTGAAATCGTGCTCATCTATTGACATGGCTAAATATCTAGGTATGTGTGGCATATTTTAGCTCAACAGTCTTAAAAGTGAGTTTGACAGGGAGGGTGGGTGTTACTTTTGTTCATACATCAGTCATCACTTATCATGACTTAGGTGACAGCTATAATTTAAGCCTCTTGTGTAATATAAAGATTATAAAGTCAATAGCTAGCCAAACCAAAAAAAAGACAGTTTGCATTGCAAAGCGTTCCAGTGGTTTCAACAGCATATGTACCGTACAGCAAAACAATATAGGCTGGTCCGTACTGCTAGGTCTGCATTAGCAATAGAAGCGAGGACAATGCATGAGCAGTGTTGAGCCAACAGTGCTTTAGAAAAGAGAGCACTGAGGCTTTACTGTGGGACACCTGCTGCTGCTCAGTGCACATGCTGCACAGCCACGTGGGATGACTGATGGCCTTTCAGGTGACACAACACATACACACACACACACACACACACACACACACACACACACACACACACACACACACAGGCCTGAAATCACGCAAAAGCATCACAGGTGATTGTATTCTTTAACAAGATGGGTTTAATAGATCTAACAGCTATCACTGCAATTTGTCAATCATTTAAAAACATCAAAATTTAGGATTTGCAGATTTTTCCATTTTCAAGATAAACTGACTATTTTATGTATTGATCAAAGCAATCTATTTAAGGGCGCTATGATGGGCTTTGTGATGGATATTTTTCACTGTTGTTCACAACATGCTTAATTTTTCCTTAACTTTTGCAATGAAATCAAGACAACTTGAAAATAAAAGCATACACAGAGTAAAAAAAACACGCCTTCACTAAATACCATCACAAAAAAAGACTAAAGTGAATATTATAAACTGGTTATAGAAACAAAAACTGCTTTCTCATTAATCAGTTTATTATTGTTATTTTTAGGTATTGCTATTTATGAGGTAATCAGAGCAGACATCTACATTTAGTCAATAAATGTTTGACTAAAAACTAATATTTTTCTGTGTGGAGTTTGCATGTTCTCCTCATGTCTGCGTGGGCTCTCTCCGGGTACTCCGGCTTCCATCCACCATCCAAAAACATGCATGGGGATTAGGTTGTCTGTCCCTATGTGTCCTGTGATGAACTGGAGACTTGTCCAGGGTGTACCCTGTCATTCACCCTCAAACAGCTGGGATAGGCTCCAGCCCCCCTGCGACCCTATGTGAGGATAAGCGGTAGATAATGGATGGATTTTGATTAAAGAGCTTGCACATACTGGTGGATTAACCATAACAGAAACACTAAAAATATTTTTGTAAGCAGTAACACTGTTAATTTAGTGCAGTGGTGGTAAACACCTGACACTGGCTTTCTCTCAAGCCTGATTAGTAATTATAATAAAATTAAATACAACACATGAGCTAACAAACTAAGCTAATGCCAGATTAACATGAAACACAAAAGAATTAAAAAGAAATATGAACTGTGCAAAACCTTATAGGGTGTTCTGCCTTAACAGTTCCTTTCAGAATAAAATTTTCTGGTCTCTATATTATGATACGTATTAAAGTAGCGTTATTGTGCTACCTAATATACAGCTCTGGAAAAAATTAAGAGAGCACTCTCATAAATGTGAACAGCTCCACATCTATGGCAGCCAGTCCATTCAAGTTTTTGTTCGATTCCAACATAAGCCTTCTCATTCTACTTAATGAGACACTGATCAGGTGATCACTTGAACTAAAGCTTATTTTATGAGGAAGATGATAAAAATCACTGCTGCGATTAAAGATTGAGATTAACCCACCAATAATGATTTCTAAACTCTTAAAAATATAAACTCTAAGTTACAATATTAGTGCTGTGTTGTTTAAAAATGAATATGAACATGTTTTCTTTGCATTATTTGAGTGTCTGATTTTGTTTTTGTTTTTTTGTTTTTTTTCACCAGTTGTCATTTTCTACCAATAAATGCTCGAAATGGCAATATTTTAATTTCAAGAGAAATGTTGTTAGCACTTTATAGAATATAGAAAATAAAAAATGGTCGTTTTACTCAAACGCATACCTCTAAATAGTAAAATCAGCAAAACGAATCATTTTGCAGTGGTCTCTTAATTTTTTCCAGAGCTGTATGCAACCAAGCGTACACACCATATACTTATATTACTATTAAGGCTACTCTGAAATACCACTCAACAGGTGTTACATATGTGATGCGGGGTATTTTGGTGTTTTTACAGTTTAGAACAATGTCGTCTGGTTATATTCAAGCCGAATTGAAGGAGACTTTCTTCTCTGTCAGAAAGCCTCATTTTCATTACAATCTTCTGCTAATACGTTAATGGAAATCAAAATTTTCACATATTTTAATGGGGTTCACGGCAGCGCGTTTCCTCAGGCTAGTCGTGGTACAAAACCAGCCACGTAAGAGAACTTTAGAGGAAACCTTTGTTGGACGAGACGCTAATTAGTAATTATGATAAAATACAATACAACACTTGAGCTAGCAAAATAAATGATTAGGCTACATATGATAGCTTATAGCTAGCTGAACAGGCTAATAGCTACAATGTGGGTATCAACACAAAAGCTAAATCTACTCAACTGGCCGCGGATTCATACTAATAAAACCTCATGGAAAACATTTCCTCCTGCAGTACAAGGACTATAGTATATGTATAACATTACATACATACTGTCATATATAAGTAAATAAAAGTGCCATAACTTCACCTCATTCATCCAGTTTGCTGTAGACCGCTGCAAAGCCGCATGTAACTACGGTGTGCATCAAGGACCAATGTTGATACTGTAGTTAACGACCTGCCACACAACACAGCCTCTACAGTCTATCAGCTTAACAATCAAGCATCATCCGTTGATCCAACCTTATAATGACGCTGTACAGAGTCATACATCAGAGCTTTTATTCACTATCATCCATTGAGTTAATAAACACGTCACATGATAAAGGAATAATAATAAAAAATTAATCAAATTGATAAAGGAATTCTTCTTCTTCATGATGCTTGTTTACAGAGAGAGACATGGGGGACTCTACAGAAGTCAGTGGCTGCCAGTGGTGTGCACAGACTTTATGAAGGGCAAGGGCAAAAAGAAAAAAGGGCACCGGCAACACGTTCTCGCAAGTTAAGCATGTTTTAGAGAGCACGTTTTTAACCAGCCAAGAGTACATTTTATCATGTTTTAACCAGTCAAGAAGGAAGTTTAGTGTGGTTTTTTTTCCACCCAAGAGGGCAAATTAGTGGGTTTTGCAAACCAGAGCATCACCAGCACGTGTTTTTGCCACCAAAAAAGGGCACTTCAGCACATGTTTTTCAACAATATGTCCCTCGGTGCACTTTACTGGTGGCTGCACTTATTATTATTATTACTATATTGTCTTTTATTCAATAAGGTTTGTATCTGAGACTGAGATGGCATGATCAAGGATGATATGAGTAGGCTAGAATTGAAAATACAGGCTACTAAAGCTTTAGAACACAGGTCACTAACTGGCAGATCTGGACCCAGACGCCATCCTGAACGGACCCGGGCAGTATTCCAGGTAGGAGATTTAACAAACTCTGAGTCTCTTCCTGAACTCTGAATTGATTTACCCTGATGGGAAACTCTGAGTTTCCGGTTCCAGAAAAGCTGATGTGAATTTGTTATATATATACGTATATATATATATATATATATACGTATATATACGTATATATATATATATATATATATATATATATATATATATATATATATATATATATATATATCGTATATATATATATATATATATATATATATATATATACACGTATATATACGTGCATATACGTATATATATATACGTATATACGTATATATATATACGTATATACGTATCTATATATACGTATATATATATATATATATACATACACACACATAGATAGATAGATAGATAGATATGTGCACTGTTCATACAAATTCATTGGAGAATGACGGCACGGCTAAGCGTAAGGCATTGTGTAAAGCATTTCAAATGAATTGTGCATCGATGTCTGTCGTATTTCCTCCATAGAGGCACCATGAAGGCTGCTGGAGGTTCGGCAGTAGGAGGAGACAGGATGAACTCAGGGTTTCTGACAGAAAATCTGCTAGTGAGCAGGTTAGCTTCTCAGAGTCAGTTGTCATGGTGATTGACTCAAGAGTTTTACTGACCTCTCTTTGTGGAACTGAAAACCCAGAGTTTCCCTCATTTCAGGGTTAACATACTCAGAGTTTTCACTAAACCTGCGTTCTGGAACACCCCCCGGACCTGTTTCAAGAAAAAGGGATTTAAAAATAGTTAAGACGCTTCTATTTCCACCGCCGCAGCTTTTCTAGTGTTTACGGCATTAGTTGAACAGATCAGGAAATGCACAGACCAATTGCATTTCGAGTTAAGCCTCACACGTGATGCTACTCAGCCAATGAAGTCTCTGCATTCCCGACGCCACACTGCCGTTCCGCACACAGATGAAAGTTATGAGGAGAGGGACAGATGGACAGAGGGACACAGACAGGAAAAGAACGAAAAACAAAGAAATCGATAAAGAGACAGAAGACGAAGAGACAAGTGAGGCAGAGACAGGGAGAGAAAAACATCCACAAATGGCGCAGTTTAAGAGAAGAAAGGAGGACAGATTTGTTCATGTTGATTCCTGGGAGCAGAAAACCAGTGTGTCTGATAATATGCTCAGAGACCGTGACGCCACTATGAGACAAAACACAAAGATTATGACAAAACATACCCACTGAGGTCACAAAAATAAGCAGTCATAGAGCTCAGTAATTTGATTTTTCTCAAGTTATGAACTTCGTTTTAATTTGTTGTTCTTATTTTTAGTTATTATTATAGTTTATTTATTTATTCAATTCATCAAAATATGATTTTAGTTATTTTCTCTTATTTCAAACTGCAACTCTATACAAGACTGATATTGCTATGTAAAGTATTGTCTTAGTTTACTTTAATGTTACGTGACAATAAATATTGTGAAATCATACTGAATTTATTTGAATTTACAGTCAATTATTGATTACATGCAGAGTCCATATCAACATATATCACACTAACTGAAGTTAGACATTATGAGCTTTCGGACCTTTGATGGAATATGTTTTCTCCAACTGGACCTTTTTGAATTTTAGTTGACTACCCCTGCTTTAGAATATAAACTATAACCTACAGTAGAACGATGGGTAAATTTGCTTTGAGTGACTATTATTTTTAACCAAGTTTTAATATTGATTTTAATACTGGCAGTAATTATGCATTTACAAATATTCAGTATTAATTGTATTTGTATTAAATACAAATTAAAAGTTGCCCATTTGCTTATCCAATCGGGAAATGAGATTTTTTTTTATTGTGTTATTAGATTTTAAAATTATAAAACAGAGTTCTGTGTGATGCTGATTGCAAAATTTAGATTATAAATGAGGATCTTCCTCAAATCACAGTGATTATATGATATCATCAGATCATCCCTGGGACTAAATCACACATCTTTAAGGTTTAGAGCTTCATTTCCTATAACAATGTATACCAATAACCAATAGGAAAACTTCTCTTTACCAACAGAAGAATGTGAAGATAATCATGTTTCCAATGAGTTTTCATCACAAAAGTATACAGAAGTTTCTGGTTTTTGTTTGGTTGAAAGTCACGTGCGGATTGTTCTGTCACAATAACAACTTTAATCTCATGAATGGTCGATGAATGTTGGCGTTTGATTGTTTCAAGCGGGTTTGATTGATCGCCCCTCGTGCACACGGTTATCCCTTGGGGCCTTGAAGGCAACATAATTACAGGATGGAAGCGGGCCACCTGATTGGAGGCCCGTGTGTCTGCTCTTCTTTCATTGGCTCTTTCCGTCTCGTGCGCTGTCTGCAAGCTGCGCTTGCGCTGTACCTATCAGCATCGTTATGTCTGCTGAATTGAGGCGGAGATTCAGCGGATATGACTGAATTTTATCTTCAAAATAAAACGACGGAAACAAATAGTCAAGAATGAATTAATATTGCCTTTAAGTGGTTTGTCAGGTCATGAAGCTATTCATTTTAGTTTCCCAACAGTTTGGAAGGAGTCCATCTACATTCTGAGCCAATGAATGAATAAAGTAAGATAAGATAAGATAAGATAATCCTTTATTGGTCCCACAGACGGCAAAGTGGATAGTGCAGTGTACAAGGAGGGCATATAAAAAATAAGAATAATAACAACAGTAGAAAACGACCAAGTAAAGAAAAACTATAGAATCATATAGACAATAAGTGAATACCAATAAGTGAATAACTAAGCATGTACTGTACACGACATAAGTGACTGAAATGATTGGGACAAAAATTACTGAACACAGCAGATGGAGTGGCATGATAAATACAGCACAGTGAATGGTACGGTGAAGGAAGTGGAATTGCACATTAATAGATGAGAAACAGTAAATATATCAAGATAATCAGTATATTATCCTATATATTATACTAGAATATTATACTATATATATATAGTATATATCAGGATATCAGGATATACATCCCTATTGATTTACACACATCCAACCATACTTATTTTTATTTTATTATTATAATTTTATTATTAGATTAGAATAGAACAGAATAGAATAGTTAGTAGTAGTATTTATCCTCCATTTGGGGAAATTCACTCGCCACAGCAGCATAAACAAGATACAGACAAATTACAGTAATCAAAAAAAACATTATACAGCAGCAAAAGATGGTAATAGAAATGTAATACTAATAATAGAATAATATTTACAATATGTACTAAATAGAAAAAACAGGAAAAATTATATTTGTGATTGCAATGAAATGTTAAACACAAAAAAAATAATAAAATAAAATAGCATTGCAAATAAATTATCATTGCAATTCAATTTTCAATCAATAAAATTATCTATTTAGTATTCACACCAGTTGGTCCACTGTGTCCACTAACTTTATTCACCTATGTTGTATATATGATGCCTTTTTCCACTTGGTTGTTTTTCTACTCATGATGTTCTTGTTCTTATTTTTGTTGGCCTTTATTGTAATGTTACACCATCCACTTTGCTGCTGTAATGATGGAAATTTCCCAATTTGTGGGACCAATAAAGGATAATATAATGTAATCTAATTCACATTAAGAATCCACTTAGTATAGCATAAAAATACATTTATTGGGAAAGGTTTTGCAACATGGCAAACTCTAGTAACTTAGTTAACTAGCACATTATAGATGTGCGCTAAAGTGCCCTCTTTGGAGGCAAAAACGCACGCTTAAGTGTCCTCTTTCGAAGCAAAAAACATGCACTAAAGTGTCCTCTTTGGAGACAGAAACATGTACCAGTGTCCTCTTTGGAAGCAAAAACATGCTCTAAAGTGTCTTTTTTGGAGGCAAAAACACATATCAAAATGTCCTCCTTGGAGGCAAAAACATGCACTCAAGTGCCCTCTTGGGGGGCAAAAACATACACTAAAGTGTCCTATTTGGAGGCAAAAATTTAGAGGCAAATCACATGCTTAATTGCCCTCCTGGCTGACAAAAAACACACTAAATTGCCCTCTTGGGTGGTTAAAACATGATAAAATTTCCTCTTGGCAGGCAGAAACACATGCTAAAGTGCCCTCAAAAACATGCAGAATTTTAGTGCCCTCTTCATGTGCCATTTTTCTTTTCGCCCCTGCCCTTCAAGAAGTTTATGCATGCCACTGACTAAAATAATTTTAAAAACACTTAAGAACTGCTATTTTTGGTGCATGGTCAATATTTCTCTAGGGGGAGGTATTTCTAAACTCTATGGCTGTAGTCTGGTGTACATAAAACGCAAAATGTTAAACGACACTATGGTTAAACAGTTAAATTTGACTTTGCATGCATTGCAACATGGTTGGAACTACGGTAAGCGGAATGGGTCAACTCCCAGGCGGCCACTATCACCATGGATCCTCAGCTCCCGGCCTGGAGCTCCAGTCATTTTTCCCCGGACCTCCACAGCCCTCTCCGGTCTGGAGGACTTCTCGGCGTGCCCTGGCCGTCTGTGGCCGGGCGTGGGGTGCTCCCGGGCGGCCACTCACCGCGGATCCCCGGCCCGGAGCTCCAGTCATTTCATGACCCTTTTACGCTTTTTAGGCGGAAAGGATTTGGTGCGGCATAAGTATGGTCTTATATTATGACCAAAAGTGCAGTGCAGGTTTTAGTTTAGTGCCGGGTAAGTAAAACCGGCGTCTCCACCATTCTTCTCTGTGAAAAGTGAATCGCAAAATGTGGAAATGTATTTTGTCCTCTGGGTACTAGCAGGTAGTGCTTTATGTCCCTCTCTGCAGTTTGTAGTTTTTGATAGACCAGAAAGACATGGAAGCCTCCGTATGAGCGACCTGCTCTATGTAAAGACACATAACTGATTCTCCACCCAGGAGGATAAGTCAGACTGTTGGCATCATTTTTTTTACACCAATGAGGGTCTATTTATGAATGAAGACGTTGATTTGAAGTAATAAAATACTTAAAAAATGACATAGTGTCCCTTTAAACGTATTGCTTTGGACATGGGGACGTTTTGAGCATAGCAGCACTGCAGGGATTTTATTTTGACAGTCCGCAGCAGGATAGCTCTAGGCTAATGCGGGAATTGACAGCCGGCGAGGCTTTGAAAGTCTGGTGTCTGACTCCAGAGCAGGAGAGACTATGTCCGCCGTCAGAGGCGACCTGTGCCCATCTCTGCTCTCACTATAACTAATTCTCCATGAAATAACAGGAACACGGGGCCTCCAGGATGGCCAACTCGGTGAGTAGCCACTAAGAGGATGATTTTGCCAATCCGGTTTGATGGAGTATATTTTGGACATTTTTGGACCCCGGAGAGTGGCTGGTTTTTACTCCGTAACGAGGATTTTCAAGACGTACTGCTAGCTAGAGCTCATACATGCCGCTTCGTCCTTAAATTCCGCTCAGAAACGTGGTAGTTTAAATGTTTGTCGCCTTACTGCCCAAACGATTTTACAAAATTTAATTTAATTTCCAATTAAGCTTACAGTCCATCGGTCTATTGGGCAGTGTTTCGTGTGATGCATACAGTAAAAAGTAAATGGGCTGAAATGTAGCCTAAACTGTCTCAAGGATATTTTGATTTAAAATTGAATTACATTGCTCCTTCTTAACTATGTGATGTTACCGTTGAAAACACTGGGAGTCAATTTCAGTGAAGTTTTTCGGGAATGTTTAACGCTCAAGCTAATTCTAAAAGTTGCAAGTCAGTTTGGCACAGGTGTGTAAATGGTGGAAAAGTGATGCTAAACTTTGTTAAATTTGCAGAATTTTCAATGTAGTTTTGCATGTAGATCTACATGCAGGAGACATGGTCATATAATTGGTTGCTTTGTAAAAAAAAAAAGGGATGAAGGCAACCTATCACAGGCATAGTGGGTGCAAAAATGATTTATATATTTAGCTAAACATGTTTTTTTTCTACTTTTTCTTGAATTTGAGGCGTAACCCAACATCATTTTGTTTTCAGGGTGCTGTTCAGGTGAAGCTAGAACTTGGTCATCGTGCCCAGGTGAGAAAGAAACCCACTGTCGAAGGCTTCACCCATGACTGGATGGTGTTTGTCCGAGGACCAGAGCACAGCAACATCCAGCACTTTGTGGAGAAAGTAGTCTTTCACCTGCACGAAAGCTTCCCAAAACCAAAAAGAGGTAAGAGACCTTTATCTTACGGCTGAATTACCATCCACGGGACTTTGCGTCCTTGATCAAGCCTTTGAGTCGGTTGCTGACTCTGACCTCTGACCTCTAAGTCGAGCGGCAGGAAAAACAGAATGTTTCTCTTTCTGTTTCTATGCTTCTGTGCTGTTAGAATGAATTGCAGATTGAGGAGAAAAAGCAGTGGTTTTTGGGTCTGTAAGCAGCACTGCATTTTTTTGTCCTGTTGCAAGGATGGTTGGTGGTATGTTGTTCACTATAGTGGCAAACAAACTGAATTCAAGGTTGGAAGTTTAATGCTGTCTGGAGTCTCTCTGTGTTACTTTCTTTTAAACATCACTATATATACTTGGTGTGTTGCTTTTGAATATGAAATGGACAGTTTCTCTGTGAGATGAATAAAGTATCTATCTGTCTATCTGTCTATCTATCTATCTGTCTATCTATCTATCTGTCTATCTATCTGTCTGTCTATCTATCTATCTGTCTATCTATCTCTCTATCTATCTATCTGTCTGTCTATCTATCTATCTATCTGTCTATCTATCTGTCTATCTATCTGTCTATCTATCTGTCTGACTATCTATGTCTATCTATCTATCTGTCTATCTGTCTGTCTGTCTATCTATCTATCTGTCTATCTATCTATCTATCTGTCTGTCTGTCTATCTATCTATCTATCTGTCTGTCTGTCTATCTGTCTATCTATCTATCTATCTATCTATCTGTCTATCGATCAGTCTAACTAACTAACTAACTTAACCTTGTGACTGCTTAATTTGGGAGATGTAAAAGCTAAAGCTGACAGGTAAATTTGCTTGCGGGAACTCAGCTCTGACTTCCTTTATTACAATAAAGGAAGTCATAGTCAAGGTTAGTCTAATAATTTCTAATCATCCTGAACTTGTGCAGTGAAGTCTCACTACTGCAAACAGATGTACTGGACATTTACACCGTAACAACACCGTAACAGGTTGACATTCTTGCTCGGAAAAACAACATTTAAAATGTTTAATATATTAACAAAATAGTTGTACATTTCTTATGATTGATTAATGGAATAATTGATGAGCCATGGCAGCTCTGGATGGCTCTTATCAATTCTGGGTTGCTGTCTGGGTCACATTGTGTGTTGACTCCTTAGGGAACACATGGTCTCTACATGAACATTGATCAGGGTATTCTGTGTGATCTCATCTCACAGGCTGATTACAAAAGCTTTGAATCAGCCATCAATATTTGTAATATTGATTGATTGATTGTAATAAGTATTGACATTGTTTTCAAAAAAAAAGCTCCCACAATCACTAAAACCCATTTTATTTGCGTTTTCATTTTATATGTGTGTATTCATATATATACGTATATATATACAGTCATGGAAAAAATTATTAGACCACCCTTGTTAATTTCTTGTTCATTCTAATATCTAGTACCACTAAACGTATAATACAATGAACACAACAAAAAATGCAGCTGGTCACATAATACTTTATGTCTTATTTGACATTCTTAAGCTTAATTGATTCCCAGGGTATATAAGAGGCCATTTCATGTCACAAGCAGCACTGCACATGCAAAGGCCTAGAGTGGTTTCCTGCTTACATTCAAGCCGTAGCACAACTCAGAAGTTGTCAGCTCTCACATAATGCCTAAAACAAAAGAATTATGTGAAGCAACAAAGGCAGCCATCTTGGCACTGCTGGAAATTGGCATGAGTGAGAGACAGGTAGCGAAAAAACTGAAGATCTCCAAGACAGCCGTTCATTACAAAAAAAAGCAAGCTGAACATGGCACTACCAAATTGCTACCTGGCCGTGGCAGGAAACGTCTTTCTACCCCACGAGATGACCGTGCACTCATCCGTTCCTGTGTCAGGAATCGTCGTCAGACCTCCAGGGACCTTAAAAATGAGTGGGCACTGTCGAGAAATGTGACTTGCTCGGCAAGGACAGTTCGAAACCGACTTGTTGAAGCTGGTTTGAAGTCACACAGAGCACGCAAGAAGCCCTTCATCAATGAAAGGCAGAGGAAGGCCCGGTTACTCTTTGCTCGAGACCACAAGGATTGGACTGTTGATGATTGGGCTAAGGTTCTCTTCAGTGATGAATCCAATTTTGAATTGATGCCCACTCCAGCCAACTTACTGGTTAGGAGGAAGCCTGGAGAAGCTTACAACCCAGACTGTCTTGCCCCTACAGTAAAACATGGGGGTGGATCAGTCATGATCTGGGGTTGTTTCAGTCTGAGTGGAACAGGGCAAATGCAATTGTGTGAAGGCCGAATGAACCAGGTCAAGTACAGGACTACCCTTGAAAACAGTCTTCTTCCATCAGCTGGAAAACTCTTTCCTGCCTCGAATGACTGGATTTTCCAACAAGACAATGCCCCTTGCCACACGGCAAGGTCAGTTAAAGCCTGGATGGAGAACCACAACATTCGCACCATGCCTTGGCCTGCTCAATCACCAGATCTTAATCCAATTGAAAACCTGTGGAAAATCATCAAACTCAAAATGGAGAACCACAAGCCCAAAAACAAAGAAAATTTGTTTGAATTTGTCCAACAGGAATGGGCTGCTGTGACAGCAGAACAATGTCAGAAGCTGGTGGAGAGCATGCCAAGACGCATGGCTGCAGTCATCAAAAACAATGGTTATGCAATCAAGTATTAACTCTTGTGTGTATCATGTGTTTAAAGCAAACAGAAAAGAAAACATGGAATGCTTAAAAGTAGTGTTTTTGGCGGTACAATGCCATAGCTATTGATGTAAGAATTTAAGTAATTTTGGTTATTATCAAGAAAACCATGGAAAATGAATAATCCTTAGTTCTTAAATTAAACTCTCATGAGCTATTTTTGTTGTTATCATTATAATTGTCCAAACAAATGTACCTTTAGTTGAGCCAGGCATTAAAATTAACAAGAAATTGAAGAAAACAAGGGTGGTCTAATAATTTTTTCCATGACTGTATATATACACGTGTATATACATATACACGTATGTGTATATATAGAAAACCTATGGGATCAGCTGAGTCATCATGTACAGGGTCATAACCCCACACACCAGAACCTCAATGACTTGTGAACGGCATGAGATGTTGTTGTTGAGCTGTAATTGATGCTCAAGGACACACAGCAAATTATTGAGACATTGACATTTTTTTGTTGCGGTTTACCCACCACTGTTGTTTGTTTTTTGTTTCAATAATTTTTTGACCACGATACCATGATGCCCAAATTTGACAAAAATGACTTATTGAGTTGAAATCATAAAATAATTATAAATTAATATTATGATAATTATGATGACCTGACTAAAGGAAATTACACAAAAATACCTTAATGAGGTATTGAAAAATATGGGGTTCTGGAACCGGTATCGAAACGAAGGCACCAGAAATGGCATTGTATCAAAAACTTTGAACGATACCCAGCCTAACCTCTAATTTCCACCGGAATGTGGAACGACGGATACGTTTCCATTCAAATAAATGTGCCAAATTCCACTGACTGCAAGCGAAAAAATCGACACAACTTCTATTTTTGTCAGCACCCGGCGCATGAATCTTATGATTCCAGCTGTGCGGCAGAGCCGACGTCGGCCATCGTTCTGCATCCAGTGGAAATTAGAGGTTACTGACAGCAGTGTTTAACAAATGAGCCGCAGGAGAGCATTAGTGATCCATTGATGTGGACCAGAGATCCTTAGCGGCCTCTCAAGATTTTAAAGAAAGGAGTTATAAAAAATTGAATTTAATTTAATTACATTTAAAACTCCCCAGTACAGATTTAAAAAGCGAAGATATCTATCATTGCTCACGTGCCGTTCAGTTTTATCTCAACTCTGTCTTTATCTGCTCACAGGTACACTCACATGACGCGCTGATGGGGTTTCAAACAACCTTTCCACATCACTTGTTTCCTTATTGCTCCAAAGACTGTACTTCTTATCAACCTATGACAAGGTGCAGCAGTGAGAAACACAGAAAGCACAGTGATAAGAGGCCGCCAGCCTTCCTGTCACTGTTCCTCCCACACTCTCAGTGATTTGTTGTGCCGCTCAGAGAGGCTGCCAGACACACATTAAGATGAATGACGAATCAGTCAGTAAAGCTGCCACTGCGCTTCATTATTGCCATGCGGTTAACGGGCCCGCGTTGAGGCGTTGCCATGGAGATGGTGTAATTGCATTGTAGTTTGAACAAATGGAGGTAGAAAAGCTCTTTGGAACCAGTGAAGGCGGCAATAGGCGGCAGCGGCTCACGCTGCTTAAGCACCTCATTTGGAGCCTCAGCTGACATTTATTCTACTCTGGAGATGGCATCTCTTCAAAGGTGTTTGTGACATTTCAGAGGATTGTCACTTTTATGGAAAGATGTAAGATGGTGTAATGGGAAAGAAATGGGCAAGCCTGGTGAAAAGCCTTGCAGATTTTTGGTCTGTGCAGCACAGGAAAGCTACACCAGAGCTGGGGTGCTTTTTGTGTTTTCTGAGACCAAGGTGCTCTTTGTTACAGGAAATATACGGTACTCCAAGCCAAGATTTCTCCTGGTCCTCATCAGCCTGGCCAAGCTCTGCAAGTCTTGAGTATTCCAGTGGTTTGGATTTATCAGTTAGAGCTGCATGATATTATGAAACCAGGCGATAACGTTGTTGAATCCCTCAGTTTACAGTAGAATCCGGCCCACTGAACTTGTCCAAATTATATCATGAAATATATATATATATATATATATATATATATATATATATATATATATATATATAATATATATATATATAAATAATATATATATCATTAAATTAAACACAGGTATGTGCGAAGTCTAATTGGACATATTGCCTAAAATTCATAACAACTAAAGAAGATTAAAGCAGGTCATGAAGCAGAACTTTATTCAAAATCAAGGAAACTAACAACACAGTCAAAACTGAAGATCAAACACACTGCTTAAAATAAATTAACCATCTTTTCTGAATGTGTCTAAGCTTCTCCTGTAATTCAACAAACTAATAATCCACCAAAGAGCAAGAGTTAAAGGAACCATATGTAGGATGGTGGCCAAAACTGGTACTGCAATCACTTTCAAATTACTGTAGAGCAGCGTCTCCCCTCTCCCTCTCCCCTGACTAGAGGTTGCCAGCTTGGCTGCAGGATCCAACAGGAACAGAAAGTGTTACAGTGAATGAAAAGCAGCCACCTTGGGCATCACCATGAACACTTAGACAGAGTAAAATGGGGTGGGGGAGTGCTGTGGAGGGACGGGGTAAAGTGAGTGGAGCTCTGTGTCGGGAGCTGCGGCAGGTAGCACCGGTTGTCCATCTCCATCTTTCAAAGGCATCTCATATACAAATCCTTGTTTTATTTCGGACTTGCTCACAACGGACTTTGGATCCATAACGAGACATGGCAGTCTTCTTTTGAGGAGGGGATACTGATGATGCCTGGTCTTGCTCGTTGCTTGATCTTTCTTGCACTGCTTAAAACTGCAAAAGAAAAAAAAAATCAAATCAGTTATGCTGTTTTAATTCACATTATGAAAACAAACAATACCAATATATATAAAAAAAAATAAATTATCAAATACCTGATGCTCCATAATTTCACTTCTGAGATCCTCATAGACTTGGTCACAGATGGCTTCATCAAGAATGGGTAAAGACTTGAACCTTGGGTCAAGGACTGGGGCCCTGTGCTGGTAGTCTAGAAGATCTGGATCAGTGTATCTCTTCTCCAAATCTCGGGTGACTGCTGACTTGCCCTCCCGGATGGTTGGACTGTCCTCAGGATCTGGTGCCATGGATTTCAGTGTCATTATTTTGAGCGGGAGAATCATGGATGAAGTGGGAGTTGATTCACTGCTTATCAGAGTTGTCATTTTCTTGAGAGGGTTAAGCAGCTGGATGAGTTCCTCTGCCAGCTTCAGCTCACTGTCAGTCAGCATGGATATGTCTCTCGCAGACTTTTTCAAGGCTTTGTCAAGTATGGCAGAGTAAATGGCTGATTGTTGCTCCATGTAGCGTTCAAATAGGGCTGAATGATTTTAGGAAAAGATTGAATTGTGATTTTCTGGCAGATGTTTTGATTTCAATTCGATTCACAATTTTCTTCAAAAGAAACTTCAGTGCCATATTGTGTGTACAGTGATCTTTACAAACATGACAGAAAAATACACAATGACTTAATGTCATCAATAATGATTATTATTATTATTATTTTAGGATTTCAACTCAATAGGTTATTTTTATGTAATTAAGGCTCTATTATGGTAGACATACTAGACAACATTCTGATGATGATCAACAGTCGCAGGCTGCAACCTGTTACTCTTTAGGACCCTGGGGAGTGAACGTTTGCATTATGGTGTGTTCATTGAAAGTTGGAACTATTCAACATAACCCCAAAGTGTAGTGTTCCCAGCGCTTCCAGCCTTATAGACGTACAACAAAACATCAATATCTTTTTGAGGAGATAATCCCACTTTCTGAGTTGGAGATTTAAATTCTTATTTGGCTTGGAAAGTCTGACATTCTTGAATACACCGTGGGCTAAACACAAACGCTGAGCTCCCACTGCTGCTGCTATGACATTAATGCTCTCTTTTACCGGCGCTGTTTGTCTCCTTATGCTGGAAAGTGGAGAGACGGATCAGCGTCACTAGCAATCTGAGGGGGACATGTCCCCTCCTCTGTAGTAACATCTGAGCACGTGAATCATTTCCATTAGACTTTTCACCGGACTTTTTCGTCATGCACTCCTCATGCAAATGCCTGTGGTGATTTTTCAGTGCTGGTAAAAGTTGGTTGTGTTACAACTTTAGAGCGGCAGGTTTTTATGCACAGTTCCTGTTTGTATTGCACGTCTGCAGCCTCAAAGCCCAGATACCGCCTAATGACAGCCGTGCTGTTTGTCTTGGAGATTAAATCCCCTCCTCCGCTTCTGATTCCGCTGAAGTCATTTCTAAACACGTTAACGTTACAAAGCAGGAGCAGCAGGTTAACACACTGACTGGTTAGCATCTGTCCACCAGTAGCATGCCGCTTCAGATTGGTGAGCTTGGCAGGACGGTAGGGAGCCGGCATGTATATGTAAAATAATTAAAACAACAGATCCTGTGTCAGTCAGAAGCACTGCTGAAAACCGCAGCTTTGATGATCACACAATCGCGCTGTCTGAAATCGCAATTTCGATCTGAAAACGATTCGTTCAGCCCTACATTCGAGCTTGTCGTGTACGGTATTCCAGCAGGTTGTGATCATGGATCAATCTGTGTTGTGGTATGTTTAACTGTTTGTCAACCAGAACTTTGTGAGCAATGGTACTTTTGTGGAAGAATGTCACCACTTTTCTGACCTTCCCCAGGAGACGTGGCACTGAGTTGAGGGACACAACTTTCTTAGCTGCAAGATTCAGGCTGTGTGCAAAACAGCCAATGTGTGGTCCAAAGACATCTGTATTATGGATGGCATTCACAATGTTTTGTGCATTGTCTGTGGTTACAGGAATGGGGATATTTGCTCTCTCTAGCTTCCATGCAGTAACTGCATGCACTAGTTCTTCAGCCAGGTGTTCACTTGTGTGGCTCTCATACAGTGGATGAAAATCCGAAAATAAATCCATACAAAGTGGATTAAAGTACAGTAAAATTTCCGCGCATCTGTGTACAAATTGACAAGTCATAGCCGACAACTTTTTTCATTTTTTCTCCTAATGAGCACCGACCTTAGCACTGTCGCCTCACAGCAAGAAGGTACCGGGTTTGAATCCCAGGCCCGGGGCCTTTCTGTGTGGAGTTTGCATGTTCTCCTCATGTCTGTGTGGGTTCTCTCTGGTACTCTGGCTTCCTCCCACCATCCAAAAACATGCATGGGGATTAGGTTAATTGGCTAATTTAGATTGACCGTAGGTGTGAATGTGAGTGTGAGTGGTTGTCTGTCTCTATGTGTCCTGTGATGAACTGGAGACTTGTCCAGGGTGTGACCGTGACCCGATGAGGATAAGCGGTAGATAATGCTAGAGCACCGGCCTTTGAGGAGACCGTCTATAAAGTGCAACACCAGAGTGAAAAACGTTCCCCTTATATCTGCTGTAGCATCATCAAATTCAGACACATCTGACCTCATGCTGCTCAAAGTACAACACTGACTTTGACTAAAAGTGATTAAATGTATTTTTTTATGAATTATTGTTTTATATGCAAATTATATTTAATAACTTATACATTATGAACTATAGCATCACCAAATTCAGCTCAGACACAGCTCACCTCATGTTGCTGATTACAATACTCATTTTTACAGGGGATATTCTCTGTGTGCAGTTGAGGGTTGCAGTAGACCTTATGATGGCACTGTGTTTGTATGTGCACACGTGTGTTACTGTGTACGTGATTTGAGTGTAAATAATAAAATTGTGTTATGTAAGAAATTCCATAGTGCTCCTATTTTTTTTTTTCTCTGTGCTCCTAAGCATACAGCCCTGTAAGGGGCCAAGCCCAGCTCCTGAAAAACAACCCCACACCATAATCTCCCCACGACCAAACTTTACACTTGGCACAATGCAGTCCGACAAGTATCATTCTCCTGGCAACTGTCAAAACCAGACTCATCCATCAGATTGCCAGATGAAGAAGAGTGATTCATCACTCCAGAGAACGCGTCTCCACTGCTCTAGAGTCCAGTGGCGGCGTGCTTTACACCACTGCATCCGACGCTTTGCATTGCACTTGGTGATGTATGGCTTGGATGCAGCTGCTCGGTCATGGAAACCCATTCCATGAAGCTCTCTGTGCACTGTTCTTGAGCTAATCTGAAGGCCACATGAAGTTTGGAGGTCTGTAGTGATTGACTCTGCAGAAAGTCGGTGACCTCTTCACACTATGCGCCTCAGCATCCATTGACCCTGCTCCATCAGTTTGCATGGCCTACCACTTTATGGCTGAGTTTCTGTCATTCCCAAACACTTCCACGTTCTTATAATACAGCTGACAGTTGACTGTGGAATATTTAGGAGTGAGGAAATTTCACGACTGGATTTGTTGCACAGGTGGCATCCTATCACAGTTCCACGCTGGAATTCACTGAGCTCCTGAGAGCGACCCATTCTTTCACAAATGTTTGTAAAAGCAGTCTGCATGCCTAGGTGCTTGATTTTATACACCTGTGGTCATGGAAGTGATTGGAACACCTCATTCTGATTATTTGGATGGGTGAGCGAATACTTTTGGCAATATCGTGTACCTGGAGATAAGAAAGATGGGCAATGGGCAAAAGGGGACCTAAGATGTATCATGACATCAATATGACTATTAACAAAACCAAAACCGATTTTGACTCTTTAAATGAAGATATATATTTTTTTTTTTTCAAATGAAAATCTCTTAGCAAGCCTTTCAAACTTTTTCTTGAGGATATCAAAAAAAAGTACTTGATTTAGCAGATCTATTGAAATAAGGTGTGTTATTGATATAAAAAAAAACATCCAGTCCTCTAGAACTGAAATACTTTGCATCAAATCAAATCAAAAGCCTTTTTGTCATTATGTGACGGTACATACAACAGAAATTAGGCGTGCTGCTCCGCATGGTGCTCAGTCACATATCAAAAAGAAGAAAAAAAGAATCGTGGAGCACCCGCTGCCTCAAAATCAAAAGTTGCAGCAGCTCCTCTCGTCCAAAAGAGCTTGGCAGAGTCTTTCGCCAAAGGCACCCCGTATAACAAAAGATCACGTCAGTGGAGGGAGGTGACGGAGGCCATCATGATGCACATATGCAAAGACATGGTCTCGATTTAGCACCCCCGACCTGAGGTATGTAATAGCCAGCACAAGTGGTAACATTATCACTTGCCGCAGATCAGCGCTGAAACCAGAGAGAGTTGATCAGCTGGTTTTTCTTGCACACAATCTGTAATTGCTGGATAGGCACACTAGTGTCAGTGTCCTTCAGAACATTTAGCAAATGCTGTGATTTTATGTTGAACTAACTGCTGTTATGCATCTGTTACATTGTGTAAAACTTGAAAAACAATTCTCATTTGTTGTTTTTATTTCTTGTTAAGCTGGAGCTTTGTGTTTACATTTGCACACACACTATAGCTTAAGTCAAAGCTGGAGTTCAATGTCTACCAGATTGCACACTCTTTGTGGTTTATTTATTACGTTATTATATTTTCTTTAAAATAACGTTATGCTGCTGTGAGCAAATAAAAATGAAAGAGGAAAATAATCAAATGCAACAGTATTATTATTTTTTCTATTAATTGAATTTATAGGGCAAAAGAAACCATACCGCGATATACATACTGTTACCGTGATATGAAATTACTCATAGCGCCCGACCCTATGTATGTGTGTATGTATGTATGTATGTATATGTGTGTGTGTGTGTGTGTGTGTGTGTGTGTGTATTGTCACAGCCTCTCCTCTGCTTGCAGGGGCATTTCCTCCTGCAGACAGAGGAGGATCCTGTTAATTGGAGCCACCTGGGCTCAGTATAAAAGCAGGCTCCTGACTATTCTCTCGCTCTCTGTCTGCCCACAGGTAACAGTTTGTTTTGTTGCAGTTTTGTTTTGTTTTACATTCATTCACAATCACACATACAGATTCACTCACACATGCACCCTGCATGCACATACATACATATTTAACATACTCACATCCCATACTCGTTATTATTGTTTGAACTTAAAATATGAAATTGGCCTCAGCTGTCCGTGTCTCCTCATATTTGCCACAGGTTTTGAGCTGGCCTGTGACAAGTGGGGGCTTGTCTTAAAGTCTTTAGTTTAACCTGAGTGCTTTTGTTTGCTTTGACTTAGATTTAGTTTGACCAGTTTTGTATAGTTTCACCTTAACATTGATAAGTTTGGTTGGAGAGTTTGTTTCTAGTTTGACTTATTTGAGACTAGTTTGTGGTTTGGAGCTTTAGTTTGGGTGTTTGTTTTGCTCATGTAAGTCCAAAGTCTTGTTTGAGGGGATGTTCAGGTTGTAGGCCAGTTGTGTTGATCAGTGGAGTGTCATGTGCTCCCTTTTGTTTGGTAGCTTTGGGCTAGTTAGTGTAGCATTACCAGCTCACTTCGGACCTTGTTCTGGGGTTTGTCTGGTTGGGAGTTCTCCCCTGTTAGGTTTAACAGCGGGTCTCAATAGGAGACTCGTGGTGTTTCTGTTTTAGGTGGCAGTGAATGTGGTCAGAGCTTCCCTTTTCCCTTACATCGACTCGGGAGCACCTCTGTGGTTAACTCCACTGGTTTAGTGTGCATTATACCCCACCATGTGAGACTGCCTGAAGACGAGGGAACAGTTAGTTTATTGGTGATAAAGGGGGGTGGTTCCTGTCCTTAACCCAGCCTGGCAGCTGGTGAGTTGTTTTTTTATGTTGTATGGTTCGACCAGATACTAGAGGGTCACAGTTTGATGTTGCACAGAATCTTCGTTTGTTACACACATTTGATGAGTCAGATCCAGACACTTATTTTACTTTGTTTGAAGGTATTGCAGATTGCAGAGCTTGGTGTAATTTAGACAAAAAAAAATTGTTGCAGTGTGCATTTACTGGTAAGGCATGTGAGGTTTTTTCAACACTGAGTGTAGCTGATAGTAGGGTTTATGCTGCAGTTAAATTTGCAGTTCTGAGAGTCTATGAGCTTGTACCAGAGGCATATCGACAACGTTTTCATTATAGAAAGAAGACTGAGTCTAAGACTTATTCGGAGTTTGTTTGTGATCTGATCTCTGCATTCAATCATTGGTGTACAGCTTCTGAAGTAACAGCATTTGAGGGTTTGTGTGACTTGGTTGTGTTAGAGCAGTTTAAAAACTCTGTGCTTGAACATGTTGCTACTTATATTACTGAACCCATCTCCATCTGAAGCAGCAGTTCTCGTAGATGAGTATGTGCTAACACACACTTTGTGTCAAGTGACATGCGCCAAAGAAATGACTTTTATCCTCGGCAAGGTAAGTCACCTGTGGAGTTTTCCCCCAAGCAGAGTAGGTCTCCAGTGTTGCCTGCCCCTTTCCATAAGCCTCAGCAAAAGCCTAGTCAGGGAGGTTTTAAAGCATCAGTTAATGCTAATTCATCCCGGTACTGTTTACTTGAAGGACATTTGAAGAAGGACTGTCCATTGCTTAATTCTAAGAAGGCAAGTCAAGTTAAACCTGTTAAGTGTCAAGCTGCTAGTTACCCTGCAGCTTTTTCTCTGTGCACAGTCACATCAAAAGCAGTGGTTAAAGCATTAACTCAGTTTATTTCCATATCTGGGATTCCAAAAGTTATCCAGTCAGATCAAGGATCTAACTATACCTCCCACATGTTTACTCAGATTCTGAAACAGCTTAAAGTTAAACATAACAAGTCAACTGCGTTCCATGCCCAGAGTCAAGGAGCTTTGGAGTGGTTTCACTAAACCTTGAAGTCCTTGTTGCGTGCATACTGCACCGAGCTGTCTGCAGATTGGGAGGAAGGTTTACCCTGGCTGCTGTTAGCTGCTCGTGAAGTAGTGCAGGAGAGCACAGGCTTTAGTCTCAACAACTTGGTGTTTGGTCATAAAATGCGCGGCCCACTAGTGGTGCTGCAGGACAGCTGTCTGCCTGAAGAGCCACCGCAGAATATGATTGAGTATGTAAATGGATTTAGGCTTAAGTTGTATCAGCCTGGTGAGTTGGCAAAAGAGAGGCTAGAATGTTCTCAAAAGAAAATTAAACTATATATATATATATAAAATAATAATATATAAAATATTTTAGAAAGTCTGAGTTGCGTGGGTTCAGTCCCGGTAACAGAGTACTGGCTCATTTCCCACTAGTTAACTCACCTTTCCAAGCTAAATACTATGGTCCTTTTACTGTGTTGCTTAAGGTGTCAGACTTAAACTATCTTACCGAAACCCAAGGCTATCGAAACTCAACAAAGTTGTGCCACGTAAACCTTCCAAAAGCCTATCATTCCCGTGATCCAGCTGCAAACATTGTAACAGTGAAGTCAGCGTTGGCTGCTGGGCCTGTCACTGCTTCAGGTAGTTTCAAATCTGGGGAAGGGGGAGGAGAGGAGTTGGTAGTAGCATCGGACGAGGTTTTAAGAGGTCGTTTAAAAAACCTTGCATCCTTAAAAAATGTGGGTGCCCTGGCTGATCACTTGGACTCTGAGAAGCGCGACCAGTTGGTGGCACTCATCAAAAACTATCCTGTTCTGTTTTCGGACACCCCATTGCAAACACACTTAATTGAACATGACATAGACATCGGAGATGCAAAGCCAATCAAAAAGAAATTTAAGCGAGTGTCAGAGGAGAAGAAGCAGCAGTTGGAGTCAGAGGTGCAGTACATGCTGGACAATGGCATTGCGGAGCCATGTGTTTCATTCAGGACCAGAGTTGAGTTTGAATACAATATTGCTGGATGTCTGAGACCTATATAAAATAAAGATACAATATGTAAGAAATGTATTTAAGTTACTCATAAAATGGCCCTGATATGTCACCAGACATTAAGAAATTATGTTCATTTCAAATACTTATTTCACTGACAACAGTAGTCCAGCCAGAATATTCTCACTTAAAAAGCCAAGTTGCAGCCCTCAACTGATGTTCATGTTGTCATGTTGTGTTTTGGTCTGATGCTCCACCCTCCACCTATCTCCCAATCACCAAGTCAGTAGTGTGTCAGCATCCAGGGTGCCAGCTCTGCTCTAGTTACCACAGCTGCAGCTACGAATGTGTCGGATAAATAATGTCTAACTAGAGCTATATATATTACGATATATATATTGTAATGCGGTAGAAAAATGTCTACCATACGATATAAGCCTCTGTTGTTCATAACCTAATTTTAACATGTAGCTACTTAGTTAGCTCTGTTGCTACGATAACATAAATGTTACTCTGGTTATGGTTTACATACATCATGTAAAGCAGAACTCAACGTCAGAATGACCGCTGGATAATCCAAATGTATCATGCGAGTTAAAAACGTGTATTGTATGAAGCATAGACATAATAATATGATGGCTACAGTAACCGTAGCAACACTACTGCTTTGCGGTAGCATGTTTACGTCACCCGTAAGGACAGGTTTGTGGCAGTTGTAGCTCGCAAGTGAAAAAAAAAAAAAGTTGTAGCTCGGAAGTAAGCAGAGGTAAAACAGCATGGAGGACATCGTGTTGCGTGTGAATGATTTATTATCACTTAAAACACATTTTTATTGGCAGTCAAATCGCACAGTAAAAGTAGGCTACAGCGCAAACAAAGCCAGACTTCCGGTCGCTCTCAAAGTAAGCCTTCAGAATAAAAGCATATAAGGGACTGGTGGCTGGAGAGGTGCCAGTTTCTCCTCCTGGGCACTGCCGAGGTGCCCTTGAGCAAGGCACCGAACCCCCAGCTCCCCGGGCGCTCTTACATGGCAGCCCACTGCTCCCTGAGGGGATGGGTTAAATGCAGAGGACAAATTTCATGTATGTAGCGATATGACAAATAAAGTATCTATTCTATTTTATTACGCCACGGAGGAGAGCGCAATGGAAATTAAAAACAAAAAAAAAATACTATATCAGAATATATATAGTTATCGGGATATAACCTTGGCTATACCGGGATATAGAAATTTAGCCATATCGCACAGCCCTATGTCTAACGTTACAAAACCTAAAAGACCTCGTTATAAATCTGAAATATGTTGTGACAAAGTCCGAAATAAAACAAGAATTTGTATATGAGATGCCTTTGAAAGATGGAGACGACGGAAAGCGGCTGGGTAGCAGCACTCTCGATAGGCCACTCTCAACGCATACCCCCGGCCACCGCCTGGAAGCTCCTCTCTATTTACCCCGTCTCTCCACAGCGCTCCTCTGTTACATTTCACTCCTTCTAAGTGAAGCAGCAATCCCGATCGGCCACTGTCGCCGCGGATCCACAGCTCCCGACCCAGAACTCCACTCACTTTACCCCAGCCCTCCACAGCTCTCCCCCACCCCATTTTACTCTTTCTAAGTGTTCATGGTGATGCCCAAGGTGGCTGCTTTTCATTCACTGTAACACTTTCTGTTCCTGTCGGATACTGCAGCCAAGCTGGCAACCTCTATTCAGGGGAGAGGGAGAGGGGAGACGCTGCTCTACAGTAATTTGAAAGTGATTGCAGTACCAGTTTTGGCCACCTTCCTACATATGGTTCCTTTAAAGCTAGTTAAAGACACTGCAGCTCGGCAGCAGGCCAGTCCATTAACCCATAGGGGCGGGGGGTTGTTTTGTTTAAATATTATTATTTATTATTTGCATTACATAAACAGTTGGAGTTAAATTTCAGTAGTAAGTGCTTATAGCAGACACACCCCTCTTATGTAGTACTGTCCATAGTTGTTTATGCTGCTCTGTTGACTTGATTTTATTCAACAATAGCCACAAATCTTGTTACAAAGCCGAACACGGTGTCGCCAATTTGTGCACTTTTTATGCCAGAGGACAAGGAGCGATCAGCAGGGTTACGGTGATTGTGTGGGGTAATGGAGGGTAGAGGGACTGCCTTGATCACGGATAGTAGCGGGATAGTGGCAGAGGGAGCGGGTTTACCGTGATATTGGAGGGTAGCGGAATTGTGGTGGCAGGAGCAGGTTGGCCGTGATCACGGAGGGTAGCAAGATTGCGGCGGAGGGGGCGGGTTTGCCTAGATCACGGAGGGTAGTGGGATTGCGGTGGGGGGAGCGGGTTTGCCATGGTCACAGAGGGTAGAGGGATTTCGGCGGGGGAGCAGGTTTGTCGTGATCATGGAGGGTAGTGGGATTGCGGTGGGGGGAGCAGGTTTGCAAAATTAGATTAATTGCACAGCCCTTCTCTGCGTGATGACGTAACTGGCATTGCAAACAGAATTGAAGTGACTGGATCGGTATGCTGGATCGTCCTCATTCATCAGGTATCTGATCCAGTTAATTAGTCAATATCGGAGCCGATATCCGATCACGGTATTGGATCGGTGCATCTCTGTTTTCTCCTCTAAATTTATAATTGCTCTTTAACTTAGCAAAAGTATGTCCGAATACTAGGGATGTGCCATCTAAGGCACCTCACGATTCGATTTGATTACGATTCAGGGTGCTATGATTGGATTATTGAACGATTATCACAATATTGATGATCATCACAGTTATTACGATTATCATGACTTTCAGTGCATCTTCCCCCCCATTCAGGATTTATTTTTTCCCCACTCTGTGGCTACTTCTTACTTCTTACAAGGTATATTTGTCAGTATTCATTAATTAAAGTAGTTTTTATATCAAATCACCTAATGATCCAACAGGAACCATGGAAACATGCCCATACTACACAGAGCTGCTCTTAAGCTGCTCTTTTTCACCAACATCAGCTGTCTGAACGCTTGTGGATTATTTTATTTTTTTTTAAATTAAATCATGCCAGGCAGTGCAACATAGAGGCAAATCGTCTACTCTCAGTGATCACTCTCGTTTGGAGGACATAACTCATCAGCTCCCAGTCGTTGTGCGACTCACTCATAAAGTGCGCCGTTACCGTGACGTATGATTCTGTAGCAACTGAAGTCCACGCATCACATCAGCGCTGTCCTGCATGCTTTCTTCAGTGATTCCAGCACTTTGGCTTTGGTCATGTTGTACAGTTCGGGAACAGCTTTATAGGCAAAATACTTTCGCTTCAGGAGTTTGTACCTGGGCTCCAGCGTCCTCGCCAGTGCATGAAAGCCCTGGTTGTTAATGACAGCATATGGATATAAATCCTTAGTGATAAAGGTTGCGATGGATGACGAGATTCACTTCACCCTTTCAGAGCTGTGGAGAAGTTTTAATAATCCTTCATCTATTGTTTGCTGGTTAGCAGCAACAACTGTCAGATTCTTCTCCTCTAACCCGGGGTGGAAACGCAAGAGGTTTGTGCGGGCGGCAGGCGTGTCTTTTACTTCTGTTCTGCGAGCAGCGGTGGTGTTCCTGTCATTTAGTTATTATGGAAAATAATCGTTTTTTAACATTTATGAATCATAATCGAATCGTCACATGTCCCATCGCGATTAATCTAACAATCGATGTATTGGCACACCCCTACTGAATACTCGATTAATCGCTGGAATATTCGGTAGAATACCTGATGACTATAATATTTGATAGCTGCAGCCCTACTGCCAGATCTGTCCTGAGGTCCCTCTTTTGATTTTATGTCCCACAAGTGCAACTTTGTAGACACAATTAGAGTACGTGAAGCTATATGTACAGTAAGTATTTGCTTCACGCATACAAACCAAAGAAAGTCACAAGCCAAACTGAACCCAAACAGTTTAGGACCAATACACAAACTCTTCTCCTGTCTTCAGGATGAATTAAGGCACACCTGTTTAACAGCAGTGACTCTTTATCACGTGTTCCTCTTTTTTGTGGATCCCTATAGCAGGACTTGTCCCATTATGTTTGCTTTCTTTAGAAACACTAAAGGACATGGCTTTGTGCTGATTTCGTTAAGGTGGAAAACATGGTCAATAGTCCAATATTACAAAAACATGCAATAACACTGTTAAAATACTGCAATGATGTTATTAGTGTTCATTTCTTTGTGCTAACATGGACCAGAGACAGTGAGTATATTATGCAGGCACTGAAAAAAGAAGAGAAAAGCATAATTTCTTTATGGAACTTTTGTTTCCTCAGTTCCATTAGTCCCATGTTCATCTTTGTCACCTTTGTCATGTAAGGTTTGCCCCATTTGTGTTTTCAAATGGGTTGTTGGTAGGCATGTCCTGATCGGATATCAGTCCGATATCAGCAAAAAAATGAGTATCGGATTATATCGGCCCGCATCTAAAATCTCTGATATCAGCACTTTTCAGGGTCTTTTAAATTGTTTTTTTTTTAATTTATTCTATTCAATTGTAGAATATGCTTATGCTTAAGTTAAACTGGTGGTTATTTTGCACTTTAAAATCTATTTTTGTTTTTATTGGATTTATTGTGGTTGTTTTTCAGGGTTTTCCAATTTATTTTTTTATACAACTGTAGAATATTCTTATGTTTAAGGTTAAAATTTATGTAACCTATTTGTGAAATATCACCTTATCATGCCTTTTCTAACATTCCATAATGCAGAAGAAGTAATAAAAGAATGGATGATTTGTGCTGATGTTGTATCGGATTAATATCGGTATCGGCAAATACTCAAGGCTGCAGTATCGGTATCGTAACGGAAGTGAAAAAGTTGTTGGGTGTGCCACAAACCTGTAATGGGCTTATTACTGCTCTTGCAACTTGAAGGTTTCTTCAACATTTCCACTTGGAAGCTTTCTGAAGCTTCATGTTTGCATCTCCTGATTTTCAAAAGGCCCTCTGCAAGATATAGAAAATCACTTCCTTACACTCACACTTGCTTTTAGTAGGTTTTTTCCTTGGAAGTGTTCTGTTCTGTTCTTTTAGCCAGATTGGTGACAGTATAAGCCCCTGACACACACACGCACAGGCACACACACGCAGGCACACACACGCAGACACACACGCACACACACACACACACACACACACACACACACACACAGATTGAGGCCTTAATGATTGGGCCAACATGTTAGCCTCTGGCCATCTCCTGGGCTCTGTGAAATGCTTGCATGAAACTTTTTAACTCCCCTCATCCTCTGCTCAGGCTTAATTTGTGGCTTGTGTGCACATACCACATAATTCAAGTCACTGCAGTGACCTATACAGAAGATACCGATCCTCAGGCTGTAATATGTCTCAGAAGCTCCAGTACATTCCTTTCCTCTTTGCTGTGGCTTTGCCAGTGTGATCTCCCTGAGCTATGATGATACCAGTATTGATATCACCGCAGGAGATGAAGGATGCTTTCCCATACATGTATGGCAGTGTGGTTTCTTTTGTCCTGCACTTGACTGAGTAGAGTATCAAAAAACAAACAATAGTGACATCTTTGTGTAAAAGTTTGTTAAAATCCCAGTGGCTTTTTACAGAGAAGGATGCAATATTTCAAATAAGTTAAAGATGTATGTCTGTTCTGCTATTTGGTCGACTGTTGAAGTAGTGCCTATGATATTCGGATACTATTGAAATCCATTCATTTGACAAAAGAGAAGGCAATAGCTCACATGCGTATGTGCACAGTATAAATACTTGTTTTTAGTGTTGTGGTGGTCGGGGGAATACCGCGGTAAACCGCCATACTAGAGATGCACCGATCAATCGGCCGCCGATTTAAAAAGCTGATTTTATATCCAATCGGCCCCAACCGGTGACAGGCCGATCACTGTCGAAATTTGCCGATTTTCCCCGAGCAAACTGACGGTTTCGGGTCACGTGACGTGACGGGTCACGAACTGTGTATCAGCTCAGAGCAAAACAGCAAAACATGTCGGTGACATGGACTTATTTCACTGTGTGCCAGAGCGACCCAAAACAAGCTGTTTAATGCTTGCAAGTCAAAAGTCAGCCGTGGAGGATCAACGCCTAAGACATTTGGAACAACAAACTTAATACTCCACTTGGAAAAGAAGCACCCAGGCTTGTTTAGTAAATATAAGGACGACACTGCCGCTAAGAGGAGGGATGCAGCAGAGTCGCAGCAACCACAACAACCCTCCGCCGTGGACTGAATGTTATGGTCAGTGTTGAAAATAAATCTGCTCAGGAGGCACTGTTGAAGGTTTTATTCTTGAAAAGGGGGGTTATGATAGCATATAGCCTACCATTAATTGTGGTTTTAATTGCAAAAATGTTGTCTGGGAGAGGGGTACTTGTATTAAATTTGGGAAAGGGTACTCAAGCCAAACAAATATGGTGTCTATTATATGATTATAATTATTTCTTAGATAGAAAATCGGTATCACAAAAAAATGGTTTCGGCAGGTCAGACCTCCTTTAAAACCGGAAATCGGTTTCGGCCAAGAATTTTACCACATTGATTGGGTGCTTTATCACTGCGGTAATAAAAAATCCATACCATCACAGCCCTACTTGTGACTCCGATATGGTTGTTTCATATTCATGGGAATAGGAGGAAACTCATTCCACCACACAGAACTAAATGATGACAACAACACGCCACAGGGTCAGCTGAGTTATTCATTTCAGTTTTGTGATGTCACATTGTTGTTTGAAATACCCTGCTTTGATGAAGCCCATTATCTGACCGTTTCAGACAGCAAAATATTTAATGGCAAAATAGAAACAATTCGATATTAGACTGGCTATGGTTCGTCAGCTAGCTACTGGTTTAGCTTAAATTAACCGTATGGCGTTAGTTATGTTACTGTAACGGTCAGATTATAGGTTTCGTGATATCTGAAAACTCTGAAATGAATAACTCAGCTGGCCCTGTGGCGTGTTGTTGTCATTATTTAGTTTTGCCGTCTGTCTGTCCGGTGGAAAGAGTTTCCTTCTTCCTTCTTTCCTTCCAGTGTCGTAGTCAGAAGTTTAGAAGTTATATGAATAGAGACAAACCAACCAGTCAGAATCCATATTCCTCTGCCATCTGATTGGTTAGTTCTTGTGGCACAGCTGTGCTGTGTTGAGGGAGTTCAGGAGAAGTTGAGGAGAGGGAGAGAGAGAGAAATAATGTTAGCATGCACAGGAGAAACACTGAGAGCGGTTGTTGTTGCTGCATGTGCAAAATTAGTTGTTTTTTTTTTTTTTTTATTTTCGAACATGTGCCAGTAAAACAAAAGATTAAATTGAAAAATAACAAACAAACAAATAAACAGACAAACAAAACCAATGAGAATAGTGAAGACAATAACAATACAATATTAATACTATGTGCGCATCATGTCCGAAAAAGGAGTAGGATGAAGCATAAGCTTATTTAAGACCTACCCCTTCTTTGCTTCTCAATTAGCAATCAGTCCATCATATTTGCTATATACATATTTACAAAAGAAAAGAATAAAGTAACCATAGACATATATAGAGAAAATGGAAAATTGGCAAATACAAAGTAAGTAACAATTTATGAAAACACCCGATTGTTAAACCTCTTCCTGTTCTCTGTATCCAGTGAAAACCATGTGTTTATACCGTTTTTTAAACTGAGTCATGCTTGGACATCGCTTGAGCCCCACATCTAACCTGTTCCACAACCTCACTCCACAAACAGAAACACAAAAACTTTTTAATGTAGTACGCACCCTCTGATGTTTTAAGATGAACTCCCCCCTCAGATGATAACTCCCCTCTCTGTTAAAAAACAATGTTTGAATATTACCAGGAAGTGCATTATGTATCGCTTTGTACATGATTTGTGCTGTTTGAAAATGAACCAGGTCAGTGAGCTTTAATGTTCTGGATTTTAGGAATAGTGTATTTGTGTGATCTCTATACCCAGCATTATGAATTATTCTTATGGCTCTTTTCTGTAATATGGATAGTGACTTTATTGTACATTTATAAGTGTTGCCCCAGACCTCTGCACAGTAATGTAGATATGGTTGGATTAAAGAACAGTAAAGAATGTGGAGTGATCTGTAGTCCAGAATGTGTTTTGCTTTGCTCAGAACTGAAATACTTCTTGATAGTTTACTATGTATATGTTTAATATGAGCCTTCCAGTTAATCTTGTCATCAATTATTACCCCGAGAAACTTGTTTTCATGTACCCTTTCAATATCCACACCATCTACGTGTATCTGTCCTTGAGTGTTCCTACTGCAATTGCTAAATATCATGTATTTGGTTTTAAATAAATTTAATGATAATTTATTTCTATCAAACCACGTTTTCAGTTTGCACAGTTCAGCAGTGACCCTCCCAAGTAACTCATGTAATTCCCCCCCAGAACAAAAAATACTAGTGTCATCAGCAAATAATACCAATCTTAATATTTCTGAGACTTTACATATGTCATTTATATAGAGAATAAACAGTTTTGGACCTAACACTGACCCCTGGGGGACGCCACAAGTAATGTCCAAGCATGTCGATGAATAGTCACCCAACTTCACAAATTGTCTCCTGTTACTTAAATAACTTCTCACCCAGTGCAGTGCTACGCCTCTGATCCCATACCTTTCAAGTTTATTGATTAAAATGTCATGATTGATTGTGTCGAATGCTTTTTTAAGATCTATAAATATTCCCACTGAATGCAGTTTATGATCTATAGCATTGGTGATCTCCTCAATTGCTTCTATTAATGCTAGTGATGTTGAACTGTTTGCTCTAAATCCATACTGACTGTCAGAGAGTAATTTATGTTTGCTTAGGAACTTGTCTAGTCTGTTGCTAAATAACTTTTCTAGAATTTTGGAAAATTGTGGAAGTAAAGAAACAGGCCTGTAATTTGTGAAGTGGTGTCTATCCCCGGTTTTGTATATCGGCACAACTTTAGCTATTTTCATTTTGTTGGGAAATTTACCAGTTTGGAATGATAAGTTGCAGATGTAAGTTAGTGGTTCTGAAATCCCCTCAATGATCCTTTTTACAACTTTCATATTAATTCCAGTTGAATCAGTAGATGTTTTACATTTACATTTATTTACAATGTCTATTATTTCCCTTCTTTCCACTGCAGTGAGGAACATTGAACTGGGATTTCTTTCAATATTGTTAACATTCCAATCTTCGGATAAGCATGGATCTGGAATTTTTTCTGCCAGGTTAGGTCCAACATTTACAAAGAACATATTAAAACTATTAGCAATATCATCCATATTATCCTTTCTCATACTGTTTTCAATAAAATATTGAGGGTAGCTCTGTTGTGTAGCACCATTTTTAATAATGCTGTTTAATATGTCCCATATTCCTATAATATTGTCTTTGTTATTATATAATATTTTACCATAGTATTCCTTCCTACATATCCTTATAATATTGGTTAGTTTATTTTTATACTTTTTATATTTATTTTCTGCGTCTTTAGTTCTTTGTTTTATGAACTCTCTATATAGTGTATTTTTCTTTTTACAGGCATTTTGTAATCCCTTTGTAAACCATGGTCGATCTTTATGTTCTTGTTTTCTATCATACTGATTTATTGGACAATTTTTGTCATATAATGATGTGAATATTTTCAGAAAAGTTTCATATGCAATATTTTCATTATATACATTTTCCCAATTTTGTGCCAGTAAATCACTCTTTAATGTATTCAGAGTTTCCTCTGTCCTCACTCGCCTATATTTTAATTTCTCCTCTGGCTGATTTCTCTGCTGGCTGCTGTTATAGACTGTAAAAACTGGTAGATGATCACTGATATCGTTAATTAATAGTCCGCTCACTGTATTATTTTCAATGTCATTGGTGAATATGTTATCGATTAAAGTAGCGCAGTGGGTCGTGATTCTACTAGGTCTGGTGATTTTTGGATAAAAACACATACTGTACATTGTATTGATAAATTCATTGATCATTTGGTGCTTGTTTGGATTGAGCAAATCAATATTAAAATCTCCACAAATGAAAACAACCTTTTGATTAGTTTTTGAAAACATCGCTCCTATCCAGTCCCTGCATGATTCAACACTCGAGCCTGGTGCTCTGTATATACAGCTCATTATTACATTTTTGCTTTTTTCATTGTATATTTCAATTGTTATGCATTCTAACAAGTTATCGATCACAGTTGTCATATTTCCTAATACTTAATAATTCAAGTTTTTATCTACGTACACAGCGACACCTCCTCCACTCTTGTTCCGCCTGTTTATACAGTTAAATTCATATCCATCCAGATCAAAATCCATTCCTTTGTCTGGATTGATCCATGTTTCAGATATAGCAATTATTTTGAATGGTTTTGTAAACTGACTTAAGTATTCTTTGATGTTATCAAAGTTTGCATATAGACTTCTACCATTGAAGTGTATTATTGATAATTTGTTGTCCGTTTTAATGGTATGGTTGTACTGTTCATCTGTGTAATAGTGGCAGTTGATGTTGATATTAGAGAAGAAATTATTGTCCGGGTCTATATCACGCTCCATATCTTGTAGATTATGGTCAGTATGTTGAAATGGTCTAAGTTCCAGTTTTTCATGATCAGCAATCCTTTGCGATATATCCTTGTTGTCTCTAGCTGGAGATGAATGAGTCATGGTAGTGTATTGTGTGTGTCCTCATACCTTCCAGTCCGGATTGATGCTCATTCATACCTGACCAGTTCCTCGATGTTTCTGATGACCAGAACTTTGGCTTGCTCTGGTGTCCCGTTTAGTTTAATGAATACTTTACAGTTTGATGTCCATGTGTGCTGAATTTTTCCCTGTCTTTTCATTAGCCGCGCTTTTCTGGCGATATCGGCGTTTTGTTTGGTCAGATGCTCATTGATGAATACGTTAGTTCCTTTCAGTTTCCTTCCTTGTTTCAACAATGCGGTTTTGTGTTTTCTGTTGACAAATCTCACGATGACAGCTCGTTTATCGCTGTCATCTCTCCGGGGCAGAGGGTGGCAGGCCTCGATGCTGTTACCGTCCATTTCAATCCCTTTGGACTGGAGAAAAGCAGCCACCTGTTGCTCTACAGAGCTGACCTCCTGTTCATTGGGCTCCCCCCCACTATCATCGGTCACTGCCCGGGCGTATGACCAGGGTTTGATACGGAGCCCAGTCACGATCACATCATTGATCCTCGTGTACTGCTCCAGCTCCGCCACTCGGCTCTCCAGTTGCGCTAGACGCCGGTCCTTCTCGGCGTTCTGGATCCAGAGCGCCTTCGCCTCCTCCACCAGGTTCAGGATGGATTTCTGCTGCAGTTTGACAACAGAAATCTCTTCAGACAAGAAGTCCAGAGACTTCTTAATGTCGTCTCCCTCCTCTGCTGTCAATGCCTTCTTCGGCCCCATGTTGCTAGGGTAACGCGAAGTAACGTAGCCCCCTGCTAGCTAGTTTGTCAACTAGCCGCGTAGCTCCGTTCTTTCAGTCCGTTTCCAAAAATCAGCATCCTTAAACCAAGCAGCGATCAAGCCAATGTTGTCAGCAGAAAGTTCAGTGTCCTTATTCAAAAATCAGTATCCAGTAAACACAGACTAGTCCAAAACCGAGCACAAGAACACATAGACTCTCTCCAAACTTTTCCGCCAGTTTAACCTGCTGTCTGTCTTGAGCACAGAATATATTTTATGGTCAATACAGATCACATTCATACAGATGCCGAGGGTCTGTCACCTGGCCCGGTGCAATGAGAGGCTACAGAGGCCCGGGAGTCCTACCCATGCATGTTCTAGACCCCCTCATCCAATCCCCTTTAATGATGAGCAATTGTTATGAGAGAGAGAAACAGCACAGGAGAACAACACAGACAGTCAAAATAGAGAAAAAATGAAAAGGTGGTGCTGAATAACTAAGAGAAAAGAAAAAAAAAAAAGCACTCGCTCATGATGCCGCTAAAAGCAGAAATATTTTAAATATGTTTGCTGTGGGGGCCAGCCTGGCCTCCAGGACTTCAGCTGTGCCTCCGGGTCCCTCTCAGCAACAGAAAGTGAGGCTCCGGTGAGTGGCCAGCCTCCCAGTGTCATCATCAGTTTCGCCACATGTGAGGGAGTTAAACACTCTTTCTATGGATGGGGGGATATGTCCTATTCAGATTCATAGACACCGATCTGTCCCCCCACTTTCCCAGCATAAGTAGACAAACATCGCCGCTAAAACAGAAGGTTAATGTCACTGAAGCAACATTGGGAGCCCGGCGTTGGTGTTTGGTACGTTCACTTGTACGTGAATGTCGGAATTTCCATGCTCTCTCAGAATTTTTAATCAGAACCCCTGTGAAGTCAGATCTTCACCTCTGAAAGTCTGATTAATCTCACCAACAGACATAGAATTAATACTACAGTCGTGGTCAGAAGTTTCCATACACTTGCTAAGAACATAATGTCATGGCTCTCTTGAGTTTCCAGTTATTTCTACAACTCTGATTTTTCTCTGATAGAGTGACTGGAACAGATACTTCTTTGTCACAAAAAACATTCATGAAGTTTGGTTCTTTGATGACTTTATTATGGATCAACTGAAAATGTGACCAAATCTGCTGGGTCAAAAATATACATACAGCAACATGAATTAGCAGTTTTGGTGACTTAGAAAGTAGTGTCAATGAAATGAGCTTCATAGCATGGCCTCTTCTTGTTACTGATCATGAGTGACTACAGCTGGTAACTGTCACAAATCAGACCCACAAAGGCAGTAAGGCAAAGACTAAAATTTTACGGAGTCTTTTCAGTGGAACAGGGTACAGTCCATTGCAGGGGTCAAAACCAAGAGTCAAGCAGATCAGGCAGAGGAAGTAGGCAAAAACACAAACTGGGAGAACAGGCACAGGTCAAAAGTCCAGGAGGCAAGACAGGAAAACAGGCGGGATACGAAACAGACATGAGCGCAAACAACAGGGGAAAACTGACTGGTATAAATACTGAGAGGGAAATGGGCGGATGAGAAACAAGGGTAATGGCTGAGCAGGCTGGTCTCAGATTGGCTGACAGTCGATATGGGGGGAGAGTAGCTGGGCGTGGACAGAGTATTGGAGGGAAAAGCTGGCAGGAGCTGACTGGATGAGCAGAGGGGTGTGTGCAGGAGCAGCAGCAGCAGGGTGGAGCTAGGAAGCTCCAGCAGAGTCCATGACACTTCTCTGAGGCCATTTAAATTGGGCTCATTGATACAAACGCCCACAAACGCCACAATGGGAAAGTCAAAGGAGCTCAGCACGGATCTGAAAAAGTGAATCATTGACTTGAACAAGTCAGGAAAGTCACTTGGAGCCATTTCAAAGCAGCTGCAGGTCTCAAGAGTAACAGTGCAAACAACTGTTTGTAAGTATAAAGTGCATGGCACTGTTTTGTCACTGCCACGATCAGCAAGAAAATGCAAGCTATCACCTGCTGCCGAGAGAAAATTGGTCAGGAGGGTGAAGAGTCAATGGAGAACCACCAAAAAGCAGATCTGCCAAGAATTAGAAGCTGCTGGAACACAGGTGTCAGTGTACACAGTCAAGTGTGTTTTATATCACCATGGACTGAGAGGCTGCCATACAAGAAGGAAACCCTTGATCCAAAAGAGGCACCTTAACGCTCGACTGAAGTTTGCTGCTGATCACATGGACAAAGACAAGAGCTTCTGGAGGAAAGTTCTGTGGACAGACCAAACAAAAATCCAGCTGTTTGGCCACAATGTCCAGCAATATGTTTGGAGGAGAAAAGGTGAGGCCTTTAACACCATGTCTACCATCAAGCACGGTGGTGGTAGTATTATGCTGTGGAATTGGTGCTTTACAGAGAGTAAATGGGATAATGAAGAAGGAGGATTACTTTCAAATTCTTCAAGATAACCTAAAATCATCAGCCTGAAGGTTGGGTCCTGACTTAAACTCCATTGAGAACATGTGGACAATGCTGAAGAAACAAGTTAACAAATTTAACTGAACTGCACCAATTCTGTCAAGAGGAGTGGTCTAAGATTCAACCATAAGCTTGTTGATGGATACCAAAAGCGCCTAATTGAAGTGAAAATGGCCAACGGACATGTAACCAAATATTAGCATTGCTCTATGTATATTTTTGACCCAGCTACAAACGTGGAGCTGTAAGTTATTCCATTTTGTGGGGGGGGCGTGGTCAGACACAGCTCAGGAACGTTTAAAGGTACAGACACAGAAACATCCTGTTTTCAGCAGAGCTCAATACAGTGATTTTTAACTGGCTGGAATTCAGGACCAGGGCTGAGTTTGGGGTAATACACTGAATACAATATTGTTTGATGTCTGAGACCTGTATAAAATTGCAGAAAAAGTGCATATAATATGAGACCTTTAAGGAGAAGTGGGACATCTCTGTACATACCTCTGTGAAAAACTATTCTCCATCATGAACTTTAATAAGTCAAAGAATAGGTCCAAACTAAGTGATGACCATCTGACTTTTTCCTACTGTGTATGGCAACTGTTGTAAAAGAATTTCCTTCAGGATGAATAAAGTTTTATCTTATCTTATCAAGCCATACTGAGGATTTCAACTGCCAGCTCCCTCAGAGCAAATGTGGCCCTGCTGTGAGAGAAGCAGAGCTCTTATGGTGCTTTTCCACTACACAGTAACGGCACGGCACGGTACGGCCCAGTTTTGTTGCTTTTCCATTACAACTGAGTACCTCCTCGGCGTGGGCAGGGTTGTCATACGGCAGCGCAAAACTGCCGTAACTTCATTTGCATGCGACACAGAAAACCGGGAAGAAGAAGAACATCAACAACAAAAACAATGGAGGACACCGAAGTGATCATGTATTTGTTGCTCACTCTGTGACTTTTTGTCACGCACAAAATGAAAGAAAAGAGACAGAGAAGACTCCAGGAAGTGTAAAAATAGCAAAGCAGTTGCCAGTTTTAAAAATGGTGGAGTCGAGTTGTTTTTGGCTTTTACGCATCCAATGACGTTTCCGATGCCGACACTCGTTGGCCAATCAGTGGAAGGCAGTCGGCTGACGTCGCATTTTAGTATCGCTTCAGCTCACTTGGAACCAGGGCTGAGGAGGTACGAAAAAGTACCGAGTATCAGGTACCAGGTACTAGTGGAAAAGCACCACAACCATGTCGAGCCGTGCTGTACCATACCGCGCCTGTGGAAAAGCGCCATTAGGTGTCTGGCAGCAGGCATTAGGCAAGAAAAGCCAAAATTACTGTAAAATATTCCATGTTGACAGGTACAGTTGTTTTTTTATGTTTAATAGTTGAAATGGCCCTCAGGTAATTTCAGTTTGAGACCCCAGCTCTACATTCACATCCCACAGTTACATCAAGAATGAACATCTTGTCTCATTCATATCCTAACATTTTAAACCTCACAGTTTTTGTTGTAAAAATGTAACCATGCCATGTAACTCGGTCTGCAACTAGCAATTATTTCTAGGGATGTCCCGGTCCGATATTGATATTGGATATCAGTCCAATATTGGCAAAAAAGGAGTATTGGATTATATCATTCTGCATCTAAAATCTCCAATATTAACACTACAATACCATCAGTCCATTCCAGACAGCATGAAGATTAATAATTTATTTATTATTTACTCTATTCAATTGTAGAATATGCTTTTTTTTAAGTTAAACTAGTGGTTATTTGCACTTTAAAATATATACTTTTTTGTTTTATTGGATTTATTGAGGTAATTTTTCAGGGTCTTCTAATTTATTTTTCATTTATTTTATTCAATTGTACTATATTCTTATGTTTAAGGGTAAACTTGATGTAACCCATTGGTTAATATCAGTTTTTCTCAGACCCACTGTTGCTGACTATTTTTCTCTGTTTGAGTAGTAGCACTTGATAAAGGCCTTTTCTAACACTTCATGCAACAAAATCATTAATAAAAGTATGTATGATTCGTATGTATGTTGATTTCGTACTGGATCGATATCCAGGGCTGTACAGTGCGAGCGTTTTACTCGCATATGCACCTAAAAATACACTATATTGCCAAAAGTATTCGCTCACCTGCCTTGACTCACATATGAACTTAAGTGATATCCCATTCCTAATCCATAGGGTTCAATATGACGTTGAGCCACCCTTTGCAGCTATAACAGCTTCAACTCTTCTGGGAAGGCTGTCTACAAGGTTTAGGAGTGTGTTTATGGGAATTTTTGACCATTCTTCCAGAAGTGTATTTGTGAGGTCACACACTGATGTTGGATGAGAAGGCCTGGCTCTCAGTCTCGGCTCTAATTCATCCCAAAGATGTTCTATCAGGTTGAGGTCAGGACTCTGTGCAGGCCAGTCAAGTTCATCCACACCAGACTCTGTCATCCATGTCTTTATGGACCTTGCTTTGTGCACTGGTGCACAGTCATGTTGGAAGAGGAAGGGGCCAGCTCCAAACTGTTCCCACAAAGTTGGGAACAGCCAACAGCCACCATACAAAGTGACGCACAACCTGCATTCACTGACAGCTGCACTCCAGACCTGTCAAGTATCCCCTTTTTGGCCAGGAAAGTCCCGTATTTTTATCTCTCTTTACTGCTGTCCTCCCGTATTAATATTTTCCCGTAAATCTCCCGTATTTTAACCTGCGTTATTGAAAAATAATAATACGGCCCGGGCCTCATCAGCATAAATAAAGGCTGGGGCTTTCCGCTCGATCCGTAACTTAGCAACGTGATGGGGTGGTCTGGCTATGCGCTCGCGCCGCACTTCACACATTCAATGTAGCAAGGTCGTGGCAGATCTGAAGTTCCTGGATCAGTACTTCAAATTCAGTATGATCTAAAGATGCAAATGATGCATTTCTGCAATGTGAGGTGAGGCAGATGATGAGCTACAACCGTATTTTTACAGAAACGATGCGTCCCCCGTGCTCCACGGAAAATATTGCTCCTAATGAGCATCGGCCTTTGAGGAGACCGTCTATAAAGTGCAACACCAGAGTGAAAAACGTTCCCATTATATCTGCTGTAGCATCATCAAATTCAGACACATCTGACCTCATGCTGCTCAAAGTACAACACTGACTTTGACTAAAAGTGATTAAATGTATTTTTTTTATGAATTATTGTTTTATATGTAAATTATATTGAACCATATGAACTATAGCATCACCAAATTCAGCTCAGACACAGCTCACCTCATGTTGATGATTACAATACTCATTTTTACAGGGGATATTCTCTGTGTGTAGTTGAGGGTTGCAGTAGACCTTATGATGGCACTGTGTTTGTATGTGCACACGTGTGTTACTGTGTACGTGATTTGAGTGTAAATAATAAAATTGTGTTATGTAAGAAATTCCATAGTGCTCCTATTTTTTTTTTTCTTTGTGCTCCTAAATGAAAAAGCTAAGCGTACAGCCCTGATATCGGTATTGTTCAATCCTCAAGTCTGCGGTATCGTATCAGAAGTGAAAAAAGTTTTATCGGGACACCCTTAATTATTTCTATTGATATATTTGTTCAGAGATAATTTACTCTATGAATAGTTTTGTCGAATTAACTGTAAGGCCTGATTTTTTTTTCTTTTTTCTACAGCAATCTAGTTACTTGTAGGCATATAAACACATTCAGTGCTTATTTTTTTGTGTGTAGCCATGATGAAAACAAAGCTTTTACCCATCACTGCACACACATTATGGTGATTTATTCATTTATTTTTAAATTTTTTTTTATTTTATGTGTTTTTTAATGTCCGAGAGATTTAAATTGCGACACATGCATTGATGATTGTCAGGCGTAGGGAGTATTTCACAGGAACTGCAGAAATGCTGCAACATCCACTTCAGGAGGTCAGGGGTCAACATCAAATGACTGTAATAAGTCTGCTCTGAGATCATTTTCACACCCTTGACAGTTGCTGAGTAGCTTGAACGTTGTGATCTTGTATGGGCAGTGGTTTTTGGATTAAAATAACTCTTTTGCTAAAAGGTCCTAAGACCACCTCCTCGTCACCTCCCTTCCAGCCTCTGGCAGGAATCAAAGAGCTGCAGGAATTTGCCAGTAATTGTTTTACGATTCCTCAGCAATCATACCTACTTGCATAGATGGAGCACAAAGAAAGCAGGAGCCATGAAAGCTGCAGGCTGGCTGCTGGAAGCATGAAAGGATGGGGAAGAGGAGGGGTTGCAGATCGACAGGGTAGTCGCCACCAAATAGCAGGAACTGAGCTGTAAATGCCGACTCTCCCTCAGTTCAGTCAATGAAAGGAGGTTAGAGGAAGTGGTTTATTGAAGAATGGTTTATATGGGTTGTCTGTTGGCAGCTCTTTCACCCTTTCTCACTTGCCCCTGCCATAAAACATTTGTCTTTAATTTACCACACCACCATACACCAGTGCCAGAAGATTTGAGCCAGGAACACGCTACACTCTCCCTTTTCATCAGTGTAATCAAAAGAGCTAAAAGGTGCAATCATCTGCTACCACCAAGTAACAAAACAGCAAATATTCTCACAGTGACAGTGCTGCTTTTCGTTGCCTTTATATCATCGCTAGTGGAAGTGTTTGCATTTGTACAATTTTATGGGTCTGTGGGAAATTAATTGTCTGGTAACTTTTCATATTTAATTGATTAAAGTGGGGAAAGGTAAACTGGCAATAGGGCTGCACAATATATCTAAAATTCACCATCGTTGATATGCATATTGCAAAAGATTGTTTAAACTGTGATTAAATGGTATTCCTGTGCCAGGGTTTGATGCTCTTTGCACACACATGTGATTGGCCAATCAGATGGAGCACTACTGCCTATGATACGCCTTAATAATGACAACATGTTGGACATGCAGAGACTCTGAGATTTAGTAGGGTGTGAACAAAGTTTGGCTGCTCAGAAGTAAGTGAGTGAGTTTGTAATGATTGCATGTTAAGTATGGGTATTGGCAAAGACTTCACGATATGTATCACAATACTTGAGTCCTGATGTGATAAATTGCGATATTGTGATATTGCAACATTGCGATGTTCTACACAGATCACTGAGAAATTTAAAATGCACCGTAAAATACAATCTGTATATATGTACAGTACATCTTTATATAAATTTTATACAGTATACACATATTTTTTTCATTTTTCCATACATATTTACATACCTGCATTCGTGAGCAATATGACTTTTTCAGGGCTGATACCGATAGCAATTATTAGTGGTCAAGCAGGCCGATAGCCGATATGTGGAGCCGATATTCATTTGCAGTAAAAATTTAAATATTGGCATCAAAATTTTGAATAATACAAATTCTCAACTCATCATGCTTAATTTATTACATCATTTGGGAAGTCTGTAGTTGATTTTATTATGTAAATGTTATATTTATACATATTTAACATGTGATAGCAGGGACAGTGTCATTCAAAACTAGGCTATTACATTACCAACGATTAATGTTACTGTAGCTGAAAACAATGGTTGTTATGGCAACCTTTCAAAAAAGGATGTTCCGAAGGTTTTGGTTGAGGTGATTCAAGGTTCGAAAAGAAAAAAAAAAAAAAAGTAAAGCATTCACAGAGGATTCTTTTCTTCTAATATTTATTAAATAACGAGCAACAAAATACTCTCTCTAGTTGACTTAATCAGCACAAGAAAGGGAAATCGTTATTGAGACATAGGCTACTCCACCACTGGAACTGTGATCCTTCACTGAGAATGACTGGAGTGACCATTTCTTCCAGACGACGTGGTAATGATGGCGCCGTGATGGCTGCTCGTCCGCCTCGCTCACTGACTGTAGTGTTTGCTGTTGCTCTGTTCTTCCTGCTTTGTGCCTATCGAGATGTCTGCTCTTTTAGTATATGATCGCCAAACTCTCTTTAAAATCAGAGATTCGCCGGACAAGTTATTACTGACTGATCACTCACTGTCTGACGGCCCATCACTTCCTCCTCTGCTATTGGATATTCCTGATCACCTGCTCCGACTGCCCTACCTCTCGACCCGGAGGCAACGCGGCCATAAACCACGGTCCGCCGGCAGTCAGTACCGACGCTCGCTGCCTTGGCTTCTTCCCCGCACATCACTCCAGTCTTAGCATCCCTCCACTGGCTCCCGGTCCATTTTCATAGTGATTTTACAATTCTTTTAATGGTTTTTAAAGCCCTTAATGGTCTTGCCCCTTTTTATCTCACTGAGCTCCTGCGTCGCCACTCCCCAACCAGAGCCTTAGAGCCTTCTGATCAGCTGCTGCTGGAGGTCCCCAAAACCAGGCTTAAGTCTAGAGGTGACAGGGCCTTCGCGGCAGCTGCCCCTAGACTCTGGAACAGTCTCCCCATATCCATTTGAGCCTCCCAGACCCTAGAGTCTTTTAAATCCTCTCTGAAAACTCACCTCTTTTCCCTGGTGTTTCATGGATGAGCACACTCTAATTATGGGCACTGAACTTTTTAAAACATTTTTATTGTTCCTATTTTACTCTTTTAATTTTGTTGCTTTTATCTTAATTTATTCATTTGCTTCGTTTCCTTCGATCGACAAAGTAACAGCAACTAAAGTTACTTAAAATTCAATTTTATTGTCAACACATGATTTTAAAATATAACAAAATGAAAATAAATAATCATAAATTATTACTAGAAATTGGTAACTCTATTATGGCTCCAACAATAGTATAATAGCAATAGTAACACTCCTTACTATTATCACTATGTCCCTATCAGTATTATCAGCAACCTTATTTCAAGTGATTAAACCATTAAAAAATAAATAGCCTACAGCACCTCACTTTAACAATCAGTGTTTATCAGGAGGAACAGAGAGCTGCCACTACTGTATTGAGTCTCACAGTAACGTTAGCAGTCGTGAGTTGTAGAGTTTGTCATGTGACTCCACCCAAACACACTCTATTCTTTACCACAACAGGGTTGTTGATGTAGCCTTGTAATTTTGCATATAATCAATAACTGATTGTCAAATCAAGTAAATTCTGTGATTCAAAAACATTTTGACAATATTTAATGTCATTTAACATTTAAGTGAACAAATAGATAATAATGGAGACAGGAATGACGTTATTGTCTTGTTAAATAAGAATAGAGCTGCATTTATAAATAAGAGAAAAATATGTTTTGAATAACTGCTCTATGAACAGCTTCATCCAGCTGGGCTGGTACATCCTGGGATAATATGTTATCATGTTGTTATCACTAAGTGTTTCTGACCAGTCTCGAACCAGGCAAACGAGATAACCACTACACTACAGAAACTGAAAGCGATGTTTCTCTCCAATGTTCGCTCCCTAGACGGAAAAATGGACCATCTGCAGCTGGCATTAACATCGTAACGAAAGATGAGGAACTGCTGCGCCATAATTCTGACAGAGACATGGCTAAACTCATCAATCCTGGACAACGCTGTTAGCATTGAGGGACTTACTACGTTCTGTGCCGACAGGAGCTGCAAACTCCCGGGGAGGTGGTTTGTGTATTTACATCAACTACAACTAGCGTAAAAATGCTAGGATTGTCACAAGCCATTGCTCACCGGACATTGAGCTTTTGATTGTAAACTGCAGACCATTCTACCTGCCCAGGGAGTTTAGCTGTGTTACCATCACTGCTGTGTACGTACCCCCCAGTGCGAACACAAAGGTGGCTATGACTGCTCTATACCAGACCATCAGTGAGTAGCGTTCCTCTCACACTGAGGGCACTTAAAACATTCCTGGAGACTTTAACCAAGCTAACATGAAAACAGCTCTCCCACACTTCCATCAGCATGTGGATTTTGCAATCAGGGGTAAGAACACATTGGGCATGGCCTACACCAATATCAAGGATGTATTCAGAGAAGCCTCCTGCCCGCCCCCACCTCGGCTCTTCAGATCACCTGTCTGTTATGCTAAGTCCTTCATACAAGTCCCTGCTTGTAGAAAGAGAAAAAAAAATACAGTGAGGCAGGTGAGGGTGTGGTCTGAGGGGGCCATGGAGGCACTTAGGGACTGTTTTGAGTGCACGGATAGGGACATGTTCAAGGCAGCTGTCACCTCCAACAACCACACCAACACTGAGGAGTATGCCATGACTCTGTCAGCCTACAACAGCAAATGCATAAAGGACGTCATTGCCAAAAAGAACATCATCACCTGAGCAAACCAGAAACCCTGGATGACTTCTGAAGTACGCAAAATGCTAAAAGCACGAAACACAGCCTTCAAGTCTGGTGACGAGGAGGCACTGAGAACATCGAGAGCCAACTTGAACCGTGTCATCAGGTTAGCAAAGCATGCTCAAAATCAAAAGATCCAGGATCATTTCCATGACTCCACCAACACAAAGAATGTGTGGAAAGGCATACAGGCTATCAGCAACCTCAAGATAGCCCTCCCCTCCCGTGGGTGAAACTGATGCTGACTTCCTAAATGAACTCAATAACTTTTCTGGGAGGTTTGAGGCACTAAATAGCACCCCTGCAGAGAACACTGTTCCCCGTCACGAGGAAGAGACACTCTGGCTGGTCACAGCTGATGTACGGAAATATCTGAGGAGGGTCAACACACGCAAGACCCCAGGCCCCGATAGCATACCTGGGCAGGTGCTCAGGGAATGTGCAGACCAGCTTGCTTGTGTCCTGACAGACATTTTCAACACATCGCTGGACCAAGCCACAGTACCATCATGCTTCAAGTCTGCCACCATCATCGCAGTGCCAAAAACACCTCAGATCACTTCACTCAATGACTACCGGCCCATTGCACTAACTGCCATCATGATGAAGAGGCTGGTAAAAGAGCACATTGTCTCCAGACTCCTCCCCACACTTGACCGCTTCCAGTTTGGCTACTGGCCAAACCCCTGCGCTGACAACGCCATCTCCTCCGCCCTACACATGAGCCTTGCACACCTGGAATGTGCAGATGCTGTTCCTAGATTTCAGCTCAGCATTTAATACCATCATCCCACAGCACCTGGTAGGCAAACTGGGCCTCAGCACCCCCCGGCGAAACTGGCTGTTTGACTTCCTCACCGACATACCAGTCAGTGCAGGTCGGACACAACACCTCCAGTGTCATCACCCTCAGCACTAGCTCCCCTCAGGGCTGCGTCCTGAACCCCCTGCTGTTCATGTCGATGACGCACAACTGCGCCCCTAGGTATGCCACAAACTACATTGTGAAATTTGCGGACGACACAACAGTGGTGGGCCTCATCAGGGACAACAGTGACCTAGCTTACAGAGACGAGGTGGAGCAGCTGGTGGGCTGGTGCAAAGACAACAGCCTAATGCTGAATGTGGACAAGACCAAAGAGATCATTGTCAACTTCAGGAAGAACCAGCCCAGCCATGCCCCACTTCTCATCAACAACACTGCTGTGGAGGTGGTCAGCAGCACAAAGGTCCTGGGGGTGCACATCACAGACGACCTCACCTGGTCTGTGAACACTGCATCACTGGTCAAGAGGGCACAGCAGAGGATGTACTTCCTGCGTAGGATGAAAAGAGCCCACCTGCCCCCACCCATCCTCACCACATTCTACAGAAGCACCATAGAGAGCATCCTGACCAACTGCATCTCTGTGTGGTATGGAAGCTGCAGGGCCTCTGACTGGAAGGATGTGAGGAGAGTGGTGAGGACAGCAGAGAGGATCATCGGGACCTCTCTCCTCCTCATCCAGGAAGTTGCTCAGAACCGCTGTATATCTTGGGCCAGGAGGATCTGCAGTGACTCCACACACCCCCTCCATGGACTGTTTACCCTGCTGGCCTCTGGTAAGAGGTTCCGCAGCATCTGGTGCAGGATCACCAGGTTCTACAACAGCTTTGTGCCCCAGGCAAAAGACTGTTAAACACTTAAAATATGGACAATAGTCACTGTCATCGGCCATTACTTTGCACTGCTGTTAATTTCATTTCATTGTTACTGCTGCATAGTTATTCATTCTTAACTATGCATCACCGCGGTCATGTCCATTAACTCTGGGGAGGTGTTTTGTTTTCATGTTATCATATTATCATAATTTATTTCGAGGTTTTAGTACTTCTCATGATTAAATTGAATATATAAACACAAAATACACAGGCATAAGACACAGAGGCATTGCATAAACAGGTGTTCAATTTCAATAGTCAGTGCTTATTGCAGACACACCCCTCTTATGCAGTACTGTCTATAATTGTTTACACTGCTCTGTTGAATTGATATGTGTGTGTGTGTATATATATATATATATATATATATATATATATATACATATATATATATACATATATATATATATATATATATATATATATATATATATATATATATATATATATATATATATATATATATATATATATATACACATATACATGTGTATATATATATCCACATATCCATGTATATATCATGTGTATATATATACGTATATATATGTGTATATATATATATGTATGTGTATATATATATATGTGTATATATGTATATGTATATGTATATATGTATATGTATATATGTCATTTTGTATATAATTGTCTACTGTTTATTTTTTTATCTGTGTGCTGCTCTTCTTATGTGCTGCTGGACAAACTCTAATGGAGACACTGCTAAACCTTCAAACAGGGGCTTCATTTATCAATATGAGCGTGGCGTTCATACTGAGAGCTGGTGTATGCTGTAATCCAGAAAGTGGCATATGCTGTCAAAATTATGGATTTATCAAACAGTGCGAACGCCCGCATCCACGCAGCTTCCCTTAATACATCCCAATCAGCGTGGAATTGAGCGCACATGTTGGCGTTGCAGACTCCTCCTTCACCACACACATAAATACCTGTGCAAATTCATTTAAATAGGCTCCACGCTGGTGCTGTCCTCATCATGAGAGGAGGAAGAGGAGAAACTTCAGAGCGCAGTCACGATCACCTGAGTTAAAAAAAACACAGGATTCCACACCACATGTGCTGCACCTGATGGATCACACTGATGAGAAATAAGATTACAATTCAGGAGAGATGCTGATGAAGCTATTTGTGACGTTACGCATGTGTCTAGATGATAATCGGGGACGCACACATGCAAACCATGAGTCAGGGAGAAGACTGATGATCAGTCAATATTTACTATTTCCAACCATGCCTATATTTAGGATGTATGGCATACGGCGGCTATGAAGTTGGCGTGGGGCTGCACCAGTTTCCACGCTTTGTTCACTATTGATAAATCAGAACGTATATGTGGATGCTGGCGTACGCTACTTTGATTTATGAGGCCCCAGGTGTTTGGCATTTCTGTGCTGGCATATGTGGCTTTATATTAGCTGACACATTATATGCAGCTATGAGCTAAATAAACACAGCCGTGCTGATGTAGTGGTTCATGGTGCCGACCACAAACGGCAATGTACCGGTTATTGCATGCAATTCCTCATTTTTCTCATTTGTTGTCATCACTCTCCTGTCACTATCTAGTAAAAGGCATAAAGTTCCCCCAGGAAAAATGAAAATCAACACTCCTTTATCAACGTCAACAGTGACGCTACAACAGCAACTACTTTCATATTGTCATTAATGTCAGTCACCAACATTTGCTGGTTTCAGCCTAAAAGTTTAAGAACTACATGTGATGTATAATAGTAAGTAAAGTGAACATTTTTGGTTTGGGCTAATGTGAAGATGAAAATGTGGTCTTGGCTGGGGTTCAGCAGTTCAGGTTGAGGAGGTTACCATTATCTGAAAGAGTGTCTGAGAGCACAATGCAACCACTGACCTGTAACAGAAAACTGAGCAGTGGTCTCAGAAGCTTTCAAAGAGAGACAGGCCTGTGTGGTTTATTAACATGGCCATGGTTTAAACCAAGATGTCAGTCACAGAACAATGCCAGTCACTACATATTTGCTTTTTCTACACAGACTGGTTTGTAATGAGGCCAGGCTAGACCAGAAAACAAAAGACAAGAGTGAAAATCAGAAATGCTTCAGTGAGGCTTCTTGTTCAGAGATGAGCTCCTTCCACTTGTTGGTTTACTGTTAAAACCTAATGGAGCGGTATGTCTCAGTATCAGTTAACCAACAAATGCCACAAATCTGTCCACGTATGCAACAAAGAGAAAGAAAAGTCATGGTCAAGCATTAAGGATGCACCGCTCTGATACTGGTATCTGTGCCAATATTGAAGAAAATTCTAGATCGGGTATCGTGACAATGGGCCCGATCCGTAGGGGCAGATCTATTCAGTGAAATTTTATGCTGTGGGCTGAGTGACGTCATGCGCTCGTCATGCATAGTGGAGTGAGCAAAGTTTTGTTATATTTTTTTATAGGGCTGTCAAAGTAGGGACTTAACACGGCGGCATGCGCAACGGCAACTCTACTTGCTGACAGGACTCCATTAAACGTATGGCATACTTTTCCGAAGCCGAACAACAGCTTGATCGTAGAAGGCTACAACGAAATAAGATAGTATCAGTAAAAAAGGAAACACATCTACAATAATTAAACAGCAGAGCAATGTTATGTAATGACTAGTATTGCAGTAAATGATATGTGGCTATACGTTGATATGTGGAGTTTTTAAACTTGTTTAAAAAATAAGAAAGAAATGTTTAAGTGAAGTCTGATGTTGCCTTACACAAAAGAATGATCCCAGTCTTTTCCACACAATAAGACATAGTTTGTTAGGTAATCCAGCGGTGCTTTTCTCTATCGGTATCGGATCAGTATCAGCCAATACTAAACCTCACATATTGGTGTCGGAAGTGAAAAAAATGGATCGGTGCATCCCTAGTCAAGCACAGAGCACTGACTAAGGCTAAGTACTGAAATGACGATATAATTTGTCAGGGTTCTCGCAATGCCTTAAAAAGTCTTTAATTAAAATCCGGTTAATAAAGTCTTAATTTTTTTTTAATTTACCATATATTTGCTGTAGGTATTAAATTTTCAAATGGTTCATATAAGGCCAGTAGGGAAACTTCTTCACTTCTTTGTTGAAAGTTGTGAAATTAAAGTTGCAGAAAAAAAAGTTATGTTCTGCCATCAATTTATGTCATTGTGTTCAAGAGCTGAAATAAAATTCATAAATAATTGTTATCTGAGATTAATAGAGCAGCTGAGGTTTTTGTTCTGGTAAATATCAATATTGGCTTCAAAAACTCCATACTGGTCGCACCTTACAATAAATTTACTATTTTCTACCAAAGAAATTGTTATGAAATTTTTGGGTCTTAAATTATTTGTTGAGGTCTTAAAAAGGTCTTAAAAAATATTAAATTTGACTTTTAAAATGGTGCAAGAACCCTGCTTGTGATAAATACTTCAGACAGTTCAATTCAGATAACATGGTTTTATTGGAACCATGTTGTTTTGCTGTCATCTAAACTTTTTTCTACTGAACTTTATCAGTTTAGCTTTTTGGAACTCTTCCTACAGATCTTTGTTGTTGTGTTGGAGGTTGCTATGGAGATTAGCCCTGTTTCCTGTGGTGGTTGCCACAGGTGTTGGGCACAGTACCTTTGCTTGTAACAAGTCATCTCTCGTATTGTTCTTTTTAGCCAGGAGTTCACATATTCCTTGTTCGTCCCTCTATACTAATGCATGTAACGTGCTTGAGTGTGAATTTTCTTTCCGTTATGGCTCAGCTCATCTCCCTTTTGACCAAAGGTTTATATAAAGGATTGGTGGTGAATGGACTCATTGCGCTGCCTGTAATTGAACCTGACGCACTTGCACAATTAACCCTAGCCCATAATATTTGCTCAGTGGTATTGGGTTTTGGATGGCTTGGCCCCAGCTGTGGTTGACCTCAGCGTGGTCAGCTGAACCATCAATCACTGCTGCTCCCGATGATTAGATCAGTGCCAAGTCCTGGTCACTACTGAGAATGAGTCAGCGTATTTCCAAGGTCTGCTGCATCACTGGAAGCCAGGTCATCAGCCGTGTAACATTTTTCCTGTGAGACTTTGTTTCTCGTCCAGCAGTCTACTGTCAAAAGCTGAAGCTCGATGAAGAATTGGTCGTCTCTGATACTGGGCAATCACCCAGTAGTCTGTGATATTGGGATATGCAAATAAAACTGACTTGATCTGCAGCATTTATTCAACAGTAATGTCATCATTGCAGTATTCAACAACATTATCGAACATTGCATGTTTTCCTGTGTCTTAGGCCTTTTCTTCTAAAACAGTAATAGATTACTGTAATATACAGCTGGACTATAATGTGACGGTTCAATGCAGATGTTCCATTCGTAAATGAAATTGGGCTTTCCCTTTTTTTCTGTTATTATTTTTTATGCCTGTGTAATTTCCGTATTTCACTCTTGTCATGTCATATACTTCCCAAATATCCCTCATTTATGCTTTGCCTCAGAGTGAAGACCTGCTTTTATGTGTTCTTCCAGTAAACACTCTCAGGTCTCCACATACATGGGCTTAATTGGTGTGCACACACAGCTCCAGGGAAGAACACCTGAGCTCTGGTAGAGTTTGTTTGTCTTTGCAGGCCCATGGGATTAGGGGGTAAGCCTTCAGCTTGTCATGAGCTGGGTGGATTCACAGGCCTTAAAGGCCCCAGTCCTAATTTACGCCAGTTTTTGCATTTGATACCAGCGCAGACAATGGAAATGGGAGCTAATGAGCTCTCGTGAGAATGGGGATTCAGGTTTAGCGACTCTGCTCATTAAGTGACAAGACTCTCAGAAGCAACATATAATTTCATCCACTCCTTCACCCAATTCCTGCGTGCATAATGGTTTTAAATGTGATCATTCTAATAATGACTGGGACTGTGTGTCACAGACCCCACCATTGCTGTGTTCTCAGCTGTGATTCAATGGAGGCAGCTGCTTTGCATTTTCTAGAACTAAATGAATTTAGGTCTCTTTTTAATGGCAAATGTCTCTTTTATTTCAGTGTGCAAGGATCCTCCATACAAAGTGGAGGAGTCTGGATACGCAGGCTTCATCTTGCCCATTGAAGTTTACTTCAAAAATAAGGTACATTTACTTCAAAACTGGATTCACTGCAAGTCTTAATCTGCTTCATTTTGTTTTGGTTGTCTGATGATGGTATGTTGTGGTTTTCCAGGGAGAGAACAGCAGTGTTTGGGTGTAACATTGATATCTGCTGTTCAGTTTCTGCTGTATACACCAATCAGGCATAACATTATGACCACTGCCAGGTGAAGTGAATAACACTGATCATCTCTTCTGGGATATATAAGGTATCAAATGAACATTTAGTCCTCAGAGTTGATGTTAGAAGCAGGAAAAATGTTCCAGCATCAGGATTTTTCAGGAGTTTGACACCAAGAAGCAAATAGTGATGTCTAGAGGACTGGATCAGAGCATCTCCAGAACTGCAGCTCTGGTGGTCTGTTCCTGGTCTGCAGTGGTCAGGATCTATCAAAAGTGGTCCAAGGAAGGACCAGTGGTGAACCAGATACAGGGTCATGAGAGGACAAGGATCACTGAGTGAAGGCTGGTCCTGGTGGTCTGATCCAACAGAGCAGAGGAGTTAATGCTGCTGAAGATAGAAAGGAGTCACATAACACAGAATAAACCTTCAGGTCATACAGGGTGAACAGGGCATAATGTTATGCCCGATCAGTGTATATTGTGTACATGTTCATACCAATACTACAATACAATACAGTATCCAATGGTGTTACCAATGAAGTGAAGACCTTTCATTGTGAAATGACAGAAAATATATTCTGTTTATTCTAAGAATTATGGTTGAAAGATGGAAAATAATGAAATGTTGTTGTCGTTTTTTATTGGCAGACGTCACATGGTTACTTGTGTTGACAACAGTAACACCTGTGTGACGCACAAATGTAATCGACTCACTGTAACATGTGACGTCCATCCAGTAAAACATTGCCAGACTGGGAGATTAAAGTCAAACTTGTCGACCCTCCAATTTATTGTTTCATTCTGGAAAAACCAGAGGAAGTTGCTTTGTATTTTGGATGTGGATACAGCATGGTGGTGTTGAGAAAAGACCATTGTGTCATAATGTTACATCCTGATAGACTCATTGTGATTGTTCTCCTGCCTTCCCATCTCTGGGTGGATCATCACTTCTCATCAGGAAGAACCGAAGAAGGTTCGATTTGACTACGACCTGTTCCTTCACCTGGAGGGCCACCCACCTGTCAATCATCTCCGCTGTGAGAAGCTCACCTTCAACAATCCAACAGAGGAGTTTCGTAGGAAGCTGTTGAAAGCCGGAGGGGTAGGAGTGCCTCAAGATTTCTTGTGTTTGAAACTGCACACTAACTCAAACACCCTGTGCATAATATCAGTAATTTTGTATATTAATTTCATCACATCCCATGAAAACTGGCAGGGCTGCCCCCTAGGGGTAGGTAATGGCAAGGACTTTACGGTACGAAATGTATTGCGATACTTGAGTCACGATACTATACATTATTGTGATGTTGCAATATTCTACATAGATCACAGAGAGATTTAAAATGCACTGTGTGTATGTGTATATATACGTGTGTATGTATGTATATGTATCTATAGACACCCTGGCAAATTTTGACTTAAAGTTGCTTTTATTCAACCAAGTTTTTTTCTTGACTGGAAATGACACAGGTGTCTCCCAGAAGATAATGAGATGATGTACAAGAGGCAACATTGTGGAAAAAATATTTCTCAGCTTTTACGTACATTTGAACAAAAAGTATCATGCCTAAAATTATTCATACCCTTTGCAAAGGTCTGTACCATTTCAAATAGTCCAAGCTGTTCTAAAGCATCCTATTTACAACTCAACAGGTGAAAAACAGGAGCTCTCTGCAGCTGGTTTTTGGACAATCATAGTTAAGACAAAGGAGCTCACTGAGCACCTGTGACTGAGCATTGTGGCTGCTCACAGGTCAGGAAAGGACTATAAGGCCATATCTACATGTTTTCAAGTTCCAGTGGCTATATTAAAAAATAAAAGACGTTCTGATGTTTTGCAAATGCTCATCTGAACAAAGAAGAAAACGTCTGGTTAGGGCTGGGTGATTCTTGCTAAAATGTGAATCTCGATTTTTCTCCACAAGAATCTAGATCTACGATTCTCACACGATTTTCATTTTTCCATGAAAAAATATTTTTTTTTAGTCTTCCTAAACAGACTAACAGTAACACAGAGTCACACTCAGTGCTGAACAACAGCTTGTAGCTTTGCTATAACAATAAAATAAATGTAAACTTGTCTTTAACACAAAGTGCAGTAGAATCAAAACTTAAATACTGCAGTCAGCCACTAGTGCTGATGAATATAAAGAGGGAAAATAAGATTTAAGGTAACTGCATTATTATTACCTGTCTTGGTCTTGAAAAGGCCATAACATTGCTTACAGATGACTTGTTTTTGCAAATCGTCGTCAGGAGCAAACCCAAAGAACTTCCACACGCTGGATGAATGTTTTCCTTTTTTCAGCAGAAGCACAACTTCCCTCGTAGTCGTAGTAGTACTCTCACAAGTGTCAACATCGTTGTTGTTGTGGTCAGTCAGGTCACTGTCCTCAATGTCCTCTTCGTCCATTTCCTTGTCGCTCATTTCTTTTTCGGCTGCTACACCGTGGTTGTTTGTCGCTAGCCTGGTGCTAATGCTAACCCCCTTACTGCTCAGTGGCCACACGCGCAGTTAATGAGTGAGTGCAGTGTCGGGTTGCTGTACGGAGTAGCTCATATCAGCGGCATGAGGAAGAGATGGACAGACATCATGGAATCGCCGTAATTTGATCTTATTAAAAATGAGATTGCACGAGTGCCTGAATCAAGATCGAGGGTCCATCTTCAATTAATCGCCCAGCCCTACGTCTGGTCTTCTGTTTTATGGTCAGATGAAACAAAATGGACCAGGGAACCTGATCACAGTAAATGACACCATGAAAAAAGAGCATAAAGATTCTCAACAACACCATCAAGCAGTCTGCAGAGAAAACGTTGGGCACCAGTGGACATTTCAGCATGGCAATGATCCAAAACACACAGCAAAAATGGTGAAGAAATGATTAGCGGACAGAAACATGAACGTTTGCAGTGGCCCAGCCACAATCTGTGGAGGAGCTAAAGATCAGGGTGATGGCAAGGAGACCCTCCAACCTGAAAGAGATGGAGCTCATCACTAAAGATGAATGATCAAAAATACCAGGGGAGACGTGCATAAAGCTGCTCAGCAATTACAGGAAGCGTTTGATTCTTGTAATAGCCAATAAAGGTTTTTTTTTATTGACTATTGAGAAGGGTATGAATAATTTTGGACATGATACTCTTTGTTCAAATGTAAATAGAAGCTGAGAAATATTTTTTCCACAATGATGCCTCTTGTACATCGTCTTATTATCTTCAGGGAGACACCTGTGTCATTTCCAGTCAAGAACAAAATTGCTGTGTGTGTGTGTGTGTGTGTATATTGTGATAAAATGCCATATCTGTATTTTCCCACCCCTGCTGCCCCTAAAACTCAACTTTTTTAGTCACTATAGTTTTCAGCCAAAGTTAACGAACAGGAAGCAATTGCACATTTTTTGTACTGAGTACTTTCAGGCAGATTACTTCACATTTGGTGCACTGAGTGTCTCCAGAGGTCTGTGTCAGGTAAAGCAGACGTGGGGGTCAAGAGGGTTGTTTAAGTAAAGTTTAAGAGTGAAGATGGCACTAGGAAGAAATGGCATCAGTATGACTGATGCTGCATTCGAGTTGTTCTTGTGAGTCTTAATTTCCGAGCTCTGAGTCGTAAATATCAACTGAAACGCCTCTCGAAGTCAGATTTACAACTCGTAATTTCTTCACCTACCCTGACTTGACCACAACGTCATAATCCAGGATGGCAGCGTCCTGGAATAGCACTGTGTAGTGATATAGATTACAGCCTACAACAGACTCAAATGTCTTTCCCACACGTGATTATGCTGGAGAAGAAATGCACACCCTCCGTGTCTTTATTGCTCTTATTAATTGTGTTTGAGGTGGACCTCATATTGCTGCATTAGCTTTCTGCATTCCGACAGAACAAGCACAACAAACTTTTCATTGGAGGCGTTCATCTTGGTTTTCCAACTTGTTTACTGAACACCGTCAACTTGGGTGTGACGTCATTCCCAGTTGCGAATCCCGACTTCTGATACAACACAAATGCAACATGATTATGGGTTTCTTCAAAAGAACAACAACCAGTGCAAACACGGTAGTTTGATATTCAAACTTGCAACGCAGAGGTCCACTATGGTAACGGAGAGCTGTGCTGAAGCGACAAAATAGTGTACAGTCATCCATCAGATTTTAAATGGCTTTATTTTAGCCAATACCAGATCATTAATAGATGAAATACCTAATTTCATTCTGTGCCCTGTCATATAATGACAATAAAGGCTTTTGATTTGATGAATATACCTTAATAGGGATGGATAGTGTGACATCACAAATCACTTCCGGGTCCAGACCCTGGCTGCAAATGTAAACTGCAGTTGTTGCAGCATGTTGTAACAATTGTTGCAGCAATTGTTGTAAAACGCCTAGTAAGCCTATGAAGACATGGAATACAAAAGGTTTGAAAGGTGTGAGGATTTGTCCACATATTAAAGTAAGTTGATCAGACTTTTATATCTCACACGTGACATTATCACGAGCCACCGGTGCCAATGTAAACTGAGATGGCAGCTAAAATGTGAGGGCTCCATTTTTCTTGAGAGCCCAAAGGCACAATTCAGAGACAGGATCAAGGTGCAACCAGAAGGATGTTTTATTGATTAGACCAGACAGGAGCTTCGGAGCAGTAGAACCAGCGGGGAGGTGGAGAACGACGCGCCCCAGGGGAAGCCCTACTCTGGCTCTGCACTCGATTATAAAAGGGGGAGAAATCAAAACCACTCTCACGGAGAGGGAAAACAATTTAACATTACCTGACACTCAAAAATCCAACTCGCTAAAAGAGGCTATAAAACATTAACTAAAGAAGCAGGATAAACAGGGGAAAATAAAGGGGAAGAAACTAAGGTCAGGTACACTAGTAGTAACAATTAGGAAATATACTAAAGACTATGTACAACAACCTAATCTAGGCTCTACTCAGAGTGAGGATTCTTCTAGAAAAACTTACAGGAAACAATGAATGAAACAAGGAACTAGGAACAGAGAATAGTCTAACAAACTGGGCACTAAGGCAGCAAAACTTACAAAGCAAACTCACTACTGAGCCAAGTAGGAAGCTGGAAACTGCAGGAAACACTGGAGACTTGGGACTGGAGACATACATGAACAAGACAGTCTCACAACAAACAAGCAAATGACAGGACTATTTATACATGAGGTAGGGGAACACAGGTGGAGACAATTAGGGCGGGGTTTCACAATCACAGATACGGGAAGACACAGGAGACAGGGATCAAGAGATCTGAAACGAGAGGGAGACAGGGATAGTTTCAAAATAAAACAGGAAGAGACAGGACAACATGGAGGCACAGGCAAAAATGGTTAACAGAGACAGACCATAACATAAAGCAATAAAGCTAACATTACTGTACCTGGGTAACGTTAACAGTTGTTTCATTATGTATGTTGGCAAGTAAGTAAAGTATATCACAATAAGTACCATGGTTAGTTTACAACGTAACAGAACTGTACGGTGAGATATTAAGTCCGATCAACTTTTAATATGTGGACAAATCCTCACAATTTCGCCTTTCAAATGGTGTATTCATGTCTTCATACCAGGCGTTTTAACATCCAGTGGTATAGATAGGCTGCAACCATTACAGTTTACATTCACAGCCCTTCTGAACCCGGAAGTGATTTGTGACATAGTGACGAGCCATCCCCATAGCCTTAATACTAGGTATAAGGAGTAGGTTCACTTTCGCTGAGCTTCTGCACCACATGTCATCAAACGGTGAAAAAAACGAGGAAACTCCAGCTGAAACAACTTTTTTGACGACTCAAAGCCATTTAATGCCGAGTCATTGTCAGGAGTCTCACTCAAATGATGTCAATTTTTGAAGATCCCAATGGGGTAATGATTTATGGTTCTCTCACTGTTCAGAAAGGTCGGCAGGTGTGTTAACTGTGAAGAACAGATATAGCAATGACATCCGACACACAGACACTGACGCAGAGGGTCACTATATTTGTCAAGTTATTGACTTCAATAAGATAATTTTGATTTCTGTTAATGTATATGGGTACAACTCTTAAGGAAATAGAACATAGACTTAAACATTGGCAAACCAAATTTCCGAACTCATACATTATAGTTGGTGGTGACTTTAACATAACATTAGATCCTTCAATAGATAGATGGCCACCTGCAAGTAATAACAGAAACTCTTTCCTTAAAACTTTTATGGAGAGCTTTCATATGGACAGCTAAATTTACAGATACAGTAACATTCACTTGGAGCAATAAGGAAAACACCAGGCTTTCGTGTTTAGACTTTTGGTTAGTTTCCAAAAATATTAATGAACAAGATGTCACGTGGTGTAGAAAATTCATTTGGTTCGAACTGGGAGCTATTTAAATATGAATCAGGTAAATATTTGAGAGCGTTTGGAAGTTATCTAGCTAAAGTTAGAAAACTTGAACAACAAACATCTCTGATATATAATTATTTTCTCAAACCAGTTACCCTAACTGAAGAGGATAAAATGAAACTGTTCAATTTACAAGAGAAACTTGATGGAATATATAGGAGAAGGGCAGAAGGTGTCTATATAAGATCAAGAAAACAGTGGTTAGAAAAGGGGGAACAAAACTCTTCGTACTTCTTCAATCTGGAGAAGTATCATGCAAAAACGAACGCAATTAATGTACTAATTATTAATGGAAATAGAGTAGATTATCCAAAAATCATATCTGAATTTTCCTCCACTTTTTATGAAAAATGATACAGGTCTAATATTCTGAAAATGACACGTTATCATTTTTGGCTTCATTACATCACACCTCTTGTTTAGTGGAGTCAGACATTGAATACTGTGATCTTCTGTCATCTCAAATAGAAATCAATGATTGTATCAATCTTAAAAAAAAAATAACAAATCCCCTGGTACAGATGGTATATCCTCAGAATTCTATAAATTATTTTCTCAACAGTTAGCACCATTTCTTTTACAAGTATATAATGAAAGTTTGTTTTCCGGTCCCTTACCTACCAGTATGACCCAGGGGCTGATTAATTTAATTGCTAAACCATGTAAAGACCCTCTCTACATTGATAACTGGCGGCCCATTTGTCTTCTGAACAATGACTATAAAATCCTAGCCTTAATCCTTGCTAGGAGAATCAAGAAAGTACTTCTCTGATTGATGAAACGCAGTCAGGCTTCATGCCCAATAGACACATTACCAATAACATCAGACTTGTCTTAGACATGCTCGACTATTCACACCTTATCTCTGAAAATAGTTTTATGCTTTTTCTAGACTGTTGTAAAGCCTTTGATACTGTGGAGCACAGCTTTAGCTTTCACTCGTTAAAAACAATTTGGTTTTGGCGACTTTTTCTGTGGTGACATTAAAACTCTTTTCAGTAATGCCAACTGTTCAATTAAACTCAAATTTGGTTCTGGCCCCAGATTTGCTGTAAAACGTGGTGTTCGACAAGGTTGCCCAATATCCCCATATTAGTTTTAGCTAGCTGCCCAACTCCTTATGAGATCATATCAAGTATAGTAATTTGCAAGGTATCTCTATTGCTGACAGAAGTGTTTTAATCAGCCAACTGGCAGATGACACAGCCTTATTTTTAAAAGACAGCTCTCAAGTGTCTTTAGCTATAGATATTATAAAACAATTCACTAAAGCCTCTGGCCTTCGTTTAAATGTTAAAAAATGTGAACTATTGGCTATTAAAGATTGTCATGATGAGTCAGTCTCTAATATCCCACATAAGGATTCTGTTACTTATTTAGGTATCATTATTGATAAAAATCAATCCCAAAGATGTTATAACAACTTCAACTCAATAGTTGATAAAACCAAAAAAAGATTTAACCAGTGGATGTTACATGACTTATCTTTAAGAGGTCGAATACTCCTTTCAAAAGCTGAGGGGATATTGAGGTTAACATATGCTGCCCTATCACTAGGTGTTGAAAGCCGCATGTGTAAATCTATAGACAGGATCCTATTTGACTTTGTTTGGAAAAACTGGACTCACCATCTCAAAAAACCTGTGCTTATGAATGAATACAGTCAGGGTGGCCTTAATCTCTTGGACTTCACTTCCCTAAACTACACCTTCAAAATTAATTGGATTAGGCGTTACCTAAAGCACCCAACCTCATTTATACCCAACCAATTATATTTTTTCTTCAGTTGGTGGACTCCAGTTCTTGTTGCTCTGCACTTATAATGCTGATAAACTTCCCCTCAAACTTTCTTTATTTCACAAGCAAATGCTATTGGCATGGTGTTTAGTTTACAAGCATAACTTTACTCCGCATAGGTTCTTTATCTGGAACAACGGATACATTTTATACAAAACAAATCTATCCTTCTCCAACAATGGTTTGATAATAATATACTTTTACTAAGTCAGTTGTTTGACCAGCATGGTCGTCTTTACAATTATGCTGATTTTATGCGACGTTATGGAATCCCTGTTACACCCAAAGATTTGTCTATTGTTTTTGATGCTGTGCCTTCAGGTATAATTTCTCTCTTTAAAAATCTCAACGTTAACAACAGCTTGCTCATATCTTTGAACATTACAGAAATGGCTATGGGAAAGCTTGTTTCACAGGTAACAGTAAAAATAAAAACAAGGCTATTCGGCAACTCTTTCAACAAGATATTGTGAGTTCACCTGCCGCTCTATCCTATTGGTCTGTGTTTGTTGGAAATATTAATTGGGAAAAGGTATGGCTGCTACCTAATAAGTTTGTTTTAACCAACAAGGTCAAAGTGATCTTTTTTAAAATTCATAGATTTTACCCCACTAACCATTATCTACGTAAAATAAAGAAGGATACTGATGTGAATTGTGCCCACTGTGTCTCTGTCAATGAAACCATGGTTCATCTATTTTGGTCTTGCCCATACACCAGACAACTCTGGAGCAAACTGACACACTTCATCAGTATTCATATTTACCCCCAGATTACTTTATGCTTTTATTTGGCTACATTGAATGTGATAAGAAACTGAATTCTCAATTTTATATAATTAATTTGTTGATTATTTTATCAAAGTTTTATATACATAAATCAAAATTCTCTGGTAAAAAGCCAAACTTTCTTGAACTGTCTGCATATATTCAACAATATATATCCTCCCTCTCTGATTCCCATAACCAAAAAGCTGTCAAAACGTATGATTTATGTAAGCTCTACAATGTATTTGTTTAAGTTTGTTTATTATTTTTTCTGTTTTGTTGTCAATCCCTGGCGTATTTATATTTTGATATGTAGTATTATTGTATACACTGTTCTCTCTGTGTGTACTCAGTTGTGTGAGTAAACGTGCTGTCAATAAAACTCAAAAAAAAAAAGACAAGAGAACAGGTTCCCAGAGACATAAAAAAAAATACTAGGTATGCCAATTAATTTCAATCACAGTTACGTCCAACGATTATGAAAAATAAGTTCATCAACACGGAAAGATTATTTTGCAGTGGTGCTTTGTCTTGTGTGGTAAATCCATTAAACCCTTTTGGTATGCAGTGGTGCACTTTTGCATGATGTCAGTACAATAATTGGGATAATGATTTTTGCTATAGAGCGGCAGTGGCGGTGGTGTAGTGGTTAGCATTCTCGCCTCCCAGCAAAAAGGTAGCGGGTTCGAATTCCTCTGTGTGGAGTTTACATGTTCTCCTCATGTCTGCGTGGGTTCTCTCTGGTACTCCGGCTTCCTCCCACCATCCAAAAACATGCATGGGGATAAGGTTAACTGGCTAATATAAATTGATCATGAATGACTGTGAATGTGAGTGGTTGTCTATCTCTATGTGTCCTGTGATGAGGTGGAGACTTGTCCAGGGTGTACCCTGCCTTTCACCCTAAGACAGCTGGGATAGACTTCAGCGCCCCCGCGACCCTGTGAGGATAAGCAGTAGATAATGGATGGATGGATTTTTGCCATACTTAAAGTATTTTCCTTACAGTCCTGAAGAAGTGCTTCCTCAGTGTTGGGACCATTCAATATGCTGGTTCCCTGCCAGAGGAGTCCTGTAGATTTTTTATGACTGGAGCTAAGTGCTCTCTATTCCCTTTGCCCTGTACCCCCTTCTCCATCTCAAACTGGGCTCTACTGCTGACATGGACAATTGAAACTCAAATTCTCTATTTTAAATTTTTAAAAAAAAAAAAAATAATTGTAATCATAATGCATTGGCTTTATATAGCACTTTTCATAAAAACTCAAAGATGCTTTACAAAGAAAAACAGACAGATGAAAAGGTGAAATGTTAATGGAGGTCAAATACTTGTTAAAAGAGAGAGCTTGGATTTTGTGATGGGAGTGAGGCGGTGGGAGTCAGAGGACTGGAGGTGGAGGGAGGCATGGTAGAGCATGGATCAGGGTTTCAGCAGCAGATTTAGAGAGAGTGGATAGAAGACGGGTGATGTTGCAGAGGTGGAAGAAGGCTGTTTTGGTGATTTGACGGATGTGGGGTTGGAAGGAGAGGATGGGGTCAAAATTGAATCTAAGGTTTCTGAACTGTGGAGAGGCAGTGACTGTGTGACCATCAATGGAGTGCGTGGAGGGGAGGAGGGAATTAGGAACCATTGATGATGATGATGATTGTGTGTACCTACTGAAATTAATTGCTTCAACTTCAGCTTGGATATTAATGATGTAACGAGTGTTTTGCTAGAATGAAGCTGTCGATTTTGATCAGCCATCTCTTTTGTGTCTTTAACAGCAACGGGATCCTCACAGACAAAGTTCAGAAGACTCAAAAGTAAGTGTTCATGCTTTGTGGGTCCTGGATGAAACGGGCTTGTCTCAAGATGACGAACAATTAATTATTTCGAGGTTTCAGTACGACTCATGATTAAATTGAATAGATATACACACAATACACAGTCATAAAAGTAGGACTGACCCCAAAAAATTCAAAGCTTTGAAGCTTCAATTGACGGTACGAGATTCAAATTAAAAAAAATAATATAATTCGTTTGGAGCTACGAAGCTTCGAATATCAGAAAGGAGATGGTCAGCCCTACATAAAAGACAGAAGCATTGCATAAACAGTCGGAGTTCGATTTCAATAGTAAGTGTTTATAGCAGACACACCCCTCTTATGTAGTACTATCCATAGTTGTTTATGTTGCTCTGTTGACTTGATTTTATTCAACAATAGGCACAAATCTTGTTATAAAGGCGAACACTGTGTCGCACATTTTATGCCTGAGGACAAGGAGTGATCGGCGGATAGCGGGATTGCGGCGGGGGAAGCGGGATTACGGCAGAGGGAGCAGGTTTACAAAATTAGATTAATTGCACAGCCCGACTCCGTGATGCGTGATGACGTAACCGGCGTTCCAAATTGAAGTGATACCGATCCAGTCAGAAATGAAGTGACTGGATCGGTATGCTGGATCATCCTTGTTCATCAGATATCTGATCCAGCTAATTAGTCAATATCGGAGCCGGTATCTGATCGGTGCATCTCTAAATGTTACCACTGTACTTAATCCTGGTTTTACACATCTTACATATAGAGTAGGTTTTGTCAATGCCCTTTCCATCGTCATATTGATAAAAACTGAAATGCTTCCAAATGCTAGCTTTTAAACCTGAGGAGAAAATCTCACGCTCAGTAGCTGTAGCTGCCGCCATCTTTACCTAGTCCATTCTTTTAGGTGTCTGGGCAGCAGGCATGTCTTTTACTTTTGTTCTGCGAGCAGCACTAGTGTTCCTGTCATTTAGTTATTTTGGAAAATAATTGTTATTGAACATTTATGAATCGTAATGGAATCGTCACGTGTCCCATTGTGATTAAACTAATAATCGATGTATTGGCACACCCGTAGTGAAGAACACTGATTATCTCTTCATCATGGCTCCTGGGATATACAGTAAAAGGCAACAAATGATGATGCCACTGATGCAGGTGGGGAGTGAAGGCTGGTCCTGGTGGTCTGATCCAACAGACCAGAGACGCTAATGCTGCTGAAGCTAGAAAGGACTCACATACCACAGAATAAACCTTCAGGGGTCAGAGGTCACACAGGGGGACCAGCACTGTATTAGGCAGGCAGTCATAATTTTGTCTGGTAAATATTGCTCACGATAACAGCGAATTTTAGATGTGTAGTGCAGCCCTACTCTCAGTGATCAAAGAATGTGGCTGACCATTTATTGGCATCTTTTAGTAATCTTGCATATTATCATGAAGTTTGAAAAATCTTTCAGTCCTACTTTTCAGCTTTATAATTTCACCACAATTCATCATTTCGGTTTGTTGCTGTTGCTCCTCCAGGTGATGGTAATGCAGGAGGGCTCCACCTCCCTGTTCGGCCAGCACCTGAAGCTGCCTACACTTCCCAACAGCTCGCTGACGTCCACCTTCTCTGATCCAAAGAAGAGCAAAAGCTCCCATGGGTCAAAGGTCAGTGTTGTTTCCAAGTACATGCCTGGAGCAAAAAAGCCTCCTCCCACCTCTGAAACCTTTGACCCCCTCAAAGTATCCAGAACCTAGTCCCCCACACATTTGGCAACCTCCATTGCTAACCCTTTATCACACTACATGTTGGCTGCTGTTCAGCCATATCCACTTCCTCTGTAGACCGAAGCTGTAAATCATAACTTGTGGGTGTGACAATACACAATGTTCTTTTAAATCTTCTTAGAAGACATAACTGATGAGCCACATGAGTTTTGAGGTGTTATCTTGTGCAGCCCTAAATCATGTAGCGTATGTCGATAAGCTGGCATGTTGTTTCAATTATGTGTTATTTTTATTCACTTTAAATAGTGTCATTTAAGAGCCAGGGTCGGCCGGTTTCACATGGAAACATTTTCCAGTCTAAACACACTGTGTGTGTGAGATGAATTACTTGTGGAGCAGGAGATCTCACACACAGGCATACACATGTTGTGTATTACTCACATTATGGGGACCCTACGTTCACTTACCCTAACTCTAACCATAACCACTTCTTGCATAATCCTTATCCTTAGCCGAACCAAAATCTTACCTTAAACTTTCACCAGGTCTTCACTTGAAAATTGACACAATGTGACAGTGACACTCACACGCGTTCTCTATTTGTGTATTGCGGGGACATTACAATGACTTACATTCATTTCCTAGATATTTCCCTTGACCCTAACCATATCCACTACTCATGTAATCCTAACCCTAACCATAACCATAGTCTAACCTTACACTAACATTAAATGTTCTCCAAGTCTTCAGCCTAGAATGTAACAGTTGACTAGAGGTAATTGGCAACATTCTTCACCATGCTTTGGGGTCGCGCAATGTACTTAGGACACAAAGCATTGGTTTCTCCTGGTCCGCCGGGTCCACTGGAGTTCTCGAGGAGGTAGAGCCATCAGTCATGTATGCCCAGGGAGGAGATGCGACCACCCTCTCTGGGCCTGCTCGGTCAGGACCGCAGATACCATACGGTATCCTCTCACTGGGTCTCGGCTGGTCAGGTGGTGAGTATGCGCCCCCCTCCGTGTCCCAACTCTACGGCAGCACTGCGGGAGTGGTGGTTCAGGCATCAGAACCTTAAACATTGCCAAGTCTTCTATGGAGCTTAGCCTCACCCACGCAACAGCCCATTCTGCACTATACACATTTCTAGCCCCTCCATTTTGACTAAAACCTCAATTGGGCGTCCTTCAAATTTTCACCCCTCTCAGCTTCCATCCCCCAGACTGACATAGAGACTGGGCCATGGACGCACCGGGAGCTAGGCATTGTTTTTGTCCCCCAATCTGACTTAGTGACTGGGATTTGGACATTACAAAACCATAGCCATGTATTTAGACTAAACTATTTTTTAATGCCTTACCATATTTAATATCAAAGTCTTTGGACACCTAAAACTAACTTTCAACAAAACACAAAAAATAACCTTAATGTCACTAAAAACTAAATTTCTCCAATTCAAAACAAGCTCTTAAAATACAAGTGGCCAGTGTAGAGTAGATTAGGAAGGGAGACACCCGAGATGGCGCATCTTCGGCGGGGCCTTCCTTGGGTGAGAGTGTCCTGTTGTAAGTTGCCGAAACACTTCAGGATCCCAAGGCACAGACCTGAGGATGTGTCCCTAGTGAGCAAGGACTTTGCCAGGCATCACTCGCAAACCACATGGTACAGCTGGGAATTCGCGGGCCAGCAAATGACCCACGTTCCCTTAAATACAGACAATAAGTGGACAAACTTATTAAAAAAACAATCGCAGATCAAATGGTTCAGCACGACTGGGGATTCACAGGGCAATCCAATGACCCGCGCTCCCTTTAATCCAGACAATAAGTTGGCAAACTTATTAGACACAAATCGCTACCCAAATGATCTTGCACAGCCTGGGATTCGTGGAGCAAAACACTGATCCACGTTCCCTTAAATCCAGACAATAAGTTGACACACATTAAAAGCCTCCTTCTGCTGAAGCTCTCAGACTCCACTGGTGAGGACCACATGGAGAGGATTGCTCCAGCGTTAGATGGACCCTCTGTTACCACGGTCAGACTCCACTGGTGCGGACCACATGGAGAGGATTGCTCCAGTGTTAGAAGGACCCTCTGTTACCACGGTCAGACTCCACTGGTGAGGACCACATGGAGAGGATTGCTCCAGCGTTAGAAGGACCCTCCGTTACCACGGTCAGACTCCACTGGTGAGGACCACATGGAGAGGAACTGTCACTGGAAGATTTTTAACGAGCCTGCAATGTCCAAACTCACCTAGCTAGAGGTACAATAACCTATTATAATAACAATAAGCAAATAAATAAAACAAAATACAATATCACTTTACCAAACCCTCATTTCTTACATAATACTTAATTACACACCCTGTTTTAGAAAATTAACCATTTTGACACACCATAACCCCAACTATTACTCCCAGTCATTCCTTTCTCAGGCTCTACCTCGCTCAGCACACCCTCACCACATACTTACCACGCGCCCTTGTCATTCCCCGTACCCTAATCTCTCCCCTTGTGGCCTTTAGTCTCTTTATATTTTTTATATATATGTTTAGTCTAGATTTTTAATACTGCATTTATTTTCTGTGCCCTCAACAGTCCCACAATCCCTAAACCTAACCACTCTCCCCCCCCTTGCCTAAACCTAACCACTCTCCCCCACTTCACTAAACCTAACCACTCCCTTCTCACCTTAATTACCTATTATTCTTATGCCTTAACCAGTCCCCTAAATCCTGACCCTAACATCTCCCGTTGCCCAACCCCCCCAAAAAAAAAAATTATTTATTTAATTTATTTTATTATTTAATATTTTTTTTTCCCCTAAATGGACAAAACCACACCCATGATTCATATCACTGGACAAGCTAAAATTCCCCCCCCCCCAATCCTCTCATATGGTCCATGGCAGCAAGTGGATGGTGGTCTGGGGACTAACTTGTGCCGGCCAGTGCCTTATCTCTGTCTCACCACAAGCTATGTTGTCATTGTTCAACATAGGGAGAGACTTTGAGTATATTCCTGTTAACACCTAACCATAGTCTAACCTTACACTAACATTAAATGTTCTCTAAGTCTTCAGCCTGAAATGTAACAGTTGATATTATGGTGACCTGCATTTTGTCCCCATAAGGACGGTGAGTCCCCACAATGTGATTGTGTGAACAGATTTGTCCCCATACCAGTCCCCACACACACACCCACACACACACCCACACACACACCCACACACACACGCAGGCTCTTCCCCAGCCCCCCCGTTCTCCATCACATGCTGAGAATTATTGCACTATTATAACGTGTTACATATATCTGTAATAACTATGTCATTACAATAAACACAATGTCATTAACATATAGATAGACAGATAGTTATATTGATGAAACATTGATAAAAAAATTATTAAAAATGTTTTTTTTATGCATACGTGTGTGTGTGTGTGTGTGTGTGTATTAGAAATGGTAAAATTCCTTGATCCTGACACCTTGAGTGCATTCCTAGAAAATAAAAGAAGTTAAAAGTTATCTATCTGTGATCATTATTATTATGATGATTTACTTTAAGTTTCACTCACTGACAATATGATTGTTATTATAGGCCCTTCAGTGATTTACATGAACTTGGGTCACCTGCTAACCTGCTAGTGTCACAGGGCTGAAAAGTCTGTTAAAATGTGCCACTTCAGTGATCTCTTCAGTGTTGATGGCAGTGGAGGCTTGGTGTCCCCTCCAGAGCACTAAACCAGTTTTATGTCGGGCTGCCCTGGGAGAGAAATGGGTTCAGTGCAGTGGAGTTTAGAGTGAGCTGGCAGCTTTACATCCTCAGGTCCCAGGGTCACCAGCAGATACACAAAATGAAAGGTTTTAGTGGTGGTTGTAACACACCCCTTCGTCTAGACTGCTTTAATGGCTTTACTGCATTGATGAAATATTGACAAAGGGGCTGGAGGTGAAACCCGGGGACAAATGGCCCCTGTCACTAGAATGAATGCATTTCCCCTTTTCTCCATGTTGCCCTTCAGTCCACTTTTAAGCCATATCTCTTGTTCTGTCTGAATACCTGACAGTGATGTAAGATGTTGATCAAGTGAACTCAAAAATAGATTATGCCCTCTGTTGTTTAAAAAGGACATTGCGATTCAATTTCTCAACTGATTTGAATCGTCACACAGTTGTATTGATTTTTAACTGTCTGGCAATGCATCCTTACATCCCTACCTTTTTTGTAGCTTAAATTATTCATTGTAATTATGCTCTAACACTTGGTGTTGGTTATGACTTGACTTGCTATGATGCTGTTCATGCATTGTGATTTGGCCATGAAAATGTAAACTTGTTGCTAATTGTTCAGTTATGTTTATACAACGGAGGATCTTTCACATTTTCTTTTGGTTTTGATCCACAGGATGGCTCCAGAGGAAGCAGTATTGCCCTTCTCACCACTGCCACAACCAACAGCAGCAGCTTCTCCAAACTCCACAAACCCTCCAAGGACCACAAAGACAAGCCTCCAAAAGACTTGAAAGAGCCCAAAAGTGCCTTCAGAGACTGGGAACCCAGCAAAACCCCTAAAGAACCTTGCAGGAAACCCAAAGAGAACCAGCCACTAAGAGATATAAATCCTAAGATGGGCTTCAAGGAACCCAAGTCTTTGTCCAAGGAGCATAGGACTGAGGTGATGACCCACGGGTTGGGGCTTAACAAGCGTCTGTCCACCCCTGACAATGATGATCACACAATTAAAAAACGTAAAAAGGGATTTGTGGATCCATCAGGGAAGCAGACATCAGGGTCAGACACTCAACATTTGGATAAGAAACTCTTAAAGGGTAGATCGCAGGTGCAGAAACTGCGAGCAGAAGGTGACGAGGCAGAGCGCAGGAAGGCGTCAGCGCTACCTCCATTCCAGGAACTGGTGGATCCCAATGACTCAGAGATGGAGGACCAGTCCACGAAATCAGATGTAAGTAGAACATATTTTTGAATGTTATCAAAACCAAGATTGTAAGAGTTCTTGGTATGTTTTGATTTAGTTTTTAAGCAGCTGTGTACAATCGCAGCAAGGACACCCACGTCCCTTTTATCTTCATGGAGGTGGAAGATGCAGCTGACTTGTTTTGAGCTTTTGGGACACCTTTTTGGATAAAATGGTGAAAAGAGATCCAGTTCTTCCAAGACTTTTCAGTGGAGGGTTTGTTGGTGGTCAGGCTCTTCCTCGGAGTGGAAGAGCTATAAAATGAAATGACCAAAAGGGGGCTGGGTAGTGGACTTGAAAGAATGGGTGGGCACTATTTAACTATTCATTCATCTGGGTGGCCAGGCAGGAAGTGCTCAAAATTTATAAGATGATTCAAGATGCCCTAATCCCAGAGGGTTGAATCTACACTATCCTGATGATGGCTTTTGACCTTGGAAAATTTTTTGCTTATGCTTTGCATACACATAAGTACCATATCGGTCAAACATTCTTAGCCTGAAATTAAGGGTAGGCGATATGGGCAAAAAATAATATCTCAATATTTTGGGGGATTTTGGCGATAACGATAATCAGTTGAAATCCTTTAAAATGTGCGTTTTTAGCGTTGAGAGTGGTAAAAAAATAATTTTCTGAGTGCCCAGTGGTGTTCAAAGTTGAATTAAAAGTTGAACATATTTCCAGAGCGGTAGACCCATGTTTCGGCACTAAATTATCTGAAGTACCGGTAGCTTCAGGAACTGGAGGTGTTTGCATTTTCTCTCTGCCATCACAACGTGCTGCTAAACTGTTGTAAGTAGGATGCCAGCGAGAGGTCATGTGATCATGGCATGTGACCACGCTCAGTATCTGGTCAGTGAGTGCGCGCTGTGCTTCCTGCACATTGGCCTGTGGTGGGATGTAAACACCGACCAGAATAAATGAAGCGAGTTCAAGGGGGGAATAAATTAGTTTGCAGTGAATGAAGAAAGTTTCCAGATCAGGAGAACAGTGTTTCTGCATCACAGTCACACCATTACACCAGCTACTGTTCACGTACAAAACAGATACCTCCACATTTCGACTTGCCAGAGAGTAGTGAGTCCCGGTCGGCTCCGTAGATTTGGAATCTTGCCAGCTCCAGCACAGAGTCCGGTATTAATCCACAAAGCCATGTCTCAGTGAAACACAGAACGGAAGATGAGGAAAGGTCTCTGCTTTTTGCGGCCAGTAACTGGAGTTCGTCCATTTTGTTATGGACTGAGCTCACGTTGGAGAGGAATAATGACAGGAGCGCACACTGCCCTCCAAGCTGCTGTCATGGTGTCTAGAGGCCACGGCGGCGGAGGCGCTCAAGCGCACTGGCCCATTTTCCTCTCCTGTGGCGCTTCGTTGCCCGTACAAAGGTGAGTGCACCTTTGACCACCGTGTAATAAGTGAATGTGAGGAGTTTCCGTGTGCATTTCAGTATTTTTGGTGCAGCAGCCTAATTTAAATACTTGATAATGGAAATTTTCACACACCGTCAAAGCAACAATTATGATATGATATTATACAATTATGATATTAGTATATATACGTGTATATACACGTGTGTGTATATATATATATATACACACGTGTGTATATATATATATACATACGTGTGTATATATATATATATATATATCTATATATATATATGTGTGTGTGTGTGTGTGTCTGTGTGTGTGTGGATCATGTCTGTGAGATATTCCTATCCAAAACTGAACTGAAAATTTTGAAAAAAAATCATTACCATCCATAACCTGACCAGCTGTAAAACAGCCTCAGAAGATCCAATCTGCACAATCTTAGTGTCTTTGGAAAGGCCTCTACCTTAGATTTGCATACTTAAAAGAACCATATCTTTCAGACATTGTGTTTGTAACGATAGTCATTGAGGGCGACATGTAGTGGTTAGCACTGTCACCTCACAACAAGAAGTTACCGGGTTCAATTCCCGGCCCGGGGCCTTTCTGTGTGGAGTTTGCATGTTCTCCTCATGTCTGTGTGGGTTCTCTCTGGTACTCTGGCTTCCTCCCACCATCCAAAAACATGCATGGGGATTAGGTTAATTGTCTAATTTAAATTGACCGTTGGTGTGAATGTGAGTGTGAGTGGTTGTCTGTCTCTGTGTCCTGTGATGAACTGGAGACTTGTCCAGGGTGTACCCTGTCTTTCACCCTAAGACAGCTGGGATAGGCTCCAGCCCCCCTACGACACTATGTGAGGATAAGAGGGAGAAAATGGATGGATGGATGATTTCCGAAGTTGAGTATTTCTCTGTACCTCCCCCTCAAGTGCAGGATTAGAAAAATTCATCTTTTTTTTTTTTTGACATTTTATTTCAGACATGATTTAAAAAAAAAAAAAAACAGCAGAGAATTTCTGCACTTCTATATCAAATAATTTTAAAGTTCATTCTCAACAAAAAATGAATAGTCAACAAAATAACTAACTAAATAAATAAAAAACAGTAATGTTTCATCAGACATCTACAGTGGCTCCTTTCATGAATAGGCTGACATTTGACTGGGTTGCCTGGTCCACACACATTTGGTGGAGAACCACCCCATAAAGAAGGGCTGTTTTAAAGCCAAATAGTGGACAAGAAAGATTTATGGTTTTACAGCACCTGATGAGAAAGGGGAGACGGGGCAGTGAATAGCACAGAGTTCCCCTTTTATCCTTTTAGCTTTGAAAGAAGAAAAGAGGTGAGCGTTAGAGGAAGACAGATCTAAGTCCCTCATGCTTTGAGCACTTTTCTCTTATGCAATGCTGTTTTCATTTCTATTCTCTAAAGCTTGTATAAAGGATGGATCTTTATGTATCTGGCAGCTTGTTTAGCCAGGGGAGTTATTACTTAGCACTAGCAAAACCTGTTTTTGTCTGCGCTGTATGTAAATGCCTTTTAAGCTTTCCCATACAGAGACTGGGGGTCGGGTGGGTTGTAAAGGAGATGTGGGGTGACAAACGCCAGGTGTTTGATTCTCCCCAGGCTAGCAACTCTGGTGGGCGAGCGGCACTTTCATTTCTCATGTGACCACTTGTTTGATCTCAGTGTTTTTCCTCTGAGCACCAGGACAGAAACAGCAGAGAGGAGGAAATGTGGAGTAGGTGATGACATGAAGGGAAAGCAGGCTGCTGTGTTGGCATGGTATTAGCACACTGGCTGTGGGCTCAGACTGAGTGATTTGTCACCTGCAGTTTGTGTAAACCCTTATACAGTGTGTGTGTTAAAATTGACATCATCACAGAGGCATTATTGTAGATGGCACATGCTCATGGGTATTTTAAGGATGATTGATTAATATTGTTCGGCAACTTGGTAAATGACAAGCTTAACTCATTGAGTTCCATTGACATATGCATGTATGTATGTATATATGTATGTTTATATACAGTATATGTGTGTGTGTGTGTGTGTGTATATATATATTATATTTAGCAATGTTGATCTTAAGAATGTTCTAAGTAGTGCTTCAGAATGGAATGAAATGAAGAAATGGGAGTGAGACAAAAAAAATTGAGTAAGCAATTTATTGCAAATAGTCATTAAACTGAAATAGGCTGTTCATCAGCTGATCAGTTGCTGTTTAAGACCAGATCTAAAAAAAAACAAAAAAAAAACAAAAAACAAACCCCCTAAAACAGAAATTTATTTTTTCTATAAAGGACTCAGTAATGAGTAGCTGCTCCATTCTTGTTAATCATCCCAAACATTCGTTTGGGCATGCTTGATGCTCGTGTTTCCAGGAGGCTTGTGGGAATGTTGCTCCAAGTGGTGAAGATGGCTTCATGAAGGGCATCCACTGTCTGGAACTGGTGTCCATTTTTGTAAACTTCTCTTGCCATCCAACTATGGCTGCGCGGTATATGCGGTAGATGGTAGAAAATTTGGCCCGCGGTAGAGATTTGCACAGTATATCCTACCGTCGATTACGTCCTCACACCTGTGTCAGGGTGAGAATGGCTGCAAGCACAGAGACAGATTTCTTTACTTTTGTAACTCTGACTTTTGAGACATCCTGCCGCCTCCTCCTCCACTCATTAAGTTGCTGTCTGTCTGTTGCTCTGTGCAGGCTGTCTGATGCAGCAGCTGGACTGAACCATTTTATGTAAATAGGGAGGGGGAGGGCGCTAAGAAATGTTTCCACAACAGTCAAACACTGACAACCGGGGGTGGAGGGGCACACGCTAATACACACACAGAAGGAAAACTGGACATTATCACCAATTAATAAAAATGTCTAAGCCCGTCTATGCCGTTTTCCATTATGGGTTAGCATTAAGCTAGCGGACTTTGTGTAGGGCTAATACTGAAGGCAGTACCGTTGTGTTACAGTGTGAAGTTACTTGTTTTATGTTTTCTACAACTACAGATTTGCACCATACATTTTCTTGAAGTAATATTCTTGATTTTGTATGTTATTTAATAGTTTAAAATACAACTTCGTGCTTGAATGCTTTTACCATGTGCCATGGTAACCATTAAGAAACTGTATACCATGATATGTACTGTCTACCCTCTATGGTTCAGATTATACCGCAATATAAATTTTAGGCCATATCGCCCACTCCTACATCCAACCCCAAATGTTCTCAGTTGGATTTCAATCGGGGGAACACGCAGGATGGTTCAAAAGAGTGATGTTATTTCTCTGGAAGAAGTCCTTTGTCAGGTGGGCATTGTGAACTGCAGCGTTGTCCTGTTGAAAAGCCAGTCATTAGCACACAGACGATGGCCTTCAGCTCCCTGCAACATCTCCACATAGCCAGCTGCTGTTTGACACCTCTGCACAACCTGAAGCTCCATTGTTCCACTGAAGGAAAAAACTCTCCAGATCATGATGGCACCCCCTCCAGTGTGCTGTGTAGAAAACATCTCAGGTGGATCTCCTTGTCATGACAGTAATGTTGGAAGCCATCAGGACCATCGAGGTTAATTTTTTTTCTCATCAGAGAATAAAACTTTTTTCTACCTTTCAGTGTTCCCATGTTTGGTGCTCTCATGCAAACTCCAAACGGGCAATTCTGTGCCGTTGAAGGAGACGAAGCCTTTGAAGACGTTTTTTGTTCCTAAAACCCTTCTCTCACAGATGCCGGCTAATGGTTATGGGACTACATTTGGCACCAGTGACAAGCTCAATTTGATCCAAGGATCGTCCTGTGTCTTGATGGACACCGGCTCAGGGCCGGTGAAATTATTTTGGGTCTCCCACTTGACTTTTTTGTTCCATAACCCTCAGGCTCTTTTAAGAAGTTTAAAATGACTGTCTTGCGTCCAACCTCAGTAGCAATGGCACACTGTGAGAGGTCTTGCTGATGGAGCTCAACAATCTGACCGCGTTCAAACAGAAAGCTTTTTTGCCTTTGTCATCAGGAGGTCATGACAGTGTGGATACCTGACAGAAAATACTGACACTGAATCCACATTTTTGCGAAGACTTAGGCTTTTAAAGGCTGTGTTCTTAAACTTTTAATCAGCTGATGAACAGCCTATTTCAGCTTAATGGTTGTTTGCAATAAATGGCTTTCTCAAATTTTTTTTGTCTCACTCCCATGTCTTCTTTTAGCATTTTGAAGCACAACTTAGAACCTTCTTAAGATCCAACATTGCTAAATGTAAATTCTTGCAATTTTTCAACTGGTCTTAAAATTTTAATCAGGAGTATATGTGTGCATCACATAAAAGCTAAGGCTTGAGTGCCAGATGATGTACTGGCACAAGGAGACACTCTCACACACCATGTGAGTAATTTTGGGGGTTCTGGGATATGTAGTCAGAACATGAAGAGACAATAGATGAAAGCCACCGAGATTGAAGCAGTCAGTACTAGGAAAAAAATGTGTTTTTGGTGGAACTTAAGATAAAACAAGAATGGAACAAGGTATTTTTTATGATGAAATAGGGAATCTCTTCTTTCATTTGAGCTATTCAGTGTTTTCAGTCATACTCCAAAATATTCTGTGTGTCTTATGAAATGACTTAAAGTGGCCAAAAACGCTGGCACAAGGCACTTTACATTTTATAAAAGGACTAGCACTCAATGATTTAATATCTGCCAACTTTTAAGGTATCGTCCATTGAAAAGTCGGGCTGCATGACATTAGGAAAACATGCAGTATGTGATAACATCGTTGAATTCTTCAGTGTCCAGTGTTAATTCCCTCTGCTAGCATAGACCAAAGACAGCCAGTAGTTCATGCAGGATCTGGGAAAAAAAGCATATTTTCTTTAGACAGCTTTGTTGTTTCCTAATCAGGAGTTGCTCCAGATAAACTCTGATCAATGGATGTCTGCTGGACTGTTTTGATGCTCCATGACTTAAAGCATTTTAGTTTTTGCTAAAGTTAGTTTTTTGGACTCTTCTTGTAGGGCTTTGTTTGTGTTGCAAGTTGCTATGGAGATTAGCCACAAGTGTTGGGCATGATTTGCACAGTACCTGGGGCTTGCATCAGTGCTCCATCTGATTGGCTGCTTATATTGACATGCAGAGCATAAGTGCCTGGCTCAGTTGAATACCATTTTATCACAGTTCAAACTGTCTTTTGCAAAATGTGTATCACACATGTTGATGTTGACTGTGAGGACAGTGAATTGTAGATGTATTTTGCAGCCCTAATGAAAAGCTCTTATTTCGACAGTAACAACAAACACTGCCACTATCAAACAGACCAAATGACCGCATACAAGGAAATGTGCATGTTAACAGTCTGCATACATTAGTCTCCGTTGGAGTGATGTATGAATATATATTTCAGCCCTAAGATGGACTTTCAACATTTTAAAAGATACCAGGGTTGTTCCTGGCTCAAATTGTGGCAGAGGTGGTACCATCCTGACCATGCCCCATGACATGCATGTATTCTGTAAATTCAACTGACTCACTTTTATTTACAGGCAACATACTTTAAGTTAAGAGTTCCAATAAGAATATAACTTTTGTCATGTTACAGCATTCATTTATTAAAACTATATACATACACAAATCAGGTGCCAACTTTAAATTGAAAGTACACTTTATCTACACATCTCGCAACCAGACAACATTTCAGCCTCCTCTTTTTCATTCTGTAGAACCTCCTCATGCACTCCTTGTAGTCCAAGGCCTCCTGGTCTGGTCCATCAATGGCCACCTTACAACAGACAGCCAAGTGCCTCTCCCTCAGTCTGTTGTGCAGAGGTGTCTTCACCTTAAACAAAACAATTCATCATGCATTAAGTATTTTTGTATTATTCTGATACATACATGAAGAGTGATAGTGTTTTCAAACAAATATTACAATTTTGAGTACAGAGAAGAGCCTCTCCACATCTCCAGTCTGGACAGGGGCTGCAGCTCAGCAGATTCTGCAGATACAAGCCACAGAAGCACCTCTTCCAGGGATTTGATCTGAATAAAATTATTCAGTAAAACCAGACTGTTGTTGTGGTGATACAGTTAATGTAACTTAATATATAGTACCTTCAGATCAGGACTCCCCACTCTCAGTCTGTATGAGCTCCACTCAGACAACAGGTCAGACTCCATCAGTCTTGGAAACTCCTCAGCCAGTGTCCTCATCTCAGCATCCCCATGCTCTGTACTAGAGTTTGACAAAATTTGTCTTGGAGAGAACACATTGAAGACAGACAAACTGCCAGTGTTTGGGAATTTGTTGTCGATGTTCTCAGTCAGTGCAGTCAGAAATGGCTCCATCACCTGTAGAAGATGTTAAAAAAAAGGTAAAACAGTCCTTCCATCCACATTACACAAATACATTCTTAATGCAGTGTTCTTGAAGCTCTCCCACACATCATCCTGGAAATATGCAGGGAACTCTTCCTGCTGAGGCTTCAGACCAGCATCAGACTGGAGCCATGCCTGCCAGCGGTCTTTGACCATGTTGCTCTCTTTCAGCTGTGCCAGTGATGATTTCAGCACTGTGACCTGAGATAAAAACACAACAGCTTTGCCTAGTAACAGCATTTCAATTAACAGAAAACCCAAGGACTGTGGTATTGATCTCATACCTCCTGCTCCACCTGAGAGAAAAAAAGGTTTCTCTTTTGAAAAACCAAAAACTGCTGGTGGAGCTTTTCATGCACAAGTTGCATTAGGCACAGAGCAGGGGGGAAGAACTTGGCCTTTACAAAGGAATACAGTCCTTGTGCAGTTGGCTCATTCTGGGCTTGGAGTGAGAGGTCTGCAATGAGAGCAGGCAGAATTCGACGCATCTGTTTCTTCCTTATTAGATTCCCATCTGGTAGCGTTTCCTCCCTACAAAAAAATGATTTAGTAAATGACAACAAAAGCAAAAATGGATCTGAATAATCTAGCACTGAATATTGCTACCATGCAGTTTGATTTGGGGGAGTTCAAAAAGCCTGTCCATGTCCTTGAGACTGCTGGTCCTATTACTGGAGGCCTGGTAGAACCAGAAGATAGTTCCAACAGTCCTGGCATATTTAGTGAGGTAATGACCTGCCCTCTGCCCCTTAATGCAGTCTGACACTGCCAGATTGAGACGATGTGCCACGCAGTGTACGGTTATCAGGCCAGGGGATGAGTCTTGGAGTCTCTTCCCAACTCCAGCTTTTCTCCCTAAAATAATAAAAAAAAACAATAACTCTGTCAGTTTTATAAAATGTTAACTAAAAGGTAAATGCAAAAAAAAAAAGGAAAATTCACCTCATTACTGCAGCGCCGTCACTTGCAAAGGAGGCTAGCTTGTCGGTTGGCAGCATTTTGTCATCTCTGATGACTCGCAGGATGCTGTCATACAGAGTTGCAGCATCCCCAGCAGACACTCTGCCCAAATGCAGCACCCTGGTTTGGACTACAGTGCTTCCCACATGGTTGGGTCCTGAAAAGCTAAACATGAAAAAATCTCTCTTAGTTGAAGTAATTTTTAATACACAATTTTATTTAACTGTACAAAGAAATGTTACCTCAGAACTAGACCCAGTTGCTTTGTCAGTGGTCTCGTCAACCATTAATCTCCACACTGGGGATTTTGACAACTCTGCCAACAACTGGTCATCCAAAATCTGGCCAGTGACCTCTACCATCTCATCAATTATATGGCTGCTTGTGTATTTGGTGTTGGCACTGACCTGGGGGCAAAACAGACAGTAATTAGGTTGGCCTACTTAATTTTAAAACAATTATGTGAATATACAGTTATATAATAATATAACTTAAGAATTTACATTCAAACCATCAAAATAAGCACAGCTTAAGCGCTTGCATAAGAGAATGATGGGCTCATAGCTTGTGTGGTGGGGCCACTTTTCCTTGAGACACTCAGATGATTTTGAAGCAGCCTTCAAGCGCTCTGTGGTCCATGTCCACCTGCAATAGCACGCTGCAGTGTCCTCCCTAAAAAAAAAAAAAAACAACAACAGCCAATTATTTCTTAAACTATCTATCTAAACTATATCATTTTAGTTTTTGTAACTTTATTAGTTGAGTGTTTTTAGGTACTACCATCTTTAATATATGCTGCTTTCTGAATGTCCGTCACCTCATGTCTTTTTAATGTGTCCAGCCTCCAGCCTGTAGTTGGTTGATGGCTGTCTCACTAGGGAGGCAGCAATTGCCTGCTGTGTTGGGGCACAGTGCTTTTGGCATAAATAACAGTGCATGCCTTCCTCAGTATGCCAGAGCCAGGTAAATTGATTTAGCCACTGCTTGTCAAAGCCACTGGCTCTGTGTTTTTGAGAAGATCTGGAAAGAGGAATAAAAATTCCTTTCCTAATTGGAAACGGATTTAAGTACCCTCGGCTCGCTGACTCGTCCTGTCCTGCATTCTGACCCTCGCTATCACCAGTCCCTTGTGAACTACTTTCAGACCTGACACAAATTTCCACATGTTGTCACCACCATGAATTATTACATTTTAACTGCCTGTTAAGTTAATTTCTCTGCTCTGTTTCATCTGGACTCTTGACTTTCCTCTTTGCGAGGTAATCAGCTCCTTGGCTGATTTTTGATCTGCAACGCTAAAAATCATAAACGTTACTCTGACACGGAGGAAACTTTTTTTTAAATAAACACAACATGCTTGGATTGAAAAAAAAAAACAATATTTACCATATTTTACCATTTACCATAGGCAATATTTACCTGTTTGTACCATCCGCCAGGGAAAATCAGGACGCCAATAGCACCAACTAGCGGGAAAAAACTGGAAAAAACACGATTCGATCTGTTTCTTTTTTGGTAGTTGCTTCAGATCTTTCCGGTTCACTGCTGTTAATATAGGGCCTCCATAGTGGCGCAATGCTACAACTGCAGTTAAAATACGTAGCTGCCGCAGAGGGACATCAATTGCTCAATAAACACAGCTGGAGCTTTACGCTGTGTTGAGTGATGTCAATCGCTCTGGCTGGGGGCGGCACAAAATTAGCTGAAGGCGCCAAGCAATTTTGAACGCAGGAAAAACCTTGGCTACATTAAAAGATCAAAAAAGAAGTTGGAAGTTCTCAAACCTTTCCTTAAAGGGTAACGTGGTTTAAAAATCCCAGCATGTTTCTCTGGGCGTGATGCTGCAGACATTGATCAGGTTGAGGGAAGTACCACACATTTCTCACCAAGTCATCACAGCTAACCTAACAGTTTCCTACAGCGAGAGTGAAAATGAGCTGATCCATTTGTGTTCATGAATAAATGAGTTGGCAGTGGTTGAATTAGTCTACAGTGTTAAACTGAAAGGCTTCTTAATTCACATCAGAACACTCATGTTTGGACAGCCCCCGCTCAATGAGACAAGCAGACCAAATGGCCTTGGTCACGTTTGTCTTGTTTGCTGGCATTTCTTATTTGGCTATCCTAACTGTTCCAAGAGGAGAAGCCAGACTGAACACCAACTAAACACTATATTGTCTTTGAGGAGGACAGCTTTGATGGCTTTGAGCAAAGCAGGACAAAGGCCCTTAAAAGGAGTGGTGCTAAGATTTATGGCAATGTGAAGAAGCTGTCCCATAAACCAACAGACCAGCTGTGTGGTGTTTGTTGGCAGGAGGTGACAGCCATTGAAGTCGCTCTGCCTTTTGTCCTCCCTTGTCTCTTTTTCTCTCATGTTTCTTATGGAGGTCGCTTCTCATCACCTTGTTTTCTCAGGCAGCTCTAGTAGTACTAGCAGTCTCGTTTTACAAAGTGTATTTTAAATTCCCTTAAGAACACTTTTTTATACCCACATCTCCAATTAATCTGTGACCAACAACAACAAAATATCAGCTGCCAGAGATTTAGGGGACTGTGTATATCACAATACTTGCCACATCCCTTTTGTCCTGACTTTTTAAACCTTTGACATCTTCTTTGCTATACTGCTGTATTTTACAAACTCGTAGCCTACATTTCAAATACAATAATCCTCTCCCCCATGCACGCCAGTTAGTGAGATGGTAGAGAGCAAGGAAATGAAGTTAGCTGTCGTGAAGAAGAACTGAAAAGAAGAGAAAGTTTCTTATTTTGAAATATTTTGGATGCAAGAAAGCTGATGTGTTGCAGCACAGGTACTATGAAGCCATGTACAGACACCACTAATCTCCATAGCAACCCGCAACACAACCACAAAGATCTATAGGAAGAGTTCCAGAAAGCTAAAGGAAGCAAAGCTAAACTGCTCAGTCTATTAACATCAAAACAGACATATATTATCTGGAGGAACTCCTGATGAGGAAACATCAAAGCTCCGCAAAGACATTATGCTTTTTCTTTTTTTTTCCAGTTCCTGCTACTGACTGTCTAAACTTAAGTTATTTATCGCCTGTAATATCACTATTACCCTTAAAGTCTGCTAGTGTGAGCTCTTTCTTCCCCCTTGATGGTCCAAGCTTCTAAACATGCACACATTTCTTACTACATGAAATCATTTTTTCACTGTATTTTTCCCTTTCATACACCTGATGAAGAGTTTCCCATGCTTAGTGTGTTTCTGTTTGTGTCCCACCATTCCTATTATTCCCTTTGCTCATTTCTGAGGTTAATCGCTCTAGATTCTTGCTGGGGTTGTTAAAGAAAATGTTGTATATCCACACACAGTATCACATACTATACATGATGCTAAATGTGATTGTGAAGTGCTCTGTTTGAGCATTATTTTTATGTGCACATCATTCGCTTCAGTGGTTTATGATGCTTGATGTGGACCTGAGGATTGAGCCTGGCTCTTTTCAGATGAGGCCGACTCTAGGGCAACTGTGACTGGATGTGTTGGATTTTGGCTCTGGGCCCAGACACACAAAGATGACTTAAATGAATTAGTGCTGACAAAAACTAAAGGATTAATGTGCTACTTCACAACTTGTTGAAAGCTGCACTTATCCTGCCCTCAAAGACTACAGCCAATGGCCAGCTGGCTGCTGATTTGCAGTAGTTGTTGGTTTGTTGTCTGTAAATAACCAGCCTGTTAATAGGCAGCACTTAGCCTAAAGATACTGGTGATTCAAAATAAAATTAGATATATTAAGATATTAAATTTTGCACAGCTCTAAGTGGTGGTGTTTAGATCTAGTTTAGATCTATTGTGCAGTCCTGCTTTGGTCACTGGTTCCTCATTTGATGCACTTTGGTGTGTTCGGCCAAACTATAAGCATACTTCAAAACACGTGGGTCAGGCGCTTTCAGTATGTTTGGGCCTTGAGTCTTCTTGATAATCTGTCATTATCAGAAAGTTGGGTCCTGGTCTGGTCTACACGCTAAACTGTTTTCTCTTCTTCCTCTTCCCAGTCTGAACAGCCCAGTCCAGCCAGTTCCAGCTCCAGTTCAGGCTTTGCTTCCATACACCACAAACGGCAAGGTAATGAAGTTTCAGCTCATCTCTTCTTTATTGACTCTTTCAGTCAGAAATGATGTGTATAATGGTCCAGTGTATCTGAACAAAAAGGCTGGATTCTTTCAAGATGAGAGGAGTTTGCTCTGATAACATCTTACTGAGATCTTAAAGCAGAGTAATAGGGCCTAATTACCATCATTGCCACTGTTTTTCAAGCCAATTTGCACCATCCTTTTGCACAGAAAGTTTTTTTTGGTCACATCCACATAAGAAATAACAAAAAAACACATTTTATTCATCTGATATTTTTCTATATTACTTAGTACATAATGTAAATATTTACTTACTGTATCTATTATTATTATTATTATTATTAATTATTTTTATTCTATTTTGTCATTGCTGTTGTTTATTGATTCTTTATTACTGTAATTTGTAATTTGCCTTCAGTATGCTGCTTTGGCAGTTGAATTTCCCCTAATGGGGGATAAAAAGAATAGATATTTTTTAAAATTATTTTTCACTATTTTATTTAAAGAGAATAACCCTTTCTTGTACTACAAGCTTGGTCATAATATTTAGTCATAGTCGGTTGACTCATGTATCACTAATTGCAACTATATCCCAGTATAACCCACTTACTGAAGCCTCGAAGGATAATGATGAACGATAACGAATGATATTATTTTTTCGATTTATCGATGAATCGGATTAAAAAAAAACCCAACATAGATATACACTCATATATATATATATATATATATATATATATATATATATATATATATATATACGTGTGTATATATATATATATATATATATATATATATATATATATATATATATATATATATATATATATATATATGTACACACACATATATATATATATATATAAATATATATATATATATATATATATATATATAAATATGTGTGTGTGTGTATATATTATTTTTGCTTTCCATGGCACTCTCCTCCTCTTTCCTCTCTGTGGTGTAATCAGTGCTATATCTCCTATATGCTTTTATTCTGAAGGCTTACTTTGAGAGCCACTGGAAGTCTGGCTACATTTGTGCTGTGCTTAGTTTGGCTGGTAATCAAGATGTGTTTTAAGAGCTAATAACTTACTGCAGGCATTATTCACACGCAACAGCAGTGTATATCTGTCTGCTCAACTCAGTAAGCTCTGTGATGTGCCGGTGACTGACATATTAATCACGCGACACAACGAATCGATAATGAAATTCGTTGCCAACACTTTTAACAATCGATTTTTATCGATTTTATCGATTCGTTGTTGCAGCCCTAATTTAAATGCTCCTGAAGTAATCTAGGTCTAAAGACAAGTGAGTACAGAATGTATTGTGCGGTCCAGAACATGGGACCTTTTTTTCTTCTTTTTAGGGTGACCTCTGCTTGTGTTTTTGTAATTTTTCTCTGGATGCAGTGGTGGACTTCATCATCAGAAAAAGGGTGGCTATTCCCGCCACCACCCACACAGGTAACAGCTCTTGCATTGAGAATCATTTTCCAGCTTGTCTATATGCATGACAACTCATGCATCTGTCTGCAGTCATGTTGGCATTACATCATGGATCTGACAGCATCACTGCAACATATGTGCAAATGTGTGGGAGGACCACATTTACCTCCACTGTTGTTCAGAAACTGTTAAAACACATCAGTGAACTTCAGTTTTGCCCCAGGTGCCATGTGCCCTCATCACCAGAACTGTATACACAGGTTTCCAGTGGTACCTTAAATTAAAATCTTGGTAATTAAGGTCTTAAATTGTCTTAAATTTACCGTAAATTTGCTGTAGGTATATTTTCAGATGGTGCATTTAATACCAATGCCATGATTTACTGCAATTTTGCAGGTTATTTTATTCACCAAGGTCACGTCTTTGTTCTTGAAAGTTGTGAAATTAAAGATGTAGAAGAAAGGTAAGTGGTATGCCTTCAATTTATATCATTGTTGGAAGTGTTAAAGTGCTGAAAAAAATCATTAAAAAATATTATCGTAGATTAATCAGTTATCAGATTTTTTTCCTGCTAAATTTCAATGTCAGCATTGGCCTCAAATACTACATATTGGTCAGGCCCTACAAAAACACTATTTTCTACCAAAGAAATTGTTATGACATTTTTGGGTCTTAAATTGTATTATTTGAGTGCCATTGACAAAGTGTTTTTTCAGCAGCGAGTCACCAATCGCGGTCTCCCACAGCCTGTGAGTAAAGTTGGGGCTTCTAGGAGATGTAGTCAAACCATAAAGAGATGGTAAAAGCTACTGAAAGCAGGAAGTGGGTCTTAAAATATGACTCAGAATGGCCAAAAATGCTGGCACACAAGGCGAAACTGTGAGGATTCGTCCACATTTTAAGGTAAGTTAACCGGGCTTTTATATTTCACGCGCGACGTTATCACGAGCCACCGAAGCAAATGTAAACAGATGGCTGCAGCTAAAGAGCCAGTCACCTTTTTCATGGTCACTTGGTTAGTAACCCTGGTCAGTTTGCAAATAACACAAACCACTGCTACCCTGCTGAAAAACAGTTTAGGCTGGTGGCTGGTTTTAGCTGGTAAACTTTGTGTTGACTTTAGGCAACATAACTAAGTAGCCCTACCAGCTACACTGTACAGTTGTCTGTTACGTTGTAAACTAACCATGGTACTTATTCTGATATACTTTACTTACTTGCTAACATACATAATGAAACAACTGTTAACGTTACCCAGGTACAGTAACGTTAGCTTTATTGCTGACACCCTTATGTTAATTTCTCACCTCAACCTCATACACTTTCTTTTTCATGGAAGCCTGGACTTTCCCTTTCAAGCTGTCTGACACTAACATGTACAACTAAAACTGTTGGAGTTTTAAGAGTTCACTCCCTTTTTGACAGAGTTTGGGAAACTGGCAAAGTATGAAGTGACCCTGAAAAAGGTGACTGGCTCTTTAGCTGCAGCCATCTCAGCTCGCAATAATGTTGCGCATGAGATAAAAGTCTAATCAACTTATCCTAATATGTGGACAAATCCTCACAGTTTCGCCTTTCAAATGGTGTATTGATATCTTTGTAGCCTTACCAGGCGTTTTAACATCCAGTGGTATAGATAGGCTGCAACCATTACAGTTTACATTCACAGCCAGGCTCTGAACCCGGAAGTGATTTGTGACATAGTGACTAGCCATCCCTAGTGTGAAACAGAAAAAAAATGTTTTAAAGTAATTTCCTGAAATTCATGAATAGTATATGATTTACTCTTGAAAGTGGCCACTTTTGCATTCTTTTCATACAATATAATAAAAAGAAGTATAAGGATTTTGTATGTATCGCTCACTGTTACAAAGGAAATCTCCTTTGTATAAAACTTGTATGTAAAGCATATAACAGAATCTGGATATAAGATCCTTCGTAAATTTAAACAAAATGAAACTTGTATGATTTGGGTATTTTATCAGAATAGTATATGATACATACAATATTCTTATACTTCTTTTTTATTATCTTGTATGAAAGGAATGCAGAAGTGGCCACTTTCAAGAGTAAATCATATACTATTCATGAATTTCAGTACATTTTTTTAATAAGTTTTTCTTTTTCTTTTCCGTATGGGCCTTCACATCTATAGAACAGAAGTAGCAGTCAGTGCCATGGTAGGGCATCTCCTTCCAAAACCATGGGAAGACCAAACATCAGACAACTTTTCTTGCCTTTAAAGGTCATCTATTATGCAAAATTCACTTTATGAAGGTAGTATAACAGTAGTATGTGTCCCCATAGCCTGTGAATGAGGCCCCAGGAGTAAAAAAGTCTGTCACCTCCTTCCTCTGCTTGCTCCTCTTCTTTGACAATGTGTGCTGAAACAGGCGAGTTAAACATTTTTCGCTTACTGACGTAGAACGGTGAAATGCCCCTCCCTCCAGTAGAGGACACTGCCTTTGAGCCAGGCACCCCTGGATAGATAACCCTCCTCTAAAGTTACCAAGCGGCCGCCATTGTTTCTCCTTGCTAACTTTCGCAAACAAACCTGACAAAGTTAGGAGTAAAGCACGGCAGCTGCTCTGTATGTTGGCTGCTTCAACAAGCACAGGAAGCTATTTTTACTTTGTTCGTCCTCTGAAGACCCAGTGGATCGATTTATTTTAGCTGGAAATGTAGCAAGAGAGCTTCCCAAAGTTTAGCATCTCACAAAGCAGGCTGCAATAACCAGCTGAAGATGAAGCATGGATCTGCACCAACTGTCCTGGACACAGCTACAAATGTGGAGCTGTAAGTCATTCCATTTTGTGTTGCTTTACTGTGTAGCTCTACTTAGAGTGATGGCCTGGAAACATGTCCCTGTAATGTTATTACTGCAGGTACCAGAGCTATCGGGGGACCTCCGTATCACGCTAACAGCTACACAGTAAAGCACCATAAAATTGGATTAACTTGCAGCTTCCACGTCTGTAGTGTCCTGGACAGTTTGTGCCAATCCATGCTTCAACTTAAGCTGTGTAACCAAGCATAATATGTATGGGCCCATGTTTACAAAGCAGAGCTTGATTAGCACTGCAGCTACCTGAGCTCCGGAGCACAGTTAGCTGAGCTCTGTCATAGAATAATGTATTCTATATAGTCCAGATCTTCCCAGTACTTTATTTCTCTCCTGTGGTATAGTTGTCATCTTAGCTAGCTCTGTTAGCTGCAATGCTAACGCTACAGGGACATGTTTACAGACAGAGCACTGCAATATCAGGAGACATTCAACATAAGCTCTGTGAGCACAAGGCTCATTTGAAGCTGGCGTTATACACTTACTTGTAATTTGGGTGACCAGTACCCATCTATAAGGTCACTTTCACACCTAACCAAGTGGACTCGGTTCGCTTGGGGGGCTGAAAGTTGCAACATTGTTGCATGTATCACTTGGTTCGGTTCTGCTTTCATACTGAAATTTCTGAACCGCACCAAACTTTCTGAGCGTCTACAGTCAACAGGTATGAAACCACACAGACTACAAACAGGGGTGGACTGGCAATCTTGTATTGTGCTTCGTTACATTATTTGAGGGAATACTACAACGTTAACGTTGCCTACCTACATACTACAAAACTGCTGTAGTTTAGATCTGGAGATGTTTAAACCTACTAAACCTAAATCAGTATTTTAGCAGAAAAATGCAGACTTTTGGTGGCCCTTATTAAAATTTATGTTTTCTTGTCAGTCTTTGTGCTTAGTGACTGTACCCACGCTTTTTGGACCTATGACCGTGGATCTCTTTTTAACATCAAAGAGTTGATGGAGCACCTCTTCAATGACTGGGACAGTTATAAACAAGCTTTCCCACCATCCTTTGTGGTGGGAAAGCTATCTTCTCAGACTGCCTGTTGTCACAAGTCCCAGGTAATCCTAAAAAGAGGGCAAGGAGAAGAGGCTGCAGGTCTGGCTTCCAGGTTAAGACCAAGCGAGCTGCGGAGACTGTAGGTGGCTTCTCTCGGTTAAACTGAAGCTACCGGTGGCTGCGCTGGTCCCTCTAAGGTGGGATGTGTTTGGAAACACCTCTCCACTGCCGCTTCCCTGCGGCCCGAAGCTGCAGCGCTGGTCATCGGAACGAGTCGCCGGGTCATCGGAATCGTCCTGGACTTCCGTGTTTACACCGATGGACAAACACCTGATCCACGGCTGCCGGTACAGCTGGACGCCACTTGACCAAGGGAGGTGGCTGCAGCAAATCCCACTGCGCACAGCTGACACGAGCGCAGCGACGTCATCACCATCTTGTCGCATTGGTCTTCCGAATGCTCGCTCTATTACAAATAAATCCTTTTCTCTAAACAAGCTGTTCACCAGAGAAAAATTGGACCTAATGTTCCTCACGAAAGAAGTCGTGGTGGTGTTTTTGTTTAATTAATAAGTCGTTGATAGTGGGTGATTCTAAGTTGATTATCAGGACTAGAGTGTTTTTCGTTGGTTTTACTTTGTCCTTGCTCTTTGTTGTTTTTGACTGATTTCTGTATTTTTGTTCTTTTTCCTTTAATTAACACGGTAATAAAACAAGTGATTGCCAGACAACACCGGCATTTATGTTGCGACTTTCATCCCCTGCCAACTTAGGTCGTAACACTGATTTACTGCCCTCCTGGCCCTGCTGGTGTCTTTTTAAAGGATTTTGATGACTTCTTATCTATAATAAAACTGGAAAAAGTTTTAATTCTTGGGGATTTTTTTTTTTTAAACATTCTTTTTATTGAACATTTTCAAAATTATAACAGTCCAGCAAAGTACATATCCATATTATATGACATATATAGCCAATCCAGAATACATCCATAGCAGTGATTTCAAGATTCCATGTTAAGTCTATAATTTGAAGCAGTCACACTCTGTGTTCCCAGGTACTCTAACACTCTGCCAAACTTAACTGTAAAAAGGTCCTTCTGACCATGGATAGAAAATCTCAGTCTTTCCAGAGAAATACAGTCTGATATCAAAGACTTCCACAGATGTATTGAAGGAGGTTCATCTCCCACCCATTTGTTCATAACAGCCTTTCGGCCCAGCATGAGCAAAAAATGTACAGTGTTCTTATGTAATCTTAATGATTCGGGGATATATCCCAGTAGGCACAATGTTGGATTAGGCTGTAATTGCTGCTTGATTATCACGCTAACCTCAGCGCACACAGTTTGCCAAAATCGTTGAATCTTTTCACATTCCCAGAGACAGTGAAGTGTTGTTCCTAAAATAGTCTTACATTTTGGGCAGTTTGGAGAGGTCCCAGCTGTATATTTGCTGTACATATATGGAGAGATATAGACATATTGTAAAATGTTATATTGCAATTTTCCATGTCTGTTACATATAGATATTTTCGAAGGTAACAGTATAATTTCCTCCCAAGTTTCAGTGTCTATTGTTATTTTCAACTGAGTCTCCCATGATTTCCGTAGGAATGATAATCTGTTTGTATTCAGATGTTGCAGTTTGGAATAAAATTTGGAGACAAAGTGACCTTGTTTAAGACTATCTAAAAGAGTCTTTTCTTATAAGTTAAAGTCATCTGGGAGACTGAGAGTATTCATTTTAGCATGTACATAATGTCTGACCTGAAGGTATTTGTAAAATTCTTTTATTGGTAGGTTGTGTGTAGCCTGTAAGGACTCAAATGTTTTAAATTTCCCCCTATCCCAAAGATCATAAATACGGTAAATTCCTGCTTCATACCAGTTCTGAAAATTAGATAATAATATTCATTATTAAGATAATGAATAATGTTAATTAAAAGTCTTGTATTATTTGATGACGTACGGCCTTTTATAAACCCTGTTTGATCTGCATTTACTATATCAGTGATCACTCTTTCTAACCGGTTAGCCACTATTTTGGAAAGTATTTTAACATCCACTCCAAGTAGGCTTATCGGGCAATAAGAAGTGCATTGTTCTGGATCTTTCCCTTTTTTGGGGATAACTATAATGTGAGCTAAATGCATAGATTTTGGGAGTTTATCCTCTTCAAAAGATTTGTTGAACACAGGTTGTAGTAGTTTGTTAATTTTTCTTTTCATCTTTTTATAGAACTGTACACAGAATCCATCAGCTCCTGGACTTTTGTCTGATTGGAGTGAGGAGATTGCTTTATCAATTTCTGTTACAGTAACAGGTACTTCTAGCAGTTTAGCTTGTTCATCTGCTAGCTGAGGCATTTGTAAGCCATCCAAAAAATTACTACTGGTAAGTGTATCATTGTCTAGTTCTGAGGTATACAGCCTTTCATAAAATTTCTGAAAACATTCATTGATCTTGGTATTGTTTGTTTGACGGATTTGGTTCTCATCAAATATTGCAGAAATATAGACTTTTTGGGGAGAGTTTCTTGCAAGACGAGCTAAGAACTTATTTGGTTTATTTCCGAGTTCAAACATTCTGTCTAGCAAATAAAATATCAGATTCAGCCTTCTTTGTTAATAAGTTAGTCAGCAGTAGTCTTGCCTCCTTTAACTCTCTAAGGACCCCATCCGATTTAGAGCTGCGAAAATCTTCCTCTAATTTTTTTATTTTCTTTTCAATTTGTGATTGTTCTTGAAAGCGCTCTCTTTTCTTCTTACTAGAGTATGATATAATCATGCCTCGCATATAAGCTTTATACGCTTCCCACACCAGTGTTGGATCAGAATCATTGCAATCATTTACTTCTAAATAGAGGTCTGTCTGCGTTTCCAAAAATTTAAGAAAATTATCGTCATGAAACAATGATGCATTAATTCTCCAAGAAAACGATCGCTCTGTGGGCCTAAGAGCCTGCATTTCCAGAGCGACAGGGGCATGATCTGAAAGGACGATGGGACCAATGTCAGATTGTTCTACTAAATGGGCTAGGTGTTCAGATATAAATATAAAATCAATTCGTGAGGATGACAGGTGAGGTGGAGAATAAAATGTGTAATTTTTGTTAGTAGGATTCATGTATCTCCAACCATCTAACAAGTTAAATATCAACAACAGAGACAATTCTGTAGTGCTCTGCCTGATTTTGACTGATCTTTATGAGGGGGGTCTCTATCTAAAGAGGGAGAGAGATAACAATTAAAATCACCTCCAATTATCATATTTGTACAGTCTATTTCAGCAATTTTGCTGAGTAGGAAGGCAAAAAAGTCCTCGTCATATACATTAGGGGCGTGAACATTTCCTAACAGTACTGATTCACCGTACAATTCTCCTTTTACTAGAACTATCCTTCCATCTATATCTTTGTAGCTGTCTTGGGCTGTAAATGGCAATAATCTATGAACTAATATGATTGCACCCCTTTTATTTGTAGAATAGGATGTAAAATATACGTGTCCGACCCATTCCCTGAGATATTTTTTATGCTCCTCCTCATTAAAATGAGTTTCTTGGAGGAATGCAACCTGGACTTTTTCCTTTTTAAGATAGTTTAGAACAGCTTTCCTCTTGACAACATTATTAGAACCCTTGATGTTCCAGGTACAAAACTTAATATTTAAAGTAATGTAAAATGATCTCATGCTGCATAATCTCGTTCACCTTATAAAGTAATCTGGATATGTTTTTAATCTGAAAGCCTGTCTGGACAAAAAACATGAAACACAAGAACCATCCAAGCAAAAACAGGCTAAAGCTTGGATAAGACCTACCTAACATGACTAATACAGAGCTAAGAAAAACAAAAAACAAAAACCTAGTCATCCTTTATCTATACCGATACAACTGAGGGGCAAGATAAACAAAATGAAGGGAAAAAAGGAAAAAAAAAAGGAGTATGTCAGGTCTCTCCATCTGGATTATATCCTGACATAATACCAGCATGTCAATGGCTGTGTAAATAACAGTAAACAGAAAATCAAGTGAGTTGAGAAATACCCACGCATAAGTGTGTGTAGATTTAAGATGAACAGAAACTATCTTAATATTATATGCCGATACCGGCTGTCCATTGTATGTGTCGCAGTTTATTCATTTATGTAGGCAGTCATTCTCGAGGCAGGTATTTTACCTGATCACAGGTGGATTGATGAAGTCACTGGGTAGTCGGGAGTGTCTTCACGTACTTGTTTATTTCCTTCATTGAGGAAAGGGAGATCGGTTTTCCATTTGGAGGGAGAACCTTAATCACAGCTGGAGACACAAAGGCGTATTTGATCCCCGCTTCCCGAAGCCTTCTGCACGCGTCTGCAGATTCTTGCCTTCGCTTTGCAATCTCAGCAGAAAAGTCCTGATAAAAGGACACCGCTTGACCATCAATCGTGATTTTGCCCTTGTTCCTTGCTGTGTGCAAAATCTTCTGTTTGTCCGTGTAGTCGTAAAGCCTCACCAGGACCGCGCGGGGGCCCTGTGGTGAGCTCGCTCTATTTTCAGCCGCTCGTCTTGCATGTCCATTTTCAAAATCTCGGGAATCCATTTCTCAAAAAACACATGCATTCTTGCCTTCAATGCCTTCTTTCAGACCAATAATCCTGACGTTTTGTCGTCGACTCTGGTTCTCATATTTTCCATTGCTTTTTTCAACGCTGACTCCACGAAGTCAAGCCGTGGTGCATTAGCCACTGCATTATCCTCCAAGTTGGACACACGTTGTTCCACCGTTCCCAATCTGTCCACCAGCTTGTCCAGCTTTTCTGACATCTCGGTGACTGGTTTCAGAATACTGGCGAGTTTAGTGTCTAACATCTCTTCAATATTACGCGTCACCTGCTGAACCACTGTGCCGGCAATAGTGGGACTGGTGGCCTCTTTCCCCGGCCCGGTACAGGGCTCCGGCTCTTCTTCACCAGCTAACTCTAGCTCTGTATCATCGTCTGGGTTAGCTAGCGCTTCGCTAGCCGCCGACTTGTTGCTCTTTTTCCGAGTGTCTCTCCTCTTGGGCATAGCGAAAAAGTTTTCCAGCGACATGTCCAACGACTATGTAAGTTTAGTGATAGTTTAACCAAGATTTTTGCAATGGGCAAACCGAGAAATATTATTTTAGATAAGTCCAGTGAGGAGACCGACAGCAGTGCGTCTATCCACCTCGATGCATCATGTGACGCCCCAATTCTTGGGGATTTTAACTTGCACATTGATGATGGCTTATCTAGCCCAGCAGCTGAAGTTTTATATATGACTGAATCTTTTAACTTCAAGCAGCATGTGTCAGGTCCCACCCACAGCAAAGGTCATACTCTGGACCTGGTAGTCTCACTTGGCTTATACGTTGGCAACGTGTGTTTAGAGGATGTCCATCTGAGCGACCATAGCTGTGTATTTTTTGAACTTAATGTCCCTCCTGAGCCTAGGCCTGTCCCTGTAAGGGCAGAAAGGAGGATCATTACAGAGACCACAGCTGAGAGATTCTGTGCTGTTTGATCCCTGTGACTTGAGCCAATGTATTGATGTTGATGGTTTTATGTACTGCTTTAATGCACACTCTGGCTCTTTTCTGGACCAAGTGGCACCACTAAAATCTAGCCAAGTCTCTTGAAAGCTGTCATGTCCCTGGTTGAATGAAAATACTTTGTCTGAGAAGATTATGCCGCAAAACTGAGTGCCTCTGGAAATCCACTAAGCTTGAGGTTCACAGATTACATCTTAGGGATCTTATGTTCTCCTTAAATGAGACAAAGAGGCAAGATCCAACTACTTTGCTAAACTAATAGCATCTAATAAGAAGAACCCTAAAGTGTTGTTTGACACTATAAGCGCTATTGTGTCTCCTGTCTCCTTGGCTGCTCCTGTCCCCTGTAAGGCAGACAGCAATGACTTCTTGTCCTTATTTGTTGAAAAGATCAGGGACATAAAAGATAAAATTTTCGGTATTATCGTGGTATTTTTTTCAAAGTGTTGAATATGTTCAGAAAGCACTGATAGTCCTACACAAAGTGAAATAGTTTAAAAAAAAGTGTAACAGTGATTATTATATTTAAAAACACAGACAAAGCCTTATCAAAAGTGCAACTTTTCACATCAAAGGAAAGGAACAAGGGTTGAGCATGTGAACATCTTATATTTGTCAAGAACATTTACAGTAGTGCGGTTAGTGAATTATTACAAAATTAAAATCTAAAACTATACACTTGAGCACTGTACAAGTCAACCTTAAAAAATATACATTTAAAATAAACAGCCATTTTAAACAAATTACAAAAATAACTACTACAATCATATGTAATCAAATCCAAATGTTCAAGTATTGATGGCATTAAAATAAAAAATATGTAAATCAATGTCATGTGGCATGTGACAGAAATATGTATACTTCTCTCCATCATGAACAAATAAGATGCTGCTGATCCAGCGTCATGTCTGTACGCATCTCCATTTACTTGAGATTGAAATGCAAAAATGTCAACATATTTCCCTTGTCTGGTTTAAGTTGTGATCTAAGAGGGGAAACAGTGTACCTGTCTCTGATGGAACACTGGCTGCTGGGATACACAAAAGCTTTTTTACTAGCCTCTAGCAAGATGAGGCTCTGTAAAGAAAATATAAATAAATACCCATGTCATTATTGTTATGAATCATTATTATCATTAGGCTACCATTCATATCAATTGATATAGGACTAGGAGTTCGCTTATACTTGTTTTTGTTGCTCAACAAACCCTCTAGGTCAGGTTAAGAAAGTGTCCTGATGAGCTTCACACATTGAGCTGATCCAGCTGCTAGCTAGTATTTTTTTGATTCTAATGTCCACTTAATTATATGGTAACACACACGTAGTGACTGCAAACTAAAATGGTTTAAACAAATGAAGTGTATGGCGTTGTTGTGCCTTCAGCTAGCGCTCAATAATGCCGTGTCTTCGTTTCGCCGTCTCATTGTGAATGAAAGTTTAGCTGTTTAGCTTAGAATATTAGCTGCTAATAAGCGGCTGCACTATGGGGCTTATGTTAACATTAATGACAGACAACTCGTTGCATTCTCCCTCAACCCGAAGTCCCCACATTTCAGCTAAAACGTTAACGTTAACTTACCTTGCATTGGCTCTAGATTTGTGTGTGACGGTCACGCAGGTGAGTCGAGAGGTTCAAAGTATTGCTGCCTTTAGCAGAAACTTTTTCAACTGTCCCTCGGCATTCTTAAAATACCTAAAATACGCCCATACTTCAGACTTGATTCTTTTTGAAGGCTGATAGATGTCTTGAGCACTGTTGTCTCCTCCTTCGGCCATGAGTCCAGCTTCAGAAAGTGTAAACATTACAAGATGTTCTGGCTGCAGACCTCCACTGTGAGGTCGCGGGCACTCCACTCAGGACGGGAAAGGCAGGGGATACATTTCAAAATAATATCGCGAATGCACTTCCGGTTGAATCGTTTTCCTCACAAATGCGTTCATTGGTGTCTCTCAAACATTAGGTTGTAGCTACAATGTGCAACTTCAGCAGACTGATGAGACGCTGGAAAGGCTCATGGTGCCTATACCGCGGGCACGGTAGCCGACCGCGATAATGTTATATTTTGATATTAAAACGGTAATTGTTATAGTCAACATTTTTATCGGGGTTTACCGCTACACCGGTAACCGTGACGTCCCTGCTGACCAGATACTTGGTGCATGTCTTGTATATCATGTGTGGTACCCAAGCTTTATCCTGGTGACCAGGTTTAATACATGAATAAATAAACATGGTGAGCATGCTTTATGAAACTTGTGAATGGATTCCTGTTAGGAACTATAGCGTCTTTGCCACAGATGTGGCAGAATACATCAGGCTTATTTTTGCATGTTTTCTGTTCGAAGCAGTTTCATTCTCTTGTGAAATAAATGTAATGATAATGTAATGAAAAAAGTTTGCATCATATGAAGCAAAAAATTCTGGTACATTTAAATGAAAATATAAAAAATGACATGTTACCATAGCTAAAAATGTTGCCCTGATTGAGCAAAACCAATGTAATACTTGGATTCAGCACATCAAAGTAGTCCTAAATCAGCTTAAAGAACTTCCACAATAAATTTGGTGTTGTGAACAACACTTCTTACGGTATCTGGGTTGAAAGCAGAAAGCGTGAGGGAGCATGTTGAGCACAAACTTCATTTCTGCTTTGTGTTTTCACGCCTAGCATACATACTAAAGTGTTTTTTTTGTCCTCCCGGCGATCTAATGTAAATGCATTTTTTTTTTCCCGCCCGTTGTCGTGTAAACCCAACAATACTCTTGTGTCAGTACAATACTCGTGTGACATGTCGTGCAATCAGGGCCTCAGGTGGGGTTGTTGGTCTACCTGCCCATGCTTTCTTTGAGCTTAATTGTCTTAATGTGAACATTATCACACATCAAGTAGACACAAACCGAAAATATGATCTAAATTTGATGACAGTATTTTATGTAAATTGTATATTGTGAGTCACTCAATTCCATACATATCCTTACAAATGCTGTGTAGACTTTGTGTGGTAATAAGTGGATGTGTAATTTCTTCTGATGTTTATCTCCCACCATTAGTGTGTGAATGTGTGTGGTACGTTGTGTAAAAGCACTTAAAGATACTCGGTGCAAAGAAAGGCGCTACACAATTACAGCTAATTTGCATCCACCATCCTGCCTCCATAAGTCTCAATGGAGCACCAATTGTAGATTAATCTGCTGCTGAAAATAGTTCCCAACAAATGCACTATTTCCTCAGTTTGATTTTTTTTTTTTTTTTAAGATTTACACCTTCAGTACCAATGGGCTTTGGTTTTCTTGTGGAGGTAAAGTCGGAAAGCCAGACTCATGCATTGCTTTTGCTCATTTTGCTAGATTTGTTGATTATAAGAAAGATGTAAAGCAACGATTCTAATCCTTTGTTAACATGTAAATACCTGGATCTACAGGGATCAAACTCTAAAGGCTCACCATTCCTCCACTTCACAGCATGATCCCCTGCCTTATGCATGCTTTTACTTGTACTTCATAATTATAATAAAAATAGAAGACCTAATTTCCAATGTGGCCATGTTTTCTGTCTCACAGTGCTGGGCCCATTGCAGTCAGTCATGCAGGATCTGCACTCTGATGACAACAATGAAGATTCGGAGGAGGACGATGACAATGACATGGACTCTGACATAGAACGACCAGCACACACACATCTCACACACCACCAACGCAGGTCAGGAAATGTTCCGTTGAATATTTTAACAGTAACAATTTGAATTGATTAACTCAAATTCAAATAGTGTCTTGCTGTGAACCCAAGGGTGCTTTCAAGATACACATACAAAGACAGACAACGAGAAATGGGTGTGTAATAAGTGGAACGAGATGAGAGATTCTCAGGATGTCTGCATAGGAGCTGTGTTTGCAAAACGTTGTCTCTTTTGTATCCAGAATACACTATATTGCCAAAAGTATTCGCTCACCCATCCAAATAATCAGAATCAGGTGTTCCAATCACTTCCATGGCCACAGGTGTATAAAATGAAGCACCTAGGCATGCAGACTGCTTTTACAAACATTTGTGAAAGAATGGGTCGCTCTCAGGAGCTCAGTGAATTCCAGCTTGGAACTGTGATAGGATGCCACCTGTGCAACAAATCCAGTCGTGAAATTTCCTCACTCCTAAATATTCCACAGTCAACTGTCAGCTGTATTATAAGAATGTGGAAGTGTTTGGGAACGATAGCAACTCAGCCACGAAGTGGTAGACCACGTAAACTGACGGAGCGGGGTCAGTGGATGCTGAGGCACAGGTGTGAAGAGGTCACCAACTTTCTGCAGAGTCAATCACTACAGACCTCCAAACTTCATGTGGCCTTCAGATTAGCGCAAGAACAGTGCACAGAGAGCTTCATGGAATGGGTTTCCATGGCTGAGCAGCTGCATCCAAGCCATACATCACCAAGTGCAATGCAAAGCGTCGGATGCAGTGGTGTAAAGCACGCCGCCACTGGACTCTAGAGCAGTGGAGACGTGTTCTCTGGAGTGACGAATCATGCTTCTCCATCTGGCAATCTGATGGATGAGTCTGGGTTTGACAGTTGCCAGGAGAACGATACTTGTCAGACTGCATTGTGCCAAGTGTAAAGTTTGGTGGAGGGGGGATTATGGTGTGGGGTTGTTTTTCAGGAGCTGGGCTTGGCCCCTTAGTTCCAGTGAAAGGAACTCTGAATGCTTCAGCATACCAAGACATTTTGGACAATTCCATGCTCCCAACTTTGTGGGAACAGTTTGGAGCTGGCCCCTTCCTCTTCCAACATGACTGTGCACCAGTGCACAAAGCAAGGTCCATAAAGATATGGATGACAGAGTCTGGTGTGGATGAACTTGACTGGCCTGCACAGAGTCCTGACCTCAACCTGATAGAACACCTTTGGGATGAATTAGAGCAGAGACTGAGAGCCAGGCCTTCTCATCCAACATCAGTGTGTGACTTCACAAATACACTTCTGGACAAATGGTCAAAAATTCGCATAAACACACTCCTAAACCTTGTGGACAGCCTTCCCAGAAGAGTTGAAGCTGTTATAGCTGCAAAGGGTGGACCGACGTCATATTGAACCCTATGGATTAGGAATGGGATGTCACTTAAGTTCATATGTGAGTCAAGGCAGGTGAGCAAATACTTTTGGCAATATAGTGTATTTCAAAATAAGATGTGCTGTTCTTTTTAGCCACAATTACATCATCACCCACGTTTTCCATGTTTGTCTTTCACAATATTTATATCGGGCACATTGATATTGCAATTTTAGATATTGTGCATACCTACTCTATCCCTTTAAAATCTAAGAATTTTTGCATCAATTTGATGAAGTTCATTTTCCTCTGGTTTTAAAATAATCTCTAATTCGCTCTAATCAAGTCAAGTCAAATTACAAATTTGCCTCCGAGGGCTTTATAATCTGTTTAGGTTTTGACAGATTGTATTGTAATCAGAATTTCAGTTCACAATGGATCAAAAGGCTATGTTTAATATGAAAGGTTTCACTCGTAATGATGATTCCAGAAAGAATTCTGAAAGCTCTGCAGTTCACCTCGGTGCCACAGAGTTTTTGTCTCTTTTAGCTCAGTGAAAAAGTCTCTGATAATCTCACTGTTCACTACCTGCTCAGCAGCAAATGGCAGACACAGTTAAGAGATTAGCTGGTTAACATAGTGGAGTATTTAGCAGCTAAAAAGGCTATTATTCTCAGGAGTTGGCAGAGACCAAAACAATGCCAAAAAAGATGGGGAATATCAAACTTAAGGAGGACATAAACTTTACTCGAAATTAATGCTAACAGAAATACTATGTGAACGATATCAACTTTATAAGGTGGCTATGTCACTGTGTTTACAGGTTATTCTGCTGCCCCCATGTGGTCATAAAAAAACAATGACTGCAGCTTTATTTAACCCAAAACATTCAAGTTTTATTTTCCATCAAATGTAATGTATTACAAGGTACAGTTTTTGAAATCTCAGGTTTTCATCTCCCATGGCAAACTCACTGACACATATAATGCATCTGATGATGTGCTGATTCATTTGTTCTTTGTCTTCCTGTGGCAAACCATCCAGGGTCAGTTTGAGTAATGGCAGTGAGAGTGATAGCTCCTTGCCCTCTCCCCCATCCCGCAATGAAGCACCACCCTTACTTAAGACTACCAATAACCAGGTAAGATGATATTATACTTCATGCATTAAAGACGTGCTTTGTAAACCCACGTGTGGAGCTCCAGCTCACCCAGAGTCATCTGTCCTCCATCAGATACTGGAAGTGAAGAGTCCTACCAAGCACAGCAAGCAGGACAAAAACAGAAACATAGATTGTGACAAGGTATACAAGACTTTTTACTATAAATCAGCTCATATGAATAGATTAGGTAATATTGCCAGCAATCTATAGGAATCTAGCACAATATGTTGAACAGTGCTGCTGTCGTTGTAATTATTACTGCAATTCAATCCTCACTGGTCTCCCCAACAAACTTCTCCATCGTCTTCAAATCATCCAGAACTCTCCCGCCAGAATCATCACCTGGACTAAATCCTCTGAACATATCACCCCCATCCTTTTCCAGCTCCAGTGGCTACCTGTCAATCAACGAATCCAATATAAAGTCCTTCTCCTCACATTCAAAGCTCTCCATAACCTGGCCCCCCAATACCTGACAGACCTTCTCCACCCTTAGACCCCTACCCATGCTCTACGCTCCTCCTTAGCTGCTCTTCTGTCTATCCCCAAATTCACTCTGACCACTATCGGTGGCAGAGCCTAACAACTTGTTATGCTGTTTCCAAAGACCATAGTACAGTCCCTCCAGGAAATCGCGATATTGCGATCGCAATAATTGGCGCAATATAAATTCAACCAATCGCTGCAATATCAATATTTGCAGTGGCTTGCAATTAATCAAAATTCCCACCATTTCCCCACATTATTTGGAAAGAAAGGAGGAGTTGTAATACTATAGTTTTTATAGTAGTAGTTTATTTAGATACACAGTATATAAATGTACAGTATGTACATATATGTACATATGTGTGTGTGTACATATATATAAATCTGTATATATATATATATATATATATATATATATATATATATATATATATATATATATATATACACGCACGTGTATATATATATATATATATATATATACGTATGTATATGAGTGTGTATATACGTATATATTTGTGGGATTAATATTACTAAGATTTTCCCAGGTTTACCTGGATGAGCTGGTGGAGCTGCACAAAAGACTGATGGCACTGAGAGAAGGTCATATACTGCAACAGGTGTGTATATATACAACAAACAGTAGCGGTCAGAATTGAAGGTGTCGTTTTTCACTGAGTCTGTTCCATATAATTCATCTACACAGCATAAGATATTTTTTTTAGTTCCACATATTCTTCTTCCTGGATAAAACCATTACCCACATTGCAACTCTACCTGCCTACAGTTTGGTGGTAGATGCAGGTGTGTTGTACCAGTAGTAGCTGACGTAGTCTGCAGCAGCTACAGAAGTCACGTTTAGGGCCTAACTAATTTTGGTTAGTGTGATCTGTCCACGAATAGCAAGTCGCTTCTGATTGGTGAGCTTGGCAGGATGGTAGAGAGATGGCCTGTATGTGTACAGATCCAGGGTCACACAGGAGTGCTAGAAAAAATACAGCTTTGATGATTACAGGATTGCGTTGTTTGAAATCGCGATTTCGATCAGAAAATGATAAATCATTCAGCCCTAGTCTCGTTAGATCACTTCCACCTCCATTGTTTGATCACTTTAATTTTCTAACTTCATAACTTGATGTCACATTAGGAGTTTTAAGAGACTTCAAGCCATACATCATTTTATCTCCCAGCTACAGTTCACTATGATTGTATTCCTTAATGTATCATAAAACCTCAGGCAGCCTCTTGTACTCACTGTACTACACTATTTAACTTATGTCTGTTCCAAATTCCTTTTGGATTTGTGTCAACTGATTTCTTAAATTAGCTCTTTTTATCTAGTTTAGAATGGCCAAACCTAATTTCCCCTTAATTACCCCTGCCACAGTCTGAGTAGCAGGGGTAATTAAGTGTTATATAAAAAGTGGATATAGTCACTGTGACGTCACTCTTTGGATTGTGAACTTTCAGATGTTTGAGTCAGGCTTTTTGCCTGTTCCCATCTGTTTTTTTTTTTTGTTTTTTTTTTTGAAGTGATCAGGTGATTTGGATCAAAGGGTGGTGCAGGCACTAACCAGCTAGCTCAGTTAGCAAAATACGTCCATAATTCATGCTGATGTATTAATTTCCCCTGACTGGTGTTTGAATTTCTAACCAGTTATGATTAACCGTTGTGTCTGGGACACGATTTGGTACCCGTTTTTTTTTTATTTTTATTTTTATTTTTTTTTTTTTTCCCAAAAAAATATTTTTGCAAGGAGTGCAGTTCTTGAAGGTTTGGGCTCCATGGTAACACTGACAGTTCTTAGCAAAGGGTCAGTTGGGACACTAATTGTTGCGAACACAAAGCATGCTTAAAAGAAAGTATTTACTAGAATTTTATATTGACTAGAATTCCTTTGGGTGCCATTTATTACAACCAGATGCTCAACAATGCCATGCTAACAACCTGTCAATCAAAATGCAGCCCTGCCCTAAAGCATCCTCTCCTTTATGGTCTGTTTGAGTCTAAATGGAACCACACTACTAAATGAACGTCGTGCTGTATTGAAGAACACTTGAAACTAGAGACTGAGCCAAAAAGTTGTTTAAATGTTTAAAGTGTTTACTAAGGGAATAAATCAACAGAGAAGTAGGGTCATTTTCTCATAGACTTCTGTACAACGAGAGGAGTCGCCCCCTGCTGACTGTGAGAAAGAAGCATTTAAGGCACTTCTCTGTTGGCTTCACTTCTCAGAACCACATGTTGCACCTCTGGAAAGACTATTTCCAGAAGCTTTAAGTGGACGTTTTCACATGTGAATTTCATCTTTATATACTCAACCTCAAAAGAAACACAAGTTTTATAAAGTGAATTCTCGTTGTTGCTGTTTGATTCAGCAGCAATGTGAAAATGCTTGTTTGGACAAAAGGTTGCGCATGAATGGTGACATTTGCTGAAATGCAATAAGTGTGTATTGTGACGCGTGTTGTGATTCCGATGGCCAGATTAATGGAGGTTTGCTCGACCTAAACGACTAGAGCACTGGCATATGAAAACGGTATCGTCACTTTTGTTTGTCTACCCAACGTGTATAAAATTCTTTTCTCTAAGTGTTTTTGTCATGATGCCGTGACTGACACAAATCCAACGTGAACATGCTATTGGAATGCTGAGTGCCGGCATGAGTGCACGAGATGTTGCAAGGGCACTGAATGTTCATGAATCAACAATTGACCGGACAGTTCCTGTCATCGTTACTACTGCTGAGACTCCTGGATGTCACCAACCCATATCAGTGCTCAAACAGTTGGCAGCTCCGAGAGGCTGACATACATGCACACAGGCCATACTTACGGTCTACCGTTAACTCCAATATGCCGCCGTCGCCAAGGCGAATAGGGTACCGTCCATCGATACTGGCTACATCAACAATGGTCAGATGTTCTGTGTTCAGACGAGTCACGTTTCTGTTCTTTTTATAGGTAGTTTGGGGCCGCTTCAAAAAAATTTTTTTTTTTTTGTTGCTGAGTATATATAGCATGTGTTACCTGTAAATATCTGTAATCAGCAGTGATGTTAGCAATGTTAATATAGGTGATGTTCATATTTTCATGTTTGCTGCATATCTGAATGATTTACCATTTTCTGATCGAAATCGCAATTTCAAACAACACAATCCTGTAATCATCAAAGCTGCATTTTTTTTCTAGCACTCCTGTGTGACCCTGGATCTGTACACATACAGGCCATCTCTCTACCATCCTGCTCATATACAATATATTGCCAAAAGTATTCGCTCACCTGCCTTGACTCGCATATGAACTTAAGTGCGTGATTCGTCACTCCAGAGAATGTGTCTTCACTGCTCTGGAGTCCAGTGGTGGCGTGCTTTACACCACTGCATCCGACGCTTTGCATTGTACTTGGTGATGTATGGCTTGGATGCAGCTGCTCGGCCATGGAAACCCGTTCCATGAAGCTCTCTGTGCACTGTTCTTGAGCTAATCTGAAGGCCACATGAAGTTTGGAGGTCTGTAGTGATTGACTCTGCAGATAGTTGGCGACGAAATTTCATGACTAGATTTGTTGCACAGGTGGCATCCTATCACAGTCTCCACGCTAGAATTCACTGAGCTCCTGAGAGCGACCCATTCTTTCACAAATGTTTGTAAAAGCAGTCTGCATGCCTAGGTGCTTCATTTTATACACCTGTGGTCATGGAAGTGATTGGAACACCTGATTCTGATTATTTGGATGGGTGAGCGAATACTTTTGGCAGTATAGTGTATCTTTAGTATGGAGCTGAGGCTTCTCTGAAAAAGTTGCACTGCCCTGCTTAGCTCCAGATTTAAAAAGGGAGAAGGTATTAGGAGGCCTCCCACACTTTTCACAGAAAGTATCACTACATGCCAGTGCTATTAGTCAGCTATATTTTTGCGATGGATTTAGAAGAGGAGCTGTGGTGTGTTACAGATCCCCCATAATCTGCAGCTTCATCTAGCTGCAGTGAATTATTCGGTTAACCTCTCTCCACCGAAGCGATTACATTGTTTCTTAATGATATTCTCGAGGCCTGTCATATGTCGGTGTCAGTGGATCCTCCCAGTAGCAGCTGCCAAGTTCTGCTTCACTTTCCTAATGAGACAAAATCCCACCCAAAACAGCATTGCCTGTGCAAAGATTTATCTTGCATAGTAATCAAGCTAATCTAGCCAAGTTCACCAGCTGGTTCCACTTCCTGCTACAAGAGATGGAAATGATTAACTCCAGCCTCTCCTACACACTGTGGGCTGGGAATCGAACCCAGTACCTTCTTGCTATGAGGCGACAGTGCGAACCGCTATACCACCGTACCGCCCTGATGCGGACATGGGAATTTTTATTTTATGACAGAGGTCTTCTTTTTGTGTTCCCTAAAATAAGGCTTCTTCCGCTGTACTCATGCAGTCCATCAGTAGATGTTTTTTGTGTTGACCCAAAATCCAAGCAGTTCTGAGGGAATTGATTGTGCTGGGCTGTGAGACAGTTCAGACTTCAGTGGGTATGCTTGGTCAAAAATGTTAGTGTGTTTCTCACAGTGGTCCTTCACTTCTAATGAGCGCTACAGTCTCTGAGCAGATCAGACACAGAGCTTCATGAAAGCTCTGTTTTCTCCATCCACCTGTCTTCTCTTAAACAGCATCATATCTGGTCCTTTTTTGCTCCTTGTCTCCGGCTCATTCGTCTCTCTGTCTTGTCTTTCTGTGTCGAGTTCTTTATTTTTCATTGTTTTTTTTATCTTCTTCCGTCTGTCCCTCTCCACTTCTGTCTGTGTGCAGAGACTTTGGCTGAGTAGCGTCACGTGGAAGGCTTAACTTAATTCAGTTGGTCTGTGCGTTCACTGATCTACTGTACTGGTTAAAACAGATGCGTCCTGTCAAATATAATCAATTGATTATATAATATCCATGCACGATATAGGAAAATATGCAATAATGTTGTTGATGATACTTTTGCAGTCTTGTGTCCTAAAGACTCGTTAAGTTACTGTTATTAGCTGTGGTGATCAGACGGTACGTCCACAGGAAAGGTACATGAGGCACGAGGCTTTGCCTAAAACTTTGAAACACCCTCCATGTACCCGGATCAGATGTCTGCTCACAGTTTAGTTGGTGCTCCAGTTTAACATCAATCCTTTGGAAGCGACTCTACGTTCCCACACCTTGTTTCCACATCTTGCGTCAATCTGTCTGACACAAGCAATTTAGGCACATGACACATTCATTATTTATCATTTTTAAGTTTTATGTTATGTTATTTATAACCCCAACCACCCATGGACCCCTTAACACACACACACACACACACACACACACACACACACACACACAACTTATTTGTTCTCTTTTGTCTTTTCTTTCAAAATGAACAAACCCAGTGGACATATCCTGAAAAAAAGAACTTTTCAGTGTTTTCAATGCTCATGTATTTGGGTGTCTGTAGTTCCTCCCAACCCACAAACTGAACTAAAGTCGCTTTCACACCTAACCAAGTGGACTCGCTTGGGGGGCTGAAAATTGCAACATTGTTGCATTTATCACTTGGTTCACTGCTTTCACACTGCAATTCCTCAATGGCACCAAACTTTCTGAGCGTCTACAGTCAGGTATGTAACCACACAAACTACAAACGGGTGGACTGGTAATCTTGTATTGTGCTTCGTTACATTATTTGATGGAATGCTACGTTAATGTTGCCGACCTACATACTAGTGAACGCAACCGTCACTAATGCTGACGTAGTTCGTCAGGGATTGAAGCTGTTCATTTTCTAACTTTGACAATATAACGTGACAACACATCAGCATAGAGTTTAAGGACTGTGATTGTTGGTAGCGGTGATTGATATTATTCAAATTTGTCAAATTGTGAATTTATGGGTTATGTTGTTGAGACGATTGAGCTAAGCTAGCTAACTGCTAACGGTGGTCACTCGTTGTTTGTTTTGGTCTGGAGCGTGCGCTGTACTTGCTGTACATGCACTATGTACATTTGGTCCTGTGTTTGGTCCGGTGAGCTTTCACACTGCATACGAACCACACCAGGGTTCACTTGCAAACTTGAGCTTTCACACCTGCCCAAACGAAGCGGACTATCTGAAGGAAATAAACTCTGGTCTGTTTAAAGCGGACCAAAGGAGGACAGTGTGAAAGCAACCTAAGACAACAGAGAGCGTTTCAGTCATAGGGTGACATATATTCAGACTGTATAAAAAAAATAATGTATTTTTTCTATTTTGAGCCATGTAAACATGTTTTAATAGAAGTTGAAAATCCCTAACCCTGACCCATTGACCTCTGTTTTCCAGATTGTAAACCTCATTGAAGAGACTGGACACTTCCACATCACAAACACTACTTTTGACTTTGACCTTTGCTCCTTGGACAGAAGTACAGTGAGAAAACTCCAGAGTTACCTGGAAACCTCCGGACTGTCCTGAGGCACTGAGCAGCTGGATCTGTCTTCACGGACATTTTTGATTTTTTTTTCTTTTTTTTTCTTGCATAAACTCCAATTATGGATGTAATTCAAATGCCACACTGGCCGGGAGCAGCTGCTCTGTCCAGTCTGCTGCTCAGCCTGTGCTCCCTGAGAGAGGTGATCCCACTCTGGAGCCCTGTGGATCAGGAGATCACCCAGGAAGCCTTGAAAACTTCATCTGATTATTTTAAAAAAAAGGGAGAAGTGGTGACCTTGTTGCTCTTAATTCTTTGAGTGCCAGCCGTTTTTTAAAATTGAAAGTGCCTTGTGCCAGCTTTTTTTTTTTTTCAGTCATATTTCCACAGAATATTTTGCACCTGAAAAAAAAAGTTTGCTTTTACCTTGTGCTGTTCTTGTATCTGGAGGAGAGTAGAGGCCACTTTCACCAAAATCGCCACTTTTTGTTCAGAATCCGTTTGTTTTGCTCTCTAATTACGATCATCTCCACTTCCTGCTATGATCTCTGTGGCACATATTAACAGTTTGTGTCCCGACTACAAATCACAGAAGCCCTGAAATAACTCACATGCTGTGGAAGACCATGATCAGTGATCAGCTGTTAAGAAAAAAACAAAAAAACACTTTGACGGCGTAACTCGTCAACGGCACTCAAAGAGTTCATGAATGTGCGTATCGTTACCATGTATGTTCCTTGATTTGTTTGTTCATTGTCACAAATGCATGGTCAACGTTGCCTTACAACATTGTAAGTCTTATTTATTGAATTTAATTTGCAGGTGTGTGTGCGTGCGTGTGTGTGCGTGCGTGTGTGTGTGTGTGCTTTGAAATGACAAAAAGAAGAAAAAAATGCAGAATGGGACATTTTGTTGAAGCACTTCACAGGCATATCTGTGAATCTGACAAATGACTAAAAAACTGCCACAGCATCAGGAGTGAAGGTGAAATGGATGTCTTTCCACACCAAAAAGAAGCTCTTCTTGTGGATACTGTGGTTTCATAACAGTGAGCTTTTCAAAATAAAATACGGGGTTTGGACTGCACCTGGTTAAAGGCTGATCCATTTGTAGTCCTGTCTTTTAAAAACAAAAATCGCAGTTTGGAATTCTTGCTTCTGTATATACCTGTGACCAGAGCAAACACCAGGAGAAGAGCAAGACAGTAGAGAAGGGTGTAAACACACGTCACACTTCACAATCCGCCAGTGTGGCTCAGACCATACGTAAGTAAGTAAATAAGTAAGCGAAGACTTTCATTTCATTCTCAGTTTACAGGTGTTACTTCAGCATCTGATTTTGAGCTAAAAACAGCATTTTCTCAGTGACTTGAATCTGTGATGTGTTATAAGAAGTCTATTTTGTGCCACCATTGGCAGTTTAAAAAAGACAGCACTGGCAGTGGTAAAGACGGTCCTCACCTCCCTACAGCTTTTAATAGTAATTCTTCACGTCAGCTTTAAATTCCCACATTTTGGTTTTGTCCTCGACTTATTAGTCCAGTACATATTGATCCAAGTACATAAATCTTCAAACTGAGAATGGCTTCATTGCAATGAAGTTGTTCATTCCTTATTTTGATACAATATAAACACTGGAGTGAGGTGAGCACAAAGTACCATATTACCATGGTAAAAGTTCTAATGATGGCCATAGTGGAAAATAGATTTTTACCAAATCCAGTAATAATATGCTGCCGATCTGCTCGTCAGCTGCAGCATAAAGAAAAGCTCATTTTCTGCTACAGAGCAGATGGAACATGCCAAAAGTAATAGATCCAGTTGGTTTTGAACACTACTAATGTTTGTCTACAGATTATGATTGAGAGGAAATCAGTACGAAGTTGTCACAGATCAAGCTGCGCAAATCTGAGCAGAAAGTATATCCCTGTACGCTTCAGAATTCATCTGGCTGCTTCTGTCTTTTGTCACATCATCAATAAACACAAGTGAGCCAGTGCCACTGGAAGCCATGCATGCCCATGCCATCACACTGCCTCCACCGTGTTTTACACAAGATGTGGTGTGCTTTGGATCATGAGCTGTTCCAACTCTTCTTCCCATCATTCTGGTACAGGTTGATCTCATCTGTCTCATCTGTCCAAAGAATGCTGTTCCAGAACTGGAATCCTTGTGCTGAATCCTTTATATTGTGCTGAATCCTTTATATTTACTCTCATCAAGTCTTCTCTTTATGGTAGACTTAGGTCGCTTTCACACTGTCCTCCTTTGGTCCGCTTTAAACAGACCAGAGTTCTGTTTCCTCAGATAGTCCGCTTCGTTTGGGCAGGTGTGAAAGCTCAAGTTTGCAAGTGAACCCTGGTGTGGTTCGTATGCAGTGTGAAAGCTCACCGGACCAAACACAGGACCAAATGTACGTAGTGCATGTACAGCAAGTACAGCGCACGCTCCAGACCAAAACAAACAACGAGTGACTACCGTTAGCAGTTAGCTAGCTTAGCTCAATCGTCTCTACAACATAACCCATAAATTCACAATTTGACATGTTTGAATAAAATCAATCACTGCTACCAACAATCACAGTCCTTAAACTCTATGCTGATGTGTTGTCACATGTTATATTGTCAAAGTTAGAAAATAAACAGCTTCAATCCCTGACGAACTACGTCAGCATTAGTGACGGTTGCGTTCACTAGTATGTAAGTCGGCAACGTTAACGTTGTAGCATTCCATCAAATAATGTAACGAAGCACAATACAAGATTGCCAGTCCACCCATTTGTAGTCTGTGAGGTTACATACCTGACTGTAGACGCTCAGAAAGTTTGGTGCGGTTCAGGAATTGCAGTGTGAAAGCAGTGAACCAAGTGATAAATGAAACAATGTTGCAACCTTCAGCCCCCCAAGCGAACCGAGTCCGCTTGGTTAGGTGTGAAAGTGACCTTATATACTGATACACCTACTACCTGGAGAGTGTTCTTCACTTGAGTGGATGTTGTGAAGGGGTTTTTCTTCATCATGGAAAGGATTCTGTGATCATCCACCACCATTGTCTTCTGTGGACGACCAGGCCTTTTTGAGTTCCCAGGCTCACCAGTGCACTCTTTTTTTCTCAGAATGTACCAAACTGTTGATTTGGCCACTCCTAACATTTCTGCTATCTCTTTGATGGATTTTTTCTTTTTTCAGTCTCTGGATGGTCTGTTTCACCTCCACTGAGAGCTCCTTTGACCACGCGTTGTGTATTCACAGCAACAACTTCCAAATTCAAACGACACACCTGAATCAACTCCAGACTTTTTTAACTGCTTGATTGATGACAGGCTAACAGGGGAAGAGCCCATGCAGCCTTGTTTTTTTTTTTTTGCGGCATTCTGAGTCAATTGTGCGATTACTTTTGGTCCCTTGAAAAAGAGGTGGATATGTATTAAAGAGCTGTAATTCCTTGCTCCAATTTGGAAGTGAATACTTTCAAATTACAGCTGAGAGTCTGCACTTTAAGCCCATATTGATTATATAATTGTATCCTGAATATGTTTTCGTAAAAACTTAAAAAGTAAAACTTGTGTCACTGTGTCATATATATATATATATATATATATATATATATATATATATATATATATATACATACGTATATACGTATACGTATGTATATATATATGTATATTTAAATATATATATATATATATATGTGTGTGTGTGTGCTTACACATGAAAAGATATGTGTAACAGGGCAAGGCACAACAAGAGCTACAAGAACACACAATTATCCTAAACGTCAGATATATGTAATTTAGGTATTAACCATCCATTCATGCTATTTTCTGTTTAGCAGGTTGTTAAAATGTTAAAAACTTAACCAGGATTATCAAAACGAGCAAAAAAGAGTCAACTGGACTTGTTTGAGATTTGTTGAAGATGTTTCTCTAATCATCCAAGAGGCTTCTTTAGTTCAGAACTGAAACCTCGAACAGTCCAGTTGACCCTTTTTTTGGTCTTTTTCATTCACCTCCACCTGGATGAATGAGAACCTCCACAGACAACCAGGATTACTCATTTAAAACCAAGAATTCAAATCCAGGGAACCCATAATGATACCATAGAGTCATGGTTGTTGCTCCTGAGACACTGTCTGACAAATGGAGAGACTTAAAAATGGTTCACTGACACACCGAGCACCTAGTTGTCAAACTAAATGAACTGTGAGAAAGCCTAATCATAAACACCTTATTTCTATTGCAATTGAGCCTTTAAAATGATCTGTCTTGTGAAGCAGTGTTGATTAAAGCTACTGGAATCAAAGTGCAAAGGTGGAAATCACTGAGCTGCAGTAGTAGATCTTTTTATATCAGTATGAGTGGGTGGTCTGAGAAGAAAATTTGGAAGTCATCCAGTTTCCCCATTTCTTGTGGTCTAGGAAGAATCACTCATGCTTTCTGTCTCTGCACTGGAACAACCTGTTTCTGCTACCCGAAGGATTTGTGGTAAAATGTCTTTGTGTAGGAGTCTCTAGGTGTTCTCCTGTATTTAGTGGTGGTGCAAAGCTGTGCTCTTCCAGTCCACCCATGGGCGTGGCCCCCATCAGATGCTAGAGGCCACCACCCTCGACCCATGTGTCAAGTTTCATTGTTTATTCAAGCCATCAAAAAGCCAAAGAACTGGTCACTTCCTGTTACCACCAGGGGGTGTCATGAGCAAGGCAGGATATTATTACATCGGATCATTCAGGGCCGTGCCCCCGTTATGCTCAGAAAATTTGAAGCTGCTAGGATCGACTATGTGAACGTGAGAGTCGTTCGAATTTTAACGGAGATTTCGCCAAAGTTGAGCGAGCACTAGCAGCCACACCGTTTGACCTAATCATGTGCAGAGCACAACTTTTGCTCAGCTAGGTCTGGAGATGATCTGTACCAAATTTCAAGTTGATCAGACGTAATCCCTAGGACGAGTTTGTTTTCAGCCGAAAATCAAAAATTTGAAATGGCCGACTTCCGGTTGGAATTTCAGCTTCCTGCCAAGAGACAATTTTGTTTGTCTGGGTATGCTTACAGATGGGTACGTGTACAGATTTTTGTTGAGGTACGCCAAACTTGGCGACTTTCCCTATGGGAATTTTTCTAATTTGTAGGGGGCACCATTCAGGCATTTTGCGTGCACTGTGTGCGAGCACCCCAAAATATCGAATTTCGGGGCGGGTCGCAGGAATGTGCCAATTTCTACAACTTTTTAACGTTGGGAAATGGGCGAAATTCGAGAAAACAGATGTTTGGGTATCAGTTTCACAGTCCGCTCGGGCCCTAATAAAAAATAAACACTACAGTTTCACAGTATCACAATATTAAACTTGTATGTTGTTTGCTTTTGAGGCATCTATTTGTTTGTGATGGTAAAAAGCCCTACTTTTGTTCAAGGGGGCGCCGTTGCCAAACGAAATGTCCAAATTGAAATTCGACCCGTTGTTTTAAACTACACTAGTGTGGACACCTGTTGCTAGAGTTTCAGCTTGCTACCTTAAAATATGTAGGAGGAGTATGCAATTGAAAATACCTTAAAATTGGCCAAAACCGCAAAAAATCCTAAATTTCAAATCAAAATAGCGGACTTCCTGTTGGGCGTGGCCCATGGGTCCAAGAGGCTTTTTTGTTCATCTTTGGGTCCTACATAAGCCTGCAGAATTTCATAGCTGTGGCTCAAACACAGGGGCGGGGCTTAATTTTTGAAAATTTCTAGGGGGCACTACGGAGACGTTTTTTGGTGATTCTCCATTTTGACAGTCGATTCTTTAAGAGGACACCCCTCTTGAGCTGTATGGTAAATTTAATGAGGATTTATTTCGAAGGCGATATCCCAGAATGCTATTTTTTTGAGAAACGATTTAGCGCCACCTTGGTGCAGTATCACGAAACATGTTGATGAATTTTGCAGCTTTGGCAATGTGTCAGGAGTGCCCTGAAGCAATTTTAGCTGCATCACCTAAATATAACAGGAGTTCTAGGCCAAAAAGTGCCAAAATACATTCGCCTTCACCACTAGGTGGCGCTATGACATACGGAAGCGAGTTTGGTGTCAATGCGTTCAGGGCAAGACTGTTATTAAACGTCAGAAATATAGTTCGGGTGGGACCACATAAGGCATAGTTATGGCAAATTAAGACATTAAAAAGACATCTTACTTTGCCGCTCTGCCATGGCCATGCCCTTTGGCGAATCGTCACCATATTTATGCTCGAACAACTTCAAGGTGTTTGTGATTTTTTGAGACCATTTAGACCTCTGTAGCGTAAACACAGTGGGAGCTGTGCATCAAAATATAAAACTTGGACTTTCTCTTCCTGCTAGGAGGCACTACTTCAAAAACATGCAATTCTCTAGGTAATCATTCAGGGTCTGATGCTCCATCTTCTCAAAAATTTTCAGATTTTTTGACAATAAGATGACTGAATTAGAAAGGTTTTTGCATTTTGGAAGTTTTGTCAAACTTCAGCACTCCCTAGAAGTGCCAGGATGAAGCAAATATGATCATTTTATTTTTGATTATTTTTTAATTTTGTCCTCATTTCAATGGCATTGACTTTTTTCAGATCACATGGACAGAAAAAATCCAAAAAATTACCACTTGGCATGTGCAAAACGTCAAAATCACCCAAACAAAAATTCGTAGCGCCTTCCCTGTGCGTTTTTTTTTTAAAAAATTGAAGGTCTTCATGAGTACTACGCATGTACAAAATTTGATATCCCTACGAAAAACTCGCCGGCCGTCATAATCTGAAGGGGGCGCTATCGAGCAGTTTTTTTTGGTCCATTTTCGTATATATTAAAACCTTGTGATTTTGGCCAGACCAGAACCGACTGCAAAATTTAATGCGAATCGAAGTACATCTGGGGATTCAAATTTGCGATTTATTTGATGGAATAATAATCATAATAATAAGAAGAAGAATAGTTCCAAGGGATACAATAGGGCTCTCGCCGCTGCTTGCAGCAGTCAGCTCGGGCCCGAATAAACATTACAATTTCAATAGGTCCCTTGCGGACCTGTTTCACAGTCCACTCAGGCCCTAATAATAACAAGGTAATTCTAATTTTATACTTTTATTTGTAAAATTATTGAGCAGGTAAAGTCAAATTATTATCTGCAGCATGTGACACTTTCACCCTCTATTTGAATGAGGAAACCTCCTTAACCTCCTTTCTTTTCAGTGGTAGAGGAGCAGAGGAGGGATCCTCTTCAAGGGTCAGACGGACTGCAACAGTACAGTACAGTGTCACATGTGCAGAAAAATGTTGAAATTAAGTGCTTTAGACAACACATTTACATATTTACACATACAGACAGATGGCTTTGATTATGGTGGAGGGTAGGTGAAGGTGGGGGTTGGGGGGAGAGATTCAACCATTTCCAGCTGCCCGTACATCGCCTCCATCCTGTCTCTGGACGTGGATGTTGTTTGTGCTGCAACCAGAGCAGCACGAGAGTCCATTAGTGGAGCCAGTCAGAGAGGTTTATGGTGTTCAGATCCTTTAAGTGAGGCTGCTGCACCATTGGTCCGGTCCATGGGTCAGGAGCTGCCATCACTCCAGAGTACGAGGTGGAGGGCAGCGACTCTATCCGATGTGCTTGTGGATGAAGAGCCTCCATCACACCTGTGTACGAGGTGGAGGGCAGCGACTCCATCCGATGTACTTGTGGATGAAGAGCCTCCATCACACCTGTGTACGAAGTGGAGGGCAGCGGCTCCATCCGATGTACTTGTGGGTGAGGAGCCTCCATCACACCTGTGTATGAGGTGGAGGGCAGCAACTCCATCACGTCTTTGTTGGTGGGGAAAATTCTGTCGTCACTCGTGGCTCCTTGGCCTGCTGAGTGACCTCTGTGGGGGTTGATGTAGATGCTGCGATGCAAACAAACAAAAACGCTGATCAATCCACTAAGACTTTTTTTAAAACATGGTAAAAGATGCTGCTTCTTATTCTATGTAATTTGACCAGCTGTGATCCAACATAGTCCAGTTTAATCCACTTTTCATCCCATCTCACATGAAAACGCTGTGATCTACAGAAATATTGACTCACCTTCTGTCTTTTTTGAGGCCTTCCTCCTGTCCGTCCTGACGTTTCTCTTTTTGCCCTGTACAAAAAGCAACAAACTTAAAACAAGATTCTTTTCAGTGATTTTGTCTCATAACTTATATGTTTGCAGAGCATACATACATAGTTGAGGCTGGCCGGCCAGTCAGGGTGTTGCTGTGCATGCAGACGTTTCTTTTTGTCTGCCTGCTGGTAGTATTTGGCCTGCTCATCAGCGGACAGTGACTTCCACATCTGACCCAGGGCGGCATGTACTCTTGCTGTACCTTCGCTGGTCAGTGTGGCCGTCGCGTTTGGCCTCTGCTTGTTCATGAACAGCATGAAGGCGTTTGGCGGCTTTTTTACATATTGGCCGTCATCCTTCTGCTCCTCTCCATACTTTCTCTTTCTACGAGAGAAAAACTGGAAAAAAGACTTTCAGGAAAACAGTAAACAGTATCATAGGGTGAAATGCATTAAACCCATTAAAAAGACTGATTATAGTAATAATAATAATATTCAAGGTGAATGTGGTTTTGTTTTGAGTTGGTGATGACGGCTGCAGATCATGAAAAAGAAAGTATATTTGGACCAAAGCTGGCCAGAGCTCACTTACTTCCTGTTGAATTTTGAATAGAGAGAACTACTTGATGAGGCAGACAGTGGCCAAATATCTGTGTACACTTCTGTGTGTGCGTGTGCGTGTTATTTACCTTTGTCCAGTATGATGCTGGCACAGCCTGTACCTTTTAGGGACCTCAATCGATGACACGTTTTTCTGGAGACACAAACACACAGAGGAGGTGGATAAACAAGATGCTATGGATTCACCTGTCTACCAGGCTGACACCTGTAACTCTGACACATATAACACATAAATCATCAGAGCTACATGTCATCTCCTACAGTAAATATTTCTAAAATCTGTCATTTCTGCAGGACAAAATATACACATCCAGAACAGCCTCATGCACACGTTTGGAAAGTTTTCCATTCATAGAAAATATCATTTTGAATTCAGACTGGATTGAAATAGGTTGTTTTCTGTCATTCTGTTGTTCTAATGCATCGTCCACTGACTGATACTTGGGCTGTAACCAAATCATTTTCATTATTTATTAATAGCGGCTAATTGTATGGCCCAAGATGAGATCTTCAAAATATCTTATTGCTCTGACCAACAGGCCAAATGGTCATTGTCACTTAAAAAATGAAAAATGAATCAATTATCAAAACAGTTGCAGATCGACTAATCGATTACTCTGCCTGTCCTTTCGGCTCTGACTGATATGATTTGGTTTTTTTTTGATGATCTATCCCTAACCTTCACTTATATCCTACCTTAAATCTGATCTGTCCCTGGCTGTTAGCATCTAGCTGCTCTGCATGGGAGCAGCTTGTCCAACATTCAGTGTCTGAATGGACATGACTGGATGTGGCTGCTCATAACTTGAGGGAGCTGCTCCCAGGGTGGTGCACCCAGCACCCAGCAAACTTTCAGTCAGCTGATGGTCGACACTGAAGTCCTGTCCTGGATTATGAGGTCCTGCAGGACTGTTCAGGTCACTTGGCAGAGCTGATTCTATGGGGTTGCACTGAGGGTTTTCTTTGCTCAGACTGTCCACAAGCTGAATCAGTTGTTGCTCAACAGTATCAGCAAGTGGAGCAGGAAGAGCCGAAGTGGAGTGAATACCAAATACATCACTGTTGTCTTCAAGCAATGCTCTGTATTCGCCCTCATCCAAAAGAACCATGGTATCTTCAGACATGTTGTCAGCTGTCTCTGTAAAGAATAACTTGTGCTTCATTCTGTCTGAAAGTCTTGGAATTTGTGACAAACATTAATAAGAAGATGATTTTCAGAATCTGGATTGAAGTAACATATGCACATTTTTGACCAGAGTCCAGATCAGCATTTCAGCTGACCAAGAGTGATAACACAATCTGGAATACTACTGCTACTGCTACTACTACTACCATTACCACTACTACCACTACCACTACTTCTACTACTAGTACTACTACTACTACTACTACTAATAATAATAATAACTACAAAACTGCAAGTGGTTATGAAGGGCCCTCGCGGTATGTCGCAGTCGGACAGACGGGGACGGCGGTGCGAGCGGGGGGCAATGAACGTCACTCGATTCGGACAATACACAAAGAAGTTACGGCCATTCGATGGTGGTTGACTTTGTAGGGGGCGCTACTCAGCCATTTCGCAAGCGCCGTGTGCAAGCACCCCAAATATATTGAATTTCGGATCGGGCCGCAGGAAGGTTACACAACTTCTTAACATTGGGAAAGGGGCGAAATTTAGGAAAACAGATGTATCAGAATAATAATAATGAATAAATGATAATAATAAACACTACAGTTTCAATAGGTCCCTTGTGGACCTGTTTCACAGTCCGCTCGGGCCCTAATAATAATAACTAGAAAACAGCAAGCGGTTATGTAGGGCCCTCGCGGTATGTCGTGGTTGGGTATCAGATGGGGACGGCGGTGTGAGCGGGGGGCAATAAACGTCTAGCGATTTGGCCAATACACAAAGGAGTTAAACTTTTTGGTGCATCTGGTCAAGTTACACGTGTGTACAGATTTTCCTGTTCCAACTCCACAAAAACCACTATGGGGAGGGTTTGTTGAAGAATTCAAGGGGGCACCCTTGACCTGTGTATCAACTTTTATGATGATACGAGTCATCAAAAAGCCAAAAGAACTGGTCACTTCCTGTTACCATTGGGGGGCGCCATGAGTAAGGCATGACATTAATATATTAGCACATTCACGGCTGAGTCCCCGTCATGCTCAGAAAATTTGAACAGCAAATTCGCCAAAGTTTCCCAAGCCCTAGCAGCCACGCCCTTTGACCTAATTACATGCAGAGCACAACTTTTGCTCAGCTAGGTCTGGAGATGAAGTGTACCAAATTTCAAGTCGATCGGACAAAATTCTTAGGACGAGTTTGTTTTCATCAGAAAATCCAAAACGCGGCGCTGCCATACGGACGCCGTTTATCGTAGCTTCACGGTGTTCGTAATGTAGCTTCACCGATGTGGATGTTTTAGAAGTGGAATGAAGTTGATGGGGTCAACTATGTCATATTTAGAACATGTAAACAAGGGTGGCGCTGTGGAGGCATTTGGCCACGCCCCTGGGCGGGGACCACATCAGATGTTAGAGGACGCCAGCCTTGACCTGTGTATCAATTTTCATGATGATACGACTTTATTTAAGCCGCCAAAAAGCCAAACGTATTTTGTCGAAAAATTGTCAAAAATTGCCGCGCCACCACACGGGCGTCATTAGCTGTAGCCTCACAATTAGCCTCACATTAGCCATTCTTGCCCTGCTCACAGACAACCACTCTATCCTGGACTACCACAGCACCATCATACACTTCACCAAGTGGAGCAAAGACAACCATCTCCACCTCAATGTCAATAAAACAAAAGAACTCATCATCAGTCCCTCCGCACTACAGCACCCCATCACCATCAATAATCAAACGGTTGAAATAGTTGACAGCTTTAAATACCTTGGCATAACACTGGACAATAAACTCAGTTTCAACCAACACACCACCGAAATCTTCAAAAGGAGCCAACAAAGAGTGTCTGTCATCCGTAAACTTAAAGGACTCTATGTTTCACCCCATCTCCTCTTACTACTCTACCAAAGCATCATCCAGCCCATCCTCATGTACTGCTCCTCCTACTTTTTCAACCTGTTAACGGTAACCAACCGGGCCAAACTCACTCGTATCACCAGCACTGCTGCCAAAATGAAGAGTGGAAACAAAATGGCCGATTTCCTGTTTGGAATAGACAGTTGGTGCAAGAGACTTTTTTGTGCGTCTGGTCAAGTTACACGTTTGTACCGATTTTCCTGTTCCAACTCCATAAAAACCCCTATGGAGAGGGTTTTTTGAAGAATTCAAGGGGGCGCTGCGGAGCCATTTTTCCCCGTCCGTGGACGTGGCCCCCATCAGATGTTAGGGGTCACCACCCTTGACCTGTGTATCAACTTTCATGATGATACAAGTTTATTCAAGCCATCAAAAAGCCAAAGAACTGGTCACTTCCTGTTACCATTGGGGGGGCGCCATGAGTAAGGCATGAATCAATATATTAGCACGTTCAGGGCCGAGTCCCCGTCATGCTCAGAAAATGTAGCTGCTCAGATAGAGTATGTGAACGTGAGAGTCGTTCGAATTTAGACGGCGATTTCGCCAAAGTTTCTCAAGCCCGAGCAGCCACGCCCTTTGACCTAATTACATGCAGAGTACAACTTTTGCTCAGTTAGGTCTGGAGATGAAGTGTACCAAATTTCAAGTCAATCGGACGAAATCCTTAGGACGAGTTCGTTTTCATCAGAAAATCCAAAATTCAAAATGGCCGAGTTCCTGTTTGGAGTAGAGACTGGTGCAAGAGACTTTTTTGTGCATCTGGTCAAGTTGCACGTGTACCGATTTTCATGTTCCAACTCCATAAAAACCCCTATGGGGAGGGGTTTTTGAAAATTTCAAGGGGGCGCTATGGAGCCATTTTGACCAGTCATGGGTGTGGCCCCCATCAGATGTTAGAGGTCGTCACCCTTGACCTGTGTATCAAATTTCATGTAGATACGACTTTATTAAAGCCGTCAAAAAGCCAAACGTATTTTCTTGAAAAATTGTCAAAATTTGCCGTGCCGCCACACGGACACCGTTAGCCGTAGCCTCACAGCGTTCGGACTGTAGCTTCATTGATTTGTTCTTTATGTTTTAGAAGTAGAATGAAGTTGATGGAGTAAATTATGCGAAATCAGTAAAAGTAAAAAGTGAGAACAGGTTACTTCCTGTTACCACCATGAATTCAAAATGGCCGACTTCCTGTTGGAATTTCAGCTTCCTGCCAAGAGACAATTTTGTTGGTTATGCTTAACATCTGTACCGATTTTTGTTCAGGTACAACAAAGTCATCGATATTCCCTATGGGAATTTTTGAAGATTGTAAGGGGCGCTATGGAGCCACTTTGTGCTGCCCATTGACTTGGCCCCATCAGGTGTTAGAGGTCGCCATGCTTGACCTGTGTATCAACTCTCATGATGATAGGAGTTTATTAAAGTCATCAAAAAGCCAAAGGTATTTGGAGGCAATAAAATGATGAGTGGAAACAAAATGGCCGACTTCCTGTTTGGAATAGAGAATTGGTGCCAGAGACTTTTTTGTGCGTCTGGTCAACTTGCACGTGTACCGATTTTCATGTTCCAACTCCATAAAAACCCCTATGGGGAGGGGAATTTCAGCTTCCTGCCAAGAGACAATTTTGTTCGTCCATGTATGCTTAACATCTGTACCAATTTTCGTTGACGTACAACAAAGTTGGCGAATTTCCCTATGGGATTTTTTTGACTTTGTAGGGGGCGCTACTCAGCCATACAGTTTCAATAGGTCCCTTGCGGACCTGTTTCACAGTCCGCTCGGGCCCTAATAAATACTACAGTTTCAATAGGTCCCTTGCGGACCTGTTTCACAGTCCGCTCGGGCCCTAATAAACGCTACAGTTTCAATAGGTCCCTTGCGGACCAGTTTCACAGTCCGCTCGGGCCCTAATAAACACTACAGTTTCAGTAGGTCCCTTGCAGACCAGTTTCACAGTCCGCTTGGGCCCTAATAAACATTATAGTTTAAATAGGTCCCTTGCGAACCTGTTCCAGTCCGCTCAGGCCCTAATAATAACCATTACAGTTTCAATCGGTCCCTTGAGGACCTGTTTCACAGTCCGCTCGGGCCTTAATAAACACTACAGTTTCAATAGGTCCCTTGCTGACTAGTTTCACAGTCCGCTCGGGCCCTCATAAACATTACAGTTTCAATAGGTCCTTTGGGGACCTGTTTCACAGTCCGCTCGAGCCCTAATAAACACCACAGTTTCAATAGGTCTCTTGCGGACCTGTTTCACATTCTGCTCGGGCCCTAATAATAAACACTACAGTTTCAACAGGTCCCTTGCAGACCTGTTTCACAGTCCGCTCGAGCCCTAATAAACACCACAGTTTCCATAGGTCTCTTGCGGACCTGTTTCACATTCTGCTCGGGCCCTAATAATAAACACTACAGTTTCAACAGGTCCCTTGCAGACCTGTTTCACAGTCCGCTTGGGCCCTAATAAACATTACAGTTTAAATGGGTCCCTTGCGAACCTGTTCCAGTCCACTCAGGCCCTAATAATAAACATTACAGTTTCAATCGGTCCCATGCGGACCTGTTTCACAGTCCACTCGGGCCCTAAAAATAAACACAAGAGTGTCAATAGGTCCCTTGCGGACCAGTTTCACAGTCCGCTCGGGCCCTAAAAATAAACACAAGAGTGTCAATAGGTCCCTTGCGGACCTGTTTCACAGTCCACTCGGGTCCTAATAAACACTACAGTTTCAATAGGTCCCTTGCGGACCTGTTTCACAGTCCACTCGGGTCCTAATATACACTACAGTTTCAATAGGTCTCTTGCGGACCTGTTTCACATTCCGCTCGGGCTTAATAATAATAAACACTACAGTTTCAACAGCTCCCTTGCGGACCTGTTTCACAGTCCGCTCGGGCCCTAATAATAAACACTACAGTTTCAATAGATCCCTTGCGGACCTGTTTCACATTCCGCTCGGGCTTAATAATAATAAACACTACAGTTTCAACAGCTCCCTTGCGGACCTGTTTCACAGTCCGCTCAGGCCCTAATAAATAAAAACCACTACAGTTTCAATAGGTCTCTTGCGGACCTGTTCTAGTCCACTCGGGCACTAATGAAACTTGTATGGTTTGGGTATTTATCAGAATAGTGTATGACAGTAATGATACATGTGTAATATCCTTATACTTCTTTTTATTATCTTGTATGAAAAGAATGCAAAAGTAGCCACTTTCAAGAGAAAATCATATACTATTCATGAATTTCGGTACATTTTAATAAGTTTTTTAGTTTCTTTTTCCATATGGGAGGTAAGATTGAACAGTAGCGTTTCTACCAGCCATAGCCATAAATCCACCGCAAACATAAGTGCATAGTAAGGCCAGCGAATGCTGCACCCTCCCTCCAGAGAGGGACATGGTCAGACACAGCTCATAAACATGTAAAGGTACAAACACAGAAATGCACTCTGATATGATATCACCAAGTAATTAACAGTCCAGGACAACTACCACAATAGTCCTGGACCACTAACCCTAATCATTAACTCTAAAAACTTTGACATTTGTCCAGGACTGTTAAGTACTTGGTGATATCAGATCATCCCACAGAAACAGCCTGTTCTCAACAGAGCTCAATACAGCGACTTTTAACTGGAATTCAGGACCAGGGCTGAGTTTGGGGTTATAAACTTTGAGTACAATATTGTTGAATGTCTTACACTTATAAAATTGCCAAATAGTAGGGCCTTTACTTCAGATGCAGTCTATGAGGTTTGTTGTGTGGAGCTGAAAAATAATATATGATAATATGTGAAAGTAAAACACATGGAGAGGCTGCTTTGAAGTGTTTCTTCATATTTGCCCTATCGGCTGGTTGCCTTCTCCTCTGCTGGGGGAGCTGATACGAGAATGAAGACCACCAAAGCACGCTTTCTGTTTGCAGAAGGATTGCAGGCCCCTAACCACTTGGCCATTGTCATCAAATTTGCACAGAGCTGCAATAATTCAGAAACATTTATCATGTGCGTTTGGCTTGTTGGTGTCCCTCCGTTCCCCCCTGTGGCCAATCGTTTTGACCTTCCTGTCTGCTCCCCTGTGGAATTCTGGGTGGCGGATGGCTCTGCCCCCCCAAACCACCCACCCACTCTCATGTCCTCAGATGCTGTAGTGGATTCCACCTGGCTCTGCGAGACCCTCTGCACTACCAAAAACATGTCCAGCCTTTTGGAGCGAATCCCAATCCCAAACCTGGTCTTTGATTTTAGGGGGCTTGGCACTGCTCCTTCTCCGCCTGCTTTGCTCCTCTTGATGGATCTAGGCCGGCCGGCAAACCTTGACCCTGCCAGTCCATCCTCACTCACACACACACACACGCACGCACGCACACACACACACACACACACACACTGAATGGCAGACAATAGCAAGTCCCACAGAACCCAACAGGAAAAAGAAGGAGAAAAAATTGTTGACGAATGTGCTGAGAGCATCTTTGAATCAAAGTCTAATCCCTGACAGAGATTACATTGGCGGTTAGCGCCACTGCAGCATTCATTGTGTCTGTTCTGATAAGTTAGCCGTGTGTAATGGGCGAGGAGGAGAGTCAGGACCGTTGCCTATTCAGCCGTTCTGAACCACCTGCCACCAGACAGACTGAGTGTGAACTTTAAGAAGAAAGAGGGAAAAAAAACCACTTCAATTCCCAGCCCTCCAGCAGCCGCCTCACTTTCTCTGCCAACATTATATCTGCTTTGCATTGTGCAAAAAAAGTGAGTCACTTTTTTTAAAAGACTTAATGCCTTATTTGATTGAAAGTAATTAGTTACACTATGAGTTACATCACTTTTAGGTTATTGCTAAATAATTTCAAATTAAATCTCATTTGCACAAATCCTCACTGTGGTGAAAGGCGGACAAACAGCACATATGGCGGTGGCAGTAGCTCAGTCTGTTGGAACTTAGGCTGGAAACCAGTGGGTTGCTGGTTAAAGTCCAGCAAGAACCAAGTACAGTGTGAGATCTGGTAGCTGAAGAGGTGCCAGTTCCTCCTCCTGCTGAGGTGCTTTTGAGCAACCCATCGAATGCTTGTGCACAGTTGTGATGGGAAGTTTGTGACAAAACATGAATTTTTGCAAAGTTAAGGTAAGATATAGGGTTAAAAAAGATCCTAAATTTAGATGTGTTCGGAGCCAGCTTCTTTTTGGGAGCCGAGTCAAAACAGACGACTCTGAAAATGGCCAAACTTCCCATCACTGATGTCCTGTTTCAAACTGTATGTGTAAGACAAACATTGAATTTCCACTTGGGAATCAACAAAGCGTATTTCTTCTTCTCGAAATTTGACTCTCAAGTAGGCAAAAGCATAGCACAAAACAAAACAGGTTACATGACAAACAAAAGGAGACAACCAGAAACTATAAAGTAAGAAATGAAAATCAATCTCAACAATTCTAACCTGACAAAGTAAGAGAACACAAAACAAGAAAACGAAAGAATGCATTTCGCTCTAAGGATGGCAAGGATGACAAAGAAATGTCACCAGAGTAAACGACGAAGAATGACGTTGATGTTTCTGCTATACAGACGGCAGGCAAGGTACTGTATGTAACCTCACAGACTACAAATGTGGTGGACTGGCAATCTTGTATTGTGCTTCGTTACATTATTTGAGGGAATGCTACAACGTTAACGTTGCCTACCTACATACTAGTGAATGCAACCATTACTAATGCTAACGTAGTTCGCTAAGGATTGAAGCTGTTAATTTTCTAACTTTGACGATGTAACGTGGGACAACACATCAGCACAGAGTTTAAGGACTGTAACTGTTGGTAGTTGTGATTGATGTTATTTAAATATGTCAAATGAATTTATGAATTCTTTATGGGTTTTTGTTGTTCAGCCGATTGAGCTAAGCTAGCTAACTTCTGACGGTGGTCACTCATTGCCATAGCAACAGTAAACATTCACATTAGGCCTATTGAGCTGTTAATGGAGATGCAGAATCAAACTATATTATAAATACAGATTAGATACATTGTATTTAGCACAGAATACATGATTTTAGTAAACTTTATAAATAGAATTAATCCTTCTTAATAATTCATTATATAAGCTAAGCCTATTTTATATTAATTCTGACAGCTTGTTGACTTTAGCTTCCTTCCTATTTCTGCCTTCCTCTTATTAAAATTTCAACTGAACTTTAGTATAATATGCATTTATCTAATGTGCTTTATCTCAACAGGAGCATGTGGGCCATTCCACGTCCCTGTAGTTGGTGGCAACATATCAATGAAAATTGGATTGACACAGAATGGCATTTCAACTTTGGGATGAAAAGAGTGACGTTTCAGCACCTATGTAATATCTTGCGGCCTAGTTTGACACACCAGAGTACAAGATACAGACAACCTGTCCCTGTAGAGCTTTGCGTGGCAATATGTCTGTGGTTTGGCAACCAATCTTGAATACAGATCGATCTTGCATTTGTTTGGTGTCGGCATGTCCACTGATTGTCAAATTACTCAAGAGGTTGTGACAGCCATAATCCGGGAAATGAAACACCACTACATCAAGACCTCTACTGACGTGGGGCTAAGGGTGATCGTCCAGGGTTACCGAGATAAATGGGGGTTCCCACAGGTTGTGGGCGCAATAGACGGGACCCACATCGGCATCCTGGCACCAGCAGATCACCCTGCAGATTATTACAACAGGAAAGTATTCCACTCGATCCTGTTGCAGAGTATAGTGGACCACAAATTGAAATTTTGGGACATAAATGTTGGCTGGCCAGGAAAAGTCCATGATGCCAGAGTTTTTGCAAACTCCTCTCTGTATCGTCGAGGTTAGAATGGCACATTGTTTCCAGGAAGGACTGGGCAATTTGAGGGTGTGGATGTGCTCCTGGTTATTCTCGGTGATGCAGCTTACTCATTTCTGCCTTGGTTGCTGAAGCCATATTCAGGGAGAGGTCTAACACCAGATGGACGGCTGAAGGGTAGATGGAGATGTCTCCTCAAAATGTGTGATGCACACTACACTGGTCAGTCACATCATCACAGCCTGCTGGATTTTACATAACTACTGTGAAATACACAACGAGCAATGGGAAGACCAGGGTCCTGAAGGTGATGATGATCTCCATCAGGCGCAACATGGTCGCCACATCAGAGATGCACTATGTGCCTATTTTTCACACTGACAAGCTTTTATTGTTTTCTCCTATTTTAATCGTTCTGAACTGGATGAAAGTGTCTGCTAATTGAAATTGTTTTATATGGGTGTATGAATGTGTTATTTACCATACTCAGCAATTTTAGCAAAAATGTTAGGGTATGAGTTTATTATCTAGTATTGAGTGCATAGTTTATTTGTGATAAGGGTAGGCATTATAAACTTTGCTTCAGCCTACATCTTTTCGATCAGTCCTTGTTTTGATTACTTGTGCTTTGTTGCTGATCTTTTTTCTGTTGCTTTTAATTGATCAAAAAACAATCAATATTAGTTTTTTTGTATAACAATTATATGATTTGTGCACCTGTTAATCTTCATTTAGATTTTTAAAAGGTATAATTTCTGTTGCATTTGTGGAAGAGAATAAAATATTTATAAGTTTGCTATTCCTAAAGTATTCCACTCTGACTTCAAATTTTTAATACACAGGTGTGAGTATTATGCTCCATTTTTACCCTTTTTACACTGTGTGCTAATATTGGGGTTGCACAGCTAATTTGCTCAGTTTCACAACAGTTTCTTGTGAATGCCTTAATTTTTTTCTGTTACAAATTTAAATGTTTTGAAATGAATGATTGTAATCAGACAGTATAACAAACATCCATCCATCCATGCATTATCCACTGCCCATACTCACAGGGTCGCGGTTTGGAGCCTATTCCAGCTATCCCAGGGCGGAAGGCAGGGCACACCCTGGAGAAGTCGCCACCTCATAGAGCAGGGCACATAGAGACAGACAACCACTCACATTCACATCTATGGTCAATTTAAATAAGCCATTTAACTTAATCCCCATGCATGTTTTTGGATGCTGGGAGGAAGCCGGAGTACCAGAGAGAAGCCACACAGACACGGGGAGAACATGCAAACACAGAAAGGCCCCGGGCTGGGATTCAAACCCGGTACCTTCTTGCTGTGAGGCGACAGTGCTAACCACTACACCACCGTGCCACCCCGTAACAAACATGCACATTAAATATCAACATATTCAGAGAAACATCAAAGTCTTGTTCTGTACAAACAGTCCACAACTCAAAGATATTCACTTTCTGAAAATCTAACATTTTTAAACAAACATGCAAAAGATTTTTAAACAGGTAGTGCAAAATATGGCATCAAGAAAAACATTCACGAATAACACCAGTGCAAAATTATGCATTTTCTTTCTGAAGAAAAATCTGCCTTACATTTTTAAAAGAAAAAATACAAAACATTTTTAAACAAGGCAACATTTGTGTATGTGTTAGTTAACTGTAAAGGTCATACAGTTTGTTGACATCATGGAGAAGAGAAGATGTATTCTGTTGCTGAACCAAGGGATCAGGTGGGTTCCAGTGGTTGATGGTTTCTTGTGGCACTGGGGCACTGGTTGGCTGAGGGGTGGCGCCATGAGTGCCTGTGGGTCAGACATGGGCCAGGCAGGTGGGGGTGTAATTTGACCTGTGACCCATTGTGATGATTGCTGTGTCAAAGGAGGAGATAGAGCTCTTGCAATGCTTCCCATTATTTGCATAAACTGCTGGGTTGGGGCCTGCTGCTGCTCCATCATGGCTCTGAAATGGCATTCCTCAGCTTCATGCTGCATTTTCATCAAATTTATTAATTCAGCACTCTCCTGCTTTTCTCGGATGATGTCACCTTCATCCATTTTCTTCTTTTTTTGGTGCATAAATGCTTCCAAAAGTCGATCAGAACCATCTGACCTGGCCTTCCTCTTTCTGCTGTTGGCACCAGGAATAGCCCACCGTGGGTGCCCACCGTGGGCCATAGCCCACCCACTCTTGCCTTGTTCAGGCCTGGGGTTGCTGGTGCTGGGTGTGTCCCCTGTTCCTAAAAACAAACATGCTATTTTTTGTGTTAAAAGTTTGTCTAGTTAAAGTTAGAAAAAGTCTGAAGCACTCAGGAAGTTTAAAAAAAAAGTGGTAAAGGCGATCTTTGGTGGGGAATAATATACATGAAAGAAGAGCCAAAGCCAATCCACTATTCTGGGAAAAAAGTAAAAAGCCTTTATTCTGATTGCGATTTCACAGTGAAATGTTTAATACACTGACAATACAAGTTTGAAAGTTAGCTGAGTAACATGGATTGTCAGGATTTAAAACATTTAAAACAACATGTAGAGGAGTAAAAACTCTTTTTTGTTTGTTTTTGTTGCTGGCATGAAGCGATGAGAGAAACAATGAATAGACACACATAGCCTACAGATAGATGCATACACAAAACTCTTACCACTTTTTTCTGACTGATCAGCGGAGTCATCTTTTTCACTTGATGGTGCTGGTGATGTACGACGTGTACTGGATTAGTAGACGGGGTCTTGCCCTCAGTATTGCGTCCAGTTCATCGTACCATGGACACTTGTCCTTTACCTCCCCTGAACTCCCGCTCTGTCGGAGGCTGTCTCGAATTTTATGATACTGCTGGCGCAACTTCTTCACCTTAATCCGACATTGTTCCGCCGTTCAGTTAAAACCCATCCCCCCATTTTCTCGGTAAAATTTTAAACACGTCTGTTGAGGTTACGGCAGAGTGCGCAGTCTTCAGTTGTGTAAGGAAGATAAGTCGAACATACTCGCGTTAGCCTTTTGGCGTATTTATTTTAATAACGTGCCGACAATAAGGAACTGTGCCCTCTCTGCTGTCATCATGGCTTCCATAACACACAACAACACAGCGCCAACGGGAGACGTGGTGACGTCATAGATTTACGTACTGTTAACATTATACTATGTAGGAGAACACAGTCTATCATAGTACCAAGAGTAAGGCGCTATTTAATTACAGCACTTAACAACGTCATTATTTTTGTGAGTCGATGTCAGTAGGTTGTTAATGTAGTCATCTGACCATACTTCAAAGAGAGTTTGAGCTCCTCAACGGTCCAGGTCTGTCCTCTTGCCTTGTTTGTTTTGGTTTGGAGTGCGCGCTGCACTTCCTCTACGAACTGTAAGGAGGAAAGACTCTGGACGTCTGACGTACTATGGTAAACATATTGCATCATGTCTCAGGCTTTACTCTGTTGCTTCTTACAACACTCTGAACTGCTCTGCCACAAAAATAGTTTTGTTACTGTCTTAATCTACAGCGGTTAACGTCCCGCCGTACATTTGTACGTGTACTAGCCCTATCAAGCATTCTAAAACTTCTCTGGACTTTCCCTCTCACTCATTGGTGTTTTCCAGCGGCTCTTTTCGGCTAACAACTAGCTTCCATAGCTTAGCTTAGCAGCTATCTTAGCGTGTAGCCATGGCTTCTCCTCTTCCTTCTCTTGCTCTCTCTTGCTCAGTGTGCCTCATGCTTAGTTATTCCTCTGTCTCCTTCAGTGATAATGGTACGTGTAATAAGTATAGCATGTTTGCGGTTTTGGAGGCGAGGCTTAGCGAGTTAGAAGCGCGGCTCCACACCATCCAACGTCCTACTTATGCTTCTGTAGCTAGCCAGCCCCTAGCCGGTGCGAGCCAACCTAGCATAGCTCCCGCTAGCCATCCCCTGGCAACTCCCGAGCAGCCGGGAGAGTGGGTGACTGTCTGAAGGAAGCGTAGTTTTAAACAGCCCACGGCTCACCACCGACCCCTTCACGTTTCAAACAAGTTTTCCCCACTCAGCGACACACCCGCTGAGAAACCAACCCTGGTTATTGGCAGTTCTATTCTCCGAAATGTGAAATTAACGACACCGGCAACCATAGTCAAATGCATTCCGGGGGCCAGAGCGGGCGACATAGAATCCTATTTGAAACTGCTGGCTAAGGATGAGCGTACATTTGGGACTATTGTTATTCACGCTGGCGGTAATGACACCCGGTTACGCCAATCGGAGGTCACAAAAATTAATGTGGAATCGGTGTGTGCTTACGCTAAAACAATGTCGGACTCCGTAGTTTTCTCTGGTCCCCTACCTAGCTTGGCCTCTGATGACATGTTTAGTTGCATGTCATCCTTCCACCGCTGGCTGTCGAGGTGGTGTCCAGTTAATGATGTGGGCCTCATTGATAATTGGAGCAGTTTCTGGAGAAAACCTGGTCTGATGAGGAGAGACTGCATCTATCCTACTTTGGAAGGAGCAGCTCTCATTTCTAGAAACATGGCCAAGTTTATTAGTCGACTAAACCTGTGACAACCCAGGGTTGAGACCAGGAGACAGAGTTGTAGTTTAACACAATTTTGTGTGCTTCCATTAGAGCAGTCACCCACCCAGAACCCCATAGAAATGGTGTCTGTCCCACGACCGCTGAAATCAGTTAAATCCATAGTAAACAAGAGGGGAGTTGAACAAAATAATTTAATAAAAATTAAATCCACTGCTGAAATAGCTCATCAGGACAGGAGAATTAAATGTGGACTTTTAAATATCAGGCCATTATCATCTAAAGCTCTACTGGTAAATAAATTAATATCAGATAACTAGGTTGATTTATTTTGTCTTACTGAAACCTGGTTGTGTCAGGATGATTATGTCAGCCTGAATGAATCCACTCCTCCTAGTCACATTAATATTCATATTCCTAGAGACACCGGCCGTGGAGGAGGGGTTGCAGCCATTTTTGATTCTAGTCTATTGATCAATCCTAAACCTAAATTAAACTATAAGTCTTTTGAAAGTCTGGTTCTTAGTCTTTCTCATCTTACCTGGAAAACAGAGAAAGCTATTTTATTTGTTATGGTGTACTGTGCTCCAGGTCCATATTATGAATTTCTATCTGAGTTCTCTGAGTTTTTATCAACTTTAGTCCTGAGAACTGATAAAGTAATTATTGTAGGTGACTTTAATATTCATGTGGACGTTGATAGTGACAGCCTTGGTACTGCTTTTATCTCACTGTTAGATTCAATTGGCTTTTGTCAGAATGTTCAGGAACCAACTCACTGTCTTAACCATACCCTCGACCTGGTCCTGACCTACGGCATTGAAGTAAAACATTAATCAGTCCACCAACAGAATTCCTTCCTATTAGGCCATTATTTGTCAACCTTTGAATTTTTACTTCTGGAATACACTCCATCAGGTAAATGGTGTAAATGTACACTAGATGTTTATCTGATGGTGCTGTAGCCAAGTTTAAGGATATAATTCCATTAGCTTTTAATTCAATGCCTAATCTCAATATATTTGAGGGCTCAGACTTCAGTCCTACTCAAATTGATAATTTGGTAGATAGTGCTGCAGACTCTCTGTGAGCATCACTAGACTCTGTTGCTCCTCTAAAAAAGAAGCTAGTAAAGCACAATAAGTTGGCTCCATGGTATAACACTCACACCCGCAGTTTAAAGCAAGCAGCAAGAAGATTTGAAAGGAAGTGGCGTTTAACCCGTCTGCAAGAGTCTCGCCTGGACTGGCATGATAGTTTGAAAGCTTATAGGAAGGCTCTCTGTAAGGCCAGAGCAGTGTATTATTCATCATTAATAGAGGAAAATAAAAACAACCTCAGGTTTCTTTTCAGCACTGTAGCCAGGCTGACAGAGAGCCACAACTTTATTGAGCCATCTATTCCCATAACCCTCAGTAGTAATGACTTCATGAGCAATGAGAAGATTATAACTATTAGGGAGAAAATCAGTCACACTGTGCCTTAAACTGAAACTGCTTTGTCTTTAAACACAGGAAGCTTAGAACCCATTGAAGAACTTGATGTATACTTGGACTGCTTTTCTCCCATAGACCTCCACAAACTGACTTCAATGATTTCCTCATCTAGGCCTTCTACCTGTCTCTTAGATCCCATCCCAATTTCACTGCTTAAAAAAGTTTTACCTTTACTGAGCACCTCTTTATTAAACATGATCAACTTGTCTTTGCTGTCAGGCTATGTACCTCAGTCATTTAAAGTAACCGTAATCAAACCTCTTCTGAAGAAGCCCAGTCTTAATCGTGAAGATTTAGCCAACTACAGACCAATATCCAACCTTCCCTTTCTTTCTAAGATCCTTGAGAAAGCAGTGTGCAGTCAGCTGTGTGACTTCCTCAGAACAATAATCTATTTGAGGACTTTCAGTCAGGATTTAGAAAATATCATAGCACCAAGACTGCTCTGGTGAAAATTACTAATGACCTGCTCATTCCGTCAGACAATGGACTCGTCTCAGTACTTGTCTTTTTAGATCTTAGCGCTGCTTTTGATACTATTGACCACCATATCCTGTTGCAGAGATTAGAACATTTAATTGGCATAAGAGGAACAGCTTTAAGCTGGTTTAAATCCTATTTATTGGATCGATCACAGTTTGTTCACGTTAATGATGAGTCCTCCATGCACTCCAAAGTCAGTTATGGAGTTCCTCAAGGTTCTGTGCTTGGGCCAATTCTATTTACTTTATATATGCTTCCTTTAGGCAATGTTATCAGAAAACACTCCATAAACTTTCACTGTTATGCAGATGATTCTCAGCTATATTTGTCGTTCAAGTCAGTCGAATCCAGCCAGTTAGCTAAACTCCAAACATGTTTTACGGATATAAAAAATTGGATGACGGACAATTTCTTGTTGTTAAATTCAGACAAAGCTGAAGTTATTCTAATTGGCCCCGAAAATCTCAGAAATAAACTATCTAATGACTTATTTACTCCATGTATGCTAGACTGTGTGTGTGGATCCTATGTGGCAGTAACCGCCCCAGGGCGTCGGGTCAGGACACTTTTTATGTTCAGGTGTGCTTTAAGGAGAGGCAGAGTCCATAATAAAGTTCAACTGTTTATCTGAGATTTGAGGATGTACAGTATCTTGTGCAGAGTGTTTTACAGTGCGTGGTTTCTAAAACACAATCACAACAATACAAAATAATTAGAAATGAAATACAACTTAAATACCAAATGCACTTGAGCTACATATTTTAGGTAGATAACAACTCAAATGCAGCTACTGCAGATTAGTGATCATTCAGATCACCATTAATGAAATTAAATGAATGAGAAGAAATAAACATGAAGCAGCAGTACTCCACATTCTTAGATACAAATTAGAATACTTTCACTGATCAATTAGCAATCAAATGAGATATTAAACCAACAGGGATTAGTAATAGCAGTAACATAAACTTCACTGATACATGCTAGTTTGCAGTTAGCTCCGCTTAATAGCTATTAGCTATTTATGCAGTTTAAACATTCACAACAGACAAAAACAACTCTGTAATGATCTAAATACACTCTTAATAACTTCAGCAGAGTGAACATAAAGTGGAACATCGCAACTCACAGTTCAATGGACGCACGCACGGCAGCTAATTCAGGAGATCTTCACCCTGCACCGAGTGGTCTGTGTGTGGTGCGTTCAATGACTTCACGGCTGTGGTAATTTACAGTTACGGCAACAATAACAAGGAAAGGGGACATGAACAGAGACAATCTTTTGTACAGCCGCCCCCAAATTTGGTGTACAAATTTGACACTGCTAGAACGCTTGCTACATCTTGGTGGAATCCTGAGGTAGAGCGGGTAACCTGATGAGTCGTACCACTGGGCGAGTATAGGTCCGGTCCTTAACCTGGACGACTGCAGTCCTAACACGACCATCAGCCCCAGGTATAACAGTTTTAACTGTTCCTACTTGCCAGAGGACTCTCGGAGTTTGCTGATCGACGATGAGGACCACAGTTCCAACCGTAAGGTTGTCCTTTTTAGCATACCATTTCTGTCGAGCTTGTAGTGTGGGCAGGAAGTGCTGTATGAAATGCCTCCAGAAATGGTCAGTGAGGACCTGTGTGTGTCTCCACCTCTTACGACTAAGCAGTTCCGATTCTGGGTAGACCACCTGAGGCAGGGAGCAGTCGGGCCGCCCCATCAACAAGGAGTTGGGTGTAACAGGATCCGGATCCGCAATGTCGGTGGAGACGTAACCCAAAGGTCTGGAGTTGAGGATGTTCTCTACCTCGATCAATACGGTCCTTAACACTTCCTCTGACACAGTTTGAGTTGGACATTTTCATACAATTTTGTATGTAGTGTTAATGTGTTTTCATTGTTGTTATTCTGTACACATGGCATCTATTGCACGTCTGTCCATCCTGAAGAGGGATCCCTCCTCTGCTGCTCTTCCTGAGGTTTCTTCTGTTTCTTTTTCCCTGTTAAAAGGGTTTTTTTGGGAGTTTTTCCTTAGTCGATGCGAGGGTCATTTGTAAAGGACAGAGGGTGTCATATCTTGTACAGATTGTAAAGCCCAATGGGGCAAATTCATAATTTGTGATATTGGGCTATACAAATAAACTTGACTTGATTTGACTTGACCAAGATGCACTGCATTTTCAAGCGGACCAGGGTTAGTTTGTTTGTTCAGCACCAGAGTTCGTATGAGCTTTCACACCTGCCCAAACAAAGTGGACTATCTGAGGAAACAAACTCTGGTCCATTTAAAGCGGACCAAAGGAGGACATTAGACCAAAGGAGGACACTGTCCTCAGGGCGGAAGGCAGGGTACACCCTGGACAAGTCGCCACCTCATTGCAGGGCACATTGAGACAGACAACCACTCACACTCACACCTACGGGCAATTTAAATTAGCCAATTAACCTATCCCCATGCATGTTTTTGGATGGTGGGAGGAAGCCGGAGTACCAGAGAGAACCCATGCAGACATGAGGAGAACATGCAAACTCCACACAGAAAGGCCCCGGGCCCGGGATTTGAACCTGGTACCTTCTTGCTGTGAAGTGACAGTGCTAACCACTACACCACCGTGCCGCCCCCATAAATTCACAATTTGACATATTTTAATCAAATTAATCACAACTACCAACAGTCACAGCCCTTAAACTCTGTGCTGATGTGTTGTCACGTTATATTGTCAAAGTTAGAAAATGAACAGCCTCAATCCCTGACGAACTACGTTAGCATTAGTGACAGTTGCGTTCACTAGTATGTAGGTAGGCAACGCTAACGTTGTAGCATTCCCTCAAACAATGTAATGAAGCACAATACAAGATTGCCAGTCCACCCTGTTTGTCGTCTGTGAGGTTACATACCTGACTGTTGACGCTCAGAAAGTTTGGTGCGGTTCAGGAATTGCAGTGTGAAGGCGGAACCGAACCAAGTGATAAATGCAACAATGTTGCAACTTCCAGCCCCCCAAGTGAACCGAATCCACTTGGTTAGGTGTGAAAGCGACCTTAGTAACCAAGCAGTCTCTGCTGTGGTCTCTCTCCAGCATGAACCAACATTCCTCCATCCCGTCACCTCCAATCTTCAGCGTCACAGCACCCATATGTGGCGTGTGCCACCCCTGAAATCTGATTGCCACCCCAGGTGCCACCCTGCATGATGAACTGTGCAATATTGTCAGACATGACTTGGTTTGCAGGTTTTTTTATTTATTAATTTAGTTTGATTTAGTCAGCACTTTATATTATTATTTATATTTTTTGCATTGTTTTTATTTTTGCACCTTTCATAAAAAATAAAACATTAATATTACACTTGTATTATCCCATTCAGTCAGTGTGTTGTGATTGCCAGTTGTATTTATATTTCAGTTTATACTAACAATTAAAGATTGAAATTTTATTAGTCGAATTAATCATAAAAGACAAAATAACATGGTGAGGTGATGCAATGTTGATGGAACAGCATGAGCACCCCTGTGCAGTGACTGACATAGTGAAGCTCCATCAGTGAATTCTTTTAAAAACAGAGCAGGTAATTTCTGGTCAAACAGGGAGTTTTAATATAATAATAGAGCAAGGTTGTGACTTCTTGTGGATTTTGGTTTATCTTTGAACATAACATGAAAGTTACTTTGGATTATTTTTGTTATGTGAGTAATATATGTATATGTAAAATTGTCTTGTTTTCTTTGGAGTATTGTTATTCTGAGCCTGATGTAGAGGATTAATATCCTGTATCAGACTTATTTCATTAAATATGATCTAATCCTGCCACCCTGCATGATTTCGTGCCCCACTTGGGACACCCCTGCAGAAAAAGTCTGGACACACCACTGATTCTGTCAGTTGTTACTTTTTTCTTGTTAAGTTTAGTGTTGATTCTTGTTTGAATCCTCTTGATTTGTTACTTTTCAATCATTTATTATTGGTTCAGGTTCCTTGTTAAGGCATTTTGTTATTTAGTGTTTTTGTCTTTTGTTCATTAATATACGTCTGATGATTAATAGTCATTTATTTATACACTTATTTAACTCCTTGTCAGTGCCTTTTGTTTGCTGCCAGTTTTTTTGTATTTTGCTTATCTTCTGTTTGTGGCGTTTGCCTTCCTTTGTTGAAGTGATGTTGTGATGTTATGTTCAGTTTTATGAAATATCTCGGATTATATTATTAGTTTTACATTACCTGACTGTAGAACATGTATCTAATGTTGTTTTATAGTCTGGAACAATCAGTGTTCCTACTTACCTGTCTCAAGTGAATAAAACACTGCGCATGCACGCAGTGTGGGTGTGTTCTAGAGGCATTAACCAGTCTCTCACTAGGAAGTCTAGTTCTGGCTTGTCTGTAATGCTCCCGAGACACGGACTACAGTAAAAGGTTCTAAAGACGGAATCCTGGACCCAGTTTCTTCATTATCACACATTCAACATGTCATTCAACACTGAATGTAAATTTTATGTAGAAGGTGAGAATGACAAGATATTTAAAGACATTTTGCATCATTTCCTGAACATGTAGTGCAATATAGGACACTTGTTTCCTACATACCTGCCTGTAATGTCTTTTGACGTGAACATTAGTACACTTTCTAAAGTACGGAAATCAGGGCCACCGTAGGAAAGTCTGCTCAGTCTTCTTCATTCTTTATCCACCTTGTTATGAGCTCTGTAAAACCAAATCCATCCAGTAAGGCCAGATGGGCTAATGGTTTCCAGAGAGCGTCCAGCCTCAAGGTAGGTAGATGAATGTTGCTGTTTCACTTCCTCCACTTTAATTAGAATCAAATTAAAATGATGCATGAATGAATGCTGGAAACAATAAATAAGATAAACAGAGAAATGAAACTAACAAGTAGACTGATCTGACTGACCCTTTCTCATGATTAAGTGAACCAAATCGGACCATGTTGGTGCTGTCACATTTGGGCTCAGTTTGCTCTCTGTTCCTCTCATTATTTCCATAGTGACGAGTGCACCCAGGTACTGTTTGGACACATTTGTCCAGTTAAGGACCTTGGTCTCTCCTGCAGGTTTGATTAGTTTGGACAAGCCAGGAAGAGCAGCTCCAGTACTGCATGCAAACTAAGTCTGCGAAGTTTGCTTCATTATTTTTAAAAGCCACGTATGATTTCACTGATGGGTGAATGAACACTAAACTTCCCTTCCAATTTGTCTTGATAAAAGATATTGAAGATTAACAATGTTAATTGGAGTCTCTCTGCTCCTCTGGTGTGACTTATAATAGTTAGCAAAGTATTTTTCAACCTTGGGGTGAAAATTCTGGTAATCAATAAAAATGAAAAAAATACCAATAAAAATATTTTGTAATGATTGAATATATATTTCATTCAAATTAAAACCCCACACACTTTTCCTAATAAAAATCAAATTCAAATAAAATGCAGTATATAATATCTGATATATACTATAATATATCTTGAGTGAACCGATTATGTGACATGCATGCGTTACTACGCTTCAACCCGCTCAGACACAGCACCCGATAAAGTGCTCCACGTGTGCCTACCTGAAACGCCTAGAAGAGCACTTTGCCACTTATTTCCCCGCCTTCAACATGTCAAATTTTTCGCTGTATTTATCTTCAAATGTTCATTGGTTCCAGTTTAAGATGCTGCAGCACTTTCAGAATTCATTGTTTGAGTTATTGTTTGTTCTGTATTAATTTGCAGCCTTGCAAGGTAGACTCAGGGGCGTGTCTAGGGGATGGCCTCGGGTGGCATGTGCCACCCCTGAAATCTGATTGGCCACCCCAGGTGCCACCCTGCATGATGAACTGTGTGATCATCAGATATGACTTTGTTTATACGAAACAAACTACAGGATTTGTAAAGTCAACATTTTGATTTTTTTTTATTTATTACTATCCACCTTATTCCTAGCCCCCATGACCCCTTGCGTGAATTATGGGTGCAACTTCCGGTATGAGCAGGAACTGCCTTTGTTTACATGTGCTAGATCTAGTTGATCTTGAGTAGACGAAAGCTATGTGGGAACATCAGCTGTCACAGCTCAAATGAGACAACATTACAATCCCGCTGCCTACTACCACAGAAGGGTGAGAGGATGATTTGGCCGAAAATAACTTACAGTAGCATTTTTAGCTACTTTCTTAACTCTGTTGCTTCGGATGGCGAGGCAATGAACAATCTTAAAAGCTCTGAGGGATATCAGTACTTACACAGTAATAAGGTTGGTCGAGTTATGTTAAAAGAGATGGGACACAATCTTATTTACCTTAAGGCAGACGTGAGCCCAGCCAAAGCCTTAAAGTCCTGTTTCACCGAGCCTGGGTTTTAGTGTCAACATCAGGTGAAATAGAAATAGCAGGGTGCACATGTATTGCAGGTCAAGGCAGATCTTGCAGCCATGCTGCTGCCATCCTTTGGAAGGTAAATATTGATTGTTCTGGTAGATTTAATAAAACTTTTCAATGCATTTAATGGTGTATGATTCTCTTGTTTAAAAACATTGTATCATAAATTTTATTTTCAATTCAGGTTGAGAATGCAGTCAGACAGGGAAAGACAGGGACATCATGCACTGACATACAGAGAAAGTGGAATGCAGGCACAAGAAAGAATGCTGAGCTGAAAAGGTAAAGCAGATTAAAGCAGTGTTGATGCTCATCAGCATCGACACTGAATCCCACAAGTGTGTCACCAGCAGAGTTTATCCCAAAACTTTTCAATGATCACAAAGAATTTAAAACTTATATAAGTTCTTCTGTGATGGCCCCACTATATCAGCTGCAGACTAACGGCCCCCTGCAACAGTGCTTCAGGTTAGATTCAAAGGTTCAAAAGGTTCAAAGGTTCAAAGGTTTTTATTGTCACATACAGCATCGAAATGAGCAGTGAAATGTGGGCCGCAGCCACTCCAAGACTATGCACATTAAAAACATACAAAAACAAACAAATAACAATACAGTGTAGGAAGCTTAGAGTCCCATAGGTTTAAAAGTACAGTCTAGTAATATAATAGTCTAGTACTAGTTAAAAAGTTTAAAAAGGTTTAGATAATAAAAATAGCAGCAAGTGTACACTATGTGTACCCCATCTATTTGGCATTGTCAAGTGCCCTGATGGCCTGGGGGAAGAAACTATTCTTCATCCTCATAGTCTTTACAGCTGAGTGCTTCAGTCTCCTCCCAGACCGCAACCACGTGAACAAGTGGTGGCCTGGATGAGAACTGTCCTTCATTATTTTTGTTGCCTTCGCTCGACAGCGTTTGAGGTAGATGTCCTCTAGGCGGGGCAAGGTGGTGCGGGTGGTCCGCTCCGCAGCCTTTATGATCCGTGTCAGTCTCTTTCTGTCCTTGACACTACAGTTGCCATACCAGGCAGTTATACTGCCCGTCAGCACAGACTCCACCGTGGCAGAGTAGAAGGCTTTCAGTAAGGCTGGGGATTTAGTGTGCTTCCTCAGCCTCCTGAGATGGTACAGTTTCCCTGCAGTCTTCTTTGCCAGAGCAGAGACATGAGCACTCCAGGTCAGGTCCGCACTGATATGTACTCCCAGGTACTTGTAGCTGTTCACTATTTCCACTGGGGTCCCATTTATGGTGATCGGTAGATGGGAGGTTCTTTTGCTCCTTCTAAAGTCCATGACCAACTCCTTCGTTTTGGTCACGTTCAGTAGGAGATTGTTCTCCTTGCACCAGGACGACAGGTGCTCCACCTCCTCACGGTAGGCTGTCTCATCATTTTTGGAGATCATCCCCACCACCACTGTGTCGTCCGCAAATTTCCCAATGATGGTGGAGGGGTACGTCGCCACACAGTCGTGGGTGTAGAGGGTATAGAGCAGTGGACTCAGTCCGCAGCCCTGTGGAGCTCCGATGTTCAGGGTCCGAGGTGCTGTGAGGTTGTTGTTTCCCCACCTCACCCTCTGGGGCCTGTCTGTGAGGAAGTTGAGGTACCAGGGGAGGAGAGATGGTGTGATCTCCAGATCCCTGATCTTCCCAATGAGCCTCTGAGGCACGATTGTATTAAAGGCGGAACTGTAGTCCACACACAACCACCTTGTGTAATTTCCCTTGCCAGCGTCAAGATGTGCATTTGTGGCATGGAGCAGATGGGAAATTGCATCCTCAGGGCTTCTGTTCTTCTTGTAGGCGAATTGGGTGGGATCAAAAGAGTCTGGCAGTTCTTTCAAGATCATGCTCTTCACCAACTTCTCAAAACACTTCATGAGAATAGGTGTTAAAGCTACCGGTCGGTAGTCGTTCATGGAGCTTGGCTGGTTGTTCTTAGCGATGGGAACAATAATGGATTCTTTCCATATACGGGGAATGTCCCCCTGCTCTAGTGAGGCCTTCCAGATGGTGTGAACTACTGGGGCTAATTGGTCAGCACAGGCTTTGACCACTCGTCCTGGGATATTATCAGGCCCAGCAGCCTTCCTGCCATTTACACCTTTCAGTATTAGCCTCACATCATGCACGGTGAAAGTAGGTGGCATACTTTCCTTGGCTAGAGCTAATGCTGGGGCAATAGCCTCCTGCACAGAGTTGATCTCGGCTGGACTAACACTGTCCTCGAACCGTGCAAAAAACTCATTTAGTTCCTCACCTAGGGTAGGATCATTCACAGCCACATTTGCTTTTGAGGGTTAGGGTTTGTTAAAGTCTCCTAACACCACGTTAGCTGCCCTGGGATAGCGATCAGAGAGTTTATTTATCAAATCCTGTAGCGTAGACAATGCCGTGTCTATATTCGCAGTGGGATGAATGTAAACAGCATAGATAATCACGGCTGTGGTGTCCCTGGGGAGATGGTGAGGTCGGGCTAAGATCACCAAATGCTCTAGGTCGGGGGAGCAGCCCCTGGACAGTACCTTGGCGTTCTGTGGATTAACCCACGAAGAGTTCGTCATTAAACAGACACCTCCGCCTCTCGTTTTCCCCGACTTATCGTCTCTGTCTGAGCGGTGAACTGTGAACGAGTCCGCTGGTTGAATCGCGGCATCGGAGATGGACGGGGTAAGCCATGTTTCCACGAAGCATAGGACGTTGCAGTCCTGGACGTCTCTCTGGTAGCTGATCCTGGCTCGTATCTCATCCAATTTATTATCCAAGGATTGCACGTTGGCCAGGAGTATGGATGGCAGCGGTGTTCTGTTACCCTTGGTTCGAAGTTGTTTCCTCGTACCAGCTCTGCATCCCCGGCGCCGCTTCCTTAGCGCCAGGACTGCAAGGGGAACGATAGCGTTTATGCCTCTCAGGATTTCACTGGGCCAGCTCTCAAAGTCGTCCATAAATGGGTAAGTCACACCATTTCCAATCTCCAGTAGAGTGTTCCTCTCGTAGCATAACAATGCACTTAACGTGGGTAGGAAAAGACATAATAAAACAACATAAAAGACGACAAAACGACACAGTCTACACGGAGCCGAAGCGAAGGCAGCCATTCCAGACAGCGCCATCTAGATTTAGATAGTGAGTCCTCTCAGAGCCACTGTGAGCTACAAATGCCCCACACAGAGCACAGCACAATGCTGACTTGCACAAAGGGTCTCAGTTTTTATGAAACCTATGTTAAACTAAGCCCAGCTCAGGTGCAGAAGTTGAGCAAAGAGACCCAAGTACAGAGTGCATCACAGCTATGACATGATGCAAGAAAGCTGCGACTGACTGCGAGCGTGGCAAAGAGAGTGCCTAAACGGAGCACTACTAATCAGGGAGTAGTGCTCCCTTTGGGTGTCAGGGAGTGTCACCCAAAAAAAAAGTGTGATCCAATTTAATGTTTTATTTTTACACACTCATATAATTATGTCTTAAACATGTTCAGGCTGTATAATACTATGGACAGCAGGAAGCAGCAAAGGACAGCCACTGTAGTAATAGAGGTGCCATTGCCATGACGACATGAAGTGTACAAAAACGGTGGTCAGGACAAAGTTTACTGTGCTGAAGGATGAACCGGTGAATGTCTCTCATGGCCTGTTTACTTGGGCAAGTGTAGATATTAAGCATTTTATTGCCCACTTTTTTATGAATTGTGTTTGATATAAGTATTTGTAGTCTTGGATTGTTCATGAAAAAAGGGGCAAGTGCTTGTTGAACAATAATATGTATTATAACTGGAAATGTACAGAGCATTGGGGGTGTACTGTCCTGGGGTTACAGTGAGTACATCCATCCATTTCCTACCTCTTATCCTCTCATAGGGTCGCGGGGGGTTGGAGTCTATCCCAGCTGTCTTAGGGTGAAAGGCAGGGTACACCCTGGACAAGTCTCCAGTTCATCACAGGACACATAGAGACAGACAACCTCTCACACTCACATTCACACCTACGGTCAATTTAAATTAGCCAATTAACCTAATCCCCATACATGTTACGAGAGAGAATACAGGCATACATGAGGAGAACATGTAAATTCCACACAGAAAGGGCCAGGGAATTCGAACCCGGTACATTCTTTCTGTGAGGTGACAGTGCTAACCACTACAGTACACCCTTAGTGACTGCATCACTAACATGGTGTGTATACAGAGCTTAACAAATACCAGCAGCATCATCTCCTTCACTTTAACTGGACTCTTTGTTTCTCACTGAATTCCCTACTCTTCACCATTTTGAACAGGAGTGAGGAATTTAAACTGAATTTTCCATTTTAGACCCAAATTTGAGCCAAAACACTGGAATTCCCTGAAAGGTTGGTCCCCTACAAAACACCAACTCTGCTGTCCGGGACACTATACTTGTATGGATTTTCAGTTTGTTAAATCAGTATTATTTCATTAACAGCTTGAGTGTCATTACATTATTATTCATTCTAGGAATTCCCAAAAATGAGTTTGATGTTTAATGAAAACAAGCCCTGACTTGTTTAATTGGGCCCCATAGCTCAGAGTAAGGAGGGCTGTAGTGGTGCTATAGTGACATCTAGTGGTGGGCTGACATTAAGGTTAAAGCATGGCTGAAGAGAATTTCAGTGTCACTGACCTAGAAACGGGCGTGGTTTCTCACAGCTGTCAACCCAGGCCCACCTTTCTGTGTTGAGTTTGCATGTTCTCCTCATGTCTGTGTGGGTTCTCTCTGGTACTCCGGCTTCCTCCCACCATCCAAAAACATGCATGGGGATTAGGTTAATTGGCTAATTTAAATTGACCGTAGGTGTGAATGTGTCCTGCGATGAGGTGGCAACTTTTCCAGGGTGTACCCTGCCTTCTGCCTCAAGACAGCTGGGATAAGTTCCAGCCGCCCCGTAACCCTATGAGAATAAGTGGTAGATAATGGATGGATGATCGAGAACCTTATGAAATATCTACCAGATAAAGCTGTTGTACCTTTCAAAATAATTTATACCTTAATTTATTTTGTTTCGTTATAGCACTTTTTCAGTAGCTCTGCGACACACCTGACTTCCTTCCTGCAGTAAGTCATCCATACACAATATGCAAAATATTATGACTGTGCCAGTCCATTCTTTATTCAGGAATCCAAGAATGACATTTTTTCCCCCACCCAGTTCATGTTTGTCCACTGTTAAGAAGCAAAACATGCTTTGCAATTCACACAGTTACAAGGCTGAAAGTAGTGGTTTATGTGCTTCAGGTGGCTCCAAGCATGCCATGAGTCTGTCAATTGAGGTGGAGTCTCTCAGACTGGTAGGACAAAGACAACTAAAGCCAAAAGCGCTGGAGAAGCAACCAAAAAAAAAACAAAAAAAAAACCTCCAGTGTGGAAATGGTAACAGAAACGAGCCCATGAAAATGTGAAAACGCAAGAACTGAAACCTCAAATGCCCAATAAGAGCTTTATTAAAACACCACCTTAACATGTGAATGCCACAAAAGCATGTTTCAACACAAACTGCAGCAACAGAAAAAAAGCCAAACAACACAAAAATGAGCTTCTCTGAAGCCACTTTTAAAAAATACCCCAGGTGAGTAAATGCAAGCACAACCATACAAATAACTCCTACAGGTGTTCTAATCTAAGACATTAAACGCATGATGCAAACTTCGTCCTGAGATGGCACCACTTCTAGAGCACCTCAGGTTATACAGTCTTCTGCTGGCCCTTCTTTCCAATCAAAGACTTGTGGATGTGAGGGATCACACCTGTGGACCAGGAAAGGATGAGCCATTAACAGAGCATTAAACACTACACCAACAGTTCAAGTTCATCAGAAGATTGACATGCAACAACAATATGTATCAGAAAGATAGTCTGTAGTCTCCAGTGTTAGATATTTTAAGCCTGAGGAAAACAATCCAATGTTATCAGTCTGTTTTTGTATAGAGCTGTAACAATATGGATTTTATTACTGCTGTGATAAAGCACCCAATCAATCATAAATCAGTCAATCGCTCTTTGTCCTCTGGCATAAAATGTGCCCAAATGGTTCAGCTTTGTAACAAAAAAAAATTTCAGCTATAGTTGAATAAAATCAAATCAGCAGATCAGCATAAACAACTATTGACAGTACTACATAAGAGGAGTGTGTCTGCTATAAGCAGTTATGACAACATGAAAATGAGACAATAAAGTGCAAGGGTCAAAAAAAAAAAATAAAAAAATGCTATAAGTTAGAAAACAAAAACTATTTTAGATAGAATATATACTAAATACTGCTGGATTGGAGTTATTCTCGTTCTGTGGCCAATATTTTCTGGGTAGCTACAAACCATTACTTCTTTTGGAGTAACTATTCTAACGCTGATAGTCTCCATGTTGAGCATTGATACATATACGTAAATTATGAAATACGTTAAAACTGATATAGCAATTATGAAGCACAACACTTAATGTCAATATAGGCTTTTCTAAGGCACAGAGGAGCCAAAGGGCACTCTTACCTCCACCAGCAATAGTGGCCTTGATGAGCGAATCCAGCTCTTCATCTCCTCTAATGGCCAGCTGCAAGTGGCGTGGGGTTATGCGCTTCACCTTAAGATCCTTTGATGCATTTCCTGCCAACTCCAGAACCTAAAAGAAAAAAAAAACTCAGGCTTTGCGCACTGCCGTAGGCCAGACAACAAATACAAACTCTCAAAGGGTTGTGGATAAAGGAAAGGCGGGTAGCAGCGTTACCTCGGCGGTGAGGTACTCCAGGATAGCCGCGCTGTACACGGCTGCGGTGGCTCCCACTCTACCGTGGCTGGTGGTTCTAGACTTGAGGTGTCTGTGGATACGACCCACTGGGAACTGCGATAAGAAAGAGAACTGTCACTAGAGAAACAAAGGCCGTATGCGTGTTAACGTTAGCTAGTAGTAACATTAGCACGGCAGAGGAAATGAATGAGTTTCAGTGGACAAACCTGTAGTCCTGCCCTCTGCGAACGCGAAATAGCCTTCGTCTTAGTCTTCCCGGAGTCTTTGCCTGCCTTACCACCGGCCTGATAAACAACAATAGAGATGAATTTGCAACTGACAAAACGCTAATATTGCCGCTGAATGGCAGTACATAAACACGTACATTTACAACCAATAGCTAATCCGCTGCCCGCTTAATGCAACCGACTATGTTAGCCAGCATGGTACGCTAATATAACCAGCTAACGCTAGCGAAGAACAGTCATTCGCCAAATGCACCAGCACTTTCATAGGTATTGCCCAAAAATCACTAGCATACACAATGTGCCGTTCTCATACATCCTTTAAACAACAACAACAACAACAACTACTTACCATACTTATAATTCACAAATAATTGCTGAAGCTGCCGCACAGAACGATGCCAACTGCCAGTTTAAACTACACCCCGCCTCCAATTGTCCCTGATATATAGCGAATTCTTTATCCGGGTACCCGCAGGCAAAGAACTAGCCAATCATATTTCGTAAGGTGTTTCCTGCTTTGGCGTTCAGCCAATGAATGTGAAGGCCTCAGTGAAATCAGACGTTTCCGTTAAATGTGATGTTGGGTAATGTAGTTCTGCTGATTCGTCAGGCCAGTATCCACCTCATTCCTGGGGGCGCTCATGTAGAAACGATTGTGGGCATAACTTCCGGTGAGACACCGGAAGTTGTTGTGAGATATTTGGCTGCAAGCGATTTTCCCATAGCGGTTTGTGTAAAAGTCAAATGTTTTCTGTTCTCTAATCACGTTCGTAGCATTTAAAATGTCGTTGCGCAGCTCGGGAACATGTTCCGTTGTTCGCGGTTGTACTAATAACCAGACGAAGTTGAATCTGTGGCTACAAGAGCAATGTTTTGAACATGCACCCCGGACAAAGAGAGAATGTTGTTGTGAGAATCGGTACAGTTTCCACCGCCTACCCATGGATGAGGAACCCTGAAGGATGTGGCTGAAAAACCTCAATGTGAAAAGACCACCTGAAACGTTATACGTGTGCTCTTTTCACTTTGTTGACAAAAAACCCACGGAGGAAAACCCGCACCCTACTGAGAGACGCCGTATGATAAAGAGGATTTGCAGCAATATCACGAGAACAACAGGTACGATTTAAAGTGTATGGAAGACATCACTGTAGTATTAGTCAGGCAACAACACGGTGCAGGCGCCGTACCACACGGTGATGCAGCTGGTAAGGATGCTCTTGACGGTGCCTCTGTAGAATATATGCATGATCGGGGACAGGACTCCTGCTCTTCTTGGTTTACGGAGGAAATACAGGTGCTGATGGGCTTTTTTGGCCAGTGATGCAGTGTTGTGACTCCAGGACAGGTCTTCAGAGATGTGCACACCCAGGAACTTGGTGCTGCTCACTCTCTCCACTGCAGCACCGTTTCACCTGCCAAAAAGTGATTGCTGATCCTACCATGTGACTGATATGTCTCTTCTGTCTCAAAATGACATGATGTCATTCATGGGGATGATATATGACATATTAGAGCCCACTCAGTCATTTTACCTGATGATATTACTGTAAATATGATCATAATCAATATTTCACTTGCCAAAAAGTGATTTGTGCTCCTACCATGTGACTGAGATGTTTTTCTGTCTCAAAATGACATGATATCATTCATGGGGATGATATATGACATATTAGAGCTCACTCAGTTACCTACCTGCTGATATTACTGTAAATGTAAATGGTAGATTGATCAAAGTTATTATGCGAGAATTATGCGCACGTCTACTTTGCTAATAATTTCTACTACTACTATATATAATAACTACTACTACTACTACTAATAACAATAATAATAATAATGGCTTGGATTTATGTAGTGCCTTTTTAAGACACCCAAAGCGCTTTACTGAAACCATTATTCATTCGGTGGTGGTAAGCTATATTGTAGCCAACCTATTCCTTATTGGACGCCCACTCACTGAGTCACAGCGTTTCACCTCATTATCTTCACACCGTGATTTCCAACATGGACCCCACTCTGTTTGAGCAGGTGTTCATTTACAAAAGGGATGGAACTTTTCCACCAGGTTTTTCAACCTCCCAAAAGTCAAACTTTCGTCGAAAAATGACAAACTTTGAAATGCAAGCTTGTAAATTAGTCATTTATGCTGGGTGTTATTATAATCATTGTTAGGCTTACTTCAACACTCTAATTAGTCTTTGACACACTACTTGAAGTGAAATTTAAGACATTCTACACATCAGTGGACATAACAAAATGCCTATGACCTAAATGACCTAATTGGGGCTCGTGTGCATTCTATAGCCTGTCATTTGTCCTAAATTATAGATTCTTAGGCTATATCGTTGTTCCAGCTCCCAAACAAAAAGATAAAATCTTTGTAAAATCATATACAGTATGTCACCTGCAGCTTACCACATCTCAGCTTATACCCCTGGTCTATACAGTCTTTCTCGTTTCTAGTGTATTCCTCACATTTATATCACACCTCATACCTTATTCTGTGCAACATCTTACTACTTAGCACATTTTTGTACTATATCTGAATAGGATAAAATGCTTAGCCATATATGCACAACCCACTGCGAAAGCTGCTCATATTCATAGACTTGTCCATTTTCTGAACATATTCATTACCGTTGTTCTATGATTAATATTGTTCATACTATACATAATGTATTTATTTATATTATATATTAGGCTACTTATATAAACATTCAGATACTTTGCTCTTGCATTCCAGTTATGGTTAGATGATAAGCTGAATCAAGAAAGTTGAATCTCTTCTTTGTCCAAAAAATAGGGTTGAAACATGTAAAAATTGTGTGTTGGTAACCATGTCACAGTGCAGTTGATTACATACGTATTTCATGAATACATTATCGCTTCAAATTCATCATGGGTTTCTTTTATTTATTACAAATGGGCAGCTGTACTATAAGCGGTACAAAGGGACTCCACGGGCTCTTCTGGCAAAAGTGCTGTGTGGTGCACAAGAGGCAAATGAAGTCTTTGTTGACTTTCATGCCAGCATCGGAGGGGCCCACTGTGGCCAGAGGAAGACAAGAGAGGCAATCTCAAAAAGATTTTATTAGCCTGGAATGTCTGCTGACGTAAATTTGTGGGTCAGTATGCACCCACACTATATACAAATACATATTGTTTGTCTTGGAAAATAATGCCTTGATTTAAATGAAATACAATGTAATACAATGGAAGTAGTACTATTCAGCTTTTAATTTAATCATGAGATGAAAACTGTTGTTGCTGTTGTTTCTTAAATATATATTTTTAACTAATAAATCGTTTTAATGTTTTCTTTTTCATGTTAGGTGAGTCAGTGTGTGGCATGCCAGGCTAGTGGTGTCATAATAAAACAAGAGGTGGAGTACACACCAATTAAGGTAGGTAACATTTGATGTGTAGTTTTTATTCATACAGCAGTTGCTAATAGAAAGCAATAATATTTAAATGTATCAAAAACCTAATAATTCTTTCTGTGTTTGAAAGGTAACCCAGCCATTTGAGCTTCTTGGCATGGACTTGATTGGAAATTTAAAAACAACGGCCAAGGGTAACCACTACACATGTGTACTTATTGATTAGTTGATTAAGTGGCCACAGGCCTATTCCTTCAAGACCAAAGGTGCAAAAGAAGTTACTCAGTGCATCCTAAAGTTTGTTTATCAATTTAAAGCACCGAAGAGGATTCTCACTGATCAAGGGAAAGAGTTTGAATGAAGTAGGTAAAAAGCACTCCAAAAATAAGTTGTATCTAGCACGTTCATGGCTTTATTCAACAATAACAAAATTATTTAACTCGGACTGTTTAACCTTGTTTCACGTGTGGCCATTTCTCCTCTTCCTTCTTAATACAGATAAATAAAAACGTATGCAAAATCCTGGGCATCAGACGAAGTCTCTGCCCCCTACCACCCACAAACTAATGGGTTGGTGGAGAGGATGAATGGGACAGTTCAGAGGTATGTCTTGTTCCACTTTTTATATAGACCTACTTTTAAGTTAATTTGACTTTTCATACCCTAAACACATAATTAATATCTAACAATTTATAATTTTCTCTTTTTTTCTAGGGCACTCTCTAAGTTGGTTCTGAAGAATGGGGCCAACATTTGGATGCAGTAATGTTCGGCCTCAGGACAAAGCGCCAAACAACCACCAAACACTCACCCTACTTTCTAGGCGAGTTACCCCTCTGAAATCCCACATGAATAGAGGGTGAGTAGCACTTATCAAAAAATATTTTAAAAAAGTAGAAAATTTGAAATTTTGGCGCAGTGTAATCTTAAACTCATTTAAACCATAATCATGTGTTTACCAGGTGGATAGCAGCGTTGAAGACAATTTGTCTGTACAGGAAGTAACAAAGGGAGTATTGAGGCTTGACAGCATTCTACAGAGTAATCTCAAATTCCTCAACACAGTCTAAAAAAAACATGAGGTAAAGCTCCCCCTGTCTTTTAAGTTGGTAAGCAAGTGTGGAGGCAACATGTCAGGAGCCAGCAGAGGAAAGGAGGCAAGTTGGAGCCCAATTACCTTGGGCCCTACACCATAGCCTCCACTGAGGGTAAAAATGTTGATTTGGTGGACAGCTGGGGGTGACAATTCCAAAAATAAACATGGATCACTTGATGGCATACAGAGCACAACACCCAAGAGTGCCACACAAGTCTTACACCTCCACCTCTGTATCATCCACCACCTCTATGCCAGCCTCTGCCTCTACCACCTCTGTGCCAGCCACTGCCTCTGTGCCCACCGCCATCTTTGTACCCTCCACCACTTCTGTACCCTTCACCACCTCTGTGCCCGCCACCATCTCTGTACTATCCACCACCTCCACCACCTCTGTGTCATCCACCACCTCCACCACTTCTGTACCATCCACCACCTCTGTGTCATCCACCACCTCTGTGTCATCCACCACCACCACTTCACCACCTCAGGGCTTTCTGCCAACCACTCTACAGGGCAATGGGCCAGTGCTCCTCCAGGGCTGATACCTGCCACTACTGTGTCTGCAAACCCTACAGTGGACCCCTCAATACTCAAAAGTATGTTTGATAAATACAAACTTAACAAAACAGGTTTTGGAAAAATATTTGCTGGATGTTTTTGCCTGACATGTTGAGGCAGGAAGTTGTGCCTCAACATTTGAGTTATGGGCTCCTGTCTGCAAATATTCTGTCAATGTTACAGTCGTAATCTACAAGGAACATTCGAAACAATGCAGAATATAATGATAATTAGGAACTGATAATTTTAATGATACTGTAATTGTAATATTGGAATGCAACCTGCAAAGAGGTGTTAAAACAAGTGTAATATAGACATGCCATTTGGTATTGGTTAAAAGATGATTTTGTACAAGCTGAAGGCTTTACATATTTTTTGAAAACAACCTATCACAATAACACTTATCATAAAATAAAAAGCATAAAGAGTGTGAAGACAGAGAAAATAAATTGTTTGTCCATAAACAGGTGACTGTAAAATTTGTAGACATGGAGCCACAATGCTATTGTCGCTTTAGAGTTAATTTTGGAAGGTCATTTGAAAAAAAATAACCACTAAACTTTATTCTTAAATTGATTTTGTAGATGTGAAAGATGCATGGAATGGCAAAAACCCATATGTCCTGCTTTCAAAAACTGGACCGTACAAAATATTATTTGCGAATATTTTCAATACTGAGAACTGGAAAGTGAGGTAGGGTGTCTTAATTTTTGATTTCACTATCCAGTCATTTCAGTGAAAATGTAGGTTTAAGCACACGTTTATTTACGACTTCGTGATTTAACCTGATGTTTTTTATGGCAGGTTATTAATGCACATTTGACCCTCCTGGTGAAGAATTATAACAGAGACAACACAGACAGGGCCTTTCTTGTTGACACATTTGAAAAGACTTAAAACTATAAGTTATGTGTCCTTACAGTAACTTCACAGTTGATACTGCCTTCCCATTATCATGCTTTCTTCCACAATCTGCAGTATTCTAATGAACCAGTGGGAACCTGAGCATATTTTAGTGGCTTGTTGCCAAACATTACTGGCATTACATTGATCAAGAGATATGTTTAAAAAAGTGGACATTTTATATGTAATGTTGAAGTTCATGTTATGTGTTATTTATATCTACTGTATTTGAACATCCTTGTATGTCCTTTAGATCATTCATGAGACACAGGGCTGAATCCTTCCAGATGGGCATTGTAACACACTGCCTCACCCACTTCAACTGGATGCAACTGCATGTGGGGCCTATGTATTGAAGGTCAGCATGACAAAGCAATCTTAGGATTTGAATGAAACACATTTTTAATCTCTACAATCCGCAATTTATATCAACAAATTAAAGTGAATATGCTTACCCCTAAATTGCCTTTTATGAATAAACAGAAGGTAGACACACATTTAAGAGACCTGGAACTTATAACCTGAATTAAAATACTGTATGTTGATGTCAATCACATCAAAGTCAACTCCAACAAAGACCGAATGGGTGAAAAGTACTCCTGATGTATGTACTCTGGGACATTAAAAACAATGTTGTGGAAACGGTACGCAGAACAAGTGTTATGTTCTTTGTGGCTGTGAAAATTCAGCAGAGTGTGTGATTCAGCGATTATTTTGGTATGGACAATGAAAGAATGTATACCATATAGAGGCTGACAATGTTCAGGTGTTCCCCTGATATGGGTTAGGGTTAATTTAAACAATGTGAATCACATAGATAAGTTGTGCTTCAGTTTTGCTGAAATGGGTGGTTCAATCATTTTTAAGCATTTTTTGTGAGACTGCTCCTCCTTCCCATAATCAATCCATTCTTGAACCTTTTTTCACAGCATGCAGAGTGCATTTTGGGTGGTTCTCCAGTGGCTTTTGACAACTCTGCTTGGGGTGTCATCCAGATGAGACACCAGATAGCAGTCTGTCTTTTGGAGAACACAGGTGTCTACATCTATCAATGTTGTACACATGGTTTTAGACTGGATAGAAACATGGTTTTGCTGTACATATTTAAAAAAAAACACCAAAGTATTAAAATATAACTAATATTTACTCAGAAAGGCATATCTTGTAAATATTAAAGGAAAAAAACTCCCCTTGTTCTTGTAGATGACTAACCTGTGTTAGCTTTGCGGAGAGGAAGATGGTGACAGTAACTGGGTAACTGCTTATATTTTCCATGCCAGTTTCAAGTTTGGCTTGAAAGTGATGATCAAAAAGAAACTTGACAGTATCTAAATGTACTAAACAAAAATTATTTTATTTGCAAAGCATGAAGGCCTTGGTTGCGAACCGGGTAATTATAAACAATTAGAATTATTGTTGCATATCTATTTAATATTTTGTTTCTGCATTTATTTCCGATTGGCTGTGACATTTGCCCACGGTGGTACCACAGTGGTGGTACCACAGTAGCTGCGCCAAGAGGCCCCGCACAAGCCACAAATTTGTTTGCAAAGGATGTCAGTGATGGTCATATTGTTACCTCCACCAAGGAGGTTATGTTTTGCCGGCATTTATCTGTTTGACTGTTTGTTTTTTTGTTTGTCTGTTTGCGTTCAAAATAACTCAAAAAGTTATGGACGGATTTTGACAAAACTTTCAGTCTGTTAATTAAAATATCTTCTGTTCTATGAGAAATCTGTTGCAAGACAACTAATTGCAAATATTTGCATCTGTGCATGTGTCCTCTGAAACAGGGTAGAAGACATATAAAGTATGATTATGAGATACTGTATTTATTGGCTGGTTGTAGTTTCAAACTGAGGCCACATGATGGCGATAAATATTCATGCCTTTAAGCTGTTCACTGCTTCGACTCTAAAGCCACCAACACTCCTTCACTGTACAATAGCAGAAATTATGTGATAAGTCAACTTTTAGATGCAGAAAATGTAACTGTTGCATCACAAATTTAGGAAGAAGAAGAATCCCTTTATTAATTCCTCAGTTAGGGACATTTCAATTTACACTCTGTTAGTTTTTTTATTTTCAGTTGCACATTATATGCAAGTTATGAAACACACATGCAGTAGAGGAGAGGTGTCAGAGGAACTGGCACCTCTTCAGCTACCAGTCCACTCTCCACATTTAGTCCGACCTGGACTTGAACCAGCGACCCTCCGATTCCCTGCCCACTACAGACAGCGCTACTGCTGCCCAAAGTTAGTTAGATAGATAGCTAGATAAATAGATACTTTACATGTATAAAACATATATTATAATAGATACGTAAGAGGAATGCAAGGTGCAAATTGTGATAATATCCAAGAGCTTAATATAAGGTGCAAATTATGATAGAATATGAGATAATACGAGGTGCAATTAATGATAAACTATGATAGATTACAAATAGAAATATAAAAGTCTGACAGTTACAGTACAGTTGTGAAATGAAATGACAGTATGTGTAGCATACAGTTTTTTTTTTTTTTAACACAGCATGTAGACGTATGTGAGTCTGAGTGAGAAAGTGCGTGTGTGTCCAGGTGTGTGGTGAATCCAGAGCTCAGTGTTTGTGTTGTCGCTCTCCCAGAGAGGTGTTGAAGAGCTGTACAGATGGGGGAGGATCGACCTCCTGAGTGTGTTTGTGGAGCAGGACAGTCAGTGCGGTCACATGGTAGGATCGTACTGGATTTCGCCAAATACAATGTTGCAAACATCGGCAGGTGTTCTGTCCCAAAATCCAAGTACACGTGGAGTTTGTTTAATTCAGATAATTGTCAGCGACTTGGCTGACTCCACTATGCTAGGTAGCGTTGTAGCCCTTTCAACAAATGGTGTTGGAACTACTTCTGGTTAATGGCGTGTAGTGAAAATTAAGTAGAAAAATTATATATACTGATTTAAATCTCATCATTTGCCATGTAAAGGGTTAATAGGATTATTAGAGCTCAAAATGGAGGTCAGTGTCCCATGGGAACTTTGTGGCCTTGGGATGTAAGTGGATTTCTGGGTGGAATGTCAAGAGTTATACAATCTTACAGTGGGCAGAACACCCAGAAGATGATGCTATAAGGTCACTAGGGGACACGCAGCTGGCGCGTGCGACGGGCACGTGCAGCAGGCACGTGCAACTGGCATGTGCAATTGACACGTGCAGCAAGCTGAAGAAACAGAAAAAATGTTCATATTATAAATCATATTGTCATTTGATTGGATTGAGCCGGAGTGGCTCACGGCATTTATTTGTATTGTATTTTGCAATAAATGCCAATTTTTGGTTCTGAAGATTCAGCAGGCTCCTCTCCTTCTTTGCTTCTGGAGTCTTTTCATTTTTAACAGCTAATTGTCAGTTGCTCAGGTGAAGAGTCCAAGATTCTGATAAGATGAGGGGCTTGGCTTATCAAGTGGCAGCTGCACTCCTTCAGACTCCCTTTTCCACCACATTTTTTATTCGACATTTGGTGAGCCAGCCAGGAGGATAGGACAAGCAGAGCCCTGGGTACCCACAAAAAGGTGAGATTTTTTTCTCATTAATTTGTATGTGGTTGATGCTGATAAGTCCGGCCCAATGGTTGCAGGTGCTAATACCAACCCAAGAGAACCGAGAGTAATTATAGAAGAACCTAGAGTAATTAATAGAGGAACCTAGAATAATTAATAGAAGAACATAGAATTATTAATAGAAGAACATAAAGTAATTGACAGAATAATTGATAAGAATACACAATAGACTAAAGAAAATAAGACACTCATAAGAGGTAGAAGCTAATCTTCAGAGCCAAAAATAAAACTGTATGTCAATGTTATGTCTCTGTAATAAATGATCTTGTCCTGTTGAAAAATAAAGAAAGCAACATTATGTGATGGCTATCAACTACTATCAGTGAAACTAACATCTAACAACACACAGATAGGTAATTTTAGTATGAAAATTGACAACCTCACACAATAAATTAGTAAAAGAAACAGTTACAAGATAAATGTTAAATGTGTTAACACTACAAGTACATGCACAATATCATCAATTAAAGAAATACAAGAGAGGCTTAGAATTGAAGCGAAGAGAAGAGAAGGAGCGGGAAAAAAAATTAGAGGAAAAAAGAAACATGTCATGCTCCGTCTGTCAGGTTTTGTTAAGCTATCCATTTTTGTCTTGTGCTCACATGTTGTATTGTCATTTCCTGTTTTATTTTGTAGTAACCCTGTTTTCCTCTCGTTTCAGCTCCAAACATCCTCCTGTTTCCGGCATCTGGTGATTGTCAAACCCCGCCCCGTTTCCACCTGTTCCCCATTACCTCTTGTATAAATAGTCTTGCCCCCCGTTTTTTTTTTTCAGTAATTCCCTCCTCTAGCGTAGAGTGGTAGGTGTCTTTGAGTTTGTCTTTACAGTTATCATTTGTAGTAGATTTCCCCTAGTGCTCCTGACTCTAGGTCCTTTAGTTCGTTCCCCCTTTTCACTCCCCGTTATATTGTTAAGTTTTATAGTTTTATAGCCTTCTCAGTAAGTGTGCACTTAAGTTCTTCAGGTAATGTTAAATTGTTTCCCTCTCGGTTTTTGAGAGTGGTTTTGAGTTCTCCCCGTTTATAGTTGAGTGTAGTCAGTGTAGGGAATCCCTCGGTGCGTGTCTGCGCCTGTCTGGAGGCGCGCATCCACCTTCCACCTCCCCGCTGGTTTACCGTATCCTGAAGACCTACCTGTGTTAATAAAGACTCTTTGTTTTGCACCTTGGCCTGTCTAGGTGTCTGGGCTCCCTGCCATAGAGTCTTGTCAAAACACACACTATGCAAAAGGTAAGAGACATTCTTTCTATGAATACACAACACCAATATTAGGAAGAGGCAACAAAAGTGATGCATTGGATGAAGAACAAATGTGCTGAATAACTGAAAACAGTTGATGAATTAACAAGAAAAGAGAGAAGCCACCGACACAGCACCTGTGACACTGAGCGGCAGCAACAGAGAGCATCATCAAGAAGACAGGATGAGCCAATGCCATCAGGAAGCAATACAAGCCGAGTAGGAAGAGAGAAGAGAGGAAAGAGGTGCTATCATTCTGATGAAGAAGTGAAACAGACAAAGAGACTAATTGACTTCATAAAATCTCCATCTACCCTCTACTGGTCAAAGGACCAAATGGCAGAGAGAAGTATGTACCTTGGAGCTTCATGGATATGACAGGACTCTCCAGTCGCCTGCCCACAATAGCTGGAGGAGCAGTTGAATGGATCACAGCATTTGAAGAAAATACAGGTCGGCTGAAGCTGGCACTAGAAGACATCAAATCCTTCATGATGAAAATAATGGGCCAATATGCAGCAGTAGAAGTCCTACAAGCAGCTGGCACAGATCCGTTGACTACCACTACAGATTATGATGCAGTGCCATTTGACAGATGGAGACCAGCTGTGTGGAAAGAACTCAGAAACCGATACCCATCAAAGATGGATCCAGCCAAACTGGAAAGAGAGACATTGAAAGACGGAGACAATCCAACTCAGTTCCTTCATGAGTTTCAACAAAAATGGAAGGATGAAACAGGAAGTGAATGGAATGCAAATGAATCATCTAAAGCCCTGTTTATGCTGTATGTCAAGAATACCATGCCTAAAGAGGTACAGAAGAAACTCAATGATGTGGTGGGACTGATGAAATTAGATTGGCCTGGGTTTGTGGAACACAGTACATTAGGTGGAAGCTGACAAACAAGCTCAAGAAGAACAGAATAAAATGCCAGTTGGCAAGTTGAGCTAGCTGCAAGTAGGAGAACTGCTCAAACAAAAGAAGGATCAAGAAGAAGCTAAGCATCAGGCCCCAGTAACTGTGCCTGCACCAGAACCCAAGCCTGATACAAAAACTGAAGAAAATGCTGAAATACAAGCTCCAGTGTTTACAGTCACAGCAGTTCAACCAAGGGCACAGCAGCAGCAACAACCGATGAGACCTCAGCCAGTTTATGTACCTATGCAGACAGATGCTCAGACAGTGACACAGCAGGTTCCTCCCATGTACACCTCAATCAAGGAGGAAGTTTTAGCTATGATCCTGCAGGAAGAAACAGAATGAATCAGAACCTGAATATGGGACCGCCTCCAAGAGGAAGGTGGAGACAAGGATCCTCATACAGGCCATTTCAGAGACAGCAGCCACAGAAATTACCTTCTGAGCGGACCAATCACAGTCCTTGCCGTTCGCGTGTCAACGTGTTGACGCGACGCGTAGTCAGGATTTTTTGGATGTGCGCGTCAGGCTACGGCATAGGGTCCACGTAGGGGTTCCACTGAAGATTGCAGAAAAAACAGTCTATGCACCTCTGCTGTGTTCAGCAGATCCACCAATCAATCTGCTTGGCAGAAATATTTTATGCCTCCTTCGTGCAAAAATAATGTGTAATCTATTTTGAAACAACTGAAGATAATGGTTCACATGACAATGTTAAGATGCCAGTACGAACTGTCATGACTACAGCTCAGCTGGCTATGCTATCAAGACAAGAAGCCCAAGTATACTGGCTTAAACGAACGCCTAACTTGTTCTTACATCAAGAATGGGAGACATAGAGGCCATTCACACAGCAATATGATAAAACAAGAGAGGCAATTCTGCCTCTCCATTGCACACTATTGTATGATTAAAAACCAAAGTCAAGAAGACTATGACGACTGCTGGAATGAACTAATCAACCAAAAAACATCATACTTGCACCCCAAGGAGCAGCAGTAGCAGCAAAACTTCTTGAAGAAGTGCAAATGTGGTTTCAAGTCCCAGATTCTGCGCCTCACATTACTTTATTGATAGATGATGGATACGAATCCCATGATCTTAGACCTGTGATGAGAAAAGCACAACAAATCAAAGAATGGATCCCCACAGACTGTCAATCGATCACTTTGTCACCAGATGAACAATGTTTTAGAATACATTCTAAACAAGCAGATGAGGTTGTAGCAGAGAAAGTTATATTGCCTCTAATCATCACAAACCAAATATCACTGTCAGAGGAACAAAATGCTTTGTTGGATCTGCCACTCCATTACAATTTCAAGTAAAACCAGGAGTAAGATTGCCCTATCAAAGACAGTATCTACATAAAGAAGAAGCAGCTGGGGGAATTAAACCTACCATACAAGGACTGCAAGATACTGGAGTACTGATAAAAACCAAAAGCATGTGTGATACTCCAATTTTTCCAAGGAAAACCAGTTCAACAGTTTGTGGTTACACAAGCTAGGCTAACTGGCTACAAGATTTTGCTAACAAAATCAGACTTAACAATCCAGCCACAAGAATGGTGCTGCCCATAGAAGGCTCACCACATGATACTGATACAGAAAATTTCATGAAAGTTTGCGGCAAACTCTAGAATTATCCAATTTCATCTTTACTAAAATTCAATCAGTCAGCCTTGAACAACCATGCTCTGCACAGTTAGCAGAAATTGACATTGCATTGACAGCTGTGTGTAAATTAGCAGCAGGAAAAAGAGCAACCAGCTATGGGTACAGTGTTTCCCACATCAGTGCTAGTATTTGGAAACAAAGGGGATTTACACACACTGACAGTACACCAGTAACTCATGGACACACTGTAACAGAATTAATACAGACTGTGCAGCTTCCAAAAGAATTAGCCATAGTCAAATGTGCAGCATATCAGACTAAAGCCTGGTTTATGCTTCTGCGTCGCGGCGACGGCGTAGCTACGGCGTCAACGCTGACCCCTACATGGACCCTATGCCGTAGCCTGACGCGCACATCCAAAAAATCCTGACTACGCGTCGCGTCAACACGTTGACACGCGACCGGCAAGGACTGTGATTGGGCCGCTCAGAAGGTAATTTCCGGCTGTTGGTTTTTCCGGTCAACAGCTCAACAACACCGCTATTTGTGGAGCGGCACAAGCAGTACGGAATAGTCGGACAGACCACCTCCACAAACGTCTTCTGTGCTTCAACATTTGTAGTAACAGAATTTCTTTTTAAATTTTATGAGCTCCATCTCCAGAAACACCCGCTCCATCTCAGTTGTTATTGTTTACTGTCGGAAGAAAACCAAGGAATCCGATATGAGCCCCCAGAAACCACACAAAGACACAGCCACACCCCCCCAGTAGCTTGGCAGTGAGCAACGCGTTCCCTCGACGCAGAGCTTTGAATGCTCAACGACGGCGTCGGGTCTACGCCGTAGCTCCGCTGTCGCCGCGACGCAGAAGCATAAACCAGGCTTAACATATCACTAACTGCAGCATGCTACGGAGACTGTCTTTCCAGGTCCAGATGATGCTTTCGTGTGGCCTTCGGGATGTTCAAGATGCTGACCATCTGCCTACACCAGGAAATGATTGGTATTCTTGGGCAAATTCTATTCAATTTATATATGCTTCCTTAAGGCAATGTTATCAGAAAACACTCCATGAACTTTCACTGTTATGCAGATGATACTCAGCTATATTTGTCATTCAAGTCCAAGTCCAGCCAGTGAGCTAAACTCCAAACATGCCTTCAGGACATAAAAACTTGGACGACGGACAATTTCTTGTTGTTAAATTCAGACAAAACTGAAGTTATTCTAATTGGCGCTGAAAATCTCAGAAATAAATTATCTAATGACTTATTTACTCTAGATGGCTTTGCACCAGCCTCGAGCACCACTGTTGACCAAGATACAGTATGTCCTTCAATGTCCACATGAAACAAACAGCTAGAACTGCTTTTTTCCATCTGCGTAACATCGCAAAAATCAGGCATATTCTCTCTCAAAATGAGAGAGAAAAATTAGTCCATGCATTTGTTAGGTCTAGGCTGGATTATTGCAATTCCTTGTTACCAGGCTGCTTAATAAGTTTATCAAGACTCTTCAGCTGGTCCAGAACGCTGCAGCACGTGTTCTGACTGGAACCACGAAAAGAGAACATATTTCTCCTGTGTTAGCCTCTCTGCACTGGCTCCCTGTAAAATCTGGAATAGAATTTAAAATCCTCCTCCTCAACTATAAGGCACTGAATGGTCAGGCACCATCTTATCTTAAAGAGCTGATAGTGCCTTATAATCCAGCCAGAACTCTGCGCTCTCAGAATGCAGGACTATTAGAGGTTCCTAGGATTTATAAAAGTAGCTAGAACTTTCAGTTATCAAGCTCCTCTTCTGTGGAACCAACTCCCTCTTTCAGTCTGGGAGGCAGACACCATCCCCTCATTCAAGAGTAGACTTAAGACTTTCCTTTTTGATAGTGCTTATAGTTAGGACTGATCCAAGGCTGACTCAGGCTGCCTTGGATCAATCCTTAGTTATGAAGTCATTTTACTAACTCATCTTCTTCCCCAGAGTCCCTGTGCTTTCACCTCCCAGGTGTGCTGAAGCTATTTGGTGGGAAGGAGGTGGTGTCATCCTGGCTTCATCTGTCGTGATGGTGGTGAGATGGAGAAGAGGCGATGCTGCTCAGGTTGTATCTGTTAGAGCGGTGGAGAAGAGGATGTGTTTACTCTTCCTCCCTTTAACACATGCTGCAGATTAGTTTTGTGCCTCGTAGTCCCTGTGTGTTCTCATCTCACAGGTATCCATGGATCCAGTCTACCTGGTGGAGTAGTGGTTGTGCAGACCAGTTAGGCTTCATCTTCTGGTGCTGAGTGACGTGGTGGTGAGGTCATCTTGCGGAGGTTTCTCCTGTTTGGTGTGGTAGAGAGGAAGACGTGCTGCACAGGCTTCTTCTGGTTGGTGTGGTGGAGAGTAGTGATGGGCAAAACAGTTCTTTTGACTGAACTGAATCTGTACGAATCATTCATTAAAAAGATCCGTTCAAAAGATTTGTTCACCGAATCACCGAGATCTCCTATCTTCTAGTTCCTCCTCGCGGGACTGACTGTGACTCTACCGGCTTCCTCGGAAGAGGACGCTGGCTTACTCGTCCGAAGAAGCCCTTACTTGCCCCCCCCCCCCTCATTCCGAGGAGCAAAGAACTTGCTCCGAGTTCAGTGAACAAATCACTGCAGCTTCCTGCTAGAATCACTCGTTCGGTCAGTGAGTCACCCCTCCCCTCCCCTCCCCTCACTGGCTGGGTCGTTCATTGAAGATTCACGAGTCATGAACTAACGAACGAGGCAGGTCAACTCCTGGCCACTACGCTGAGACTGAGCTCAAGTGAACTGAGAAAGGAACGAATCAGTTCAGGAAGTGATTCAGTTCAGTTCGTTCACTCAGAAGATTCGTTCTTTCGAACGAATCGTTCGCGAACGACACAGCACTAGTGGAGAGGAAGACGTGCTGCCCAGGCGTCCTCTGGTTGGAATGGTGGAGAGGATGACGTGCTGCTCATTCATTGCTGATAGCTTGATGATGCTCTTCATCCCCTTGGACATATATATATATATATATATATATATATATATATATATACAAACATATGTACTCTATATTAGGTGTTGAGTTGGATATTTTCATACAATTTTATATTTAGTGTTAATGTGTTTTTATTGTTGTTACTCTGTACATGGCATCTATTGCATGACTGTCCATCCTGGAAGAGGGATCCCTCCTCTGTTGCTCTTCTTGAGGTTTCTTCCGTTTCTTTTTCCCTGTTAAAAGGTTTTTTTTTGGGGGAGTTTTTCCTTAGTCGATGTGAGGGTCATTTGTAAAGGACAGAGGGTGTCATATCCTGTACAGATTGCTGTACAGGAAAAGCCCAATGGGGCAAATTGACAGGGATCGATGGCAGGGAACCCAGATGCACGACTCACAGACAGGTTAACAGTTCTCACAATAGTCTTTATTGATATTCACAGAGTAGAAGAGCACGGTGTTCCAGCAGGGAGGTGGAGGACGGCCACGCGCCTCTAGGCAGGTGGAGACGCGCATCGGGGAATCCCTACACTCACTAAACTCAACTATAAACAGGGAATAAACAAAACAAACGCTCTCAAAGCTGAGAGGGAAAAAAACGATTAACTTTACCTAAGAACTGAAATATCAATCTAACTTAAAGGCCACAAAAGTTACTGCTAAGAGTGTGCATCAAGGGAAAAGAAGGGGGAGAGAACTAAAGGGTCAAGGGAGAGATAAACTAACTACAAACACAAATGCACCTGCAGCTCTACTCAAGAGGAGGAGATGAACTTAAGAACACAAAATAGTAGACTAAGGGAAACACAAGGATCTACACAGATGAGGATTCTTCTGGTAAAACTAAAGGGGCACGTGACACTACACAGAAACCAGGAAGTAAGGGAGAACAACTGGGATCAACTCACAGGGAGGATTCTTCTAGTAACAAAAAAAGGCGATAAGGCTATCAAAATTACAACAAAAGATTACCACTAGGAAGATCAAGAAGCTGGAAAGCAAACTCTGGAGATCAGGGAGCGACGAACACAGGGAACATGACGATCACGCAACGACACAGGGGAGACGAGACGATTTATGCAAGAGGTAATGGGGAACTGGTGGAAACAATCAGGACAGGGTCAGACAATCACCAGGCGCGGGACACAAGGGGAGGACGATGTGTGAAGCTGAAACGAGAGAGAAGACACAGTTACTTCAAAATAAAACAGGAAATGACAATACAACGTGCAAGCACAAAACAAAAATGGATAACTTAACCAAACCAGACAGATGGATCATGACACTAAGTCATAATTTGTGATATTGGACTATACAAATAAACTTGACTTGACTTGACTATTCTCTGGTTGAAACTGAGACCCAAGTTTCTGTGAGGACTCCATTCTAGGGAGAGCCCAAACACATGACTCAAGGCAGGATATAGGTGCTCTGGAGGTGAGGGACAGACTCTGGAGACGAGGGACAGGAAACGGGCAGGAGCTCTGGAGACGAGGGACAGGAGACGGGCAGGAGCTCTAGGAACGATGGACAGGCTCTGGAGATGAGGGACAGGAGATGGAGACAAGGGCAGGAGCTGGAGATGAGGGGCAGGCTCTGGGGACGAGGGACAGGAGACAGGCAGGATCATGCATGCTCTGGAGATGAGGGACAGAAACTGACAAGGAATCTGACAAGACAATCTCGCAACAACATACAAATGACTAGACTATCCACGAGGAAGGGGAGCACAGGTGGAGACAATTAGGGAGGGGTTTCACAATCACAGACGGGGGAAGACACAGGAGACAGGGGTCAAGAGATCTGAAACAAGAGGGAGACAGGGTTATCTTCAAAATAAAACAGGAAGAGACAGGACAACATGCAGACACAGGACAAAAATGGTGAACTTAACAGAAACAGACAGACAGATTATGACATAAGACAGGACAGAGCATGCTAGTTTCCTCTGACTAACAGACTGCTTTTATTATTTTCCTGTTAACCCTTTTCGGTTTAGCAAGGGGGTAGGTGATACTATTTAATCAAGCACCAGCTATGCTAAACAGATACTAGCAAATCAAGCATCAGCTATGCTAAACAGCACAACATTCAACCTGCTAACTAAGTGTGCAATGGCAATGATCACGCTAGCAACAAACAAAGACACAGGACCGTGGCTGTAATTAAAAGCTGACATCTATGATTATGCTCTCATAAATAAAGTTATTTCCACTCTAACATTAGGGAAAAAGAGAACAGGCTAAAACAATGCATGCACAAACATAAGTAATGAGGTAAATATTTTGATGTGTTAGTTTACTATGTTATCCATTAAAACTGTTATATCTCCATTATAGACGACTAACGAATCAGATTTTATGCACAAACCCAGGTCAGACACCACATGCAGGTCAACAGAAAGACAGTTAGTTGAACAACCATGGGGAGTAACCAGTGTTTCATACATAATTCAGGAAGGAGACTAGGACTACAAGTAGGACGACAAGCACCTTTTCAGGTGTCTCCAGAACCAGGACCTTCTACCCAGACTTGAAAGCAGATCTAGAGCCAGCCTGTCATCCATTGAGAGGTCCAGCCCATCCTATGCTGTACCAGTGGCCAGGTGTTCCAGTTCAACTGCCAGACGAGACCATCACTCCAGGTGCACCTGAATTCAGTCCAATCAGCCCAGACGATCCAGAAGAACATGAAGAGATGTCAGAGAATGCAGGAGTCCAGCGACCTCAACGACTCCATGGCCAACGACCAAGTAGTCCTTCTGATCTTGTCCAAAAAAGATCAGGACAAGCTGGACTGCCATCTCACACAGCCTCGGAGCAACAATGAGAGACGTTCAGAAATCATGTCCAACATTGGGGCTATGAAAAGGATAGATGCTATTCTAGATGAGATGCTAGTCTGCTAAAGGAGCTGATGTCCAGAGGCCGCAAAGTGATCGAGAACATCAGGAGAAGAGTGTATGCAAGGAGTCCGGATGAGGAGAAGGCTAAAGAGACTATACAAAGCCAAGAGAGGTCTCATGCCCCAGAGGAATGAGGGCCTCATTGCAGTCACGGTGTGCATTGTGTTTTTGCAAAGAGTTAGACGGTTGTAGACATTAAATTGATGTTAGGAGATTACACATAAATTAGAGGTAATATGAAGGGTAAATTTTACAAGGAATAATCCTATAATGGTGTGGAGGTACTGTGCGGTATTTCCTCAGAATGGATTCCATGCTTTAGCAAGTATGTTCCTTAAAGGAGCTGTATGTAGGATTGTGGCCAAAACTGGTACTGCAATAATTTTCAAATTACTGTAGAGCGGTGTTTCTCCTCTCCCTCTCCCCTGACTAGAGGTTGCCAGCTAGGCTGCAGGAAAGTGTTACGGTTACCATGGATACTTAGAAGGAGTGAAATGTGCCAGAGGAGAGCTATGGAGGGCTTGGGTAAAGTGAGTGGAGCTCTGGGGCGGGGTGGCGTTGGTCCGCGGTAATAGTGGCCGATCAGGAAGGCTGCCTCCCAAGGCCGGCGGGTAGCACCAGGTGTCCACCTAGAGGTCCAGAATTTCAAAGTGTTATAGTGAATGAAAAGCAGCCACCTTGGGCATCACCATGGGCACTTGGAAGGAGTGAAATGTGCCAGAGGAGAGATGTGGAGAGACAGGGTAAAGTGAGCGGAGCTTCCAGGCGGTGGCTGGGGGTATGTGGTGATAGTGCTGCTGCCCATCTACTTTCAGTCGTCTCCATCTTTCAAAGGCATCTTCTATACAAATCCTTGTTTTATTTTGGACATTGTCATGACGTATTTCGGATTCATAAGGAGGTCTTTTAGGTTTCGGAACATTAGACATTATTTATCCAACACGTTCATAGCTGCAGCTGTGGTAACTAGAGCAGAGCTGGCAACCCGGATGCTGACACACAACTGACTTAGTGATTGGGAAATAGGTGGAGGGTGGTGCATCAGGCCAAAACACAAAGTGACAACATCATCAGTTGAGGGCTGCAACTCGGCTTTTTAAATGAGAATATTCTGGCTGGACTACTGTTGTAAGTGAAATAAGTATTTGAAATAAACATGATTTCTCAAAGGTGGAGTAGAAGTTCTTTGAAAAACGATTCCAGCAAGCTATATTTTAAAAATGCACACACCCCTTCCCTTTCTTCACACCTCCCACTGAAACGCGCGTTGCTTGTTCCCGAGCGTTCACGAGCACTGCATTGATTAGCTAACTTTAGCTAACTTCTACCTATGGCGTCTTCACAGGGAAGACTGTACAACATTGTAATGAACCTAAACAATGAATATTATTATAATTTCAAGAAATATACTACTATCGATGTAAACAAATAGCCTATCAGTTAGTGAGCTATCTTCCTAGCTTCGTGACAATGTGTTATAGCTGGCATTATGAACGGATTGATTTGTGGTTAACATACCTCAATTCTTCCATGCCTTGGCTCTCAGTCGTCGTTGCTGTTGTAATTTGATTGCTCTTTGCCATCGTCTCTCACGTAGCTTCAACAGCGTAACTGGTCTGATGCTGCTTGCTCATATACAAATCGTCTTAAATCCATGCCTGTGCTGATGAATTGACCGCCTGTCTTGTATGAAAATGTGTTCTATCATAATGTTTTCACTAACGGGGGCGTAACCCGGAGGAGCTTGCAGCCTGACAGTGTGAACACAAATGGTTTCGGGGCATGGGGCTTGTGGCCCAGTGCTATTAGCACTGAGGTAGCTATAGAGGGGTCTATTCATTCACGAAGGAGTGCACGAAGAAAGGGGGAGGGAGAAGCAGATTGAAGTTTGATGGACATTTCAGGATCCAATAATTTGGAACGGCCCGTTCAATATGATTAGATGGTGTTTTTCCATGATATTGCACTCTAGAGTGGACTAAAATATTTCACTTTTGTGACAAACCTTCTATTTTACTGGTTGCAATGCAGGTGTGAAGAGGTTTTCAAGCAATATGGTACAAATGCTCCAGAAAACAGATCTCCTACCACACCTTTAATCATAAAAGACAACAAAATGATGAACTGATGCTACATATGTTGATGGAGATGCATGCGCACCCATGCCAGTGACTAATCCTGCTGGCCACCCCTGCCAAAAAAGTCTGGACACACCCCTGCCGTTTACACCCTAATTTACATGCTTTTTGGAGACGGGGAATTGGTGACACAGGTGCAGTCTGAGAATTGCAATCTGTGAGGGAGGGATGAAGAGCGCGGATATATAAATAAAGCACCAATCATTTCCTCTATCAGGCCCAATGCTAACAATAATAATAATAATAATAACACATCTTATTTGTTGAGGCTTTACAGGTGCCCCTAATCACTTCACAGTGGTAAAAATTACAAATACATAAAATTTTGTTTCATATGGATCCATTTTCCACATTTGGTTTTTGCTGCTTCAAACTATAATGAATACCAATAATTTATGATCACTGTCATCATGATGGGCGGTGGTGTAGTGGTTACCACTGTCGCCTCACAGCAAGAAGGTACCGGGTTCAATTCCCAGTTTGCATGTTTGCAGGAGTTTGCATGTTCTCCCTGTGTCTGCGTGGGTTCTCTCTGGGTACACTGGCTTCCTCCCACCATCCAAAAACATGCATGGGGATTAGGTTGATAATTTAAATTGTCTCTATGTGCCCTACATTGAGGTGGCGACTTGTCCAGGGTGTACCCTGCCTTCCGCCCTAGGCTCCAATCCCCCGCGACTCTATGAGATGATAAGTGGTAGAAAATGGATGGATGTCATCATGATCAAGATGTGATCAAGCACACATTGTGCTGCAACTATATGAATATTGCTCCAATTCCACCTGTGCCCAATGGCACGGGATGGGCTACTGGGTTATCTCGTGTGCACAATTACACACAACGACGGAGAAGGTGCGGACGTGAGGCTAGATAGACTAGATTGACCAGACACCACAGCACCTTCTCTGGCTCCTTCTGAGCCACTACTTGCCTGTGAGGAACTACTTTTCCTTGTTTTGGAGTGGATATGTAAGAATGTGGGGTGCTGAAGATTGCAAATTCTACATTGCAGACGCTTCTTGCAATCTCTACTTCTGTGCCTTATGCACAAACAACCCAAGCACAATTTGTTTTCCCTCAAGAAAGACATTTTCTCATCTTGTGTCTTCTTTTCCAATGGAAGGCAAACATCCAAAAAGTGTCCAACTCCACAAAACACCTTTACAGGTAAGTTCCTTTCTCTATTGTTCACATGTTCCCATCTCTTTTCAACAGGTACTACCTTTGTGGCAAAACTACTGCCTCTAGGTTTTGGACCGATCCGAGGTTTCACAGGTTTGAATTCTTTCCTTCCAGTTCCTGGCGAATCCTGTATATCTCCGAACAAAGGACCACTAGCAATTTTGACTTGCTTTTCCACAAAGTAAACAATGTCATAAAATGTAGCTCTGCGATTGAATTTTTCCTGTACATCACAGGCTACACTTCTCCATTGATCCCTGAGTTTGCAGGGCAATTTTTTCATGATAATTTGCATTTTGATGGGGACATTTAAATCACCCACAAATTCTCCCATAGAGTTGCAACATCCACGGAGCAACAAACTGTATGCCTGAAGCGCCTTGAGGTCTTCACCCTTCACCACTGGCCATGTCAAGACCTTTTCCATTTTCACAGATGCCACTCTGAAAGGCTCTCCAAAATGCTCTTGAAGCAGATACTTTGCTTTGATGTAGCCTTGGTCAGGAGGCAGGTGTTGGCAGCTTCGGACCAAATCCCTAGGCTGGCCTCTGGTATACTGCTCAAGATAATATAAACAGTCCTTAGGACTTTGTGTCCTTGCTTCAATGTTGTGTTCGAAAGCTCTAATGAAGGTTAGATATTGCATCGGATCTCCATCAAAAGCATACAGGTCTCGCGTAGACAGAAGAAAAACGTGATCTCATTTTGCTTCTCCAGAACTGTAAGCAAGCGCTGGTCAGATGTTGGTGTTGATGGATCGCACTGTGCATGCATGACAGTTGGATGTGCTGTATTGCCAGGCAGCATTGGCCCCAGACTGGCCCCGGTCACAGCAGGGGGAAGATCGGCTCTTTGACTCACCTTAGACTTAACAGCAGAACGGCCTGAGGGCAGAACACTCCCTATGGCCTCCACTTGCATAGACTGGTGGTGAACGCAGGCACAAATGCAGCAGCGTCAACATTTAAAGGGACAAACTTACCTCTTTTCAGATAAGAGTTCATTCCATCTGATTTGACAGAAACATGAGATCCTTCTGAGGCCTTTAACATGCTTACTTTGGCCATACATGCAGCTAGCTCCATGTCCAAGTCGAGCTCCTCTCTTTTCCTCCTTAATAGGTCCTACTGTCCCTGTATCTGGGCTTGCTGCTCTTCCAAAGTGTGTTTTTCCTTCAGAAACTCCTGACAGGCCTTTAAAGCTGCTGTCTCTGCCTCAGCTCTTAATCTAGCAGAAGATGTGGTGGACACAGACTTACTTACCACACTGCTGTTTCTTTGATTGACAGGATAAATTAGAAACACTGTCATGAGGACGAAGTTCAGGTACATCTATAACTGCCTTTAATACACCGGTGGCAGTGTCAATGGAAAGGGGAGATTTTGGAGCACAAGTGGAACCAACAGTGCCCGCTGCAATCTGTGCATTATCAGGGACATTTGGTAGCTCCAGCAGCCATTTATTTGTCTCCTCAACAAAAGAACTTGTATACCCCTCCACACTGTCAAACCATTCATTTGTTTTTTTCTGTTCATCAAGAGGGAGCATAGGAATCACCAAATCATGCAGCTGACAGGCCTCACTGTACAAACTAGACACAATTTCGACGTGAGCAAACCTTTTCAACATTACCAGCATTATTCCTCAGTTCTGTTATTTCTCTTATCATACTTTTAATCTTTTTTACTTCAGCTTGTCTCTCATTTTGAAGCCTTTCAAGTTTATTTTTAAAAGCCTTTGCAGTAAGTTTTGATCGTCTCTTACTTGTTTCATTTCCAACATTTGACCTGGTGTCACTTGTCTCCATTTTTTATTCATAAAAATAATCCAATAATCCAAATCGGACACAAATCTGCAATTACAACAAAACAGCACCTTTATTTTATTTTTATTCATTATTTGCGTTACTTTCATTTTTATTTTTATTTAATTATATTTTGAGGTACACAAAAGAGCAAGTGGACTTATTATTGTTATATATATATATATATATATATATATATATATATATATATATATTATTGTTGATTATGTTGTTATTCCCTCTATCTATATCCACAGCAACTAAGCTAAGCTCAACCCTAGTCTTCGGCACGTGCTACAGGGGGTTCTTATGTACCTCGGCTATACCAATGGTCTAGCACCAGACAGTCTGTCTAGGGACCAGAACCACAGCGGTACTCCCAAGCAAATGCTTCACCCGCATAATGCACAAACGAAGCTCTAGCGGTCCCAAAAATAACAAACAGTACTTCACCTTTTGTGAAAGCACTGCTATGCCTAGCCAGAGAATATTGTTTATCAAACAGTCCAAAATATTTACAAAAACATGTAATACCTTATTAATAAAGCAGCTGTGTGAATCAAAGGTGCAGAGTAGTTGTAGTAGCAGGCAGATTTATGAATGAACGGGCTCCACGTGTTATCCATACGCATTCACGTCTATCGTTTACAACTCTGTGTTTAAAAACAATCCAAAACATCCAGAGAGCTGTACGACACTATGATTGAGTCCACACTTAATCAACATTTCTGTTGACAAAATATTACGGTGTATGATTCCCAGACTAAACCAATACGCCGCGGCGGGCTAAGGCAAGGGGTATTACATTGAAGACGCGTCACGCCGTAAAATTGCACGTGCATGAAGATTTAATCAAGGTCCAGATTACAAGCATCAGAAAACAGCACTTACTTTGACCAGTCGTATTGCTTCGTAATGCAACCAGTTACCTCAGCAATCGGTCAGATGGAAAGTGACAATGACGGTGACGGTCAACAGAAAGTGTGATCCCCAAAGCTCACCCCGCCGCCATGATGGCAAGCCCCCACACATAGCGCAGATGCACGCTCTCAAATAAACACCCAGACACCATGGTGTCTGCACTCATGCTTGTGCGCATGCACACTATCACACCAAAAACCAGGAGGAGAAGAGAAGCTACAGAAAATACAACAAACCCACTTATGGCTCCTACAAGTACATATCAACAGAGTCTTCAGCCACCCTTTAACATGCAGACCCCATCAATGTCCATACAGTCAGGACCACTGTTCAACTATCCCCTTGCAGCAACAGTTGGACAGGGCACAGGTCAACTGTTTGCAACTGCTGCAGCTTATCCATCACACGTGCCTGCTTCTAGTCAGTTTATGCCAGCGTACTCGATCCTACAAGGAAATGTCCCAGTTGCCACTCAACAGCAGGCACTACAAGGGCACCAGCAGGCTTCCTTAGGACCACCACCCTTGTACAAGACCCTACCTGTGACTGTGGGTCAGTTCCCTCACATCTATTCCTCCACAACAGTGGTTTCTCAGTCCTCACTGGTGCAGATAACCCCCCATCCAGTGTATCCTGTATATAACCCATTCGCCTCGCAGCCAGCAGTGCCACCACCAACGGTCCCTCAGTCGTTATCAGCTTCATTCCCCACTCAGCCTGTCTCAGTGCCAGACTTGCCTAAGCTGGTGCATGATAGTGAGAAGGAATTCACAGACCTGAAGATGGCACCGAACATTATAGAGTCCTTATGGAACAACTGGTGCTAGAAGAGGCACACTTAATCGCTCAAGCTTGTCGGCACCATCCTCAGCTATGCAAGCGGCAATATGGGCAACCTCACCAGCTAGCCCACGGAGAAATTGCCTCCATCTTGAATTCTTCTGACATGAAGGCAGGAGATTCTAAAGCCTTCCAGAGCTTTGCCCTCTGAGTTGACCTACTAGTAGGGATGCTTACATCACTGGAGGGCCCGAATGGTCTAGAGCTTATGTCAACCGGTCGTGTGGATAGACTTTTGAGTAAACTTCTGAGGGACAACTTCATTGAGCACCTTCAAGCACGTGGTCGACTGCAGACGTACAGTCTCAACCCCTACAACCTCCGGGACTTTGCAGAGTGGTTGAGAGTCAAGGCTGAAGGACAAAGGTTATCTTCCAAAATGGCTCAATGTACCATGCCTGAAAGATCATCCACAGGGAAAGGGGACAAGCCCGTGCAAAACCAAGAAATCAACCACCAGTGATGATGTATCATGACAGAAGTGACCCTTCTACAGCTGAGCCTGTTCCACGAACAGTGTGTCTTTCACACCAAAGTCTAAGAAAGCAGCCAAACTCTGTCTTTTCTGCAAGGGCACCGACCACTATCTCTTACAGTGCTCAACGATTAGTACACAGACTGCAGATCAGATAGACTTGGATTGCAGAGGGAAGGAGATGCAGGAAGTGTGGCCACACTAGCCACACACCTGATGTTTGCACACTCAAGAAAATTTGTGGTGAATGTCAGGAAATTCACCTGCGTGTCTTACACATCATTGCAAAAGCAAGTTCAGGTGTGTATCTTATCACACCACTTCAGAGGACCTGCGTCACACTCACCAAACAAGGTAACAGTGTTTATCTAAAGGTTGTTCCAGTCATTACCAGGAATGGTAACAAGTTGCTACACACCCATGCCATACTATATGATGCATTTACTGCATTTTGCAGTTTAATATAGTCGCTTGGTATGGTAATCTGAAGATGCAGCAAAGAAATAAGCTTTCCTCTATTGTAAATATTGCAAGGAAGGTGGTTGGTAAGCCACAAAGACAACTCACTGAGCCTTCATTATTGAAGGCAGACGTTGATGCCGTGATGCCAACTCTTCGCAGTACTGAGAGACGGCTGATGAAAGATCCTGTTAAGGCAAACATGAGAAGCAGATGAAGAAGCTGCTTGAAAGTGGGTGCATCAAGAGGATCAGCATGGAAGAAGCTGAAAACATGTGAGTCGTGGTTCATCCCTCACCACCTTGTTGAGCATAACGGAAGATCTTGATTGGTGTTCAATTGCTCATTCTCTTACCAAGGGCTCTCCCTCAATGACCAGCTGCTACCGGGTCCCACACAAGGACCGTCACTGTGTACTGCTGCGATTTCGGCAACATGCTGTGGCAGTGAGTGGGGACATTAAAGCAATGTTTGGAGGATGTTTGGAGGAATTTGAGGCGAGATGATCCACCAGATGTTTACCACTGGCAGGTCTTGCCATTTGGAACCACAAGTAGCCCCTGCTGTGCAATCTTTGCACTGCATAAGCATGTGTAGGACCACATAAAGGGTAATGAAGATATCATGCAAGCTCTGGAGGAGTCGTTTTATGTCGACAACTGCCTTGGGAGTTTTCCAGGTGCTGCGGAGGTGAAGTCTTTCGTGGATAAATTACGAGGCCTCTTGTCAGCTGGAGGTTTTGATATAAGACAATGGGCGAGTAACGACCAAACCACAGTGTCCCATCTCCCAGCTGATGCAAGATCTGAAAGCACCGAACTGTGGCTGTTGGAGAAACACAGCGAACCCCAAGAACATGCTTTGGGCCTAAGCTGGCACTGTGTATCAGATAAGCTTGGCTATGGATATAGACCTGTGGAAGAGTCACCACCTACTATGCGTAACATGTATCGGGTTCTGGCCACCCAGTACGACCCTTTGGGCCTGATCATTACCTTCACCACTTGCGCAAAGGTCCTCATTCAGCAGCTATAGGCAAAGAAAAGGGACTGGGACGATCCAAATCTCCCTCCTGACCTCCTGGATGCTTGGGGCAAATGGGAGAAAGAGCTACCAATCCTGAGTAATATTACCCTATCACGGATGTATGCATTGCCAGAGATGAACCCTGATGCGACAACATACAGCTTGCGTGTGTTTTGCGACGCATCGGAACAAGCATATGGCTCAGTGGCCTATCTGACCATGGAAAGTGAAGGCGACATTCATGTTGCCTTCGTAATGGCACGGTCCGGGGTTGCTCCTAGAAAACAACTATCAGTACCTCAATTAGAACTGTGTAGAGCACTAACGGGAGCCCAACTTGCCTCCCTCCTACACAAGCAGCTGACACTGCCCCTTCACAGAACCTGCCTCTGGACAGATTCAACAACTGTTTTGTCTTGGCTAAAGTCTGAATCCTGCAGATTCAAAGTGTTTGTCGGAACCAGAATCACTGAGATCCACTCACTCAGCTTTGTGACTGGAGGTACGTTGACTCAGCAAATAACCCTGCAGATGATGCTATGAGAGGAAAAACACTGGGCGAACTGGTGGCACCCAGTCGATGGACTCCAACTCCACCAAGGACTCCCTTTCTTGAAGGTCATCCGGAGCAGTGGCCAAAGTAGCCAAGTGTACCAGAACCTGAAGGGTCAGTTGAGCCGAAGAGGAGTACCTTCTGTGGCCTTATTCAAGCACCCCCAACGCTACAGCAGGTTACCTTTGCTCAGTACACTACCTGGGCTGATCTTGTGAAAGACACTCATCAGTTTTTAAACAGGGCTGCCAGACACAATACCAGTTCACCTCAATCAGACCTCCGTGAAGGCGAAATCCACCTTCTGCAGACATGCCAGGCGGCCAGCTTCCCAGAGGAAGTTAAAGCCCTAAGTGCCCTAAGTGCCTCCATCTGGACTTGATCCCTAGCCTCGACACAGACGCGTTCCTCCTTGCACTCAGATGTTTCATCTCCCGACGGGGAACGTACCAAGCAACGAATTTCCGTGGAGCTGAGAGGGAGTTGAAGGAGGCATTTGCTGCTATGAAGCCACAACTACACGACAGCCTGGCAAAATATCAAATCAAACTAGAAAACCGCAAGCGGTTATGTAGGGCCCTCGCGGTATGACGCGGTCGGGCATCAGATGGGGACGGTGGTGCGAGCATGGGGCAAAAAACGTCAAGCGATTCAGACAATACTCAAAGGAGTTACGGCCATTCGATGGTTCAATGTGGAAATCACGCCAAAATGAAGAGTTGAAACAAAATGGCCGACTTCTTGTTTGGAATAGACAGTTGGTGCTACAGACTTTTTTGTGTGTCTGGTCAACATACACATGTGTACTGATTTTCATGTTCCAACTCCATAAAAACCCCTATGGGGAGGGGTTTTTGAAAGTTTCAAGGGGGCGCTATGGAGCCATTTTGACCATTTATGGACATGGCCCCCATGAGATGTTAGAGGTCGTCACCCTTGACCTGTGTATCAAATTTCATGATGATACGACTTTTTTAAAGCCATCAAAAAGCCAAACGTATTTTCTTGGTGAAAAATCGGAAGACGCGGCGCCGCCATACGGACGCCGTTTATCGTAGCTTCACGGTGTTCAGAATGTAGCTTCACCAATGTGTTGTGGATGTTTAAGAAGTGGAATGAAGTCGATGGGGTCAACTGTGTCATATCAGAACATGTAAACGTAAAGGGTGGCGCTGTGGAGGCATTTAGCCACGACTCTCGGCGGGGACCACATCAGATGTTAGAGGACGCCAGCCTTGACCTGTGTATCCATTTTCATGATGATACGAATTTATTTAAGCCGTCAAAAAGCCAAACGTATTTCCTCGAAAAATTGTCAAAGTTTGCCGTGCCGCTACACGGACGCCGGTAGCCATAGCCTCACAGCGTTCGGATAGTAGCTTCACTGAGTTGTTATTTATGTTTTAGAAGTGTAATGAAGTTGATGGAGTAAATTATGTGAAATCGGTAAAAGTAAAAAGTAAGAACGGGTCACTTCCTGTTACCACCGGGGGGCGCTACGAGTAAGGCATGACGTTAATACATCGGAACGTTCAGGGCCGCCTCCCCGTCATGCTCAGAAAATTTGAAGCTGCTAAGATCCACTATGTGAACGTGAGAGCCGTTCGAATTTTGACGGCGAATTCGCCAAAGTTTGTTGAGCCCTAGCGGCCACGTCCTTTGACCTAATTAGGTGCAGAGCACAACTTTTGCTCAGCTAGGTCTGGAGATGATCTGTACCAAATTTCACGTCGATCGGACGAAATCCCTAGGACGAGTTCGTTTTCATCAGAAAATCCAAAATTCAAAATGGCCGACTTCCTGTTGGAATTTCAGCTTCCTGCCAAGAGACAATTTTGTTTGTCTGGGTATGTTTAATATGTGTACCAATTTTCGTTGAGGTAACAGTTGAGGCCAAAGTTGGCGATTTTCCCTAGGGAGATTTTTCAACTTTGTAGGTGGCGCCATTCAGCCATTTTGCATGCAACGTGTGCGAACACCCCAAAATATCGAATTTCGGGGCGGGCCACAGGAATGTACAAATTTATACAACTTTTTAACGGTGGGAAAGGTGCGAAAATTGGGAAAACAGATGTTCAGGAATAATAATAATAATAATAATAATAATAATAAACACTACAGTTTCAATAGGTCCCTTGCGGACCTGTTTCACAGTCCGCTCGGGCCCTAATAATAATAAACACTACAGTTTCAATAGGTCCCTTGCGGACCTGTTTCACAGTCCGCTCGGGCCCTAATAATAATAAACACTACAGTTTCAATAGGTCCCTTGCGGACCTGTTTCACAGTCCGCTCGGGCCCTAATAATAAACACTACAGTTTCAATAGGTCCCTTGCGGACCTGTTTCACAGTCCGCTCGGGCCCTAATAAACATTACAGTTTCAATAGGTCCCTTGCGGACCTGTTTCACAGTCCGCTCGGGCCCTAATAAACATTACAGTTTCAATAGGTCCCTTGCGGACCTGTTTCACAGTCCGCTCGGACCCTAATAAACATTACAGTTTCAATAGGTCCCTTGCGGACCTGTTTCACAGTCCGCTCGGGCCCTAATAATAAACACAACAGTTTCAATAGGTCCCTTGCGGACCTGTTTCACAGTCCGCTCGGGCCCTAATAATAAACACTACAGTTTCAATAGGTCCCTTGCGGACCTGTTTCACAGTCCGCTCGGGCCTTAATAAACATTACAGTTTCAATAGGTCCCTTGCGGACCTGTTTCACAGTCCGCTCGGGCCCTAATAATAAACACTACAGTTTCAATAGGTCCCTTGCGGACCTGTTTCACAGTCCGCTCGGGCCCTAATAAACATTACAGTTTCAATAGGTCCCTTGCGGACCTGTTTCACAGTCCGCTCTGGCCCTAATAATAATAAACACTACAGTTTCAATAGGTCCCTTGCGGACCTGTTTCACAGTCCGCTCGGGCCCTAATAATAAACACTACAGTTCCAAAAGTCCCCTTGCGGACCTGTTTCAGAGTCCGCTCGGGCCCTAATAAACATTACAGTTTCAATAGGTCCCTTGCGGACCTGTTTCAGAGTCCGCTCGGGCCCTAATAAACATTACAGTTTCAATAGGTCCCTTGTGGACCTGTTTCACAGTCCGCTCGGGCCCTAATAATAATAAACACTACAGTTTCAATAGGTCCCTTGCGGACCTGTTTCACAGTCCACTCGGGCCCTAATAATAATAAACACTACAGTTTCAATAGGTCCCTTGCGGACCTGTTTCACAGTCCGCTCGGGCCCTAATAATAATAATAATAATAAACACTACAGTTTCAATAGGTCCCTTGCGGACCTGTTTCACAGTCCGCTCGGGCCCTAATAATAAACACTACAGTTTCAATAGGTCCCTTGCGGACCTGTTTCACAGTCCGCTCGGGCCCTAATAAACACTACAGTTTCAATAGGTCCCTTGCGGACCTGTTTCACAGTCCGCTCGGGCCCTAATTCCAGTTCAATCTACTGGGAGCTCCCCACTTTGGAGGCACCTGGGAGTGTGAGATTCGCTCCATTAAGAATGCTCTTTGGGTGGTAATTGGAACTGAAGCCCTACCAGAAGAGGTTCTACTCACCCTCTTAATTGAGGTTGAAGGGATCCTTAATGCGGCTATGTGACGTCGGACATTGCAGATCCAGATCCGGTTACGCCAAGTATGTTGCTGAAGGGGCGGCAGGATGCTTCTTTGCCCCACGTAACCTATGCACCAACCTCTGTTACCAGAAAGCGATGGCAACACAGTCAGACCATGCTGGATCATTTCTGGTCCCAGTTCATAAAGAACTATCTACCCACATTTCAGGTCCGGCACAAATGGCAACAGCCAGCTGAAAACCTTACCTTGGATTCTGTGGTGATGATTGTGGATCCACATTTGCCACATGGTTCTTGGCCTGTGGGGAAGGTCGTCAAGGTCAACGTGAGCCCTGATGGATGCATAAGATCAGCTGAAGTTCAAGTTCAAGGGCGAACCTACCTGCGTCCTGTAGCTCAGCTGGTTCAACTGCCAGCGATACCAGATGACTGAGTCAAGTGAACTCAAGGCTGCAACTGGGAATTCATAGACTTTGCATAATGGATACTCCATTATGGGGGTGGCTGTTCTGAATTCCCCAGATTTGCCACTAGGTGGTGCCGTTGTATAAGGTGTAGAGGTAGATTTGGTAATTTTGTCAGGCGGTGAGTAGGCCTGCTATGAGTCCAAGAGGTCCTTTATTGCCGACACCGCAGTTTTCTCTCTGGTCTGGTCTGTCGGTACCTGAGCAGCACGTGTAGATGAGCAAAGTAAGTTGGTTGAATCACTGTATAAGTAACGTAATGGCTGTTGTTTCCTAGTTTGTGGAGGTTGTGATGATTATTACTTGAATTATGTTCAGCTGTTTAGTAGCTAATCGTTATTGCACAGCATAAATAATGAGAATGTGTGATATCACCGTTCATGCTAAGATTGACCATGTAGATGCTGAATACATTCATTATGATCAGTATCTTAGTAGGTTTCTGCCTCATGATTCAGTCTGTTAGAGCGTGTGTGATAATACTGTGTACGTCAATCACAGCTAAAGGGCTAAATCTTATGTTTAATGCGGTAATGTATCAACATTGATGTCCTTGGGTTACTACTACTACTATGTAACTGCTAGTAGCTTTGAGTTATTAATAATATGTTGCATATGGTTGGTTTAATACAGCTTGTGTGCACTGACATATTATGTTGTATATATTTGATTTGTAATTCCAGAGATCATATGTTCCCTGGAGTCCCTGTGCTCTCAGTTCCCAGGTGTCCGTGGTGTCATCCAGGCTCCGTCTGTCATGATGGTGGTGAGATGGAGAAGAGGAGAAGAGGCGATGCTGCTCAGGTTGTATCTGTTAGAGTAGTGGAGAAGAGGATGTGTTTACTCTTCCTCCCTTTAACACATGCTGCAGATTAGTTTTGTGCCTCGTAGTCCCTGTGCGTTCTCATCTCACAGGTATCCATGGATCCAGTCTACCTTGTGGAGTAGTGGTTGTGCAGACCAGTCAGGCTTCATCTTCTGGTTCTGAGTGACATGGTGGTGACGAGGTCATCTTGCGGAGGCTTCTTCTGGTTGGGGTGGTGGAGTGGAAGACGTGCTGCGCAGGCTTCTTCTGGTTGGCGTGGTGGAGAGAGGAAGACGTGCTGCCCAGGCTTCTTCTGGTTGGCGTGGTGGAGAGGAAGACGTGCTTCTCATCCTTTGCTGATAGCTTGATGATGCTCTTCATCCCCTTGGACACTCTCATACAATTCTATATATATATATACACTGTATATTAGCTATTGTTATATTGAGTTGGACATTTCCATACAATTTTGTATGTAGTGTTAATGTGTTTTCATTGTTGTTATTCTGTGCACATGGCATCTATTGCACGTCTGTCCATCCTGAAGAGGGATCCCTCCTCTGTCGCTCTTCCTGAGGTTTCTTCCGTTTCTTTTTCCCTGTTAAAAGGTTTTTTTTGGGGAGTTTTTCTTTAGTCGATGCAAGGGTCATTTGTAAAGGACAGAGGGTGTCATATCCTGTACAGATTGTAAAGCCCAATGGGGCAAATTCATAATTTGTGATATTGGGCTATACAAATAAACTTGACTTGACTTGATATGTATGTTCAGGGCTAAGTCCCTGTGACATTAAAGTCAGAAGACATAAGATCCCTGATCCTGTGTCACTCTCTGATCGGAGTCCATTACAGATGAACAACAGTCCAAATTTGAGCACAGACGCATCCAAGATCTTTGATCTTTATTATTGGTCCTTCGAGCCGGATACTCTTCACCTGTAGTGGCTACAACATGGCAGAGCAGGGTGCTTTAATATACAGTCTGACTAAGGTGTATATGGCTTTTAAAACTTCGATATTAGCCGGACTAAGGCAATGGGTCAAATTTCTCTAAGTGCATATAAATGTACTGTTTGTGTGATTGTCATTTCACCTTCCCTAGCACTGGTGTGTACCTGTGGTCCCAGTCTCCGGAGAAAGTGTTTCCAGTTTTTCCGCGATGTCCTGGCCAGATTCCCTCACTTTTCAAGAGAGTTTTTTTTTCCTGTAAGTTTCATAGCCTTAGTGCAGAGTGTCTTTTGTTCTCTAAATTTATTTGCCTCGTGTGAGAGCCTTTTCATTTGTAGTTTTCTGTGAAAGAGATTTTCATTTCTTACTTCCTGTAGCTTTTTCGTCTTCAGTTATAGTCTGAGTTTTTGCATTTTGTTTCTCCCCTCCCCTTATGGTTGAGTTTTTTTTTATATCTTTTTTAGGTTTGATTGTTAGGGTTTCCCTAGCACGTCCTGACCACCACCAGGTGAGATGCATTCTCGTCTCCACTGGAAACCCTTGTCCCACCGGAATCTACCTGCTTGCCCACCTGCATGATTCTGAATAAAGACATTTGGGTTCTCAGTGCATCATGGAAAGCCCCACACTAATGTGGACTGGAAAAATCGAGGATCCGACTGTTGACAATCCAATTTGACCTGTTATAATCCAAAATAGATAAAAATTCAATGTAGAACATTTTCACTCGAGTCAGTTTGCTTTTATTTTTGTGGTTGTGTGTTATGATGATGTCCAGTTTTGGGGTAGCATGTTGCCCTGATCAGATTACATTCATGTGTAACACGATCACATTTACAGTCACTATTTACATAACAGGAGGACAGAAAAACAAATCAAACTCTTCTCCTGTTTGATCAACTTTCATCATGACTTTGACTTTAGAGCTGGAGCTCATGGACGAGGAGACGAACAAAGATGGTGGAGCTGGTGAAGACATCTTTAGAGGGTGGAAATATGAACATTACTGAGCATTTGTTGATATCAATGACCAGAATGAGATGGTAAAGAAATGAGTAGACTTTTACTGTGAAGGGCTGTTTGGACTGATGTTCACTACTTCCTGTCAGCTTTGTGTTACTGAAGAGCAGAAAAAGAGATCTGCTGTCTGTCCTCCTTTTATTAGAAGAAGAAGCTTTACTTTGAAATTGTCTAGTGTCTGTCCATTACCTCCGACAATGAGTCATTTAATAAAATGAAGGCTGTGTGTGTGTGTGTGTGTGTGTGTGTGTGCGTGTGTGTGTGTGCGTGCATGCGTGTGTGCGCATGTGTGTCAACACCTGATAAGACCGTGTGTCTAGGACAACACCACAGCTGGTGGTGGGCTGGTCATGTCTAAATCTCATACCATATATTCCTAGGCATGCTCCCTTTTCAGCAGTCACTCACTCACTTTCTCCCCTGACCTCCTCTACCTCTCTCACCCACTCTCCTCTCTCTCTCTTCCTCAGTCACTGTCAATCACCTCCCAGTGTTTCTGGAACAGCTGGAATGACACAGAGACGTGTTGACAGGGCCTTGGGTGTTCATGTGTCAACCATTTCGCGTCTATGGAACCGGTATAATGAGACAGGGCGCACTAACGACCAATCACGAGCTCCCAGGTCACGTGTTACTACCCGCGGCAGGACCGCCATATTCATCTTCAACATCTGAGAAACCGTTTCCTGCCAGCTACAGTGACTGCAGCACAGACCAGAGGTCGACATCAGAATAGAATCAGCAACCAAACAGTATGCAACCACTTGCGTGAGGCCGGGTTGCACAGCCGACGCCCCCGCTGCGGTCTGCTGTTGACTCCAACACATCGCCATGTCCGTCTGCAACCGGCAAGAGCGCTATTACACTGCATTTGAATTAAAACTTCATATCTGATACGTGTTGTTAGCATGTCACTTGAATTTGGTACAATATGCATAAACCATGGAGTGTGGTGTTGGAAGCTTTGGTCAGTGTACATTGACTGTTGTTGAATCATACTGAATTTAACCAGATAACATAAAACAAAAAACTTTTGAACGATACCCAGCCCTAGTGCACACAGCACTAGGGCTGGGTATCGTTCAAAATTTTTTGATATGATACCAATTTCGATACCAGTTCTAAAACAATAGTTTTTTGATACCTCAATAAATTATTTTGTGTAACATAGGCTTTAATCATGTCATCATCAAAATATTAAAGCAACACTTAATAAGTTTCAGTTTTGGTTGAGTTTAGCGGTGCCAAGGAAGACCTCATTTCCCACGAGGACCAGCGCATAGTGTCATAAAATCCTGATCTCCCAGTTGTCTGCAGTTGGATTTAACTACATTTCTATTTCCAGTGGCTGTGTGAAGGATGAATAGCGATGAGGTAATGAATCTAACTGTGGCTAAACAATATCACAATGTCAAAAATAAGAAACAATTAACTGGTTTTGTACCATATTCCCCCACCGCCCCCCCCCCTCACCGGACTCATCAGCGACTGAAATGCTGACAAGTGTAGAGCCTTGAAACAAATAACTAAAATGTTATGTTGGATAATTTCACTGTAAACACACATACAGATCCCAGCAGGAAGGTGCCGCATTGCCTGAATATCAACCCTGCACAATTTGCATGAATATACAGTTCAGTCTCTCAGGGAAAATACTACTGTTCATTCTAAACCGTTTCTTCACACTGTATTGTTTCTTCTACTGTTACAATGCTATTATTAGGATTCTATATGGAGAATTATACCTGTATTTATTACTAAAATTCCTCTATGCGAGTCTGTTATTGTCACTGTCATTTTTGAATTACTAAAAGCCAAGACAAATTCCTGTATGTCCTTGGAAATAAAGTTCAATATGATTCTGGTGCTTATTGAACATAAACATTTGTAACATAACCTTTCTGTCTGTTGTTTTATCAGGAATTTGCTGTCCTGGACATGACCTTTACCTCTTCTGAGTTTGAGCCTTCACACACTAGTGCTGGCAGAGGCAGGGGCAGATGGGGGAGGGGAGTAGGTATAGGCAGAGGTAGAGTGAGGGGAGGAAGTAGGACACCACAGGACTTGAACCCCGAGACCCAGCAGAGGGTTCAGGATCATGATCAGTAATGCAGACACACAGAGATGGAGGCCAGAATACAAGCATTGGACCATAATCAAAGGGATGAGCTCCTACAAATGGTTCTTAAAAGACTACCTGGCCTGATATGTGATATTTTGGACCTGCTGGAGGACCCTGATCGTCAGAGAGTCCCAGGTGGAGGGTACCTACATTGGTGCTCCTGAACAAACTGTAAGGAAATGAACACTGACCTGGAGAGACTCTGCTGTGGGCAAACCCCTGAGAACTGTGTCAGCAACATGGCCCACATGGAGCTATACATACTGGATGAAGGGGTGTTGCAATAGAAGATGAACAAGAGCCTGGAGTGGAGCAAACACAATACAGGCATCCAACATATGACCATGCTCTGGCACCTGGGCATAGGATAATACCAAGTTGTTGTGTCTGGAAAATAAGGGACACTTTTCCAGAGCCAAGGGGACAGTACCCCGTTTTCCAGGTCCGCAGACTACTGTAGCACATCGTTGTTTGAGCGTACTGTAAATAGTTTTGACAGTTTGTTATTTTATTCAGAATTCATCTTTCATTTGTTTGTGTGTGTTTGAAAATAAATACATTTGTGCAAAATAAGACAAACTTTCAACACACTGAAATTATTATTTTGCCACTTGTCCCTTCACAGTAAAGGAAGTAACGAATAAAACATAGGATCTAGAGAAAAAAGAAAAAACATTTCCAGACACATGCAGTGTTACACAAAAAATATCATGGAAAAAAGAGTGGCATAAACAATGTGCATTTTTGCAATGACGGGATATATGTATCATTTGAATAAATAAATAGCACAACAACACTGTATTACAGTAGTAGTAAATGAACAACAATGACAGTTGAATAAAAATCACTGTGAATAAAAAAAGGGGAGTATGATGCATGAACATTGATTAACCTGTGTGACAATGTTAGAAATTATTGAGAATAATTACAATGAGTGCAGTAGCAGCAGACAGTGAGGGTGAGGGTCCAGGTAAAGCTGTGATTATGTGTCTGTAGTTATCCAGTTAGAGTGAGATGATGTATGATGTACGCATTTACATAAACAGAGAGGGCAGGATCATCAGCCTTCACCACGTTTCACATGCGTCCTAACTAGCTCAGCTGTTGGGGGTGGCTGAACTGAAGCCAGAACCCCTAAATTCGGGAGGTTATCAGTCCTAAAGGTCTGTTTCTTGGAAAGGCCACCTCCACTTTGCAGCCTCTTCCTAAAAATGCCTCTCTGCAGGTCTGGAATGTAGTAGTCCTTCTTTTCCTTCACTGTGTAGACACTCCAGGATTTGGACTTCTTCTTATTGTAGTATCATCTGTAGCTGAAAGGAAGCACAAATACTCTGGTTTTCCAACTATCAGGCAAACACTATGATATTTCATTCAGGAGTTATCCTTAGATATGAATTTTAAACATGCAACAATCCCTGTAACTTTAGCTACACTCAGCGCAAGGTGCTATTGATAAGCAGGACTATGAAAAGTCATAACTCAATACACATTGCACACCGGTTTTGTTTTACTGATTATTTAGAGCAAGCAATGCACTTTGACTTCTTTTGCAATCACTGTAGCCAACTCAACAAAAACACGACAAGAATCTCGTTTTTCTCTGAAACTATTGCATAACAATCATCATAACCTACTGTCATGTAAATACAAACAGACACGATAACACCACAATGATTCAGTATGACTGATCTTTCCACATCGTAGGAACCGACATATTTTGCTCAAACTTTATACAGTATTTACAGTTTGCTGTTATCGCATTGCTTTTTCTTTATACAATACTTTTGAGCTTGTTGCGTGGCTGGTTGTGTCAGTGTGGAACTGCAAACTATCAAAGCTGGCTAATTATTGCTACTATGCAAATTTCGTGGCTGAGTTGCTGTCGTTCTCAAATAGGCGATGGGCCGAGGCTGCGTTATCTGCTTTAGTTTTGAAAAATAATGATCCCTAGTGAGGGAGGACCTGGATCTTTTACATTTTAAAGTTTATCTTTTTCTTAATCAGGTTTACTTTGTTGGCACTCGTGATTCTTGCACATTTTTCCATGATCATAGTTTGAAGTTCGTTAAATTTGCAGGCAAACGCCGCAGCTTACTATATCAGCTAAACCAATGGCACGCACCCGTAAAATCACGTGACGTTGTTCAGCCAATCAGGCATAGATATGCGAAGAACAGCTGCTGCTTTCAAGATCCAACATGTGGATATGAAGTGGAGACAGAGATACAGCCATGGAAAAACTACACAAAATATTTTGAGCTAAATAAGCAGTGTGTAGGTAAGTATTAATGCTAGCTATGTTATTTATTTGATATATAACCTTTGGCGAGGCGACATTTATAATTTGTAAAGGTAACGCTAACCGTTAACCTAGCTAAAATCCTACCGAGTGTTAACAACTTGGGCTCACTTAATCAGTTCAATTAATTAAGCAGTTAATCTCAAAAGACCTGAATCTGTATTTCGATATCGCTAACTATTCTAATCGAATCAATATTACATTATTCATTTAACATGATGTGAATAACCCGAAGTGTTGGAAGTCAAGTGGGTGGTAATTTAGCAGCTGGTAAGCGTCAGTCATTAAAAGCCACGCACTCACAGTGTGTGAGTATGAGTAACGTTACTAGTTAGTTTATTTACTGTATTTTATTGGTGTTACCGTACTACTTTACTTGCACCCCCATCAGTCTAAGCGTTGCTTGTAGTCAGTGGTCACTCAGAGCAGCCTTCTGCGAGCTGCAGGTGCTGACTACGATCTCCCCTTAACACAGGTTTTTTTTTTTTTTTTTTTACAAGAGCAGTGCACCAGTTCCAGTATTGCCTCTGGAGCTGGGGGAAGTGTCATCCAGTCCACTTCTTCCTTTCTCTTACATTGTTTTTAAAAAGCATGTGCAACCCACAGAGTCGTAACACTTCTTGTCTTTTTAAAAGCCTCTCCTCAATCACAGTCTCGCAGAAATACTTGTACCCATTTTCATACAAGTTGCTCTCTGTTGTCTCATTTGTCTTTTTAGAAAGGTACCGAGTGTAGTCTCTGAAACAGGTGAAGTGGTATCTTGCTTCACTGGCCACTAAGTCCCTGTCCCGAATGTGCAGAAGAAGACTCATCTCTTCTTTCTTCAGCTGCCAGAAGCAATTTCCCAGCTATGATTGTTTCACACTGAATCAGTTTTTCTTTAATTCTTTTCCAGGTGTATGAGTCATTTTTGTATTTTTCATGTTTGCAAATTATGCATTGTAGTGGCAATAGGTGTGGTGCCCACTTGGATGTGTGGAGGTCACCAGTGTGTGATCTCAGAGCCTGTGTCTTTGCTGCAGTTCCCTCACCATAGTTTTTTTCTCTTTCTACCCCTGGCTCTAAAAAACAAGAAGCAGACAACACATTTAGGCTTCTCTTCATTACATTATAACAGATTGAACATGTCAGGTTAGTGGCACCATATTTATTGTTTTAACTCTCAGGTACACTTCCAAAGATTACAGTTGGGGACAAAAACGTCTGCATGTGCCTTGTATAACAGCTTGCATTCCAATCCATGTTTTGTCTTTTTTTCAGGAGGTGTATAATGTTTTTGTTGTTTTCTTGTTTGTATTTCATTTTTTGGTCATTGTATTGCCTTGACTATGGGCGAAATCAAATCAAAAAATGATAATTTCAGTTATTTGTCTTAGACTGACAGATGAAGTTCAAGATTCACATTGACATGAGTGTTCTGATTTGACACCTACCCTGCCACCCTGAAGTGCAATGCATTATATTAAAATAATCTTACTGTTAGTAGCATTTTAAAGCTCCATTAATCTTGATGCAGCGACAAATGATTATAAGTTAACACAATTGTAATATATATATATATATCTATATATATATATATATATATATATATATATATAATAAGGACAGTGAATGAACACATATGTAGTCAAAGCTAACATCCATGTTCACTCTCTTGGCAAGCTAAAGCCATCCACATAACACAACGACTATTTAGTATGATAACAAATCTTGGTTTTAAGGGTAAATCTAAGCATTGGCTCATCTGCCACAGTACTCTCTCTGGTATGAAGTCTTTCTACAAAAACACAGCAAAAGTCAAAATTTTCTTCCATCCTGTGTCTGTGAAGGGGGTTACAGGACCGTCTTTATCCAAAAGATGCATACAGCACTCCATTTCTGTGGTTGGCTAGCAAACGTATTTTCAAGAGGAGGAGTATAGTATGTGTGTGGCTAATTTTTATGACATCAAAAAAATAACATTTCACTGGACCTCAGATGTTGGAAATGTCAGTTTTATGTGCAAAGTTCACAAAGACATTTTGAAGACATTGTTACAGAAGACTTCAGTTTTCAAAAGAAGGGATGACAGATCTACATCTAAATTATACATTTTCCTGCTTTTATTAAGCTTGTTGACGAACTGTCAGTTAACTTGATTAATTTCATCTCCTCTTAAAGTGATTGATATTTAAATTTGTTGTTGTATTAGCATTGTGTGTAAGCGTGTACTGCGATCTTTAACTTGTTTATGTACTGTACTCCTATAGCGTTAGCTCAGTAAGTTAGCACCGCAGCAGCAGTTTAACAATGTATCCATGGTAACCGGCAAATTTCGAGACATGTCATTGGACAATAACTACAACTACATCATGCATGTCGGACCCCGCCCGCACAGTTAGCCGAACCGGTAACCCAGATGCCGTTACCGATGTAACTGAGAAACAAGAAATGTACAAGAGGTAAGAGTGCCAAAAAATTTTGTTTCATTTGTTTAAAAATGAAGATGTTGTCCACAAAAAATTAGGTCCTCCCTTGGTGGGGATCGTTTAAATACACAAAATCTCCCCTTGGCCCACCGCCTAAAACACTTTCACGTTCTTATAATACAGCTGACAGTTGACTGTGGAATATTTAGGAGTGAGGAAATTTCACGACTGGATTTGTTGCACAGGTGGCATCCTATCACAGTTCTACGCTGGAATTCACTGAGCTCCTGAGAGCGACCCATTCTTTCACAAGTGTTTGTAAAAGCAGTCTACATGCCTAGGTGCTTCATTTTATACACCTGTGGCCATGGAAGTGACTGGACCACCTGATTCTGATTATTTGGATGGGTGAGGGAATACTTTTGGCAACATAGTGTATCATCACAAAAGTTATGGAAATATTTTATGAAGGTTAAAAAGTTATTAATTGTTGCTTTAATGTATTATTATCATTCTTATACTCAGTAAGTTATTTTTGTTTGGGCTTTATCATGGTAGACATACTAGACAATGGTCTGATGATCAACAGGCACAGACTGCAACCAGTTAATCTTTAGGACCATGGGGAGTGACAGTTTTGTCATGGATAAAGGAGTTTTCTTAAATGAACCCAAACGCATGACACACAGACGAGTTCTCAACATAAAGGTTATTATAAAGTAAACACAAGACAAGACCAAACAAGAATAGTGCTAACAAACTAAGCATAAACTGTAAACCAGCAGAAACACGAGAAAGGAAGACACTAAACTAGACAACACAAACCAAAACAAACCAAAGGCGTTTCTAAGAGAAGAGTACAAAAACTATAACTGGCCAGACTGACTCGGCTTAGCTCATTGCTAGCAAATTAAAGAAAAACATGACCATTAACAGGAAACGCTCAAAAAGGTGATGATACTAACGAACCCAAGGAACACAGATAGAACCTAACAGATAGGACACAGACCAGACAAGCGCAGAAAACAAAATAACACAAACCCACAGAGCTACTCAGAAGGACAGTGACAAAACAAACGAAACCAACCCACAAACTAAACCTACAGAAACTAACAGACACAGACGAAAAACCTGACGTGGACAGATATGAAGGAGATGCTGACATGAATTGACTCACATTGAATTGCTCAGCTCAATGTAACCTCAAAGTTTAGTGCTCCCAGCTCTTCCAGCCTTACAATAAAACATGTGGCACATAGCATGAATTCATGAATTCTATGTCTGGTTGGTGAGATTAATCCGACTTACGAGATGGAGACCAGACTTTATGGGGGGGGTTCTGATTTAAATTCTGACTCAGAGCTTGGAAATTCTGACATTTACGTACAAGTGAATGCACCAAACACAAACGCTGACCTCCCAATGTTGCTGCAGTAACATTAATCCAATTATCATTATTTTTACATGACATTTCTGTTTAACAGTTTGTGCGTGAATAATTTATATGATCAATAATGCCCATTCATCTCCCCTCCTCTCATCTCACGCAAACTAGGCCAAGCACTCCAGTGCACGCCCCCACGAAGCACGAGTGTTTTCATTTGAGTCGTGCTGTCATCTGATGACAGGGAGCTGAAGGAGAGGCAGAAAGGAAAGCTCTCGGGGAACAAAACAGAAAAGTAGGTAATTGCGGTGCTGTTTCCGACGCAACTACAGACCAATAAAAGAGTCCGACTTGCCATGTATGGACGTACAGTGTGAGCAGTAAGGTCTCATCAGAGCATCAGGCCGTATAGTGTGAGCATGTGAATCATGAGTGGCAAACTATTGCACAGTGTCTGCCCCATACACTGTAAAAAGAATGGACGTAGCACCCGTGACGTCACCCATTGGTTTGGGGGAGTCTGTTTTGTGCTCCTGTCATGGGCATTTGAACTGCACCATCTTGGATTTCAGTGGGCGTGTACTTTCCATATTTGGAGGAGAGACAGTAACTTTACAGGTCACTCGGCCGAGATCCCACCCACTGAACTCAAGTTAACCGTGCCGAACTGAGCTAGGCTAGGCTAACAAGCAGCTACTGGCAGCAAAAACAGACCGTAATGCTGCTGCTGTGTTTTAAAAATCACCTTTTCAGATTTCAGATTTTTAGGTGGAGCAGCAGCGTTTGGTGGAGTTGTAGGGGGGAAATTCATTTCTTGTGATGTTCCATGTGTTTTGTTATGTTAAATGTTATAGCTCCTCCTATGGGTCATGAAGGGAATGCTGCTTTTTTCACAGTATTGAGATGTTTGGGTTTTCATTGGTTATTCAGGTCACATGATTAGTGGTAGAAAAAGAACTAGAGCACCGCATGGCTTGAGATTTTCTCTTTGTTGAAATAAAAATTATTTCTGCTCATATTTCATTGTATTTCATAAGATTTGCTTACATTATTTCATTGCTATTTTGTGTTGGATTATTTACAGTTTCACATGATAGAAGTTCAGTTGCTAGCTTAGCTGCAGCTAAGGCAAGGGCTAAAAGCTTTTGTTCAGAAAGAAAATGAACTGTTAGTAGAAAAGGCTTAGATGGAGGCTGCTCTCGCCACATGAAGTTAGACAAAAAGATTGCAGCGGCAGAAGCAGAAGCCAACGCTCTCGAGTCTACAGTAGCAGATTTGGAGAAAGGCTCCAGAGCTTCCAACATCAGCTGCCTTCCTTCTCAATCCCCCCAAGAAAGGACCGATTATGTTGAGCGCCATTCACAGGAGGGCTTTAAGCCTACACTCCCTGAACCACCACAGAGTCAGCCTTAACAACACAATCCCGCCATCTTGAGCGGTGCTGCTTTGAACCTCTTCGATGGTTGCACGGATGTTAAACTACATATTCCAACATCTCACTTATTGAAGCCAGATCCTGATGCTAACCCTCACAGCTTCTACCCCACGAGGTCACAACAACCATTCACATCCACTCCCAACAAGCAAGCTCCTCACACTCCCATTGCTGACCATACAGGGTTTGGTGATATTGCTAGATTCCTTGTCTGGAGGGATCTGCTCAGCTCCAGTCTCACCAAATTCGACGATCGACCTGAAAGCTTTGGGCATGGAGGTCAAGCTTCCTAAACTCCATTGAAGGAACAGAACTTACTGCAAGTGAAGAGCTCGACCTGCTATCCAAGTGGCTAGGTCCACAGTCTTCAGCACATGTGAAAAGGCTTAGAGCTGTACACATCAGCGACCCAGTTCAAGGTCTGAGAACGGTGTGGTCTCGTCTCAATGAGTATTATGGATCCCCAGAGATGATAGAGAAAGCTCTCTTTGACAGACTGGAGAGATTTCCCAAGGTCACCAGTAAAGATCCTCAGAAGCTCAGAGAGCTGGGCGACCTGTTACAAGAGTTAGCATCAACACAGCGTGAGGGGAACCTATCTGGACTAGCTTGTCTGGATACTGCGAGAGGCCTGATGCCCATAGTAGAGAAGTTGCCATCCGGTCTCCAGGAAAAATGGATATCTCATGGGAGTAATTACAAGGCACATTACCAGGTACATTTCCCACCATTCGCCTACTTTGTTGAGTTCGTCTGTAGAGAGGCCTACATCTGCAATGACCCAAATTTCTTTCTGTCCTCTTCAGCAGACGCAATAATGAAGCCAAACAACACAGTAAAAAAGATGAGTAACTCTAGAAGCTTCATCTCCTCACACAAGATAGAGGTCTCTTCTATGCTTGACCCCGACGACACAGGGACCCCTAGTGCTAGGCCGGATGTTAGTAGGCAATGACCTATTCATAAAAAACCTCACCCCCTTAAACACTGTAGAGGCTTTAGAGTCAAAACAATCGAAGAATGCAAGGCATATCTTAAAGAAGCTGTTTTAGATGTTGTTCTTCAAGCAAACATTATGCCAAAGATTGCAAAATCGCAGTACAGTGCAAAGAGTGCAGCAGCAACAAGCATGTAGCAGCTCTTCATCCCGGACCAGCTCCGTGGCTTAGCCAGACCCCCGAGTCAGACGACAGCGGGGAGGAGAAGGGTGATCAGTCTCCTACTGTGTACTCAAAGTGTACAGAGGTTTGCGAAGAGGGTAACGCCCCGCGCTCCTGCTCAAAAATTTGCCTTATCACAGTTCATCCTAAGGGTCAACCAGACAGGTTGGTGAAACTCTACACCATTCTTGACGATCAGAGCAACAGATCGCTTGCTAGATCAGAGTTCTTTGACCTCTTTGGACTGGAGGGCACAGAGTCACTCTATACGCTTAGGACATGTGCTGGCTTTACTGAGATGTCTGGGAGGAGAACCACAAACTTCATTGCGAAAACTTTGGATGGAAGCTTCAGCATTAATCTCCCGACCCTCAAAGAGTGTAACTACATCCCAGAGGATAGGTCGGAGATACCTACTCCTGAAATCGCCAAGTATCACACTCATCTCAACTCTGTTGCTGAGCACATTCCTCCCCTTGATCCAGAGGCTCAGATCCTCCTTCTCCTTGGCCGTGACGTTCTACAGGTCCATAAGGTGAGAGAACACCACAATGGGCCTAACAGTGCACCATACGCCCAACGCTTGGATCTCGGTTGGGTCATTATCGGGGAAGCCTGTTTAGGTACAGCTCACAAACCCAAAGATGCAAACGTGTTCCGAACTCACATTCTTGAGAATGGACGCCATTCTCACTTCACACCCTGTCAAAACCATCTCACTCTGAAGGAGAAACCCGCTGGGAGCAGTCTGAAGTCTCACAGTCCTCGTAGTCTGCAAGGCTCATTAGCCAGTCCAACGCACTGAAGGTGACTCTTTGGGAAGCAAGATCTTTCAACGTACAGAGGATGACAACGAGGTTGGCCCCTCTATTGAAGACAAACAGTTCATCGAGCTAATGGATAAGGAGATGTTTATTGATGAAGGAAACAACTGGGTAGCCCCACTGCCATTCCGCCCTTCAAGATTACGTCTGCCTAACAACAAGGAGCAAGCTCTGAGTAGCTTTAAATCTCTCTGTCGCACTCTTGATAGAAAAGCAGAGATGAAGCAAGACTTTGTCACCTTCATGCAACGGATCTTCGATCAGAATCATGCAGAGTTGACTCCACCATTAGCGGAGGGAGAAGAGTCCTGGTACTTCCCTACATTTGGAGTGTACCACCCGCGCAAGCCTGGTGACATCAGAGTCGAGTTTGACTCCAGTGCCAAACACCTCGGGGTGTCTCTAAATGATGTGCTGTTGACCGGGCCAGACCTGACCTGGGGGTTCGACGTGAACGGATTGCTATCACCACAGACATCGAACAGATGTTCCATAGTTTTCTTGTAAGGGAAGATCACAGGAACTTTCTTTGGTTCATATGGTTCAAAAATAATGACCCTACAGATGAGGTTGTCGAGTACTGGATGCGGGTTCACGTGTTTGGTAACAGCCCCTCTCCGGCGGTGGCAACCTATGGCCTTAGAAGAGCTGCACTATACAGAGAACCGGTGTTTGGCTCTGCAGCAAAGGAGTTCATACATAGAAAGTTCTATGTAGACGATGGCCTTACATCTCTGCCATCAGAAGATGAAGCTGTCAGTTTACTCAAAGCAGCACGAGGTATGCTGGGTAGGTCTAACCTACGCCTCCACAAGATTGCATCCAACTGCCCCGCAGTCATGCAAGCATTTCCGGCCTCCGAATATGCCAACAACTTGAAGGAACTCGATCCTGATAGTGATTCTCTTCCAATGCAGCGTAGCTTGGGATTGAACTGGGACCTGCGCAAAGACACATTTACATTCCGGGTCTCCAGCACTGAAAGGCCTTTCACACGGAGAGGTGTGCTTGCTACTGTAAATAGTTTATTTGATCCTCTTGGCCTAGTGGCACCGATCTCCATTCGAGGAAAGCTTCTGCTGAGAGAACTAACCCAAGACACCAACAACTGGGATGAGCCTCTCCCAGCAGATAAGGAAGGAGAGTGGATCACTTGGAAAGATTCATTACAAGCTCTTGCACACTTTGAGACTCCTCGTTGTTACACTAGTGCATCCATCTCTAATGACCTGGTGTGTAGAGCTGCACATATTTTCGGATGCTTCTGTAAAAGCTATCGCTGCAGTAGCCTATTTGAAGGTGTTGGATAGCAACGGCATGGACCACGTAAGCTTTGTCATTGGGAAGGCTAAGTTAGCTCCTCTGTCAGTCCATACTGTCCCACGGCTTGAGCTGGGAGCTGCAGCCCTCGCTGTTGAGATTGCAGAGCTGGTGTCAAGAGAATTGAATGTCAAGATTGATGACATGAAGTTTTACACTGACAGCAAAGTCGTGCATTTTTTTCTCTGTTTCGTGCACACAGCACGTTAGCTCATAGCATGTTGCTAGCGGGCCCTTTTTTTTTTACGTAACACACAGACTGACTAGAACTTCCTAGTAACTCCTTCAAAATAAAAGCAGCGTATAGTCATTCCAAAATAAACTCAAATAGTGCATCTCAATACTGAAACATGCAGTAAACAACAATTATGTTTCTCAATACATTTTTAACTCTAAACACTGCAATCTTCTTCTAACTATTTAATACTTATTTAAAGTATTTCCTTTTAATAAACATAAATCACAACATGCAACAAACCACAACATTCTCCCGCCCCATGAACAATGTTCATCATGACTAATCTATGCCTCAATCAAGTTAAGTTATTAAGTTATTTCCAAAGGATAGATCAGTTGCACAGGTCTTCTCAGTAGTGTCCCTATAGGGGTACAAACTGTGCATGAGCGTGTCAGTCCATCTCGCCCTGGAAACAGCTCTTCAATCCTGCCTGTTTTCCAGATTTGTCGAGGCATTTTGTCCTCTCCAATCAGCACGACGTCTCCCACTTTGAGCTCAGTGGGTTTGGATGTGTCACACTTATGTGCTGATTTCAGATCCAGTAGATAGTCCTTGCGCCAGCGGGTCCAGAAGGTATTTAGGAGTCTCTGGCGGTACTTCCATCTGCGTCCCATGTTCTCTCTGCTTAGATTGGCTGACTGAATTTCTGGAATTATAGTTTTTGGTGGCAGGGAAGTCAGTCTTTTGCCGACCAGAAAATGAGCGGGTGTCAGGGGAGTGGGTTCATCTGCATCGTTGTGCACATATGAGAGTGGCCTAGAATTCAGCACAGCCTCCGCCTCTGTGAGAGTGGTGGTCAACTCCTCGAAGTTCAGTGAGGCCCTTCCTAGGACTGTTTTTAGGCATGTCTTCACTGACCTCACGAGTCTTTCCCAGAAGCCGCCCCACCAAGCTGCTCTCTCAGCAATAAACCTCCATGAGATGCCCTTTTCGGTGAAGAATGCAGTGAGCTCCGGTTCCTTGAATGACTTCCATAGCTCCTTCAGATCTTGGTCTGCTCTTTTAAAGGTCTTGGCATTGTCAGAATAAATGACCTTACATAGCCCACGTCTTGCAATGCATCTCTTCAAGGCTAAGAGAAAGTTCTCTGTGGACATGACTGATACAAGCTCTAAATGCACTGCCTTAGTGACAGCGCATGTGAACAGTGCAATGTATGCCTTCTTTGTCTGGCTGTTTGACTTGACATACAGCGGGCCAGCGAAATGAATGCCCATGACTTCAAAAGGTGGGGACTCTGTAATCCTGTCTCTTGGTAAAGGGGCAGTAACTTGCTGAGCTGGTTTCACCTTTAGTCTCTTACAGATGTGACAGCGTGCCACAATCTGCTTAACCAGCTGTCTGCCTCTCAATATCCAGTAGCTGTCCCTTATCTGCACTAGAGTATCCCTGACCCCAGAATGCATCACCTTTTCGTGGTAGTTTTGAACTAAGAGCTCAGTGTATCTGTGTTTTGGGGGGAGCTGTTCTCTGAAACTGAACTCCGACTGTTGCAGCCTTCCTCCCACACTGATAAGGCTGTTCTCATCAAGCAATGGTTTCAAGTCCTTGATTTTTGAATCTTTGTCAAGATCTTGTCCTGATTTCAGTAGATTTAATTCTTGGCTGAAACCTTGCTCGTGTCACCTTTATCCAGTTTCACCTGCAGTGAGCTCCTCTGCAGTGAGCTCTCCATGGGTCCTTTGGCTTGAGCGGGCTTTGTTCACAAACCTCTTCACCCATGCAGTTAATCTGAACACTGTTCTCAGTCTACTGTACTTGTCAAGGTCTAACAGTGGTTCAGCTGGGTCAGTGCTAGTAAATTGTACTGCTACCGTGACCTTAGTCCTAAGCTCAACATTTGCCTCCTCAGCAGTACAGTCCTTCTCAGTCTCAGTTGAGTCTGTTGGTTCAGCTGTCAGTGACGTAGCAGGCCCGTTCCACCACAGCTGACTCTGGATGAGATTGTCAACACTCTGGCCCCTGGTGGGTAGATCAGCAGCGTTCCTTTTGCCATTGATGTGTGACCATGATTCTGGGTTTGTCAAATTTTGGATTTCAGTCACTCTGTTTTCCACAAAGGGCTTCCATTTGTGTGCTGTGCTGCGTATCCAGTGCAAGGCGATCATCGAGTCTGTCCACATCCTGAACTGATTCTTTTCCATCTTCAGAGACTTAAGCAGAGTGTTTCCCAACCTGGCTCCGATCAAGGCTCCCATCAGCTCTAAGCGTGGTAAAGTTAGTTTCTTTAGAGGGGCAACTCTCGACTTTGATGCTACAAGGCTTGTCACAATTTCCCCGTTCTGGTTCTTTCCTTGCATGTATGCAACAGCACTGAACGCCTTTTCACTAGCATCACAGTAGACATGTAGTTCCAGTGACTGCATGTTTGGTTGGATTTCAATGTGATACCACCTGGGAATCGCCACAAGGTGGAGCCGTGGCAGTTCTGAGCACCACTGGTTCCATTCCCTTGCCAAGACTGGGGGTAACTGGTCATCCCAACCAATTCCCCTCTCCCACAGTTGCTGGAAGAGGTGCTTCACCCTAATGGTGAACGGAGGGAGGAAGCCAATAGGGTCAAAAATGCGAGCTGACGTTTGCAGCACACCTCTCTTTGTGTTTTGCTTGTCCTTCAAAATGTCTAAAAGTCCATTTAAGTCAAACACAAAGTGATCTTCCTCTGGTTTCCATTCTAGACCTAGCACTTTAAGTACATTCCCGCAAGTGACAGGTTCTGTAGCTTGTTCGAATCCATTCTCTGCCCATTTTGATTTGAGATCTGGTGAGTTTGTGGCCCATTTGCACAGGTTCATTCCAGCAGCAGACAGAATGTTCTTAGCTCCTGTTGTGACTGAATAGGCCTCCTCCACGTCACATGAGCTTGAAATCAGATCATCTACATACAAAGACTCTCTAAGTGCCTTCACTGCCTTTGGTTGGGCTACATCATACTGTTGGATGTGCTTCCTAATGGTTGCAGCTAGGAGGAAGGGGCTTGGTGAAACTCCAAATACCACTCTTCTCATTCTCATGATGCGCAGCTCATTGTCACAGTCCTTAGTGGGGGATCCATGCCTCCACAAGAACCTGACTGAATCCTTGTCTTTTTCTGCTAGGGCTATCTGCAACAAAGCCTTGGTGATGTCTGCAGTGAAAGCTATCTTGTGCAGTCTGAATTTGATAAGCACATCTAACAGATCAGGGTTTAGGTTTGGCCCAGTTAACAGACAGTCATTTAGTGAGGGGCTTCCAGCCTCATGTGATGAGGCATCAAACAGTACTCTCAGCTTGGTCGTCACTTTCTCCTCCCGGAGTACAGCATGATGAGGTAGGTAATATTTCACAGTTTCTGTTGACTCTGCTGCTAAGTCATTCTCTGAGACATCCTCACAAATTTCCTGCTGTAGGTAATCCTCCATCACATTGTTGTACCTTGTGTACAGAGTGGCATCAGCAATCAGCTTCCTCTTCAGGTTCTCAAATCTTTTCTTTGCAACTCTGAAGTTGTCTGGTAGAGGTGGGCTGTCCGGTCGCCATGGTAATTCAACTTGGTAGCGACCATCATTAAATGTCACTGTCTGCTCAAAGCTCTGAAGAGCCTCTGTATCTTCTGGGTTTTCAGCTTTGTCATTTACAATGCCCAGTGTTTCTATTTCCCAAAAGGCATGCAACTGTTTTGAGATCTGAGTGTCCTCATCTAGGCTGATGTGCATGCAGGTTGTGTCTATTACACTAGACATTGGGACTGGCCCTTGGACAGTCCATCCAAAGGTGCTTTCTAAGCCCACAAGTGACTCTGTTAGCCTTTCCACTTTGCCAGTCATCACCTTCCAGTAAAAGTCAGCTCCAATTAAGACCAACAGCTCGGGGTCCTCAGCACCATCTAACTGGAAATCTGCCAGCTGCAGTGTGCAGTCAGCTGTGTGACTTCCTCCAGAACAATACTCTATTTGAGGACTTTCAGTCAGGATTTAGAAAATATCATAGCACCGAGACCGCTCTGGTGAAAATTACTAATGACCTGCTAATTGCGTCAGACAATGGACTCGTCTCAGTACTTGTCTTGTTAGATCTTAGTGCTGCTTTTGATACTATTGACCACCATATCCTGTTGCAGAGATTAGAACATTTAATTGGCATCAGAGGAACTACTTTAAGCTGGTACAAATCCTACTTATCGGATCGATCACAGTTTGTTCACATTAATGATGAGTCCTCCATGCAGTCCATAGTCAGTTATGGAGTTCCTCAAGGTTCTGTGCTTGGGCCAATTCTATTTACTTTATATATGCTTCCTTTAGGCAATGCTATCAGGAAACACTCCATAAACTTTCACTGTTATGCAGATGATACTCAGCTATATTTGTCATTTAAGTCAGACAATTCCAGCCAGTTAGCTAAACTCCAAACATGTCTTCAGGATATAAAATCTTGGATGACGCACAATTTCTTGTTATTAAATTCAGATAAAACTAAGGTTATTCTAATTGGCCCCGAAAAACTCAGAAATAACCTATCTAATGACTTATTTACTCTAGGTGACTTTGCACCAGCCTCGAGCACCACTGTAAGGAATCTAGGGGTAATTTTGACCAAGATATGTCCTTCAACATCCACAGTAAACAAACAGCTAGAACAGCTTTTTTTCATCTGCGTAACATTGCAAAAATAAGGCATTTTCTCTCCCAAAACGATGCAGAAAAATTAGTCCATGCTTTTGTAACTTCTAGGCTGGACTACTGCAATTCCTTATTATCAGGCTGCCCTAATAAGTCTATCAGGACTCTCCAGCTGGTCCAGAACGCTGCAGCACGTGTTCTGACCAGAACCAGGAATAGAGACCATATTTCTCCGGTGTTAGCCTCTCTGCACTGGCTCCCTGTTAAATCTAGAATAGAATTTAAAATCCTCCTCCTCACCTACAAGGCACTGAATGGTCAGGCACCATCTTATCTTAAAGAGCTAATAGTGCCTTATAATCCTGCTAGAACTCTGCGCTCTCAGAATGCAGGACTATTAGCGGTTCCTAGGGTTTATAAAAGTAGAATGGGAGCTAGAGCTTTCAGTTATCAAGCTCCTCTTCTGTGGAACCAACTCCCTCTTTCAGTCCGGGAGGCAGACACCATCCCCTTATTCAAGAGTAGGCTTAAGACTTTCCTTTTTGATAGTGCTTATAGTTAGGACTGATCCCAGGCTGCCTTGGATCAATCCTTAGTTATGCTGCTATAGGTCTAGACTGCCGGGGGACTTGCTCTGACACACTGAGCTTCTCTTCTTCTTCATTTTGATGCCTCCATTAAGTCATTTTACTAACTCATCTTCTTCCCCGGAGCCCCTGTGCTCTCAGCTCCCAGGTGTCCATGAGCTACTTGGTGAGAAGGAGGTGGTGTCATCCTGGCTTCGTCTGTCGTGATGGTGGTGAGATGGAGAAGAGACGATGCTGCTCAGGCTGTATCTGTTAGGGTAGTGGAGAAGAGGATGTGTTTACATTTCCTCCCTTTAACACATGCTGCAGATTAGTTTTGTGCGTTGTAGTCCCTGTGCGTTCTCATCTCACAGGTATCCATGGACCCAGTCTACCTGGTGGAGTAGTGGTTGTGCAGACCATTCAGGCTTCATCTTCTGGTTCAGAGCGATGTGGTGGTGAAGAGGTCATCTTGCGGAGGCTTCTCCTGTTTGGTGTGGTGGAGAGGAAGACGTGCTGCTCAGGCTTCTTCTGGTTGGCATGGTGGAGAGAGGAAGATGTGCTGCCCAGGCTTCTTCTGGTTGGCATGGTGGAGAGAGGAAGACGTGCTGCCCAGGCTTCTTCTGGTTGGCGTGGTGGAGAGAGGAAGACGTGCTGCCCAGGCTTCTTCTGGTTGGCATGGTGGAGAGAGGAAGACGTGCTGCCCAGGCTTCTTCTGGTTGGCGTGGTGGAGAGAGGAAGACGTGCTGCCCAGGCTTCTTCTGGTTGGTGTGGTGGAGAGGAGGACGTGCTGCCCAGGCTTCTTCTGGTTGGCGTGGTGGAGAGGAAGACATGCTTCTCATCCTTTGCTGCTAGCTTGATGATGCTCTTCATCCCCTTGGACACTCTCATACAATTCTATATATACACACTGTACATTAGCTGTTGTTATATTGAGTTGGAAATTTCCATACAATTTTGTATGTAGTGTTAATGTGTTTTCATTGTTGTTATTCTGTACACATGGCATCTATTGCACGTCTGTCCATCCTGGAAGAGGGATCCCTCCCCTGTTGCTCTTCCTGAGGTTTCTTCTGTTTCTTTTTCCCTGTTTTTTTGGGGGGAGTTTTTCCTTAGTCGATGCGAGGGTCATTTGTAAAGGACAGCGGGTGTCATATCCTGTCCAGATTGTAAAGCCCAATGGGGCAAATTCATAATTTGTGATATTGGGCTATACAAATAAACTTGACTTGACTTGACTCTCCTCTTGAATTCTCCTCTGATGTGCTCTCCAGGCACTTTCATAACAGCAGTGCACACTTGAGGGGTCTCAACTGCTGCAATTTCAATTCTTTGCTGTGTATTCCACACATTCTCCAGCACTACCTTGACAATGTTGCACTTTGTTGTCATGGGACCAGCAGATCCAAAGTTGTGGAGGTTCAATGTCTCTTGCTTTAATACTGGCAGTTTCAGTGTCTTCTCCAGGTTCTCGTGCACAAAGCTTCTTTGACTGCCTCCATCTAATAGGCAACGCATTATTTTTCTACCTGCTGGGCCCTCTGTCCTGGCCTTAACTGTCTGAAGTAGCACTGTGTTGGGTTCATTAGGTTTTGGTTTCATTGTGCTAGACACCGAAGAAACCACAGCATCTGTACTGTTGCTGTTGCTGTTAGCAGCGCCTGGCTGCAATTCTTCTTGATCACAGACCAACTGGTGGTGTCTGCGACCACACAAGGCACATGAGACACCTTTGACCTTACAGTATTTGGCTATATGTTTGGGGCCTAGGCACACATAGCATCTTCCCATTTTTTTCAGTTTTTCCTTTCGAGCAGTCACTGTGGTGTCTGAGCAGTTTTCTGGCTTATGACTGGGACTGTCACAATACACACAGGTCTGAGGGGCATTACTGGCTGTGTGCAATGCAGCTGCTGAGGGCACAGTTTTGAATTTATTCTCATTGGATGGCACTTGTTTTGTGAACGGTCTGTTACTTTGGGAATGGTCCTTTTGGGAGCTGCCTGACCTGGTCAGTTGTTGTGCTCTCTCTCTACTTTGCACTTCATTTTGCAGGAATTTAATTAGCTCAGGCACCTTCCATTCACCATCAGTGTCCAACGTGCGTGTGTAGCCTAATGCCAAGTCATCTGGCATCAACTGCAATAATACAGGGCATAGCAGGGTGCCATATGTGTCACTGTGAACACCTAGGGACTCTAGGCTGCGAATCTGTATTTCACATTCATCATAGAGAAATCTCAGTGCTGCTATATCCGAGGATCTTTTCACAGGTGTCAGGGTTAGCAGTTTTGACATGTGCGCACTGACCACAATGTCCTTTCTTCCAAATCTGTTCTTAAGCAAGTCAATTGCATTATCATAATTACTGTCGGCCAATGTGAACCCTGCTACCGCTTTTGCTGCTGCTCCCGTTAGGTAGGATTTCATCCTTCTTACACAGCGCATCATTTGAATGGATAGCAGTGTCATATTGACTCCAGAATTCTTGCCACCGGCTTATTTCTCCATTAAACTTTTCAATCACTAACCTGGGCAGTTTAACAGTTTGTCTTGCCAAGGAGTTATCAGAGCCTGTACTTCCCGCACTAGTGCGCCTACTCACATACTCCTCCCAGGCACCTGGGCTCCTCTGGATCAGTATGCTTGCTCGTGTTTTCCATGAAATAATGCGGTCCTGATATTCCTGTGAGGACTCTAATTCAGAGTCTAATTCCTCCGTCAGAGTCTTCTCTTCAATGCCTTTGTCCAGTTCCATTAATTGTCCCTCCTTGGTCGTTAATAAAGACAGCAGTTCACGCAGTGAATCATAGTCCTTTTCGTTTTCCTCCTTGTTTGCTTCTTCTTCCATACGAGCCAGTAGCCTTGATACTGAAGCACGGACTGCACCTCTCTTCTTCTTCATACGTTCCATGGCGTCGGACATTTCAGTCGTTTACTTCCAATTCAAAACGTCAACAAAGTCGCTGAGTTCCCGGGTTTCGGCACCAAAATGTGATTGAAAGTTCTTAAAAGCAATAACGTTGACAAAAGTTTACTGACTTCTTGCAGTTTTAAAAAAACATACAAACACGGTGGAAAATTAGTAATACAAAAAAGGTGGATTGGTTTCACAGCGTTACATGCATTTTTTTCTCTGTCTCGTGCACACAGCACGTTAGCTCATAGCATGTTGCTAGCGGGCCCTTTTTTTTTACGTAACACACAGACTGACTAGAACTTCCTAGTAACTCCTTCAAAATAAAAGCAGCGTATAGTCATTCCAAAATAAACTCAAATAGTGCATATCAATACTGAAACATGCAGTAAACAACAATTATGTTTCTCAATACATTTTTAACTCTAAACAGTGCAATCTTCTTCTAACTATTTATTACTTATTTAAAGTATTTCCTTTTCATAAACATAAATCACAACATGCAACAAACCACAACATTCATAGTGGTATTGTGTTCAATACCAGGCGGGGAGTGTGATGTTCCATGTGTTTTGTTATGTGTTAATGTTATAGCTCCTCCTATGGGTCATGAAGGGAATGCAGCTTTTTTCACAGTTTTGAGATGTTTGGGTTTTCATTGGTTATTCAGGTCACATGATTAGTGGTAGAAAAAGAACTAGAGCACCGCATGGCTTGAGATTTTCTCTTTTCTCGCTTGGAGCAGCTTTGTGTGTGAGTAGAATTATTATCTGTGTTTATAAAAAATATTTCTGCTCATATTTCATTGTATTTCATAAGATTTACTTACATTGTTTCATTGCTATTTTGTGTTGGTTTATTTAGAGTTTCACATGATAAAAGACAACATGAAAATGCTGTATCTTCAATAAATGGAGTTCACCTTGACAACTCACGTCTTGCCTACTCATCATTGAAGCTACCAGGCTACTTCAGTCAAGGTGAGTCAAGTCAATGTTTAGCTGTCTGGTGATGTGTACTTCGCTACGCGCTCAGGTGCCAGAACATTTCTACTATTTAACTGTGAAACGATCGTTTATAGCATGTTATTTACCGTGGTTCAACACTGCCTCCATCCACTAATGTTATCCATCACAGATGACGGAGCATCGCTGTCCATGCAATGTCAGACTTTTTAAACAGAACAATGTAGGGAATAAGGTTGTATTCTCGCACTAAACAGATTCAACATGCTCTGGTCATCTATCTGTATCAGCAGGGATCATGAGTCGGCTATAAAGTCATTATAAGCCAGCGGCAAAATATACCGACATGCCAATACCAAGAGAGCCGGCCCGCCCCTCCCTCTTCCTAGTGTGGCTAGTTACTCCCCGCAAATGGACAGAGTATCTTTTCCAAGAATATCACAGTATCACTGTACTGAACCAACCCTGGTGGCTCTACCACTGAGCCACAGCAGTGTTGGGCAGCAACGTTACTAATAACGTATTACTGCAACACGGTTCCGTTTGACAGGGACTGATACTTTAACACATTACTTTTTTAAAAAATAAATAAATAAATAAACACACAGTATGGTTTGTTTGTCTGTTACTTTTTAAATGTTTTCCGGGGACAGTGCTGTTTTTGAATGACCAATCCCCAGTTAAAGCTGCCCCTGAAAATGTCCATGATTTCAATGTTTTATGATTGAGAAAACAAATGTTGTGTTGACTAGAACAACAGTTATTATAGTAGCAGGGTAGAAAGCAGAAAGCGTTACTAAGCGTCACCTAATGGAAGCTCCATGCCTCCAGTCAGGTTTGTGTTTTGCGGCATTCGAGTTGTCCTCGTAAGTCAACTCACACACCCCTCGAAGTCAGATTTACTCGTATTTGTAATTTCTTCAAATACCCCGACTTGACCACCTCATAATCCAATATGGCAGCGCCCTGGATTTGCATCATGTAGCCTTATATGTTACAGCCTACAATAGACTCAAACGTCTTTCCCACACATGATTACGCTGGAGAACAAACGCACACCCTCCGTGTCTTATTTGTGTCAATTGTGTTTTTGGATCTTATATTGCTGCGTTAGGGGCATCCATCTTGGTTTTCCGACTTGTTTACTCGAACGCCGTCAACTCAGGCGTGACGTCATTCCCAGTTAGATAGATAGATAGATAGCCTTTGTTGTCCCATAGGGAAATTTTTCTTCACAGTCTGTCACGATAATCAGCACCATGCACAAACACCACCAACATTAATCAATATGAATACACACAATGCACACTATTACAGGACACCAATAAACATCAACAACAACAACAGCAACAACAACACTCAGGAGAGCTGAGTCCATACAGGGTTATTGGGGGAGGTTATTCAGTGCAGACATGGCAGACGGGACAAAGCTCTTGCTGAAGCTGTATCTGCGCCCAGATGGCAGCAGTGTGAAGGATGGGTTGAGAGGGTGGTCCGAGTCGTGAGTTATTGTCTGTGCTAGGTGTGTGACAGCTTGGTGGTTGAGCTCTTTGAGGTTAGGTATGGGATGATTGATGATTTTGGATGCAGTGTGTGTTATTTTTGTCAGTTTGTTCCTGTTAGTGACAGAGGGCGTATTGTAAAAACAGGGGGAGCAGTACAGTGGGGATGATGCTGGTGTATAATAAAAATAAAGGTGGGGGGCAACAGAGAGAGAGACAGTGAATGTCGATGATATATTGATCAAATGTCAATTTATTGTGTATGGTACTGGAAGTGGCTGACCTGTTCCACTGCCTGGTTGTGGATGGAGGTGGGGACCAGTCCAGAGGGGTGTGTGTGTGTGAGGTGTAAATGACCATTTCTTTTGTTTTCGCCATGTTCAGTTCCAGGAAGTTGGAAAGCTGATACTGAAAGCAGTAATTGAGTTATTGTCACTGAGCAGACCTAGGATGGCACTGTCATCTGAGTACTTGTAGTATGTGGTGATTGTTGATGGGTTGATGCAGTCATTAGTGAAGTGGGTGTAGAGAAAAGGGCTGAGGACACAACCCTGTGGAGCTCCCGTGTTGGTGATGATGGTTGAAGAAGTGACTGTGCCTATCCTTACAGCCTGTGGTCTATTAGAGAGGAAGTTGTGAACCCAGCGTATGAGGTGTGGGAGTATGTTGAGATCTATTTATCTATCTATCTATCTATCTATCTTAATCAAATCAAATAAGAACAAACTTTCATAAAGAGCAAAAAACCCTCAACCCTTGCTTGAAGACTCTTTTTTTATCTTTTTGATTTACCTCAACCACGACACATCTCTGCAACATCACGTGGACATCGGGGACAGTTCCTCTGGATTGGCAGACCGGGGTGGTGGTTCCCCTCTTTAAGAAGGGGGACCAGAGGGTGTGTTCCATCTATAGGGGGATCACACTCCTCAGCCTCCCTGGTAAGTTTGTGGTCTAAGGCGTTCGACCGCGTCCCTCGGGGAGTCCTGTAGGAGGTGCTCCGAGGGTATGGGGTACCGGACCCCTTGGTTCGGGCTCCCGCATTCTGGTCCTCGTCAGCACTTGTGCAGTTGAATTTTGTTGGAGTTGCAGAGTATGGAGGCTCTTTTTGGGGAGGCCAGAGAGCAGGGCATTACAATAATCTAAACAACAGGAGATAAAGCATCAGCACCTCTGTGCTGGCCTGGGAGTGAAATGGGCGGACTGTCTATATTCTTGAGGTGGTAAAAACCTGCCTTTGTAATGTCTGTGTAGGTTCTCGGTCATCCGTATCAAGGTAAATCAAAAAGAGCAAAAAGAGTTAACTGGACTTGCTTGAGGTTGGTTGAAGATGTTTCACATTTCATCATGCAAAAGGCATCTTCAGTTCTAACTGACTGGTAGAGAGTCCACATACTTATGCTTCTGTTGGAGCATAGAGAGCTATTACTATTTATGTGGGAGTCACTGTCCCGCCCAACCAGATGTGAGCCATTAAAGGTCCCATATTATACACTTATTTTGGCAATTTTATATGTAATACATAAATACATACATACATACATAAGTATGTATAAGTACATATGACAGCACAGGGATGACGAGATGGGCACAGGCCCTGAAATGCATACAGAAAATGGTGTTGAAAACAATATGCAAATACCCACTTGCCATGCTGTGGGACTTACAAGCCTCAATTTCAGATAATATGACATAAATGTCCGCTTTAGTCGTGTTTAGTTGTTCTGCATAATTTGGACATGTTTCTTCAGCAAAACTCCTTGCCAGGATGGCCACTGTTAGAATTACGTGGGAGCCAATGGGAGTTGAGCTTGATATGAAAATTTTGGCCAATACCAATAACCAATACACCATTGGTGTCAGTACCGATTACTGATATTTACAGATATCAATCCATACCAACAACACAAATAACCAAACCCACAATGGCAGCTAAATAAAAACAACCATCAGTTGTTCACATCGAAACATGTGACTAACAGTATGACTGCTGATATATCATGCATCCTAGTCATAAATATCCATTTTGACAAGCTATCTTGCTGCTATCTTGGTAATTGCTTAGCTTACGAACTGGCTGATGGATGCTTCCTCAACAGTCACCAGTCAACTTATTTCCTCCCTCGTATTGTATGTGGATTGAAAGTGCAATTGCATTTATACTCCTCAGTGGGGTCTTGGGTACATTGACAAGTGCACTTTCATGTAGTCAAGCACAGTCTGATCTTCCAAAACTGCATTTTAATGCAATGTGTAAAGGCAGTGATTGACACCACTGCACCTGAAAAGGACTGACATAATATTAGCATATTTCCAAGAGACACATTTTAAGAGATGATAATACATTTAACTAAATTCTTAAAATGACATCTGTATATTTACTCTTTTTCATTGTTATTTGGTAATGACATGTTTTTCTACTTATTCTGCTTAGACACTTGCTTACTGATGTCACAGGTTCTTATTTTTTTGTATAAGCCTTTATTGAAATGTGGCTCTATCCACTTTGCATCTGTAACAATGTCAAACTCCCATTAGTAGGACATATAAAGGATTATCACTGGGGAACAATTTGAAAAAAAAAATCTTTCGAGTTAAATTTTTATGCTGATTAAAACTAAAATTGGCATGCTGATTCCAAAATTGCAGTCAGTTTTTTTTCTAGCACGTCAAGTTTTTTCTCCACAGCTTCCAGATAAGCAAAATTCCACTTGCTGTAGTAAGACTTGCCAGCTGATTATGATTGGAAAGCTAGCATAGTAGGAATTAAGAGGATTTGTGCTGGCTTTTCTCTTAACCTCGTAACCATGGGTATACCGTTGTAAGTTCTATTTCGTTTTATGCTTTGAGTTTTCAAAGCTTGTAACTATTCCATCTTAGTGTTTTATTTACATTGGTATATATTTTCTTTGTTCCAGATCATGTCTGCTCCTGCTACTTTTCATCGTAAATGCCTGAACAATCCTGACTCCTTTTGCTATATTTGTGGTAGTTTCACCATTCCAAGTCAGAGGACAAACATCAGTGCATTTGTTAAAGAAGCATAGTAGCTCTGTGATCAAGACAAGCCTTGGGCCCCTCACAAAGTGTTTAAGCAGTGTGTTGAGAGTTTATGGATGTGGACCAAAGGAACACATGAAAAGTTGGTATTTGGTATCCCCATGGTTTGGCGAGAGCAAAAAGATCATTGCACAGACTTACTTACTTGTGTTTAGTGAAAACATCAGGATTCACCAAGAAAAATAAATGTAAAATAGAATATCCTAATATACCGTCAGCTATAAGACCAATGCCTCATTCAGCTGAAATTTGTGAAGCTGAGCGAGCATCAGTCAATGTATGTCTTTCTGCACATGGAGAGAAGAAACAGGAAATGAACAGTCTCTACAACCCACGAGGGGAAAAACAAGAGGATGCGAGAGGAAGAGAGGGAGAGCTCAAAGGAAGAAGAGATGGTCAGGGAGCGTGAGAAGCTGTGGCTTCAATTTAAAAAGAACTAGCAAATGCAATTCCTGCTGAAAATGAGTGGGAATACTTCTTGAGAATTTGTTTTTTTTTTTTTGTTAAACAACTCACAACATAGAATTAAACTGGTACAAAATGGGTGATTCTGAGAAACATATTGTTCTCTTTTTGATCTGCTGCTGCCTCTGTTGCTTTTCTCTTTTCTGGGGTAGACCACATGTTGATCTGGTCTAACTATCCTCAGGGCTGCAGCAGCATACCAGAAATAAACAGGGAGTAGTGCTCAGAGCGAATGCATGCCACTTCATCAACAGTGGCATACCATCAGTTACTGCTCATACCCCACTGATCTGAGCAACTTACACAGAACTTTTTGATATTGTCTAATTTTTCTCCGAAAGATGCAACAAAATGGGACTTTGTAGCTCATTTAAAGGGGACCCTTCAATAAAAATATATTTGGGAGTTCCTATTAGCCCATAAACTGTGAAATATGACTTTTGTAGGCTACTTAGATTGGAAAACATGTAAAACCAAGGTTAAATAAAGATATGGCGGATATGGTATTATATTTGTTCGTGGCTACTGGAGGGAATTCAGTGTTGTGATGCCCTTCGACCGGACAAACAGATGGCTGAACCAAATGATGAAAACAACATGTGAAGCCGGGCTAAGTAAAACACAGACTTCAAATGCAATTTTTGTGGGTCTTTATTGCGTTCCCCATTTGACTTGGTAGTGTTTAAAATAAAAAGAAATTATAGTTGGCTTCCACCGAAAGAGTATTGGCAAATTACCACAAAAAACAGGTATGGTAGGAATAAAGGTTGATCGTCTACTGTCTCACATTTGTTTAACACAGAATATAGGCAAAAAATACGACAGTGGCTCCTCTCTGGCTACAGAGAAAACAGAAAACATTCATTCATTCAAGTATAATGCAGTATTTCACTTTGCAAATGAAACTAAACATGTCCATACTGCTTAATACATTCAACAAATGGAAATACAGAATATAAACTCAGAAATCTGTTTCTTACCTAGCTTAAACACACCAAGCTCTAGTAGTACACGTTATGTTCTCCACCAGCATCGGCAATCCTAGGCTCAACAACTACACAGAATGTGGTTTTATGAGAACATCGTACAGCATTAAACCAACAAATTCATATATTGTGCAATATAATCCTTAAACAACCTGTGATGCTCCCAGAATCCTTGACCTTTTTAAACAGAACGCTGCTCAAAGAAATAGTGAACTACTGCCCCCAGCTGTCCAAAGTTAATCTCCACTACAGGTCTACTACAGCTGAGAATCAGTTTAATTTACAGTGGTTTTGTTCCCTGGGTTTATTAAATTAAGTACAGTTTTACCACCTGGAGGTTTGTGATATCATATTATTGTGTGCAATGCCCCTGAAAAACCATATTACCTGCCATTTCCTCCAGCAACCATTGATGTAGACAGCAGTCACGTCATGATCAAAAGATTTTGAGGACGAAACAGCCAGTCAGAATCAACGTTCTTCAACCTGTGTTGTGCCGAGTGAGCTCAGGTGAATTTGAGCACAAGCAAGAAAAAAATGAGAATATCTGCGTTCAAAATCTGTCTTTGCTCACTCAGGAATGTGACATAAATGCTGCAGACAGACAACATGGGAAAAAAATGTGTTTTTTGAAAATTAAAGCATGGAAATGCGTTAACACTTGTAGCACAAACCCCAAATACAAGCATTATAGAGCAGGAAATGAGCTTGTTAAGTCTTGTTAAATTAAGTCCTGTCCAGTATCTGTAATATTTTTTTCTGCAATCTGTTTTACTATTTCTCCCAGTATTACCACATATGTCCAACATGTATGCACTGACTGATGAGTTGATTTTTTTTATTTATGTTTATTTATAATTAATATGCATCAGTTAACCTGGCAAACAACATCTATTTTAACAGCCCCATACTGGAGGGAAGGAACAAAGGAGAACTAAAAACAGCAGACCAAGCAGTATCACGCATCCCCATGGTGGCTGGGGGAGGTATTATGCTTTTATTACAATTCCATAGTAATTTAGTGGGCAGAATTAGTTAACCAGTGTCTGTTAATGGATTTTACAAGTGCATGTGGTGAAAGTTAAGCCCCCGCACACCCAACACACACTATCCCTGGTCGCAGCTGGACAACTAGTCCAACAGGACTTTCACAGATGGTCCAGTGGGATACTGGAGAGGGAGGGAGGACACTAGAGACAGGAGAGAGATGGATGTAGGTCGGAGAGGAGGGGACAATGCTAATGATGCAAAAGTGTGTGTGCATGCCTGCGCACTTACATGGATTTAGAAATGCAAATATGCAAGAAGACACTTGACATAGACTACTATTTCTAGAAATTAGATTTTGCAGTTGATATAACAATGAGAAATGCAGATCAACATAAACTGAACAAATTAAACTGACATGCTTTTATTAAAGGGACAATACCTCAACCATGACTGCTACTAATTATGCAGACAGCTTTAGGATTGGTTGTTTTAATTACTGACTCTACTTTGACTCTAATTGGTGCGTGTTGTTTCTCTTAAAGCTCTATTCAGCCCCCATGGGTGTCAGTCAAAAAAATACTCGAGCTGTGACCACGCCCATTCATTTTCATTCATTCCCTCGCGCTTGCTACGCCCTTCCAAAACCCAACGAAAAACGGTGGTAGTTGACTTGCGGTTGATTTATCAAAATAAATTTTGAAATAAGCAGCAAAAAAAAAAAAATCTGCAGAGCCCCGAAGGAATAATTTTGCATGAGAATTCAAAAATAATTCCTCCTCTTGAACTAAATCTATCACATCATCTTAACACGCTGCGCACATGGCAAGGATGAAAGAATTTTCCACAATAATGTCAACTGAATGTAATGTCCATCCATCCATCCATCCATCCATCCATTATCTAAACGCTTATCCTCATCGCGGGGGGGGGGGGAGCCTATCCCAGCCAGTCTTAGAGCGGAAGGCAGGGTACACCCTGGACAAGTTGCTACCTCATCGCAGGGCACAGGGCACATAGAGACAGACAACCATTCACACTCACATTCATACAATTTAAATCAATTTAAATTAGCCAATTAACCTAATCCCCATGCATGTTTTTAGATGGTGGGAGGAAGCCGGGGTACCCGGAGAGAACCCACGCAGACACGGGGAGAACATGCAAACTCCACACAGAAAGGCCCCGGCCCGGGATTCGAATCCGCCTTCTATCACTTCATTGTGTTGTTTATTATGTCTTTATTACTGTAATCTGTCTACCCTGTAATTTGTCTTCCCAATGGGGATACATTTAAAAAAATATATATTCTATTCTATTCTATTGTGCAATACCTGTGCTATCTTCACAGTAATACTTAATTATTATAAATATTTTAACATTTAGCTATTTGTTCTAATCTACTGTTTTTTTATCTGTAAACTGCATGCAATGACAATAAACGCTTTTGATTTGTTTTAATTTGATAAAATGTGCTATATTCAGCTGTTACAATTAACAAATTGTTATTTGCTCTGCTTTAGTAGTGGTTCAATATCATCGTCAAAGTTATAGAATAGTGTGATCAAAAAAGAGAGGATTTTCTTGTTTTGAAGTCGCAGGTTTTATTTTGAAGGCCAAAAATAGTATTCCGGTAATGTTATTGTGAAAACTGCCACCTTGACGCGACTTCCTGAAAGATTGACAGTTTTCAAGTGGAAACGATAGCTCCCGTTGTGTGAGAGAAGCAACAACAACTCGAGTCGCCGACTGATTTTTCTTGGATTTAATTTTGTACTTTTAAAGAAGTGTACAAGAGACGAATCGAGTTTGGAATTTACAACAATCTACGGGGCATGAAAGTGAAGAGGACGCTCCAGAGAAAGTAAAAGAGAAGGTAGAGCTGTGCCTTTGATGGCTGCTGGGGATGGAGCCCAGCTGCCGGCCACAGTAGCGGCCAGCCGGAACGTGGAGAAAGCGCTCGAGGAGGCTGCCGCTAGCGGGGCTCTCAACTTGTCCAACCGAAAACTGAAGGAGTTTCCCCGGAGCGCCAGGAACTACGACTTGTCCGACATTACACATGCAGGTCTGTTTGCTTTTCACTCTCTTCCTCAAGTTACGAAGCAGTACGAGCGAGCCAGCTAGCTGTTTTCATGAGAAGCGCCTTTGTTTATCGCCACCTGCTTCTTTCTTCTGTCGCAGAAGGCACCTCAATCCTCACAATACTCTCTCAAGTGACTCCCTCACAACTGTATACCTCGAAAATGATTATTTAAGGCTTCTTTGAAATCATCAGGACCTCCATCTTATTTTGGCAGACGGGCACTTTCACCAAACTGTTAGTAGATCAATACCTTTTCGTTTTAGCCCTTAATGCATCTTAAATATAGGTTCAGTGTTGAAATTAGCATGAAAGTACTTATATACTTCTAAGGCAAAAGTCCTTGCCTTAGTCGAGGCTTATCTGTTATTGTAATGTATAGTGTACTTTATTAAAAGAAAGTTGACTTCAAATGATAAAGGGAACATCATCAGACATGCTAGTTCCTCTTCCATTATAAGTCACCGGGCTTGGTGTTGTCGGCTGTAGTGTTTTCCCCCATCAGCCTGAGGTGATTGTGTACAAACATGGCAACCCTTGTCCCCCTCCTGGACTCTGTCTGTGTGTCACTCACTCACTGTATATTATAGAAGACTCTATAATAACAACAGAGAGTAAAACCGAACAGTGAAGTAGGTGTGGATGACACTGGATTAAAGGGAACTACCTTGGCCTGGCCTTGTTGAAAAGAGGATTACACCATCCAGGTTGCTGAAATCAATCTGACTACGCAGCAACACCCCCTATCTTCAGTTACTGCTTCCTGTGCTTTGGTAATTATGACCATCTGCTCATAACAGCCTAGGTCTAGACCCTGTGGAATAAGGAGGCCTTGAATACACTTAAACACACACCGGCACCTGCCACTGGAGCAAACCAACCCTAATGACTATGGGAGTGATTCACACAGAGGTATGGTAATGGCACTTGATTAGGATGTGTTTTTCCAAGTGCAGGTTCTCGGACAAATCTAGCTTGGCAAGTCAGTAAGAGATACAGCTTTGGTGTGTACTGTTTATACATGTACTGTTCACCAGGGATGCACAGATCCACTTTTTCTTCTGATACTGATATCTGAGGTTTAGTATCAGACGATACCGATCCAATATCAATACAGAAAATAATGCTGCTCGATTATGGAAATCATAATCATTATCACTATTATTTTAGTCAATACTGAAATATTCAAACGATGCATTTATTAAGCATTTCTCTCTCTCAAAAAGCAACACTTTGTTATTGATTCTTTATGCAAAACGTTCAAATTGAAAATAAATATAAGCTACAAATATGTACCTTACACTTGTGTACTGTCCTCACAACATGTTATGCTGCGCTAGTGTTAACAATGATTAAACAGTCAGCCAAACTCCTTTTCATGAGCCAGGAAGGATGCGGGTTCTTGCTCCTTTATTACAAGTTGTCCTTATTATTACAAGTTGACAACAGTGAATTTGAGTGAAACTTGATAAAGCAAGAAAAGAAATCCGGCAGTATATTGCATCCCATGTGACTGTGATCTGTATTTAGCAAACACGCTAACGTAAGTCGGCGATAGGGCTGTGCGATATGGATAAAATTCTATATCCCAGTATATCCAAGTTTATATCCCGATAACGATATATATTCCAATGTAGTATTTTTTTTCTGATGTGTTTTTAATTTCCATTGCGCTCTCCTCCGTCTCCTCTGCAGTGTAATCCCTTTTATTCTGAAGGCTTACTTTGAGAGCGACGGGAAGTCTGGCTTTATTTTCGCTATAGCCTACTTTTACTTTTCAGTTTGGCTACTAATAAAGATGTATTTTAAGTGATAATGAATCATTCACACGCAACACGACGTCCTCCATGCTGCTTTACTTCTGAGCTACAACTTTTTTTTTTTTTTTTTTACTTCCGAGCTATAACTGCCACAAACCTGTCCTTACAGGTGATGTAAACATGATACCACAAAGCAGTAGCGTTGCTGCGGTTACAGTAGTCGTCATATTATTATGTCTATGCTTCATACAATACACGTTTTTAACTCTAAAATATATACTAAATACTAAAATATATTTGGATTATCCAGCGGTCATTCCAACGTTGAGTTGTACTTGACACGACGTATCTAAACCACAACCAGAATAATGTTTATGGAGGCTTATATCGTACGGTAGACATTTTTCTACTGCATTACGATATATATCATAATTTCGCACAGCTCTTGCTGGCGATCTTAGCGCAGCAAATGCGATCATATCTCCCCATTGTCAAAAGTTATCAAATGTCACATACAACATATTAGCACACAATGATTATGCAACACTTACAGTCATTGATTTCTGAAGGGATAGCGTGAACCGAAAAATACACCAGAACATGTAGCGCAAGTAGCAACCATGCTGTTATGTTTGCATTCTCTACTTCCTGTTTCCGCTGTGCTGCATCTTTATGCTTAAAAATAAAGGTCCTATTAATAAAACTACAACACCCAATAAATCGTTTCAACTTAATTATATGAGTTTGGAGATCATTTGACAACAAAATCGAAATTGTGATCAAAGTTCGCTTAATTGCACAGCCCTAACAGAAAAGCAGGGCTGGATTACCTCACAAACTATGTTTCATTGTGTCGAAAAGACTGGGATCATTCTTTTGTTCAAGGCAACATTAGACGACTTAAACATTTCTTTCCCATTTTTCTAAAACAAATAGGCTAAACAGACATAAATGTACTGAATCACTTATTTACGACTTACCTATTTGGACAAACATGCTAATTTTGACGGCTCTCATATTCAGTATATGGTCAGAGTTTCTACAGGCCTGTAGCTGCCACAGAGGTCTGATTCTTTTGATTGATTGGTCTCAGGATGGAAGGACCATTTCACCCAGTCTAACAAAAAGTGTTTCTGAACAGGATTACCAACCATAGCTTTAATCTAATTTTATCAGCATGTTTGATTGTTAGTTACGACTGCATTGTTAGTTTCCTTGATTTTTATGTTTGGAGGGCTGTCAAAATTAGCACATCTCTGGCAATGCATTTCGGACAGTTTGTCCAAGTAGAGTTACCATTGCATATGCCGCCGCATACACGCAGATTAATTGCATTACCTTGCTAATTTCGAAAGCCCTATAAAAAACTTAACTCACTCCATTTTGGGGAAAAAAAAATGCGAGCCTCCGTGCAGCACATTGCCAGTGCACAGCATAGAATTACACTGAATAGATTTCCCCTATGTATCGGGCCTCTTGTCACTGATACCCAATCTAGAATTTATCAATATCTACTGATACTAATATCATATTGGTGTGTCCTTGTTTACTAGTCATGTAGTTTTATTCAGCCTGTGAACATAGTTGTATGATGTGTTTTGTCTCTTAAACAATAGCCGCAAATCTTGTTACAAAGCTGAACACTGTGTCGCCAATTTGTGCACAATTAATGCAAGAGGACAAGGAGTGATCAGCTGGTTCCGGTGATCACAGAGGGTAGCAGGATTGCGGCAGGGGTGGCGGATCAGTTGCCATGATCACATGGGTAGCGGAATTGCCATGCTCATGGAGGACGGAGGAGTGGCTGAGGTAGGGGATAGTGGGTTTGTTTGTTGGGGGGGATAGTGGGTTTGTTGCGATTGCGGGAGTGGGGGATGGCATGGGTAGCGTGGTAAACTGCCATACTGCATTGATTGGGTGCTTTATCACCACGGTAATAAAAAAAATCCATACCGTCACAGCCCTAAACGTGACCAACTCTGGTTAGCAGTTAGCGTAGACGAATACAGTATAACACATAAACTTCTAAATATTTATTGACCAAAGACAAAGGTAAAACATTGTGCTTAGTTTTTACAGTTTGAATCACCATTACCAGACTAAACACCTGTTACTTTTTTGTTTATAGTTTATAATAATGGTTTTTGAAATACTGCTAAAACACGCTCATATTCAAAACAAGTACTGACATCATGTCGGCCTGTTTTTTTGGCCTGTTCTACATTTTCGGAGTTCATTGATACCACACAATTTACTGTTTCTTATGGAAATATAAATTGAATATTGAATAGAATTGAGTTCAATTTAATGGTCCAGTCCTCCACAACAATTTCAGTTTCTCAGGTGGCCCACTCATGATTTAGAAGAAAAGTCAGAAAAGTCATATGTCAGCCTGAACAAAGAAATGGACTGGCTGACTGGCCAACACTGCCCTCCTTTGTACCAGGATGATACTATGCCTCGACTGTAGTGTTAATGTGTTTTCATTGTTGTCATTCTGTACACATGGCATCTATTGCACGTCTGTCCATCCTGGAAGAGGGATCCCTCCTCTGTTGCTCTTCCTGAGGTTTCTTCCGTTTCTTTTTCCCTGTTAAAAGGTTTTTTTGGGGGGAGTTTTTCCTTAGTTGATGCAAGGGTGATTTGTAAAGGACAGAGGGTGTCATATCCTGTACAGATTGTAAAGCCCAATGGGGCAAATTCATAATTTGTGATATTGGGCTATACAAATAAACTTGACTTGACTTCACTGCCCCACAATTTACTCTGTGATGACAGCCCTGTCCCTTGGCTCGCTATTCTGGGAGTTGTCAAAGCAGTGTTCTGCGCCATGGTTTTATTTTGTTGCACGAAAGTAAACTCAGTCTCAGGCTTTCATTCTGCAGAACGAAAGCCTGGACTTCTAGCTGCCATGAGACTTTTTAACAGTCTGGATCCAATGTAACAGCAGAAAGCAACTTTCTCTGCACTGACTTATCTGCAGCAGTCCTTAGCAAAAGCTTCTTAACACAAGAAAATAAACAGGAATTTAGGGTTTTGGTGGTTTTTGCCAGTCTGAATAATGGCAATAACTAGGACTGGGACGCTAACTGCATCACCACAATACCGCGGTCAGGTGATGCCTACCGCTGTGTTGAGCTCATTACCATCATCATCGTAATATATTAAAATAATAAAAAAATATATCCCTACATATTTGCTGTTGAAAGTTACAGAAGTGTATATTGTGTGTTAACATTCTGTTTTTAAAGCTAGACGGAGAAACAAAACTTTTCACACTGCAGTGGCAGCGGGCCAGTCCATTAACTCTAAGGGGCGGGGGGGGTTGGTTTGTTTTCGTATTATCATAATAGCACAATTTATTTCGTGGTTTCAGTACTTCTCATGTTCAAATTGAATCTATACACACACACATAATACACAGGCATAAGAGACATTGCATAAACAGTCGGAGTTCAGTTTCAATAGTAAGTGCTTATAGCAGACTCACCCCGGTAAACCGCCATACCACATTGATTGGGTGCTTTAGCTCAGTAGCTTAGTGCAGTAGCTCATTCTGTTGTGACTTGGGCTGGGAATTGGAGGGTTGCCAGTTCAAGTTCAGGTTGGACCATTTGTGGAGAGTGGACTGGTAGCTGGAGAGGTAGCTGGAGATGTGCCACTTCCTCCTCTTGGACACTGCTGAGGTACCCTTGAGCAAGGTACCGAACCCCCAACTGCTCGGGGCACCTGGATATGGGGCAGCCCCTTCAGTCTGACACCTCTCCTCTAATTAATGTGTATGTGTGTTTCATAACTTGTGTGTAATGTGCAATTAAAAATAAAGTACTAACAGAGTGTAAATTGGAATTTCCCTCTCTGAGGGACTAATAAAGGAATTCTTCTTCTTCTTTATCACCGCAGCAATAAAAAATCCATACCGTCACAGCCCTAGCAATAACAGAGCTACAGCCTTAGCCTTAAACTGATCAAACTAAACAGCAAAACCAAAGGGCCTAAATGATATCAAACTACCTTGGATAATTATGCATTTCATTTGAAGAAATTTTCACAATTACCTCTTGAGTAGAATATAATTGAGCCTTACTAAACTGGTGGAAAATGAGACATCAGGCCTGTAAGCATCTTACAAGAACACACACATTATTTCCTTATTCATTATTTCTCTAAGTCAGCTGCTGGCCTTCTCAGCTGTGGTATGAGTGTGTCTGCTGTGCTGTTCTGGCTCTCAACAGCAAGCCCAGGTCTCTCATATCCCCAGAGTTCACACTGGGGAGTTCATGAGACTTATGGTTCATTTGTGTGGACCCATGCAACACAATTTCTATTGCTTCTGCTACTGACCAAACTAAAACTGTACTTTAATGAGCTGCTGTTGATCCCAGCAACCCATTCCTAATGAAGCAAGAAGAACTGAGAATGATGTCTTAATTAGGGTTGGGTTTTATCCGATACCGGTTCCTACTCTGTACTTTTTGAATGGTTTCGGTGCTTAAACGGTTCTTGAACTCGTACTTAGAAAAACAAAACCGTATACACTTTGTCCCTTTAATTTCCAGGGCCAAATTGAATACAATATTAACTTACAGTAAATCACATTCCACCTGGAAGGTTCATGTCCCGCCCTCTACACACCCACAATTTACCATGAATGGTCATGCAAAGTACCTCGTCAATGTTTTTGCATATAAATAAGCCTGCTGGATTAATGGCATTTCACGCTCAATCATGGCAGCAAAAACAAGAAAACGAAACTTGAAATTTCTGAGACAGAAGTGGAGGTGCTCGTAAATGAGGTGGTGGTAAGAAAAATGTTTTATTTGGAGGTCACTCTAGTGGCATAACAAATAAATGTAGAGCCAGTGAATAGCAGCCGCTGGTTGCGGCAGTTAACAGTGCGAGTGGCACTGACCACACAGTAAACGAAGTGAAGAAAAAGTGGTCCAATCTCAAGGTGGAGGCGAAAAAAAGAGTGGCGTGGCACTGTCGTAGCATGGCTGCTACAGGTGGGGAGGAAAAAACACCTGAGAGCACTGATTTACAAGTGTCACATTTTTACTTTGTTAAACTGCACAGCAGTGTTTCAGCTCAGCTTGGAAACACATCCGTTTGTCTGCTGCTGCTGTGCGGTTTAATGAATTAAAAGTGTTACGCATGAAATCAGTGGATACAAAAACTGCTTCCATCCTTGGGACAGCCAGTGTGTTTGGCATTGTCTCGGGGAGGGAGGGCGGTATAGATTTGGCTGAGACCACAGAGGAGATTGGTACGATTTCATCTGTATATTAAATATATCAATTAAATATGTTGACATGTGAAAAAGCACAGTGGACTAATGTGTCCTTAGAGTTGGAAGCGCATCTGGCACCGTGGCTGCTACCAGTGCGCTCAGCACCGGATCCAGAGCGCACAGAATTAGTGCCATAAAAGAAGTGAGGGATGAACTACAGCAAATATGTATGGTCATGCAGAATAGATGCGATATCTTTTGCAGATACAATAGAAGAAATTGTTAAACGTGAAACGTACTTCTCACACGCCTCTAGATATTCTTCATGTCAGGGAGGTGGCTGTCGGTCAGGGTCTACATGCTGTAGGGGAGGGAGGTCAGGCGGGAGGGGAATGGCATCCCTCATTGCCAAGTTCTCACAATTGTCTCCAAAATGTTTGTACGCAAGGATGAAAGTTGGCACAGCAGTGCGCACATTCTCCCGCCAAGTTTATTTTTATAAATCACAACCTTTGTGTGGAAGTGGCTTACGCCACTTTCAAGCCCTGTCTTGTGCATAAGCAAGCTTTATAAATGAGGCTCCTGGTTGTTAGTCTGTCTCTGAAAATCTCTCAGCCTGTCTCTAGCTAAGCTAACCACAGTGCTATATCAGTTAACAGCTGTGTGTGTGTGTTTCCTCTGTGCTGCGGATGTGGGCTGCCTGTTCACCCAGTCTTCACTTCTGCTTTATCTGAGTCTCTCTGATTGCCTCACACTTTTTGTCAGCCAAGATGTTTCCATCACATTCTACCCACTTATTAAAAGACTTTTGCCGAAAATGTCAGGAAAAAATAAAATGTCAGATGGCTCTATTTCCACATTCATTTTCATGAACTGATTAAAAAAATGGACAATTTGTTAGTGTCAGCTGGTCAATGTGATTCACCTGAACTGAACAGAAATCATTTCGTTTTAGTCATTTAGTTTAGTTTAGTTATTGACACACGTGAAGGGGAAATGGGGTGTGAGTGTGCTCAATTCTTCTGACAATGCTTGAATTTACAGTATCTTTAGTTTAATGTGTGAATACCGCTGTCTCAGAGTGCAGCAGCTGGTGGAGAGGGGGAGTGCTCCCTCAGTCTCATGGGAGGTAACCAGAGACAAGGCAGACAGATTGACAGGGAGGCTGGAGGACAACACTACCAGTCTGCCAACAAGCATATCATGGTGCGTGGTTGTGTGCTTTTGGGTGGGCATGGGCCAGACCTATTCCACGGTTGCCATAGCTTCTCTTTCTTGTGAGCCGTGAGGTGGTTAGCATGTTGTCAGCAGCATTCAGCTGATTCAAGGTGTGAATGTCTCCTTACACAACCAGTAGCTGCAACAGCAGTAGGCCTGGTCCATAAGGCCAGTTTATGGCTCAGTACCATATTGGTTGGCCATGATAATAGAACATAAAAACAATTAGGGGTGTAGCGGTACACATAAAGTCACGGTATGCTGCATTCTTTGGTTTTATTTTCATATAGGTCCTCATGTATTTTTTTTCCCATTGGTGGGACAAATAAAGGCTTGTCTTTGTCATACTTTAAATAAATCTTCATCTGTAACAAAGTGATTTCAAGCATAAGACAGAATTAATGAGTGATTAAGGTAAACTAACCTTCATCATATGTTTAAACTTGGGTTCTCTTTTGCTATAGAAACACCAATGGGCTGAATATTGCTTTTGCCCATTCTGAATTACTAGGCACGGATTGTTGAAATGTGCAAACCACTTCTCGATTGCTTGTCAGCTGCCAAGTAATCCTAGTAATTACTTGGTACATTGGAACTGAAATAGTTTATATTAGGGCTGCGCTGTATTTACAGTAGAAAATTTGGCCCACAGTAGAGATTTATGCCGTATGGTCCTTCTGTCGATGATGTCATCGCCTTAGAGTGAAAATAGTTGCAAGCACAGAGGCAGCAGAGAAGGATGAGCTGGTTAAAAAAAAAATCAGTGCCACGTCCGTGATTTGGATGTGGTTTGGCCTTAAAAAGTCGGATGTGGAGCAGAAAAGAGTTATTTGCAAGATGTGTGGAGTAACTGTAGAAGACAAGCAGCAGCTAAATTCTCAAAGGTTTCATTGTTCTACAGAATTAGTGAGAATATATGCCTGTCAGTATTGTTGGTTGTCATATGTTCTACTCTGTGTGCTGCTGCACTGTTTGTGTTGAATGTAGCCATTTATTTTACAAGTTAAAATGATCGCGATGCTGATTTACGTTAGCCCGTCTATGGCGTTTTCCATTATGTGTTAGCATTAAGCTAGTGGACTTTGTGTAGGGCTAATATCGAAGATTCAAGATTTCAAGATTCTTGTGATTCTTGTCATTATGCATGCATAACAAAATTTTGTTGAGTCTCTCAGCTTTAGGACACATGTAAATAAGGAATAAAAATAAAGATATAAAGGACATAAATATAAAACTATAAAACACCCATATTTGCAGAGAAATGATATGTACAATAGAAAGGAGTAGAGAAGGTGCATCTTAGTGCGAAAACTGTTGGGCTATTGATTGCCAGCAGGGGTGGGCGTGAAAAGAGGTGTGGGGGGATGTGATGTATAGGTGTCAAACTACAGGGGGGGACTATTGCTTTCACAGCTCTGGGGAAGAAGCTGTCTTTCAGTCTTTTTGTCCTTGTTTTATTGTTTCTGTACCACTTTCCTGATGGAAGCGGTACCAACAGTATGTTGCCTGGGTGGGTGGGATCGGTTGCAATGCGTCTGGCCATCCTCTGGACTCGGGCGGTATAGACTGAGTCCAGATCTGGTAGATGGCGGCCCACAATCCCCTGTGCTGTCCTCACCACCCGGGTTAAGTTTTCCTTGTCCTGTGCTGTGCAGCTGCCATACCACACCGTCATACTGAGACACAGGATGCTCTCAAGCAGCTGAGGAGAGAGTCCAGTTCGCTTCAGCTTCCTGAGAAAAAAGAGCCGTTGTTGGGCCTTCTTCACCAGGTGTGAAGTGTTCACAGTCCAGGAGTAGTCAGAGGAAATGTGGATGCCCAGGAACTTGTTGTCAACACGCTCCACTGCCTCCCCATGTAAGCAGAGAGGAGCGTATTCAGTCTTCCTGGACCTCCTGTAGTCCACTATGACCTCCCTTGTCTTGTTGATGTCCAGAACCAGATTGTTCCTGGAACACCATTGTGTGAGGCTCTGGACCTCTTCTCTATAGTGGGTCTCATCGTTGTTGGATATGAGCACACAACCCTGCTGTGTTCCGGTGTTGAGGATCAGTGGAGCAGATGTGGACTTCCCAATCCTCACCACCTGGGGCCTGTTGGTGAGGAAATCACTGATCCAGGAACAGAGTGATGTTGACAAACCCAGGTTGTGGAGCTTCAGGGCCAGCACATCTGGGAGAACAGTGTTAAAGGCTGAAGTCCACAAACAACATCCTGACGTAGGTGTTGGGCTGCCGCAGGTGAGTCAGGGCGGTGTGAAGTGCCAGTGAGACAGCATCCTCTGTGGAACGGTTCTCCCTGTAGGCGAACTGTAGGCTGTCCAGGCCAGTAGGGATGGCGTCCTTGATGTGCTTCAGGGGGATCCGCTCAAAGCACTTCATGATGACAGGGGTGAGAGCAAGAGGACAGTAATCATTGAGGCATGTGATGGTTGATTTTTTTGGGCACAGGCACAATGATGGAGGACTTCAGGCAGACAGGGACCATAGAGAGCTGCAGGGACAGGTTGAAAATGTCCAGAAAGACTTCTGCCAGTTGGTCTGCACATGCTTTCAGGGTCCAACCTGACACCTTGTCTGGACCTGCAGCCTTGTTGGTGTTGATCCCCCTCAGGGTAGAGGTCACCTGGTGCAGCTGCAGGGTGAGATGCTGGTGCTGCGCCTCTGGATGAGGGAGATGTACAGTCCTTCTGCTGCTTGGAGAGTCGAAGCGTGCGAAGAAACTGTTTAAGGTGTCAGGTAGAGTGGGGTCATGGCTGACCTGCTGGTCACTGCGCTTGTAGTCAGTGATGGTCCTGATGCCTTTCCACACACTGCGGGTGTTGTTGGTGTTGAAGTGCTCCTCAATGCCCCGCTTGTGCCTCTGTTTCGCCAGCTGGATACCCCTTTTCAGCTCTTTTTGGGCCCTGCTGTAAGTTAGTTTGTCTCCTGCTCTGTAGGCTGCATTCCAGGCTTTAAGCAGGGGCCACACTGTGCCATCCATCCATGGCTTCTGGTCTACCCGCGACTGTCAAAGCTTGCCAAAAAATATCTGAGCATACCTGCAACAAGTGCCCCTTCGGAGAGGGTCTTCAGCACTGGGGGAAACATAGTGACATGCCTTTGGTCATCTCTGAAGCCAGAAAATGTTGACAGGCTTGTGTTTCTTTCCAAAAATCTGTAGGCCTGTAGTATGTTCCTATTCCTTGTAGTATGTGCCTCTTTTCTATAGGCTTCATTTTTCATTTGTTTGCACTTTACGATTACACTCTGCAATGGCATATTTATTTTTTATACTTTCTCTTGGGTACTTTATTTATGATTTAATTATTAAGTTTCAATTTGAAGCCTTGTTTACATACAAATTGTTTAAAAAAAAGAAAGTGCAATAAAAAGATATGTTTTACCTAACATAATGAATAATTGTGATTAATAATCGTGATTTCAATATTGATAAAAATAATCATGATTATCATTTTGGCCATAATTGTGCAGCCCTACAATGAACTGTAGCTCCCCACTGTTGGCAGGACTCATGCAGCCCCAGACCATGACACTCTGTCATGGCGAGGCTGTGTTCTGAGCAGACCCTGTCCTGTTATAGCATTGGATGGTCTTGGCCACTGTGCTGCAGCTCAGTTTCAGGGTGTTGGCAATCTTCTTATAGCCTCGGCCATCTTTATGTAGAGCAACAATTTCTTTTTTCAGATCATCGGAGAGTTCTTTGCCATGAGGTTTTGAACTTTCATTTTCATTTTTTCACTATTATCCCATGAAAAGATATAATTAAATATCTGCAGAAATGTGAGGGGTGTACTCACTTTTGTGAGATACTCTAAGTGCTTTTCCTGAGTAAGGTGAAAGGGATAGAGGAGGGGAAAAAAATTTCTTTAATAGTTTAATAGTCCCACACCGTGGATGCGGCACAACAAAAATGCGCACCAGGTGTTGCTGTTACTCCGTCAAAGAATCCCAGAAAAATAGAAATACCCCAAAAAAATCCCAGTCTTTATCTGTAAGATTATTTATATGGCAGATGCTACAACCCATAGTCTAGCTAAAATGGGTCAAATGAGTGTTGACTGTATGTGCAAAATTATCACAAGTATAAAACTATCAAGTAATGCTCACTTGATGCTGTGTGCAGGATAATTATTGGCTCGATATCAGGAAATTATGTCATTCTGATGAGTCTGACGTATAAAAAAAAAAAAAGTCCTCTAGTGTGAACACCTTAAAATTCTGACAGGGAAGGAGTCATGTAGTGTGAACAGCACAGTGAGTCAACGACTCTGACAGTCATGTAGTGTGAACAAGGCATAAGGAGAGAAAGAGAGAGACAGGAGCAGGGAGAGAATGGCAGCTGCAGCAGCCTTCACCATGCTGCTGCTCATTAATAAACCATTTGCGCCAAGTGCCATATGGATTTACTTCAGGTTCAAAACAAATGAGCACGACGAAGCAATGAACACCGGAGCACCACTGTGCAAACAGTGTTTCAAAACACTGATGATGGAAACACTTCCAACTTGGCCAAACTACTTAAGGACAAGGACCCAGACCTCCATTAGGAGTTCTGAGAACGACAGGTAAATAACCTGTTGGTATCGTGACAACACTACTTCTTTTTGCTTCTTCAGTGGTATGCTTTGTCAAAATGTTAGTGTGTTTTTTCACAGTGGTCCTTCACTTCTAATGAGCACTACAGTCTCTGAGCAGATCAGACACAGAGCTTCATGAAAGCTCTGTTTTCTCTTAAAGGGACACTATGTAATTTTAAAAAACATTTTATTATCTCAAATCAACATCTTCATTCATAAATAGATCCTCATTGGTGTAAAATAAGCTATGCCAATAATCTGACTTATCCTCCTGGGCGAAGAATCTATCTTTAGGGCAAAACCCGTTTTCGCGGTTCACTTTTCACAGAGAAGCAGCATGGAGAAGACATTATTACGTACCCGGCACTAAACTAAAACCTGCACTGCACTTTTGGTCATAATGCAAGACCATAGTTATGCTGCATTGAAGGAGAAGGAATCCTCATCACCAAAAAACGTAAAAGGCAATTAAAAAGACAATGGAACCGGCGAATTAACAAAACAACGGTAAACATCGGGGTCACCTTTGCCTGGTGGAAAGCATTCATGACTGAGAAGATTTCCAAAGGGATTCTGAACTTGCCTGCTTTCTTCTTGACAGGTAAATCAATGTTACTGTGTAAATTAAAATGTCTCATTGCTTGGTTGTGTAATTCATTATGTTGGCGGCATAACAGTAGATCACGTAAAGCATACACCTCGTTGGTGGATGGTAACGTTAGCATATGGTTGATTGAGTAAGGGCATTTCATGACATTGCCTACCACCTTCTCACAAATGATTTGTTTGAAATAGCGTACCTCATCACCCGAATGAAAACTCAATGAACTGTTTGAAGACATGTTGTTGTCAACAGCCTCTTCAATCTCGATTTTTGACCCATTCCGCCTACCATAGTTCCATCCACGATACAATGCGCAGTTAAAAAAAAAAAAAAAGCCTGGCGCGAGAGAGCAAATATAATAAATTTAACCACTAGATACGTAATGTCCGTTTAAACAGCATTATATCTGGTCCTTTTCTCTCTCCTTGTTTGTGGCTCATTTGTGTCTTTCTCTTGTCTTTCTGTGTCGAGTTCTCTGTTTTTCATTCTTTGTCTATCTTCTTCCGTCTGTGTGCAGAGCAGTGTAGCATCTGGAATGCAGAGACTCCATTGGCTGAGTAGCGTCACGTGGGAGGCTTAACTCTAATTGGTCTGTGCATTCCCTGATCTGCTGTAATGGATAGAAGTGTTGTGGCAAATTTAAAACCCTCATATAATTTATTTATAGTTGGTCCACGTCTGTATAGGATGGCGTCTGGGTTTGGACCCGGACCGCAGTCCACCAGTTAGTGACTTCTGGTCTAAAGCCGGAGGAGGAGAAAGTGGACTGGTCTGCTAACATTATGCTGAAAGCTAATCAGCCTTCACCTCATGCAATAAAACTGAACTGAGTTCATTAGGTTTTACTTTCCCTATCTCCCTCTCTCTCTAACAGACTATCACTAACATTAATAACGCTAGCAGTTGTGAGTTGTAGAGGACAGGGGGGTTTATTTCCGGTATTGTTCAGGAGAATCTGCCAAGTACCCCTGGCTGCGGTACTGAGCTCGGGGCATGCCTCAATGTGGGGCGGAGTCGAACGTTTAACTCCGCCCACAGTGAGCCTACCCACTGTCCAGAGTGTTAGGGTTTGGGGATCACATTGGGTTAGGCATAACCCATCTGATGCTTAACGCTGAGCCATGCCCCGAGCTCCGGGCTGCAGCCAGGGGCTACTCGTATCTGCTGCCTTGACTTAGCTTTCACACAAACTGCTCTCTGGAGCTTCTTACTCTGCAAAAGTTACTCACTCACCCCGCTGTGTGTGAGCACTGCTGATTGGTAGGTTTGCATTTTTTGTCATGAGATAGATATTCTTGCAGATTTCGGTCCAGAAGTCGGCATCAGGAGCAATAAAAAGCTCTTGTTCCCATTTTTGTGAAGGCAAAGATATGGTTTGGTTGGACTGTGATATTAGTTTATATATTTTGGAGAGGAGTCTTTTAGGTGAAAGGATATTAATCAATTCTAAAACTGAAGTAGATAGGCTAATAATGTAAACAGAAGGCTCAAGTAAATCTCAATAAGTGTGTACTTGTAACTTCATACACTTAAACTGGTACACAACATATTCCAGACCATAACAAATATGTCAATAACAATATTTCAGCTTCAGAATACAAGCAAATTAGCAACTGTACCTGTATGTCAAGCCCCAAATGAAACGGTTATGTCCTTTTGGCATAAGTCTACTTAGCCTACTCCTTCAGGAACGATGTAAGATTCTTCTTTATGAACAGTAGCTTCTCTTTTTTGTCACATTTGCTACATCTGCTTTGTCAGCCTGTTCCTCCTCTCATCAAGGACATTTGATGCAGCACTAAACAGCCTCTCACTATCTGTGCTTGTGCACGGAGCAGCCAAGTACCTGGAAATGGAAACAACACTGTAGGTTCAGTTCATTGTTATCAAGCAAAAAAGAAATTATACAGAAAGTAAACCAATCCTCTTCCTGTCAGCCTATTGTTTTAAACGTTACTGTACATCACTATTTCTCTTATGCGCTTTTATTATAGTATTCCTATATTGTTTCATATTGCATTAATTAAATTATACCTTTTGTTTTTGTAACTGTAAACCACTTTGTAGTTATGTTTTGAAAAATGCTGTAAAACTTATTGACTGTTATTACCTGTGTGCTAAGTTAGGAAAGCGGCCTCTACTGGTCCTCCAATACGTTAGAGGATTGTCACTCTTGGGGATGAGGACTTCTGACAGGTAACAGTCCAGCTGTTGAGCAGTTGCACTCCTCTGCCTGGAGTCTGGGTCGTTTTCCTGGAGGATCTCTTCAAACATGTCAGAGAGTGAGGGCGCATGCACTGCCTCTATGGTGCGGATTCTTTTTGTCTATGCGCCCTCTGCCCTCTCTCTGTGCTTCACCTCACTGTCTCAAGTTGGCTTTAATAAGTCCAATTCAGCCAAAACCAGTTCCACCAGAACCAGTTTTCTCCACATCAATGTAGTGATCCTTATTAGGGCTGGATTGATTCAGATTTTCCAGATCGATTCATTTCGCTATTTCAAGGGCCTGATTCGGTTGATTCACGATTCAATCCGATTCAATATGGATATTGATTCAGTCAGGGATATTTCAGTTAAAATAAACGCTCCATTATTTTCTGCCGTGTCGAGTCTGCTGACTGTGTTCCCGGGTGATGTCTCGTCAAGTGGGTGCGAAGATTTGTCGTATTGCTGCCGTATTTCATCTTTCTGTCACATATTTTGCATACTGCTTGTTTTTTGTCCAACACGTCATTTTCTTCCAACTTCTTAAATGCGAAACATCCAAACAGCAGCTTTTAAACTCGTCGGACAAGCAAGTCCACCTCTCCAGCCATGTTTGTTTGACTGCTGGCAGTAACATCTCACGAGGTCTTGTTCCTTGGAAAGCGGTGGAAAGCAGCACTAAACGCTGATCTCGCGAGACTTCTTCTTCTTCTTTGGTTGTATCTATGGCAATTGATGCCCTCACATGAGACCGGCAGGCGGGTAATACTTAAGGCTGCTTTTCCGCACGTCCAATGAAGAAAAAAATATGCAAGTTAAAAGATCGATCTTTGGATTTTATGAATCGATTATCAACCATTTAAATGTAGATTGATTAAAATAGATTGAATCTATCTTTTTTTAACCCAGCCCTAATCCTTATATCGTAGGTCAAGCAAAGTCGCGGTGCAGAAATGGGGTTTAGAGTCTGCCTGATTAAAGTGTCTGTTGACAGCTTCTGACAGTGCACTTTTAGTGGTTTTCACTCCGTGGTCCATTTCAGCTTCATTCTTGAGAAGAGTCGTGAGTGTTTCAAGTAGCTGGACAACATGTGCTGCAGATGCATTAGATGAACTCATCTCCTTTGTTACCCGCTGAAACAGGGCGAGAAGAGTTGAGAGAGAGTGTTCTCGATTAACACCCACTGGTTTGAGGTGTATGTAGCGGACAGATCATAATTTGCTACGTACTCAGCCAGGACTCCTTTTTGTGCCAAAAGGCTCTCCAGCATGTAATAAGTACTGTTCCACCGAGTGCTGGAATTGTTTTGGTGGAGTTCCGAACCGTTCTTCAATAGACTGGAGGCGAGAATAAGCAAGGGGGGAATGATTAACCTAACCTACAATTTTCCTCCCTGTCGCTATGATATCTGCAATACTGTGCTGACTTAAAACACCCATTGTGGGCCATGCACTGTATGCCTTTCAGGTCACTGTCTTCCATCGCTTTCACCACGTTTCGAGCGTTGTCACTGACTACTGCATGCACTTTAGCCTGGTCGATGTGCCAAGTGTCAAACATCCTGGTGAATGCGTCGGAGATGGCTGCTGCCGTATGCAAGCCTCTGAACTCCTGTGAGTAAAGTACAATCTTTTGTAATTTGAAATCCACGTTGACCCATTTCGCACGTCGGAGCTCCATATGTCTGTGGTGAAGCTGAGGTAAGCATCATTATCTTTAAGCAAGAGCTCGTGAACGTGAGTGTCGACACTGTCGTAAATCTCCGGTAAGCACACATCCGTGAAATACCGTCTGCTCGGTATTGTGTAACGGAGCTCAATGTGTTCCACAAGCCTCCGAAAGCCAATGTCCTCCACAACACTAAATGGTTGATCATCCAAAGCCATCAACTCCATTATCTTCTTTGTGATTCCGTTTACGCTGGCACTGTCCTTTGCAAACTTTTTCGTCTTTTCAAAGACGGCGGCCACGGATGGAGTGGGTGTGCTGGGAAAACAAGCTTTCCTTTTAGCTGCTGCGGCCGTCTCTCTCTGTCTCGTAGTCAGCATGCTGTTCAGGGTGTTTGGCCTTTAAATGACAAATTAAAGCAGTAATGCTAAAGGTCTTTACAGAGGAACCCCTAACCTCTAGATAGTTTGGTTAAACACTTGTTGCAAACTGCAATTCTTTTCTCTCTCTCCAACACTTTAAAATATCTCCACACTGCCAACATTTTACAGAAAGCGCCAGGTCACCTCGTCACTGCACGTTGTTTGATTGCGTCACACGCCACTGTTCGGCCTTGCCTTTAACTCACTCCACCGAAGGCCGAATGTGGCTTTTTTTGCAATATTCGGCGGAATACATTCGGTTACTGAATATACGGTGCATCCCTACACCGGGACCACGGTATCCGGCTCGACTTTGAAAGCCAGTACCCAGCAGGTGGAGCCAGGGGAATCTTGCCTTCGCTGCTGCTGCTGCTGCTGCTGCTGTCGCGGGCTGAGCGGTCGTCATCAGAGCTGGAGTCAATGTCCGAGGTGGCCACTCTGGGAAGCCTGTTCAGCGGGGCGGAGGCACTCAGTGACTCGGGAGTTTGATGTCGGGAGCAACCTGGATCGCCTCGTCTGCAGATTTTTTTTTTTATTTTATTTTTTTTTAACCTGACTGGTTGTACAGTTTTATATGAGGATAAGATAAAAGCAGCCCGACTGTTTTGTCTAGGATTTTTTTTTTTTATTTTATTTTTTGCAGGTGCATCTTTGGCAGATTAGAATGGAGAATGGAGTTCATAGATAGATAGATAGATTCATTTATTCAGCCATTTGTGGAATCACATAGGAAATTGTTGTGGCAGAACAGTGTGTGTATTCACCTCTTTGTCCCAACACCCATACATCTATGTAGACCTCCATACACATGTATATATACACATATACACATACATATACACAGTAGGGGTGTTAAAAATATCGATATGGCAATATATCGCGATACTTTGTCTTCCGATATCGTATCAATTTTTAATTTCTTAATATCAATATTTTCCAACCCCAACATAATCATATTTTGGGCCGATTTAAAATCCAGAACGACTTCCACTCCTCCGCTCCGCAAGGTGTCGCTGCTGCGCTGCACGGCTTTTGTGGTGAGTGAGGCAGTGAAGAAGTCGACAGTAAACAAGCGGAAGAGAGCTGTGAGCTCACCGGCATCCACAACAAAACAAAGCCGACGTTTGGAGGCACTTTGGCTTTCAAACGAAAGAAGGAACTAATAAGCTGGACAAAGAGTACGGAGTTCACAAACGATACACTGAGATAATAGCACAGCAGCCGCCGCTGAACGGACTCTCCTCTCGCTCCCTCTCACAGCAAACACCGGCACAGACACATCACCACACTCAGAGAGCGGTGCAAAAAAGCTAAAAGCAGTTTCAGAACATTTAAGAATGTAATAGTCATGCTCTCAGATGCTATTGGGCACAGGGGGACAACAACAACGGAGAGCCTCTCCGTCAGGTTCTCCGTCGTCTCTGGGCGCAGGAATTTTTTTTTTAACTGTCCGTCAATCCGTCAAGGGAAGACGGAGACGACAAGGGCTGTGATTGGTCCTCTAGCTGCAACCCTGCTGTGAAATGCAGGCCCTCTCCCGACACAGAAACAGACAGACAGGACAGGAACTAAAGTATCAATTATCCTTGTGAAAGGCAAATCAAACACATTCAACCTGCTCAAAAAAACTATTTAATTCAGTCAGTAATTATGGCTGGGGTATATTTACACAGAACATACCGAAAGTTGTTGGTTTGCGTTCGCTGTTATCCGATTTTGTGTTGAAAAGAAAGAGGAAGAGGAGTTTTAAAGACTGAAAGCAATCAATGGTGTTCTCTTCTATCTCCCTCACATAATTAAATCATAAAATAGTATTTTCTCCTGCTTTTATCTGCGATATTAAAGATATTAAGGGGGTGCATTTCAGCGCAGGGCTGGACAACACACATCATGACGGAGAAGTGCGAGGGGTCTCCGTAGCTACGGAGTCGGATAACGTGTTACGTAGTCGGAAAAGTATATTCTAGCCTTAAGACTACAAAAGAAAAAATATTACTCTGAAAAGATAGAAGCTAGTAAAAATAATATGCAAAAACTTGGAAAGTAATAAATCATATCATTAGAAATGAATCCACACAAACTGAATTTCCGAATTGCATTTGGAATGCCAGTGGATCAAAAGTTGAGCACTTAAAGACAATTGCAAATAATTTTAATGATTATTTTGTTGGTGTTGGACCTACTTCAGGAAATAAAATTATCGTGGATAATCAAAATAACAAGCTTTTTAATGGTTCAATCAAACGGAATTTAAACTGTGTTTCTTTGTGGGATTGAAGAAAGGGATATCATTGATGTTGTGAATAAGTTCAAGAACAAAACATCGACTGATGTAAATCTTATTGATATGTGTACACTTTAAGAAATATAGTATAGATATAGATATAGTATTGCAAAACCTCGAACCTATATATATGCAATCTTTCCTTCCAAACAGGTATCTTCCCACAAGATATGAAACTAGCTAAAGTAGTACCCATCTTTAAAAAAGGTGACGGACACAGTATGGTTAATTACAGGCCAGTAGCTTTACTGCCACAATTTTTAAAAAATTTAGAGAAGCTCTTTAGAAAACAGATAATTTTATTGAAAAATATATTATTCTTTTTTTTTTTTCACTTTGTCTGCATTGTTCTCATTGTTCAACACCACAAAAGAGTGTCGACCTTTTATGAGATTATGCATATTTTAGTCTTGCAGCAAAAGCTATTAATATTTGGTGCGTGTATGTGACCATCACCGGCCCTCCCTGGAATCTAATCTTACTTTATTTATTGGAATTTCCTGTTATAAGCCAGAGAGGGACGTGCTACACCTGGGTGACAAGAGGGGGAAATAAATAACAGACAGGGAGATAAGACAAAACAAAAAGGGAAGTTTATAGACAGGCAGTGCTATTGGAATATAAAAACGTGTAAGCTACTGTGTCATTCCTAACATCTTCATCCCAACACCCAACGGTATTGAACACCGTAGTAGTAGTGGAGCACCTAACCGTATAGAGTAGGCTACCGAGAACACAAATGAGAGAAGTATGTGGAGAAAATATGAGCTTAGTGAGAAGTCGGACGAATGATTTGGCACATACTAGCAGTTCACATCAGTACTCATCAATGTGACTCGAGAGGAGTTAATAAGATCTGGATAAAACATGCATGTGTGTAGAACACCGAAGCCCAGAACGTCTACCACGACCCCTCATGACCAGATCGGCCAGGTGTCCACAACAACCCGGGGAAGTGGGAGCATTGACGATGCCAAACCTAGAGAGCTACCCGGGCCACCGAGAACCACGCAGATCCAACGACCAGGAGGAGACAGAAACCATCACTCCCCAGGAGGCCAGGACAGGTCCAAGGGGCCAGTGACACAAGGGCCCACCCATCCCCAACCACCGAGTCACATTGATGAGTACTGATGTGAACTGCTAGTATGTGCCAAATCATTCGTCCGACTTCTCACTAAGGTCATATTTTCTCCACATACTTCTTTTATTTGTGTTCTCGGTAGCCTACTCTATACGGTTAGGTCCTCCACTACTCTGGTGTTCAATACTGTTGGGTATTGGGATGAAGGTGTTAGGAATGACACAGTAGCTTACACGTTTTTTTTATTCCAATAGCACTGCCTGTCTGTAAACTTCCCTTTTTGTTTTGTCTTATCTCCCTGTCTGTCATTTATTTCCCCCTCTTGTCACCCAGGTATAGCACGTCCCTCTCTGGCTTATAACAGGAAATTCCAATAAATAAAGTAAGATTAGATTCCAGGGAGGGCCGGTGATGGTCACATACACGCACCAAATATTAATAGCTTTTGCTGCAAGACTAAAATATGCATAATCTCATAAAAGGTCGACACTCTTTTGTGGTGTTGAACAATGAGAACAATGCAGACAAAGTGAAAAAAAAAAAAAAAGAAACAAGAATAGGCTATAGATTTATATTGAGAGCTCTAATAAATGGAGACCATTTTTCTGTAAAACATGTCAATTGGTTCTTTCGGGAAGCAGATATTTTCTCAAGTGAGATATGCTCAAAGAGGAGGTTTAGCCAATGGGTAATGTTGATTGCTCTCTTATCCTTCCAATTAACCAAGATGGTTTTCTTAGCGATGGCGAGACCTGCAAGCGTGGGTTGGAGGTGAATGACTGGTACTGTCGCTGTTGTAAAATCGCCAATTAAGCATAAGTTTGGAGATTGTGGGATCCTGCAGTCCAAAATAGAAGAGAGTTTCTGTGTTACTGTTGCCCAGAATTGAAATACAGGAGAACATAGCCACAGTGCATGAAAATAAGTATCGGTAGTTGTTTGAGTGCATTGGGTGCACAAGTCAGACTGTGAGAAACCCATTTTATACATTTTATACTGCGTTGTGTGTTCTGTGGAGAACCTTAAATTGGATCAGTTGTAGGTTAGTATTTTTTGTCATGCTAAATGTGTTTCCACAGATCTGAGTCCAAAAATCATGATCTAAGGGTATGGATAAGTCTTTCTCCCATTTTGGGATTGGTAAATGTATAGAGTCTGTCTTTGAGAGGAAACTATACATTTTTGAGCGTTTTTTCTTATTTTTGGGGAACAGTTTGGTGATGTATTTGATAAATTCAGGTGGCTGTAAATCAGGTGGCTGAGAGGTGGACTGAAGTGTTGGGATTCTCTTTGTAATTGTTTTCTTTACCTGCAGGTATTGGAGAAAATTTCCATTCCTTATTCCAAAGGTTTGGAATAAGTCTGTGTATGTCATAAACATGTTGTCTTGGAGGAGGTGATGGAGATGGGTGACCCCCTTCTCTGCCCATGTATTGAGATAGAGAGGGGTTTTATTGTTTACAAAGTCTGGGTTGTACCAGAGTGGTGAGAGTATACTCGGTTGAAGTGGGGAACCTGTGATTTCAAGGGCTCTCCACCATGCAGACTTGTCCAGGGTGTACCCTGCCTTCTGCCCTAAGACAGCTCCTCCCCATTACGCATTACAAAAAGGCGACATACCATACCCTGTAAGCCATTGTTACAATAAGGTCTGCAAGTATCAGTATGCAGGAGACAGAAAAACAGGCTCTGAATGGTCTGGGCTAGGAAATGCCTTTTGCAAAGCCAATTGAGAATGGCCTTGCAGTGGTCCGGGGATGCATGTGTTGCTTTTAGTATGATGCAGTACGCACAAAGTGACTGTCCTTTTCACTGAATAGGGGATAGGGCTGCCAAACAAGCTGTTACGCATTACAAAAGGTTAGACGGGTCTGATCACTTTCTCTCCCACAGAGATGTCTGCTGAATAGTCAGCAGACATTGTCAACTGGCTCTTTAAGAAAAGGACACACCATGTCTGACAGCTTCATATGTATACTTCATTTAAGGCACAATTTCAGTGTGCCAATAATCAGATCAAGACGTCACATGAGCGTCTGTCCGTCTGTTGACTAATAATTGCATCACTATTATTGTAATAACAACGAACTACAAAGTGTCTTTGTTTTATGCAGATTTATTGTTAACAATAATAATAATAGTAACAAATCAAAATAATAGGCACGTTCCTCACTGCGTGGCAAGTATGAGTTTGAGAAGTAAAAAAGAAAATCTTAACACCAGCAAATGTTGATTAAAGCAGATAATTTCGTTGGGTAAAAGCATGTTCTGAATTTTAAAAATGATTACATTCATGTTTTCCCAATAAAAATAATTTTTGAACTTTACGATGCTTAGTTAAGGACAGATGGTGATCTGCCGGAGCTCTGCGCACTCACTGATATAACTAATCACAGAGCTTCCTGTACAACCACGGAGCTGGTGTGGGTAAGGATCTAATGCCTTGTTCACACTACATGACTGTCAGAGTTGTTCACACTGCTTGACTCTCTATTCAACAGACATGTCAGACTGTTGCACTGATGTCCAGTCAACCTCCTCTCGTTAATTCTTGGTTAATAAATCAGCTGCTTGTTGTTTCCTAGTGTTTACAGTGATCACTGAAACGGCTCTGAGGCTGACAGGAGTTTTTCTTTTTCTACAAACTTTATTGAAGAACAGACTTGAAGAAGTAAACTTGTGGGATAAAGAAAATGTCTGTGGCATTTACATCACTATAAATATGAGTGACAATGTTAATGAATATATGAACATATTGCCTTCCAAACACTAGAACAAAGTCTCTTCTGCTCATCTGTTATTTGCACTCTTTAGAAGAGCTTTACAGACTGTAAATAAAAATAAAGCAAATGTTCTGGAGTAAAAGTATCAAACTCATCGAAAAAATGAAGTAAAAATGGAAGTAAAAATGGAAGTAGCCTACTGTAGGAGAAAAAACAGTCAGTAAAACTATTTAATAGACAACTAATATCTAATCAGTTCTAATCGCTATGGGAAGAATCATCATTTGTATTAAGCTTTAATAGGCTATTTTCTTTTCTTTTGTTGTTACTGTATGTGCCGCCTGTCCTCCTGGCATCTGGCTGCTTCAAATCTGATGTATTTGTTTAACTTGCATTGTAAATGAGAAGTAGTTCTCAACAAAATAAAGGTTAAATAAAATAAAAAAGTGTTGGGGAGCCAGCCAGTACCGCTGAGCTAGTCCGCTACTGGTACTCAGACAGTATGGTGCCACCTGTGAGTCTTTATTGATACGGTTCTATTGAGTGACAATAGCCACGTTTACATGCAGACTTTTTCTTCATTCCGATTGAAATCATTCCGATTGAAGAGTTTAGGTCAACTGTTTACATGTGACGTGATCTATTCCGGTCTGGTGTTTACATGTGCCACTTCATTTAATCGGAACCGCCGTTTAACAGCTGTGTCACGTGCAGAGCGATGTAAACATTACGTGATTGATCAAAGATGGATGTCTGTCGTCTGATCAGCACAGTAGTTGCGATGTTCAGGTCTTTGAGAGTTTGTATTAAAAATAAACTCTCTGCTGAAGACCAGTTGTGTGTGCACTGCTGCTTGGAAGCCGCCATTTTTTCATGTGAGGAAACGTCACTGTGCATTTACGTCAAGACAGAGCATGCGCAGAAAAAAACACAGCCTGAAGCATTCTGTTTCACCGTTTACATGATAAGATTTTACATCTGATCGGTTTGGGAAGAGGAATATTCTACCCCTGTGAAGCCGAATGAAATTCCATTCGGTTTAGGCCTCTTTATTCGGATTGAGGTGTTTATATGGAACATTTTTATTCGGTTTGGGCTTCTAATCCGATTCTAATTGGAATATTAGGCTCCATGTAAACCCAGCTATAGTTAGGGCTGTGGCGATACACTAATCTCACGATACGATACACAATATTCGGCTCGCAATAGGATACGATACACGATATTCAGCTCACCGTACGATTTGATGCAATTCGATACACTCACATCGTTTTGTGAAAGATTTTAAAGGGACAAAGTGATTTTGGTGACATCTTGGGAGTGTTCCATTGACTTATATAATGTTTGGGGCAGCGGCACAGATGGGATTTTTGAACTGGGTTATTTTGTGTAACTTGGTTTTTAATAATGTTTATCATCAATATTTATTATTATATTGTTGTTAATTTATGATTATTTAAACTTAACAAGATATTTTGTGCAATTTGGGCTTTATCATGATAGACAAATGGTCTGATGGTGATCAACAGGCACAGGCTGCTACCAATTCCTCTTTAGGACACGAGAGTTTGCCTTATGGTGTGTTCAATGGAAGTTGGAACTTGGAGCTCTAATCAACATAACCTCAAAGTTTAGTGCTTCCAGCTCTTCCAGTCTTACAGACGTACAACACATGTAGCTACTGTTTACGTCAGTAACAGATAGCATGAATTTTGTGCCTGGTTGGTGAGATTAATCTGACTTTCCATCTTCATTGTGATTTAAATTCTGACATTCGTGTACATTTGAAGGCACCATACTGCTGCAGTAAATCCTGTTTTACCGGCAATGTTTGTCGCCTTTGCTGGGAAAGTTGGGTGACGGATAAATCTCAGCGGAGTTGTCCCCCTGTGCCTTGTGACATCTGAGAACATGACTGCTACATCCTTAAATGTTCTGAAACTGCTTTTAACTTTTTTGCACCGCTCTCTGAGTGTGGTGATGTGTCTGTGCCGATGTTTGTTGTGAGAGGGAATGAGAGGAGAGTCCAGCCGCTGCAGAGGAGAAATGCATTTTAATGAATGTAATGAAACGATAGCGACGCACTTTGCACAAATTAGAGTTCGTTTTTTGTTACAGCCTGTTATAGGCCCTTTAGATTAAAATAAACAATAAATAATGGATTTAAAGCAAATACGTGTGCTTCGGATCAACAGGTTTCAGCAACGGCTGCTGTGCTATTATCCCAGTGTATCGTTTGCAAACTCCGTGCTCTTTGTCAAGCTTATTAGTTCCTTCTTTCGTTTGAAAGCCAAAGTGCCTCCAAACGTCGGCTTTGCTTTGTTGCGGACGCCGGTGAGCTCTCTGCTTTCTGCTCTCTTCCGCTTGTATACTGTCAACTTCTTCACTGCCTCCCTCACCACCAAAGCCCTGCAGCGCAGTAGCGGTACAGCGACACCGGCCCCAAATATGATTTTGTTGGGGTTGGAAAATATCGATATTAAGAAATTAAAAATCGATACGATACCGGAAGACAAAGTATCACGATATATCGCCATATCGATATTTTTCCACACCCCTAGCTATAGTGTCTGATTTATTTAAATAAATGCAACAAATGAATGTGAACTAGTTTATTTTCATATGTGTGAACTGAACTTTGACCTAGTTCTTTTTAAGTATGAACTGGCACTACACTGTAATAGGCTATACTGTCTGTGACTTTTTTTTTTTCTTTTGTTGTTACTGTATGTGTTGCCTGTCCTATATGCATTTTTGCCTCTAAATTAAATGACTGTAGGCAACGTTCTTTTGTGAGAGAGGCGCCATCCCCTGGTGATACTCTGAAATCGCATGAATGGGTGTGTTTTGAATTAACATAGGAGACGGAGGGGGGAAAAGCTGGGCTGGGAACTGCACAGCAGCTGCATGGCAGCTGCACGGTGTGCGGCTGGAACGGGAAAAATTGTGTGGCTCCTACTGTAACAAGACAAGTACAGAGACAAGTCCGTAGTCCGTTGTCTGATGCAGTTAGCAAGTCGTTAGTGTTTTTCATGAGAGCTGTCTCGGTGCTATGATATTTTTTAAATCCTGAATCCTGTCCTCAAATAGATTATTGTTCTGTAGAAACACACAGCTGACTGCACACTGCTTTCTCAAGGATCTTAGAAAGAAAGGGAAGGTTGGATATCGGTTTATAGTTGGCTAAAACCTCTGGATCAAGAGTGGGCTTCTTTAGAAGAGGTTTGATTACAGCTACTTTAAATGACTGAGGTACATAGCCTGACAGCCAAGACAAGTTGATCATGTTTAATAAAGAGGTGCTCAGTAACGGTAAAACTTCTTTAAGCAGTGAAGTTGGGATGGGGTCTAAGAGACAGGTAGAAGGCCTAGATGAGGAAATCAATGAAGTCAGTTTGTGGAGGTCTATGGGAGAAAAGCAGTCCAAGTATACATCAAGTTCTTCAATGGGTCCTATGCTTCCTGTGTTTAAAGACAAAGCAGTTTCAGTTAAAGGCACAGTGTGACTGATTTTCTCCCTAATAGTTATAATCTTCTCATTAAAGAAGCTCATGAAGTCACTACTATTGAGGGTTATGGGAATAGATGGTTCAATAGAGCTGTGGCTCTCTGTCAGCCTGGCTACAGTGCTGAAAAGAAACCTGTTTTTATTCCATTAATGATGAATAATAAGCTGCTCTGGCCTTATGGAGAGCCTTCCTATCCACTTTAAGACCATCATGCCAGTCCAGATGAGACTCTTGCAGACCGGTTAAACGCCACTTCCTTTCAAATTTTCTTGCTGCTTGCTTTAAACTGTGGGTGTGAGGGTTATACCATGGAGCCAACTTTCTGTGCTTTACTATCTTCTTTTTTAACGGACCAACAGAATCTAGTGATTCTTGCTCGCAGAGAGTCTACAGCACTATCTACCAAATTATCAATTTGGGTAGGACTGAAGTGTGAGCCCTCAAATATATTGAGATTAGGCATTGAATTATAAGCTAATGGAATTATATCCTTAAACTTGGCTACATCAGATAAACATCTAGTGTACATGGATTTACCTGATGGAGTGTAGTCCAGAAGTAAAAATTCAAAGGTCAACAAGTAATGGTCTGACAGGAAGGAATTCTGTTGGTGGACTGATAAATGTTCCACTTCAATGCCGTAGGTCAGGACCAGGTCGAGGGTATGGTTAAAACAGTGAGTTGGTTCCTGAACATTCTGACAAAAGCCAATTGAATCTAACAGCGAGATAAAAGCAGTACCAAGGCTGTCACTATCAACGTCCACATGAATATTAAAGTCACCTACAATAATTACTTTATCAGTTCTCAGGACTAAAGTTCATAAAAACTCAGAGAACTCAAATAGAAATTCAGAATATGGACTATAACTATAACAAATAAAATAGCTTTCTCTGTTTTCCAGGTAAGATGAGAAAGACTAAGAACCAGGCTTTCAAAAGACTTATAGTTTAATTTAGGTTTAGGATTGATCAATAGACTAGAATCAAAAATGGCTGGAACTCCTCCTCCACGGCCGGTGTCTCTAGGAATATGAGTATTAATATGACTAGGAGGAGTGGATTCATTCAGGCTGACATAATCATCTCGACACAACCAGGTTTCAGTAAGACAAAATAAATCAACCTGGTTATCTGATATTAATTCATTTACTAGTAGAGCTTTAGATGATAATGACCTGATATTTAAAAGTCCACATTTAATTCTCCTGTCCTGATTAACTATTTCAGCAGTGGATTTAATTTTTATTAAATTATTTTAACTCCCCTTTTGTTTACTATGGATTTAACTGATTTCAGTGGTCGTGGGACAGACACCGTTTCTATGGGGTTCTGGGTGGGTGACTGCTCTAATGGAAGCACAGAGAAGTGTGTTAAACTACAACTCTGTCTCCTGGTCTCAACCCTGGGTTTGGTCCAGCAATAAACTTGGCCATATTTGTAGAAATGAGAGCTGCTCCTTCCAAAGTAGGATGGATGCAGTCTCTCCTCATCAGATCAGGTTTTTTTCCCAGAAACTGCTCCAATTATCAATGAAGCCCACATCATTAACTGGACACCACCTCGACAGCCAGCGGTGGAAAGATGACATGCGACTAAACATGTCATCAGAGGCCAAGCTAGGGAGGGGACGAGAGAAAACAACGGAGTCCGACATTGTTTTAGCGTAAGCACACTGTTGCAATAGTCAAGAGCAGATTAGTCAATCATTAATTAATATCAAATTATGTATTTATGAACAATATCTTTAAGTTATTGATCATAAACCAAAAATGACCTTTAATAGTAAAAATTATCAGGGCGCCACCCAGTTTTGCTAAAACAGGGAAAACTTGTAAATTTGAGTCTCTTAATCTCGGTGCTACAGAGTTCTTGACCCAGTGTACAGTGATTCAGTTGCTTTATATACACACAAAACTCAAATAACCAAGTTCTTTATAAATGAGATGTTTATTTAACAACTATAACCAGACTACATCTGTAACAGAAAATAACTAATAATAAATGGTTAATTTGACAAACTACATGACCAGGCTACTGGCAGAAAGTAATAAAATAGAAAATTAAAAAAAAATGGAATAAAGGAAGATTGATGGTGAAAACATGGGATTGACTCATTGTGACCAAAATGGAATGAACGATTAAACAAAAGTTTAAAGGATGAATGGTTAATTAATTCAAAGGATGAATGGTTAATTAATTCAATGTGACCAGTTAAATTTAGTGGTGGTTATCTATACCAAATTAAGAATTACGCTGTTATTACCAAAATTTTGGTTTAGGTTTGGTGTACTGTCAGCAGTTGAGAGTTTGAGAGGCCTCAGAGAAGATTGTGGAGCATTTTTCTATTTTGAATTTAAGTTTAGTATTTTATTTTTCAATATTATTACGTTTGTTCGATTAAGCCCTAAATTCGAGCCATTTAATTTAGTGTCTAATCATCAAACTCTTTAATATCTGTAAGATGTATATGCATTATATCACTGTTCATGGATAGATGGGAGTGAGGAGTGGCTACAGGTTCTGTCTGGATCTCTACTGGACTCGCTTCATCACCAGTGGTTCTTTTGGATATCTGTGGACATCTGTGGACATCTCTGGTGAGCGCTGGACACCTTTGGTGAGCTCTGGACACCTTTGGTCGCCTCTGGACAGCTCTGGGCAGCTCTGGACATCTCTGGACAGCCCTGGGCATCTCTGAACCTCTTTGGACAGCTCTGGGCATCTCTGAACATCTTTGGTTGACAGGGCCCCCCCATTGATGGGGGAGGTCGGCTGGATTTGCACCAGTCTTTTCTTCTTTTTCAGTCTGTTCATGAAGGCTGGAGTAATTTTCTGCAGCTTGTGTCTGAGCAGAGGAGCTGGGTCACATTTAGTTTAGGTAGAGGAGCAGAGCAGAGAGGAGAGACGGTTTAGAGGCAGGATTCAGTCTTTTAGTCATCTCTGGAGCATGTTCTGGAGAGGCTGTTCCATGGCATGAGACGCTGGGCTCTGAGACAGCATGTCTCTGTCAATGGGTTGTGGATGTGAAGTTGCAGGAGGGCAGACCAAACTTGACCAACTGCAGAACTGAAGGAGAGTAGCGCGATCTCAGACCAGCTCAGGCTTTTTATGGTCTTTGTTGAAGGTCCAGTGGGGGTGTGACCACTGGTCTCCCCAGCTAACAAATTAACTGAGATAATATTCTTTTAACTCATTTAATGTTAATACTGCTGTGTTTTACTTTATTAAAATGTCTCTATTTGAAAGCTCTCTCTCTCAGCTGTAAAACGACACCAAGCAACCTGTAGTAGGGGACCACAGAACAAAACTTGACCAATTGAATTGAAATTATCCAAAATTGAAATTAAACAACACAGATGAACCATGATATCAGAGCATCTAGGGAAGTGTACTACAACAGGCAGATCTATGTATGATTGTATCTGTAGACTTAATCCACAACCAATCCCACATGTCACATTTGGTCTTTATCATAACCCCCCCCCAGACTTCCGTCTGCCCCAGATATTCATTCAAAGTGATTGTTCATGGAGACGAACCAACAGAGAATGATCAGGAACTTTGCAGTTCTTCTCAGTTTTCACTCTTTTGTGTCCTTTGGTTTATCATTTTGATTTACTCAATTTACTAAATTACTCACTGCTGAAAATAACTAACTAGGGCCATTGCTTTTTGGACTACTTTGTAAAATCACCAATATCACAACACAATAACTCAACTACCAAATAATTTCAAATGAAACCTCATTTGCACAAATTGTATCCTAATAAAAGGTGGACAGACCTCTCAGATCTCTGCTCTTTAATATCACAAAGCTAACAGGAAGTAGTGAACATTAGTCTAAATTAGGGCTGAGATAGGGATGTCCTGATACAACTTTTTCCATTTTCCACTTCTGATATAATACCGGAATTGCAACTGTGATATTATTCAAACAGACAACAACAGTCAGCAACAGTAGGTCTGAGGAAAAACTGACCCATTTATTATTAACCAATGGGTTACATCAATTGTAACCTTAAACCTTGATGAATATGCTACAGTTGAATAGAATAAATAAATGTCCTCAATAACCCCAACAAAAATAAAACTATTTCAAGTGCTAAGTGCTGCTTCAAATGCTGATGTGGTTGGTCATATTAAGTCAAGGTGACCAGCTATCCCAGATTTCCGGTGACAGTCCTTGTTTTGGATGACCAGGCCTCAGTTGAAGCTGTCCCCAAAAATGTCCCCAATTTTAGTGTTTTAATATTAGCCACAGTAAGCTGCTTGTACTTAAGTGTAACGTAATGTATTAAATTAAAAAACGACTTATACATTAGGGCTGAAACAATTATTCGGGTAACTCGAGTAACTCGAGTAACTCGAGTACAAAAAATGCTCGAGGCAATTTCCTCCGCCTTGTATAACCATTTTAGTAGTGATAGTAGCGAGCTGTGTGGCTAACGGCTAGCACAGAGGGAGACAGGAGACTTCACAGGTGAACTCATGAGCCAGACAGTGTTGTGCTCAATGAACAGTGTTCACTAAACTCGTTCATATTTTCGGTGAACGGTGAACGGAACGGATCAGTTTTCAAATCATGAATGTGAATGGGAGTGGCGTTCACTCTGGAGAATGAACGGCACGAACCGTTCACATTCATTTGAAAACGCTGGCAATAGAAAGTGGTTTTAGGGTTTTACGACACTGTTTATGGCAAACACTATGACGGTCCACTATGGCTGATGCTGAAGCCAGTGTTGCAGAGCACTTGGAGGAGTTGTACGAACCTACGCCACGGAGACATTCCATTGACACAGAGCCAGTGTCCAGATCATCATTGTAAATTGGAGTTAGTTCTCAACTGACTTACCAAGTAAAATAAAGGTTTAAGTATCGTGGAGCCAGCTGGTACTGCTGCGCTAATCTGGTACCGCTGAGCTAGTCCGGTGCTGTCACGGAGCCAGCACAGTGCCGTCTGTGATCCCTAATTGATGTGATAACTTAATTAGTTTTGCAAAGGCATTGATTTACAGCTGGTGAGGAATGGTTAAGAAGAGGTTCAATTGAGTGACATAGTGCTGCAGCAGCATGGGAGCCCGGCGTTTGTGTTTGGTGCATTCACTTGTATGTGAATGTTGGAATTTCCATGCTCTGAGTCAGAATTTAAATCAGAAGCCCTGTGAATTTGGATCTCCACCTCAGAAAGTCGGATTAATCTCACCAACCAGACATAGAATTCATGCTACATGTTTTGTTGTAAGGCCGGAAGCGCTGGCAAGCACTAAACAGAGTGGCAGAGAGGAAAGCAGAGTTAAGAAACTGCAGACGCGGCTCAAAATCACTGTTATTTCAAATAGCATATTTTATACTTAGCGGTTAACCGGTATTAACTGGCTAATGAGGCTCGGTGGCCGGTCAAAAATATTTTTAGTTTTCGCCATCCCTAATTTTAATATAGGCTACAAATATGTACCTTACACCTGTGTACTGTCAATGTGTTATGCTGCGCTAGCGTTAACAATAATTAAACAGTCAGCCAAACTCCTTGCCAGCCAGGAAGGATGAGCGTACTTGCTCGTTTTTTAACTTCCAACGGTTGACAGTGAATTTGAGTGAAATTGGATAAAGCAAGAAAAAGAAAGACGGCATTATATTGCATCCCATGTGTCAATGATATATATTTAGCAACCACGCTAACGTACGTTGGCGATCTTAGCACCGCTAAAGTGATTATATCTCCCAATCAAACATTGTCAAAAGTCATCAAACGTCACACATACAACATATTAGCACACAATGGTTATGCACCACTTACAGCCATTGCTTTCTGAAAGGATAGGGTGAACCAAAAAGGATACCAGAACAGGTAGCGTAAGTAGCAACCATGTCATTATGCTTACATGCTCTACTTTCATTTCCACTGTGCTGCAAATTTAAGTTTCAAAATAAAGGTCCTATTAATAAAGCTACAAGACCCAATAAATCGTTTGAACTTGATTATATGAGATTGTTTTGGAGATCGTTCGACAACAAAATCAAAATTGTAATCAAATTTCAATTATTTGCACAGCCCTATGAACTAGTTCATTTTCATATGTGTGAACTAGACTTTGAGCTATTTTTTTTCCTGTATTTTTTTCCTGGCTCAACACTGTCAATTGCGATTTTTGTGTAATTTGGACTTTGTCATGGTAGACAATGGTCTGATGATGATCAACAGGCACAGGCTGCTACCAGTGCCTCTTTATGACCCTGGGGAGTGAGAGTTTGCCTTATGGTGTGTTCACTGGAAGTCAGAACTTCGACCTCAGTTCAACATGACCTCAAAATGTAGTGCTCCCAGCTCTTCCAGCCTTACAGACGTACAACAAAACATGAAGCTACTCTTTACGTCAGTTGCAGATAGCATGAATTCTGTGGCTGGTTGGTGAGATTAATCTGCTTTTTAACTTTAGTTTTCATGGTTAATTACAGGCTTTTAATGTCTTAATCCTGAGAACTCCCAGCCAGAAAGCAGTTAGGACATTCAGACATCTCAGATCCTCTCGTTTCTGAAGGGGTTTCGTGGGTAGTATTGAGAAAACACATCGGATGGAGACAATAACAGGAACAAAGTACTTTATTTTCCAGACTATAAGCGCAGAGGAAGACGCTACTTTTAAGCTTAACTATCATGGATAACATACGAAGAAATTCCTATGATGCGGCTTTTCAGTTAAAGGCAATCGATCTGGCTACAAAAGAGAGACTGAGAAGGTGTGTGATGGAGCCTTTCTGAGGCTGTTCATCTCCGACACTGAAGAAAATGACTTCAGTGGTTTCAGTGCGCAGGAGGAAGAACCCACGCAGACACAGGGAGAACATGCTCCACACAGAAATGCCCCAGGCCGGGATTCGAACCCGGTACCTTCTTAGGTGCACTCTATAGCCTGGAAAATTCAGTATTTGTCAGGTAGACTCAGTATACACTATAATTCTAATATTATTTAATATAATTTATGCTGAAGAGCAAGGAAATGAAATGAAGTCAGCGGAGGAACAATTATCATCAACAACATTATATTGCATGTTTTCCTAATGTCATGCAGTGCTATGGCGCTAGCCTTGGTGCTGTCACATACCCAATATTAAATCATTTAGAGCAAGTCTAAAAACAATCTGGGTAAATAAGAATTAGTGCATTAGGCCTAATTCTTAAATGTTGATGGAAACAGGACTGACCTCCGACAGACAAATTCTGATATTGTAGGTTGGTTACTGAGTGGCACAGATGTGTACGTACAGAGCTTGATCAAGCATTAGAGGTGTCCCGATACAACTTTTTCACTTCCAACACGATACCGATTACAGCCTTGAGTATTTTTCTGATACCTGTGTTGAGCAGCGCTGATCATGCATGCTTTCAATACTTATTTTGTAGTATGGAATATTAGAAAATACCTTTATCAAGTGACATTACTCAAATAGAGAACAATAGTCAGCAACAGTAAGTATAAGAAAAACTGTCCCATTTATTATTAACTAATGGGTTACATCAGTTTTAACCTTACACATAAGAATATTTTAAAGTAGAGCTGTGCGATATTTACGATATATATCGTAATGCGGTAGAAAAATGTCTACCATACAATATAAGCCTCTGTTGTTTATATCGTAATTTTAACATGTAGCGACCTAGTTAGCTCTGTTACTACGCTAGCATAAACGTTACTCTGGTTGTGGTTTAGATACGCTGTGTAAAGTACAACTCAACGTCAGAATGACCGCTGGATAATCCAAATGTATCATGCAAGTTCAAAACATGTATTGTATGAAGCATTGACATAATAGTATGACGGCTACTGTAACCGCAGCAACACTACTGCTTTGTGGTAGCATGTTTACGTCACCCGTAAGGACAGGTTTGCGGCAGTCACTCGGAAGTAAACAGAGGTAAAGCAGCATGGAGGACGTTGTGTTGCGTATATCGTTTAAAACATTTTTATTACCAGCCAAACTTTATAATAAAATACAGTGCAAACATAGCCGGACTTCCGGTCGCTCTCAAAGTAAACCTTCAGAATAAAAGCATATAAGGGATTACGCCGCAGAGGAGACGGAGGAGAGCGCAAAGGAAAGTAAAAACACGTCAGAAAAAAAATACTATATCGGAATGTATATTGTTATCGGGATATAAATAGAGATGCACCGATGAATCGGCCGCCGATTTAAAAAGCTGATTTTATATCCAATCGCCCCCAACCGGTGACCGGCCGATCACTGTCGAAATTTGCAGATTTTCCCCGAGCATGAGCATGAACTGACCCGCATGCGCACTGCGCATCAGCTCAGAGCAAAACAGATAAAAACTAGCAAGACTCAGGAAGAAAACATGTCGGTGATATGGACTTATTTCACTGTGTGCCAGAGCGACCCAAAACACGCTGTTTGTAATGCTTGAAAGTCAAAAGTCAGCCGTGGAGGATCAACGCCTAAGACATTTGGAACAACAAACTTAATACGCCACTTGGAAAAGAAGCACCCAGGCTTGTTTAGCAAATATAAGGATGACACTGCCGCTAAGAGGAGGGATGCAGCAACCACAACAACCCTCCGCCGTGGCTCCTATGTTCGAAATCAACACTGAAAAGTCCAAAGCCACCACTCTGAAAATAATGGAGTTCATAGCACTGGACGACCAGCCGTTTAGCGGTACAAATTACCAAGTAGGCGGTACTTTTCTGACACAGTGCTGTCAGAGTTGTTTGAGAGCGTTTCAAGCCACATACACAAACTGCTGGACGCCACTAAATCCCCGGTCAGTTTCACAACGGACATTTGGACTTCTAACGTGAGCTTAATGTCAATGTTGAGCCTGACTGCTCAGTGGCTGGATGATGAGTTTGAGCTACATAAAGTTCTTCTACACTGTGAAGAATGCCCCGGTTCCCACACCGCTGACAATCTAAGAGCCAAATTTGAAAAAATGTTGGCGGAGTGGAAAATCCACAAGAAGAGGGTTCATGTCGTGTTATGTGACAACGCTCGGGATATAACCAAAGCACTGGATGATGGCAACTTCCCCAGTCTCCCGTGTATGGCACATACAACCCAGTTAGCGGTGAGTGACGCTGTGGCAACAGGCAGGAGAATAGTCACGCACTTTAAACACTCATCGCTAGCCTATTCAAAACTCCACGCTATCCAGGAGGAGTTGGGTCAACCCACGAAGCGCTTGCAACAAGATGTCCCGACGAGGTGGAACAGCACATTTTATATGTTGCAGTCGTTGTTGGAACAGAAACGTGCCCTGGGCTTATACGCAACAGAACACGAGCCCCCAGCCGTACTCACCACAAATCAGTGGGGTTTAATTGAGAATGTGGTGAGCATCCTTGGACCTTTTGAAGAACTCACTAAGACAATTAGCTCCTCGTCAGCCACCGCCGCAGTTGTCATCCTTGAAATCACTGCACTGAATCGCCTTTTGGGGAGAGCAGCAGACACAGACCGTGGTGTGGGCACTGCTAAAGCCACGCTGTTGGAAGAGGTCCAGAGAAGGTTTGCAGACATTGAGAAGAATCCACTGTACGCTGTGGCCACTGTTCTGGATCCCAGGCAAGTTATAACTTACTGCTAATAATGTTTATTAGCCCACTACTTTTCTTAAATGAATAAGCATTTGCTACTGAGCTATAGGCTAATGTGTTTGCAGGAGTATATCAAAACATAAAATTAATTAAAACAAAAAAAATGTATTTTTTGTTGGCCTTTTAGTGCCTGCTTGTGTATGTGCAGAGTGCAAAACATTTATGTATTGCCTGGCTAATGTGGCTATGTAATAAAAATAAAATTACTTTTGTCTGTTGATACAGATACAAAACCTGCTACTTCTCAGCAGAAGTAAAGGATGAAGTGAAAAGGGTGCTTCTGAACATGCTGGACACAGTGGACACTAGTGCCAGCAGACCCACACCTGATCAGCCTTCTGTGGAACTTCCAGCCAAAAGGGCAAGTCTACTGCTTTCGGTGCACGATGAGATACTGAAGGAGGTTGCTAGCAATGAGGAAGATCAACTGCTGTGTAGCCCTTGATCTGTGCAGTTACATCGTTACCTGTCCGAGTTGCGCATCAAGAGATCTGAAGATGAAATTGTAAATGATGTACTGAAATAGTGGCACGAAAACAAAACACACTACCCTGCACTTGCCCCACTTGCCCAAGCCTACCTCTCTGCTCCATGTACAAGCATCGATAGTGAGCGCTTGTTTAGCTTGGCTAGTAATGTCATAGATGAGAAAAGAAACAGGCTTTCTGGTGAGAAAGCAGAGATGCTTCTGTTTGTGAAGAAGAACCTGCCATTGATGGTTAAGTTTCATTGGGAGTGGGACGGAGTACTTTGTTCACAACCTAAAGCTACCTGTTTGTATTAATGTCTTTTTTTTATCCCATATTATGATGCACTTTTTTATTTGGAGATGTCAAGAGAGGCCAAAGGCCTGAAATGTGGTGCAATTTACTTTGAGAACCAGTTTTCATTTTCAAGTACATATAGTGCACTTTATCTTTTGTTTGTATTAATATTTTAGGTTTATCCTATATTATATGCTGCACTTTTTATTTTGAAATATTAAAAGAGGTGGTGCAATTTACTTTGAGCACCAGCTTTAATTTTCAAGTACAATTTCATTGCACTATATTTTTTGAGATGGAGTTAAAGTTTTCTTTAGTCTTATCAATGTTGTTTGAATGTAAGTTAGTTATTGACCTGTAAACTGGACTGAATGTTATCGTCAGTGTTGAAAATAAATCTGCTCAGGAGGCACTGTTGAAGGTTTTATTCTTGAAAAGGGGGGTTATGATAGCATATAGCCTACCATTAGTTGTGGTTTTAATTGCAGTTATATAAGCAAAAATGTTGTCTGGGAGAGGGGTACTTGTATTAAATTTGGGAAAGGGTACTCAAGCCAAACAAATATGGTGTCTATTATATGATTATAATTATTTCTTAGATAGAAAATCGGTATCGGAAAAAACGGTTTTGGCAGGTCAGACCTCCTTTAAAACCGGAAATCGGTATCGGCCAAAAATTTTGCAATCGGTGCATCTCTAGATATAAACTTGGCTATACAACGGGATATAGACCCTGACAATCTTCATGTTTCTTCATGTTTGAAGTGTGTTGACTAGAACAACGATTATGATGGTATTTGGGTAAGAAGAAGCCTGAGGAAGCATGTTGAGCACAGACTAGAACAAGAGTTAACCAGTCGCTGCTGTATTCACTGTTATTATGGCTGGAAATGTCCCCAGATTTAATTTCAGAAATCTTCCCGGTTCTGTGCCACCATGGGTAACTTTGCACTCAGCTGCAACGTCGGACTCTAATGAAAAATAATGCCACATGGCCGACAACACTCCTGCTCCTTGCTACTTTGTTAGCACCATAGCACAGCTGTTGGTGTGATCACTGGGCTCTGCTGCTGGATAGAAGGGCTGAAGAGTCTGGAATTGACTGCTGGTATTGGAGTGGCTGATATAATCCAATACTTCAATATCTGATATCAGACTGATAACCGATATCAATATCAGATCAGGACATCCCTATTAAGTGTGTCTTGACTAGCACAAAAATCTGTCAGTGATGCAGTGTGTTGCTCCCATATAACTTAATTGGCTTTGTTATGCTGGTGATGCACCAAATCACACACAACTATAAACGGCATAGCAAACTCTAACAGCAAGACTTACAACACTATACAACACGACATTCTTCAGAAAGCAGTATAAGCTATGGCCAGTTGAGCCGCTGCTATTTTGTTATCTTTGACATATTCTTTCTTTACCTTGTGTGCTGCGGTCTGTCACCTTTCTATGTTGGGACAAAGAGAGAGCTGGAAACTGGATTCAAATTCCTTATATGTGAAAACAGACCTGGCCAATAAAGCTCATTTTGATAATTGCTATTTCATTTGATCAATAGCAGATTCACCCTCTGTGCCCTGTCTGAACAGGTGAGCCACCTGTTTAATGCCCATTGTTCATACTTAAAAAGAACTAGTTCAAAGTTCAGTTCACCTATATGAAAATGAACTAGTTCATGTTCATAGTTCACTTTTAAAAAAATAAACTAAGTTCAGTCCTAAAAATGAACTGGTTTACATTCATTTGTTACATTTTTTTAAATAAATAAGACACTGTTATTCAATAGAACCTCATTTTAACCATTCATCACCAGCTGTGAATCACTACCACTCCAAAACTAGTCAAATTATTATGGCAATAAAGAATCACAGACGGCATCTCCGCGGACCCGGGACCCGTGTCACAGGACTTCACCCCTGGCACCGGCCGAATTGATTCAGCATGTCCTGAGTCAGGTGTCGACATTGTAAATTGAAATATTTACCGGTACACAGAAAGATGGTAAACAGAAAGATTATTTACTGATAACATTTATTTACGGTACATACCTTAACTTCTTTTTCCAAACAGTGCTTTTAATACGGCAGTAACACAGTAGTAAAACGGCAGTAACATGGCTGGTTTAAAAAAAAAAAAAACACATACACTCAATCACTCTGGTGCACAGCACTATTTTGTTAGCATTTAGCCTAGCCCAGTACTTTCCTCCAAACAGAGGTGAAGTTAGAAGCGACCAAGCACTTCCACGTTTTACCTATTTAAGTAAGGTTACATGAGTAGTTATATGACCCATGTGTGGTTGCACAAAATAAAACGTGATGATTTTCTAAGCGGATAAAAAGGATGGACTATAATGTATGATGGAATTACAGGAGCACTTAGACGTTGGCGCAGTAATATCATCACTCCTGAAAAATCCTCCACTCTCCCCCCTCGGGCCGCATGGTGATGTAGTGGTTAGCACTGTCGCCTCACAGCAAGAAGGTACCAGGTCCTTTCTGTGTGGGTTCTCTCTGGTACTCCGGCTTCTTCTAGGCTAATTTAAATTGCCCATAGATGTGAATGTGAGTGGTTGTCTGTCTCTATGTGTCCTGTGATGAACTGGAGACTTGTCCAGGTTGTACCCTGCCTCTCGCCCTGAGACAGCTGGGATGGGCTCCAGCCCCCCGCGACCCTATGAGGATAAGTGGTAGAAAATGGATGGATGATGAAGCATCAGCTTGTAGTAAGACAGCTAGTGAACAATCATGGTTTATAACGTGCATCGTACAGGGTTGTGACAACAAGCAGAAGGTATATAGTGCCGTCATGTTTCACAGATTTCAAACTCACCACAAATGGCAGAAAACAGTGACACGCTAAGTGTATGCCTTTATAAACGACAACAGGATAACATAGGCATATTTCGATGGTTTCAGTTAGTACTTGCTCTGAGGATAGCTGGCCATCAGGTCCACTCGGTGTCACACCGTCACTTCGAAAGAAAAAGTTCACAACTGCCGGGTGAATCATGGCTGTAAATGTGTCGGTTGCCGCAACACAGGCAATTTGACAGTCCAATTCTGAACAGCACAGGCTCTCAATTTCAGTCGGCATTTGTTCACAACAGTCACACTTGCACCACCAATTGCTGTTTGCCCATGTTCTCTCGCCGGCTCCAGTCTGCTCGGCTTTATATCTTTCTTCCCTCTCATGGTCCATAACAGCTAGTTCCTCCTCCGTGTACTCAGGTTCAAACAGATATAGCTCTGGGTCTGCTACAAACCAGTCGTCATCGTCTACAAAGTCCGCCATTGGAAATTATTTCTTGTAGCTTGCGCGTAGCACAGGCAGAAGTAAAAAGTCACATGGGTGCACACACAGGTGAAAGAGGTATTTATCAACTCGTCTGAGATCAGGGAAGAATATACTGCATTTCTGTATGGAGACACAGTGGTATATTCCTTTAAAGTCATCTTCTTCAGTGTTGGAGAAGAACAGCCTCAGAAAGGCTCCATCACACACCTCAGTTTCTTGAAAATCCACAATATTCTTTTCCGTGGTGATTGTTTTGGCTTTCAGTCGGATCTGCATGGTGGAAACACCTCGGCCATCTGCTCTCTGTGTGTTCACCCAGTCCTCACGCACGTTTTCAAGTTCAGGCCATCCGCTTTTATTACTCCTGAAAGCTTTTGTCATCTTTTTACATTCAGTAGGTCTTCGCGCTGCCATTTACTTTTTTTTTTTCACTTTGTCTGCATTGTTCTCATTGTTCAACACCACAAAAGAGTGTCGACCTTTTATGAGATTATGCATATTTTAGTCTTGCAGCAAAAGCTATTAATATTTGGTGCGTGTATGTGACCATCACCGGCCCTCCCTGGAATCTAATCTTACTTTATTTATTGGAATTTCCTGTTATAAGCCAGAGAGGGACGTGCTACACCTGGGTGATAAGAGAGGGAAATAAATGACAGACAGGGAGATAAGACAAAACAAAAAGGGAAGTTTACAGACAGGCAGTGCTATTGGAATAAAAAAAACGTGTAAGCTACTGTGTCATTCCTAACACCTTAATCCCAACACCCAACAGTATTGAACACCAGAGTAGTGGAGGACCTAACCGTATAGAGTAGGCTACCAAGAACACAAATGAAAGAAGTATGTGGAGAAAACATGACCTTAGTGAGAAGTCGGACGAATGATTTGGCACATACTAGCAGTACACATCAGTACTCATCAATGTGACTCGGGAGGAGTTAATAAGGTCTGGATAAAACATGCATGTGTGTAGAACACCGAAACCCAGAGCGTCTACCACGACCCCTCATGGCCAGATCGGCCAGGTGTCCACAACAACCCGGGGAAGTGGGAGCATCGACGATGCCAAACCCAGAGAGCCACCCGGGCCACCGAGAACCACGCAGATCCAACGACCAAGAGGAGAAAGAAACCACCACCTCCCAGGAGGCCAGGACAGGTCCAAGGGGCCAGCGACACGAGGGCCCACCCAACCCCAACGAGATGGGCATAGCTCCTGAAGCACTGGGCCCCCAGGATCAAGAGGCCAGGGGCCAGGGAGATCCCACACAAACCAGCAGGCCCCACCAACACCATGACCCTGAAAGCTGCAGCCCCAGAGCAGGGCCCCAGCAGCCATGCAGAATTAGAGATGCAGCGACCAACCAGCACAGCCGAAAAGGATCGATACGCACTTCACCAGCCGGGAGCCAGATGCGCAAGCCAGCGCCGCCCGGCAAACAATCCCCCTACCGGCGGACCCAGATCGCTCCCCCCCAAGCCCCGGGATGCCCCCTTGTGTGCGAGGGAGGCCCCCCCCCCGACCCACCGTAACACTGATCCGCCCCACCACCCCCCCAGCACGAGGAGACAAGCTCCGCTGGGAACGGAGCAAGCCCCCATCCGGCTTGGCCCCATCACAGCCCAGGAACGCGTCGGACCCGGATCGAGGATCGAGCAAGCTGAGCTTGGAACTCCAGTGGTGATATGCGGGCCCAGGCGATTGCCTGAGCACGTGCGGGCCAGAGCAGTGGTTATTCAACTGCAATATAAGAGAAGAGGAGACAAGTTAGGGATCAGAACAAAGGCACAGAGAGAATGAATATTTTCTGGAACAGCTCAAATTTATGAGGGGGGTCGGCATATGCTAACAGACAAGAGCAGATTATGAAGTTATATTAAGAGCTCTAATAAATAGAGATTTTTCTTCTGCCAAAAAATGTAGGACAATGTTTTTAAAAAAAAAAACAAAAAAAAAAACAAGAATAGACTATAGATTTATATTGAGAGCTCTAATAAATGGAGACCATTTTTCTGTAAAAGATGTCAATTGGTTCTTTCGGGAAGCAGATAGTTTCTCAAGTGAGATATGCTCAAAGAGGAGGTTTAGCCAATGGGTAATGTTGATTGCTCTCTTATCCTTCCAATTAACCAAGATGGACTTCTTAGCGATGGCGAGAGCTACAAGCGTGGGTTGGAGGTGAATGACTGGTACTGTCGCTGTAGTAAAATCGCCAATTAAGCATAAGTTTGGAGATTGTGGGATCCTGCAGTCCAAAATAGAAGAGAGTTTCTGTGTTACTGTTGCCCAGAATTGAAATACAGGAGAACATAGCCACAGTGCATGAAAATAAGTATCAGTAGTTTTTTGAGTGCATTGGGTGCACAAGTCAGACTGTGAGAAACCCATTTTATACATTTTATACCGCGTTACGTGTGCTCTGTGGAGAACCTTAAATTGGATCAGTTGTAGGTTAGTATTTTTTGTCATGCTAAATGTTTTTCCACAGATCTGAGTCCAAAAATCATGGTCTAAGGGCATGGATAAATCTTTCTCCCATTTTCGGATTGGTAAATGTATAGAGTCTGTCTTTGAGAGGAAACTATACATTTTTGAGAGGTTTTTCTTATTTTTGGGGAACAATTTGGTGATGTATTTGATAAATTCAGGTGGCTGTAAATCAGGTGGCTGAGAGGTGGACTGAAGTGTTGGGATTCTCTTTGTAATTGTTTTCTTTATCTGCAGGTATTGGAGAAAATTTCCATTCCTTATTCCAAAGGTTTGGAATAAGTCTGTGTATGTCATAAATATGTTATCTTGGAGGAGGTGATGGAGATGGGTGACCCCCTTCTCTGACCATGTACTGAGATAGAGAGGGGTTTTATTGTTTACAAAGTCTGGGTTGTACCAGATTGGTGAGAGTATACTGGGTTGAAGTGGTGAACCTGTGATTTCAAGGGCTCTCCACCATGCAGACAGTGTGGAGGCGATCAAGGGATTCTTGAAGCAGGAATGATTTTTAAGAACAGAGGTGATAAAGGGTAGATCAGCGAGTTTAATATGGTTGCAGTCTAACTGTTCTAGTTCCATCCAGGAGTTATATTCTTCCTGTGGATGGATCCACTTGATAAGGTATTGTAACTGATTAGCTAGGTAGTAATGCAGAAAATTGGGAGCCTCCAGTCCACCTTCAGACTTATTCTTCTGGAGAGTAGCCAGGCTGATTGTAGCCTTTTTGTTCTTTGAGTAGAATTTACCGATAGCTGAATCTAATGTTTGGAACCATTTTGTTGTGGGTTTAAATGGGATCATGGAGAAGAGATAGTTGATTTGGGGTAATATTTTCATCTTGACAGTAGCTATTCGTCCCAACAGTGAGATAGGAAGGTTATTCCAACGGCTCAGATCACCACACACTTTGTCCACAAGTGGTGTGAAGTTCAAGTGGACAAGATCTGAGAGTTTGGAGGAAATATTTATGCCCAGATATCTAATGTTGCCTGTAGGGAAAGAGTAATGAGTGTTTTGGATTGCAGGATTCCATGAGCTCTCTGTTAATGGCAGTATAATTGATTTTGACCAGTTGATGGAGTAATCTGATAGGCGTGAGAAGGTTGTGATGAGTTTACATACTTCCTTCATTGATGTTTTGGGTTTTTCTAAATAAAGTAAAATGTCATCCGCGTATAGATTAATTTTGTGTTCAGACTTCAGAGAGCAGATACCTTTGATACTGTTGTTCTGATGTACCGCTGCAGCCAATGGTTCGATAAAAATTGCAAACAGTAAGGGAGAGAGTGGACATCCTTGTCTAGTTCCCCTTTGCAAAGTGAAGCTTTGTGAAGTGATCCCATTAGTCGTGACAGTAGCTTTAGGTGAGTTATACAGAGTTGAAACCCACTGGATAAATGAGTCACCGAAACCAAATTAATGAAGTACAGAGAAGAGAAAGGACCAGTTAACTTTGTCAAAGGCTTTTTCTGCATCAAGTGATATAACGATCGCTTCTCTGTTGCAGCGCTGCGTCAAATTGATCAGATTTAGAAGCCTTCTAAAGTTGTTAGTGGAGTGTCGGCCTTTAATAAATCCTGTTTGATCGTTGTGAATTATAGCCGGGATAATTTTCTCCAACCTGGAAGCGAGTGCTTTAGATATAATTTTGATGTCAGAGTTGATTAGCGACAGAGGTCGATAGCTAGCAGGCTGCGTAGGGTCTTTATCTGGTTTCAATAATAACTTTATTGCAGCTGTGTTCATGTGAGCGCTTATATAGCCTTTATTTTTAATCTCCATAACTGTTCTGAAAAAAGGGGTGCTAGCATTAGCCAGAAATGTTTGAGAAATTCAGCAGGAAACCATCCGGACCAGGTGCTTTGCCTGCTGACATACTATCTAATGCACATTGTAATTCACTGATAGTCATTGGAGCATCTAAGATGTCTCTGCATTCAGATGTTAGTTCAGGCAGCTTTAGATTGTTGAGAAATGTGTGAATATCATCTTTGTTGGGGTTAACTGTTGCTGAATATAGCTTGTGGTAATAGCTATAAAACATCTGATTGATTTCTTGAGGAGATTGAGTATATTTGCCAGTAGGATCCTGTATTGCTGTTATAAAAGATTTTTCTCTGTTGCGTTGTACTAAATTCGCAAGAAATTTGCCTGATTTGTTGCTATGCAAAAAAATCTGTTTTCTTTGATAAAATGTCGTCGAGGCATAACTTTGCATTGTGTAACTCAGATTGTAATTGTTCGCTTGGATTTAATGCATAATCCTGCGAAAGTTGTTTAATTTTTTCCTCAATATCTGTCTCCATTTGTTGTTCCTTTCTTTTCTTGTATGAAGAGTACGATATTATTTTACCTCTAATTACGGCCTTCCAGGTTTCCCAAAGTAAAGAAGGAGATGAATCTGGAAAGTCATTATTTTCTAGAAAGTCTGCCCACTCTCTCCTTACCATTTGATCAAATTCAGGATCTGTAAGTAGAGATATGTTGAAGCGCCAAGTCTGAGGGGGTTTACGGTAAGTGTCAGTTTGCAGACTGAGGGATATAGGTGCATGGTCACTGATGATGATTGGGTGAATTCTAGTGGTAATTTTGTGTGTGATGGAGTTATTTGAAAGAAAAAAGTCAATTCTTGAAAATGACTTGTGTACTGCAGAAAAGAAAGTATATTCCCTTTTTGTTGGGTTTTTGAGTCTCCAGATATCATCTAGTCCAAAATCTTTCATATAGTCCCGTATGGTTAGGACTGATTGTAATTGTTTCGTCTGCATTGGCATGTTCGATCGGTCTACAGAGGGATTTAAGACTATGTTAAAGTCACCTCCAATAATAGTAGTTGAGGTAGCATTTAAGTCTGATAAATGAAAGAAAACTGTATGAAAGAAGGCTGGATCATCACTATTGGGAGCATACAGATTGGCAATTGTGTATTGTTTATCAAAAATTGTTGCTTGAATAATAATGAATCTGCCCTCTGGGTCTGTTATCAAACAGTTTAAGGTAAACGGGACTCTCTTGTGGATTAGAATAGAGACTCCTCTTTGTCTACTATTATAACAAGATGAAAATATAATATTATAATTTGAATCTGTAAGAGATTTCTCTTCTGATTGTAGTAGATGTGTCTCTGAATATCTGCTTTTAGTTTAGAGACATAGTCCAGGATTTTAATTCTTTTTGTCTGTGAGCGTATGCCATGTACATTCCAGGAAACTAAGTTTAACTTAGACATAAGAAGAGACGATGTTCGGACACTGAGTTAGTGACAGTGTAATGTAAATAGAATGTCGTGGTTTGTGAGCTGTGAATGTCAGCATGGTGGGGTGTAAGGTATTGCTTAAAGACCATGTAGGTGTTAGGGACAGATGTATACAATGAGTCATGATATGTATCATAAAAAGGCACCATAAAGCCTGTGAAACTAACAACAAACACATTGTGACACAGAGAGTCATGACAAACAGAGAGGGTACACAGGGTGGGAGGGGGGTAGGAGGAGTGAGTGTGAGAGAGAGGGAGAGGGGTACATGGAGATTTAACACAGAGAGGGGAAGAAAAAAGAATAAAAGAAGGAAGAGGATCCCTAGTGGGGGGTGACATTTGGTGAAGGTAAACATTTGAAACTTGTGAGATTTGATTGCTTTCTCTATATACTTTAAACTAACGAGAGATATATTTAGAAATCTGAGCCATTTGTTTTTGTGGTTACTTATCGTTTCCCTTAGAAGAGCCAGGGGGTGATGGAGGATTCCCTGTACAGCTGGCCATCTATGTAGAGTTTGTCCACCACAAGTGCAGTCCGCTTGCCTCGCTGTCTGTGTTCTTTCAGAATAGGAAACAGGACTTTGCGCCTCTCATTAATTTCCCGTGGAAACTGGTCATTCATCCCGAATGGTTTCCCTTTCAGCTCCGTCCTTTGCTCTTGACGAGTTCTTTTTGTTTAAAGTGCTCGAATTTAGCGATGATAGGACGGTGGCGGTCTCCTCTTCGGGGTCCAAGCCGGTGAACGCGGTGGAAAGTGATGTTATTCACAGTCTCTTTCGGGATTTTAAGAGCCGAAGCCATGAAGTTTTTAACTAGGGACTCTGGGTCATCCGGTGTAGATTCTGGAATCCCTGAGAAGATCAGGTTGTCCCGCATGCTCCTCGTCTGTATGTCAAGGACGGTTTCCTTCAGAGATTTATTCTCTTTTTTAAGGATATTTACCTCTGAAGTGACGGCTGTCAGCGTGGAGCGGAGCTCGGTGTTGTCCCTCTGCAGGTCGGATATCTGCTGGTGAGTAAACTCCAGGCTAGCCTTCAGGTCCTTAATCTCATCATGGAGCATCTTAAGTATGTCGAGCTTTTTATTGATCGAATCGAGGACGCTTATCTGGACATCCGTGGTCTCAAGGTCCTGTGTGTCAGTAGAGGAGTCTGTTTTCTTCCTCTTGTTTGGGTTGTCCCGGCGAGTTTCGGTGTTGGAGTCTTCCATGGCGCACCGAAAGAAATAGTCGTCGATGAAATTTTCAAGATCCTCCACCTCGAGTGAAGCTATGTACAGCGTTGTCAGTCTAACTTAATTGGTCCGCTTAAAGCACGGAATAAGTTGGCAAAGACGGTATTTTGCTAAATCTTAGTCTAGCAGCTGGGGGCCGCCATGTTGAATCTCGCAAATCTCACAGACTCTCGCGATATCACAGCATCTCACACCTCGCTGCCATTTACAATGTCTCACCATTGATTCATTAAGGCAAAGCTTATGTGCAGCTGCTCTATTTCCTTCTTGGACAGCCAGGTCGATAGCTCTTAGCTTAAAAGCCGCATTGTACGCATTTTACCATATTTTATCCATCTTGGTGTTCAAAGTAGGGCTGCAACAACGAATCAATAAAAATCGATTATTAAAAGTGTTGGCAACAAATCTTATTATTGATTTGTTGTGTCACGTGATTAAGTCAAGTTTATTTGTATAGCCCAATATCACAAATTATGAATTTGCCCCATTGGGCTTTACAATCTGTACAGGATATGACACCCTCTGTCCTTTACAAATGACCCTCGCATTGACTAAGGAAAAACTCTCCCAAAAAAAACCTTTTAACAGGGCAAAAGAAACGGAAGAAACCTCAGGAAGAGCAACAGAGGAGGGATCCCTCTTCCAGGATGGACAGACGTGCAATAGATGCCATGTGTACAGAATAACAACAATGAAAACACATTAACACTACATACAAAATTGTATGGAAATGTCCAACTCAATATAACAACAGCTAATATACAGTGTATATATATAGAATTGTATGAGAGTGGGGATGAAGAGCATCATCAAGCTATCAGCAAAGGATGAGAAGCATGTCTTCCTCTCCACCACGCCAACCAGAAGAAGCCTGGGCAGCACGTCCTCCTCTCCACCACACCAACCAGAAGAAGCCTGGGCAGCACGTCTTCCTCTCTCCACCACGCCAACCAGAAGAAGCCTGGGCAGCACGTCTTCCTCTCTCCACCACGCCAACCAGAAGAAGCCTGAGCAGCACGTCTTCCTCTCCACCACACCAAACAGGAGAAGCCTCCGCAAGATGACCTTGTCACCACCACGTCGCTCTGAACCAGAAGATGAAGCCTGAATGGTCTGCACAACCACTACTCCACCAGGTAGACTGGGTCCATGGATACCTGTGAGATGAGAACACACAGGGACTACGAGGCACAAAACTAATCTGCAGCATGTGTTAGAGGGAGGAAGAGTAAACACATCCTCTTCTCCACTACCCTAACAGATACAACCTGAGCAGCATGGCCTCTTCTCCATCTCACCACCATCATGACAGACGAAGCCTGGATGACACCACCTCCTTCTCACCAAGTAGCCTCAGCTCATGGACACCTGGGAGCTGAGAGCACAGGGGCTCCGGGAAAGAAGATGAGTTAGTAAAATGACTTAATGGAGGCATCAAAATGAAGAAGAAGAGAAGCTCAGTGTGTCAGAGGAAGTCCCCCGGCAGTCTAGACCTATAGCAGCATAACTAAGGATTGATCCAAGGCAGCCTGAGTCAGCCTTGGATCAGTCCTAACTATAAGCACTATCAAAAAGGAAAGTCTTAAGCCTACTCTTGAATAAGGGGATGGTGTCTGCCTCCCAGACTGAAAGAGGGAGTTGGTTCCACAGAAGAGGAGCTTGATAACTGAAAGCTCTAGTTCCCATTCTACTTTTATAAACCCTAGGAACCGCTAATAGTCCTGCATTCTGAGAGCGCAGAGTTCTAGCAGGATTATAAGGCACTATTAGCTCTTTAAGATAAGATGGTGCCTGACCATTCAGTGCCTTGTAGGTGAGGAGGAGGATTTTAAATTCTATTCTAGATTTTACAGGGAGCCAGTGCAGAGAGGCTAACGCTGGAGAAGTATGGTCTCTTTTCCTGGTTCTGGTCAGAACACGTGCTGCAGCGTTCTGGACCAGCTGGAGAGTCCTGATAGACTTATTAGGGCAGCCTGATAATAAGGAATTGCAGTAGTCCAGCCTAGAAGTTACAAAAGCATGGACTAATTTTTCTGCATCGTTTTGGGAGAGAAAATGCCTTATTTTTGCAATGTTACGCAGATGAAAAAAAGCTGTTCTAGCTGTTTGTTTCATGTGGACGTTGAAGGACATATCTTGGTCAAAAATTACCCCTAGATTCCTTACAGTGGTGCTCGAGGCTGGTGCAAAGCCACCTAGAGTATATAAGTCATTAGATAGGTTATTTCTGAGATTTTCGGGGCCAATTACAATAACCTCAGTTTTATCTGAATTTAATAACAAGAAATTGTGCGTCATCCAAGATTTTATATCCTGAAGACATGTTTGGAGTTTACTGGCTAGAATCGTCTGACTTAAATGACAAATATAGCTGACTATCATCTGCATAACAGTGAAAGTTGAAAGTGAAAAGAGTGTTTCCTGATAACATTGCCTAAAGGAAGCATATATAAAGTAAATACAATTGGTCCAAGCACAGAACCTTGAGGAACTCCATAACTGACTATGGACTGTATGGAGGACTCATCATTAATGTGAACAAACTGTGATCGATCCGATAAGTAGGATTTGAACCAGCTTAAAGCAGTTCCCCTGATGCCAATTAAATGTTCTAATCTCTGCAACAGGATATGGTGGTCAATAGTATCAAAAGCAGCGCTAAGATCTAACAAGACAAGTACTGAGACGAGTCCATTGTCTGACGCAATTAGCAGGTCATTAGTAATTTTCACCAGAGCGGTCTCGGTGTTATGATATTTTCAAATAGATTATTGTTCTGGAGGAAGTCACACAGCTGACTGCACACTGCTTTCTCAAGGATCTTAGATAGAAAAGGAAGGTTGGATATTGGTCTATAGTTAGCTAAAACCTCTGGATCAAGACCAGGCTTCTTCAGAGGAGGTTTGATTACAGCTACTTTAAATGACTGAGGTACATAGCCTGACAGCAAAGATAAGTTGATCATGTTTAATAAAGAGGTGTTCAGTAACGGTAAAACTTCTTTAAGCAGTGAAGTTGGGATGGGATCTAAGAGACAGGTAGAAGGCTTAGATGAGGAAATTAATGAAGTCAGTTTGTGGAGGTCTATGGGAGAAAAGCAGTCCAAGTATACATCAAGTTCTTCAATGAGTCCTATGCTTCCTGTGTTTAAAGACAAAGCAGTTTCAGTCAAAGGCACAGTGTGACTGATTTTCTCCCTAATAGTTATTATCTTCTCATTAAAGAAGCTCATGAAATCACTACTACTGAGGGTTATGGGAATAGATGGTTCAATAGAGCTGTGGCTCTCTGTCAGCCTGGCTACAGTGCTGAAAAGAAACCTGGGGTTGTTTTTATTTTCCTCTATTAAGGATGGATAATAAGCTGCTCTGGCCTTGCGGAGAGCCTTCCTATAAGCTTTCAAACTATCATGCCAGTCCAGGCGAGACTCTTGCAGACCGTTACACGCCACTTCCTTTCAAATCTTCTTGCTACTTGCTTTAAACTGCAGGTGTGAGGGTTATACCATGGAGCTAGCTTTCTGTGCTTTACTAGCTTCTTTTTTCGAGGAGCAACAGAGTCTAGAGATGTTCGCAGAGAGTCTGCAGCACGATCTACCAAATTATCAATTTGAGTAGGACTGAAGTCTGAGCCCTCAAGTATATTGATATTAGGTATTGAATTAAAAGCTAATGGAATTATATCCTTAAACTTGGTTACAGCACTATCAGATAAACATCTAGTGTAAATGGATTTACCTGATGGAGCATAGTCCAGAAGAAAAAATTCAAAGGTTAACAAGTAATGGTCTGATAGGAAGGAATTCTGTTGGTGGACTGATAAATGTTCTACTTAAGTGCCGTAGGTCAGGACCAGGTGGAGGGTATGGTTAAAACAGTGAGTTGGTTCCTGAACATTCTGACAGAAGCCAATTGAATCTAACAGCGAGATAAAAGCAGTACCAAGGCTGTCACTGTCAACGTCCACATGACTATTAAAGTCACCTACAATAATTACTTTATCAGTTCTCAGGACTAAAGTTGATAAAAACTCAGAGAACTCAGATAGAAATTCAGAATATGGACCTGGAGCACGGTACACTATAACAAATAAAACTGGTTTCTCTGTTTTCCACTTAAGATGAGAAAGACTAAGAACCAGGCTTTCAAAAGACTTATAGTTTAATTTAGGTTTAGGTTTGATCGATAGACTAGAATCAAAAATGGCTGCAACTCCTCCTCCACGGCCTGTATCTCTAGGAATATGAGTATTAATATGACTAGGAGGAGTGGATTCATTCAGGCTGACATAATCATCTTGACACAACCAGGTTTCAGTAAGACAAAATAAATCAACCTGGTTATCTGATATTAATTCATTGACTAGTAGAGCTTTAGATGATAATGACCTGATATTTAAAAGTCCACATTTAATTCTCCTGTCCTGATTAACTATTTCAGCAGTGGATTTAATTTTTATTAAATTATTTTGTTCAACTCCCCTTTTGTTTACTATGGATTTAACTAATTTCAGTGGTCGTGGGACAGACACCGTTTCTATGGGGTTCTGGGTGGCTGAGTGCTCTAATTGAAACACAGAGAAGTGTGTTAAACTACAACTCTGTCTCCTGGTCTCAACTCTGGGTTGTCATGGGTTAGGTTGACTAATAAACTTAGCCATGTTTCTAGAAATGAGATCTTGCTCCTTCCAAAGTAGGATGGATGCAGTCTCTCCTCATCAGACCAGATTTTCCCCAGAAACTGCTCCAATTATCGATGAAGCCCACATCATTAACTGGACACCACCTCGACAGCCAGCGGTGGAAGGATGACATGCGATTAAAAATGTCATCAGAGGCCAAGCTAGGGAGGGGACCAGCGAAAACTAGTCCGACATTGTTTTAGCATAAGCACACACCGATTCCATGTGAATTTTTGTGACCTCCGATTGGCGTAACCAATTTTTTTTTTTAATTACCGCCAATAGTACAGTAGTAATACAATAGTCCCATATTTACGCTTATCCTTAGCCAGCAGTTTCAAATAGGATTCAACGTCGCCCGCTCTGGCCCCCGGAATGCATTTGACTATGGTTGCCGGTGTCGCTAATTTCACGTTTCGAAGAATAGAGCTGCCAATAACCAGGGTTGGCTTCTCAGCGGGTGTGTCGCTGAGTGGGGAAAACTTGTTAGAAACGTGAAGGGTTCGGTGGTGAGCCGTGGGCTGTTTAAAACTACGCTTCCTTCGGACAGTCACCCACTCTCCCGGCTGCTCGGGAGTTGCCGGGGGACGGCTGGCAGGAGCTACGCTAGGTCGGCTCGCACCGGCTAGGGGCTGGCTAGCTACGGAAGCATAACTAGGACTTTGGATGGTGCGGAGCCGGGCTTCTAACTCGCTAAGCCTCGCCTCCAAAACCGCGAACATGCTACACTTATTACACGTACCATTATCACTAAAGGAGGCAGAGGAATAACTGAGCATGAGACACACTGAGCAAGAGAAAGCAGGAGAAGGAAGAGGAGAAGCCATGGCTATACGCTAAGATTAGAGGTCGACCGATATGGGTTTTTCTTAAGCCGATGCCGATACCGATATTAAGAGGTCAGAGTCAGCCGATGGCCGATGTGAGCAGCTGATTTTTTTGGGCCGATTTTTAAGGCCGATATGCTATCGTATTGTCCTTAATTTGCATGCTTAAATATCATTACTAAGTAGAGGACGCACAACACATAAACTTGGACACGATTTATTGAAAATTGAACATATAAAAACAACATATGAAATAAGAATAAAATGAATAAATACCTAAGAAATAAATACCAACTCTTGAGCCTTAAATGCTCAATATACAATTAACATAAAAATAAATATTAAATAAAAATATATATTAGTGCTCCAAACACACTAGTAACAAAGAACATAGCCTACTAGCAGTATCAACATAAAAAATAGATAATAAAAATAACTTGAAAGTTGTTTACAATATTTCACAGTTTGGCATGTTTTATGTTTCTCAATACTGCCATTTCAGGAAATGGAGGTTGTCATGCAGGAAGCACAACTGTTCTGCATGTTCACCTGTGAGCCTGCTCCTCTTGTCATCATAAATGTTCCCAATCTCACTGAACACCCTCTCGCTGGGAACTGAGGAAGGGGGTGGACAAAGGAATTTTCTTGCTAGTGGCGCAAGAAGGTGTAGACGGGATGCATTTTGCTTCCACCATTCCAGTGGTTTACCACTCTGCCTATTTATTAATGGCTCTCGGAGGTAGTGCTGCAGCTGGTCAGACAGAAGGTGGTCTTCATCACTCTCCTGAGTAGGAGATCCATGGGGTCCCAAGATGTTCGCATACATTTGATCAAGGACACTGGAGGGACCAGGTACTGCCTCAACTTCCACCCTTTTCTGTTTTGGATGTGGTCCTTCATCTGCACTTGAGGCCATCTTCAGCTGTTCAGACACAACAGCATGCTCCTCCTTTATCCACGTCTTGGCTTTGTCAAGTGTGCCCTCTGAAAAGACATGACCCTTATAGCGAGGATCCAGGAGTGTTGCGAGCACTAGACATTGTGTGTCCTCCATCATTTGGAATCTTCTCTGCAAACTTTGCAGCATTGACTCTCGCAGAGTTTTGATCCCAGTTGTGTTTGGCCCCTCTGCCTGAAGAATCATCTTCAGCACAGCAATGCTGGGAATTACACAGGAGATGGAGGCCTCTGACTTGCTCACCTCAAGGGTGACTTCCTCCATAGGCTGTAATGTGTCAATTAAATTGGAAACTATGTCCCATTGATCAGGGGATAGAATAGCAATTTTCCCATGCTCTCCAGCGTAGATGTTCAGAGCTCTTTTCTGCTCCACCATTCTCTGCATCATGTGAAGCGTGGAGTTCCAGCGAGTGGGTTCAGACTGGAGGATGCTGTGCTCAGGGAGGCCAAGTTCTTGTTGAATTTTGTTAAGCTTCTGCTTTGCAAGAACAGAGTGGTTGAAATGTTTGGCAGTGTTCTTTAATTTGGCATTAATGTCCAGTACTACTCGCTGACTGTTGATGCCATCATTTACCACAAGCTGTAGTGTGTGTGCGCTGCAGCTGAGATCAGGTATTTCTGCCAGTCTGAGACCTTTGACCATATTTGCCCCACTGTCACGGAGCACAAGTACAACCCTGTCATGGCTGATGTCCCAGTAGTTCAGCAGGCTGAGGAACATGTCGCCCATGTACTCTCCTGTGTGGGAGCCTGACATGGTCTTTACATTTAGGAGGACTTGTTTCCTTTCCCAGTTGTCATCAATAAAATGGCATGTTAGACTCATCAGGGCCTCAGTGTCCCCAGACCAACAGTCTGTTGTGAAAGGAAAAAAAAGGGCCAGCATCCTCTGAAATCAGTGCTTTAATTTTTCCCTCAACTTTTGCAACAATGCCCTCCAGCATGCTTGTGCGGTAGTACTTCTCAGTTTTCAGGTTGTATCTGGGCTCCATTGCAGCCAACAGCCTCTGAAAACCAACACCTGAGACAAATGTGAATGGCAGATTGTCTGTGGCAATCATTTCTGTTACTAAAGCGTCAAGCTTTTTTGATCTTGGATCTGAATTCTGCCATTTTCGATGGGCATCAAACATTTCTGCTATGGTTGGCTGCTGAGGTAGGGAAGTGGATGTAGAATCGGCTGCTGCAGATTTTTGTTGCTTAGCATCACTGTATGCCTGGAGATGATGCACTCTCAGGTGATTCCAGAGGTTTGTGGTGTTTTTGTGTTTGCCCTTTGCAGATCCCAAGCTGACAAGTACCTTACAGAGGTTGCAGATCACCTTACTTGTAGCCGACTCTGTGTCCGTAAAATGCTGCCATACTGGGTTTGTTTTCTTTTCAGCCATACTGAGTTTGTTTTCCTTCTGCCATCAGACAGCAATTCCTAAACAGAATAAACATTCAAGGTTAACATTTAATAGTGCCTTCAATGTTACTAGTCACCTATATGTTAATAAAAGAAATGACTAATTTCATTTAGATTTTATTATCCACATAACATTATTTTATTCATTATAAATAACATAATATAAAGTATAAATATTATGTATTAGGCCTATATAAAATGACTAGGCCTATATAGTGACCTAGTCATCATCAATAAGAATGAACACATTAATAATAATAAATAATACATTGGTTTTATTTAGCACTTTTCAAGATACCCAAAGATGCTTAAATAAATAAATAATGATTTATAAAAATGAATAAGTAATAGACTAGGCAGGTAAATTTCCCCCCAAGGGGGATGAATAAAAAAAATATTCTATTCTATTCTATTCTACTCAATGATGTGACAACTTAAGATAGTTACTTCAAAATGGCAAAATACATGTTCAGGTTAGGCCTATACAGTTTCACTGTGAAACTTCTTTGCCTTGAACTTTCGCATGTTACCGTTTCAACAATATAAAACTCCGTCTCCCAGCATGCTGTGCAGGAAACCGGAAACAGGAACTAGAGAGCTTCCGTGTTATCCGTCTTGGTTCACAATCAAACTAAGCATTTATACATCGCGAAAACGAATGGACATGGAATGATAATGTTATAAAACGTTCACATGTTAGTTTTGCGTCCTCATTTTGATAACTTTTCACTAAGATTGTCCGTTGCTTTAGTTTAGATCGTAACATAGCGATCACCAGCGTTTAGGGGCTTGCATAGTCGACGCATTCCCAACGCATTCGTGGCTATCACGCGTAGCATAGCAACGTTTCATTTCGAGAGGAGTTCTACAACTCCGATGCAGTTGAAATGCTGTTCATTCTTCCTTTCACTTAATGAAGCAACACATCACAGATTCCAACCTGTCATGAGAATAAATGTACGACTTTAGGACATTGGAATGTAAGAATTAAAGACCTACCTGTTGGTTATCTCTGCTGAATTTTGAAGCGTCGCGCTGCGTCCTAAGTAGCTGCCCGCAGATATGCCTGACTTAAAATCGGCGCGACCAAATAAGAACATCTGCCGATTGATTAAAAAATAGCTAAAATCGGCCGATTAAATCGGCAGGCCGATCGATCGGTCGACCTCTAGCTAAGATAGCTGCTAAGCTAGGCTATGGAAGCTAGTTGTTAGCCGAAAAGAGCCGCTGGAAAACACCAACGAGTGACAGGGAAAGTCTAGGGAAGTTTTAGAGTGCTTGATAGGGTTATTACACTACAAATATACGGTGGGACGTTAATCGCTGTGGATTAAGACAGTAACAAAACTATTTTTGTGACAGAGCAGCTCAGAGTGCTGTAGGAAACAACAGAGTAGCGGCTGAGACCGGAAATGATGCATTACGCTTACCGTATAGGAGGAGAGTGCCTCCACCCACATTAATATGTCAGTCACCGGCACATCACGGAGCTTACTGAGTTAAGCGGACGGATACACACTGCTGTTAAAAACCACAGAAGAAGAGCAGAGTGTTACTCATGTGGAGCGGAGCCAGTGTTTAACCTTACGATATAAGCCTCTGTTGTTTATAACGTAATTTTAGCTACTTAACATGTAGCTACTTTGTTAGCTCTGTTGCTACATGGAGGATAACTTTTCTCTGGTTATGGTTTAAATAATCTCAATGTTGGAATGACAATGACTTGTTTACTGGTTAAGGAGAAAACAGCATGAAGGATGCCGTGTTGCATGTAAATGATTCCTGCTGTAAGTTATTAGCGCTTAAAACACATCTTTATTACCAGCCAAACCAGATGGAGGAAAGCGCAATGGAAAGCGAAAATAACATTACCATTGACATGACATTACATCAGATAAAAAAACCTATATTGTGTGTGTGTGTGTGTGTGTGCGTATGTACACTCAACAAAAATATAAACGCAACACTTTTGTTTTTAATACATCAATATCACCGTTTCTGTCAAATATTGTTCACAAACCAGTCTAAATCTGTGATAGTGAGCACTTCTCCTTTGCTGAGATAATCCATCCCACCTCACAGGTGTGCCATATCACAATGCTGATTAGACACCATGATTAGTGCACAGGTGTGCTTTAGACTGCCCACAGTAAAAGGCCACTCTGAAAGGTGCAGTTTTATCATACAGCACAATGCCACAGATGTCGCAAGATTTGAGGGAGCATGCAATTGGCACGCTGACAGCAGGAATGTCAACCAGAGCTGTTGCTCTGGTGTCCAAAGGCGTTTCAGAGAATTTGGCAGTACATCCAACCAGCCTCACAACCGCAGACCACGTGTTACCACACCAGCCCAGGACCTCCACATCCAGCATGTTCACCTCCAAGATCGTCTGAGACCAGCCACTCGGACAGCCGCTGAAACAATCGGTTTGCATAACCAAAGAATTTCTGCACAAACTGTCAGAAACTGCAGGGAAGCTCATCTGCATGCTCGTCGTCCTCATTGGGGTCTCGACCTGACTCCAGTTCGTCGTCGTAACCGACTTGAGTGGGCAAATGCTCACATTCGATGGCATCTGGCCCCTTAGTTCCAGTGAAAGGAACGCTGAATGCTTCAGCATACCAAGACATTTTGGACAATTCCATGCTCCCAACTTTGTGGGAACAGTTTGGAGCTGGCCCCTTCCTCTTCCAACATGACTGTGCTCCAGTGCACAAAGCAAGGTCCAGAAAGACATGGATGACAGAGTCTGGTGTGGATGAACTTGACTGGCCTGCACAGAGTCCTGACCTCAACCCGATATTCCACAGAATTCCCCAGAATTAGAATTAGAGCGGAGACTGAGAGCCAGGCCTTCTCGTACAACATCAGTGTGTGACCTCACAAATTGGCTTCTGGAAGAATGGTCAAAAATTCCCATAAACACACTAAACCTTGTAGACAGCCTTCCCAGAAGAGTTGAAGCTATTATAGCTGCAAAGGGTGGATCAACGTAATATTGAACCCTATGGATTAGGAATGGGATGTCACTTAAGTGTTCTGTACCTTTATTCTGTCATTCAAATATACTGTACATCAGAAGATGTGATCGTGCCACCGTATTTTGATAGAGCTTTTATTTTGAAAAGGCATACTTCTTCTTCGGTTGTTTTTTGAGGTAGAAACTTTTCTCCACCTCTCCGCTCGGCAACATGCTCCCGTAGCTCTCAGGTAAAAATGTTTGTTTTGTTGATTTGCTTGAATATAATAAGAAAGGGATTTGTGGCAATTAATGTTCTCATTACATTGTTCATACTCAACATTGTCAGAGAGCTCCCGGCAGTGAAATATGTGTCGGCTTGGGTGGTATGCTATCAAAGAAGACTTACCTCACTTTTAAGCTAGCGTTCTTGGAAGGCGAGATGAGGTATGTCTCACACGTGTGCGTGTGTGTTAATAGTATGATAATCTAGGAATGTGGTACTGTTTAATTGTTTATAGTTAAAGTTGTATATGAACATGCATTTTATTTAAAGTAATGTGAATTGTAATGTCAATTAGTTGTGAAACTACAGCAGAATTTGATTCTTATTGTTGTTTATTCTGTAGTTTTCACGGTGCTCATGGCTATTCACGAGAGAGCTGAACAAGAATAAAATGCACTCGTATGAAACTCAACTTCTGTTTTATAAATTCCAAGAGGCCGCTACAATATAAATGTTGTTTTTTTATGCGATTCATCGATTAATCGAAAAAATAATCGCAACCGTAAATCGATTATTAAAAGTTAGTTGCAGCCCTAGTTTAAAGTTAAGGTCAAAACCAGTTAAAACTAGCATCTTCCTCAGTGCATCATATCACTGGCTGTCTAACTCTTGGGCTTCCTGCACGAGCGCCCCCTGGTTTTTTTAAAACAAATATACAGAATGCCACAAGAAGTCCTCCCTTCCTGTCTCTCTCTCTCTCCACATATCAACATTTACTGTATATCCTCATATCATTTACTGTAGCATTGTTCTTTACAACATGTCACTTATGGCACTTTTCCACAGGCGCGGTATGGTACCGCGCGACACTACACGGTTGTGTTGCTTTTCCAATGGTACCTGGTACTAGGTACTTTTTCTGTACCTCCTCAGCCCTGGTTCCAAGCGAGCCGAAGCGATACTAAAATGCGACGTCAGCCAACTGCCTTCCACTGATTGGCCAACGAGTGTCGTCATTGGATGCGGGACGTCCGATTGGACTGTAAAAGCCAAACACAACTCGACCCCGACATTTTTGAAACCAGCAACTGCTTTGCTATTTTTTCACTTTGTGGAGTTTTGTCTGTCTCTTTTCTTTCGCTTTGTGCGTGACAAAAAGTCACAGAACGAGCAACAAATACATGATTGCTTCCTTGTCCTCCATTGTTTGTGTTGTTTTTGTTCTTCTTCCCAGTTTTCTGTGTTGCATGCAAATGAAGTTACAGCAGTTTTGCGCTGCCGTGTGATGACCCCACCCACGCCGAGGAGGTACTCAGTTGCAATGGAAAAGCAACGAAACTAGGCCGTGCCGTGCCGTGCGGTTACTGTGTAGTGGAAAAGCGCCATTAGTGGCTTACTGTTGTTATGACCCGGCTAGTGTTAGGGAGCAGTAACATGTAGGTGGGATAGGAAATGAGGTGGAATGTATGGATGTGGAACTGGACCGGCTCAGGTTAAAGTCAGAGTTTAATTAAACAAGGAAAGTGCACTTGCACAAGGAAATATAACAAAAGGAGGCTGTACATGTGCTGACAGTTAACTGTTACATGAAATGAAGTTGGATAAATTACATAAATTTTGTCTCTTGCTGTAAAAGAAACACTAAAGAACAAAATGACGTAAGCACCCATAAGCTTACGAAACACCAGGAGGACAAAACAAACTAGCAGTTACACTGCAATTTAAAGGTCTCAAACCAGAAGGATGACCAACTTTTGGTACTCGCAATTAAACCCAGTACAAACTACAAAGTCACTGACACCACTCAGACAGGCAATCAGGAATACTCTCTTGAGAACACAAGGGTATGCAACAGGTAAATTGATCACAGATTCACAGCTGCCCGAAACTGTGGCGCATCCAAGCTATTTATGGTGCAGCAGGTGTTGAAGACTCCTCATTGGTCGGTCTGGTCGAATTCCAGCCCCACCAATCACAGATGCCAGTGAGCAGGAAGTAGGTTCGGTTGAATCTCAGCCCCACCAATCACAGACGCCAGTGAACAGGAAGCAGGAAGTAGATGGCTTCAACTCCAGAGGGAGTAATCCTCAACAGGGAATCACACAGCTGCATTTGCATCCCCGACGGAATCAGTCATGAAAAATACACAGTGAATACATGCTAAGCGGCAGCCAGCACCGGCCGTAACACTGTGTTCGTGTGTTCGTACAGTGTTCTCTTTCGCTTTTCCGTTTCATCCATTTCATGTTACAAATTAATACTTGAATGATGTTCTTTGGTGAATTATTTGTTTGCTGAATTACAGGAGAAGCTTTAGAAAAGATGGTTAATCTAATTTTATCAGCATGTAACTAAACTACTCACTCCACTTGTGAACAAATGCAAGCCAGTGCATAATGTTACTCACAGCGCACAGAATAGAATTACACTGAATATATCTGCCCCTATGGATTGGGCCCATTGTCATTGATACCCAATCTACAATTGTCTTCAATATTGGAACAGATACTGATACCTCATAGCTAGGGCTGCAACTAACAATTATTTTAATAACCGATTAATCGATCAATTATTTTTTCGATTAATCGATGAATCTGATATTTGAATTACATCCTCAGATCCTCTTTTTCAAAAACTGGACAGTATCTCAAATTGACAGTGCAAAAATGATAGTGGAAGTCATTGAAGACTAATCTAGTTACAAGTTGCATGCCGACTGTGGCATGCAACTGCAAGGGCCATTGAGTCAGCAACTGGAAGGATCTCAGTTCATGGAGGCCCTCCTATCCATGCAGCTTTGTTGAGCTGACAGTTGGCTCTGGACCATAGTTTAAAGCCATCGTCCAGCTGTCTGAACCATGGCAGCCCAGTGCCTGTTCCACAGCACATGCTTTTCCCATGAGGCTGCACAGTGAATCGGCCTGGCTTTATTACAACAGCAACCAGGACAGGGGATCTTATATTTTTCTACCAAATATGGGTCAATTCTCAAGTAAAGCCTGTGTAAGAGGACAGCTGGAATGTGTTTCGGATACGAGTTAAGGTGAAGGAATGAAGGAGTCCTTGAAAGGTGCTCACAAATATAGCATTGCAAATGTATGTGCATGTTTTCAGCAGCCAATAATTTTGCAGTTCAGAACATCTCTACCTTTTCCAACTGAAGTAGAGTTCCCAGATAGGTGGTTTCGAGCATCCATCCATCCATTATCTACCGCTTATCCTCATAGGGTTGCCGGGGGGGGGGGGGGGCTGGAGCCTATCCCAGCTGTCTTAGGGCGGAAGGCACGGTACACCCTGGACAAGTCGCCACCTCATCGCAGGGCACATAGAGACAGACAACCATTCACACTCACATTCACACCTACGGTCAATTTAAATTAGCCAATTAACCTAATCCCCATGCATGTTTTTGGATGGTGGGAGGAAGCCGGAGTACCCGGAGAGAACCCACGCAGACACGGGGAGAACATGCAAACTCCACACAGAAAGGCCCCGGGCCCGGGATTCGAACCCGGTACCTTCTTGCTGTGAGGCGCCAGTTTCGAGCATGATATTAGGAAACATGCCACATATGACTTGCAATAAATGTTCATAATGTTTTCTCATAAGGAGTTCCACCAGCTAATCTTTGTTGAATGGACTGTTGGTCTGGACTGGTTTGCTGCTCCTTGACTGAAAGTTAGCAGTTTTGCTTTAGCTAATGTTAGCTCCTTGGCACACTTTGCATAGATCTGTGTGGTGTTGTAGGTTGTTTTGGAGATTCATTGTGTTTCCTCTGACACATTTTCTGTTTGTCCCTCTTCCTTCAGCTGTCACGGCTGTTAACTTTGCATCATTTCCTTGCTTTAGACACTCACTAGCATGCACAGTCGGCGGACATCTAAGGCAGTAGCGCTCCATTTGATTGATTTTGGGGTCAGCAGTAGCTCAGTCGAGTTACTTGAACTGTGAACGGGAGGGTCGCTGGTTCAAATCCAAGGGCCTCATTTATCATTGTGGATACAATGAAGCGCTTTCACACTTACTCACTTAAACATTTACAGTACAGAACATTCACACACTCTCCTCACACCCTCACACTGTATTTGTTAAAGTAGTGGTAGTAGTAATAGTGGTAGTAGTAGTTCTGTATTAATGTAGAACACAACTTTGTGTTTATTCATGGTGTGCTCTTTTCTATTCTGTCCATTTATTGTTATTAGCGGTTAATACCAAAAGCAGCAAATTCTCTCTTGCTTGAAAGAAAATGAAAATAATTTTTTTTCTTCCACTCTTCCAAAATAAAAGAGAGTCCCAAAATAAATATGAGAGTTGATCTAAGGCACTGTGAGAAACATTCTCTTAAAAAAATCCAAACTGGTATAGGCCTGATGACATGATAAGCTTCAGGGGTGCATAGCTGCTAGACTGAGCTGTTGAGTGAGGAGGCCAAGCTCATCACACTGGATCTCCTTCAAACTGGACATACTTGGAGCCCAGTTGAACAGAAGCTATTCAAAGGCTACACTCCTTACTTTTATCTACTGAAGACCAAGTTTGGCCATTGCAGCAAAACTTGGTGTTGCGAGTTCTTCACAAACAGAGACTCTTTCTTTGAAATAGACTTGTAGTTCATAATCATGAGTTGGTATCCTTTTACCCTGCTCTCCAGTTGTCCTTTTCATTATGTTACTGCCGTGACAGTCCAATGTACAGGAGAAGTCAATGATGAGGATTATATTGTTATTAAAATTTTCACAGTGCTTCAAGGTTTGAACTTTAAACACCAAGGTTTGACACTATGAACCACATAGAATATAAAACCAAAGTATGAATTTGTTTGTCATCAGGGGTTATGATCTCTGTTTGAGGTGAAAAAAATGAAAGCTTACATTATATCCTGGAGGCAAGAGAACTGCAACAAGCGATGCTATCAAGTGTTTAACTTAATGCTTAACCCAAGTCTTGTGTCCTTTGTTTGGGAAAATATGTTTTTTGAATCCATCAACCATACTTTGTCCTGGACTTAAGAGGTTTTATTTGTTGTTACATGAAAGCTCTCATTTTTCTCATGTTCTTTTTTTTCATGGCATATTGCCATCATCTGTCAGTGGACAGTAACAGGAAACATGAGGGTAGAGAAGGGTGAATGACCTTGAGCAACAGTTTACAGCTGGGTTCAGAGCGGAAGAGGACATTACTCACTAGCTCTCATCTTAACAACCAAAATGAAACATGCCTCTCCTTATTGCAGGGGTCTGCAGCCTTTATTATCAAAGGAGTCGTGTTAGATGTTAAGTGTTATGTACACACATTAGGCATAAGATTATGACTACTGACAAGTGATGTAAATATCACTGATCTCTTTAGGCAACAAATGAAGAGTTTGTCCTCAAAGTTGATGTGTTAGAAAATGAGCATGCCTAACCCCTAATTTCCCCTGAATGTGGCATGACGCCAATGTCAATGTGTGGATGATGTACAGTGACGTACATCATCCACCGCCTGTCAATACCAGGTGCTCATAATGTTATGATCAGGACATAACATATATAGTTTGTTGTTGTTATATATTCTCATAAATACAAAAAAAAAAACTGATAATATTTGACTCTCGATTTTTACCTGTTAGGCTATAACAAAGCAAAACACGAAACTCTTATGTAGAGGTTTAATCAATTAAATAGAACCATGCAGGTCTTTTGCTCCTGATATTTATGGAAAATTCATAAAATAAAATGTAGCCCACTTTGTCGCTAATTTGTCAACACATATCAAAGATACAGGTTGGCAGTGAAGGCAAATTAATCTGTCCAGGCAGAATTAAACTCTCTATTTTCCTCAAAAACCTTCCCTTTTTTGGATTTATCCATGGTTAGCTCATAGAGGGCAGGTTCAGAAACTCAAGATGAGCTGCCTGCAGGTAAAGGTGGCAGCCATAGACATAATAAGTGATGCATATTTTAAATGAAAAAATATAAAAAAAAAAGAGTATCAAACTCCAAGAAAACTGTGCAACAACATAACTGAGTCATTACTGAGTGTGGCAGCAGTATGAATGCTTGGGAAACTTAAGTTTTATCTTCGGCCATTTTGTATGTTGTCAGATCTGTCCAAGAATCGCATGTGTGAGCTGCCGGAGGAGCTTTGTCAGTTCATCTCCCTGGAGACGCTGAGTCTGTACCATAATGGGATGCGTACATTGTCCTCCAGCCTGGGCAACCTTCAGGCCCTCACCTACCTCAACCTCAGGTAATACCACACCCTATCATTTTTGTTGCAGTTTTAAGTTCATTTTAACTAGTTTTACATGTCTTAAAATGTTTAAAATTCAAAGTTTTGGCCGTTGTAGTTCAAAATCAAAGTCTTTTTTGGGGGAATGGGATGGGGAATGGTGAGGAAAGGAAAGGAAAGGAACATTTTTTGGATGACAGCCAGAGTATCCTGTCACTCAGAATAAAAAGATACTGGGAACAGTTTCCCTGGTGACCCTAGGGCAGGGAGCCGAACTTCAATACTTTTCGTAGTACCGACCGAAAAGCTCCGATCCTATCGGTATCAAAAAATTAATCATCTTTCAGTAGGGCTGTAACGATACACTAACTCAGGATTAGATTTGTATCACGATTTTTGACCCACGGTTCAATACGCCCCAAGTTGAAAAAGCATTTTATTTAAAACACTAATATTTAAAAAAGTCATCACCTTTGAATATGGTATTTGGCTCCTCAAGGAGTTCAGTGTTATAATCAGAGTATGAGATCATGTGTGACTACAGTGACTGATGGTCTCAGGTAAACATTAAACCAGAGTAGTCTTCAGTGAAGTCAGCTGTTATCCAGCAACAGTCAAGCTGCAGCTACAGCGCTCCAGATCCCATGTGACTTTGTTTACACCGCCATTTTGGCAGTGAAATCCCAGTCAATTTATGCCTTCAGAGTTTTAAAGATATGACTATATACACAAGTAAATACTAAAGAATAAATGTCTCTGACCCTTATCATATGGAAGTGAATCTGTACCATAATTCAAATTAAAATGCATTACGGAAATGCCTTTTCATTTTCAGGTCAGAGCTCCATCATTTGACTCATAAATAAAATGAGTAAAAAATCAGCCAGATTGCATGTTCATTTTCTACATCATGACTGCTCATTTTGTAACTTAATTAAAATGATAAAGAAAAGGACATTTAAGATTTAATTTTCAAAAGATGCCCCAGCAAATAGGTACCAAAATTCATTCTGAAGTGTCAAATTAAAATGTCAAATTAAAATGCATTACAGAAATGCTTTTTCATTTTTAGGTCAGAGCTGTGTTATTTGAATCATAAATAAATAAGTAATAAATCATCCAGATTGCATTTTCATCTTCAAAGCTGCTCATTTTGTTACACAAGTGAAAAGAAAACTGCTTTTTCGTTTTCATGCCCGCCCCCCGCAAAAAGTGGTCCATAAATCAATTTGACTTCGCAATCCCAAGAGGCGCAGGAGAGTGACGTCAGCAGCCTCTGCTCTTCACAGCCCCTGGTCTGAGCGACAGTGTCAGTGCGAACTTGTTCTGTCAGTCACAGCAGCAACTTGCCTTGCTTCATCTGAGGAATCACAGGCACTGTTTACCGGTAAGTAACGTCATGGTAACATTGTGAGCCAGAATTAACAGTCCAGTTAATATCACAGTTCGCATTAAATTACGGAGGCTCATCGCTGATCAAGCTAGCTCTTTGCGTTAGCTGATAGCAGCTAACCTATGTTAACTTTGAATATAGACTGACCTGTGTGTGTGTGTGTGTGTTTATATATAGTTGTCTCGCTGACTGTTTGCTATTATTACCATTTACTCTGACATAGTGTTTTAAAAGTGGCTCTACAAATCTAACTCCTCACTTAGTGAATGTTATTGACAGTAAAATGAAAAACGGGTACTGTCACTATCGTTAATAAACGTCAGATAACTATTAGACAGACTACTACCAGCCACCTTTACGGACCTTTACCATAATTAATTTACTACGTTCAGTTCATTTAATCAGCAGATGGACATGAACATTTTTAAATGTTCTCTCTTTCAGAAATGTCATTGAGTGCTACAGTATATGATCATGGCACATGCACTCAACCAGTGTCATAGACGTATTTACTCTTCTATAGCTATGTGATGCAAAAGAGTATTTCATTATTAACTGAGATGAGGAGCTAACACATTTTCAGACAACTGTATGGAACTCACCTAATAAGAGTGCTGTTTCTTTTGCCTGATACCGCTATAGTCTACAATGACAGACATGTTTCATTATTATACGTGGTTTTCTTCCATTCGACAGTTGACAGCTACGTCCGGTGTGGACCTGAGAGAGCCACAGAGACCATGAGGAACGAACTTGGAGTTAACAGCATCTCCATCTACTGGTTTGAAGAGCCTTCTCCCTCCACCAGTCCCTAAAAGGAAGCACTGTTCCTGATGTCCTCCTCATCCTTAGTTCTCAAGTGGGCTGTAAAGATGTTACCATAAAACCACTTACATTTCAGCTTGTTCTGATTGAAGGACAGACTAGATTTATCAGGCTTTATTATTCTATGGCCTTATTATTCATAGAGTAAATAATGTGCCTTTGGCTTTATCTTTGTTGCAGTTAGATAAGTGTAGCATAAATAGTCTAGAGCAGATTAGTCAATCATTAATATCAAATTATGTATTTATGAACAATATCTTTAAGCTATTGATCATGAACCAAAAGTCCCTTTAATGGTAGAAATTATCAGGGCGCCGCCCAGTTTTGCTAAAACAGGGAAAACTTGTGAATTTGACATTAATTAATAGAGTCTCTTAATCTCAGGGTGCTACAGAGTTCTTGACCTAGTGAACAGAGATTCAGTTGCTTTATATACACACACAAATCAAATAAACACGTTCTTTTTTAAATGAGATGTTTATTTAACAACTATAACCAGACTGCTACTGTAACAGAAAATAACTAATAATAAATGGTTAATTTGACTACATGACCAGGCTAGTAACAGAAATAATAAAATAGAAAATAAAAAAAACTACAATAAAGGAAGATCGATGGTGAAAACATGGGATTAACTCATTGTGACCAAAATGGAGTAAAGGATGAATGGTTAATTAATTCAGTCTGACCAGTTTAATTCAGTGGTGGTTATCTATACCAAATTAAGTATTACGCTGTTGTTACCAAAATTTGGTTTAGGTTTGGTGTACTGTTCAGCAGTTGAGAGTTTGAGAGGCATCAGAGAAGACTGTGGAGCACTTCTATTTTGAATTTAAGTTCAGTATTTTATTGTTCAGTATTATTAAGTTTGTTAGATTAAGCCCTAAATTCAGGCCATTTAATTTAGCGTCTAATCGTCAAACTCTTTAATATCTGAGAATGTATATGCAGTATATCACCGTCCTGGATAGATGGGAGTGAGGAGTGGCTGCAGGTTCTGTCTGGATCTGCTGGATCTCTGCAGGCGACTTAGGCTTGAACTTCACCAGTGGCTCTTTTGGGCATCTGTGGACAGCTCTGGACATCTTTGGTCATCTCTGGACAGCTTTGGCCGTCTCTGGACAGCTCTGGACAGCCTGGGCATCTTTGGACATCTCTGGGCAGCTCTGGACAGCTCTGGACATCTTTGGACAGCTCTGGGCATCTCTGAACAGCTCTGGACAATTGTGGACAGCTCTGGACAACTGTGGACAGCTCTGGACATCTTTGATCATCTCTGGACAGCTTTGGTCGTCTCTGGACAGCTCTGGAGGTCTTTGGACAACTCTGGACATCTTTGGACATCTCTGGGCAGCTCTGGACAGCTCTGGACATCTTTGGACAGCTCTAGGTATCTCTGGACATCTTTGGACAGCTCTGGACATCTTTGGACAACTCTGGACATCTTTGGACAGCTCTGGGCATCTCTGGACAGCTGTGGACAACTCTGGACATCTTTGGTCATCTCTGGACAGCTTTGGTAATCTCTGGACAGCTCTGGACAGCTCTGGACATCTTTGGACAGCTCTGGGCATCTCTGGACAACTCTGGACATCTGTGGACAGCTCTGGACATCTTTGGTCATCTCTGCACAGCTTTGGTCATCTCTGGACAGCTCTGGACATCTTTGGACAGCCCTGGACATCTCTGGACATCTTTGGGCATCTCTGGGCAGCTCTGAACAGCTCTGGACATCTGTGGACAGCTCTGGGCATCTCTGACATCTTTGGACAGCTCCGGATATCTTTGGACAGCTCTGGACATCTTTGGACAGCTCTGGGCATCTCTGGACATCTCTGGACAGCTCTGGGCATCTCTGGACATCTTTGGGCAGCTCTGGACATCTTTGGGCAGCTCTGGACAGCTCTAGGCAGCTCTGGACAGTTCTGAACATCTTTGGACAGCTCTGGGCATCTCTGGAGACATCTCTGGACAACTCTGGACATCTGTGGACAGCTCTGGACAATTGTGGACAGCTCTGGACAACTGTGGACAGCTCTGGACATCTTTGGTCATCTCTGGACAGCTTTGGTCGTCTCTGGACAGCTCTGGACATTTTTGGACAGCTCTGGGCAGCTCTGGACATCTTTGGACAGCTCTGGACAGCTCTGGACATCTTTGGACAGCTCTGGGCATCTCTGAACAGCTCTGAACATCTCTGGTTGACATGGCTACATCTCACTCTTTCTCTGTCTGTCTCTCCTCTTCATAGCAGAGTCTCTGTGCCCTTGCCTCAACCCCCCCCCCCCCCTTTTTTTGTTGGTGGGGGAGGTCGGCTGGATTCACAGCAACGTGTCGACAGTCTTTTCTCCTTTTCAGTTTCTTCATGAAGGCTGGAGTCATTTTCTGCAGCCTGTGTCTGAGCAGAGGAGCTGGGCCACATCCAGTTCAGGTGGATGAGCAGAGCCGAGAGGAGAGATGGTTGAGAGGCAGGATTCAGAGCCTTAAATTATCTCTTGAGCATGTGGACATCTCTGGAGAGGTTGCTCTTCATACCATGAGGCGCTGGGCCTGTGGTGGGACAGCATGTCTCTGTCTCTGGGTCATCATTGTTTTCTCCCCCTCCCAGCATGTGGGAGAGGGAGAACAGAGATGCAGTGGAGAGGATGAAGACCAGAACTTGACTGACTGAGAGCAAAAGCTTGACTCCCTTCAGCCTGCTGAAGCGCGCTGTTTATGGTCTTTGCTGAAGGTCCAGTGGGGGTGTGACCACTGGTCACTCCCCATCCAGCAAATTAACTGAGCTGATATTCTTTCAACTTATTTAATGTTGGTACTACTGTGTTTTACTTTATTAATTTTGAAAGCTTCTCTCTCTCAGCTGCAGATTAATACCAAGCAGCCTATAGTAGGAAACCACAGAACAAAACTTAACCAATTGAATTGAAATTAATCAAAAAATTAAGCACACAGATGAACCATGGTATCAGAGCATGTAGGTAGGTGTTTTACAACACTCTGTGTATAGCTGTGTAAGTACAATTATTACAAATTTAGTGTAACATGTCACATTAATTCTGTGCAAGAGCAGAGGAAGCAAGAGGATCTGTGTGGCGACTGATCTTTGACCTTTGATGTTAAAAGTGATACTTATATGACAGTAGCTGAAGAATTAAAGCAGAGTTGATTCTTAAAAGTTCATTCTTCTGGCTAAGCAAAGATAAAGATGAATACAACATGGCTCTGGATGTGTGTGTCTGCTCAGGATGAATTCAGGAATGTAGAGGGCAGTCATAAAACTTAAACAGCTGGCACCACATGTTCACCCAGGAGAAAATGTGACTGTAATATAGTTGTGTACTGCCATACTGCCATTTTATAAAGTATACAAACTGCAATGTGCTCAAATAATAATATAATTTTCAAAAATACAGTTATTGCCACCTGTATTTGAAAAGCTGGTTTTAAAATAAACTTACAATGATTCAAAAGTAATGTGCATTTTCATCATCTCACTGAATTAAATAACATAGGTGTTTTCAATACTCTTAAAGTATATAAGGACACATAAGAAAAACACAATGTAATAGCTGTCCTGTGAAGACAACATTTTAAATGAAATTCTATGAATTATGGTGTTTTTTTAAAGTTAACAAAGAAATAGCCTTGTAATTCGCAATTCTGGTAAAACCTCCATCAATGTGTTCTTTTGTGATTACAATACTGAACATCTTGCTATTGTTTAATGAAAATCAGAAATTCATCATAAAAAAAAACATAAACAAACGCAGGGCAAGAGCTTTGTTAAAAACATTTATTCTGTGTAGTAGAACAGCTATGTCAGACGTGGGAATGGACAGTGTCAGAGACCATGGGGCAGTAAGGCTAGGGAGGATGCATACAAACAGGGAACAGGAAAGGGTGTAGGGAAAGAGGAAGAACATAGCTGGTTGTATTGAACAGTGTTATGACTAATGTGGAGAAAATATCGATCAGTCAATGGTTGGAGGATGGATGCACCCAGGAAGTTGATTAAAGATGTAACATTTATTGTAGATTCTGATATCAGGAGGAATATGACCTTTGTCGAGTTCAAGTGATCAGTCTCGAGTCCGCCACATATTCCTACCCTCCACTTTGGTGCTCAGCCTTATAAACTAACACCCAGTTAAGTACAAGTATCTTAAATTACTCTTGAGTAGCGTTACAGTCAGGGCATGCTCATTCTAACGATAGTGACAATACCCGTTTTTCATTTTACTGTCAATAACATTCACTAAGTGAAGAGTTATGTATGGAGATTTGCAGAACAACTTTTAAAACGCAACGTCAGAGTAAACGGTAATAATAGCTAACAGTTAGCGAGACAGCTATATATATGTGTATGTATATATATATATATATATATATATATATACACACACACATACACGTATATGCGCGTCTATACATATATATATAAATAGACGCGTATATACGCGTATATACGCGTATATACACACGTATATATATACACACTTATATATACGTGTGTATATATATACGTATGTAGCTTTTTTTTTGTTGCACTCCGGGCCTGGGAGCAACACGAGAGTTAAGGTGGAGATACTCCCAAACGAAGAAAGGGGGCTCTTCTGGTTGCTGATGGGTGGGCTGGTGTGTTGATTGAATGCAAATTTGGGACCTGCGGGCTGCGGATGGGTAGGGCGGCTAGGGGTGTCGGGGCTTTTGCCTGGTGCCGGGCAAGGGGCGGCCCGATGGGGGATGTCAGCGTCAGCGTGCTCTGCATCAGAGGGGTCTCTTTTGTTTGTGTCATTGATTTTTAAGTCGCACAGCCTATTTGGGGGATTTGATCGTCCATGTTCTGGGCGTCCACTGTTGCGCGTCAGGCTTTCCATTTCCTTGCCAGAGATTTTTTTGTTTTCTTTTTTTTAATTACACAGTGGGCTGTTCTTCCTTGGCTCACCAGTAGGCTATAGCCTGATATAGCTGAGTGGCATCAAAATCAAAAAAAGTTGGAATGATACCCAGCCCTAGGTGTCACCAGAAGATATGCCCTTCACAGGGTTAAGTGGCGGGGTCATGGGTGACGATGTTGGTCGTTGGTTGCACTCGACCTGCGCATGCGCAAGACGGAGATATCTCGGGCTTAAAGCAGCACCTCTTGCATTCATACAAGATTCATCGAACCATAACTTTTGTTTTATCAGGCTTAAAAAATACAAACTGGAAAGGGCCTGAGGAAATGATAAGCTACAAAAATTAGAACAGACAGTTTAATGGAGAACAGAATTCTTGCATGGCTACACTCTTTACTTGTGTCTGCCAAAAACTATAGTGTTGTCAAATCTTAATAAACAGTGACTTATTTTGAAACAGAGACTTTTACCTTGTAAATGTGAGTGAGTTTCCTTTCCCCCAGCATTCAATTCATCTTTTTTGTTATGTTTCATCCATGAGAGTCCAAGAAGTCACTGATGACAATGTTATTGTTATCAAAATTTTCACTTGCCATTTCAGGCAGGTCCTCTAAGGTTTGCCAGACACCATGAACCACTTGCTAATGGCAATCAGGCGACAGTTAATGTCGAGCCTTGCAATTAAGTAAAATTTACTTCCTGGGGGTTTAATAAAATCAAAAACAATGAATATTGCAAATAATAAGACATTGTAACTCTCACTTGAAAGTAGCACTTAAAGGGATAGTTCAGGATTTTGGACGTAGGGCATCATTTCCAAGTGAGCCCGAGACAAATCAATTATAACACCAGCCTATCAATGTAAATGTCTGTGTTGATAGTTGATAGTCTGCCATTATAATTGATTTGCCTTGGGTGCACTGTGGAGTGGGTAAGACTGTTTTTAATGGCAGGCTAACTACTTGCGTTACCCTAGCACTAGGGATGGGAATGACACAGGATTTTGTGTGTCGATTGTCGAGGCCCGTGTGTCGATTGTCGAGGCCCATGTGTCGAATTCTGTCGAATTGTCTGCTTTTTTTTTTTTTTTTTTTTTTTAACAGTAGTGGCAGCAACAATGCGGAGGGTGGAAAATATTATATTATTATTATTAATAATTAATTAATAAATAATAATACTAATAATATTATTATTATATTATTATTATATTATTATTATTAATATTATTACAATATTCTACATTGTACTACATCATTTGAGACGTAAAGACATGGCTGTAATGTCCAATATTGACAATCAAAGCAGTGATAATAAAACTAACAGACTTTTGCAAACTTAAAATGTTTATTCCACATCCCTCTTAAACCTTTACCACCGGACCTGTCGGCACCGACAGGATTTCACAGCCTGTCTTCTGATGACCGTAACTCCTGAGCCGTGTGTGCTATTGAAGGCATTCAGTTGATACAGTAAAGTACAAACGTTGAATCACAGGCGAGGTTTTACCTCTACACCTGGAGAAGGGAGGTTCTCCTCACCGTCACTCCCGAATCCAGTGCCGGTGCCTTGTTATTTACCTTTGACATATTTTATTATTTCTTTACCTTGTGTGCTGAGAGTGCTGTAAATCGGAGTCAAATTCCTCATACCTGAAGCTGTTCTGAATCTGATTATTCTATTTCGTATTTGATCAATAGCAGTTACACCCTCCGTGCCCTGTCAGAACAGGTGAGCCACCTGTTTAATGGCCAATCACCAGCTCAAATAGCTGTAAATCACTGCCACTCCTAAACTAATCAAATTATCCTATCAATAAAGAATCACAGATGCCAGGGTCTGCCACGGCTCCGCCAGCAACAGGCAAAGCCACGGTACCGGCTGTGCTCCCTCGCGGTACTGGCCGAATCGATTCAGCATGTAGGCTACTCTCTTCTCTCCCAATGGAAAAAAAATAATTAAAAAAAAAAAAAAAAAAAATGTTGACAGCAGGTGATAGATGGTGCAGGTGCTGCTGTTCAGCCTCATTGCGATGCAGCCTTACTTTAGCATGTCTGTGCATGCAGGGATACGGCATTTATTATTTTTTTTCCAGAGGGACGTTGTCAAGACGGGGAGCATTTGTTGTCAAAGCGGCCGCCTAAACTATAAAGCGCTGAGGGAAACCCTCAGATATGGAGTCAAAGGCAAGGATTTTGCTGCGCTGACAGACATCGATGGAAAGACTTTTTAACACACGTGTTTGTGTGCGAGGGCAATTAATTATTCAGTAAAAACATGAAACATTACACTGTTTTTTTGCATTTAAACATATATTTCTTACTCAGAATGACATCCCTCAAGCCCTGCCCACGACAATTCGACACACTATTTTTTTTGTCGAGGTGAGCGTGTGTGGATTGCCTGTCATTTTGTTGAAAAAAAGTCCCATCCCTACCTAGCACCAGTGAACTCTGCAACTTGAAGGACTGAATGAAATTTGTTGAAATCTGTCTCCAACACTCCAGCTCACTTGGAAATGAGGCCCTATGTCCAAAATTCTGAACTATCACTTAAAGCACACCTCACTTTCATCGATTTCACCATTGCAGGTGCATGACACCTCTGAAGCACAGCACAAACTGAATTTGAATTTTATTCTACAGATGATACAAAACACATCTCTCATCCTCCATCTCGAGTATCATTTTACAGTTGCAAGGAGACCAGAGAAGCACTCCAGGTGGCCTTTTATACAAATGTGTAGGCTGAAAGCAAATAAAAACAACAATAGACTAAATTGCTTTACATTCTTTCTAGGCTCGCAGGGTATCTCTTTTTGAAAATCTTTAATGCTTTTTTGAGCTTGTTTACTGTGTCAGTGATTAGATTGGATGACCAAGGACCAGATGGATGCGCCTCTTGAATAATATTACTGTTTGTGTGCATTTGTCTCCACAGTCGCAATCTTCTGTCCAGTTTAACCCCGTCAGTGTTTCAGCTTCCCCTCCTGCGGGTGCTCATAGTGAGCAACAACAAGCTGTGTTCACTGCCTGCCTCCATATACTCACTCACACACCTCCGACAGTTGGTATGATGCACACTCACACACATTACTGTCAACACTATCTTCCTCTTCCTGATGTAGAACTTCTTTGCTTTCATTAGATTCAGTTAAGATATTTTCACATCTTTTTATGTTTTTATGAGTGTAAAGTAATACTTTTCCTCCATAATGACCATCAATTCTTGAATTTTTTAACATTTTTTTGCACACATTCACATTGAGCAGAGACTTTGAAAAGAGGGAAAAGTCATGATGAATAGAAGTAGATGGGGCCCCATATTTAGCAGCAGCACAACAATATCAACAACTGGATGAATGAGACTTTAATGCTGTGGGAGGCGTGTAATATTGTGAGATATTTTTTCGATTCTCCGTTCACCATAGGGACATGTAAGATTTTTTTTTTTCTAAAATTCATGGTGACACTGTGCAAGTCATTGGTGTCCAAATCATTCAGTCATTTTGGGAGTGAAGTATGCTGCACAGTTTTGACAGGACTGCACAATAGCTAGTTATCTGCAGAGGTGCCAACACAAAGACTTCAGGCCCACAAAGATCTAAAGGAAGAGTTCCAAAAAGCTAACATTAGCAAAAGCTAAACCACTAACGTTAAAGGAACATGCCACCATTGTTCTATACTGAAATATAATCTTCGCTGAGCTTAGACGAGTTGATGCATACCTCTCTCGTCTTTGCGTGTGCCCTCAATCGCTATGGTGCACGCCGCTATTTTGTTAGCATAGCCCAGTACTTTCCTTGGGGTCCAAACAGAGGTGAAATTAGAAGCGCCCAACCAGTTCCACGTTTTCTCTATTTAAATAAGGTTACGTGAGTAGTTACATGACCCAAGTATACAGTAGTTGCACAAAATAAAACGTGGCGATTTTCTAAGTGGATAAAAAGGAGAACTATAATTTATGGCGAAATTACACTTGGGAGCACTAATAGCATCACTCTTGAGTGATGATATAACTGCGCCTGTATACATGTCTATGACTGCGCCAACGTCAGGGCTGAAGTGTTCCAAAGTGTAATTCTGCCATACATTATAGTTCTCCTTTTTATCCGCTTAGAAAATCGCAACGTTTTATTTTGTGCGACCATACTTGGATCATATAACTACTCACGTAACCTCATTAAAATAGGGAAAATGTGGAAGTGCTTGGTTGTTTCTAACTTCACCTCTGTTTGGACCCCAATGAAAGTACTGGGCTATGCTAAATGCTAACAAAACAGAGCCACACACTAGAGCGATTGCGTACACGCGCAGACAAGACGAGGTATGTATCAACTTATCTAAGATCAGGGAAGATTATATTTCAGTATAGAACAATGGTGGCGTGTTCCTTTAAACCAAGGATCATCAAAACATTCCGACAGACATCCATTGATCAGAGTTTATCTCAAGGAACTCCTGATGAGGAAACAACCACAAAGAAATGATGCTTTTCTTTTTTTCCCCCAATTCCCGTGTAAAGTACTGACTGACTGAACAGTGTGTACTTTTGTATTTATTTATCACAAGTAATATCCTCATTGCAGTATTCAACAACGTCATAGCCTATTGCACGTTTTCCTACATAATATGTTACACCCTTAATTTCTGATGTAATGAAACAGCTCCAAGTCTGTGACAGATCACTGATCTTGGTTCTCAGTCTTTGTTTCTCTCTCTCAGGATGTAAGCTGTAATGAGCTGCAGCGTTTACCGGCAGAGCTCGGCCAGCTAGAGTGCCTGAGGGACTTAAACCTGAGGAGGAACCGGCTGACCACTTTGCCTGAAGGTATAGACATACAGTACTTGTCTAGCAGTTGACCTCACACCTTGTCCAGCAATTGACCTCACACCTCCTCTAGGGCTGGGAGGATAACCGCATCACTTCAGTACTGCGGTACTGACGACAGTTGTGTAGTGTGAACAAGGCATAAGGAGAGAAAGAGGGAGACAGGAGCAGGGAGAGAATGGCAGCTGCTGCAACCTTCACCATGCAGCAGCCCGTTGATAAACCAGGTGCGTGAAGTACCATATGGAGTTACTTCAGGTTCAGAACAAATGAGCACGACGAAGCAATGAACACCGAAGCACCACTGTGCAAACGGTGTTTCAAAACATGTCTGGCCAAGGGTGGAAACACTTCCAACTTGGCAAAACACACCCGGGAGCGCCCCATGCCCGGCCGAGGCCGGCCGAGGCTCGTCGGGAAGTCCTCCGGCCCGGGGGAGGGCTGTGGAGGTCCGGGGAAAAATGACTGGAGCTCCGGGCCGGGGGATGGGGATCCACAGTAATAGTGGCTGCCTGGGAGTTGACCCATTCCGCTTACCATAGTTCCAACCACGTTGCAATGCATGCAAAGTCAAATTTAACCACTAGATGGGAGAAAAAATTACATTGTGTCCGTTTAAAGACAAGCACACATACCCCCATAAGGAGTCCAGAGAAAGAGAGATAATAACTTACCCATGGAAAAAAAAGCCACATTCAGCAAAGCAAGCCACACCAGCCCCCTTCACTCTCTACAAAAGTAGCTCTGGAAAAAAATTTAAGCTGCACTGCAATTAGCTACCACTTTCTCTGGTTTAAATAGCCTATTTATATGATTATATTATATTTATTTATATTATATTTTTGCCATACGTGTATGGAAGCAAATCTGTACCATGATTCAAATTAAAATGCATTAACAGAAATGTAATTTTCAGAATATAGCTGCATTTTTTGACTCATAAATAAAATGAGTAATAAATCATCCCAATTGCATTTTAATTTTCTTGTGCTACACTGCTCATTTTGTAACTTAATTAAAATGATAAAGAAAAGGATATTTAAGATTTAATTTTCAAAAGATGCCCCAGCCAATAGGCACCGAAATTCATTTTGAAGTGTCAAGAAAATTAAAATGCATTACGGAAATGCTTTTTCATTTTCAGGTCAGAGCTGCGTTGAACTAAAATTAGTAATTAACCATCCAGATTGCAATTTCATTTTCTTCCTCAAGACTGCTCATTTTGTTACACAAGTGAAAAGAAAACAGCTTTTTCATTTTCATGCCCGCCCCCCCCCCGCAAAAAGTGGTCCATAAATCAATTTGACTTCGCAATCCCAAGCGGGGCAGGAGAGTGACGTCAGCAGCCTCTGCTCTTCACAGCCCCTGGTCTGAGCGACAGTGTCAGTGCGAACTTGTTCTGTCAGTCACAGCAGCAGCCTGCCTTGCTTCATCTGAGGAATCACAGGCACCGTTTACCAGTAAGTAACGTTATGGTAACATTGTGAGCCAGAATTAACAGTCCAGTTAATATCACAGTTCACGTAAATTACGGAGGCTCATCGCTAATCAAGCTAGCTCGTTGCGTTAGCTGATAGCAGCTAACCTATGTTAACTTTGAATATAGACTGACCTGTGTGTGCGTGTGTGTGTGTGTGTGTGTGTGTGCGTGTGTGTGTGTGTGTGTGTGTGTGTGTGTGTGCGTGCGTGCGTGCGTGCGTGCGTGTGTGTGTGTGTGTGTGTGTGTGTGCGTGCGTGTGTGTGTTATATATAGCTGTCTCACTAACTGTTAGCTATTACCGTTGACTCTGACATTGTGGCTCTGCAAATCTAACTCCTCACTTAGGTTGCTTTCACGCCTAACCAAGTGGACTCGGTTCGCTTGGGGGGCTGAAAGTTACAACATTGTTTCATTTATCACTTGGTTCGGTTCCGCTTTCACACTGCAATTCCTGAACCGCACCGTCTACAGTCACGTATGTAACCTCACAGACTACAAATGGGTGGACTGGCAATCTTGTATTGTGCTTCGTTACATTATTTTGATGGAGTGCTACAACGTTAACGTTGCAGACCTACATATTAGTGAACGCAACCGTCACTAATGCTGACGTAGTTCGTCAGGGATTGAAGCTGTTAATTTTCTAACTTTGACATTATAACGTGACAACACATCAGCATAGAGTTTAAGGACTGTGATTGTTGGTAGTTGTGATTAATTTTGTTCAGAAACATCATATTGTGAATTTATGGGTTATGTTGTTGAGACGATTGAGCTAAGCTAGCTAACTGCTAACGGTGGTCACTCGTTGTTTGTTTTGGTCTGGAGCGTGCGCTGTACTTGCTGTACATGCACTACGTACATTTGGTCCTGTGTTTGGTCCGGTGAGCTTTCACACTGCATATGAACCACACCAGGGTTCACTTGCAAACGAACCGAGACCCCCGTTTTCAAGCGGACCAGAGTTTGTTTGTTTGGTCCACACCAGAGTTCATATGAGCTTTCACACCTGCCCAAGCAAAGTGGACTATCTGAGGAAACAAACTCTGGTCCGTTTAAAGCGGACCAAAGGAGGACAGTGTGAAAGCGACCTTAGTGAGTGTTATTGACAGTAAAATGAAAAATGGGTATTGTCATTTTAATAAACGTCAGATAATTATTAGACTTCAATTCAACCACCATTACGGACCTTTACAGTTATTAATTTTGTGCTGCTACGTTCAGTTTATTTAATCGGCAGATGGACATGAGCTTATTTAACAAAGTTAACATTGCACCATGATACTCTGTTATTCCATTAATTGATTATTATATATTACATACATTTTCAAATGTTCTCTCTTTCAGAAACGTCATTGAGTGCTACAGTATATGATCATGCGCCCAACCAGTGTCTCACGCAGCAATGAAGGAGGACCTGCACCACCTTCACCTGCAGCATCCACAGATGATGGTCATCTTCTCTGGCATCACCCAGAGATGCAGGTGGAGGGCTGGTGCCAATCCTGGAAAAATTGACAAAGCTCGCAGATTTGTGAGCAGTGTTATGGCTTCATATGATCATTGTTTAAGTGGCAGCTTTATACATCACCCTCACATAAGGTTTGACACTCCTCGGTTATTTTTGCATGATGGAGTTCATTTCACCACAAGGGGACATTAACTTCAGTACTCTGACAATTTGTTTACTGTTGAAGTTCAGACTTTATGGATTTTTTTCCCCCGAATGTAGCCCAAAGTGTCATACCTTGTGTGAGAAATTTCTTTTGGTCGATATAGTTTAAAATTCAACACTTAACGCTCAAGTCATTGTTATGGAATTTTTCTAAATTTAGGGATTCATAGGGTTAGCTAGTATCCCTTTTTACAGCACTAAATCTTTACACTGTCTCTCCAGAATGTAGGGTTGAAAACAGATGGCCAGTTATCTCTGAGTTGACTAGGCAACCAAGGTCATAGGAGTCTGCCAGTGTTGGCCCTTTGATAGGGCGAATGGCTGAGTGTCAGAAGAACAACAGACGCCACTGTTAGTTCAGAGCTTAGAATGAGCATGCCCTGACAGTAACACTATTCAAGAGTAATTTTAAGATACTTGTACTTAACTGGGTGTTAGTTTATAAGGCTGAGCACCATAGGGGAAGGTAGAAATATGTGGCGGACTCGAGACCGATCACTTGTACTCAACAAAGTTCATATTCCTCCTGATATCAGAATCTACAGTAAATGTTACATCTTTAATCAGCTTCCTTGGTGCATCCATTCTCCAACCATTGACAGATCAATGTTTTCTCCACATCAGTCATAACACTGTTAAATACAACCAGCTATGTTCTTCCTCTTTCCCTACACCCTTTTCTGTTCCCTCCTGCATCCTCCCTAGTCTTACCACCCCATGGTCTCTGACACTGTCCATCCCCATGTTAGACGTAGCTGTTTCAAATTGTAAATAGTTTAAAAAAAGTTTTTACTATACAGAATAAATGTTTTTAAGAAAGCTCTTGCCCTGCGTTTGTTGATGTTTTTTATGATGCATTGCAATTATTTTCATTAAACAATAGCAACATGTTCAGTATTGTAATCATAAAAGAACACATTGATGGAGGTTTTACCAGAATTGCTATTTACAAGGCTATTTCTCTATTAGCTTTAAAAAAAAACCCACCATAATTAATAGAAATTCTTATAAAACATTGTCTTCACAGGATAGATATTACACTGTGTTTTTCCTGTGTCCTTATGTACTTTAAGGGTATTGAAAACAACTATCTTGTTTGATTCAGTGAGATGATAAAAATGCACATTGCTGCTGAATCATTGTAAGTTTATTTTAAAATCAGCTCTTCAAATACAGGTGGCAATAATGGTATTTTTGAAAAATACCATAAATGCAGTTTGTATACCTTATAAAGTAGTATGGCAGTACACAACTATATTACAGTCACATGTGGTTCCAGCTGTTTAATAATTATTTTTTTAAACATCAAACATCACTTATCTAACTGCAACAAAGCCAAAGGCACGTTATTTACTCTATGAATAATAAGGCCATAGAATAATAAAGTCTGATAAATCTAGTCTGTCCTTCAATCAGAACAAGCTGAAATGTAAGTGGTTTTATGGTAACATCTTTACCATGTGCCATAGTCATATACTGTAGCATTCAGTGACATTTCTGAAACAGAGAACATTTTAATTAATGGAATAACAGAGTATCATGGTGCAATGTGAAGCTTATAAGCTCATGTCCATCTGCTGATTAAATGAACTGAACGTAGCAGCGCAAATTAATAATGGTTAAGGTCCGTAAAGGTGGTTGAATTGAAGTCTAATAATTATCTGATGTTTATTAACCTGACAATACACAATCCATTTTTCCCAGTTTTGCAGAAATTTATCCACCTGGAGATTTAGTGAGAAGGTCATTCTCTCCATAATCTGTAGAATGTTCACAATTTCTATCCAGTCAGTCTCTTTCTTACTAGCTGATAATAGTATCTTTAACAGGTACCTGTCTTGCTTTAATAAATAAGCTGCGATATTCCCCAGGTAGATTATAGGAAAAGAGCAGTCAATTCCAACACCAAAAACCCTTTGTATCATGTGTCACCCCCTGCCAGTATGGCTGAATGACTGGACATCCACAAAATATATGGAAATGACCTGCTAACTCTTCTCCACAGTTCGTCCAGCACAGACCCCTCACCATCTCCCCTGTCTGTACACTTTTTAGCTTAGGTGTTATAAAATATCTCATCAAATTCCTCCAACAGAATTCTCTCCAGAGACCTGAGCTGGTGGAGGTAGACTGCACAGAACACATAAACAGCCAGTCCTCTTCTGTGATGACAAGTCCACACTCCTTTTCCCATTTTAATCGAATCTTATTTGTTGAATGTTTCTCATTGGATTGAATACATGAATACAAGTTTGACACAAGTTTCCTATTTCCCTTATTATTGTATATGCCTACAAATACACTTGAGGACAAAATTATTAGCCCCCCCTAGGAAAATCATGTTTTTTCAAAATTTTTCCCAAGTGCTTTTAAACAGAGTAATGACTTATTGACATGACATTTCCTAAGCTATTACGAATATTCAAGAATCTAATACAGAGTTACTGTGCACTCAGAAACAAATTCATTTTGCATAAACCAAAAATTACCAGGGTCAAAATTATTAGCCCCCCTTAGAATTTTACAGTTGTGAGCAGTGGAGTGTGACAATGGTGGCTGACAGCTACATGTACTGTAGGTTGGCTTTGGCCTAGAATGTTCTAGGTACCTCTGTGCACTGTGTGCAGTAGACCATAGCTTAGCAGAGGCATATATAAGGGGGAGCTCCTGACACTACAGCACTTCTTCTTTTGTGACCAGTGTTTGAGCTGCCAGGTGGATAACCATCATGCCGAAAGCAAAAGAAATTAGTTTAGACTTGAGAAAAAGAATTGTTGATGCTCACAAAGCAGGAGAAGGATATACAAAGCTATGTAAGCGTTTCCAAGTTTCAAGGACTGCAGTGAGGAGCATCATCAAGAAGTACAAAGAGCTTTACACAGTGAAAAATAAGACTGGCAGAGGTAGGAAGCGAAAGATTTCCAAGAGGTTAGAAAGAAAGCTAGTAAGAGAAGTGTCCAAAAATCCCAGAACAACAGCCAAGGCATTGGTAAATGATTTGGCTATGTCTGGAATTGAAGTCTCGAAGAAGACAGTCACTAGAGTCCTGCACAGAAATGGACTGCGAGGTTGCAGACCAAGAAAAACCCCACTTCTACAGAAAAGACACCTCAAGGCCAGACTGCAGTTTGCTAAAGACAACATGGAGAAGGATGATGCGTACTGGAAGCGTGTCATTTGGTCAGATGAGACAAAACTAGAGCTGTTTGGACATAGGGATGTTGCCTATGTCTGGAGAAAGAAGGGAGAGGCATATAATCCAAAGAACACCATCCCCACAGTGAAACATGGTGGGGGGAGCATAATGCTGTGGGGTTGCTTCAGTACCTCAGGAACTGGGAATCTGGTCAAGGTGGAAGGGATCATGAAAAAAGAACAATATGAGAAGATCTTGAAAGAAAATCTGAAGGAGTCTGCAACAAAATTGGGCTTGGGTCGTCGTTTTGTCTTCCAACATGACAACGACCCAAAACATACCTCCATACTGGTGAAGACCTACCTCCAGAGGGCCAAAGTGAATGTCATGGACTGGCCTGCCCAAAGCCCGGACTTGAATCCGATAGAAAATTTGTGGGATGAACTGAAGACTAGGGTCCATGCCAGAAGACCATCAAATCTGATGGAACTAGAAAGATTTGCCAAAGAAGAATGGGCTAAAATTCCTCAGGAGGTGTGTCAGAAGCTTGTCCAAAACTACCACAAGAGACTACAGGCTGTAATCAACCAGAAAGGATACACAATTGACTATTAAAATCAGGGGGGCTAATAATTTTGACCTTGGTGAATTTTTAGTTTTGTAAAACAATTACATTTCTGTGTCTCAAATAAAAGAATGTAAGCCTCCAAAATAAAGCAAGTATGTTTAAAAATATTGTGTTAAAATTTCTTTGTTCTATAACAAGTGCTTGAAAATTAGTTGAAAAGGAATAGAATTTTCCTAGGGGGGGCTAATAATTTTGTCCTCAACTGTATGTCAATCAGAGTGGTATCACAGTTCTCTATAGGCTTTATCTCAGCATTAAAATGAGTCCTTGTTTGTAAGTACCTGAAGAAATCAGATTTTTCTAAACCATACGTATCGGAGAGTTTCTGAAAACTATCAAATACTCCTTCTGATGAAATAGAGCAATAGGAAGTGACACCAATTCTATACCAATACTTAAACCTACCATCAATACTTGCCGGTTTAAAGTCTGGATCAAAGGTGACCCACCTCAACTGTCTAGACTGTCTTTCAGTAGAAGGTGGTTTGCATTCCTTATTCCTCAAACTTTTACTACCTAACATAGCTTGTAGTGGAATGTCTGTGTGGTTTCCAAATCCTTCCACTTAGCAATATACCCTGGATCACAGCAACGTGCTAGTGGCCTCAATTGTGCTGCCTTATAGTAATCTCTTTAGCACGGTAGGGATCTACCCCATTTCACTTTAGCTAATTGCAACATTTTAAATTGAATTCTTGGTGTCCTACCTGCCCAAATGAAACTTGATATCCATTTATACCATTCATTAAATTGCTTAGGTGTAACCACAACCGGTAGAGACTGGAAGAGACATAATGGACGCGGGAGTAGATTCATTTTTATTGTTTCCATTCTGTTATGCCTATCTAGGGGCAGTTGAGACCACCTCTCGATATCAGACTTAATGTTTTTGCTTATGGGGCCATAATTTCTTTCATATATTTTGGAAAGATCCTTGGGTATGCAAATCCCCAAATACTTAATTTCTGCCGAGTTCCATTTAAAGTTGAATCTATTTAACATGTCTTTCTGAGGGGTATAGTTAAAACTCAAAATCTGTGTCTTTTGTATGTTTAATTTGTACCCTGAATAGATTCCAAATTCTTTCAATGTAGACATCAGCCTTGGGATGCTGTTTTCGGGCTCTGTTACAAATAAAAGTAGATCGTCCGCGTAAAGACAAATCTTTTCTTCCATGCCTCTAATCTTTATCGCTTTTATCACCTGATCATCCCTAATTGACTGTGCCAAAGGCTCAATGAATAGAGCAAAGAGGAAGGTGCTAAGAGGACAGCCTTGACGACAGCCTCTCTCTAAATCAATAACCTGAGAGAGGTGTCCGTTTAGCTTTATCCTGGCATTTGGTGAGGAGTAAAGGGTTTTAATACATCCAACTGAAACATCCTTAAAGCCAAATCTTCTCAGAACGGAATAAAGATACTCCCAGCGAACTGAGTCGAACGCCTTCTCTGCATCTAAGCTAATTGCTATGGCCTTAATACTTACTTTACTACCATGGTCAATAACATGCAGCACACGTCTAATATTGTCCTGCGTCTGCCTATCACGCACGAAACCTGTTTGGTCCGTCTCCACCAGCTCCGGTATTATATGTTCTAATCTCTTGGCTGATATCGATGCATAGAGCTTATCATCAATGTTCAGCACTGAAATTGGCCTAAATGCACCACACTCCCTTTTGTCCTTTCCCTCTTTATGGATAACTGAAATTATCACCTCCCTCCGTGTTCGTGGTGTTTCTCCTTCTTTGAGTGTATGATTAAAGCAGTCATAAAGTATGGGTACTATTTCTTCTTTAAAGGCCTTATGCCATTCGGCAGGAAAGCCGTCCGTTTCAGGCGCTTTATTAGCTTTCAGTCTAGATATCGCTTTCCCTATCTGCTCCTTCGTAATCTCTGCTGTTAGGGTTTCGTTCTCAATTTTACCTATAGAGGGGAGATCTAGTGATTCTAAAAAAGTGTTGATTTCCTGCAAACTAGTTGTATTTGATTCTCTATATAGCTCTCTATGGTAATTTTCAAGTATGCGTTGTATATCCTCTAGTTTGTGGCACACTTTTTTGCTCTTCGGGTCTTTGATTTCAAATATGGAGCTCTCTCCCTGTTGCTTTCTCAGCCTCCATGACAGAATCTTCAGGGCCCTTGCACCATTCTCAAAAAAACTCTGCTTAGGAAATCTGGCTTTTTTTCTTTAAGTCTACCTCATATATCTCATTTATGTCCTTGTGACTGCTTTTATTTGCTTTAATATGTGGGGGTCCTTACCGTCAGCGTGTTCGCTCTCTAAAACTGTTAGTTTTTCTTCTAAATCAGCTAGGTTTTTGTATCTCTCTTTTTTCCTTCGTGATGTATGTGCTATTGAGTTTTCCTCTGATCACTGGTTTTGCAGCATCCCACAATACGCTTGGAGAGACCTCTCCATTATTGTTGTTATCTATATAATCCTTAAATTCTCCCTGTATATATTTCCTGCATGCTTTATCATTTAAGATACTTGTATTCAGGCGCCAGAGTGTATTTTTCTTTTCATTATCTAAATTGAGACTTAAGTAAACCGCTGAATGGTCCAAGATATCCCTATCCTGCAGTCTTTGAAAAAAAAAATAGTCGATTCTTGAATGAACCCCATGACTCGCAGAATAAAAGGTGAATCAGTCAGACCCAGCTCCATCATCATTTTTTAGATATCTTAGCATTCTAAGTGAGTTTCGTTAATTTATTGGGTGAGTCAAATTTAGGTTGTAGCTGGATATTCCAGTCTCCTCCACATATTAAAACTCCAGAAGCCTCAGAGGCAATTAATCCAAAGATTTCCCTGATACAAGATTTGTCCTGACCCGGTGGGATATACACATTAACTAGAGTAACTTCTTTCTGATCAAGGAAACCCTTTACAAGAACATAACGACAACTTTTTGACAATGGGAAAGGGGTGAAATTTGGGAAAACATATGTACAGGAATAATTATAAGAATAAACATTACAGTTTCAATGGGTCCCTTGCGGACCTGTTTCACAGTCCGCTCGGGCCCTAATAATTCAGTCCATGTCCCCTGCACTCTCAAGGAGGACCATCCCAGAGATGGGCCTTAAGAAAGACTTTGCTGATCCAGATTTCATGACTTCAGTTCAACTTTTCTAACTTTCTCATCTTGATCGGGAAATGTCTTAGTGACCAGAGCCATGGGCCACTCGTTCCCCGCCTCCATCTGGTCCAAAAGATGTTTGCTAGGTGCTGCACCTGCCTCCATTGTTGGCGGTGGAGGTCTTTGCTGTGGAAGTTCCCAGGAGGAGGAAGATGCTGTAGCATAAGAATAAGTATAAAGTAATGAACTTAACTCTTCTCATTTCTGAGTATGTCCCCAGGAAATTCATCTGACACTATGTGGCACCTAAGTGCTAAAGGCTTAAGTTTTATGACTGGCTAAGTTTTAAGACCAGTTCCCAACCTCCTCTCTGACCTGAGGAACTCAGATCCTGACACAGACACACACAAGTTTCACAAGTTGAATTGTTTTTATCTTGGCTTAGAACAGAAGAATGAAGATTTTAATAGTCAACTATGCTTTAATTTTTCAGCTACTGTCATACCACTTTTACCATGTCAAAAGTCAATCCACACACAGATCTTCTGATAAAGACCAAATGTGATTGTGAAACAATTGCACATACACAGCTATGCATAGACTGTTGTAAAACACCTGCCTACATGCTCTGATACGATGGTTCATCTGTTTTGTGCAATTGGTTCATTAATTTCAAATCATTTGATCAGTTTTGTTCAGTGGTTTCCTTACATATCATGTGTTTGATGTCATTCAGCAGATGAGAATGAGAAGCTTTCAAATAGAAAAAGATTTAATAAAACAAAACACAGTAGTAGTAATATTAAATAAATTAAAAGAATATCATCTCAGTGTATATAAAGCAATTGAATCACAGTTCACTAGGTCAAGAACCTCATAGCACCCTGAGATTAAGAGACTATTAATTAATGTCAAATTCACAACTGGGTGGCACCCTGATAATTTCTACTATTTAAAGTAATAGTGAATTATACCTGGCGTTGAGTGTTATCACTCTCCTTCAACATGTATGACCATTTATGGTTTATAATCAAACTTGAATGTAAAAGTTATTATTTATAAATACATAATGATTGACTAATCTGCTCTTGAGTATTTATGCTACAATGCACACACTTTTTCTGTGTCAATAGTGAAATAGGGGTCAACAGAAAGGGTGAATCTGGGTCTGAGGAGACTGGTGCGAGTGGCCTGGAATTAATGATTGCAATGACTTCTGCCATTAAGGTGGACAACACCTCTTGATTTAGACGTGAAGAGCAGGGTTCCATGAGCATAGAGTTGAGTATGTGCCTGGAGATGGCAATCATTCGTTCCCAAACTCCTCCCATGTGAGAGGAATGAGGAGGATTGAAAACCCAAGAGCAGCCTTCTTCACTCAAGTACTTCCCCACATTGGGGACTTCGGGATCAGTGAGAAACATGTGCAACTCTTTGCAGGTACCTCTGAAATTGGTTCCACAGTCGGAGCGGATTTGTTTAACAGGTCCTCGCAGGGCGAAGAATCGTCGCAAGGAATTGATAAAGCTTGATGTGCCCATCGCTTCAATGAGCTCTATGTGTACAGCGCGTGCTCATGCACGTGAATAGTACACCCCACCTTTTGCTGTTGGCCTGACCTCCATGGGTACGTCTTGAGGTGGCGGCCCAAGGACCAAACACATCAAGTCCCACATAGGTGAAGGGTGGCTCAATGCTCAAAAAAATCTGAGGGCAAATCTGCCATTTTCTGGTTAGTTGTTTTCCCACAAAGTTTCTTACATACAACACATTTGTGGAGGATACTGTTGATGCATTTTTAGCTCCAATAATCCAGAATCCTGCCATGCGAACAGACCCTTCTGTGAAGACACAACCTTGATGTTTGACCTTTTCATTGTAATGCCTCACTAACAGCTTTGCGAGGTGAATGTGGCCTGGAATGATGAGAGGAAACTTTTCTCGTGTTGAATACTGCAATGTTGGGTCTACTTCCTATTCTCAGAAGGCCTTGTTCAGCCTTCTCAGAGGACTGTCTTTTGCAGTATCTCTACCAACAGCTAAGCAGGCAAGTTCTTTGCTGTAGGCCTCTCTCTGTACACACCTGATGATGAGAGATTGTGCTTTTGATAGTTCTACCGTATGAGGCTCTTTCCATTGAAACCTCCCTCTGCAGACATCATGCTTCGCTTTAGCTGTAACTTTTCGTGACTGAATAACATGCCTCATAGTTGATATGGCTCATACCAGAGATTTCCAAGACAAGAAGCGCTCGAAACAATCGGATCCTAGGTTAGGTTGTGGAACAAAAAGTGCTATGACATGACATCGTAATTCAGTGTCAGACTCTGGGTCAATAAGTTCATATGGTCCTCTTCTAATATGGAGACACCTGCTGATAGGGCCAGAAATGGAGATCCTGTCAGCCATGTTGTGGTAGCTCGCTCAGCTGTAGGTACAGATCGAGTGGCATGATGAGCTGGGTTCTGAGTGGTACAAACATAGTGCCATTGTTCAGGTTTGGTGGACTTCCTGATTCATTGTATCCCATTGCAAACATACACAGAACTGTCTGGTTATGTACTGTATGTATCCTAAGACGACCTTGCTGTCAGTGTAGAACTGCAATGTCCTCCCACTTTCCCAGCGACAAACATCGCCAGTAAAACAGAGCATTAATATCACTGCAGCAGTGCTGCGAGCCCCGCGTTTTAGTGATCCAACTCACGATTCGTTCACCTGCACACGAACGTCAGAATTTCCAACTTCGAGACAAAATTTAAATAAGAACCCCCCGTGAAGTCGGATCTCCAACTCAGAAAGTTGGATTAATCAACATGACATAGAATTCAGTAAAAAACAGTAGCTACGTGATTTGTTGTAGGTCTGTAAGGCTGAGGTTATTTTTCTGTATCTTTGAGGTTATGTTGATCTTAGCTCCAAGTTCTGACTTCCAGTGAACACACCATTAGGGAACCTCACTCCCCAGGGTCTTATGAGTAACTAAAAAGTTACTTTTAACAGTAACGCGTTACTTTTTAATGTAAGTAATCAACAAGGTAATTGAGTTACTTTTTGAATAAAGTAACTAGTAACTGTAACTAGTTACTATTTTTCAGTAACTAGCACAACACTGCTCTCGTGCTCCAGTGCTGCCAGTTTTGCTGCCAGGCATGCCTCCCTGACCTTACAATCCACTACCAGACGTGCCTCTTGTATCTTCAAATCAGCTTCTTGTTGAATGAAGGTAGTGCGTGCACGTGCTGCTTCTACTTTAGCACGAGCCTTGGCTGCAGCTCTGCACGCTGAAGAGAATTTAGAGGATAATGATGACGTAGAAAGCTGTAATCTTGATTCATGTGCAGTGTCTTGACCTGTGACACCGTCATCAGCTATGGACAATCATTCCAATCCCAAATCACATGTATGTGATTATGAGCTGCAGTCTTTTGATGTGTCAGAAGAGTTGACAGAGTATTGATGAGGTGAGCTTAAACAGTACTTTGTTTTCCTTCTCTTGTTGTGTCCGCTTCAGAGAATGCTTTTTTACTATTGTCCTCAACATGTATGAGTATGAATTGACAGATAGCAAACAAGCTTCCAAGAGACAGTCAGAGGCTGGAGTGAAATTGAAGTTTTACTGTTGTCTTCAATCTCCTGGACAGATCTTTGTAAAACTGAAATTACAGACAAATAATAACAGTTACTAAAGGCTATTCAAACAGCATATGTGTCCAAATATGCAAGTTATACTGTATCATGTTTACTAACAAATTTAAGTGATGCGCTAATAGCTTTACACGTGTAAATAATGTACATTAACTTTAGCAGCTTAGAAACAATACTCATATGAATCTAACAGAAAGTGCTTCAATGATTATTACAACTTCAAATGACTGTTTCTAACTCAAAGAATTGTAGCATAGACAGTGTTGGCATCTGTAATAATATAACATTTAGGATATACAACGAAAGTAGCAATGCAACACCATAAAATACATGACACTTGTGTGCTGTCACTTAATTATAAACTCAAAATATACTCACAAGCAATGCTTTTCAAGACACAATGAAAGATGGAAAATGTAAAGTAACTAGGGCTGCACCTTGGCTACATGTGAGTCATCGACTAAACCATTTCCTGGTTAACCTCTGAACTATGACTAGTGGTGTAACATGACTAAAACGACCAATAAAGAAAATGGCATATAGAAATGAATAACATGTTACTTAAAACTGTCACTAGAGGGAGACAAACCATAAACATAGTACATGACAATGTTCTTTACAGCTGTGTACTGTCCTTTCAATATGTTGTGCTAGCGTTAACAATGATTACAGTCCAAATTGCTCCTTTATTAACGCAATCTTATTTCTCCATCAAACATTCTAAAAAAACTTCGCACATACAACATATTAGTACACAACGGTTATGTAACACTGACAGTCATTGCTTTTTGAAGGGATAGCATGAACCGAAAAGGACACCAGAACAGGTAGCGTAAGTAGCAACCATGCCGTTATGTTTACATTCTCTACTTCCCGTTTCCGCTGTGCCGCATCTTTAAGCTTTCAAATAAGGGTCCTATTAATAAAAATGCAACACCCAATAAATTGTTTCAACTCGATTATATGAGTTTGGAGATCGATTGACAACAAAATCAAAATCATGATCAAAATTCTATTAATTGCACAGCCCGATACAGGGCCGGTCACAGCTCCATGCACAGCTGTTTGGCAACTAGTGATAGTTTCCCAGCATCCCCTCTGAGTGTCGCCAAGGCACCAAAAGCACCAGAACCTGGTGTACGCCAGCTATGAAGTTGACGTGGATGCCGTCGTTTGCTATTTTTTCTGGCTTATGCTACTTTGATACATGAGGCCCCTGGTGTGCTGAGAACTCTTCTCTCAGTTCTCAGCGTTCTAAAGACAGTGTAGATAATGGTGGACATCAGGAAGAACACACTTCCACCGTCCCCCATCACACTGTGTGGCTCTCCAGTCAACTCTGCAGAGTTTTTCTGCTTCCTGTGCTCCATCATCTCCCAGGACTTCAAGTCACCAAAAAAGCTCAGCCAGTAGAGGATGTACTTCCTGCAGCAGCTGAAGAAATTCTCTGCACTTCTCCGCTGTCATCACTGAGTCCATCCTCATCTCCTCCATCATCATTTGGTATGCTGCTGCCCCCGCCAAGTACAAGGCCAGGCTGCAGCATATCATTCACTCTGCAGAGAAGGTGATTGGCTGCAATCTTCCATCTCTCCAGGACCTGTAGGCCTCCAGGACCCTGACGACTGCAGGAATGATTGTGGCTGACCCCTCCCACCCTGAACATGAACTGTTTCAGTCTCCACCCTCTGGCAGGAGGCTGATCCATCAGCACCAGAACCTCAAGCCTTAAGAACAGTTTCTTCCCCTTTGCCGCTGGCCCCATCAACAAGGCCCATGGTCGATCCCTCCTCCACTAGCCTAATTGCACTTTGAACCTTCTGTACAGTTTTTATCTGTGTTCATCTGCCATATTGCACTGTTTTTGTTCACATAATCAAAGTTTTGGCATTCCATATTTATTCTTGGTTACTTGATTATTTTTTTGGTTTTTATCTCAGCACTGTGTTTATATGTTTAGATGTCATGCACCAAGAGCCAGTTAACATTAGCTGTTAGGGTCTGGTAGTGATGGGTTGATGATGCCTCATCGGGTGTGTGGCACCTGTGTCGATACTGTGTTGACACAGTGTTGTCAGTGTCAAGGTCGACATCTGCTGGACTTAATAAATCATTGCAGGCAACATGGATAAAGACTGTGCCACTGAACCAATTTCATTCCTTCTGACATATGGACACCAAGTGGTTAAAAAAAATGATAGTCTTGACTGAATCAAAGAAAAGTGTGTGTATTCCAATTATTCTGAATATAACTGCAATAATAATAATAATAATAATATCACAGTAATATCACTGCCTAATGCAGTATGTCAAAAGTAAAATTGACAAATAGCAAGTGAATAAGGGAAAATGTAAAATTTGTGAAAGTTTTGTAAAACAAAATTTGAGTGCTTGTGAACACGTCATTGAAGGGACAAGGGTGGGTTTATGCATTTTTATTTCAAAACAGGAGCTTTTGCAAAATGCACAGCGACGTGACATCACATTCTCTATAGGCCTACCTGTGTTTATTGTAGGTGTATTTGTGGCCTTCTTTTTCATGCCTTGCTGTTCAGTGCCTCAGCATTGAGGAGGTGCTTTTGTTTATGTATGATAGTTCCTTTGAACAAATGCAGCATTTAACCTGAAGAAAATGAGTAATTTAAACTAAGAAGCACCTCGAAATGTATTTGAATTCTGATAGATCAAGCGGTAACTGAGAGGAACAGGATGAAATAAACCTTGTTTGGCGATATAAGATCAAAATGATCCCACACAGTGGACACCTTTTTTTTTTTCTTTCTGACAGGCCCATACCACGGCTTGAATGGAGAGTTGTACGTCAAAAATGCAATGTTTTTTTGGCAGAGATGTATCCCGTTGATGCGCTACCTTATAAACGTAGTTTGGTGCCTCAGTGGCACGCGAAACATTCGCTGTATCGGTCACGTGACTTTTTCTGAAAGCGATACGTGCACCGACACGGGGTTTCGCTCTGTGAGCTCAACACATGCGCCGACGCATCTGTGTTGCCGGACCCATCACTAGGGTCTGGTTAAGCAGAGCAGTCCTTCACTAATATAACTGCTAACGTCAACTAGCTCTCCTGTCATTTTTTACACATTTGTTGTTCACAATTCAGCATTATCAGGGAAAAAAGTTTTCCTGTGCTTGACGTAATGGGTTTACCTAGCCCGGTCTTACCAAACCCTCATACTATCGTAGGGAGGGTCTGGCCCTCCATTTCAGATGGGAGGCAAGAACTCTGTTGAAGTTTGAAACGATTGGATCTGATTTTACCAGTTGCTAACGTTTGGTCATGAAGTATGTAATGCGCAGCTAGCCTTCAGGCTAGCCAAGTCCTTCGCCACTAACAGAGCTAAATGAAAAATAAGACTTTTCTTAACCCAGTGGGGAGTAAAGCCACAACATCTTTGCCAGCAGTAAACCTGGTTAAACATTCATCTTGCTCCGACTTCAATTGCTGAATATCTGGGAGCCTAGCCAAAAGGGATTGAATAGCTTCACTTCCATCTCCGCCGGCATTGCCATACTACAACCAGCTAGACTACGACGCAAATGCTACTCATATGTTCGACGTCATCCTTAACACCCGCTTCCCCCCGTCCCCCACTATTTGCTGATTGGCCAGGATGGAAATCATCCTGAGAAATTGAGTCCAAGGGGATCAATCCCAGACGTAATCTGCAGGGAAATGATAATTGAACGGAAGATTACAGAGAGTTACGGCTAGGTTACGGTTTACCCTTAGGTCTCCCTAAATCTAGTGAGAAGGTTTTCAAGTCAGCAACACTGACAGCCCGTCCTGTCAGTCCTCCCTCTAAAGCCATCCCCCACTATTATTGAGTGAAGATGAGGTTTGCATGTCTTTTATTAGGAAGGAAAAACTAAAAAAAATAGTACAACTTTATTCTGGTTTGTTACATGTACAAGAAGCCTTTCTTTCCAAATTACTCTACAATTAATATATTCTCCTTTTTTTCTCTATTTTCACCACCCAGAAATATCTGAGCTCCCCCTTGTCCGGCTCGATGTGTCCTGCAACCGCATTTCTCACGTGCCCTTATGCTACCGCCACCTTCGTCATCTCCAGAGCATTTTGCTGGACAACAACCCGTTACAAATGCCGCCTGCACAGATCTGCTCCAAAGGCAAATACCACATCTTCAAGTACCTCAACATGGAGGCCTGCAAGAGGAATCAGGAAGACTTGGAGAGACACCTGAGGCCCACTGGGTTCAATAGTTGGTGAGGAAGACTGGAGAGAAGCAAGTTATGGCTATTCAAGAAGGAGATGATCAGGGAATAGAAGAAGCTCAAACAAGCATAATTTATAAATGCCTGAGGGGAAAAAGTAGCAAAAAGTGGAAGGTTTGAAGTTACAACACTTATAAACGGATGGTGGTGAGTGCCGTCAGTGGCCTCTTGTAATACACTCTGTATTTCTCAGGGTTTTAAAAAGACAAGGCAACTGGATTCTTGATTTCAGTAACTGAACTGAAGAAGCTTCTTCATGTTGGCTTTCTATTTTTGCTCTGTGGACAGACATAAGTGTTGTTTACTGATGTGTTATCTACTGTGGCTAGTCATCACAGGATAATGATGCTATGGAAATAAATATTTGGTTGCCATCACAACATGCACTTGAGGATACACTCTTGTGAGAAGAGAGCTGTGAAGAAGAGCTGTAATTCTGATCAGGAGAGGGAAAAACCTCTCTCAGTCGTTGACCTTTACACTAATGAACCACCATGTAACAGTGCTTTGAACTTATCCTAATATGCACTCTACATGTGTCCCTGCAGTCTCTCAGACCAGGAGCTGTTCACAGGTCAGTTCGGAGGGCTGGATTCTGGCTTCAACAGCGTTGACAGTGGCAGCAAACGATGGTCTGGAAACGAGGTAAAACTAACTACTCATTTATGTAATGGCATTATGCAAGTCCTGAGTGACAACACTATACGTTACTCAGAAAATGTCACATATAAAGCTGTTACTCACTGTCACTGAGCATGTGTGAGCCAAACACTAAACAGTGGTTCACTTCCTGCCGAACTTTTTAAGTTACACAATCAAAGCAAGCCTGCACACTTGCAGAACACAGTCCACTTATGGAATGTACTGTAAGTGTCTCTACTGGGACAGTTTGGTATGAACACGTGTGTTGTTACACCCCTAAAACAATGACAGCCTGCCTATTCTGTAGTGTTAACACCTGACTATGGACAAGTGATTTGGTCGGTCTTTGTGTCCAGTCAGCAGATGACTTCTCAGAGCGTTCCCTTCGCATGGCTGAGGTCAACAGAGACCAGAGGAACCTGGAGGAGGAGGATGAGGATGAGATGGATGGATGTCCTCTGGAAACTAACAAAGGTGAGGAAGAACTAGAACTGGGTACTTTTGTCACACTGACCAAAAAGCTCAGATCCTATCGGGTGTTGAAAAACATGAATTGAGTTTTAGGTGCCAAAATCTGGTACCCAATGGTCTTTGAACCATGCATGCAGATGGCACGAGGACCGGGGGGGAAATGTCCCCTTCAGACTCATTGAGACACTGATCTGTCCCCCCACTTTCCCAGCATAAGGAAACAAACGACAGCAAAACAGAGGATTAATGTCATTGCATAGGGAGCCTGGAGTTTGTGTGTTTAGAGTAATGGTGCGTTCCAGTTACACACGAATGTCAGAATTTCCAAGCTCCAAGTGAGAATTTAAATCAGAACCCCCGTGAAGTCAGATCTCCAACTCAGAAAGTTTACCAACTTGTCTCACCATCAGACATAGAATTCATGCTATTCTTCCAGTGAACACACCATAAGGCAAACTCTCACTCCCCAGGGAAATGGTCGCAGCCTGTGATTGGCAAGATGGCGGTGCGCATGAGTTCAGCGGCTTTTGGCTCTCCAGTACGGTGCATACTACAGTATCTTTTTGTGTGTTTTGTAGCATGTGTGTTGAAGACTTAGGGTTAGGGTAATCACACAAATAGCTGACAAGAGTTCATTAATCGTGCAATTCTATGGAGTTGTTACCGCAGACTTCCATCAGACTAACAACATACCGGAGGAAATAGCGAGACTATCGGGCTCTCCGTGGACTGTTGTCGGCCCTAGCAAGCGACGAAGGCGGCGTAGAGAGCGAAAGCAGAAGCGATGCTGCCGTGCAGGGTTACTCGCAAGGCTTCACAAACAGCTACATAAACCACCGCTACCAAACATATTCCTCTCCAACACCAGGTCTCTTTTAAACAAAATGGATGAGTTGGAACTGCAGCTGGCCAAAAATAACTACGTCAGGACTGCTGTGTGCTAGTGATCACTGAAACCTGGCTTCACTTGGCTATCCCCTATGTAGCGGTGCAGCTAGCATGCCGCACCATTCACCAACAGGATTGCAGCAAAGACTCCGGTAAGACCAGAGGAGGTGGTCTTTGTTTATATGTGCATAATGCCTTGTGTTCCGACAGCAGGATTGTACACCGCTACTGCTCTCTAGCTGTAGAGGCTTTGTCAGTGAAATGCAGAGCTGACAGTGGTTATCATTATCAATACATGCCCCCAGATGCTAATGTTAGCGCAGCGCTAGCTCACCTGCACACCGCTGTAAACAAACAGCTGAAGGCTCACCCTGACGGGGTCCACATTTTAGCTGGGGATTTTGATCAGGCATACTTAAAGACTGTATTTCCTGAATTCACCCAATACGTGAAATGTGCCACCAGGGGCAAGAACACATTAGATCATGTCTTCTCTGATATCAAGCATGCCTACAAAGCAGCTCCCATTCCACACCTGAGATTTTCAGACCACCTTTCACTGCTCCTCATCCCAGTTTACACTCCCCTCAGGAAGAGAACAAAGCCTGAAATTAAGACTGTCAAAACCTGGCCAGAGGGGGCCCTAGCACACCTACAGGACTGTTTTGAAAGCACAGAATGGGACATTTTTGAGCAGCCCTATCTGGATGATTCCACTCAAACTGTAATGGGTTACATTACAACCTGTATGGATGCTGTTACTGTGGACAAGCGTGTCAGGGTTTTCCCAAATCAGAAACCCTGGATTCATAAAAACATACAAACTTTACTCCAGGCCAGAGATGCTGCTTACGGGTCTGGGGATCATGCCAGTTACAGCTCAGCCAGAGCTGACCTGAATCAAGGCATCAAGGAGGCAAAACGGGATTACAAAAAGGTTATAGAAGAACACTTTACAGACAATAATCCAAGACGGACTTGGCTTGGAATAAAGCAGATCCAACTACAAGGGTAGCAACCCCTCCCTCAACACAGTTGCCTCTCCAGCTAAGGAGCTGAACTGCTTTTTTGGTCAGTATGGGGTTAAAAGACAACTGTGGATCTGCTTTCCCCTCCCTTCCCTGATATCTACCAACTCACAATACATGAGTGTGATGTGAGGTGCATCCGTGGACCCTGGGAAGGCTGCTGGACCAGACAGAGTAACAGAAAAAGTATTTAAGGCATGCACCGACCAGCTCTGCACTGTTTTCACCTACATCTTCAATCTATCCTTCACCAAAGCCACCATCCCTTCATGTTTGAAGACTTCCACCATTATTCCGGTCTCAAAAAAGCCCTCCCCGAGCACTCTAAATGATTACAGACCTGTGGCACTCACCCCTGTCATACTGACATGCTTTGAAAGACTCATATTAAAGCACATCAAAACCAGTCTCCCACCATCCTTAGACCCACTGCAGTTTGCATATAGATCAAAGAGGTCCACAGATGACGCCATCTCCTTTGCTCTCCATACAGCCCTGAACCACTTGGAGCACAGCGGAATATACTGTATGTGAGGATGCTGTTTGTTGATTATCACTCAGCTTTTAACACTATCATCCCAGACATCCTTCTGAAGAAACTGTGCCATTACGGCCTCTCACCCCAGAACTGCAGCTGGATTATGGATTTCCTCACCAACCGACCTCAAACAGTGAAGCTTGGCAACCACGTGTCCTCCACCTTCACTCTCAGTACCGGCTCCCCACAAGGCTGTGTCCTTGAGTCCTTTGCTCTGTTCCCTGCACACATATGACTGCACCTCGCTCCACCCCAGCAACACCATCATAAAGTTTGCTGACAATACCACCCTGGTCGGACTCAGGGAGACAAATCAGCATACAGAGCAGAGGTTCACAGAGTGGTGACATGGAGTAGGGACAATAACCTGATACTCAACACAGGTAAAACAAAATATCTCATCATTGACTTTAGGAAGCATGGTGCTGACCCCCTCCCTCTGACCATCAATGGTAACTGTGTGGAAAGGGTACACACCTTTAAATTCCTGGGAACCATCATCTCTGACAAGCTGACATGGACAGACAACACCACAGCTGCAGTGAAGATGTCAAGGTTGACGGGAGGTGGACCTACGATGCAGACAACACAACTACAGGAATGGTTTGCAAAAGAAAAGACTTTAATGGGTGTAGGTTTGCTGGAGCTGGAGCTGGAGTGGTGCAGAGATGGTTGTTTTGGGTCTGGGTGGAAAGCAGGCAAAGGCAGGAGCTGGGAACAGAGAGTGCAGTCAGGATTGGCAGGAAGGGTTACAAAACAGGTTGAAAAAGATTACAGAGCTAATTGCGTCTTTCTACCACGGATGTAAGCTTGCGAGGAGTGGTGAACTGAACCAGGCTGATATGCAGGGGAGAGTGTCAGGTGGCTTGATTGCAGATTGCTGATCGTGTGCAGGTGAGTGGTCAACTCCAGCTCCGCCCAGCTCCAGACAAACACACACAAAAGACAGGGAGGACAAGACACACGCCCACAAAAGGGAGGGGAACACAAGGAAATACACTGCTCAAAAAAATGAAAGGAACACTTTTTTAATTGCGCATAGCATGAGATCACTTGAACCTGTCTGATAATGATCTGGTTGGTTAAGTAACAGAGGGTGTTAATCAGTTTCAGCTGTATTGGTGTTGACGGAATTAACAACAGGTGCACTAGAGTCGAAAGAATGAGAAAACCCCCAAAACAGGACTGGTTTTACAGGTGGAGGTCATTTCAAGTCTATCCCTCTTGATCTTTTTTGGCCGGTTTTCCGTGCTGTGCTGGTGCTGGTTTTGGCTTGAGTCATTATCACTACTGGCAGTATGAGGCGATTCCTTAACCCTACAGAAGTTGCACAAGTTATTCAGCTCCTCCAGGATGGTACATCCACACGTGCCGTGGCAAGAAGATTTAATGTGTCTCCCAGCACAATCTCCAGAACATGGAGGAGATTTCAGGAGACAGGCAGTTACTCTAGGAGAGCGGGACAGGGCCGTAGAAGGTCCTCAACCCACCAACAGGACCGATACCTGCTCCTTTGTGCAAGGCGGAACAGGTTGAGCACTGCTCGTGCCCTACAGATTGACCTCCAGTAGGCCACTGGTGTGAATATCTCTGCCCAAACAATCAGAAACAGACTTCATGAGGGTGGCCTGAGGGCCCGACGTTCCGTAGTGGGCCCTGTGCTCACTGCCCAGCACCGTGGAGCTCGGCTGGCATTTGCTAGAGAACACCAGAATTGGCAAGTCCGCCACTGGTGACCTGTACTTTTCACAGATGAGAGCAGGTTCACCCTGAGCACCTGTGATAGACATGAAAGAGTCAGTGATGGTCTGGGGAGGCATATCCATGGAGGGATGCACAGACCTCTACTGGCTAGAAAATGAGTCTGACTGCCATTAGGTATCGGGATGAAATCCTTGAACCCATTGTCAGACCCTACGCTGGTGCAGTAGGTCCTGGGTTCATCCTGATGCACGACAATGCCCGGCCTCATGTGGCAAGAGTATGCAGGCAGTACCTGGAGGATGACGGAATTGATACAGTTGAATGGCCTTCACGATCACCTGACTTAAACCCGATAGAGCACCTCTGGGACATTATGTTTCTGTCCATCAGGCACCGCCAGGTTGCTCCTCAGACTTTACAGGAGCTCAGGGATGCCCTTACACAGATCTGGGAGGACATACCCCAAGACACCATCCGTCGTGTCAATAGGAGCATGCCGCAAGCATGCATACAAGCACGTGGGGGCCACACAAGACATTGAGAAGCATTTTGAGTTGCAGAAATTAAATTTTGGAAAAATGGACGAGTCTGCCACATCATTATTTCACTCTGATTTTCAGGGTGTCTGTACAATTAAGCCCTCTGTAGGCTGAAAACTTTTTTCCATTAAAAGATGTGGCATCCTTTCATTCTTAAGACATTGACCTGTCAATATCTGTATAGATATCCAACATATTTTTTTCACATTGAGAGCTGATGTGTTTTCAAAGTGTTCCTTAAATTTTAGCAGCGACTACATTTCCTCAAGACTGTTGAAAAAGAAAAAAAAAAAAAACGATGTCTGTGAGAAACTGCTAGTGCTTTTTTACCGGCCCACAATAGAGAGCATCCTGACGTACTGTATGATTGTGTGGTTTAGCGGGTGCTCTGCAGCTGACAAAAAAATGTTTACAGAGAGTCATCAACTCTGCACAGAAAATCATTGGCTGTCCCCTTCTTCCTTTAGAGGAAATTGTTAACTGTAGACTGTTATCAAAAGCTGTTAAAATATCAACTCTTCTCACCCCACAAATGCACTTTTTCAACTGCTGCCCTCAGGAAAACAATAGAGGTGCCTCAAAACCAGAACCAGCAGGTACAGAGACATTTTTTTCCTGAGAGCAGTGACTCTTTTAAACAGCCATAACAAAGCACTTTAACCAATGTTTGCACTTTATTATTTAGGCTGTTCTTTTAACTTTAAACTTTATTGCTCATTTTATGTGTGTTGATTCTGGGAAGAGTGTTTTAATGTTTTTAATTTTTTATTTTGTTGTATGTAAGAAGCACTTTACTGGAGCAGTGCTCCTGTTTCTTTGTATTTAATTGCAATGACAGTAAAGGCATTCTGATCATTCTGATTCTGTCGATCATCATCAGACCATTGTTTAGTATGTCTTCCATGATAAAGACCAACCTACTCAAAAATAACTTGAAATAAAACAAAAATAATATTGATGATGACCATGATTAAAGCCCAAGTTACACAAAAATAACTATCGTTCTGGAACTGGTATTGAAACAAAGGCATCAAAATTGGCATTGTATCAACAAAATTAGAATGATACCCAGCCCTAGGAAGGACACCTGTTCTTTCCTGTTTCATAATTAAGAGTATTAAACAATGTTCTCTGTCAGATGCTCTGAAAACAGTGAATTTGTTTGCGAGCGTAGAGAAAATCTTAAACTCTTCTTCATGCTTTGCAGTGAATGGGGAGGCTGAGCACATGGACTTTATTGACAGCAGTGTGACGGAGGAAGAGGTGGAGGAGATCAGAACGGATCCAACCACACCTCTGCTCACAGCACCTCCTCTGGTAGCAGCCATTCACACACTGATCAGCAGTTCTGACAGATTTCCATGCCTTGTATGTTATCTCAGAGCATGGAAGTTACTGATGGTGTCATTGATTTCCAGGAGCAGAAGGAGAACTTTTCTCTGTCCCGAATCCAGGACTCAACAATAAGCAGGTACGTCATGTAAATACACTTGTAAACAGTGTTGTGGGTTACAAAGTAGCACAGTAATGTAATAAGTTTACATGATTTCAGCATTTTATGATTGAGAAAAAAAATGTTGTGTGTTGACAACAGTTATAACGGTAGCCGGTCGCTACTGTTATCTCCGAACTTGAAATGTTCCTGGATTTCATTTCAGTAATCTGTTCACCTTACATTACATTACTAACTTCCCGGTTCTGTGTCACCATGGAAAACTTTGTGCTCAACTACAATGTCTTTTTTGGACTTTAACGAAAAATAGTGCCACACAGCTGACATCACTCCAACTCCTTGCTAGTTTGTTAGCACCTTAGCCAAAAAAGGATGAGACTGTCAAGTGTTTCTGGTAACGAGTGATGGAAGGAGTTAAAGGTGATTCATTACCAATGTGTTAATCCTCTTTAGGGAGGAAAGAGGGTGGATGGGAAGTAACTCAGCTTCCCATAACATACTTGTTTCATTTGTTTACAGATATTCCAGTATATTTGAAAAGCATTTCCATATCACCTTTAATTCCATTCAGCATGTTTCTGTGACAATTATTCATCTAAACTCTGCAGTTTAGATGAATATCAACTAATCCAAGTGACAGAGATGGACAAGAGTTTATCAATCTTTTCCTTCCCTGTCACAAGGTCACTTAAACAATCAGGTTTAACAATCAGGTTAAGTTTAAGGTCAATTAAACAATCAGTGGTCCCAGCTACATGGAAAGTGGGCATGGTTAATCCAATTTTCAAAACTGGGGACAAAACTGACAAACACAATTACAGACCAATTAACATCTTACCTGTAGTTTCAAAAGTAATAGAGAAATGGTTTGTTGAACAGTTGATTGAACATCTTCGTATAAGTCACAATCCCCTGCATCCGATGCAGTTCGGATTTCGTACTTACCATTCAACAGAGGGTGCTCTTAGTGTGTTTTTAGAAAAAAGAGCTTCCTAGACAAGGGTGGTTGTGTCGGAGCAGTATTTTTGGACCTAAAGAAGGCTTTTCACACCGTTGACCACAACATTTTTTTAGCTGAATTAACTCATTTTATTTTTTCAGAAACAGCTATAAAATGGATGAAATCTTATCTGACCAACAGACTGCAGTGTGTTGTGGTCAACGGTGTCAAATCCGCCTATCAGGAATGTTTTGCTGGAGTCCCACAGGGTTCCATTCTAGGACCGATTCTCTTTTCACTTTATATTAACGACCTTCCAGAAGCATGCAAAAACATTCATATACAAATGTATGCAGACGATGCAGTAATATATACACCAGCAAAAAATACAATGGCTGCAATGGCTTTAGTCCAAGACTGGCTTTCCAAATCATGTCTTCTTTTAAATACTAAAAGGACTGTCTGTATGATGTTTTCCAAACAAAATAATAAAATTACAAATTCAAATGTTTTTCTGAGAGGTGAGGAGGTCCAATTGGTACAAGGGTTCAAGTACATTGGAGTGGTTCTTGATTCCTACCTCACTTTCAAAAGTCATGTTAAAAAAATCTCTAAAACAATTAAAATCAGTTTGCACAATTTTAAATATATCCGATCATCAATGACAATTAAGGCAGCTAGGATGTTTCTGCATGCTATGGTGTTTTCACATATTGAGTACTGTTTTACAAACTGGTCTCTCACAAATGAAACCACATTCAGAAAAATAGAAACATTATATAAAAGAGCATTAAAGATATTTGCCAGAAAACCTATTTCGTACCACCACTGTTGCATTTTAGAGACGTACAATCTTTTGAAATTTGAAAATTTTAAATACTTTAAATTTGCTTGTGCTGTGTATAAAATACTATATGGCCTTGCGCCACCACCATTAATGGATTTTGTCAAACTAAAACATGCTGTTGGCAGAGCCACTCGGTCTATGGTTAGAGGAGACTGTGATGTGCCTGATAGACGGACCACCTTTGGACAATCTGTTCTCTCTGTTAGGGGTGGTAATATTTGAAACAGCATAGCCCTCCCCATAAGAGAATGCCCCACATATAACACATTCAAGACTGAACTTAAAAACTGGCTGAAATCACATCAGCGTTGTCCACACTAGAGCCCTGTGGGTCTTCTGACGCATGCTGCAGGTTGTCTCCCATGTCTTCATCTGTTCATGTCTTCTCATTTTGTCTTCTGTTATGTTTTGTGCTGCGTGATTACCTGCCCATGCAACATTGTCTATCTAGATGTTTTTGTTAATATTTAAAGGTTAACTGTGTCTACTGTGTATGTGAGCTAAAGTTGCGTCATTAGTGGGTGTAACTCTACCTTTTAAAGTGTTATGTTCAACCATTGTCTTGAACCCATTTGAAAGGAATGTGAGTCTCATCAAGTTATAACAGAACAAGAAATGTGTTTTGTTTTGTTTTGTTTTGATGTTACAGCTTCCATATTCAAACTTCTCTCTTAATATCCACATCTTGCTTTTCCATGTAATGTTGTCATTCACTCCTCTGTTTGTGCCAGCAGGCAGTGACACAACCATTGTTCTCAGCTTCTGGAGTGACAAGCATGCTATTTCACTGTGACATTCATTCCGCATTTAGTCCTCTTTAAGCCTCATAAAATGGACATGATTTATATCTGGTAACTAGACTATCACTCTGCTCCTTCTCACTTATCCATCCATTATCTACCGCTTATCCTCATAGGGTTGCAGGGGGGCTGGAGCCTATCCCAGCTGTCTTGGGGTGAAAGGCAGGGTACAGCCTGGACAAGTCGCCACCTAATCGCAGGGCACAAAGAGACAGACAACCACTCACACTCACATTCACTCCAATGGACAATTTAAATTAGCCAATTAACCCAATCCCCACACGTTTTTGGATGGTGAGAGGAAGTCGGAGTACCCGGAGAGAACCCACGCAGACATGCAGACTCCACATAGAAAGGCCCCGGGCCGGGAATCGAACCTGGTACCTTCTTGCTGTGAGGCGACAGTGCCAACCACTACACCACTGTGCTGCCCCCCTTCTCACTCAGAAAGATTTAATTTAGTTGTATCTACTCTGCAAACACTTAACAATCAGCTGTACAAAACAAATGTTTGCAATCTTGGTCTCCGACACTGACGAAAAATAGAATACTGGGACTTAAAATGGAACTCATTGTACACTAATCCTCCTTTTATGTTCATCATGTCACATAAACTGGTGCAGCACAAATCACTCCATTAGCCTTGATCTTGTCTTACAACAGCTGTTGATATTTTCTTGTTGATGTTCTTGTTGATGTTCATTTCCTACAGCCTTTCGCAATATTTATCTCACGTATATTGATATTGCAATGTCAGTGAATTTTATAATTAGTGCGCATCCCTACTTTTTATGGCTTGGTTCCATCTAAAGTCAAACAGCTGTTTACAGCAGTCTTACAGTGTTATTAATTATGGTGCATGCATCGTTATGAAAATTTTCTTCAGTATTCTTCAGACAAAACAATTATTAAATCACATACATACATTGGATGCACAAAAACACTCTACCAGTTAGCTTTGCAGGCTAACAGCTGGCTACCGGCCGGCGAAAGACCAGACATTCCCCGCGGGCTGAAGAGGAGGACACAGGGTTGTCGGGCCGGGAAGGAGCACCACAGAAGGAGAAGACGATACAGACACGTCCTCCCGTCCGTCATTATGGGGAATGTAAGATCTCTGCCCAATAAGATGGACGAGCTAGCGGCGCTAACCTGGCATCAGAGGGAGTTTCGTGAGGCCAGTCTGCTGCTATTCACGGAGTCATGGCTAACAGCGGTAACTCCGGACACTCACGCCGAGTTGGATGGCTTCCAACTCATACGGGCGGATAGGACGGCAGAGAGCGGTAAGAGGAAAGGAGGGGGACTGGCTGTGTTTGTCAATGAGAGATGGTGTAACCCCGGGCACATCACCATTAAGGAGCAACTTTGTAACCGGGACATTGAGCTGCTAGCCATTGGCCTCAGGCCGCACTATCTCTCGAGGGAATTCTGCCATGTCATCGCGGTGACTGTGTATAATCCCCCCGTCGGCCAGTGGTGATGCAGCGTGTGATGTCCTGCTCTCAGCTGTGAACAGGCTACAAACACAGAGCCCCAACGCCCTGCTGCTCATCTCTGGGGACTTTAATCACCTTTCTCTGTCGTCCTCTCTGCCCACCTTCACACAATATGTCACCTGTGCCACCAGAGACAATAAAACACTGGACTTGTTTTATGCCAATACCAAGGAGGCATATACATCCCACCCCCTCTGGGCAGAGCAGACCACAACATTGTGCATCTCCAGCCTGTGTACATACCTCTGGTAAACAGGCAGCCAGCTGTGACCCGCATTGTCAGAAGATGGTCCACAGAGGCTGAAGAGGCTCTACAGGACTGTTTTGATTTGACCATGTGGGAGCTCTTCAGTGAGGTGCATGGGGAGGACATTGACTCACTCACTGACACCATTACGGACTACATAAACTTCTGTGAGGAGAACACCGTACCCACCAGGACTGTTAGGTGTTTCTCCAATAACAAACCATGGATTACTCCTGACATAAAGGCCCTCCTGAAGGAGAAGAAGAGGGCTTTTGTGTCAGGAAACAGAGAGGAACTGAAGTCTGTGCAGATCCAGCTAAGGAGATGGATCAGAGAGGGAAAAAAGGCCTATAGGGAGAAGATGGAGGAACAGCTGCAGGCCAGTAATGTCAGCGGTGTCTGGAAGGGCCTGAAAGCTATCTCAGGCCACAAAAGCCCAAAGACAGAGACTGATAAGGACAAGGACTGGGCAGATGATCTCAACCAGTTTTTTAACCGGTTTGATCAGGCCCCTTCCCCCAACCAGCCCCCCCTGCAGCAGCCCCTACTACCTCCCCCTACTGTGGACCCCTCCTCCTCCTCTCCTCTGACGACTGGCTCCCAACAGCAGACGACTGCCCTCTCAGTCGACCCCCCACCTCCAACCCCCAGTCTGCCTCCTCCTCCCGGCTCCTGCCTGTCTGTTACTGCTGTGCAGGTGAGGAACCAGCTGAGGAAGATGAAGGTGAGGAAGGCAGCAGGTACGGACAACATCAGCACCCAGCTCCTCAGGACCTGCTCTGACCAGCTGTGTGACACTGTCCAGCACATGTTCAACCTGAGCCTAAAGCTGGGCAGAGTCCCACAACTGTGGAAAACATCCTGCCTTGTCCCGGTGCCCAAGACCCCCCACCCAAAGGAGCTCAACAGCTACAGGCCGGTGGCGCTGACATCTCATCTGATGAAGACTCTGGAGAGACTCGTCCTCGCTCACCTGCGGCTGCTAGTGAGCTCATCCTTGGACACGCTGCAGTTTGCCTACCAACCTGGCATCGGCGTGGAGGATGCCATCATCTACCTCCTCCACTCATCGCTGTCACACCTGGAGAAGGCTGGGAGCACTGTGAGGATCATGTTCTTTGATTTCTCCAGTGCCTTCAGCACCATCCAGCCCATCCTGCTGGGGGACAAGCTGCAGCATGCCGGAGTGGACCACCACCTCACCACATGGATTACAGACTACCTCACAAACCGACCACAGTATGTGAGGGCACAGAGCTGTGAGTCAGACATACTTCTCTGCAGCACCGGTGCTCCGCAGGGAACTGTCCTGGCTCCATTTCTGTTCACCCTCTACACCTCAGACTTCACCTACAGTTCCCCAACCTGAAGTTCTCAGATGACTCTGCGATCGTTGGTCTCATTACTGATGGAGATGATTGGGAGTACAGGGAACTGACGCAGGACTTGGACTGGTGCCTGCAGAACCATCTCCAGCTCAACCCTGGGAAAACCAAGGAGCTGGTGGTGGACTTCTGTAGGAAGTATATATATATATATATATATATATATATATATATATATATATATATATATATTGATGTGCACATATATTGTGTGTATGTATGTATGTATATGATATATATATATAGGTTTAAGCACTGATGGATGTGTGCATATATTATCCTGTGTACTGTGTACAGTTTAATTTCTTATCTCGTACTGTTATACAGTTAAGTTTAAATTTAAATTTCTTACTTTTTTATAACTTTTTCTTAATATTTTATATTGTGTGTGTGTGTGTTGATTTTCTTTGCAGTCTGTTCTGTCTTGCTGCTGTAAACTGAAAATTTCTCCATTGTGAGACAAATAAAGGTTTATCTTATCTTATCTTACAGTAATGACGAGTTGTTGGGTTTGAGGTATATTATTGTATTACCAGCCAAATCTGAATGTGTCTCAACTCCTTCCTAGAGCCAAAAGTGGAGTTGGCAGTAATGGGCATTCTAAATAATGAGAAAGAATGTTTCATATTCTAATGAAAATATTGACTTCTTATTTGTATTACTGGCTTTCCAGGTCCAGCCTCCATGTGGAGGTGGGCCCCCCATCATTGGCCTCCTCCTCTCCCCTGTCCCCTTCCAGCCCCACCCTGGAGGAAAAGAGGAGGCCGGGCACCCTATTCATCTGGCAGGAGAGAGAGCGTCTGCAGCAGCAGAAAGAAAAGGCCAAGTCAGTACTTCTAGTCTTTATATTTGTTGCTTTGAAAAAGCAAATGTTTGTCTGCAGTTAACACCTTAATTCTTCATGATGGATGAAGAAGCCTGAGATAGGTTGAATGACACTGTGACAGTGTCTCACATGACACCATATTTCCTGCTGTCACTGGAACACATTAGCTGTGTGAAGCAGTTTGTGCGCCACACATTCAGAAAGGGCAATTCCCTTCAGTCTGTGATATGTAATTATATGCTGTCCATGTCAAAACTCTAATTTTGCAGTTTGCTCAAGTCATCCACCAAAGCAGGAAGTCATGTGGCCACTGCACCACAGACAGGAAGTAGCTCAGTGTAAGTAAGGCCTGTTGAAGCGATAACATACACAGCAGAGATGTATTGCCAACTCACTTCCATTCACGCAAACATTTCCTCAGTCCATGATCAAATTCAAATGGAGGGAAGCTTAATGGTGTGGAAAGTGTTGGTGTTCTGTAGTGATCAAACGTTGGTGTGTGTGTGTCCCCTAGTGGTGCCTCTCCAGGGAACAGCGGCTCCCACTCTGGCCTTCGGCAGTGTTGTGCAGTGAGTAGTAAACAGAGCTGAGAGCCGCACGGATGGACGTTGTCTCCACTGTTGAAAATATGACTTTTATTCCCTCTTTTTGTCTTTGATTTTAAGAGTGCTGAACAGATGAGTTCAATTTCTCCTACAATACTTCTACAACGCTCAAACAGCAGAACAGGTATGTTCTTTTTATTAAATTTTTCTTTTTTAATTAGACAATTCATAACATAGATCGTACAACTGGTATAAAATGTCTTCTGCTTTGTAGGGGTAAATTATTTTGAAATCAAAGATATGCAAAGTCCATAAATACATATTACATGCTCTTACTGAGTTCTTTGTCAATAAGTGACCCGTTCTTACTTTTTACTTTTACCGATTTCACATAATTTACTCCATCAACTTCATTATACTTCTAAAACATAAATAACAACTCAGTGAAGCTACAGTCCGAATGCTGTGAGGCTACGGCTAACGGCGTCTGTGTGGCGGCGCGGCAAATTTTGACAATTTTTCGAGAAAATACGTTTGGCTTTTTGACAGCTTAAATAAAGTCGTTTCATCAGGAAAATTGATACACAGGTCAAGGCTGGCGTCCTCTAACATCTGATGTGGTCCCCGCCCAGGGGCGTGGCCAAATGCCTCCACAGCGCCACCTTTTACGTTTCCATGTTCTGATACAACATAGTTGACCCCATCGACTTCATTCCACTTCTAAAACATCCACAACACATTGGTGAAGCTACATTACGAACATCATGAAGCTACGATAAACGGCGTCCGTATGGCGGTGCCGCGTCTTCCGATTTTTCGCCAAGAAAATACGTTTGGCTTTTTGATGGCTTTAAAAAAGTCGTATCATCATGAAATTTGATACACAGGTCAAGGGTGACGACCTCTAACATCTGATGGGGGCCACGCTATAAACGGTCAAAATGGCTCCATAGCGCCCCCTTGAAACTTTCAAAAACCCCTCCCCATAGGGGTTTTTATGGAGTTGGAACATGAAAATCAGTACACATATGCAAGCAGAGCAGACGCACAAAAAAGTCTTTTGCACCAATTGTCTACTCCAAACAGGTTGTCGGCCATTTTGAATTTCGGATTTTCTGATGAAAATGAACTCGTCCTAGGGATTTCGTCCGATCGACTTGAAATTTGGTACAATTGATCTCCAGACCTAACTGAGCAGAAGTTGTGCTCTGCACGTAATTAGGTCAAAGGGCGTGGCCGCTAGGACTCGAGAAACTTTGGCGAATTCGCCGTCTAAATTCAAACGAGTCTCACCTTCACATACTCTATCCGAGAAGCCTCAAATTTTCTGAGCATGACTGGCACTCAGCCCTGAACGTGCTAATATATTAATGTCATGCCTTACTCATGGCGCCCCCCAGTGATAATAGCAAGTGACCAGTTTTTTGGCTTTTTGATGGCTTTAATAAACTCGTATCATCATGAAATTTGATACACAGGTCAAGGGTGACGACCTCTAACATCTGATGGGGGCCACGTCCATAAACGGTCAAAATGGCTCCATAGCGCCCCCTTGAAACATTCAAAAACCCCTCCCCATAGGGGTTTTTATGGAGTTGGAACACGAAAATCAGTACACATGTGTAACTTGACCAGACGCACAAAAAAGTCTCTTGCACCAACTGTCTATTCCAAACAGGAAGTCGTCCATTTTGTTTCAACTCTTCATTTTGGAGTGATTTCCACGTTGAACCATCGAATGGCCGTAACTCCTTTGTGTATTGTCCGAATCGCTTGACGTTTTTTGCCCCATGCTCGCACCGCCGTCCCCATCTGATGCCCAACCGCATCATACCGCGAGGGCCTTACATAACCGCTTGCGGTTTTCTAGTTAGTATTATTATTATCCTGTCATAGTCAGAGGTTTACATATGGCTTACATGGCTTTCTTGAGTTTCCAGTAATTTCTTCAACTCTGATTTTTCTCTGATAGAGTGATTGGAACAGATACTTCTTTGTCACAAAAAAACATTCATGAAGTTTCGTTGTTTTATGCGTTAACAGAAAAAGTGACCAAATCTGCTGGGTCAAAAATATATATACAGCAACATGACTTATCAATTTTGGTGACTTAGAAAGTTGTGTCAATGCAATGAGCTTCATAGCACCGCCTCTTAATTTCTTGCGCGTGATCATGAGCGACTACAGCTGGTGACTTCTCTGAGGCCATTTAATAGGGCTCATTGGATACAAACGCCCACAAACGCTACAATGGGAAAGTCAAAGGAGCTCAGCATGGATCTGAAAAAGTGAATCATTGACTTGAAAAAGTCAGGAAAGGCACTTGCAGCCATTTCAATGCAGCTGAAGGTCCCAAGAGCAGCAGTGCAAACAATTGTCTGTAAGAATAAAGTTCATGGCACTGTTTTGTCACTGCCACTGTCAGAAAGAAAAAGTAAGCTATCACCTGCCGCTGACAGCAAATTGGTCAGGAAGGTGAAGAGTCAACCGAGAACCACCAAAAAGCAAATCTGCTGAGAATTAGAAGCTGCTGGAACACAGGTTTGGAACACGTTTTGCATTGCCATGGACTAAGAGGCTGCCATTCAAGAAGGAAGCCCTTGATCCAAAAGCAGCACCTTAAGGCTCGACTGAAGTTTGCTGCTTATCACATGGACAAAGATAAGACCTTCAGGAGGAAAGTTCTGTGGTCAGACAAAACAACAGTTGAGCTGTTTGGCCACAATGCCCATCAATATGTTTGGAGAAGAAAAGGTGAGGCCTTTAACACCATGCCTACCGTCAAGCACGGTGGTGGTAGTATTATGCTGTTGGGCTGTTTTGCTGCCAATGGAACTGGTGCTTTACAGAGAGTAAATGGGATAATCAAGAAGGAGGATTACCTTCAAATTCTTCAAGATAACCTAAAATCATCAGCCCGAAAGTTGGGTCTTGGGCGCAGTTGGGTGTTCCAACAGGACAGTGACCCCAAACACACATCAAAAGTGGTAATGGAATGGCTAAATCAGGCTAGAAGTAAAGGTTTTAGAATGGCTTTCAGAAAAGTCCTGACTTGACTGACTTCCCTACTGAGAACATGTGGAAAATGCTGAAGAAACATGCACCAATTCTGTCAAGAGGAGTGGTCAAAGGTTCAACCAGAAGCTTGTGGATGACTACCAAAAGTGCCTAATTGAAGTGATAATGGCCAAGGGACTTGTAACCAAATTTTAGCATTGCTGTATGTATATTTTTGACCCAACAGATTTGGTCACATTTTCAATTGACCCACAATAAAGTCATAAAAGAACCAAACTTCATGAATGTTTTTTGTATCAAAGAAGTATCTGTTCCAATCACTCTAACAGAGAAAAATCAGAGTTGTAGAAATAACTGGAAATTGAAGAGAGCCATGACATGTTCTTTACAAGTGTATGTAAACTTTTGACCACGACTGTAGTTTTATCACTGTGTAGAAATGTGTATACACATATAGTATCCTACTGTACAAAGCATAAACAGAAGGGCTAAATTAAGAATCAATTGACGCACATCCAAATGGAATTAGCTTTATTATAACTCTTTTATTAAGTTAGTACAGTGGGAGACAAAAAGAGCCATTCATTTGCCAGTGTCTGGTCTTTAGTGTTGCACTAATGAATACAATATGGTAAAATAAATAATAACAATTCATCAAATTTTCTGTTCATTCATCAAATATACTTTGACTGGAAACAACTGATCTTTGTTTTACAAAAACTGAATGTATGGTAGGTTGAACTTGGTACAAATTATGCAGTTAGCAAAAAAGAAATAAAAGATCTTTCAAGTCCATTCTATATATGCTATGTCAAGAAAGAAGGAAACAGAAGTTCTGCTTGGTTGCTCCTCCCTGAGCCTTCAACCCTTCATTGTTGTCAGTTCAGTGGTGTTAAATATGCCCTGTGAGTGAATCCATATCACTGATGTGAATGTTTGTGTCAGATGCTCCGTCCTCCTTGAAGACATCGCCTCCACCCGGTCAGGCTCAGAGACCCAACAGTTTCCTGTTCCGCACCTCCTCCCGCAGCAACATCAAACCCACAGGTACACGTCAACACAACACACACACACACACACACACAAACACACATGTTACTTCACTCGATGCCTTAGAGAGTTTCTAAAAATGTTGCTTGTCTGTTTGTCAGGGTCGGCCTTTACATTCTGTAACTCTGGCAGAAGTGAGTCTGGCACAGTACTGCCTTCCCCGAAAGAAGAGAGACCAGACATCACTCAACTACGCAAGGTAAACAACCCCCCCCAATATGCACAATTTATCATTGGTGATTCATATTTTTCAGCCCAGGGTAACAACAATACACATTCAACATGTACAACATATACTATACAGCCATGTAAAATGCATTAAATGGATGAGGAGGAGCTTTCTGATAGAATGAAAGAAAATAGAAGCCATAAAAATGTAAATGTGAAGTAGTTTATTTGTCATTGTACAACATGATAAAACGAAATTAAAATTTGCTGCTTCAGACACAGTAAATAATTAAAAACACCAGCAATTAAAAATTAAGGCAACAAAGACAGCATCGCCAACAACAAGAACAGTAAAGTGCAGACAGTATAAAGTGTAAGTGCTTCCGTTTGATAAATAAGTGAATAGATGAGAGTGACTGTTCAAGTGTTCATGGTGACTGCTCAGGTGCTTGTATTAAGTGTTCTGATGGCTGTGGGGAAGAAACTGTCTCTGAGCCTGGATGTATTGGTGCTGATCTGTCCTGGATGTGAGATGTCCTTGATCATTTTATTTGCTCTGCTGAGGTACCGAGAGGAGGCAATATTGTTCAGTGAGGGCAGGGCAGCCGATGATTTTTTCTGCAGAGAGGATTATTCGCTGCAGAGCCTTTTTGTCCATCTCTGTACAGTTAGCGTACCATGCTGTAATGCAGTACGTTAAAATGCTTTCTATAGCAGACCTATAGAAAGTCACCAACAGCTTCTCCTCCAGATGGTGTCTCTTCAGCAGCCTCAGGAAGTGGCGCCACTGCTGAGTTTTTTTGATGATGGTAGTGGTGTTAAAAGTCCAGGTGAGATCATCGGTGATGTGGACCCCTAGGAATTTGAAGATGTTAATTCTTTCCATGCAGGTCTTCGTTGATCAAGTGGCAGAGGCTCCATCAGCCACTTCTTCCAGAAGTCGATTATTAGCTCCTTAGTTTTTGTGGTGTTTAGTTCTAGATTGCTCTTTTGACACCACACTGTCAGTCCCTCAGTCTCGTCCCTGTAGAGTTTTTCATCACTCTCCAAGATGAGACCAATGACTGTTGTGTCATCAAAAGAGTACATATCACAGACAACTTAATATGACACAGATAATAATCAATAAAACAAGACATAACAACAAGAAATGTAAAATAAACTAGGACCCCTGCGGGGTACCGATGGGCCCTCGCAGTGTGACGCACTTCTACCGCTTGATGCACCGCCGGCTCCTGTAATCGCTGACCTTGGTGATTGCTTGCCCCTGGACTCCATTTGCATGTTCGGTGTCCCTTATTTCTGATGAGCTCCATAGTGCCACCATGGCACGATTTAGCTGGAATTTCAACCTGCTAGCATTAAATCCGTAGTAGCAGTATGCATTGAAAATACCTTCAAATTGGCCAAAATTACCCAAAATCCGAAAAAGCTGGTTTTCATGGCAGAGCATCAACGTTTGGAGCAGTGCCATGGCCACACCCTTTGACCTACCAGCCTGATTTTTGCTTATAACGTTTCCCAACATCTCATTCAGCCTGAAGGTGAAATAATATCCAAGTTGTATGTTGTTTGCTTTCGAGGACGCAATATGTACACTATGGTAAAAAACAATACTTTTGTTCAAGGGGGCACCATTGCCAAACCAAAGCTCCTATTACAAAGTTTTCTGTAACTATTAAACTACACTATTGTGTGTACACAATAGGCTTGAGTTTCAGCTTGCTACCATTAAATCCCTAGGAGGAGTATCCAATAGAAATGCCTTAAAATCATCCAAAATCACAAAAATCTAAAAATTCAAAGCAAAATGCTGGACTTTCTGTTGGGCATGGCCCATGGGTCCAAAGGCTTTTTTGTTTGTCTTGGGGTCCTACATAAGCCTAATGAATTTCATAGCTGTGGCTCAAATACAGGGGTGGGGCTTAATTTTTGAATATTTCTAGGGGGTGCTATAGTTGGGTCGTCACAAATTCTTCCGGGTCCAAAGCCCGGCTGTGAATGTAAACTGTAATGGTTGTAGCCTATCAGTACCACTGGATTGTAAAACACCTGGTAAGGCTATGAAGACATGGAATACACCGTTTGAAAGGTGAAATTGTGAAGATTCTTCCACATTTTAAGGTGAGTTGATCAGCCTTATAAAAGTCTGCTCATACTTATACGCGTGACCTTATCACGAGCCATCGGCATGAATGTAAACTGAGATGGCTGCAGCTAAACAGCCAGTCACCTTTTTCATGGTCACTTCATACTTTGCCAGTTTCCCAAACTCTGTAAAAAAGGAACTGAACTCTAACAACTCCAACAGAGTTGTACATGTTAGTGTCAGACAGCCTGAAAGGGAAAGTCCAGGCTTCCATGAAAAACAAAGTGTATGAGGTTGAGGTGAAAGTAATGTTAGCTAAACATAAGGGTGTCAGCAATAAAGCTAACTTTACTGTACCTGATTAACGTTAACATTTAAATTGTTTAATTATGTATGTTAGCAAGTAAGTAAAGTATATCAGAATAAGTAGCATTGTTAGTTTACAACGTAACAGACAACTTGTTCAGTGTAGTTGGTAAGGCTACTTAGTAATGTTTTCTAAAGAAAACACAAAGTTTACCAGCTAAAACCAGCCACCAGCCTAAACTGTTTTTTTTAGCAGGGTAGCAATGGTGTTAGTTGCAAACTGACCATGGTCACTAACCAAGTGACCATGAAAAAGGTGACTGGCTCTTTAGCTGCAGCCATCAGTTTACATTCGCGCCGGTGGCCCGTGATAACATTGTGCGTGAGATATAAAAGTCCGATTCAACTTACCTTAGAATGTGTTTTGCCTTTCAAACGATGTATTCCATGTCTTTATAGCCTTACCATGAGCATGGTTAATTGTGGAAACAAGGTCAGACTACAGAAACTTGTAAGGGAACAGCTGAAAAGACAAGTGGGTCAGGTGCAGGGTGACATCATATACTGCAAGAGCGAAACATCAACCAACCTGAGCACTGGCGTGGCTAATGGGGACTATGTCGGCAGACATCTAGAAGCAGATACGATGCTGCTCTCTGCCTATGCAAAGGTGAGAGCCAGTAAGTACACTGGACCTGTTGTACTCGACTGCGAGGACACAGGTGTATGTCGAAGCAGCTTACGTTGCGCAGCAAGTCAGGGGTGATCTGCTGATTAAACGCAAGTATGTGTTAGTAAACTGCCGTGCCATACTCTTGGAAGAGGTTGAAGATATGATCATATCTTTCCATGTGATCACTGGCAGTGACCACACCTCAGGGTTCTATGGGCATGGGAAGAAGAAGGTGTTGGAGAAGGTGAAGATCAATTCTGAGACAAGAGAGCCCCTGGGTGAGAATCTGAAATTAAAACATGAAGTCAGAGCAGATTGAAGGCATTTGTTCTCTCCATCATTTATGCTGAGAGTTCAGATGTGAGCTGCAGACAGGCCAGAGTTTCCAAATGGCACAAACTGAAGAACAAGTGTACAATCCGTCTCCCACCTGATGATGATTCTTTGAATCTTCATATGGAAAGGACAAATTACCTCACATATTGCCAGCTCCATTACAACCTCCAAGAGCATCCTTCTCCTATTGTTCACGGCGTTACACCCTGCCACACTTGCCCCAGCAGCTGACACCTCATGATTCAGAAGTGGCTAGGTTACTGAAATGCACAAGGAGTTCTTTTAAATGAAGGGAATGAAAGTTTAAATACCTGTATATTACCAGACTAAATATTAAGGTTAAACCGCAACAGTGATGAACATTGTTGAATGTCTCTTTATGAAACTCCCTATATATTTAATTCTACAGGAAAAGCACCACACACAATTCCATTAAATTACACGCTCGGCACTGTATATTGTAAATACCCCAAATTAACAAAGAAAAGTGTTGAGGCAAATCGCCTTTTGGTGTGGATCAGAAGAACAACAATAAGTCTTACTTAGAGTCAAGAGACTTTATTACAGAATATCAAATCAATTGAAAGTGAACAACCGAAAGTAATCAGCAATGATCATCAACACAGACAAGTCTTACAATTTGGCCAAAGAGGGTGCAAACTCATTAGCCTAAAAGAGGCTTTGAGCTTGGACATCTTCTGACTAAGAACCTGACCCTTATGTTCCCCGATGGTCACGTAGTCATTATCGTCAACACAGACAAACAGGTTGAAGTCCATACACTGTGCTCGCTGTTTATGCAAAACAGCCAGTTCAGATCAGCATTTATTGGTAACAGTCAGTTCAGACGGTTTATTCAAACAACCCTCATTTCAGTGAATTGAGCACCAAATTGTCAATTTGACAACTAAATCACAGGAAAACTCAAGGTAAGAATCCGTTCCCAGGCCTTTACAGGCCATTGGGCAGGCATCCTTCCCCCAAGTCCTCATCACCTAATGGTTCTGAAGTGTTCATGATGTAATAGGTTCAATGCTTCTAATCACTAATCAATCATTACACTGCAAATTCAGGCAAAAACCCTTGTCAGGGAAAAATGACTCCCCCCACAGAGCCCAGAGGAGAAAAAACCCCATTGGTGTCGGATTAGCGGAAAACAACTCGTGGTCTCCACGGGGACAATCACCTTGTAGACAAGCAAAAAAAACATAAACAAAGTCTGGTCCAATACCAGGAAAATTAACTCCACCGCCTACACTTTTATTTCAGTACTAATGTCAGTTGTACAACAGTTGTACGGTCAAAAACTTATTTCAATCCACGGCAGCAAATTTCCTTGTGTCCATTCGTTTTACACGTGGTTCTCCTCCCGTTATTCTAACCAACTGCAGTGAACCAGCAAACACTGTCATAAACCAAAACGTGCTTTACTGCAATTGCCGTAAATCTTAGTGTTAAATTGTTTAACTATCATTAATTCAAGCATAGCCCAAATACAAACACAAATATACAGTAAACAAAAAACACTTTATATGAAATATAAAAATAACCTGTAACAGTGCTCTCACACTCCCAATTCAAGATGGATGGATGCTGTATTTGGTATAAGAGCACACTGAGAATTTACCCACTTACTTTCTGTTGTACAATTAGTTTCAGCTAAAGTCATCTGCATTTGATAGTGTAGTCCCTGTAAAACATATTTCTTGTAATATGTCAACCTAAACAGAGTTACCCAATTCATGCCCATTGGTCGATCTTGATAGTTATGTTCTTACTGCAAAGCGTATATCCCCCCTTTATCACCCTCGTACTGATGCAGGGTTCCCATGGTAGGCGCAGCGTGTGATGAAGGAGTGTAACAGTCATCATCATTACTCGCAAATCGATCCGATATAGCACGCCAACCCATGACACTCCAATCTGCACCTGTGAATGGAATTGGAGCAAGCATAGGAGATTTAGATGAAACAGGTATGTGTTGACATATCCAGCAATGTGAAAGGTTACTTCTATCTGCAAACTCGGTCATAATAGACAATGCTGTGTTGTGATCTTCCTGAGGTGGAACACACACACAACCTCTATTAACTCTCTCTGGACATTAGCTACTACACCAACTTCTAGTGTGTGTGTATATTGTCCAATTTTCGTATAATTTACGATATCTCGGAACTGGTGTGTGTTTTCCAGTGGGCAGGGCAGCTTTAAGCCACACCTCAGTTGTTGAACTACAGGTTGGCTCACACATGACTCGTAAATTTGTTTAATTAGCTCTTGGAGGATCCTTAGCCAAGGGGTGTACTTACTTATTCCTCCCTGTCCTGTGAATGTTTACATCTTATGGCCAATAAAATATGATAACATGTAGTTGTTTGGGTGGTATTAGTTTGAGCAGACACTGTTTACTCATTCTCGAGATTTTAGTAAAGATCAGACCAAATTTTATGGACAATTAAAGCAGAAATGTAAAAAATTACAAAGGGTGTACTTACTTTTTCAGCGGGAGGAAAAAGTGGCTGGACTACTGTTGTCAGTGAAATAAGTATTTGAAATGAACATGATTCTTAATGTGCAGCACGGTGGTGGGATTCCCGACCCGGGGCCTTTCTGTGTGGAGTTTGCATGTTCTCCCTGTGTCTGCGTGGGTTCTTTCCAGGTACTTTAGCTTCCGGCTCCGGATTAGGTTAATTGACTAATTTAACTTGACTTGACTGTAGGTGTGAATGGTTGTCTGTTCTTATGTGCCCTGCAATGAGGTGGCGACCTGAGGGTGTACCCTGCCTTCCGCCTTCCCTAAGACAGCTGGGATAGGCTCCAGCCCCCCCACAACCCTATGAGGATAAGTGGTAGAAAATGGATGGATGATGTCTGGTCAATGGCATAAGGGCCATTTTATGATTAATTAAAATAAATTTCTTACATATTGTACCTTTAATATTCAAAAAATAATTGTTAATAAAAAGAACTCCAAGCCAAAGAATCTTCTCTGTCTCCCTGCTTCCATTGGTTCCACCTCAGACATCTGATGACCTGTGTAAGTTGTAATTTTACTGTCCGTAACTGAACTCAGTATGAGCAGAGCTTTCATTTGAGCCTAATATTAAGGCTCTATGATGATTTTGAAAAATGACATTTAAAGAGCCAAAAATTGGTGGCCATCTTGAATTTGAAGGTCAAAAATAGGTCAAATCAATAAATCTACCCAAATGGTCTCAGAAACCATGTATCATGCATTTTTTGTCATGCATCATGCATGCATTTCTAGCTGCATAGCATTAATATAACTAGATCTGTAGGCCATAAATGGATTACTGCATTTCCTGTTACCTGGTGGTGTTATTACATAATCGACCAAAATCTAGAAAAGCTGGTTTTCATGGCAGAACATCAAAGATTCAAGCAGTGCCATGGCCACACCCTTTGACCAGCCTGATTTCTTGATATAACGTTGCCCAACATCGTTTTCACAAAGCGGAGGTGAAATAATATCAATCTTGTGTGTTGTTTGCTATAACTAGATTATGTCTAGCTGATTTTTTTTCCTGCTTTCACAATGTGTCAGGAGTGTCTGGGAGCAATTTTAGCTGCATCACCTCAATATAGCAGGAGCTACAGGCCAAAAAGTTGTGACACGTGTTTGCCTTTACCACTAGGTGGCGCTATGACATACAGAAGCAATTTTGGTGCTAATCCGTTCAGGGCCAGACTGTTATTAAATGTCGAATATGTAGTGGGGATGGGACCACGTAAGGTGTAGTTATGGCAAATTAAAGCATTAAGAGGCCATGCCTGACTTTGCTGTGGAGACATGGCCACGCCCCTTGGCGAGGCACTATCATATTGATTCTCAAGCAACTTCAAGGTGTTTGTAATTTTTTTTGAGACCATTTAGATCTTGGTGGTATAAACAGTGCAAGCTCCGCATCAAACTGAAATATTTGTTGTTTTTTTTGTTCCTGCTAGGGGGCACTACTTCGGATTTTCGGATTCTCCCGCACAACATTCAGGGTCCAATGCTCCATCATCCCAGAAACTTTCAGATTCTTTAAAACAAAATGACAGAATTAGATGTTTTTGCATTTTGGAAATTTTGTTGCAATGTGGCGCCCCCTAGAGGTGTCACCACTTGAGGAAAACTCCAGTTTTTTTCTTTCTTGAATGTACATTTTGTCTTTATTCCAGTGGCACTGAATTTTTTCAGAACGCATGCATAGAGAAAATCCTAAAATTCCAAACAAAACGTGTAAATTGTCAAAATCACTAATAAAATTATTCGTAGCGCCTCCCTGTGCATTTTTGAGAAAAGTCCAAGCATGCAAAATCAAAGGTCCTGATGAGTACTACGCATATACAATTTTCATAGCCGTACAAAAAGCTTGGTGATCGTGACAATCTAAAGGGGGTGCTACCGCGTAGATTTGTTTTTTGTCCATGAATGCGCTCAGTAAAATATGTAAATTTTCAAGTAAAAGGAAAATAAATAAATGATGAGAAAATATTATAAAGAAAACAAAGCAAAGAAATATTTCCATGCACCATGGTGGGTTTATCAGCCACTTTCTCTTAATCCAGCATTCTCCTTGCAAACTATTTCCTGTCTACCTTACTGTATGAAGATCGGTTCTTTCTAACTCCTGTCTGTATAGGCATGGTTTAATTCCTACTTCCAGAGATAAACTTCTTTCTTATTAAGGGATAGATTTTCTGATCGGGGCGTTTCTCCAACTGAGTGAACCTGAGTGAAAGATGCTTTCCGATTTATTTAATTTTACACTTCTAAATATTCGCAAGTCTTTGGAACAACTTCCAATTTGCAACTCTGGTGACCAAGATGCCTCTGCCTTTCCTGGAGTCCATAACTCCACATCTGCTGACTCTTTCTTGCTGGCTACCTTGCAACAGAGAAGAAACAAAGAAGGAGCCGAAAGCGAGGAGGAGTTCTCACTAAACTGAAATCATACCTCCCGATTTTTAAAAAGCACATCCAGATGTGAACGCTCAGGACTGCATTCAGGCCAGCATCTGTTAGAAGTCCCAAGGTCCAGATACAGACAGTGGGGTGATTGCTCCTTTGCTGTCGCTGCTCCAACACTGTAGAACAAACTGCCCCCTGACATTTGCACCGCTACTGATCTCTGCATTTTTAAATCCAAGCTGAAGACCGACTTTTTTAGATTCACGCTCGACTCTGACTGGAACAGTCTTGTTTTTAGGTGAACTTATTTTGTCTGTTCCAGGTCATGTACTACTGGAAGGCTGTTAACTCTTTAGTGCCAGAGACGTACGTACGTCTTTTAAAAAGTGCCATAGCTGCATATGTATATACATCTTTCTTTTTTTCAGCAGCAGGGACAAAAGAGCACACTCACACAGCCTGTGAGTAATATTGAGGCTTCTGGGATTTGTAGTTGGGACATAAAGAGTTAATATACACCACAGAGATCAAAACAGGATGTGGAGATGATCACAATTAGAGAGCAAAACAAACTAAAGCTGGATGAAAAGTGGTGATTTTGGTGAAATTCCACCTCCCGATAAAACAAACTGAAACTATAAAATAATGGAACAATTTAAAAACAGTTTTTTTCATGATGAAATAGAGAGTCTTTTCTTTCTTTCAAGCTATTCCGTGTTTTCAGAGTCATAATACAAAATATTTTGTGCATCATGAAAGATGACTCAAAATGGCCAAAAATGCTGACACAAGACCCTTTCATTTTTAAAAAAGGGCTGGCACTTAATGAGTTAATACCCTGCAGCATTATAGCACTTTCCCTTTCAATTTCCATGTATCATTTCATGTATTGTTTTTATGTATTATTTTATGGCATTCTTCTAAAGCACTTTGGGTATTTTTCAGTTATTGTAAAGGGCTATACAATTAAATGATTGATTGAATGACACACATCAACAAAATGGAATGATTCATGCAGTACATTTATTTGTTATTATAAGTACTCTGTACATTATTGCTCTCTGAAGCCTTATATAATGTAATAGAATAGAACATCTTTATCCATCCATCCATCCATCCATTCATTCATTCATTCATTCATTTTTTCAACCGTGATCTTGTTCTTTCTGTCACGACCCACTGCTCGTGACCATAGGTGAGGGTAGGGACGTAGATCGACTGGTAAATTGAGAACTTAGCCTTTCGACTCAGCGCTCTCTTCCCCACGACGGACCGATACAGCGTCCGCATCACTGCAAAAGCTGCACTGATCCGCCTGTCCAGCTCCCGCTCCATTCTTCCCTCACTCGTGAACAAGACTCTGAGATACTTAAACTCCTCCACTTGGGGCAGGATCTCATCTTTGACCCAGAGAGAGCATGCCACCCTTTTCCGACTGAGGACCATGGCCTCAGATTTGGAGGTGCTGATTCTCATCCCAACCACTTCACACTCTGCTGTGAACCACTCCAGTGAGAGTTGAAGATCACAGCTTGATGAAGCTAACAGAACCACATTGTCTGCAAAAAGCAGGGATGTGATGCTGAGGCCACCAAACCGGACCCCCTCAACGCCTCGGCTGCACCTAGAAATTCGGTCCATAAAAGCTATAAACACAATCTGTGACAAAGGGCAGCTTTGGCAGAGTCCAACTCTCACTGGAAATGAATCCGACTTACTGATGGCAATGCGGACCAAACTCTGACACCGGTCGTACGGGGACCAAACAGCCCGAACCAAGGAGTCCAGTACCCCATACTCCCAGAGCAGCTCCTACAGGATTCCCTGCAGGATGCGCTGGAACATCTTCTCCAAGTCCACAAACTTGTAGACTGGTTTGGTGAACTCCCACGCACCCTCCAGGACCCTTCCGAGGGTGCAGAGCTGGTCAAGTCAAGTTTATTTGTATAGCCCAATATCACAAATTATGAATTTGCCCAACTGGGCTTTACAATCTGTACAGGATATGACACCCTCTGTCCTTTACAAAGACCCTCACATCGACTAAGGAAAAACTCCCCAAAAAAAAAACCCTTTTAACAGGGCAAAAGAAACAAAAGAAACCTCAGGAAGAGCAACAGAGGAGGGATCCCTCTTCCAAGATGGACACAGATGCAATAGATGCCTTGTGCACAGAATAACAACAATGAAAACACATTAACACTACATATAAAATTGTATGAAAATATCCAGCTCAATATGACAACAGCTAATATACAGAATTGTATGAGAGTGTCCAAGGGGATGAAGTGCATCATCAAGCTATCAGCAATGGATGAGCAACACGTATTCCTGTCCACCACGCTATCCAGAAGAAGCCTGAGCAGCATGTCCTCCTCTCCACCACACCAACCAGAAGAAGCCTGGGCAGCACGTCTTCCTCTCTCCACCACACCAAGCAGAAGAAGCCTGCAACACATCTTCCTCTCCACCACACCAAACAGGAGAAGCCTCCGCAAGATGACCTCGTCACCACCATGTCACTCAGCACCAGAAGATGAAGCCTAACTGGTCCTCACAACCACTGCTCCACCAGGTAGACTGGATCCATGGATACCTGTGAGATGAGAACGCACAGGGACTACGAGGCACAAAACTAATCTGCAGTATGTGCTAAAGGAAAGAAGAGGAACCACATCCTGTTCTCCACTACTCTAACAGATACAACCTGAGCAGCATCGCCTCTTCTAGGGGTCCACTGTTCCACGGCCAGGATGAAAACCACATTGCTCCTCCTGAATCTGAAATTCGACTTCCCGACGGACCCTCCTCTCCAGAACCCCTGAATGGACCTTACTGCCAGTCCAGATGTACTGTCCCCGTTGCCCACGTGATGTTGCAGAGACGTGTCAAACACGACAGTCCCACAATATTCAGAGCCTTTAGGAACTCCGGGGGGATCTCATCCACCCCCAGGGCCCTGCCACCGAGGACCTTTTTGACCACCTCGGTGACCTCAACCCCAGGAGATCCCACCTCAGGGGCCCCAGACTCTGCCTCCTCATAGGAGGGCATGTCGGTGGGATTGAGGAGGTCTTCAAAGTATTCTCCCCACCGACTCATAACGTCAGCAGCACACCATCCCCATTGTACACAGTGTTGATGGTGCACTGCTTATCCCTCCTGAGATGCTGGGTGGTGGACCAGAATTTCCTTCTGGAAGTCAGTTTCCATGGCCTCACCGAACTCCTCCCACACCTGAGTTTTTCTTTATTGTCATTGTCATTTACCAGTGAAATGAAAAAAATGAAAGTTTAGCAGTTCTTCACTTCAGGTGTGAAGCATGAAACACACATCAAATAGACAATATATGGCTTATAAATATACAATAAAAGAAGATGGAATAAGTAACATCATTGAATATTGTATGGTAATGTGGTATTAGAACGAATATGTACGCACTACACTGAATGAATGAACGAATGTTCAGAGCATAATTGAACATGGCATCTGCATTTATTTTTAATGCTGCGATAACACTCCCTTCTCAGACTCTGGAATCTCGGCTGAAGATCACTCTACCAGAGGATCTTGGCGAGGCCTTATCCAACGGCACAGTCCTCTGCCAACTGGTCAATCAGATTAGACCACGCTCCGTGTCAATCATCCACATTCCCTCCCCAGCAGTGGTGAGTCTGGCGTTTTCACTGTAATACCTAAACAGAAAATATAACAGTCTTTCTCCAACAACTTCCCAGTAGTATAGCATAACTTGGCACAGTGTGGTATACTCAAGGATTTGTTATCACAGTTTTTGTTGGTTAGACTCTCAAAATTTCTTTCACTCAATTGAGTGGTTTATTTATCACAAGTAATATCATTGCAGTATTCAACAACAATTCAACAGTATAGCCCCTATGTATGTTTATTTTCCTAACATTATGCAGCCCTCACAGTTTGGGTGCATAAATCCATGAAACAGTGTAAAACACAGTACCTCAAAACTGTTGATAGATGCACAGGATTTTTTTTTCACTGTTCCGATGTTCAGCTCATTAAACTGCAGTCTAATGCACTTCTGGCAGAACGCTTACTGTCTCACTGCATGAGTTTTACTATTCCCTCAAAGAAGAGAACTCACTACATGCACAGAAGACAGATATTCTACATACAGTATGTTAACAGACATTCTTTGTGCTGAAGTTCAACAAATCCCAACACAGATCCTCCGTCACTGATGTGCACCTTTCTCACTGAATTAGAAAAGCGAACAAAAACATATTTATTGTTTTTTTATTATTTAGTTACTTGATTTCATTTGCAAAACATTTCAGTATTTCTGGGTGTGTTAAAAATGTGTTAAAAATACAATTACATTGTAGTGGATGATGATAAAATAATGAACTGAACTGATAATGAAGGCATTCTCTAATTCCTCAGTATTTTTCCAGGAACTGCACCTGACCCCTCAGTTCACTAAATACTAAAGGCTTAGTTCATGACTGGCCTGAACAAACTCATGAAACAAGAAGTTATGCCTCTGTCTGAACATTTGGCTGGTTTATGAATCCAGGTCACTTTCTGAGACATCCCAAGGAGTGGGAGAGGACCATCCACCAACACTGACACTGACTCAAGGCTCCACTGATGAGCTGGTCTGTGCAGAGAAAACAAGGTTTACACTAACATCTGCAGGCAATGCAAACACTGTGTCAGCAAATGCACTCAATTATATAAAATAAATGACAGAATGCTCAAATCCATTGCCAGTTGTGAGAAATCCAAAGCCTGTAATTTACATGTTCACAAGCTAGAAATCCTACACTGTGAATTTTGCATAATATGTGACCTTTAAATGTCTCTTTCTGATTATTTTCAGCCCAAACTGAGCTCAGCAAAGTGTCGACTAAACGTGGAAAACTTCATCGCTGCTTGTCGCAAGCTGGGACTCCCTGAGGTAAAGACCACGTCTCACTCTCCTTTCGTTACAGCTTTGTGTTATCTAAATGTAATTTCCTTCTTTATAATGCAATGTTTAAAGCAGTCATCATTTTCCATGTGCTTTGAGCTCAGTTGTGTTGCCACATGATGCCTGTCAGGGTTGGACTGATAAGAGCCTAATGAGTAATAGTTTGAGTAACATTTTCAATCAAATACCAATATCTGGCCTATATATCAGCCCAACCCTGACTCTTTTGTCCTTCTCTTGTCTCCTACTGTTAACAATATAACTACTTGTATTTTCCTCCCGTGTGTGTCTCCTGCCCACTTACTCCTGTCCAGAGGGACATGTGTGTGTGTTCTGATGTGCTTCTGCGTAAGCTGCCCGCTGTGCTGCGCTGTGTGACGGCCCTGCTGGGTGTTGGGGGGAGGGAGACAGCGGAGGACCCGTCCCCCCGCCACTCCTCACCTTCGTCGGCATCGTTCTCCTCCTCGCTGCTGTCCACAGATTTCCTGCTCTTCTACTGTGTAGCCATGGCCGTGCTCTACGTCATCTACTGCTACCTGCTCACCTAGAGGAGCAGTACTGGACTCACATAACTGATGAGCTGCTCTACTGAACACACACAGCCACATGCACAGCTGCTCCCACAGGTGTCATCTCAGACAGCAGTCTGCTGTGTGTGTGTAAGGGTGTGTATTAGACACAGACTACAGAACAGCAGCTGGACAGGGAAATGCCTTAGCATAGTTTAGCCCTTACTATAGAACACACAGCATGTTTGGAGGAGATGGGATGTTTCTGTTGAACTATCTGAGGCAGAGACACTCCACATGCACAAACTCTTATTGGTTGAAACATGAATGGGCAGCAACTTAAAAAACAAAAAACAGGTTAGTCAACTGCATTTGGAAGACAAAAAGGGTGGCAAGCAGAGTTATTCCTCAAACTGTCCATACAGATCTGCAAGTTCTAACTAGATATCCTAGAAAACATTCATTCATTGATTCGTCAGCCAGAGAGACTGTTCTTTGTGTTCTTTGAGATTATTCATATCTACCACTGAGAAACGTCAAAGTTGCCACTTACCATGAGAGAGAAGCTGTTGAATAACCTGAATAAGACTGAACGGTGAATGTGATTTTTAGCATGATGCAAGGCAGTTAAATGTCACTGTGACAGTGAGACAAATGACACAGTGCCTCTTACTGATCACTGTGCCTGCTAATGTTAACTGTGAGCAGCAAGGGGCGACGCCCCTCCACATGGTACAAACCCCTCCATGAGGTTGGGTGTGTTATAAGTCTTTTTTTTTGTGTCGTTGACAGTCATCACTAGTCCGTTTGAGTAGTTGACATTGTGTAAGTGTAAACAGGCTATTATTTTTTCTTTTTTAATTTATTGTGGATTCAGTTATGTTTTTATTTCAGAGGTGAAACAGCAGAGATGTCACTAATATTGGATAAAGGTTCATGTGAAATCAATGGATGTGCTTTAAATCAGACACATGGGCAAATTAGACTTAAACGGTATTCAGTTATTCAGAGTCAAAAGAGCAATGATTATTTAAAAGTTTCCCTGTGATCATATGTAACACATCTCTGCTGTTTCTATACACACACTGTATCTGGTTTATACTGTATGTTATTACACTCATAAAAGATCAGTAATTGTAATACTTGCTGGACTGATGTGGGTTTGAAAGTTTTTTTTGTGATTCAAACCTTAAAGCCCTAAAAGTTAAGATCATTTGGGACACACAATCTTTCTACATCAACTCAAATTAATCCAGTAAAAGAGGGGGACCAGTGTGACTTATTCATATGGAAAAACTCAGTCACAAAATTTTATTGATATTTTTCCATATGCTGATCTAACCCTTATGTAGCTTAGCACATCTGCTTAAAATATGGAGCCCCAGAGTGTTCAGTATTAAATATGTAATTTATTTCCAAAATTGCATGAATAAAATATGTAAATAATTACATAACTCATAATTTGATAATGTTATTACTTTGTTAGGCTTAATTAATCAGGGCTTAGTTGTGTGTGCTGTTCATCAGTGCTTCAGCTAATGGGCTGACTGTCTAAATGTGCTTGCTTGAGAGTTAAGAGAAAAAGTAAAACTGATTCAGATTTTTGGTGATGATCTGATCCGATTCAATGGCACCACCAAAAATTAATCAGTTTTAAGTTAGGCCATTTCTGACCAACACTGAAAATTTCGTCAACATCGGTCCACAACTTTTTGAGTTACTTTGCAAACTGACAAACCAGCAAACAAACAAGCCCCGTTGAAAACATAACCTCCTTGGTGGCGGGGTTAACTTTAAATAAAAAAGATGCCACTGCTGCAGTGGAGGTCTGTGCTTTCTGAGTGCTTTTGTAGTTTTTTTTTTGTAATATTTCGTACATGTCATGATTAGAGGTCAGAACGTCGACTGTAAAAACCTCCTCTCCCATGTCTCCAGATTTTTATTAGCTTGCTGTTAAAAGGAAATGTTCTATCAAAATGTATATTTTGTAAATGAAACTGAATAAGCAGTAAACAGCAATTCATTCATTGGCTTAGACCAAGCTATATTCTTTAATATGTTAGTAGAACAGAAATACAGTTTTAATTTAATGGGAATAAGTCTATATGTACAGTTTTCTTCTCCTCCCCTTGTAAAGAACATTAAAAAAAAGCAACTTTCACCATGTGCTGCTTGTCTGCTGACCTGTTGTTGTGCTTTAATGTTATCTGGCTATCTGCAGCTGCTTATCATCCCACCTTCTGACAAAAGAAAAACAAGGTAAAAATCTGCTGCTGCTTTGATTTGAATCTCATGGTCGTCAAAGGATATCAGATTAGGTTTTTTTATTATTATTCATGTAGATTACATCTGGTGATATTCTGTATTTGTCTTGTCATCAAATCCGATAACAGTGAGTGTAGTTCATGTCCTCTGTGCCATAAATCTCTGTCGGTATATTGTTAATCTTCTCTTAGGAGCGCCATGATTACCTTAAGGGAAGCATGTTTCAAGTCAGTCATCTGCAAAGGAATCTCAGGTTTATCTCAGGTTTTGCAAAAGAATAGAGCGCAAGAATAAGGCACTAAGTGGTGCCTAACTCATGGTTGGTTTTGGTCTTTTCATGAAATTTGTTGACAGTAAAACAAATATGGAATAACACCAGGCTAATGTACACAACATTCATTGGTCACCAAAAGTCAGGCAAGTAAAGCTCCTCATTGTAATAAAATGAGGACAGAGACCAGATCATTTCAAAGTGAAGCTCCTTATTGTAATAAAAGTAGGACAGACAGTAGAAAAAACATTGCTATATGACATTTTTACAGCAGTTTATAGAAAGTGGATATTTTTGTCACTTAGGGACAAATAAGGGAGTTTTTAGAGAAATCTGCCATTGCAGAAAAAAATAATAATGCATTAAAATCAATGTTGCTATTAATCATTGACCAATCTCCAGCCCTAATAATAATGATAAACAAATCCTACTTGAATTGTATTTTATGGAAATTATTTGAATATTTGTGGGGGTTTTGGGTTGGTGTCTGCCTTCTAGATTTATATTTATTTATTTGTTTTATTTATGTATGTCCGCCCTAATCGTCCCTGCTACACTGCATTGTGTTCTGGTGCATAGACAATACAATGGACACTGGTATCTCTTGGGGAACAGGTTTATTTCTGCCTGCACAAAGTTGTGAGAGCACAAGGCTGTTCAATTAATCGCATTATCTTCAGTCCCCAGACACACACACCTCTCGCCGTCAGCCGTCCCAGCTGTCTTAGGGCGGAAGGCAGGGGACACCCTGGACAAGTCGCCACCTCATCGCAGGGCACATAGAGACAACCACTCACACCTACGGTCAATTTAAATTAGCCAATTAACCTAATCCCCATGCATGTTTTTGGTGGGAGGAAGCCCGAGTACCTGGAGAGAACCCACGCAGACACGGGGAGAACATGCAAACTCCACACAGAAAGGCCCCGGGCCCGTGATTCGAACTCTGTACCGTCTTGCTGTGAGGCGACAGTGCTAACCACTACACCACCGTGCCGCCCCGGACTTAAACTTAAAACGTATAAATAAAATAAAAATGAGACTGTTAATTTTGTGTCTCTTATTACATGACATTCAATAACATTTACTCTTAAACAGCTGCCATGAAACCCACCCTGTGCCACAATCACTTAATACTGACAGCTAACAAATTTAAATAAAACAATTTCATTGAACATGGTTATGGGAACACAGATTATATACCTGCACAAAGTTGAGAAAGAACACAAGGCTGTTCAATTAATCGCATTCATCTCCCCAGACATACACACACCTAACATAAAGAAAGGCAAGCTTATTTGTGTTTTTCTTTTTACAAGGAGATAAAATTGCGAATATCAGTTTAGCTAGCCTGCTGACTCCCTCACTCAAAACTCACTTTCTTAAACAAAATACATGACAGAAAACCATACAGTTAATCTCCCTTCCAGATACATGAACTAATAACATCCATCCATCCAGCCATTATCTACCGCTTATCCTCATAGGGTCGGGGGGGGTGGCTGGAGCCTATCCCAGCTGTCTTAGGGCAGAAGGCAGGGTACACCCTGGACAAGTCGCCACCTCCACCAACACATTTTGTCCCAAAATATAACTAAATACAGTATCTAACACTGACTAACACTGATGGCAGATTCATGTTGTTCAATCTGTATAATCACTAAAATCACACTGAAATAGCGTATCTAAATAAAATATGTTTGGCTCGTATTTTGAAATGTACTGAGGCAACACTGTTCTGTCTGGAAAAACCTAAATCAGTCCAGTTCACTGTGATGCTGCTGCACCAGTCTGTCTGTCTGTCTGAGAAATTGCACCCGTCTGTGAAAGTACCCAGGACTACAGAAACAGAAAAAGGCCTTGAGGTGGGGCTTGAAGGTGAGCGCCCGGTGGCCAGGCCCCATGGGTAGGGCAGAGCCCAAAGATATAACATGGGTCCCACTTTCCATGGGCTCACCACCCATAGGGGCCAAGGGAGTTGGGTGCAGTGTGAGCTAGGTGGCAGTCAAAGACGAGGACCTTGGTGGTCCAATCCCTGGCTACAGAAGCTAGCTCAAGGGACGTGGAATGTCACCTGTCTGGTAGGGAAGGAGCCCGAGCTGGTGGGTGAGGTTGCAAAATTCTGGCTAGATATAGTCAGGCTCACCTCGACGCGCAGTTTGGGCTCTGGTACCAGGCCTCTTGAGGGGAACTTTATTCCACTTTGGATTTGCCCCCGCTGAGAGGTGCCAAGCAGGTGTGGGCATATCAATTGCCCGCCAGCTCGGTGCCTGTATGTTGGGCTTAACCCCAGCATCCTTTCACCTTCTGCTGGGGGGACGGGTCCTGTTCTTTGTGCTCATGCACCAAACAGCAGTTCAGAGTACCCACCCTTTTTGGAGACCTAAGAGTGGTTACTGCAGAGTGCTCTCTGTGGGGACTCTCTGGTGCTTGTGCGGTCACATGGGCAATGACAGTGAGAGCTGGAGAGGCATAATTTAGAGGCCCCCCGACCAGAATCCGAGTGCCGTTCTGTTACTGGACTTTTGTGCTCGTCACGGATTGTGCATAACGAACAACATGTTCAAGCATAAGGGTGTCCATATGTGCACTTCACCAGGACACCCTAGGCCACAGTTCAGTGATTGACTTTGTGGTCGTGTCACCGGACTTACAGCTGCATGTCTTGGACACTCGGTCGAGGAGAGGGGCAGAGCTGTCAACTGATCATCACCTGGTGGTGTGTTGGCTCCAATGGTGGGAGAAAATGCTGGTCCGACCTGTCAGACCCAAACATATTGTTAGAGTCTGCTGGGAACGTCTGGCAGAGTCCCCTTTTAGAAGGAGTTTCAACTCCCACTTCCGGCAGAACTTTGACCACATCCCAGGGGAGGCGGGTTCAAGCATAAGGGTGTCCATATGTGCACTAATCACCAGGACACCCTAGGTCCCAGTTCAGTGATTGACTTTGTGGTAGTGTCACTGGCCTTACAGCTGCATGTCTTGGACACTCGGTCGAGGAGAGGGGCAGAGCTGTCAACTGATCATCACCTGGTGGTGTGTTGGCTCCAATGGTGGGGGAAAATGCCGGTCCGACCTGGCAGACCCAAATGTGTTGTGAGGGTTTGCCAGGTCTGGCAGAGTCCCCTGTTAGAGGTACTTTCAACTCCCTCTTTGACCACTTTCCGGGGGAGGGGGAGACATTGAGTCACAATGGGCCGTGTTCCGTTGCTCCATTGTTGAGGTGGCCGACTGGAGCTGTAAGGTGGTCGGTGCCTATCATGGTGACAATCTCCGAGCCGGTTGGTGGTTACCGGTGGTGAGGAATGATGTCAAGCTGAAGAAGGAGTCCTATCAGGCCTTTTTGGCCTGTGGGACTCTGGAGGCAGCTGATGAGTACCGGCAGTTCAAGCAAAATGCACCTTTGGTGGTCAATTCCAAGACCTCAATTCCACTGACATGCCTTCCTATGAGGAAACAGAGTCTGGGAACTCTGAGGTGGTCTCTCCTGTCTCTGAGGTTGAGGTCACTGAGGTGGTTAAAAAACTCCTTGGTGGCAGTGTCTCAGGGGTGGGTGAGATATGCCCAGAGTTCCTAAAGTCTCTGGATATTGTGGGACTGTCGTGGTTAGCATGCCTCTGCAACATTGGGGATGGTGCCTCTGCATTGGCAGACTGGGATGCTGGTTCCCTTCTTTAAGTAGGGAACCAACTTGTGTTCCAACTGCAGGGGATCACACTCCTTAGCCTCCCTGGTAAGATCTATCCGGGGGTTCTGAAGAGGAGGGTCCAGTGGAAAGTCGAATCTCATAGTCAGGAGGAGCAATGTGGTTTTCGTCCTCGCAGTGGAACAGTGGGCCAGCTCTACACCCTCGGCAGTGTACATTTGCTTTGTTGACTTGGAGAAGGCATTCGACTGTGTCCCTCTGGGAGTTCTGTGAGGGTTCTGTGTACAACCGGTGTCAAAGTTTGGTCTGCGTTGCCGGCAGTAAGTCGGATTCATTTTCAGTGAGGGTTGGACTCTGCCAAGGCAGTCGATCTACGTTTCTGTCCTCACCTATGTGGGTCGTGACTGAAAGAGCAAGAGCATGGATACAAGTGACTGAAATGATGAGGATCTGGTCAGGATGTCCCTTGGACGCCTCCCTGGCATGTCCCACCAGCAGTAGACCCTGGGGACGACCCAGGACACGCTGGAGAGACTACATCTCCTGGCTGGGGAGAGCAAAGTCTGGGCTTCCCTGCTTGAGCTGCTGCCCTTACAAACCAACCCTGGATAAGCAGAAGAAGGTGGATGGATGGATGGATTTGTTTTTATATTATTAATAATAATGTTTTTCACCATATTGGACTGACAGTTGCACACAATGCTATAATGTCCAAGAGAATGCTTTTGTTTACTTTTATCTCTGTTGTGAATGAGTGACAACAATTGCTCAGTATAGTGGGGATGGTGCGCTGCTGACCTCGACTCGGGACGTTGTGAATCGGTGGGGAGAATACTTCGAGGACCTCCTCAATCCCACCGACACGCCTTCCTACGAGGGAAACAGAGACTGGGGACTCTGGGGCGGGCTCTCCTATCTCTGGGGTTGAGGTCGCCGAGGTGGTTAAAAAGCTCCTCGGTGGCAGGGCCCCGGGGGTGGATGAGATCCGCCCGGAGTTCCTAAAGGCTCTGGATGCTGTGGGAGTGTCGTGGCTGACACGTCTCTGCAGCATCGCGTGGACATCGTGGACAGTACCTTTGGATTGGCAGACCGGGGTGGTGGTTCCCCTCTTTAAGAAGGGGGATCGGAGGGTGAGCTCCAACTATAAGGGGATCACACTCCTCAGCCTCCCTGGTAAAGTCTATTCAGGGGTTCTGGAGAGGAGGGTCCGTCAGGAAGTCGAATCTCGGATTCAGGAGGAGCAATGTGGTTTTCATCCCGGCCGTGGAACAGTGGACCAGCTCTACACCCTCAGCAGGATCCTGGAGGGTGCACGGGAGTTCGCCCAACCAGTCTACATGTGTTTTGTGGACTTGAAGAAGGCGTTCGACCGTGTCCCTCGGGGAGTCCTGTGGGGGGTGCTCCGGGAGTATGGGGTACCGGACCCCCTGGTACGGGCGGTTTGGTCCTTGTACGACCGGTGCCAGAGTCTGGTCCGCATTGCTGGCAGCAAGTCGGATTTGTTTCCAGTGAGGGTTGGACTCCGCCAAGGCTGCCCTTTGTCACCAATTCTGTTCATAATTTTTATGGACAGAATTTTTAGGTGCAGCCAAGGCATTGAGGGGGTCCGGTTTGGTGACCTCAGTATCACGTCGCTGCTTTTCGCAGATGATGTGGTTCTGTTGGCTTCATCAGGCCGTGATCTTCAGCTCTCACTGGAGCGGTTCGCAGCCGAGTGTGAAGCGGTTGGGATGAAAGTCAGCACCTCCAAATCCGAGGCCATGGTCCTCAGTCGGAAAAGGGTGGAGTGCTCACTCCAGGTCGGGGAGAAGATCCTGCCCCAAGTAGAGGAGTTCAAGTATCTCGGGGTCTTGTTCACGAGTGAGGGAAAAATGGAGCGGGAGATCGACAGACGGGTCGGTGCAGCTTCTGCAGTGATGCGGATGCTGTATCGGTCCGTCATGGTGAAGAGGGTTTTTACAATTTACCAGTCGATCTACGTTCCTACCCTCACCTATGGTCACGAGCTGTGGGTCGTGACCGAAAGAACTAGATCACGGATCCTCCGCAGGGTGTCCGGGCTCTCCCTTAGAGATAGGGTGAGAAGCTCGGTCATCCGGGAGGGGCTCAGAGTAGAGCCGCTGCTCCTCCGCATCGAGAGGAGCCAGATGAGGTGGCGAGGGCATTTGGTAAGGATGCCTCCCGGACGCCTCCCTGGTGAGGTGTACCGGGCACGTCCCACTGGTAGGAGACCCCGGGGACGACCCAGGACATGCTGGAGAGACTATGTCTCTCGGCTGGCCTAGGAACGCCTCAGGATCCCTCCAGAAGAGCTGGACGAAGTGGCTGGGGAGAGGGAAGTCTGGGCTTCCCTGCTTAAGCTGCTACCCCCGCGACCCGATCCCGGATAAGCGGAAGAGAATGGATGATGGATGGATGGAATTGCTCAGACAGGTATATTGTATACTGAAATAATATTGATATTGAAAGGCGACATCAGTACAGAAGACCTTTAAGAAAAGTATACACTCCGAACTTCATGTTCCTTCCATTAAATAAATCTGGAGGTCACAGGATTTGGGCCTTCAATGGAGCAAATGTATGGAAGCCCTAAATGACCATGTATTCATATATTTTATTTTCTCAGTTTTCCTGTGATAACGAGTTAATTTTCTCGAGATCTTGTGATAATGAAACTTTGTTTTCCCGTGATAACGATATAATTAATTTGTCATCTCGAGAAAACAAAACCATATTGGAGTATATTAAATCATTCAGTGTATTCAGCAATGTCAGAGGAGCAGAAGCATATTGATAACCATGTCACATACACTATATTGCCAAAAGTATTCGCCCACCCATCCAAATAATCAGAATCAGGTGTCCCAATTACTTCCATGGCCACAGGTGTATAAAATCATGCACCTAGGCATGCAGACTGCTTTTACAAACATTTGTGAAAGAATGGGTCGCTCTCAGGAGCTCAGTGAATTCTAGCGTGGAACTGTGATAGGATGCCACCTGTGCAACAAATCCAGTCGTGAAATTTCCTCGCTCCTAAATATTCCACAGTCAACTGTCAGCTGTATTATAAGAACGTGGAAGTGTTTGGGAATGACAGCAACTCAGCCATGAAGTGGTAGTCCACGTAAACTGACGGAGCGGGGTCAGCGGATGCTGAGGCGCATAGTGCGAAGAGGTCGCCAACTTTCTGCAGAGTCAATCGCTACAGACCTCCAAACTTCATGTGGCCTTCAGATTAGCTCAAGAACAGTGCGCAGAGAGCAGCTGCATCCAAGCCATACATCACTAAGTGAACATGACTGTGCACCAGTGCACAAAGCAAGGTCCATAAAGACATGGATGACAGAGTCTGGTGTGGATGAACTTGACTGGCCTGCACAGAGTCCTGACCTCAACCCGATAGAACACCTTTGGGATGAATTAGAGCGGAAACTGAGAGCCAGGCCTTCTCATCCAACATCAGTGTGTGACCTCACAAATATGCTTCTGGAAGAATGGTCAAAATTACCCATAAACACACTCCTAAACTTTGTGGACAGCCTTCCCGGAAGAGTTGAAGCTGTTATAGCTGCAAAGGGTGGACTGACGTCATATTGAACCCTATGGATTAGGAATGGGATGTCACTTAACTTCATATGCGAGTCAAGGCAAGGTGAGCGAATTCTTTTGGCAATATAGTGTATCAAGGCTTACACAGGCTGAAACAGCATTATGCCTTGCTATTACAGACAATAAACACATAAGTGAGCATAATCTAAGAAGACTGCTGGCAAGGCTGCAGCTGTATCGGCGGCACAATCTGAGTGAGTCTGAATGATGTTTCCTGCAGTGATTATAAGAGACACTGACAGGGGTCCATGGCAAGGAACCCAGATGCACAACTCACAGACAGAGTTTCAGTTCTCACAAGAGTCTTTATTTAAACAGACAGAGTAATCGGGCACCGTGTTCCAGCAGGGAGGTGGAGAACGGCCACGCGCCACCTGGCAGGTGGAGGCGCGCGTCCGGGGAATCCCTACTCTCTCTGCTCTCGACTACAAAAGGGGAAGAAATCAAAACCCACTCTCAAAGTCGAGAGGGAAACCGGTTAACGTTACCTAGAAAACAAATGGGGAACGCTAACTAGGTTGGCTATGAAAACTACTGTACAAAGCACATCAATGGGGAAAAGGAGGGAAGCTAACAAAGGGAGCTAGGGGAAGGGTGAACACAATTGAAACAGCTAGGGAGAGGGGAACTAATAAAAACAAAACGGGACACCTACAACTCTACACAATAGTTTGTCGAGCCCTAGTGGCCACGCCCTTTGACTTAATTACACGCAGAGCACAACTTTTGCTCAGCTAGGTCTGGAGATATTCTGTACCAAATTTCAAGTCAATCGGATGAAATCCCTAGGACGAGTTCGTTTTGATCAGAAAATCAAAAATTCAAAATGGCCGACTTCCTGTTGGAAATGCAGCTTCCTGCCAAGAGACAATTTTGTTTGTCTGGGTATGGTTAACATGTGTACCGATTTTCGTTGCGGTACGCCAAACTTGGCGATTTTCCCTATGGGGATTTTTCAACATTGTAGGTGGCGCCATTCAGCCATTTTGCATGCAACGTGTGTGAACACCCCAAAATATCGAATTTTGGGGCGGGCCGCAGGAATGTACAAATTTATACAACTTTTTAACGGTGGGAAAGGGGCGAAAATTGGGAAAACAGATGTTCAGGAATAATAATAACTAGAAAACCGCAAGCGGTTATGTAGGGCCCTCGCGGTATGACGCGGTCGGGCATCAGATGGGGACGGCGGTGCGAGCTTGGGGCAAAAAACGTCAAACGATTCGGACAATCCACAAAGGAGTTAACGTCCATTCGATGGTTCAATGTGGAAATCGTGCCAAAATGAAGAGTTGAAACAAAATGGCCGACTTCCTGTTTGGAATAGACAGTTGGTGCAAGATACTTTTTTGTGCGTCTGGTCAAGTTACACGTGTGTACTGATTTTCGTGTTCCAACTCCATAAAAACCCCTATGAGGAGGGGTTTTGGAAAGGGGGCGCTATGGGGCCATTTTGCACCGCCCATTGGTGTGTACCACATCAGATGTTAGAGGTCTCCACCCTCGACCTGCGTATCAACTTTCATGATGATACGAGTTTATTAAAGCCATCAAAAAGCCAAAAAATGGCCACTTGCTATTACCACTGGGGGGCGCCATGAGTAAGGCATGACATTAATATATTAGCACGTTCACGGCTGAGTGCCCGTCATGCTCAGAAAATTTGAGGCTTCTCGGATAGAGTATGTGAACGTAAGACTCGTTTGAATTTAGACGGCGAATTCGCCAAAGTTTCTCGAGCCCTACCAGCCACGTCCTTTAACCTAATTACGTGCAGAGCACAACTTTTGCTCAGTTAGGTCTGGAGATCAATTGTACCAAATTTCAAGTCGATCGGACGAAATCCCTAGAACGAGTTCATTTTCAACAGAAAATCTGAAATTCAAAATGGCCGACTTCCTGTTTGGAGTAGACAATTGGTGCAAGAGACTTTTTTGTGCGTCTGCTCCACTTGCACATGTGTACCGATTTTCATGTTCCAACTCCTTAAAAACCCCTATGGGGAGGGGTTTTTGAAAGTTTCAAGGGGGCGCTATGGAGCCATTTTGACCACTCATGGGCGTGGCCCGCATCAGATGTTAGAGGTCATCACCTTTGACCTGTGTATCAAATTTCATGATGATACGGCTTTTTTAAAGCATCAAAAAGCCAAACGTATTTTCTTGGCAAAAAATTGGAAGACGCGGCACCGCCATACGGACGCCGTTTATCGCAGTTTCACGGTGTTCGAAATGTAGCTTCACCAATGTGTTGTGGATGTTTTAGAAGTGGAATGAAGTCAATGGTGTCAACTATGTCGTATCAGAACATGTAAACGTAAAGGGTGGCGCTGTTGAGGCATTTGGCCACGCCCCTCGGCGGGGACCACATCAGATGTTAGAGGACGCCAGCCTTGACCTGTGCATCAATTTTCATGATGATACGAGTTTATTTAAACCATCAAAAAGGCAAATGTATTTTCTTGAAAAATTGTCAAAAATTACGGCGCCGCCACACGGGCGCCGTTAGCCGTAGCCTCACAGCGTTCGGACTGTAGCTTCACTGAGTTGTTATTTATGTTTTAAAGTGTAATGAAGTTGATGAAGTAAATTATGTGAAATCGGTAAAAGTAAAAAATAAGAACGGGTCACGTCCTGTTACCACCGGGGGGCGCTACGAGTAAGACTTAATATGAATATATCGGAACGTTCAGGGCCGTGTCCCTGTCATGCTCAGAAAATTTGAAGTTGCTAGGATCCACTATGTGAACGTGAGAGCCGTTCGAATTTTGACGGCGAATTCGCCAAAGTTTGTCGAGCCCTAGCGGCCACGCCCTTTGACCTAATTATGCGCAGAGCACAGCTTTTGCTCAGCTAGGTCTGGAGATGTTCTGTACCAAATTTCAAGTCGGTCGGACGAAATCCCTAGGACGAGTTCGTTTTCATCAGAAAATAGAAAATGCAAAATGGCCGACTTCCTGTTTGAATTTCAACTTCCTGCCAAGAGAAAATTTTGTTCGTACATGTTTGCTTAACATCTCTACCAATTTTTGTTGAGGTACAACAAAGTTGGCGAATTTCCCTATGGGGATTTTTCAACTTTGTAAGGGGCGCCATTCAGCCAATTTGCGTGCAACGTGTGTGAACACCCCAAAATATCGAATTTCGGGGCGGGCCGCAGGAATGTGCAAATTTATACAACTTTTTGACAATGGGAAAGGGGTGAAATTTGGGAAAACATATGTACAGGAATAATAATAAGAATAAACATTACAGTTTCAATAGGTCCCTTGGACCCTAATAACAACTAGAAAACCGCGAGTTTTACAGACTTTACAGACTTTTTTGTGCGTCTGGTCAAGGTAAACGTGTACTGATTTTCATGTTCCAACTCCACAAAAACTCCTATGGGGAGGTAGCTGAGCAAAAGTTGTGCTCTGCGCGTAATTAGGTCAAAGGGCGTGGCCGCTAGGGCTTGCTAAACTTTGGCGAATTCGCCGTTTAAATTCGAACGGCTCTCACGTTCACATAGTCCATCCTAGCAGCTTAAAATTTTCAGTTCCGATATATTAAAGTCATGCCTTACTCATAGCGACCCCCGATGGTAACAGGAAGTGACGTGTTCTTAATTTTTACATTAACTGATGCGACATAGTTTACTCCATCAACATCTTTCCACTTCTAAAACCTAAAGAACAACTTGGTGAAGCTTTGTTACGAACGCCATGAGGCTATGACTAACGGCGCCTGTATGGCGTCGCTGCGATTTTTTGATCATTCGCCATGAAAATACGTTTGCCTTTTTGACGGCTTTACTAAAGTCGTATCATCATGAAAATTGATACACAGGTCAAGGCTGGCGTCCTCTAACATCTGATGTGGTTCCCACCGAGGGGCGTGGCCAAGTGCCTCCACAGCACCACCCTTTACGTTTACATGTTCTGATATGACATAGTTGACCCCATCGACTTCATTCCACTTCGAAAACATCCACAACACATTGGTGAAGCTACATTACGAACACCGTGAAGCTACGATAAACGGCGTCCGTATGGCGGCACCGCGTCTTCCGATTTTTCGCCAAGAAAATACGTTTGGCTTTTTGATGGCTTTAAAAAGTCGTATCATCATGAAATTTGATTCACAGGTCAAGGGTGATGACCTCTAACATCTGATGGGGGCCACGTCCATGAACGGTCAAAATGGCTCCATAGAGCCCCCTTGAAACTTTCAAAAACCCCTCCCCATAGGGGTTTTTATGGAGTTGGAACATGAATATCGGTACACATGTGGAACTAAACCAGTCACACAAAAAAGTCTCTTGCACCAATTGTCTACTCCAAACAGGAAGTTGGCCATTTTGAATTTTGGATTTTCTGACGAAAATGAACTCGTCCTCGGGATTTCGTCCGATCGACTTGAAATTTGGTACACTTCATCTCCAGACCTAGCTGAGCAAAAGTTGTGCTCTGCACGTAATTAGGTCAAAGGGCGTGGCTGCTAGGGCTCGCCAAACTTTGGCGAATTCGCCGTCTAAATTCAAACGACTCTCACTTTCACAAACTCTATCTGAGAAGCTTAAAATTTTCTGAGCATGATGGGGACTCAGCCCTGAACGTGCTAATATATTAATGTCATGCCTTACTCATGGCGCCCCCCAGTGGTAATAGAAAGTGACCAGTTTTTTGGCTTTTTGATGGCTTTAATAAACTCGTATCATCATGAGAGTTGATACGCAGGTCGAGGGTGGCGACCTCTAACATCTGATGTGGTACACACCAATGGGCGGTGCAAAATGGCCCCATAGCGCCCCCTTTCCAAAACCCCTCCTCATAGGGGTTTTTATGGAGTTGGAACACGAAAATCAGTACACACGTGTAACTTGACCAGACGCACAAAAAAGTATCTTGCACCAACTGTCTATTCCAAACAAGAAGTCGGCCATTTTGTTTCAACTCTTCATTTTGGCACGATTTCCACATTGAACCATAGAATGGCCATAACTCCTTTGTGTATTGGCCAAATCACTTGACGTTTATTGCCCTCTGTTCGCACCGCCTTCCCCATCTGATACCCGACCACGACATACCGCGAGGGCCCTACATAACCGCTCGCGGTTTTCTAGTGTTTATTCTTCTTCTTCTTCTTATTATTATTCCTGTACATCTGTTTCCCCAAATTTCACCCCTTTCCCATTTTTAAAAAGTTGTATAAATTTGCACATTCCTGCGGCCCGCCCCGAAATTCGATATTTTGGGGTGTTTGCACACGTTGCACGCAAAATGGTTGAATGACGCCCCCTACAATGTTGAAAAATCCCCATAGGGAAATTCGCCAACTTTGTTGTACCTCAACGAAAATTGGTAGAGATGTTAAGCATACATGTACGAACAAAATTGTCTCTTGGCAGGAAGTTGAAGTTCCAACAGGAAGTCGGCCATTTTGAATTTTGGATTTTCTGATGAAAACGAACTTGTCCTAGGGATTTCGTCCGATCAACTTGAAATTTGGTACAGAACATCTCCAGACCTAGCTGAGCAAAAGTTGTGCTCTGCGCGTAATTAGGTCAAAGGGCGTGGCCGCTAGGGTTGCTAAACTTTGGCGAATTTGCCGTTTAAATTCGAACGGCTCTCAAGTTTACATAGTCGATCCTAGCAACTTCAAATTTTCAGAGCATGACGGGGGCGCGGCCCTGAACGTTCCGATGTATTAACGTCATGCCTTACTCATAGCACTCCTAGTGGTAACAGGAAGTGACCCGTTCTTACTTTTCACATTAACTGATGCCACATAGAAGACTCCATCAACGTCATTCCACTTCTAAAACCTAAAGAACAACTTGGTGAAGCTTTGTTACGAACGCTGTGAGGCTACGGCTAACGGCGCCCGTATGGCGCCGCTGCGATTTTTTGATTATTTGCCATGAAAATACGTTTGCCTTTTTGACGGCTTTACTAAAGTTGTATCGTCATGAAAATTGATACACAGGTCAAGGCTGGCATCCTCTAACATCTGATGTGGTCCACACCAATGGGAGGGGCAAAATGGCCCCATAGTGCCCCCTTGAAATTTTCAAAAACCCCTGCTCATAGGGGTTTTTATGGAGTTGGAACACGAAAATCAGTACACACGTGTACCTTGCCCAGACGCACAAAAAAGTCTCTTGCACCAACTGTCTATTCCAAACAGGAAGTCGGCCATTTTGTTTCAACTCTTCATTTTGGCGTGATTTCCACATTGAACCATCGAATGGGCGTAACTCCTTTGTGCATTGTCCGAATCGCTTGACGTTTTTTGCCCCATGCTCACACCGCCGTCCCCATCTGATGCCCGACTGCGTCATACCGTGAGGGCCCTACATAACCGCTTGCGGTTTTCTAGTTATATACTGTTATACTATTATTATTATCACTAACTGTTCACTAACTGTTAATTATATATCATTATCATTATTATTATTATTATTATTATTATTATTATTATTATTACTACTACTCTTACTACTGTTATACCGTTATTATACACTGTTATTGCCAATAACATTACCATCATAACATCGGTATTATACCATCACCTTGCCACTGCACTTTATTTGCTTATTTGCTTATTTAACTTGTGCTTTTCTATAAAAAGCGCTTGTCCCACTTTGTATTTGTATTTTATTCATTTTTACCTCTTTTTTATTCCTATTTTCTCTACTTAAGTATTTTGTGTTATTGAATTTCTTATTGTATTTGAACCGGACTACTGTGACAACGTAATTTCCCTTCGGGGATAAATAAAGTTATCTATCTATCTATCTATCTATCTATCTATCTGTGGTTGCAGACACAGAGGGGACAGTGGGGACAGAGGATGGGGGTGTGAGCTGTGTAGAGGATGGAGATGGACCTTAGGAAAAAAAAAAAACAACAACAAAAGCTCGTCACATGTACATATATACACAAATATTACTGAGATACTTTGACTAAATTAATTTCCCTTTGGGTGTAATTCTTATACTTACAACTTAAATACAGTGTATGGTGACAGTCTTTCCCTCACCTGATGCATTACCCACAGTTGAGCCGGAGGATGTAGACTGGCACTGGGTTGATTCTGTGCCAGTGCCTCCAAAGTACATTGACAATGACCCTGGGGAAGATTCACATAACTTATGAGTTGATGTAAAAATAAAATTTACTCACATAAATTACCATGCAGCAGCAAGAAATTTTTGAAAACAACATATCTCAAACTATAACTAGTAGCCTAATGCAAAAACATACTGCCAGCAAACGAGGTGGCATTTATGTTTGCTATCAAACATTAACGAAAAGTTTGTTTCGAAGAAAAAAAAAAAAAAAAAATCTACAGGACCAACCCCGAGAATCAACTCAAAGGTAAAGCTCAGCATTACGCAAATACAAACACGGTAGTAGGAATATTAAGCTATTTAGCGGGCCAGTTAAAAGTTACATTTCTCTCGTTTTTAACTAGCTAGCTAATTTGCTACTATGGCTAGGCTACACACATCGTTTTGATAAACATTACCGAGCAAGCCATGATGGTGTTTTTTTCTCCTCTTCCTCTTTCTTCCACTTCCGTTTCTCTGCCCCTGAAGGATATGTCCTTTTTTGCGACATTATCCTGCCTCATAAACACCTGTGTTTTGGATGCGCAGTTTGCACAGCATGGCAGGAGCCACTAATTACATGCAGCGGAGCGCTGACATTTAAAGAGAGGCAGAATCACTAGGCCTATATTAGGAGCAGCACTCTGTTGATATAAAATTGTGTTTTTGTACAATAATATATATTTGATCATATAGAAATCACCACTCATACATGCACAAAAAAAAAATATGTATAACTTTTTTATTTTGTCGATTGCTCTTGGGGGCCCCCTAGTGGCTGCGGGGCCCTAAGCGGAGCGCTAAGTTTGCTTATGCCTTGGGCCAGCTCTGCCTGCAGCACAGAGGTGAATGCCATACAGGATAACAGAGAAAGGCATAGTTATGTAGCTCTGACACATGGATACGTACGTGGGCTTCTACTATCAGGTGATACCCTCATAGTGAGAAAAGAACATGCTGTCAAGACGCTGTGCTTTGCTGTTGGCAGTCAGCACACTTATTAGGCCTGACGGTGAGAAAAAGGCATAAACACACTGTGTTCTCTGTGGAGACTAACAAGATAACTCCTAGCAACCTCATCATGAGTTCATACATAACAGCTTGTCATAATTCTGCTGTCACAGAACTGCATCTGCTTACTCCTTTCTCCCTCCCTTCCCAGGATTCGTTGTGTTCCCCCCAACTCATTACAGAGGAAGAGGGGCTGGGTCGGCTGGCCCAGACCATTCGAATGCTGGTCCACCTGGCTGATGGCTCCCAACAGGTCCCAAGACAGGAAATGCTGTGGACCTCTGACTCAGTACAATGCTAGCACAAAAAAGCTGCCTCTGCAAACATTTCACAGTATCAAACCAAACAGATCAGTCTCAGGGCCAGTGTTTTTTTTAACATGCTTTTTTACATATTCATTACATTGTACCCTGCCCAAAGATCAAATACATGGTGACACCGGTTGAAAAAGATGTCAACTGGAAACTGAAGTTGAGGCTAAATTAGTGTCTCTAAGGACTCTCTTTGAGTTATAACTCTGCTAAATGAAGGTCTGTTATGCAACAAATAGCAGTTAGCTGCTTTGCTTTCAGTGGCAGGGTTAGATTGTGTTGTGTCTAATAGGAGTTGGAGATAATGACAGGGAGGAAACTCTGACCAACACTGTACATAGTTTTAATAAGAGCTAGGAAAACACACATCTGCACTTGAGCAGATCTGCATGTCTACTGAGAAGTACTTGTAAACATATGAGCGCCACCTACTGGCACTATCTACTTACAACAGATGATGAAAAAAACACACCAGCTTTATGCAGTGGCAGAGCCAAATAATGACAAACCAATTAATTCAATTCAATAATATGTTTAATGTGTATTACATGAAATCACAATTAGTGAGACAGTAGTTGATCCATTGATAGATAACAATTGGAACAAGGTACATATTACCTGCACAAAAAGAATAGATGACAAAGTAGGCGAACCGGTGGGAGGATGTAGAAGACGAAGAGGAGGAGGATGAAGAACAGGAACAGGAATGAAATGAGGGAGTAGGACCAATAGTCTAGTACCAAACTACAGTTTTGGGAAGCTTTCCTAACGTTATTAGGTGATTTCTGGTGATCATAACATCAACATCAGTTCATTCAAGGACAGAGGGAGGAGGAGAGAAGAGCCCTTGCAGAAACTACACCATGAATAGAGTGAAATGAAGTACCATGAAGTGCATTACACAGGTGATATTGAAATACAGTATATGACGGTATGGCTACATGTGCACCATATATATTAAACCACTTCACTTATAACAATAATAATCTATTATCACATACTTTCAGTAATCTATTGAACTCACTTTCATCATAGTAGCCTGGTCTTACCAAACCCTCATACTATTGTACAGAGGGTCTGGCATTCCTCCACTGAGAAACGATACGGGAGGCGTGAACACTGTTTAAGTTTGAAACAACTGAATCTGATTTTAGGGCGGCACGGTGGTGTAGTGGTTAGCATTGTCGCCTCACAGCAAGAACGTACTGGGTTTGAATCCCGGGCCCGTGTGTGTGGAGTTTATGTTCTCCCCGTGTCTGCGTGGGTTCTCTCTGGGTACTCCGGCTTCCTCCCACCATCCAAAAACATGCATGGGGATTAGGTTAATTGGCTAATTTAAATTGACCGTAGGTGTGAATGTGAGTGTGAGTGGTTGTCTGTCTCTATGTGCCCTGCGATGAGGTGGCGACTTGTCCAGGGTGTACCCTGCCTTCTGCCCTAAGACAGCTGGGATAGGCTCCAGCCCCCCCACGACCCTATGAGAATAAGCAGTAGATAATGGATGGATGCAAACTCGACCTTACTGAGTCGACGGAAGAGGCCAGGAGTGAGAAACAGACATATTTGGAAAGCTCTCGAAGACCTCTACCACATTTGTGAACACCACCTAGGTGGCACTCTTCTGGAGCAGTCCTTCATGGTTAGGGTTTAAAGAAGTGTCTTCCCTTCCTGCAGCATTTCATACTAGTACAGGCACATTAGCTCTAATAAATGCTGTTTCATTTTACAAATTAACACTTACACAATGCTCTTGGATAGATTATATGTGTGCGGAATTGCAGGAGAAGCTTGGACAGATTAAACAAAACATGTTAATATAATTATATCAGCACGTTTGATCATTTGTTATGACTGTGTTGTTGGTTTCCTTAATTTTTCGAGTGGAGTTCTGTTTCCCTTTTTGTTGGATTATATGTATGCTGATTTACAGGAGAAGCTTGAACGCATTCAAAAAATGAAATGAATTGAATTATATAAGCACGTTTGATCGCATTTGTTATTTTCCTTGATCGAAAGGATTTCGATCATTTCACATCACAAGTTAATACTCTTTTTTTCTTCAGGGCTTGGGGCCAGCATTGGCAAAGTTAAAGTTTTTTTCATTGTTTTTTCATTGTTTTTTTTTTTTCTCTGAACAATATAAAATATGCAGCCTCATCTTCTGGAGGTCTACTTACAAAAAGCTTCTAGCTTCTGACTGGGAAATACTCAAAATTGTTCTAATAAAAGTTAAAAAAGAATCCAAAATGAAAGCAAAGTTTCAGTCTTTTCCTTTTTCATCAACTTTATTCTCTGGACAGTGTTGGAAGAGTCCCTCACAAACCTTGACCCTCTGGTGAAGTTGGACCAGGCCTACAAGCTCTGTGTTTGCAGCTGCAGGGAGCACAACATTCCAGCATTTGGAGCTCTTTGCAGGCATGCACATGGCACCAGACTGTACCATTGGCCTGATTCCATCTTGTTCCTAGTGGCCTGCACATCTTCATAAATTTGAACAGTGTCTTCCTTTGGCTTGTGAGGTGCTGGTGGTTTATGACACTTTTTGAGGGATAGCAGTCATAGCTGCAGGGAACAGGTTGAAAATGTCCAGAAAAACTTCAGCCAGTTGGTCTGCACATGATTTCAGGGACTGACCTGACACCTTATCTGGACCTGCGGCCCTGTTTAAGTTGATACTCCTCAGCGTGGTGGTCACTTGGTGCAGCTGCGCCTTCTGGCTGAGGAAGATGTTCATCTTTCTGCTGCTTGGAGAGTCGAAGCATGTGAAGAAGCTGTTTAACTCAATTTTATTTGTATAGCCCAATATCACAAATTACCAATTTGCCTTAAAGGGCATCCATCTGTCCTTTACAAATGACACTCACATCGACTAAGGAAAAACTCCCCCCCAAAAAACCTTTTAACAGGGAAAAAAATGGAAGAAACCTCAGGAAGAGCAACAGAGGAGGGATCCCTCTTCCAGGATGGACAGACATGCAATAGATGCCATGTGTACAGAATAACAACAATGAAAAACACATTAAAACTCCATATAACAACAGGTAATACATATAGAATTGTATGAAAGCGGCCAGCTCCATATGACAACAGCTAATATATATATATATATATATATATATATATATATATATATATATATATATATATATATATATATATATCCACTGTATAACAGTAATAATAGCAATAATAATATTAATAATAATAATAATTATACTGTGATGAGGTGGCGACTTGTCGAAGGTCCGCCCGAAGACAGCTGGGATAGGCTCCAGCCCTTATAACCCCCGAAAAGTCTTCTAGACCCTATAAGGATAAGCGGTAGATAATGGCTGGGTGGATGTATGGATAATAATAATAATAATAATATCCATGATTGAAAACAATGTAGTGAGTTTCAGGTATTGCAAATGCCTGTAAATGCAAAATGTATTTGATTTCTATGTTTTTTTTTTCGACTTTTCTCGCTGAGAAAAGCTGTTTGCTGCAGATTTAAGCCTGGTTTATGCTTCTGCGTCGCGGCGACGGTGTAGCTACGGCGTAGACCCGACGCCGTCATTGAGCATTTGAAGCTCTGTGTCGAGGGAAGGCGTTGCTCTGCAATTCACCGCCAAGCTACTACACTGTAAAAAATGATTTGTTAACGCAACTTAACTAAGTCAAGTCATCTTGTTGCTTTGACTGAGTTAATTTGAGTCAACTTATAATGTCAAGCTTATTACACTTAAAAGCATCTGTTGTTGCAACATGCACTCTGTTGACTTAACTTCCTGTATCAAGTAAGTTGGACTAGAAATTATTATTTGAGGTAACTTATAAAGATGTTGCCTCAACTTATTTTATCAAGTTCCTCCAAATGTTAATCAAGTTGGTGCAATATGAAATAGGTAATTAATACAACATGCAGTTAGCTGACTTAACTTTCTTTATCAAATAGTGTTGACTGGAAAACATTACTTAAGAGAACTAAAAAAGATGTTGATTGAACTTATTTTATCAAGTTAACACAACATGAAAATTAACATCTAAAAAAATAATCTACATGAGAATTAGCCAACACATGAAAAAAGGCGTTTCAATAAGGACCTTTATTAAAATCCCAACAAGTCCAACTCTAACCACCCTTAAAATGAGTGTCAATAAAAGCAGAGACATCAAAGAAGACCTTTTTTACACCCTTTAACACACTAGTTGGGGCCTGCACATAAAGTCAAATCACAATGCCCCATACATAAAAAGGAACAATAACTCTGAGTCCAACAGACTCCATTCTGAGTGGATGTTAAGAGTTTCAGTAAATGGCAGAGACTTATGTAAAATGAAATGTCCACTCTCTTGACTGGCTGATTTCTCTATGACATAACATACATTAATATTCCTCCAAACAGAGCATTTGACATACATCTGAACATGAAAACAAAGTGCTGTGACCCACAGAAGGGCTATACATTTCTTGTCCTACTACTAGAATAACAGACAAATAAAAAATGAGTATGCTTCCTCTGGGACATGGAGGCAAAAAAATCCTTTATATTCTCTTCATCATCCTCTCTCAGGGCTGGTCAAAAACTGAAAACTGTCACCTCTAAACACCTCTAAGTGCCTTGATCAACTGAGTCCATTCTAAGTGAGTGTTCAGCATTGTTGCTGTAAACACAGCTAGATATACACGGAAAATTAAATATCTTTGAGAAACTTGCTCAAATCTCAGCCATAAGATGAAAACATTCAAAAATGAGTGCAATCTCCACACTGGACGTTTGATCTAGATCAGAAAATACAAAACTAGTATATGCACGAGCAATCAAAATCTGAATATCAAAACTTTAAGGAAAACCTGTTGTGACCCACAGAAAGGCTTCACATTTATTTTTCCTCTTTCTACATAGTGCAATGGACAAATGGCAAAAAATAAGATGCATCCTGTGGGCCAAATGCGGAAACAACCTTCTAGGTTACCCCTCTAAATGAGCAGTTTATTCTTTAGAGAGTGGACTCTGGGCGTGCACATCTCAGACCCAATTCCCATGAATAGGCGCTGAATCACCTCAAAAGTATATTTCAAGTCTTTTGGATAGTTCAGATTAAGCACGTACAGCAAGCCCATCAGGTTCACAGAAGCATTGGGTACATCACCCAGAAGACGCATGACAATCTTCTCCTCGATGACAATGGCAACATCTTTGTAGGAAACTGGAAGGGGCTCCTTAACATCTTCCACGACCAGAAGGATGCCAATCACCATTCCCTTGATGACATCCTCCTCAGGATCTGTTGGCTTCATGCAAAAACAAAGAGGCGCCTTTAAACATGTTTTGCCATACAGTGCACACACAGAGTGCCTGAAATAACTCATTTATAACCCAGTCGATTGTAAAATTGTTTTTGAATCATCTTGAACAACATTGATTTTCTGCTTACCTCACACCTCTTTATCAGTGTAGAAGGATTTTCCTTCATGTACCATGTATCTCTTCCTTTGGTTTGATGCCTGCAAAAACACATGATATGTGAATACAGTTAATATCAGGACCTTTGTTTTGGCAGCCCTGAATTAAGGGAAAATTACTTTTCAGTTCAAGAGACAGGTAACTTTAACTCTAACCTTCTCACTAGCAGGTTTTATTAAACAAAGCCCAGGTTTTATCTCCTCCATCTTACAGAAAGCTATGCTGTTTCATTTCCTCATTCACTCAGACTGTATCAAAAATAATGCTTCTTCTCTCAGTTGGGTTGCACAATTAATGTGTACCTCAATCACGACAAATATGTACTTACATCCTTGTCGAGACTTTCCATTAAGGATGTCATTGCTTGCACTCCCTCGAAGCACTTCAACCGGAATAACTGAAGGAGTTTATGCAGATGGTTGTCCAGACCCTCGTAGAGCTTATCGAGATCCATTGACATGAGCCTGGTGAATTCCCCGATGATAGAGAGATAAATGTATAACCTTGTGTCAAAATAAGATTTACGACCTAGTGATTTATGACCCCCCCCCGCCGCCATGTGACAGTCATGTGACACGTGACAGTCATGTAGACCCCCCCCCAACATGACACATGACAGACATGTGACCTATGTAAGACAGACCATATGATATTAATATGAGCTCATAATATTATTAGACACTTTGAATTAATTGCGGGGTGGTGTCTTGTGGAAGACAGCTCTCTTATAGTACTTGACATCCCAGGACCCAGACCTATGTATGAAAGAACACATTATGAGTAGTAGTAGCCTGAGGATCAATGAAAAGCAAAGGGGGTGTGGATAATGTTTACGACGTTTCTTTAAGAGTGTGAAGAGGAGCAGCAGCATACAGGCAATCTGGTTCCTGATACCAATGAGAAAGAGGTGCAGAATCTCAGACCAGTGACCATGTCACTGATTTGTGAGACCCCAGTCACCATCTAAAATTACTTTATTGTTCCCACTCTGGCCCACAGATGACCTCCTCATGAATAAATGATCAGTTAGTTAGGTCTCTAACTGATGATTACTTTATAGTAGGCCTGGAAGGCGCAATTTGTCACACACACACACACACACACACACACACACACCTTATGTACTTGCATCTTTTGGTATCTCCAGACACATGGAAGACACTCCATTCGACCACAGTACAAGACTGTTGCCAGGATGATTACTTTATAGTAGGCGCAATTTGTCACACACACACACTTTATTGTGATATCCCCAGACACATGGAAGACACTCCATTCGACCACAGTACAAGACTGTTGCCAGGATGATTACTTTATTGTAGGCGCAATTTGTCTCACACACACACACACACACACACACACTTTATTGTGATATCTCCAGACACATGGAAGACACTCCATTCAACCACAGTACAAGACTGTTGTCAGGATGAATTGCGGTATGAAAAAAATCCTAACTACACTCTTTACTTAAACTAGATTTTTTTTTTAAAAAACATACCATTGCTTATTTTAGATAAGAAAGTGAGCGCAGAGATCCACCCATCTCCCAACCAGGAGCCCAACTATCCAGGTAAATAATGACTTATTTATTGGAGGTTCGATTGTTTGATTTTGCCAGTTATATCGGTTTGGTCGTCTGTCTTTTCTTCAAGTGACATCCGCTGAATTTGGTGATATCAACTTCACCCAGTCAGACTTTGGTATGCCTTTTATCTTTCTTTTTTAACGTCATGTCTGACAGCGTCAACAATATATTATACTCTTTCCATCTCTCTCTCTCAAACTAACCGACAGATTTTTTATTAGCCTCGGAGCGCCTGAGCCGTGCCGAAAACCCAGCTGTTTTCCGCGATGAGACTGACACCATCACGGAGCAGGACGATTTTCAACACCAGTCAACAACAACAAACCGTCTGCGGCGATCTAAACGGGTTCTTCCGCTAACAAGCACACTTTGCTCCGACGGTCCGGGAAGAAAATCCGCAGAAGGTGCCGCAGACACAACCACCACCATCGTCCGCAGCAGCACCAACGATGGAAGCAACAACAACCGTCAGCGTGGTAAGTTTTAAGTTATTATTTAAAAAGACCATGACTTACCGGCTTGAAGCCGCTCACAATTTCAAACTGATGAGATATTTCCGTATTTTCATTCGTCCCTTCCTGTGACGTTTATTCCGGGAAGGTGGGAAAAAAGGGCTTCTTCTTGTACTATCGGCAAACAAGAAATTGGCGCATTACCGCCACCACTGGCTGGAGTTATATGGGTTTCTCCACAAAGTGCATGGGCTCTTGTTTGAGTTCTGTTGTATAATGTTTGTGAAATGAAATTGAACCGTGACAAAATTGTGCCAGGGAATATAAATACATAATAATAATAAAAAATCTTTTCATGACATCCATCACTATATTAATAGAGTGACTTTTTTTTCCACACAGATAAGAGTCCATCTTCAATTACTCCAATGAGAGGTGCAAAGCGACCCTCTACCCCAACTGTGGATCCTCCACAGCGGCCTAAAAAGTTCTCCACATCGGTTGCGACTCAAACCATCATCACAAAGCCAAGGCAGAGGAGCATCGGCACTCAGACTGATACACACCATCAACAAGTGACTCATCAGATGGATGCAGCAAGCGGAGTCAGCCCGGCGGAAATTAATGCAAAACTTGTGCAGATAAGTTTGAATTTGTCGGCTTGCCTTTATGATATAGCTATGAATCCACGCGAGTAAGGTGTGAGTTTTTTTTATTTTTTTATGGGTTTTTGTTTACATATTTTTCTATTGCTGTACAAAGATGAACCCTGTTGTAATTTCCGCTGAATTATTGACAGCTATAGAAGAATTAAATCAAATCCTTCTTCCAACCGATGAAAATGCTGCTGTAATTCCCTCTGAAGTATTGAGTGCTGTGGAACAGTTAAATAATCTTCCTCTTGAATCTGTTGAAATTGCGCCACCATCCAATTCTTTATCAATAAGCCAAACCCTCTCTGACACTAATGTTTCACCTGTAGAAGAATCTGACGCTAATTATTTCCAACCACTAGAAGAAGCTCTCCTACATATCCAGCAAATGAATCACGATTCTGATCAGGAACATGTTCAACTGGGGGCTGGAAATGTGAGTGGAGCAGACTCCCCCTCCTCCCCTGATGAGACAGAGGGTTCAAAAAGCATCAAAACAGTGTGTCGTGATGGCTTCAATAATATTGAAATGAGGCATGTTTTTACCGTTCCTCCTCCCAGAAACGTGCCTGACCTTGCACAATTTTACCAAGATGTAATGTCGATTCTGTTAGATTTGTCTGAAGCCATCAGAGCCGACGTGAGAAGGAACGATGTGATACAGTTGGAACTGATTGGGGAAAATGTGCAAAGGCATGTGGTACTGACCATCGACGACGAGGGTGGTAACGCTATTCTACCAGCTTTTGAAGATTTACTCGAGCATTTGGTACAGTCCAACAGTAACATTGTATCGGATGCCAAGCTGGAATTAGTCGTTCAGGTAGTACGTAATCCTCGCGGATGTGGAAAACGGCGGTTAGAAAAATCTTTAGACTGCGAAGTAATTAAAAAGAAAAAACGACACCTGTACGTTGTTCACAATAGAAACGACCAGCTTTGCTTTGCCATCAATTGGCTCATCTCATAGAACCTCGCCTGACAGACAGCCAAGCTGCAGAACGAGGCAGAGAGTTACAACGCTTCGCCGGTCTAAATACTCAAACCCCCGTAACCTTTAGTGACATTGGTAAATTTGAAACTGTATTAAAACGCAAAATCGTTGTTTTTTACAGAGGCTCCGACCAAGACCCCTCTCTCAATTTGAGACTGATTTCTCAGATCGTTCTCATCCACTTTTCCTCTATTTATTGCAAAACCATTATTATGGCATAAAAAATCTCAAGGGCTTTTTAGGCGTCACAAACGTCTGTTACTACTGTTTCAGAGGCTTTGGGCATTTATACACGCATCAATGCAAAGGTTACTGCTCCGTTTGCAACGACCCCCCCTGCACAAGTCAACAGCTATAGTCTGCGCCGACTGCAACAGAACGTGTCGAACACCATCGTGTTTTAATAGACACAAAGAACCCAGAGAAAAACCTTCAAACGGTGCGTTCGTCAGTATTTGTGACTCGTTGAAACGTTGTCGGCGTTGTAAAAAATTCTACTATATCGCTCATACTAAGACCCCTCAAGATCACGTTTGCCCGCAGGTTAAATGCCACATCTGCGGTGAGAGATTACCGTTAGACTCGGACACAAACAATCACAGCTGCTACATTCAACCTCTGCCACCAATCACAGAGTATTCAGAAAAATTGATATTTTACGATTTTGAAACGTTGGTCGGTCAAGATGGTGTGCACGTACCTTTTTTAGTCTGCACCAAAACGCTCAAGGGTGAGCGATGGTCGTCTTATGGGTTAGACTGTGTGAGAGACCTTCTCCTGCATTTCAGGAGACCGCTTTTCAGGGGCGCGACGCTTATTGCCCATAATGCCAAAGGGTTTGACAGCTACTTGATTCTCAAAACCATGACAGAGCTGGGCATAGAGCCCTCACTCATCATGCAGGGCAGTAAAATTCTCAGTTTGACAGATGCCGACTACCGGCTTAAATTCATAGACTCCCTGTCCTTCCTCACCATGCGTCTCAGCGCTATGCCAAAAGCGTTAGGTTTCAGTCATCAGACCAAGGGGTTTTTTCCTCACGGCTTTAGCGCAGTAAGCCGTCTAAAGTACGTAGGAGCCTATCCACAGCCGTCTGATTACGGTGTAGAACGCATGACTCTGGCTCAGCGAGAAGAGTTTTACACATGGTACAGAGAGGCGAGTCAGGGCGTCTTTGATTTTGAGAGAGAAGCTCTGCGCTACTGTCACAACGATGTTGATATCTTAGCCGAGGGGTGTGTCAGATTTAGAAATCAATTTCTCAAAGACACTAACGTGGACCCCTTTAGCTGCATCACCATCACCTCAGCCTGCATGAAGGTGTTTCTCACCAATTACCTTGAGCCTAAAACCCTGGCCATCCCTTCACCCGACAACTACCGACGTCAACACAAAAACTACTCTCATGCTTCAAATCAGTGGTTAGAATGGGTCGCGCGTAGTGAAAATGTCTTTATCCAACACGCTTTAAACAGGGGAGAGAAACAAATCGGGCCTTTCTTTGTAGACGGGTACGCTGAAATTGATGGTGTAGCACATGTGTGGGAGTTTCAGGGTTGCTTTTATCACGGCTGTCCATCTTGTTTTCAGCTCCATAACACCTGCCCTTTGAGGGGTGTTCCCTTTGAAGAGCTGCACCAGGCTAGCGAGGACAAAATACAGACGCTAGAGTCTGTTTACAACGTCCGCACACACGTCATAAGGGAACATGAGTGGACGGATATGAAAAAATCACACGATGGGCTAAAGTTGTTTCTTGAGGAGTTTCAACCTCCTTCCCCCCTCACCCCTCGCGAAGCTCTTTTTGGTGGTAGAACAAGTGCTGTGAGACTGAGGTACGTGGCAGCACCCGACGAAACAGTGCACTATGTAGATGTCACATCCCTCTATCCTTATGTCAACTGCAGCTTTCCTTACCCGCTCGATCACCCCACCATCATTCACAGCAACTTTGATGCGGCTCAAAAATACTTTGGTTTCATCAAGGCTGTGGTCTATCCTCCTAGAAGCCTCTTTTTCCCGTGTTACCTTACAAAACATCTCGAGGTAAATTACTCTTTACTCTGTGCCGTACCTGCGCTGAACTCAATCACCAAATGGGTCCTTGCAAACACAGTGACAAAGACAGGGCGTTGTCGGGGGTTTGGGTCACCGTCGAGTTCAACAAGGCTCTAGAGCTGGGTTACAGACTGGCTCAGATTGTTGAAGTGTGGCACTTTGACCGGCGTAGCGACTCCATCTTTGTAGGGTACATGCACACCTTTCTCAAGGGCAAACAAGAAGCGTCAGGTTACCCACCCGAGGTGGTTGATCGGCAGAGCAGAGAGCGCTACATCAGGGATTACCAAGCCCACCAGGGTATCAAGTTGGATGCTGAGCGCATTGAGGTAAACCCAGCCAAGAGACAGGTGGCTAAATTGTGTCTCAACAGTCTCTGGGGAAAGTTTATAGAGAAATAATATGACTCAGACCACCTTGGTCAGCGATCCTGAACAATTTTTCAACTTTATGTTTTCAGGGCAATATAAAATTAACCATTTCAATTTTCTCAGCGACAAAACTGCCTTGATCCAGTGGAATTACCACGAGCGCTGTGTGGTGCCTCCCGGCAGAAGCAACAATGTGTTTATTGCGGCTTTCACAACCGCCTATGCACGTCTTAAACTGTACAGTTATTTAGAACGAGTGGGGGAAAATGTCCTTTACCATGATACTGACAGCTTAATTTACGTAGTAAAAAAGGGGGACACTCCTCTGCAACTAGGTAATTATCTAGGGGATTTGACGGATGAGCTGGACGGGGACAGCATTCAAGAATTTGCTGCCGCTGGACCCAAAAGCTACGCATACCAGACCAGAGAGCGTAAAAAAGTAGTGTTACGCGTCAAGGGCATTACACAGACGCATGAATGCAGTGAGCGGGTAAACTTTAACAGCGTCACGGAGTTGGTGGAGGGCTACCTCAGAGGGGCACGTGAGGATGTCATAGAGAGTCCTCAGCACACCATCAAGCGCAATAAGAAGGGGTTTGAGTTGAGAAACTCTACATTTCTCAAAAAGTTTCGTGTGGTGTATGACAAGCGGCGTCTGTTTAGTGACGGAACAACCTTGCCTTTTGGCTATTAGGATATAAAATGTCACACCATACCGGCCTGCAGGAAATTCAATTTGACCCCAGATTTAGGACACCTTTTTCATGTATGATTGTGGGACCTAGCGGATGCGGGAAAACATACTTTGTAAAAAGTGTTTTGGAAAATATGGAACATGTGATGGATTCTGTGCCTGATAATATTGTGTGGATTTATACTTCTTTCCAACCCATGTACACTGAGCTTCAAAAGACAAATAAAAAGATCAAATTTGTTGAAGGACTGCCTGACACTTTTGACGACCCTGATGTGTTTCCTCCCGAACAAACCCACTTGATTATCCTAGACGATGTTATTTTCCAAGCTTCCGATCATCCTGAAGTGGTTAAAATCTTTACACAGTACAGACATCACAGAAATATGAGCGTATTCATGCTGACTCAAAATGTATTTCACAGGGGTAAACACAGTCGTACCATGAGTCTAAACAGTAACTATTTGGTTTTGTTTAAAAACCCTAGAGATAAATTACAAATTAATATTTTGGCTCATCAAATTTTTCCTTCACAAAAAGCCTTTTTTCTGGAAAGTTTTGAGGATGCCACTAAAGGTCATCATGGGTATTTAATCTTGGACCTGACACCCTGTTGTTCAGAATCATACAGATTGAGGACGGGTGTACTTCCTCACCAGTGGCCGGCTGTTTATGTTCCCAAAACAAAGTAGGGCGGGGGGATTATGTCGGCCTGCCTCAGAAGAAATGCTCCTTTGCTCAAAGCTCTGTACCACGCCACCCCACTGAAACGCAGGGACATTCTCGCCCACGGCTCCCCGGACTTTCTGAGAGCGCTGTGCGAGATTGCGATAAATGTTTTAAAAGGTAACGTTCCATTGTCTTCCTCACAATTCAAGAAGCTAAAAAGACAGAAAAAAATTATAAAACTCCTGGCTGATAAAAAGGCGGGATTAAAACGTAAACGTCAGACGTTGATGAAACAGTCTGGAGGTTTTCTTCTTCCTCTGCTGTCGGCAGCCGTACCCATCCTCGGCAACCTTTTTGGAGGACTATTCAAGAGAGATTAATCGGAGACTCTGAAGATGGCGCAAAAAATGTTTCTCGTACCACCCCACCAATTAAACCGACTGACTCAACCCGACTCGTCCATCAGACAAACGGCTGAAAGTGATTTAGATGTGAAAATGAGAGCGATATTAGACGCCCCAGTATTGACTCCTTATGAAAAAATTAAGAAATACAATGTTCTGCTGCAGAGATACCTCACACTTTTGAAGCAGGGTCAAAAAGATGAGCGACGGGTGACTTTAACTGTGCAGAATGAACCGGACGACGAGCAGCGTCATGAGAGAGAAACTGAGCAGCGTCGTGAGGGTGACGAGAGCGATGATGTGATGAGTGAGGTGTTAAAGAGCCTCCCCCCACGCAACCGCAAGAATGCAGAGTACATCCTCAAAAAATTGTCTAAAAACGGACGGGGATGGACCTCAAAAGGGGAATTTATTCATCAAGGGAATACTATAATAGGTTCTCACATGATTGATTTAATTAAGAATCTCTCACTCCCATATAAACAATCCCCAGCCCCTCACGGGTGGACAGGTTTTTTAAATACTCTGACGGACCTCAACATTCCCCTGTCTTGTGTGAATAATCCTCAAGCTCGTGAACAATACCGCCGCTTAAAAATGAACGAACCCCTGACCAAAACTCCGTCAAGGAGAAAGCAGAAAATTCAGAGAGTAGAGGGGAGAGAAGAAGAAGAAGAAGAGGTGGAGGGCTCAGAGGATGAAGAAGTTAAAACCTCAGCTTGGGAGGGCATACGAAGCTCAAAAAGAAAAAAGAGAAAAACCCCTTGGATCAACTTTTCTCCCTAAATGAAATGTAAAAACTGTGATTTTGTAATAAAGCTTTTTATTTGTCACACTCTCAAGTCTACAGACATTTTTTTTTTTTTTTTTATGAAACACAAACTCACAAACGGTAGCAATCTTTAAACATTTGTAGAGAGCAAGTGTGCTGGTAAAAACAGGCAGCCTTTTGATTTCTGACACAGCCTCTGTATTTTTTTACAAAGTCACATACCGTCTGGTCATTTTGTACGACATTGTCAGAATACAAAGACAATACTTGGTCCATGGATCTTCCGCAGGCCCGCTGGCACAGATAATAAACGCAGTGTTGACCGCACGCAGTGGAGAGGGTGTGCTGAAGCTGCTTTCCCCGTCATAATCTTGGAGTTTGTACACGGGAGGAGTGCGAGGAATGCCGTCGACCACCGTAAACACTTCGTCCGTAAAACTCTGTTCATATTTTTTATCAAACACACCTCTCAACTTGGAGATTCTGACGAGATTGCCCGGTTTAAACTTCATTTTGACCGAAGCCCTGTGTCGGGTAGAAAATGTACCGTACAGATTTTGAAAAACTTGAGAGGCATTCTCAGAGGTCACTTGCATAGGAGCCATTTTTATACTTGAATGATAGCTGTGATTGTAGCTTTTAACCAAATCTTGTAAAATGTCGAGGTATCGTCTGGTGTTGTTGGCAGTAAAATATCTCCACATTCTAGTTTTTAAGGTACGGTTAAATCTTTCAATGACCGAGGCCTTCAGGTCGCTGGCTGTGGCAAAATGCACAATACTGTGTTTTTTCATTAAAGCTTCAAAACTCTTGTTGAAAAATTCCTTACCAGCATCCGTTTGTAGCTTTTCCGGGATTTGACTTTCTTTAAAGACTGACTCAAAGGCTCTCACCACCTCGGCGGCAGTTTTTCTCTTTAAAACACGAACGTAAGCCTTTTTTGAAAATACATCTATCGCCGTTAATAAATAATTAAACCCATCATTATGTTCCGCCAGGGCTTGCATGTCACAAAGGTCAGCTTGAAATTGGTTTAAAGGCCTTGGAACAAAAACTCTGTTTCTGATAAAATGTGTTCTGGCGGGTTTGTGCAGAGTGTAGGCATCCTGTTCTGATAAAAAATCTTTGACATTTTCAAGTTTGACTTTTTTACCCATTTCATCTTGTACACCCTGACGGAGTCGTTCTGCTCCACCAAAGCTACCCGGATGGGCCGGATTGTAATACACTCTTTTCATGATCCGTTTCTCCATCATCCTACCTCCGGCTTACTCTCAGCTTTTAGTGAGGTTTTAGGGTTATTCATTTGTTTTTATTGTGACGAGGGTGCGCAATATGACCACACGAGAAAGCGTCAGATTTAATTTCCTTTATTGAGAAGACAGAGGGTTAAAATAATGGATAATATTTAAAGTGTGAATAAAAACAGACTGATTCAAATTTACTTGAATAACATGTTGTAAAATCATCAACTCGGTTAAAATATTTACAGGCAGATTATTTTGCAAACGGAGGGTCACCGTGTCCACAAACAAAGCATACAGAGTGAGTAAATGACTGGGTTTTACATCAAAGGACTTTTGAAACATGTATTTTGCAATTTTTTCAAAAGTCTCTGAAAATCCTGATGCGCTCATACTCGCGATGGTTTGCACCATTTCTCCCCAGGTTGTATGTCCGGCTTGAAGACGCACTCTGTCCAGAATGATTTCCAGATGATGGACTGCAACATCGTCCTCAGTGTCTCCATGTTTCTGTGAAACTCGACGCTGAATAACTTGTGTTAAAAGCTCCGTCAATTGATGAATAGACATCTGCCCGTTTACATACGCCACCGCTCTTCTCCAGGAATTTCCCATTTTAGCAGCTCGAAGACTCAGTTCCCACCCCACCATTCCGACACCATCTTCAGGGCTCCAAAGTCATTTGCAATCAGGTCCTCGTACATGTCACTGATGCTCTCGTGGATCTTTCTCACCCCTTTCAGCTCGTGCAAGAGAGTCTCTGCCACAGCTTTGACTCTTCCGTCATCCTCTTGAATGTTGTACAAGAGCAACATGCGTTGGATCGAAGGAATGAATTTTGGGGTGTACAACACCTTCATCAAACCATGAAAATGGTTCAGGTAGAAGTCATCCTCCAGCACGTCCAAACACGGGTGTTCTCTCTGGCTAGGATGGTTGGTCTGACATCCAAAGCAGCGCTCACCCCTGTACTTGTAGAGGGTAGAGTTGAGCAGATGGAGCACGGCTGCTTTTACCAGGCTGATGACTTTGAATGACATCCAGCCGTCAATTTCATCATTGAGAGTTTCCCCCTCTGGCTGAGAGCATGGAGGCGAGGAAGGTGGGGTCAGAGGTGAGGTGATGACCTGTGAGGTTTCTTCTGCCGCCTCAACCTCATTGCTCGAGTCAGATGGACAGGTCGCAGGTGGATTTTCCCTGGGCATGTCTGTGAGGATATCATCCTTGTACAGCTTTAAAGGTACAGATGGAGAGCGGTGTGGTTTCACTCGCCCTCCTTCAGGAGGTGGTGTCGGTGGAGAAGTTAGTTCCCCGCTTCTGTGCTGCTGAGCCGGGGGTGAATGGGGCTCCGCTTGTCCGCAAAAGCTGTGTGGACAATCGCAGTCCAGGTCCTTTCCCTCCTCATTACCCGAGTCAGATGTGTAGCCTGCTGATGGAGAGGGACTGAGCTCCCGTAGGGGAGTCAATAAGGTAGCCATTTGTTCTCGAGCGGAGCGTCTGATGGTGTCCATGCTGTTTGCAGTCTTCCAAGCTTTGTCAGTCCTCCCACAACCGTCTCTCCTTTTATTGTAAAGAGGGGAGGGGTCTAGAAGGATAACTGTTTTTTTACAGCTACCACGTCATTCCAGTTACGACAGCTGCGAAACAGAGACGTAATGACGCCTCCTATTTCTTCCATCTTTTCCTTCCACACACCGATCGGGATGGCAATCAACGTGCGGAATACGCCGCAGTCTGAATTAAAACACTCCAAGACAAAGTCCTCTGTGGGCCCTTGCGAAGTCCTGAGACTGGCTCGGAAGAACCTACGCGGACCCCTACGCGGACCTGACGCACACCTCCAAAAAATCCTGACTACGCGTCGCGTAAACGCATTGAGACGTGACTGTGATTGGTCCTCTCAGAACATAATTTCCGGCGGTTGCTTTTCTGGTCAACAGCTCAACAACACAGCTATTTGTGCAGCGGCACGAGCGGTACCACCAGACCACCTCCGCAAACGTCTTCTGTGCTTCAACATTTGCAGTAACAGCATTTCTTTTTTAACTTTTATGAGCTCTGTCGCTGGAAACACCCACTGTATCTCAGTTGTCATTGTTTACTGTCTGAAGAAAACCAAGGAATCCCATATGAGCCCCCAGAAGCCACACAAAGACACCGCCACACCCCCCTACACTGTAAGAAAGGATTTGTGCTTTTAGTCAGGAGGAATGATTTTGTCAAGCTGAGAGAAGTCATGACTAATTACAACAGAGTAAAATGAGTCACAACAACTTCAACTTGAAAAAATTTCTAAAACTCATGAAATACCCAAAATAATCCATTGACTTAACTTCAGACTCATAATTACAGAAAGACGGGCACATAGCAATACCTTCGAAACAGAGGTTGCTTTTAGACTTTATCATTGACCGTTATTTTGAATGACAGAGTCATAAAAAATCTATTCATCATTTAATCTCCTGTTGACTCCACAATAGCTCGACCGCCAAAGTTTTTTTTTTTAAAGATTTAGTGTAAAATAAAAGGTTAATCCTACATTGACTTTGGCCAGATTTATTTCTGTTTTTATAATGTAACCACTTCCAAATCAAATAAGTGACATAAATTGAAGTTTATTTCTTGTTGTCATACATTAAAATCTGGAATTCAAATCCTTTTTCATAGAGAACAGTATAAAGACCTAGTGTTTTTTTGTGCTGTAACAGTTGTTTCTCTTTCTTTCTTTCTTTTTTTCTACGCAGGATTACTTCATTTTAGTGTATGGGGAAGCTGCCCCTCAATGAGGTGGCCCTGCAAGTGTTGCAGTTTCTCCTCGCCGAACCAACGCACACTAATTGTCCATTATAAAGTGAAGCACTGTCACCAGGCAAGGAACTGTCCTCTTCCCTGTGTCTATGCAGACTGTGTGTGCTCCTTCAGGACAGAATCATCTCTGAAAAAACATTTATCTAGAGACCATAGTCAAGCCCGTTCAAAGCAGGTGACTGCAAGGTTAAATTGTGAACTGTGCAGTTTTTCAGAGACTTGTAGTGATACACAGTATTTTGCACATCTAAAGATACACATACAAACTAGAAAACCGCAAGCGGTTATGTAGGGCCCTCGCGGTATGACCTCTATACTTCATTCAGAATCATTTTTTCCAAAAAATATTGCATATTCTTGTTAGATTTGAGTAGAAATATCATTGTTCAAACAGATATAATGAGATTTGGAAATGATCTGTAGATGTATAATATATTTGATTTCTATGTCTTTTTGAGCTTTTCAAGACGAGAAAAGACGTTTGGGGCATTTCAGGATGATTTAAGCAAAGGAAAAATGATTTACCTCTTCATTCAGAATGATTTTTTCCGCAAACTCTTGCATATTCTTCTTAGATTTGAGTAGAAATATCATGATTCAACCCGATATAATGAGATTTGGAAATGTTCTGTAGATGCATAATGTATATGACTTCAATGTCTTTTTGAGCTTTTCAAGGCGAGAAAAGGCGTTTGGGGCATTTCAGGATGATGTAGGCATGGGAAAGCTTATTTTACCTCTATACTTCATTCAGATTCATTTTTTCCACAAAATATTGCATATTCTTGTTAGATTTGAGTAGAAACATCATGAATCAACACCATCTGATGAGTTTTGGGTATGTTCTGTAGATGCATAATATATTTGATTTCTATGTCTTTTTGAGCTTTTCAAGGCGAGAAAAGGCGTTTTGGGCATTTTCAAGCTGATTTACGCATGGGAAAGCTTATTTTACCTCTGTACTTCATTCAGAATCATTTTTTCCACAAAATATTGCATATTCTTGTTAGAATTGAGGAGAAACATCATGATTCAACCCGATATAATGAGATTTGGGTATGTTCTGTAGATGCATAATGTATTTGATTTCTATGTCTATTTGAGCTTTTCAAGGCGAGAAAAGGCATTTTGGGCATTTTCAAGCTGATTTTGGCAAAGGAAAGCTGATTTACCTCTATACTTATTTCAGAATAATTTTTGCCACAAAATATAGCATATTCTTGTTAGATTTGAGGAGAAACATCATGGTTCAGCACCATATGATGCGTTTTGGGTATGTTCTATAGATGCATAATATATTTGATTTCTATGGCTTTTTGAGCTTTTCAAGGCGAGACAAGGCGTTTTGGGCATTTTCAAGCTGATTTACGCATGGGAAAGCTTATTTACCTCTATACTTAATTCAGAATATTTTTTTTCACAAAATATTGCATATTCTTGTTAGGTTTGAGTAGAAACATCATGATTCAAAACCATATGATGAGTTTTGGGTATGTTCTGTAGATGCATAATATATTTGATTTCTATGTCTTTTTGAGCTTTTCAAGGCGAGAAAAGGCGTTTTGGGGCATTTCAGGATGATTTAGGCAAAGGAAAGCTGATTTACCTCTGTACTTCATTCAGAATGATTTTTTCCACAAACTCTTGCATGTTCTTGTTAGATTTGAGTAGAAATATTATGATTCAACCCGAAATAATGAGATTTGAAAATGTTCTGTAGATGCATAATATATTTGATTTCTATGTCTTTTTGAGCTTTTCAAGGCGAGAAAAGGCGTTTGGGGCATTTAGGCAAAGGAAAGCTGATTTACCTATGTTCTTCATTCAGAATCATTTTTTCCACAAAATATTGTATATTCTTGTTAGATTTGAGTAGAAACATCATGATTCAACACCATCTGATGAGTTTTGGGTATGTTCTGCAGATGCATAATATATTTGATTTCTATGTCTTTTTGAGCTTTTCAAGGCGAGAAAAGGTGTTTTGGACATTTTCAAGCTGATTTACGCATGGGAAAGCTTATTTTACCTCTGTACTTCATTCAGAATCATTTTTTCCACAAAATATTGCATATTCTTGTTAGATTTGAGGAGAAACATCATGATTCAACCCGATATAATGAGATTTGGGAATGTTCTGTAGATGCATACTGTATATGACTTCTATGTCTTTTTGAGCTTTTCAAGGCGAGAAAAGGCGTTTTGGGGCATTTCAGGATGATTTAGGCATGAGAAAGCTTATATACCTCTATACTTAATTCAGAATCATTTTTTTCCACAAAATATTGCATATGCTTTTTAGATTTGAGTAGAAACATCATGATTCAACCCGATATAATGAGATTTGGGAATGTTCTGTAGATGCATACTGTATATGACTTCTATGTCTTTTTGAGCTTTTCAAGGCGAGTTTTGGGGCATTTCAGGATGATTTAGGCAAAGGAAAGCTGATTTACCGCTGTACTTCATTCAGAATGATTTATTTCCACAAACTCTTGCATATTCTTCTTAGATTTGAGGAGAAATATCATTGTTCAAACAGATATAATGAGATTTGGGAATGTTCTGTAGATGCATAATATATTTGATTTCTATGTCTTTTTGAGCTTTTCATGGCGATAAAAGGCGTTTGGGGCATTTTCAAGCTGATTTACGCATGGGAAAGCTTATTTTACCTCTATACTTCATTCAGAATCATTTTTGCCACAAAATATTGCATATTCTTGTTAGATTTGAGGAGAAACATCATGATTTAAAACCATATGATGAGTTTTGGGTATGTTCTGTAGATGCATAATATATTTGATTTCTATGACTTTTTGAGCTTTTCAAGGCGAGAAATGGCGTTTGGGGCATTTCAGGGTGATTTAGGCAAAGGAAAGCTTATTTACCTCTATACTTAATTCAGAATCATTTTTTTTCTACAAAATATGGCATATGCTTGTTAGTTTTGAGGAGAAACATCATGATTCAACCCGATATAATGAGATTTGGGTATGTTTTGTAGATGCATAATGTATTTGATTTCTATGTCTTTTTGAGCTTTTCAAGGCGAGAAAAGGCGTTTGGGGCATTTTCAAGCTGATTTACGCATGGGAAAGTTTATTTTACCTATATACTTCATTCAGAATCATTTTTTCCACAAAATATTGCATATTCTTGTTAGATTTGAGTAGAAACATCATGATTCAACACCATCTGATGAGTTTTGGGTATGTTCTAACGATGCATAATATATTTGATTTCTATGTCTTTTTGAGCTTTTCAAGGCGATAAAAGGCGTTTGGGGCATTTTCAAGCTGATTAACGCATGGGAAAGCTTATTTTACCTCTATACTTCATTCAGAATCATTTTTTCCACAAAATATTGCATATGCTTGCTAGTTTTGAGGAGAAACATCATGATTCAACCCGATATAATGAGATTTGGGTATGTTCTGTAGATGCATAATTTATATGACTTCTATGTCTTTTTGAGCTTTTCAAGGCGAGATTTCAGGATGATTTAGGCAAAGGAAAGCTGATTTACCTATGTTCTTCATTCAGAATCATTTTTTCCACAAAATATTGCATATTCTTGTTAGATTTGAGTAGAAACATCATGATTCAACCCGATATAATGAGATTTGGGTATGTTCTGTAGATGCATAATGTATTTGATTTCTATGTCTGTTTGAGCTTTTCAAGGTGAGAAAAGGCGTTTGGGGCCTTTTCAGGATGATTTAGGCAAAGGAAAGCTGATTTACCTATGTTCTTCATTCAGAATCATTTTTTCCACAAAATATTGCATATTCTTGTTAGATTTGAGGAGAAACATCATGATTCAAAACCATATGATGAGATTTGGGTATGTTCTGTACATGCATAATGTATTTCTAGTCTATCGATCAAACCTAAACCTAAATTAAACTAAACGTCTTTTGAAAGCCTGGTTCTTAGTCTTTCTCATCTTAAATGGAAAACAGAGAAACCAGTTTTATTTGTTATAGTGTACCGTGCTCCAGGTCCATATTCTGAATTTCTATCTGAGTTCTCTGAGTTTTTATCAACTTTAGTCCTGAGAACTGATAAAGTAATTATTGTAGGTGACTTTAATATTCATGTGGACGTTGACAGTGACAGCCTTGGTACTGCTTTTATCTCGCTGTTAGATTCAATTGGCTTCTGTCAGAATGTTCAGGAACCAACTCACTGTTTTAACCATACCCTCGACCTGGTCCTGACCTACGGCATTGAAGTAGAACATTTATCAGTCCACCAACAGAATTCCTTCCTATCAGACCATTACTTGTTAACCTTTGAATTTTTTCTTCTGGACTACACTCCATCAGGTAAATCCATGTACACTAGATGTTTATCTGAAAGTGCTATAGCCAAGTTTAAGGATATAATTCCATTAGCTTTTAATTCAATACCTAATATCAATATACTTGAGGGCTCAGACTTCAGTCCTACTCAAATTGATAATTTGGTAGATTGTGCTGCAGACTCTCTGCGAGCATCTCTAGACTCTGTTGCTCCTCTAAAAAAGAAGATAGTAAAGCATAGAAAGCTGGCTCCATGGTATAACCCTCACACCCGCAGTTTAAAGCAAGCAGCAAGAAGATTTGAAAGGAAGTGGCGTTTAACCGGTCTGCAAGCGTCTCGCCTGGACTGGCATGATAGTTTGAAAGCTTATAGGAAGGCTTTCCGTAAGGCCAGAGCAGCTTATTATTCATCATTAATAGAGGAAAATAAAAACAACCCCAGGTTTCTTTTCAGCACTGTGGCCAGGCTGACAGAGAGCCACAGCTCTATTGAACCATCTATTCCCATAACCCTCAGTAGTAGTGACTTCATGAGCTTCTTTCATGAGAAGATTATAACTATTAGGGAGAAAATCAGTCAAACTGTGCCTTTGACTGAAACCGCATTGTCTTTAAACACAGGAAGCATAGGACTCATTGAAGAACTTGATGTATACTTGGACTGCTTTTCTCCCATAGACCTCCACAAACTGACTTCATTGATTTCCTCATCTAAGCCTTCTACTTGTCTCTTAGATCCCATCCCAACTTCACTGCTTAAAGAAGCTTTACCTTTACTGAGCACCTCTTTACTGAACATGATCAACTTATCTTTGCTGTCAGGCTATGTACCTCAGTCATTTAAAGTAACCGTAATCAAACCTCTTCTGAAGAAGCCCGGTCTTGATCCAGAGGTTTTAGCCAACTATAGACCAATATCCAACCTTCCTTTTCTCTCTAAGATCCTTGAGAAAGCAGTGTGCAGTCAGCTGTGTGACTTCCTCCAGAACAATAATCTATTTGAGGACTTTCAGTCAGGATTTAGAAAATATCATAGCACCGAGACCGCTCTGGTGAAAATTACTAATGACCTGCTAATTGCGTCAGACCATGGACTCGTCTCAGTACTTGTCTTGTTAGATCTTAGCGCTGCTTTTGATACTATTGACCACCATATCCTGTTGCAGAGATTAGAACATTTAACTGGCATCAGAGGAACTGCTTTAAGCTGGTTCAAATCCTACTTATCGGATCGATCACAGTTTGTTCACATTAATGATGAGTCCTCCATGCAGTCCATAGTCAGTTATGGAGTTCCTCAAGGTTCTGTGCTCGGGCCTATTCTATTTACTTTATATATGCTTCCTTTAGGCAATGTTATCAGGAAACACTCCATAAACTTTCACTGTCATGCAGATGATACTCAGCTATATTTGTCATTTAAGTCAGACGAATCCAGCCAGTTAGCTAAACTCCAAACATGTCTTCAGGATATAAAAACTTGGATGGCGCACAATTTCTTGTTGTTAAATTCAGATAAAACTGAGGTTATTCTAATTGGCCCTGAAAATCTCAGAAATAACCTATCTAATGACTTATTTACTCTAGGTGGCTTTGTACCAGCCTCGAACACCACTGTAAGGAATCTAGGGGTAATTTTTGACCAAGATATGTCCTTCAACGTCCACATGAAACAAACAGCTAGAACAGCTTTTTTCATCTGCGTAACATTGCAAAAATAAGGCATATTCTCTCCCAAAACGATGCAGAAAAATTAGTCCATGCATTTGTAACTTCCAGGCTGGACTATTGTAACTCATTATTATCAGGCTGCCCTAATAAGTCTATCAGGACTCTCCAGCTGGTCCAGAACGCTGCAGCACGTGTTCTGACCAGAACCAGGAAAAGAGACCATATTTCTCCGGTGTTAGCCTCTCTGCACTGGCTCCCTGTAAAATCTAGAATAGAATTTAAAATCCTCCTCCTCACCTACAAGGCACTTAATGGTCAGGCACCATCTTATCTTAAAGAGCTAATAGTGCCTTATAATCCTGCTAGAACTCTACGCTCTCAGAATGCAGGACTACTAGCGGTTCCTAGGGTTTATAAAAGTAGAATGGGAGCTAGAGCTTTCAGTTATCAAGCTCCTCTTCTGTGGAACCAACTCCCTCTTTCAGTCCGGGAGGCAGACACCATCCCCTTATTCAAGAGTAGGCTTAAGACTTTCCTTTTTGATAGTGCTTATAGTTAGGACTGATCCAAGGTTGACTCAGGCTGCCTTGGATCAATCCTTAGTTATGCTGCTATAGGTCTAGACTGCCGGGGACTTCCTCTGACACACTGAGCTTCTCTTCTTCTTCATTTCGATGCCTCCATTAAGTCATTTTACTAACTCATCTTCTTCCCCGGAGCCCCTGTGCTCCCAGCTCCCAGGTGTCCGTGAGCTGAGGCTACTTGTTGAGAAGGAGGTGGTGTCATCCAGGCTTCGTCTGTCCTGATGGTGGTGAGATGGAGAAGAGGCGATGCTGCTCAGGTTGTATCTTTTAGGGTCGTGGAGAAGAGGATGTGTTTCCTCTTCCTCCCTTCAACACATGCTGCTGATTATTTTTGTGCCTCGTAGTCCCTGTGCGTTCTCATCTCACAGGTATCCATGGATCCAGTCTACCTGGTGGAGTAGTGGTTGTGCAGACCAGTCAGGCTTCATCTTCTGGTTCTGAGTGACGTGGTGGTGATGAGGTCATCCTGCGGAGGTTTCTCCTGTTTGGTGTGGTGGAGTGGAAGATGTGCTGCCCAGGCTTCTTCTGGTTGGCATGGTGGAGAGGACGACATGCTTCTCATCCTTTGCTGATAGCTTGATGATGCTCTTCATCCCCTTGGACACTCTAATATAATTCTATATATACACACTGTATATTAGCTGTTGTTATATTGATTTGGACATTTCCATACAATTTTGTATGTTAGTGTTAATGTGTTTTCATTGTTGTTATTCTGTACACATGGCATCTATTGCACATCTGTCCATCCTGGAAGAGGGATCCCTCCTCTGTTGCTCTTCCTGAGGTTTCTTCCGTTTCTTTTTCCCTGTTAAAAGTTTTTTTTTTGGGGAGTTTTTCCTTAGTCGATGCGAGGGTCATTTGTAAAGGACAGAGGGTGTCATATCCTGTACAGATTGTAAAGCCCAATGAGGCAAATTCATAATTTGTGATATTGGGCTATACAAATAAAGTTGACTTGACTTGACTTGACTTTTATTTGATTTCTATGTCTTTTTGAGCTTTTCAAGGCGAGAAAAGGCGTTTGGGGCATTTTCAGGATGTTTTAGGCAATGGAAAGCTGATTTACCTATGTTCTTCATTCAAAATCATTTTTTCCACAAAATATTGCATATTCTTGTTAGATTTGAGTAGAAATATCATGATTCAACCCGATATAATGAGATTTGGAAATGTTCTGTAGATGCATAATGTATTTGATTTCTATGTCTTTTTGAGCTTTTCAAGGCGAGAAAAGGCGTTTGGGGCATTTTCAGGATGATTTTGGCAATGAAAAGTTGATTTACTTATGTTCATCATTCAGAATATTTTTTTACCACAAAATATTGCATATTCTTGTTAGATTTGAGTAGAAACATCATGATTCAACACCATATGATGAGTTTTGGGTATGTTCTAACGATGCATAATATATTTGATTTCTACGTCTTTTTGAGCTTTTCAAGGCGATAAAAGGCGTTTGGGGCATTTTCAAGCTGATTTACGCATGGGAAGGCTTATTTTACCTCTATATTTCATTCAGAATCATTTTTTCCACAAAATATTGCATATTCTTCTTAGATTTCAGTAGAAACATCATGATTCAACCCGATGTAATGAGATTCGGGAATGTTCTGTAGATGCATAATATATTTGATCTCTATGTCTTTTTGAGCTTTTCAAGACGAGGCGTGTGGGGCATTTTCAGGATGATTTAGGCAATGAAAAGTTGATTTACCTATGTTCATCATTCAGAATATTTTTTTACCACAAAATATTGCATATTCTTGTTAGATTTGAGTAGAAACATCATGATTCAACACCATATGATGAGTTTTGGGTATGTTCTAACGATGCATAATATATTTGATTTCTATGTCTATTTGAGGTTTTCAAGGCGATAAAGGGCGTTTGGGGCATTTTCAAGCTGATTCACGCATGGGAAAGCTTATTTTACCTCTATACTTCATTCAGAATCATTTTTTCCACAAAATATTGCATATTCTTGTTAGATTTGAGTAGAAATATCATGGTTCAACCCGATATAATGACATTTCGAAATGTTCTGTAGATGCATAATGTATTTGATTTCTATGTCTTTTTGAGCTTGTCAAGGCGAGAAAAGGCGTTTGGGGCATTTTCAAGCTGATTTACGCATGTGAAAACTTATTTTACCTCTATACTTCATTCAGAATCATTTTTTCCACAAAATATTGCATATTCTTGTTAGATTTGAGTAGAAATATCATGATTCAACCCGATATAATGAGATTTGGAAATGTTCTGTAGATGCATAATGTATATGACTTCTTTTTGAGCTTTTCAAGGCGAGATTGGGGCATTTCAGGATGATTTAGGCAAAGGAAAGCTGATTTACCTATGTTCTTCATTCAGAATCATTTTTTCCACAAAATATTGCATATGCTTGCTAGTTTTGAGGAGAAACATCATGATTCAACCCGATATAATGAGATTTGGGTATGTTCTGTAGATGCATAATGTATTTGATTTCTATGTCTTTTTGAACTTTTCAAGGCGAGAAAAGGCGTTTGGGGCATTTTCAAGCTGATTTCCGCATGGGAAAGCTTATTTTACCTCTATACTTCATTCAGAATCATTTTTTCCCACAAAATATTGCATATTCTTGTTAGATTTGAGTAGAAACATCAAGATTAAACACCATATGATGAGTTTTGGGTATGTTCTGTAGATGCATAATATATTTGATTTCTATGTCTTTTTGAGCTTTTCAAGACGAGAAAAGGCGTTTGGGGCATTTTCAAGCTGATTTACGCATGGGAAAGCTTATTTTACCTATGTTCTTCATTCAGAATCATTTTTTTTCCACAAAATATTTCATTTTCTTGTTAGATTTGAGGAGAAATATCATGACTCAACCCGACATATTGAGATTTGGAAATGTTCTTTAGATGCATAATGTATTGGATTTCGCTGTCTTTTTTAGCTTTTCAAGGCGAGAAAAGGCGTTTGGGGCATTTCAGGATGATTTAGGCAAAGGAAAGCTGATTTACCTCTGTACTTCATTCAGAATGATTTTTTCCACAAACTCTTGCATATTCTTGTTAGATTTGAGTAGAAACATCATGATTCAACACCATCTGATGAGTTTTGGGTATGTTCTGTAGATGCATAATGTATTTGATTTCTATTTCTATTTGAGCTTTTCAAGGCGAGAAAAGGCGTTTGGGACATTTCAGGATGATTTAGGCAAAGGAAAGCTGATTTTACCTCTATACTTCATTCAGAATCATTTTTTTCCACAAAATATTGCATATTCTTGTTAGATTTGAGTAGAAATATCATGATTCAACCCGAAATAATGAGATTTGAAAATGTTCTGTAGATGCATAATGTATTTGATTTCTATGTCTTTTTGAGCTTTTCAAGGCGAGGAAAGGCGTTTGGGGCATTTTCAAGCTGATTTACGCATGGGAAAGCTCATTTTACCTCTATACTTCATTCAGAATCATTTTTTTCACAAAATATTGCATATTCTTGTTAGATTTGGGTAGAAACATCATGAGTCAACACCATATGATGAGTTTTGGGTATGTTCTAACGATGCATAATGTATATGACTTCTATGTCTTTTTGAGCTTTTCAAGGCGAGAAAAGGCGTTTGGGGCATTTTCAGGATGATTTAGGCAAAGGAAAGCTGATTTACCTATGTTCCTCATTCAGAATCATTTTTTCCCCAAAATATTGTATATTCTTGTTAGATTTGAGTAGAAACATCAACACCATATGATGAGTTTTGGGTAAGTTCTAACGATGCATAATGTATATGACTTCTATGTCTTTTTGAGCTTTTCAAGGCGAGAAAAGGCGTTTGGGGCATTTTCAGGATGATTTAGGCAAAGGAAAGCTGATTTACCTATGTTCCTCATTCAGAATCATTTTTTCCCCAAAATATTGTATATTCTTGTTAGATTTGAGTAGAAACATCATGATTCAACACCATATGATGAGTTTTGGGTATGTTCTAACGATGCATAATGTATATGACTTCTATGTCTTTTTGAGCTTTTCAAGGCGAGAAAAGGCGTTTGGGGCATTTTCAAGCTGATTCACGCATGGGAAAGCTTATTTTACCTCTATACTTCATTCAGAATCATTTTTTCCAAAAAATATTGCATATTCTTGTTAGATTTGAGTAGAAATATCATGATTCAACCCGAAATAATGAGATTTGAAAATGTTCTGTAGATGCATAATGTATTTGATTTCTATGTCTTTTTGAGCTTTTCAAGGCGAGAAAAGGCGTGTGGGGCATTTCAGGATCATTTAGGCAAAGGAAAGCTGATTTACCTATGTTCTTCATTGAGAATCATTTTTTCCACAAAATATTGCATATTCTTGTTAGATTCGAGTAGAAATATCATGATTCAACCCGAAATAATGCGATTTGAAAATGTTCTGTAGATGCATAATGTATTTGATTTCTATGTCTTTTTGAGCTTTTCAAGGCGAGAAAAGGCGTTTGGGGCATTTTCAGGATGCTTTTGGCAAAGGAAAGCTGATTTTACCTATGTTCTTCATTCAGAATCATTTTTTCCACAATTATTGCATATTCTTGTTAGATTTGAGTAGAGATATAATGATTCAACCCGAAATAATGAGATTTGAAAATGTTCTGTAGATGCATAATGTATTTGATTTCGATGTCTTTTTTAGCTTTTCAAGGCGAGAAAAGGCGTTTGGGGCATTTCAGGATGATTTAGGCAAAGGAAAGCTGATTTTACCTATGTTCTTCATTCAGAATGTTTTTTTTCCACAAAAATTGCATATTCTTCTATGATTTGAGTAGAAACATCATGATTCAACACCATCTGATCAGTTTTGGGTGTGTTCTGTAGATGCACAATATATTTGATTTCTATGTCTTTTTGAGCTTTTTCAGTTGAGAAAAGGCGTTTGGGGCATTTTCACGCTGATTTACGCATGGGAAAGCTTATTTTACCTCTATACTTCATTCAGAATAATTTTTTCCACAAAATATTGTATATTCTTGTTAGATTTGAGTAGAAAGGTCATGATTCAACACCATATGATGAGTTTTGGGTATGTTCTGTAGCTGCATAATGTATATGACTTCTATGTCTTTTTGAGCTTTTCAAGGCGAGAAAAGGCGTTTGGGGCATTTCAGCATGATTTAGGCATAGGAAAGCTGATTAACCTATGTTCCTCATTCAGAATCACTTTTTGCAAAAAATATTGCATATTCTTGTTAGATTTGAGTAGAAATATCATGAGTCAACCCGAAATGATGAGATTTGAAAATGTTCTGTAGATGCATAATGTATTTGATTTCTATGTCTTTTTGAGCTTTTCAAGGCGAGAAAAGGCGTTTGGGGCATTTTCAAGCTGATTTACGCATGGGAAAGCTCATTTTACCTCTATACTTCATTCAGAATCATTTTTTCCACAAAATATTGTATATTCTTGTTAGATTTGAGTAGAAACATCATGATTCAACACCATATGATGAGTTTTGGGTATGTTCTAACGATGCATAATGTATATGACTTCTATGTCTTTAGGGGCTTTTCAAGGCGAGAAAAGGCGTTTGGGGCATTTTCAAGCTGATTCACGCATGGGAAAGCTTATTTTACCTCTATACTCCATTCAGAATCATTTTTTCCACAGATTATTGCATATTCTTGTTAGATTTGAGTAGAAACATCATGATTCAACACCATCTGATGAGTTTTGGGTATGGTCTGTAGATGCATAATATATTTGATTTCTATGTCTTTTTGAGCTTTTCAAGGCGAGAAAAGGCGTTTGGGGCATTTTCAGGATGATTTAGGCAAAGGAAAGCTGATTTACCTATGTTCTTCATTCAGAATCATTTTTTCCACAAAATATTGCATATTCTTGTTAGATTTGAGTAGAAACATCATGATTCAACACCATATGATGAGTTTTGGGTATGTTCTAACGATGCATAATGTATATGACTTCTATGTCTTTTGGGGCTTTTCAAGGCGAGAAAAGGCGTTTGGGGCATTTTCAAGCTGATTCACGCATGGGAAAGCTGATTTTACCTCTATACTTCATTCAGAATCATTTTTTCAACAAAATATTGCATATTCCTGTTAGATTTGAGTAGAAACATCATGATTCAACCTGATATAATGAGATTAGGAAATGTTCTGTAGATGCATAATGTATTTGATTTCTATGTCTTTTTGAGCTTTTCAAGGCGAGAAAAGGCGTTTGGGGCATTTTCAGGATGATTTTGGCAAAGGAAAGCTGATTTTACCTATGTTCTTCATTCAGAATCATTTTTTCCACAAAATATTGTATATTCTTGTTAGATTTGAGTAGAAACATCATGATTCAACACCATCTGATGAGTTTTGGGTATGTTCTGTAGATGCATAATATATTTGATTTCTATGTCTTTTTGAGCTTTTCAAGGCGAGAAAAGGCGTTTGGGGCATTTTCAGGATGATTTTGGCAAAGGAAAGCTGATTTTACCTATGTTCTTCATTCAGAATCATTTTTTCCACAAAATATTGCATATTCTTGTTAGATTTGAGTAGAAACATCATGATTCAACACCATATGATGAGTTTTGGGTATGTTCTGTAGCTGCATAATGGATATGACTTCTATGTCTTTTTGAGCTTTTCAAGGCGAGAAAAGGCGTTTGGGGCATTTTCAGGATGATTTAGGCAAAGGAAAGCTGATTTACCTTTGTTCTTCATTCAGAATCATTTTTTCCACAAAATATTGCATATTCTTGTTAGATTTGAGTAGAAACATCATGATTCAACACCATATGATGAGTTTTGGGTATGTTCTAACGATGCATAATGTATATGACTTCTATGTCTTTTGGGGCTTTTCAAGGCGAGAAAAGGCGTTTGGGGCATTTTCAAGCTGATTCACGCATGGGAAAGCTTATTTTACCTCTATACTCCATTAAGAATCATTTTTTCCACAGATTATTGCATATTCTTGTTAGATTTCAGTAGAAACATCATGATTCAACACCATCTGATGAGTTTTGGGTATGTTCTGTAGATGCATAATATATTTGATTTCTATGTCTTTTTGAGCTTTTCAAGACGAGAAAAGGCGTTTGGGGCATTTTCAAGCTGATTTACGCATTGGAAAGCTTATTTTACCTCTATACTCCATTCAGAATCATTTTTTCCACAAAATATTGCATATTCTTGTTAGATTTGAGTAGAAACATCATGATCCAACCTGATCTAATGAGATTAGGAAATGTTCTGTAGATGCATAATGTATTTGATTTCTATGTCTTTTTGAGCTTTTCAAGGCGAGAAAAGGCGTTTGGGGCATTTTCAAGCTGATTTACGCATGGGAAAGCTTATTTTACCTCTATACTTCATTCAGAATCATTTTTTCAACAAAATATTGCATATTCCTGTTAGATTTGGGTAGAAACATCATGATTCAACACCATATGATGAGTTTTGGGTATGTTCTGTAGATGCATAATATATTTGATTTCTATGTCTTTTTGAGCTTTTCAAGACGAGAAAAGGCGTTTGGGGCATTTTCAGGATGATTTTGGCAAAGGAAAGCTGATTTTACCTATGTTCTTCATTCAGAATCATTTTTTCCACAAAATATTGTATATTCTTGTTAGATTTGAGTAGAAACATCATGATTCAACACCATCTGATGAGTTTTGGGTATGTTCTGTAGATGCATAATATATTTGATTTCTATGTCTTTTTGGGCTTTTCAAGGCGATGAAAGGCGTTCAGGGCATTTTCAAGCTGATTCACGCATGGGAAAGCTTATTTTACCTCTATACTTCATTTAGAATCATTTTTTTCCACAAAATATTGCATATTCTTGTTAGATTTGAGTAGAAACATCATGATTCAACCTGATATAATGAGATTAGGAAATGTTCTGTAGATGCATAATGTATTTGATTTCTATGTCTTTTTGAGCTTTTCAAGGCGAGAAAAGGCGTTTGGGGCATTTTCAGGATGATTTAGGCAAAGGAAAGCTGATTTACCTATGTTCTTCATTCAGAATCATTTTTTCCACAAAATGTTGCATATTCTTGTTAGATTTGAGTAGAAACATCATGATTCAACACCATCTGATGAGTTTTGGGTATGTTCTGTAGCTGCATAATGGATATGACTTCTATGTCTTTTTGAGCTTTTCAAGGCGAGAAAAGGCGTTTGGGACATTTCAGGATGATTTAGGCAAAGGAAAGCTGATTTACCTCTGTACTTCATTCAGAATGATTTTTTCACAAACTCTTGCATATACTTCTTAGATTTGAGGAGAAATGTCATTCTTCAAACAGATATAATGAGATTTGGGAATGTTCTGTAGATGCATAATATATTTGATTTCTATGTCTTTTTGAGCTTTTCAAGGCGAGAAAAGGCGTTTGGGGCATTTTCAAGCTGATTTACGCATGGGAAAGCTCATTTTACCTCTATACTTCATTCAGAATCATTTTTTCCACAAAATGTTGTTTATTCTTCTTAGATTTGAGTAGAAACATCATGATTCAACACCATATGATGAGTTTTGGGTATGTTCTAACGATGCATAATGTATATGACTTCTATGTCTTTAGGGGCTTTTCAAGGCGAGAAAAGGCGTTTGGGGCATTTTCAAGCTGATTCACGCATGGGAAAGCTTATTTTACCTCTATACTCCATTAAGAATCATTTTTTCCACAGATTATTGCATATTCTTGTTAGATTTCAATAGAAACATCATGAGTCAACACCATCTGATGAGTTTTGGGTATGTTCTGTAGATGCATAATATATTTGATTTCTATGTCTTTTTGAGCTTTTCAAGACGAGAAAAGGCGTTTGGGGCATTTTCAAGCTGATTTACGCATTGGAAAGCTTATTTTACCTCTATACTCCATTCAGAATCATTTTTTCCACAAAATATTGCATATTCTTGTTAGATTTGAGTAGAAACATCATGATTCAACCTGATATAATGAGATTAGGAAATGTTCTGTAGATGCATAATGTATTTGATTTCTATGTCTTTTTGAGCTTTTCAAGGCGAGAAAAGGCGTTTGGGGCATTTTCAAGCTGATTTACGCATGGGAAAGCTTATTTTACCTCTATACTTCATTCAGAATCATTTTTTCAACAAAATATTGCATATTCCTGTTAGATTTGGGTAGAAACATCATGATTCAACACCATATGATGAGTTTTGGGTATGTTCTGTAGATGCATAATATATTTGATTTCTATGTCTTTTTGAGCTTTTCAAGGCGAGAAAAGGCGTTTGGGGCATTTTCAAGCTGATTTACGCATGGGAAAGCTCATTTTACCTCTATACTTCATTCAGAATCATTTTTTTCCACAAAATATTTCATATTCTTGTTATATTTGAGTAGAAATATCATGACTCAACCCGAAATGATGAGATTTGAAAATATTCTGTAGATGCATAATGTATTTGATTTCTATGTCTTTTTGAGCTTTTCAAGGCGAGAAAAGGCGTTTGGGGCATTTCAGGATGATTTAGGCAAAGGAAAGCTGATTTTACCTATGTTCTTCATTCAGAATGTTTTTTTTCCACAAAATATTGCATATTCTTCTATGATTTGAGTAGAAACATCATGATTCAACACCATCTGATCAGTTTTGGGTGTGTTCTGTAGATGCACAATATATTTGATTTCTATGTCTTTTTGAGCTTTTTCAGTTGAGAAAAGGCGTTTGGCGCATTTTCACGCTGATTTACGCATGGGAAAGCTTATTTTACCTCTATACTTCATTCAGAATCATTTTTTCCACAAAATATTGCATATTCTTGTTAGATTTGAGTAGAAACATCATGATTCAACACCATATGATGAGTTTTGGGTATGTTCTGTAGCTGCATAATGGATATGACTTCTATGTCTTTTTGAGCTTTTCAAGGCGAGAAAAGGCGTTTGGGGCACTGACAGGATGATTTCCGCATGGGAAAGCTGATGTACCTATGTTCTTCATTCAGAATAATTTTTTCCACAAAATATTGTATATTCTTGTTAGATTTGAGTAGAAAGGTCATGATTCAACACCATATGATGAGTTTTGGGTATGTTCTGTAGCTGCATAATGTATATGACTTCTATGTCTTTTTGAGCTTTTCAAGGCGAGAAAAGGCGTTTGGGGCATTTCAGCATGATTTAGGCATAGGAAAGCTGATTAACCTATGTTCCTCATTCAGAATCATTTTTTCCACAAAATATTGCATATTCTTGTTAGATTTGAGTAGAAATATCATGATTCAACACCATATGATGAGTTTTGGGTATGTTCTAACGATGCATAATGTATATGACTTCTATGTCTTTAGGGGCTTTTCAAGGCGAGAAAAGGCGTTTGGGGCATTTTCAAGCTGATTCACGCATGGGAAAGCTTATTTTACCTCTATACTCCATTAAGAATCATTTTTTCCACAGATTATTGCATATTCTTGTTAGATTTCAGTAGAAACATCATGATTCAACACCATCTGATGAGTTTTGGGTATGTTCTGTAGATGCATAATATATTTGATTTCTATGTCTTTTGAGCTTTTCAAGATGAGAAAAAGGCGTTTGGGGCATTTTTCAAGCTGATATACGCATTGGAAAGCTTATTTTACCTCTATACTCCATTCAGAATCATTTTTTCCACAAAATATTGCATATTCTTGTTAGATTTGAGTAGAAACATCATGATTCAACCTGATATAATGAGATTAGGAAATGTTCTGTAGATGCATAATGTATTTGATTTCTATGTCTTTTTGAGCTTTTCAAGGCGAGAAAAGGCGTTTGGGGCATTTTCAAGCTGATTTACGCATGGGAAAGCTTATTTTACCTCTATACTTCATTCAGAATCATTTTTTCAACAAAATATTGCATATTCCTGTTAGATTTGGGTAGAAACATCATGATTCAACACCATATGATGAGTTTTGGGTATGTTCTGTAGATGCATAATATATTTGATTTCTATGTCTTTTTGAGCTTTTCAAGACGAGAAAAGGCGTTTGGGGCATTTTCAGGATGATTTTGGCAAAGGAAAGCTGATTTTACCTATGTTCTTCATTCAGAATCATTTTTTCCACAAAATATTGTATATTCTTGTTAGATTTGAGTAGAAACATCATGATTCAACACCATCTGATGAGTTTTGGGTATGTTCTGTAGATGCATAATATATTTGATTTCTATGTCTTTTTGGGCTTTTCAAGGCGATGAAAGGCGTTCAGGGCATTTTCAAGCTGATTCACGCATGGGAAAGCTTATTTTACCTCTATACTTCATTTAGAATCATTTTTTTCCACAAAATATTGCATATTCTTGTTAGATTTGAGTAGAAACATCATGATTCAACCTGATATAATGAGATTAGGAAATGTTCTGTAGATGCATGATATATTTGATCTCTATGTCTTTTTGAGCTTTTCAAGACGAGGCTTGTGGGGCATTTTCAGGATGATTTAGGCAAAGGAAAGCTGATTTACCTATGTTCTTCATTCAGAATCATTTTTTCCACAAAATCTTGCATATTCTTGTTAGATTTGAGTAGAAACATCATGATTCAACACCATATGATGAGTTTTGGGTATGTTTTGTAGCTGCATAATGGATATGACTTCTATGTCTTTTTGAGCTTTTCAAGGCGAGAAAAGGCGTTTGGGACATTTCAGGATGATTTAGGCAAAGGAAAGCTGATTTACCTCTGTACTTCATTCAGAATGATTTTTTCACAAACTCTTGCATATACTTCTTAGATTTGAGGAGAAATGTCATTGTTCAAACAGATATGATGAGATTTGGGAATGTTCTGTAGATGCATAATATATTTGATTTCTATGTCTTTTTGAGCTTTTCAAGGCGAGAAAAGGCGTTTGGGGCATTTTTAAGCTGATTTACGCATGGGAAAGCTCATTTTACCTCTATACTTCATTCAGAATCATTTTTTCCACAAAATGTTGTTTATTCTTCTTAGATTTGAGTAGAAACATCATGATTCAACACCATATGATGAGTTTTGGGTATGTTCTAACGATGCATAATGTATATGACTTCTATGTCTTTAGGGGCTTTTCAAGGCGAGAAAAGGCGTTTGGGGCATTTTCAAGCTGATTCACGCATGGGAAAGCTTATTTTACCTCTATACTCCATTAAGAATCATTTTTTCCACAGATTATTGCATATTCTTGTTAGATTTCAATAGAAACATCATGAGTCAACACCATCTGATGAGATTTGGGTATGTTCTGTAGATGCATAATATAATTGATTTCTATGTCTTTTTGAGCTTTTCAAGGCGAGAAAAGGCGTTTGGGGCATTTTCAAGCTGATTTACGCATGGGAAAGCTTATTTTACCTCTATACTTCATTCAGAATCATTTTTTCCACAAAATATTGTATATTCTTGTTAGATTTGAGTAGAAACATCATGATTCAACCTGATATAATGAGATTAGGAAATGTTCTGTAGATGCATAATGTATTTGATTTCTATGTCTTTTTGAGCTTTTCAAGGCGAGAAAAGGCGTTTGGGGCATTTTCAAGCTGATTTACGCATGGGAAAGCTTATTTTACCTCTATACTTCATTCAGAATCATTTTTTCAACAAAATATTGCATATTCCTGTTAGATTTGGGTAGAAACATCATGATTCAACACCATATGATGAGTTTTGGGTATGTTCTGTAGATGCATAATATATTTGATTTCTATGTCTTTTTGGGCTTTTCAAGGCGATAAAAGGCGTTCAGGGCATTTTCAAGCTGATTCACGCATGGGAAAGCTTATTTTACCTCTATACTTCATTTAGAATCATTTTTTTCCACAAAATATTACATATTCTTGTTAGATTTGAGTAGAAATATCATGACTCAACCCGAAATGATGAGATTTGAAAATATTCTGTAGATGCATAATGTATTTGATTTCTATGTCTTTTTGAGCTTTTCAAGGCGAGAAAAGGCGTTTGGGGCATTTCAGGATGATTTAGGCAAAGGAAAGCTGATTTTACCTATGTTCTTCATTCAGAATGTTTTTTTTCACAAAATATTGCATATTCTTCTATGATTTGAGTAGAAACATCATGATTCACCACCATCTGATCAGTTTTGGGTGTGTTCTGTAGATGCACAGTATATTTGATTTCTATGTCTTTTTGAGCTTTTTCAGTTGAGAAAAGGCGTTTGGGGCATTTTCACGCTGATTTACGCATGGGAAAGCTTATTTTACCTCTATACTTCATTCAGAATCATTTTTTTCCACAAAATATTGCATATTCTTGTTAGATTTGAGTAGAAACATCATGATTCAACACCATATGATGAGTTTTGGGTATGTTCTGTAGCTGCATAAGGGATATGACTTCTATGTCTTTTTGAGCTTTTCAAGGCGAGAAAAGGCGTTTGGGGAACTGACAGGATGATTTCCGCATGGGAAAGCTGATTTTACCTATGTTCTTCATTCAGAATCATTTTTTCCACAAAATATTGCATATGCTTGCTAGTTTTGAGGAGAAACATCATGATTCAACCCGATATAATGAGATTTGGGTATGTTCTGTAGATGCATAATGAATATGATTTCTATGTCTTTTTGAACTTTTCAAGGCGAGAAAAGGCGTTTGGGGCATTTTCAAGCTGATTTCCGCATGGGAAAGCTTATTTTACCTCTATACTTCATTCAGAATCATTTTTTCCACAAAATATTGCATATTCTTGTTAGATTTGAGTAGAAACATCATGATTCAACACCATCTGATGAGTTTTGGGTATGTTCTGCAGCTGCATAATATATTTGATTTCTATGTCTTTTTGGGCTTTTCAAGGCGATAAAAGGCGTTTGGGGCATTTTCAAGCTGATTCACGCATGGGAAAGCTTATTTTACCTCTATACTCCATTCAGAATCATTTTTTCCACAGATTATTGCATATTCTTGTTAGATTTGAGTAGAAATATCATGATTCAACCCGAAATAATGAGATTTGGAAATGTTCTGTAGATGCATAATGTGTTTGATTTCTATGTCTTTTTGAGCTTTTCAAGGGGAGAAAAGGCGTTTGGGGCATTTTCAGGATGATTTAGGCAAAGGAAAGCTGATTTACCTCTGTACTTCATTCAGAATCATTTTTTCCACAAAATATTGCATATTCTTGTTAGATTTGAGTAGAAATATCATGATTCAACCCGAAATAATGAGATTTGAAAATGTTCTGTAGATGCATAATGTATTTGATTTCTATGTCT